>OX637291.1:27778885-29120130 GCA_951799445.1 Pseudisothecium myosuroides
AAGGGATTGAAAAGGATGTTTTCTTTGACATTTTCTAACATCTTTTTTGAATTTTGTCCATCCTTGTTGTATATGGCGTACATGAAAATGTGCTATAGATGCAAGGGAAGTGTAATGAAAGGTATGTAGAGTGTTTGAAAATTGCACAATGCATCAAAATATATAGGGCGTCGAAGTAGTAGTAAAGTAGGTGCGCACTATGGTCCGAGACATTTTCAACTCATTTTGTAGTCTCAAGAAGTCATTTTGCAGTCTTAGGAAGTCATTTTACATTTTTTGAAAGTCATTATGTACTCCGTAGTCTCATGAAGTCATTTTGCAATCTCAAGAAGTCATTCTATAGTGGAAAATAAAATTAGAAGTAATGAAGCAATCCTTTCTGGAAATAAAATAAAACAATACATGAAAAAGAGGATCAAATTTTTTTGTTAGAGACAGTAGAGAAAAGAAGTCCAAAAATAAATTAGGAATAATGAAGCGGTCATTTTTTGAGAATGAATTAAAATTAAATAATAAATGAACCAAAGGATCAAAAACATTTACAAGAAAGAGTACAGAAAAGAACTCGGAAGGAAAAAAAAATTGCAACCAAGAATTAGAAGTAATTAATGAAATAGTCATTTTTTAAAAAATGAAATGAATTAATAGATAAAAGAGAGGACCAAAATTTTTTACCAGAGGGAGCAAAGGGAAACAATTCTTTTGGAAAAAAAAATCCACCCAAAACTTAAAAGTGAAGAGATGCACATGTCCAAAAATACTATGAGATATAATGAAAAATAAAAGAAAGAATCAAAAACATTTATAAATTAAGAGAGAGTAGAAAAAAGTAGAAGTGTGTAAAATTCCAAAAATAAATTATAATGAAATAATAAATAAAAGAAAGGACCAAAAAATGTATAAGATAGAGTAGGAAAACAAAGTTTAAAGGGAAAAAACACATCTACGGAATTAGAAGAAATGAAACGGTGAAACTAAGGAAAAAATAGTACAGCAACAAAATAATAAATGAAAGAGGAGATCAAAAAATTTTATAAGAGAGAATAACAGAAATAAGTATAGAGCAAAAAAAAATGCCCCTAAAAATTGGAAATACTAGAAGTGTCATTTTCAAAAAAGGAATAAAATAAAATTATAAATAAAGGGGAGATCCAAAAAAAATTGAAAAGAGAGTGGCAAAAAGAAGTATATAGAAAAAATACCAAAAAAAATTGGAAGTACTAAATGGTCTTTTTAAAAAATAAAAATAAATAAATAAAAGAAGAGATCAATAAGAGAGAGTAGCTAAAGAAGCATAGAGCAAAACAAAATCCCAAGAAATTAGAAGTACTAGAACAGTCATTTCGAAAAAGGAAATAAAACAAAATAATAAATGAAAGAAGAGATTAAAAAAAAGATCAAAGAAAAGAAGAATAAATTATTTTAAAAATGGAAGTTAGAAAAGAGTGAAAGTAATGAAACAATTAGTCTCGTGCCACAAAAAGTTTAGAAATAAAAAAGATAGAAATGATAGAAAAGAAAATACAAGAAAAGATAAAGAAAATCGAAACCTTTGGAAGTTGGTAGTATTATAGCAGTCCTGCGAAAGTCATGACATAGTCGTCATGGAGTGAGACACAGTCACAGGGCATGACTGCAGCCGCTCCAAAAGATTTTGGTCCATCTACTTTAGAAGGTTAAGACTATTGTGAATGAAATACAGTGAATGAAGCTCCAACGTCGTTCACTGCTCATCCCAAAGTCGTGTGGGCGACTACAGCATGACTCGGGGGCTATGCATTAGAGGAATTTTCAGCCCTCCGGAGGGCTACTCCGGAGTGACAAACCAAGCTATTAAAAAGCTTGGTTTGTCACTCTAGAAAACTACTATAGTGAGTAGTTAGCTTGACTGACTGCTCGCCGAAACTATCAATTTTCGCGATTTTTAAAAAAAAAAATTAATTTTCTTTGGAACAGCCCTTCGGAGGCCTGAAATTTTCTCTAATGGTAATCCTAACCTACCAATGCAATTAGGGAGCCCCAGTCACATTCTAGTCATTCCGGACATGCAGTCACATTTCTGCGGTCACAGAAGTGGCCATTTTCTTGTAGTGAATTCTCCACTTGTATGTCTATGACCAACCACATATCTACACTAATTGCAATTCTAATTTGGTCTTTCCCCTCATGAAATGTCCAATGTAGCTTGTCCATTGATGGTGAGTTGAAGAAAGCAAAATATACCTCTGAGTTAGAGTATGTGTAAAGAGCCCACTTTGTTATGGGACCTTGTACCTCATATACTATACGCATAGGTCATTTTTGACACCTTGCTACCCAAACAATTTAGTTTTTGTAGTTCAGATAGTTTGGCAGCTTGATTTTGATTTCTTGACTTTGGGCACTTTGTTTTTTCTAATTTTTAGACACTTCTAATTTTGGATTGCTTTTTCCTATTCATGTATAAATGTGTTCCTTTTTTAAAATTTTCTCAACAATAATTTTTGGATATTCAGAATTCGCAACAATGAATTTTTTTTCAGATTTTCAAAAAATAGTTGTACAATTTTTAAAATTTTAGACACAATCCAAATTTTCCCTACTCATTTCTGAAACTCACCTATGCATACGGTATAAAAACTTGTCACTTATTTACTTATTTTGTGGTTGGTTAATTTTGTAGCATTCTGTGACAACTCCTTCACAAAATTAACCAACCAGCTCTCAACTTTTCAAATTTGATCACACTTTTCAAATTTTGACGACCCCGTTTGTGACAACTCCTTCACTGCTTGGGGTCTTAAGGTAGTTTGCTCTAAAAGCGAGCGGGCTCTAAAAGCGAACATGACACAGAGGTACATTTTGCTTTCATCAATGTACTAGTCGAAAACATTTCAGGAGGTGGTCGGTTTTAGTGACCACTGCATTTCAACTTCAAAAATTAGTAACTAATTCCATGAAGGTCCAAAAAATATGAAACGACTTGGGTTAGATGCCAATTCCATTTTTCTTCCTCCGAAAAATAACTGAAAATTATTTCAAGGAGTTTAGCTTCCCCGAAAAGGCAAACAGCTCTTAAATGGTCGCTTTAAGAGCAGACTACCTTACACTCCGAATCAGCTCTCAACTTTTCAAATTTGATCATCCTCGTGAAGTAACGAGTTCGCCATTTCTGGAGCGAAGGTTCAGAAGAATTTGCCCTCCAGAGAACCCTAGCAGGCACTCCCTGCGGAGCTTGGATCCTGGAGCTTCCTGTTGCACATGCAATGGTCGATCAGGTAACTGCCCCGGGGGTCTGAAGGTCGAGCCATCCTAGCCCAATTGCAAGCAAACAACGACAGTTCCATGATCAAGGCCGGCATTACCGAACATGGCAGCCTTCGGCATCCTGAAGATGAATCAGTATAAGTTATTCGATTTATACAGCGGCCGGCCGGAACTCGATCGGAAGGGCTTGCATGATCGATGCTCCCAACTGATCCGAGCAATCCCAGAAGCACCAAACTTGATCGGCCGTTCGATTCAGCTCCACCTTCATCGACCCATCGCGGCAACTTCGACAAGAGGGACTCCTGGCCCACGCACGACCCCCAAGTCAACGATCAGTGATGCAGACGCTAGCACGTACCAGAATGTGGACTCAGCAATGATAGTACGTCGGCCTGGATTGGATGCATGGCCAGGGGAACCACCACTGGAAACCCCCGTCGTTTTTCATTCCCCGGAATAGCAAACAGACGACATGTTTCTCACTCGTCACAGCAATGAAGCTGGGGTGAGTACTGAAAAGAGATACAATTAAACGAGAAGACGTGGGACCCGAGTAACATAATAAGATTACAACAATGATTCACCCGCATGAGTGAGAAGCGACACAGGTCAGAATGAAAAATGACGGGGTTCGGAGTAGTGAATGACAATAGTAGGGACTGATCAGATGGAAGCAATGCGCAACGCTAGGGACCAATCGCTAATCAACTACCAGTGCGCCAATTCATGTATCGATTTTTTTTTTCTAGAGAACAATAATAGTTAATTGTCAACCCAACCCTTAATCCCTAAACACCTCAATCCTTTTTTTGAAATCTTGCACATTTTTACTTATATCTTTGGGCAAAAACATCAATTACTGAAACTTCATGAATTTGGTCATTATCGAAGGTTGTCTTTTCTAGATTCAAGTATTACATTGAATGAATGAAAAATAAATTGGACTAAGCAGTGCCTTGAGGCCCTTTGTTCATCGTCCAAAGTATGGACGTTGGAGCACTTCAAGGTTAAAGGACATTCACTTGTTTAGAGGGCATCCTAAATGGAGATCAAAAATCTCCTTGGAAGAAGGTATAGTCTTGTTACTTCCCAAAGTTAACCCATAAACAATGCTGCAGGTTGATTGCACGAAACACCTGTTCTATTTGTTGCGTTTTGCAACAGTACTCATGATTTTTTTTAGAATACTTCAAAATTAGAAAATCAATTTTTTTAAAAATAAAAAAATATAACCAATGTATGCACCTTTAAGATGAAGGTAACCACCAAAGGAAATTCATTAAGAAATAACCCATATTTAACTAATTCTGGACAAATCCACAGTCCAGAAATCACTCGGCCGGCAGCCGAAACAGCCGAATCCCGAATTCTGACTTCCAATGTCATTGAACGTAACTGAACGCAGCAGACTTGAAGAAAACACGCCTAGCAAATGGAGTGACATGACCATAGCAAATGCATGGTTCCAGAATTCCCTCAATGAAATAGTGTGACCAAAACATTATAATTGTAGAGAATCATTTCCGGGTGGAGGGAATATTCGCTAGGCAATCCAGTATTTTTGTTCGTGCCAATTGAATGAAAGAAATCAGCTAAGTAGCCTGTATAATAAGTATCAGCTGTCAGCCGATAACTGAACTGAACTCCATTAGCCCCTCGTTCGGAATTCCTATAATCCTGAAACGCGACGAGGTCAATGCATGTTGAATTGAAGCAAGAGTAGATAACGACAGTGAATCATGTGAAGTGAGCATTGCTATTGTGGTATCGGCTGACGGCCGACATCCTTCGAAATGCGATTCCGATCCATTTCTACCCATTCGAAAGATGTCGGCCGTCAGCCGATACCACAGATGTTCTGTACCAGAACATCTCCATCCCCGTAGGTAATTTCCGCATACCTCCCCCCACCAAACAACTGCTACCATTTCTATGACATGTATGAGAATCCCGTGCGTCAACCATGGCCTTCCTACCTGCATTGACCCTTTTGAAGCCCCCCTGCGTGTCCCACTTGAAATCCCATTGCGACAATGAGTATTTTATACCCGTCAGATCCCACATGAGACCAGTAACGAGACGCCCCAATAATAGTTGACAGGATTGAAGAGCACACAAGGCATGCACATCTGATGTCGGCCGACAGCCGACATGTTTGCGTGAACCGAAAATCAATCTGAACCCCAAGCAGCACTCCTTGACTCCAGACGTATGATATGAATAAAAAGTTGACATGTCCGTCCGTCTGACGCTATCGACGCGTTCGAAAGCATCCTTCGCGAGTCCTCGTTTCGTACCGAATCCTGTAAGCAAGTTCCTTTGGCTGTTTGAGGCGCAGGCGGTGTACCTCCACCGAACAATCTGTGCTATACACAGTGACCGGATTCCACCTGATTTCGAAAATATCCCGCGTAGTACATCCGTCTGCGGAACCCTTTCATTATGTATAGCACAAATTGCTGCGTGGAGATTCATCACCTGTGCCTGCATCCTCCCCGGGAACTCGCTCATAGTATCCGTGCCTGAACGATTCAACTTTAGAAGGAAGCATTCAAACGGTCCGAGCGCGCCTGACATCCATGTCTTGAATCCGGATGTGCGTCCTGAATTCCCTTTATTACAGTTGATTCTACATCAAAATGATGGTTACAAATGTCTCTGATAGAGAAAAGGTGTCCATCTATATATCCCTCCTAAATGCCTACATGTGCATCTATGTCGGCTGGCAGCCGACACCGTGCGCGCGTAGACGTTCCGTGCTCCACTGCCTCCTCCGAGTCTCCGTTGATTGCACAACCCTGTAAGCATGTTCGTCCAATGTTTGGACGTAAGCGTTGTACCTCCACTGCACAACCTCTGTTACACGTAGTGACGTGATCCCGCGTAGGTTCGAGACCTGTCTGCGAGAGCGCTTCATTACATGTAGCAGAGGCTGCGCAGTGGCGAATCAGCGCCTGCGCCTGCAACATCCAGAGGAACTTGCTTATAGTGTCCGTGCCCGAATTCTCCATGTCAGTTGCCCGCCTATATACATAAATGGACTACAGTGTCGGCTAGCAGCCGACATATAGCGCGCCTGTATCCCGTTCATGAATCCGGATACGTGTTCTGTAATTTCTTAATTACAGGTGATTATTAATCCAAATAATGATTACAAATGCTATACAAAAGAAATAAGTGTCCACCAACATCCAGAGCCTATATACAACAATCTACATCTATGTCGGCTGGCCGCCGATACATTTCGCGCCTCCTTGTGTGTCGGTACCAGTCGTCCTCAGCTGGTGCCTCCCAAGACGAGAGTTCCCACCTCTGTGTTCGGCCCCTCAAATCCCTTCTGGCACTCCGGTGTCACCTGGACGTAGAGCTTGTGTAAGGGTGACCTCGGCATGCACCGCGGCAGCCCAATGCGAGCGTTTGCCCGACAGAATTCCGGGACCGATAGTCCCGAGGCCAGGAAGTTCTCGATGAACGGAATCATCGTGGACTGGAGAAAGGGTAATTTCGGAGGATTAGCATTTTTCTTGGGTTTCTCCGAATATAGGGTACAAGCGGGTGGATGAACCGCATTGAATGGATCATTGAGTACGTTTCTGTATGGCACGTGATCCACGATCAATGAGTTTGTAAGGGAGGCTCCATTCTGCCTAAGATCCGGCACGGACGATATGATCCGTGCGAGACGTTTTAGGTAGATGGGTTTCCCAGGAGTGGCTGGATCCCTATACGCACTCTCGTCACACATTTGCTGTCCGAAGGCAATGTAATTTTCCGGGATCTCCGGCACCGCCCACCTCATATTATGCATCCGCGCATTGAGTTGAGCCAAGGGCAAATACGACCAGTAGACAATGACAATGTCCTGCCTCATACAAAACTGCAAGAATTCCCTAATTCCTGGCCTCTCTCTAACGGTCGACCTCTGCTGCATAGTGGCCGCCTTGAGAATGAGCGGCTCATAATACATCAGTGTTCCCTGGACCTTTAGGAACAAGAACAACTTCTGAGACGCCACCGCTGGCGTGTCCACGACCTTTGCCATTTCTCTCGTATCGAGATCCGGCTGGTTACATTCGTCCCCGCCTTCGGACACTTTGTCCTCAGAGGGCTCAGAATGATGAGTGTGATAATCTGCAATGCAAGATGAAATCCACATACCATGAGATGCATTTCCAGAGCAACATGAGAGTAGCATTAGAATGTATCGGCTGGCAGCCGACATACTACCCACATCCTAGTCTGCATCGATAGAGGCTACGATAGACGAGTTAGGAGCAACAAGTCCGTGCCATGCAGAACTAACATTACAAGACCTAGTGTAGTGATACCCCCCCTTGGCCCCAGCATGTCTATCGCCTACGAACCTCTAACTCGCGTCCGCTTAGATGCTGGACTGGGCGACATCTGTTCGTTCGGGAAGTCCATCTCCTGCCCGACATTTGATTCGGCTCCCCCTTCTGCGTCTCTAGTATCCCTTACTCGTTTTTTCTTGGAGGGTCCCGAGAGCCGCGAGTCCACTGCCTTTGAAGTTTTTCCACCTCCAGTTGCTTTGCTCCTTCCGCGTCGCGGCTCACCCTGTGAGTTGGTTCCCTGTATCGGCTGGCCGCCGATAGCGACATCCTGCGCTGTGGCAGGCCTCCCCATCGCGATGAGCATTTCCCCGGATTGCGGTGTTCGGTCCGCCGCGAGAACGTCCACAGGTGCTGTTCCGCCCCTGACAATTTCCTCGGACTGGGGGATGGCATGCAAATCCACCACCATTGCGTCCGCTGCGGTTGATGGTCCGCCATGAGGATCTGTTGCCAACCTGTTAGCTGCAGTTGGAGTCCGAGGGGATGAGGTTCCATAATGAACCGCGGAATCCGGTGTCCCCATCATTCTCCTTTGCGGCAGTTGCGTCTCCGGCTGTCGTTCCGTCGACGGCGTCCGATTTGCCCTTGAAGTTGAGGGACGTCCTTCCGGTGGATTGGGTCCCACAATTTCGACGTCTGACTCTCCACCTTCCTCGGTGTCGCGTATCATGAGCGGCCGTGTGGGGGGTACCACATATGCGGCACAGACCAGGTTCATTCCCTTGACTCGCTCGTTCGCTTTTGCCAGTCCTTCCTCCTCTAGAACGAACTCCAGCACAGAGCGGCCATTCCTCTACGTGAACAATGACTTGGAGTTAGTAACTTGATGTATCGGCTGGCAGCCGACAGAGTGAGAGTCAAAGAAAATGGAGTTCCAGAAATCTTACCAGAGCGATCTCTGTAACGTTTCCACCTCCCCAGACGTTGATGACGATAGCGTCCTTGGACTTGAGCGTGGGCTTCATCAAGCGTTCTAGGAGTCCATGTCCCACTCCACACATTCCTCCGTTCCAGTCGACCTCCCCGTCCACATCCACTTGATACCAGTCGAGCTGCTTGTTGATCCCGGTGATCCTCTTAAAGACTCCAAATACCTCCGCTCCGTCATCTGGCTTGGGGAAGGTGAGAGAGAGTGTGACGAGTGGCTTGGGCTCGATCTCTTCTCTCCTGAAGCCTCCCTGCGGAGATGGCTGGTAATAGACCGTATGAAAGTACCACGATGACGATGACGATAACGATGCCAATGCAACCGAATCTCGGAAGCGTGATCCCCCAATGAAGAGCATGGGGAGGGGAATATATCCATCGCGTGCTGGGTTGTTCGGGCCTTCCTCCTCCCCGGGAATTTCGACGTATCTGGCGATGGCCTGGAAATCGCTCTTATTAATCCCCAACGGAATCCCATCGTTTGCATACCCGAAGAGCACAAAGAACTTCTTGTCCGTAGGTTGCAGCCCGTCTGTCTCCGCGCTTTCCCGAAGCGAATCCAGGACGTCGTCGATGTTCTGTCCCAGGCGACATTCATACTTGAGGTTTGAACTACTCCCTGCGACGGTCTCCTGTGGAACCGCAACCGTGGAGTACTTCGTCAATGTCATGTAGAATACCCCCGGCGCCTTTCCGTCCATGGACTTATCCGTGGTCGGGTTCATGGGGTTGACGCGTCCGTTCAGCCATGTGTTCCCCTCCGTGACCTTCTTGACATCCTTCCAAACGTTTCTGACGACACCCGGAGAGTACCCCTCCTTGTCCGCGAGTTTCTGCCATGCCTCGTCTGAGTAGGGCACCCAGGTCGCATCCTTACAGGGGAGGGGAAACTTCTCGCGGAGCCACATGATCTCGTTCATGACCACCCTGTCCAGCTTTTTGTCCTTGCACCAGTCATACAGGGTGATCACTCCCGAGCCCCTTGCCTTGGCTGTGTTCTTGATGCTGACGCGAAGGGCCACAATCTCGTCCGCCAGTTCGCAGAGGTCTGAATCACGCAGCCCCAGAGTCGGCGTGAGATCCGTCTTTGTGATGTGCGTGAGCGGCTTCCGATTGACGAGTTGTATCAGAAGAGTCCCGTCATCTCCAATGAGCTCTCCATTCTCCCACGCGTCGAACACCTCCGTCCACAGTTCCCAGATGTTCTCCTTGATGAAGATGAGGGGCAGCTTCGATGACACTTTCTCCTCCACGAAGTGCGCCATCACCTTCAGCTTCGCTGCCTGCGGAAGTGCAAGTCCTCAACATTCAGAACCTCGGGCTAATCTATCGGCTGGCAGCCGAGAGACACAGACGACTCACAACTCACAACATGAAATTGTAAGAGAATCTGTATCGGCTGGCAGCCGACTCAGAAGCAGGTCTTGAACTAGTGCACACATCACATATATGATGATCAGAATGAACGCTGAGCGGAAGTGCCTACCTCAAACGCAGCTGACGGTTTTCCACCCCCGCGATGTGGCTCCGGACATCCCGCCTTCACCCTTGCCGGTCTCCCCATTTCCGCACAAGATCGGAACGTCTCCTTGGCCACCTTCTCCGCGATGTTCAAGTTCAAGGCGTTTGAAACCCTGACGAGAGTGTCCGCGTCTTCCGCCCAAACCGGAATGACTTCAAATTCCAGAAGATCCTTCTTTGCGTCCGAGCCATCGGGGAAGTTCTTGGCGAGTTCGAGGCATGCTGTAACGGTATGCTGACCACCAATGATGTACCAATGCACATCAGGAGCTTTCCACCAGGGCACTGGAACACCGTTCACCGTTGTGGTGTCTCCCACAAGGGGACACTTGTCCATGACAGCATCCATTCCTTTGTCGGTTTCCAAGGGCTTCCGCTTCAATGGAATTCCATGGATTTCTGGCTTCTTTCGAATGGACCCATATCCCTTATACATCGTTGTCACCTACAATGACGATTTCCTGGACAATTAGAAACCCTACATCAAAGTGTCGGCTGGCAGCCGATAGAATAAAAAGTAGAGTATTATATATAAGGCAGTTCAAATGAAGAGATCTTGAGCTACAATACCTGTTTCAGGCGGTCCTTCGCGATCTTCCTGTACTTGAGATCATTTGGTGCAATGTGGAGTCTGTCAGCTTGGATGACCCCCGGAAGACGTTGCTTCTTGTAGGGGAAGGCATGCCCCAGCCCCTTGTCCAACGCCTCGTAGATGGCGTTCACCTCGCTGTCCTTTGTCTTCGTGGTGAGGTGATTCCCACGACGTAGGGCCTCGTCCAGTGTGATCTTCAAGGCCTTGTTGGGATCTTTCCCCTTCCTCTTGGGTTTGCTCGGTGACCCCGCCTCCACGACAGCAGTTTCCGCCTCCACAGTCGGTGTGCTGGACGGCTTCTTTCTTGCGGAGGGCACCTTCTTCTTTCCTTTCTCCAGGTCCCGAATGGCAAGCGCATTACGCTCATCCCTTTCTGCTTTGAGAATATACCATCCCTGCACCAGGTCCTCAGCATCCACGGGATGGTTCTTCTCGAATGTCATGCCCATCGCCATCGCCATATTTCCACAGACCTCCTCCGTGCATTTGTCGAAGGGCAACTCCACCGCGATGTAGTCCGCTTCCCCTTCCGGATTCGCAAGTGGGACCAGACAGATGAGGACATGAACAGCGTCACCCACCGCCATAACGGACATGACCTTGCCCTTGCCCGGGACCATGTTTCCCTTCATCTTGTACGAGCACGCAATCTTGACTATCCCGTCAGTCAACTGCCTCCAGCAAAGGCCCCACTCCTGAATTGCTGGACTTGCTTTCCAAGTTGCGCGTGGTGGAATCCCGTCGGAACATATCCCGGAATTCGGAATCTGTTCACCGAGGAGTCTTAAGAGCAGGGTAGGTTTACTGCACACAGAAGACATGAGTTCAGCGTGCTACGTAATAGTGTCGGCTGGCAGCCGATACGGTAAGGGGGTACAATGTATCGGCTGCCAGCCGATACAAGTTCCGGTAATTCATGACAACAAAATGAACTATATTGACTGCCTGACGATAATGTATTCAGACTACAAAAAGTGGAGGTGCTGATGCTGTCGGCTGGCAGCCGACATAGAATTCATGCAATGAACAAACGTATACAAACATGGAAAACATGGAAGGGGAAACTGTATCGGCTGCCAGCCGACACAGAATTCGTGCAATGAACGAACGTATACAAACATGAAAAACATGGAAGGGGAAACTGTATCGGCTGCCAGCCGATACAGGGATTGAATGGTACCTGTCACTGACTGCATCGGCAGTTGCCATCTTCTGGATCAGGGAAGTCGTGTTGGTTGCTCTGCGTCTCCTGTCGGCTGGTGAGGTCGTCTGCTCACTACTGCCTCCAATTGTATCGGCTGCCCTGGATCTGATATCGGCTGACCTAATCAGCGGAGCGGCTGACCTAATCTGCGGAGCGGCTGACCTAAAAAATGCGGCGGCGGGGGAGCGGATACTATATGACCCGAGGAGTGTCGGCTGCAAGCCGTGGGACCAAAAAACAGGGAGACTATGGGAGAGACAATGAGAGAGAGCGAGAGCATGAGTGAGAGAGCGCGAGAGAGAGAGAGAGAGAGAGAGAGAGACTGATCCTGAGCGTGGAGAGTTAGAAATGAGCTGAAATGAAAGTGATCAGGGGAGTATACCCCCCTCCCTACTGAAGTGACGGCTGCCAGCCGGGAGGCTCAATCATTACGATTTCATCCACTTTTTTCATCCGTCCATGGTTTCTCATCCAGTCTGAGACGCGTCATCGTCATTTGCAGCGCTCATATTGTCCGCTATAGTGGTCCTCAGCTGTTTCGATTTAGGTCCTTCTCATATCCATGCAGTCCAAGGTGTCGGCTGCCAGCCGACACAATCTCAAGGTCAGTCTCATGTTCAGAAAATAGGTGATCCTCATCAATGAGGTCGTCTACTGTGATGGATATTGTTGTATCGGCTGCCAGCCAACAAGGGGAAGCACGATTGAACTGAACAGGAGATTCGACATCGCTGGTTTTAATTTCAGATTGTGTACCATGACATCATCTGATGAGCCGGGGCTGGATACCACTGTAATTGAAGCATTCACAAGAAATGGAGGCTCTGGGAGGTTGAAGATTCGGAAGGGAGCAGTCGTCGCGCTGACATTGGAAGGACTATATTACGCAGGTAGGGCGGTCGTAGAGAAGGTGGTGCAGCAGGATCCATGCCTCGTTTGCGTTCGGGTGATAGATGTTTCATCGAACCTCGACATGCCCATTCCGTTTCCGGAGGCAGACTTGCACTTCCTCCGGCAATGCGCAGGAAGGTCGATTGTATGGGAAGCAAAAAATATTTATCCTTATGCGGAGTCGGAAGGGTCATCTTCCGTTGGTGTCGGCTGCCAGCCGACACATGGAAACACGGACGGGAAACCCATACAGCAATTCCTGTCACTCTCTGTCAATATGGAGGTTGTACTTCTGATGATGGTCGGTAATGACCTGCAGTATGCTGGTGTGGGATCCATTGTAGAATGCTCACCGAAGGGATATTGGAATGGCTTCCGCGTACCACACAGCTTCTTTGTCGTCGTCAAGCTTCTGCATGTCCTCGAGGAGTTCGAGGATCAAAATGCCTACTGCGAGATTCCAGAATTCATGACACTGAATCGCTGTGTGGGATTTAGAATTCTATGGAGTGGATACAAGGTGAGGCCGGTCGTGGCACCTAGTTCATCGACCGTGAATGTCGGCTGCCAGCCGACAGATATTACAGGAGACTATCTCATCCACTCACAGCTAGATAGGAGCCCGGAGAGTGGAGGTAGCTCAAACGATGTAGTCGTGGAATTCGGGGACTCGATCGATGAACAGATTCCTGCCACTGCATCGGATGAAGACGATCGAGAGGATAGGCTCTACTCATCGGACGGGCAATGCTGCGGATCTGCTCATGGAATTCACAATGTTCATGGTTATAGTACCTCTGTAGATGGAAGCTATCCGAGCAGCGGCAATGACTGCTCTGTTCAGGCGGTCGACTTTAGGGGTCATGGAGGTAGTGGAGAATCCAACGCGAACTCGGACGGCGTGCAGTCGGGGCTACCCATCATGGACAGACCTCTTTGGAGGAATAAATACTGCCAACTTCTCAATGACGATTTCTCAGTCTTCGGAAGAGCAATGATACAAGTCTGCCTACCGGAGGAAGCCTGCGACGATCGCGTTCTCAGAGATTCAGAGGTAGGGGTCATGTTGGTCTCGGAAAATGAGGAACTGCAAATGACATCCATGCGGTGGAAGATAACACACGCTAGATTAGAGGGGGGAAGGCTACTCTCGGAGATGGTCACACTCTGCTCAGAGGCTGCTCTACTGGAGGAGCCGGATGACAACGGATGTCAGGGGGTGCCCAGAAATCCCTACCGGTCGGTGCGCAGGAAAGTCACTCACAAGGATCGCGGTGGAAAATCCAAATTGCAGCTCAAGATCTCGGAGTTGGAGATACGTGCGGTCAGCTCGCAAAAGTGCTGCAATCTCAGATGCTGCCAGACGTTTCCTTGGGAGGAAACAAAAAATATACGAAGGAAGTTCTTCGCAGCCACATTCGAGACAAGGAGGGAAATGGCATATGCGGTGCACACTCAAATACATCCGGGGATCGTTCCAGGTAAAAAAGTCATTACTCTTGCAAATAGAGACGTATGCGAAAACGCTTGGTGTATCATTCACGGGGTCTCAAGGTCGGCATACCATGTTTACAAGGCGGCGGCCGCAGGAGGATCGGTCAGCGGATCGCATGGGAATGCGAGGTCCACAAGACCACGTCCGAAAACAATTCAAGCCCAAGCAACTCTCATGACAATCATCAATGAGAATGCAGATCAGATGCCAAACGAATTCAGGCTAGTTGGGAATAAGCGCGTAGACAGTCTCAAGGTCGTGCCCTCGGCAATGACGTGGGATCACATGCGCGAACAAGTAAACTCAGTAAGTTCATCATCTTCTTCTATTTAGACATTACATACTACTGTTTGTCGGCTGCCAGCCGATACCATGTACTTATGGAATGGAAGCACGTTGGCAGGCGCTTAGGCATACTTCTCTGCTTTCCTCAGTCAGGGTTCTGCATCTCTGTCGGCTGCCGGCCGATACAAATGCTCAACCTTATTGCGCAACCTCATTTGCCAAATGATGTCCTTCAGGTCAATAGGGTATGCAATTTGGAGCCAGTCTCGCAGTCCGCGATCAGCCGCCTTCGGAAGACACATTTCAAAAATGTAGAAGTCAAGGCGGTGGGAAGCAATTTCTCAAAATGCACAGAATGTGACTTCCTCGTAGAGTGTATTGCAAAGTATCCCAGGGGCTGTGATGAGTGGCAGGCGCTAGTCGACGACAGAGAGAGACATCTCAACTACCAAAGGGCATGTAGAAATGTCTATGGAGGATGGACCGCGCAGTCAGTCAGAAATCCATCAGAGTTCCTGTGCATCATTCATGATAAAATGGACACCAAGAAGACAGCGATTCCAAGGATGATGCGCGTCACAAAGGCCACCGCGGGGCTAGGGCAATTGCCAATATCTTGCACGGGCATGCTCACACATGGCCATAGAGATGGCGCATATGCGCATTATTCCACCTCGCTCTGGCCGGGGGACTCAAATTTCACAATTTCGTCGCTCTGTAGGGTACTTAGGGCGCTAGAAGCACCACCTGTGCGGGAGTCGAAGGTGCTCTTCAAATCACCACCGCAGAATAGCTTCTTTGAGGCTCTGATGCATGGAAAATCCAGGTGCAACTCATCCATTCCGCAGGCACAGGAGAAGGTTAATAACATTCAAACATCAGGGCGGCCTCATATTCCACTGCCGAGGAAGCTCTTCTTGCAACTGGACAACTCAGCAAAGGACAACAAAAATAGGTTCCTCATGGCTTTCTGCTCATTACTCACCGCGAGGCGCATATTTAAGGAAGTTACAGTCGGATTTCTAATTGTCGGGCATACGCACGAAGACATTGACGCGCACTTCAGTTATCTACCGAAACTCATCAAAAAGAAGAACACGTATGTACTAGCAGATCTCATGAAGGCGTTCATGGACTCGCAGAAGACGGTGGCATTCGTCCCGGAGGTCGTGCAAGAGGTCGCAGACTTCAAGGAATACCTCAGAGGATTCCATCATGAGGGCGTAAACAAGATCATCGGACTCGGAGATAAACACATATTCAAATTCTATGTAGTCGAAGATGGAGATGATCGGGGATGGCCGGTCATGAGGTACAAGAAAAGGGCAACGGATTCGTCGTGGCTGCCTCCGGGGCCTCCAGTCAAAATGTGGACAGCGGACGAAAATGGGAGACCAAAAATACCGCAGGGGGATCCTAGACCAGTGCCCTACAAGGCACTCTGGGGGAACGTGGAGATTAATACAGAAAGGCGGAATGCAGAGAAAGAAGTCGCAAGGGCGAGCGAATGTAGGGAGAAACAAACATTCATCAAAAATGGAATCGCAAAGTACATTGAATTCTGGAAATTGGGAATGGCTAGAAACAAGCGATATGCACAGGAAATGGCGGGGTGTGTGGCTTACTGGGAAAAAATTTACAAGGAAATCAATTCAGTCATGCCACAAAATCAAGCAGAGCTTCGAGATGGATTGTGGCCGCTCTCAGACTGGACAAGAGATCACGGAGACGCTTTTACGGGGGAGGGGACAGAAGCATATCATTCACTGGACACCACTCCGGAGGACGAACCAGAGAATACTCTATACTGCGGACCAGCCAAAGACAGACCCAGACTGACATTCAATCCATTCAGGGATGTTTTGCTAGGAGACTTTGTGCTCTGTAGACCATGTCAAAACAATTACCTGCCGGTTTGGTTGGGACGGGTACTGGAATGTGTCAACAGGACTCCAGGGACATCGTATGGGAACTTCACAATAGAGTGGTGGACTCCAATGAAGGCGAAGAGGGAAGGAAAGGCGCTGGTGGCAAGGGAATGCTGGACAAGGAGATGGCACAAGGAACTCACTCTTCCACAGATAGTACATGTCAGCATGGTCTTGTACTCGCACAGAATGCCCTCGCATGCAAAGAATGGACCTCCCACCTCTCATGTCATCCCGGAGGCATCCGTGGCTGCTGCACTTGCAAATCTAGAGGCCGCGGGAGCAACATTGGACACAGATGCAGACGAACAAAGACATGATTAGCGCTGCTACGGATTCGGATCTGTCGGCTGCCAGCCGATAGTCGGAATTCGGATTACGGAGGATTTACAAGGACATTCCGCTCAGGGATTCTCGTACGCGGATGCAGGTGTCGGTTGCCAGCCGATACAACACTCTTTGCTGCTGCCGAAGCGCACTGTTCTATCCACAAGATGATTTCAATCAATGGTAAAGCCAGGAACGTCCACATTTTGTATTCTCGTTTGGGGTCAGGAAGGGAGTAACTATATGTCTGAAGTTAGTTCAGGCTGGGCGTTTAATGGTTACCATATGTATCGGCTGTCGGCCGACACATGGAATGTAGGTCTGTACAGCAATCTCTAAAACGTTTTTGGTACTCCTGCTTGGTGGATGACACATCATTTCGTAATGGAATGGCGACGAACTTGTGGAATTCTATTATCAGGTTATATGAAGTTCAGCTAAGGACAGTTTTATAAATAATGCTCTTTAGTGCGCTACTCAACCAGATTGCTCAGCTCTCACTCATGTTCTCCGCTCTGTTTTATTCTCGCTAGGCACATTAGTCTACTCATTTGTTGGCTGCCGGCCGATACATTTCACCAGGCTGAGACTACATGTTGTTTGAGGCTGACATGGATTCGGATTATGGGAATTGTACTGGGAGTTTTCTTCATTTCAGGGGCGCGGTTATAGGCATACCTTCTGACCACACACGAAAACCACTGCAAATAAGCAACTCCACTACTTCCTTTTCCATTTGGAAAACAAAGTTTCCTTCATGGCAACATTTTATGACTTACCAAATGTACATTTTCACAATGTGTGGGAGGGCAGCCGATACTTTTCCATCATTTCAAGCATGTTTTTCTACTCTGCAGTGGAGGCTAAGTGAAAAAATTGTCCATAATTCGCGCATTTGTCCATAATTAGTTAAATATGGGTTAAATTCTCTAAGTAGGAGAACTAGAAAAGTGCCAAATCGCTAGAAAATACATACTTTGATGTTTTAATTAGTAGAAAATAGGAAAAAACTTAAATTAATAAAATAAAAATTGACCATCTGTAGCAACTCTATAGAGATGGTCATTCACCAAAAGAACCACCAAAATATTTTTTTACATGTTTCA
Source organism: Pseudisothecium myosuroides (assembly GCA_951799445.1). Taxonomy (NCBI): domain Eukaryota; kingdom Viridiplantae; phylum Streptophyta; class Bryopsida; order Hypnales; family Lembophyllaceae; genus Pseudisothecium; species Pseudisothecium myosuroides. Next base: position 27,796,763 of record OX637291.1, read on the forward strand.
AAATGTAAGTAGAAAGAGGCTCACTTTGTGGACTTCTACACCACATAATATTAAGTATTTTTAGAATTCCTTTGGACAATAGCTACAAGTCTACTAGAAGACCATTTCTACCAAATTTTAGCTCTAAATTCATTTTCATGGGTACTAAATAGTACTAAAAAACCCTAAATTGGCATTTGTGACAAAATATTGGGGGCTATTATTAAATAGTAAAACATTTTTTAAAAATTCCGAAAAATTAGGCAAGGTGTATAATAGTCATAAGTTCCTTGTTTATGAATTTTGGATCATTGGGAGTCAAAATGCAAAAATTATGGCCAAAAACCTAATCAACATGCAACGGATGACAAAAAATAGTACAAGTGTTTCATGCAATCACCCTGCAGCCGTTTTCCAGCCAAAGAATGACAAAGAATCCTTGTATGTGGGACAAAAGTGTAACTATTCATCTTTCCAATTTTGTATGAAAAGGGGAGGTCTTCTACAATAGTTTGACTTTGAATGGGTATTTTTGGATTTTTTTAAACCAATGATTCACACGATACTAAAATGGATGATTTCCACAATCACCATTCCATCCTTTAAGAGTTAATGCATTTAGAGTATGCATTGTAAGTGAATAGTGAATAGTGCTTTGACTTTGCAACCTAAATGTGGTGCTTAGCAAGCCATATTCACTATCAAAGTTGGTAACCAAAAATTTCTTAAAACGGCGGTTTTACTCAAACTTGGCACTTTTACATTTAGACCATGAGTTTTGAAATCTATACTACTCCTAGACTTTAGAGCTAAAGAAGAAAATGAACGGAAAAATGGAATACCACCATTGTAATAAAATTTTCCATCAGTCCACTAGATTGAAACATTCCAACTTTTTTTTTCTAAACAGTTTTTTTGGTCAATGATTCTGTCAAAAACTCAAAATCAAGCCCCCTGGGCTTACCCTCTCCTTTAAGAGTTCATTGACTTCAATTCATTGAGGAATACTGAAGAATATTTGGAGGGACAACACAATAGAGGTCGCGTGCTTTCTGCGACTTCTGGCGAAATATCGCAGAAGAAAAAACGTTGTGATGTACGCGCACTTACGCTCCGTGCAAAGTGTAAACGCTACAAAGAGTGAGCGATGCTCGGCGAGCATCGAGGCCAGAATTCGGGCCCAGCTAATAGCTAGTGCAGACACACTTATTAGGAGACACCCAAGTCAACAACACAGTGCGCGCTTAATTAGCTTCAATTCCCTCTACTCACAGTTCTCGGAGTCGGCGTCTCAATAGTCGCACAAGGTGGGCTTCAATCTCATCTGGAAAACCGGAATGCGTGTTGTCTGTCGGTTTATCCACTTCTGCTAGGGCGTATAAATCCAGTCCCAACTCGATCAGTTGCAGGGATAAGTTTGCAGCCCTGAGTATCCCCATTTGCATTGGACCACCAGAGCAAATGTAGTCGCAGTCGATCAGGCGATTGATAATTGTTCTTCCAACAAGCGAGCTGAGAGCTAGTGAGTCTGTCTAGTCCAGTCTCCGATCAATCGATATCATTAATGACTATGCCGGAACTGGCACCTAGGAGTGATGGCAATGTGAAGAAGTGTCGGGGCGAGGTGAAAGACATACTGATGGAGTGTCCCATCGCCACGGCGCGGGAGCTGGGCTCGGACTAGGCGCACTGGCAGCGCTGGTGGCCCGGGGAGTTCGGGTTGGAGCTTCGGGAGGGCGAAAACTGCAAAACCAGAGCCGTCCGCTTCTTGGAGACGGACGGCGTCTGGATCTACAAGCGCCTAGTGGAGCTCGACAATGCCACGTTCTTTATGAAGTACAACATAGAAGACAATATGTTCTGCGGAGGAATCACGAGCTATGTCGTCCAATGTCAGGTGCGTACTTGATGAATGAAAGGTCTCGTTGGCAATCGACTGAACCCACGCAAGTTAAGCGAATAGGCTAAATAATTGCAATGGCTTTGTACTTGTACCGCCTCTCAATAGATCGTGTCACGTGAAATCCATGCATCCATGCCTGTCTTGCACCATCGAGTGTACATCTGCCTATCTATTGACTGGTAAGTAGGTGACATATTTTCTAATGCGTCCTCCGCCATGAAGAAGCACATGTCCACCTTCGATAGAGTCTTTAAATTGGTGAATTCTGGAAAGGATTAGAGGCTGAGTTTTGAGGAACGTACGGGAGCAGTTTCGAGCCCGATTTCAAGTTGCTCAAATGAAATTAACTTGGGTTCCTGAGGCTTAATTTCCCGAACTGAATTATAACTAAGGTTTAGCTGAATCACCTACTAAGGGTGATTGCATGAATGACTGGCTGTTTTTGTTCCACTTTGGCTGTTTTCGGCTAGTACTCCCAGTACTATGAGCTTTTTGCATATGAATTTTTTTAAATAAAATAAAATAAGGATAATTAGTATAACACTATAAATAGCATATCACCAAAATTTCAAACCCAAAAAAAATCTAGGTAAAAAGTTATTCACAAAAAAGTGTAAGCTGAAATTTTCAAGAAAATACATAGTTTGACGTTTTAATTTGTACAAAATAGGAAAAACAATTTTCAAAGAAACTAAAAATTTTCCATTTGGAAAGACTTTATATTGAAGATATTTCACCAAAAAAAATTATCTTGAAACCATCTTCAACATTCAAAATTGCGCGCGCAAGGGAGCCTTTTTTGCATAAACGTAGAGGACATACAATATAATATTTTTTAATGCCCCTTGGTAGGAACATGACTTCCTACTATGGGAATATACCATAGAAATTTCAGCTCAAAATCATTAAATTTGGGTACTCCATAGTACTAGAAAACCTTAAAACTCAAAATGTGACATATTAGTTTAAATGATTTTTAAATATAAAGTGATTTTTGAAAATTTCTGAAAAATATGAGATACGATTAATCTCAAGAGAGGAATCTCCAATAAAAATTTCAATTTCATGCGAGTGATGCTGCAAAAGTTATAGCAAAAGGAAGCTTCCGCACTCGCTTTGTGACAAAGTTTCAGTACCGGTCTTTCATGCAATCACCCCTAATCAACTCCTTGATTATAGACCCAACAAAGTTAGTTTTCACTTTCAGTTGCATGCATTGACGACCTCAATCTAAACCCATCTGAGCTCTTGAATGTTATAGATTCCAAAGGAGCTAGAGGTACCTGACAATGCATGCTAAATTCAGAGTGTAAAAGCAAGCACATGAAAAGTCACATGTATATGTATTAGGCCTCTGAATTCGAAATTCATCGTCCATTTTAAAAGGCGTGCGTGGATGGATATGCCTGATGGAGCTGGTACGTGTGGAATTTACTTACTAGGTGGTGGGACCTGATTGCTTGGTTTTTCCTACAGTTTTGAGGGACAAGCGAGGGTCAGACGATGCTTCAATTCTGGACATGGGAAGTAGAGCCGCTGAGCAGCATGAGCGAGGAGGCCTTCACTTCCTTCATGGAGGGATTCTTCAAAGATGTGCTGGTGAAGGGCATTGAACGCAGCACACAACGACTCGCCAAAGGCCTCAATCCCAAACCTTCTGCTGGAGAAACTGCAAACGCCTAAAAATTTAACTAATGAAGGATTAGCTAGCTGCAAATAAATAATTTCATGGAAGTAGCCTCGATCCTGGTAGAATTGCCTAGCCGGGCATGCACTCCCAGGATTATAAAAAAGTGGTCTTCATTCATCTGAAACTGAGTGTGGATTTTGGGAGAATGCGGTGAAGAGATCACTAGCTAGCGAGCTTTAATTTGGATTCCAGCTACAACCATGCACCTCTGTGGAGCTGAATTTTTATATTAGTGTGTATGAATTTCATGTGTAATTTCAAAGTGGAAGGTTGTACACCACTATAACCTCATTCAGATTCAAAAATTGATCAACTCTTTTCGACATTTCGCCCAATCATGCTTACAGCATTGCTGGTCAATAAGTCCTACGATACCAAGTGCATGGACTATTTACAACAAGGCTTGGTCTATATGGGATCAAATTCCTTACGGGGGTTTAGTATCCTCGGTTTACTTTATAATTCTCCTTCCATTTCATTCCTCTCTGCGCTTGGTGACGAGTGTGTTCCTCCACGGCTACCGTTTCATTGTACTCTCATACTTTAGCTGTCTCAGAATATACAAAGTGATTCTTAAACCAAGGATGTAAGTACATTCACTCTCCAGGCCGGTTCACAAAATTTGTCATCTAATATTGGCTTCAGAGAGTGTTCTGGTATTCTCTGATTTCAAGTGACTTGACACCCATCATTGATAGACAATGAGGTCTGATTTTTGAAGTATTAAAATATTGAATCGCAACTAAAATAACATGAATTCCATAAATGACATTTGAATAAAATTTGAAAAGGTCATAAAAGGTCAAAGTTTAATCGACACAGTTTGTCATTCCGTGCTCTAATTTTTATTACTACTAGGTTTTACGTCTACTAGCTATGGCAAATGTGCTACATTATGTACGAGGAGCTACGTTTCCATGAATGGGCTACTTCTAATCCTAAAAAGCAATGTTTATCTGACTTGGTGTTCCCTTCTCGTTCCTTGTGATAACCTCGTGCAGGATCTCCACTTTCGCTAGTGATGTCCGAGGAATAATATGAAATTCACCACTTACTTTTTACTTGCTCTAGTTCTAGTATATTGACGTTCATAAAAATTTTGTGGTGTGTACTTTCTCTTTACAAACTTATGATTCAGCCAAAACTATACTACAACATCTTGCCATGAAGAAAGGAGAACAAAATCCTGAATCCATTGGATATTTACTATGTCATTCAAAGACCAAGGCACGTATTATATGCTTGACATCAGAATAACACCAAATCAGATTCATTCAAAGAATTGATACTATAAGGTGTAGCTGGAGCGTCTTTCTTTTAAATCCTCAATGAATTAATATTGCAATACTTGTACACAAATGGTTTATGAAACCTTCCAATTACTGTCAATGATGGTGAGAAGTATCACAAGAAATTGCACTTAGAACCATTTAACTGGTAGGAGATGTAGGTTTCAGTCTATAATTGAGGTTGCCATAGCCATGTGCTGTTAGGCGGATATCTAGTTTTCCACACTTCCCTCCAGCTCTCATTCAAGGCATGCTTCCATTTTGAGTAATTAACCAGCGTAAACGAGCTTGTAATAGGCAACAAGTTTTTCTAAAATTAATTTTTCTATCTCTGACAATTTTGCCTTTCCAGCGCATGAGGGCTTTCGTTGAATCCAACACCTCTTTGCATGGCAACGGGCGAGTAGAGCATGGAATTCTTGCAATTTTTGAAAACCAAAAGTGGCTCTAATCACCTTAGTCGACGGAGGCCTCAAATGGCAACAACGCCGCGGATCTTTGCAACTATGTGAGGTACCTCAACGTCGGCATAGTTACAATCTTTTCCTAATTTCTACCTGAGTCTGCAAGACGACGTTGTTTGCCGTAGTAGTTTTATATGCATTTGTTTGTGGAAATCACGTTGTTGCAAGCCTCGGACTCAATGCCCAATTTCCATCACATTTTGCAGCTGCATGCAATATAATGCTCACAAAGAGTTAAAATCAGACTCAAGGTACTTCACTATTAGCTTTGTCAATCTAGCTTTGTTTGCAGGAGTGTGTTGTGGTAGAGGATTAGTCGAAGCTCCTTTTTTAGAATGGCCCTAGTGAATCAAGGCTTAGTTGCACACGCCAACGGTGAACACAACAGGGCAAATTTGTTGCGCTAGCTAGGTAGAAAAAACCGCAACGAGCAGGACCTCAAAAATCATGCATGCAGCGAGGGTTAATTTTTAAATGAGGATGCAGATGATGATGGTCTTGTGACTGACCCCCAAAATGTAGTGCCGACGTACAACAATTGTTGGAGGTTAGAACAAAAAAGTAACGAAGTGTAAGAAGTTTATAGATGTTAAGGTTTGCAAAATCTATAACACTCCTTTTACCAATTTGCAACTCCTTAAACTGCAACTTGATTCATTCTTGATTCAAAAAATTGTACGTTTACTTTCTTTGCATTTCCGAACTCTTCAAAACCGGCTACTAGTCTCAAATTGAGAAGTTGAGAGGTTGAGAAATGTGCTCACTAACGAGATGCTCCTACAATAACCATGGCATTGTGTTTCTTGAACTCCACAACAACGAGGCTTGAGGTGTGACAAGAGAGGTATTAGTCATTCAAGGCGACGGTTATAAATTAGTGTTCCAATTATTGACATTAATTGTAACTTTGCACCCAAAATTGGCTTACGGTGTTCCTTGAGTAATTCATTTTAAATCTGTTGTGAGATTGGCACCTATGGAGAAAAACAACCCAATGATTTCCATGAGCTTAGACAATGAGAAGGTTATTGTTGGCGCCCAAGCAATTGCAGAGAAAGATGTGTTCCACTGCAATATTTGCATGGACCACCCCACCAATCCAATCCTCACTCATTGCGGCCATTTGTTTTGATGGTTATGCAATCACCAATGGCTAAAAACTGATTGTAAGGTGAAGCCGTGCCCAATGTGCAAGTTCATGATTTTCATGAGCTCAAACAATGAGAAGGTTATGAATGTTGCCCAAACAATGGACAAGCAACATAAGTTCCATTGCCATATATGCATGGAATGGCCCACAAATTCAATCCTCATAGCATGTTGCCACTTGTTTTGCTGGTCATGCCTTCACAAATGGCTACAAAATAAGAAGAAGTCGTGCCCAATGTGGAAGCTCATGGTGAAAAGGTGCAAGGTCATTCCCGTTTATGGATGATTGGTTAGAAATAGTCAATTTGCAGAATGCATTAGAATCCTTTCAAATTTGGATTAAAAGCCCCCTCTTATTGCCAAAGTTTGATTTCCTTTGGGAGTGAATGTGGCTTCTACAATAAAAAGGTCAAATGATTTTGGAGTGAATGAGATGAGAAGCCAAGATTTTCATACATCATTTGTATTTCAATGTACAAATGTACAAATAGTTATGCTCCAACTTCTCTAAAGCCATGATTTGCTAAATCATTTCTTTTATAGATAAATTACCATTTGTAAATTTTAAAGTTTGGAATCTTGTAATTATGGTTCCAATCTAAGGTTTTAGAAATTTAGACATTTTTTTGCACATGATTTTTTTGCGCATGAGAATGCTGGACCATATAGTGGAATGTTTGTTATGCATTTTAGATACTCTTAGGCATAAAAGTATAGATTAGATATTGCCTCAAGTCTAAGCCAATAACCTTGAAAAAGAATTTTAATGTCAAAAGCAAACATGAGGTTATAAATAGTCTCTATGATAGCTAATGTAAATGGATATGCTAAAGGATTGAAGGCCATTCTTCTATGCACCCGAACTGATTATGGCTCATTTATTAGGAATCTAAATTGAACAGTATTCAAACACAAGCGGAGCCGGCATGACAAATAGAGTAAAATATATTTGGATAAAATATCAATAAAACTTCAACTTATTTGAAGAGATTTAGATTGTATAGATGAGATGATCATGACAATCTCAACTATGGCATGAAAATGATTGTAGTCACTGACAAAGTGACACATAGAATTGGAAATGGTATTTCAATTGAAGATTAAAAAAATAGGAGAGAATGGTGATTGCAAGAAATACTTGCTGATTTTGTTGCGTTTTTAACAAAACTCATGATTTTTTTTGGAGTATTTTAAAATTAGAAAAAAAAATTAAAAACTAAAAAATATGGCTAATGTATAGACCTTTAAGATGAAGGTAACCACCAAAGGAAAATCATATAACAATTTTCTAAGTAGAAAAATTAGAAAAGTGCCAAATCTCAAGAAAATAAATATTTTGATGTTTTAATTAGGAAAAAATAGAAAAAAACTAAATAAATGATATAAAAATTGGCCATTTGTAATAACTCTATGGAAATGATCAATCACCAAAAGAACCACCAAAAGAATATTTTATGTGTTTTGAAATGCAAGCAAAAAGAAACTCTCTTTGTGGACTTTTATATAACATGTAATCAATTATTTTTAGAATTCTTTTGGATAGTAGCTATAAGTCTAATAGAAGACCATTCCCTCTAAATTTTAGCTCAAAATTTTGTTTAATTGGGTACTAAATAGTACTCCGTACTAAAAACCTCCAAACTGACAAATGTGACATAAAATTGGGGGTTACTTCTGGATAGTAAAACATTTTTGAAAATTTCAAAATAATTAGGCAAGGTGTATAATAGCTATGAGTACCTTACTTATAAATCTTGAGTCATTTGGAGCCATAATGCAAAAGTGATGGCCTAAAAACAAATCCTCACATTACATGTGACACAAAATAATACAAATGTTTTGTGCACTATCACCCAGAAGGTGCCCACTGATATTGCCCAGCCAATGTTCGTTTAACTATAAATAAATATTGCTTTCACCTAAAATTGCCCTAGTGAACTTGAATTTAACCTTCAACTTTACTTAGAATATTCAACACATTCACATATCACTCCCAAACATAACCTAAGGTAGGAGGCTCCTAAACCAACCAAGCTGTAAAACCGATCATGGCCCAGAGGTACATTTTGCTTTCTTCAATGTACTAGCTATGCACATTTCAGGAGGTGGTCGCTTTTGATGACCACAAATGACCACTTTTTTTAACTTCAAAAATTTGTAACTAATTCCACAAAGGTCCAAAAAATATGAAACGACTTGGGTTAGATGTCAATTCTACTTGTCTTTCAAGGAAAATTTATTGAAAAATATTTCAAGATGTTTTACCTCCCCAAAATTCAGTTTCAGCGCTTAGATGGACGCTTTATGGACCTCCTACCTTATGTCTTTCATTGGGAATGATCAACAGTATGGGAACTCTTCCGTCCCATCGTTCACCTGAACATATAGTAGGACCATCCATTCCTGACTAGGGAGTCATATCCAACCTGTAGAGTGCAGTCATTTCCAACCAAGGCTAGAACAGATTTCCAACCAAAACTTGGTATGTTAGGACTAATAAAGTCATGACACATGTCCCAAAGTAGTGAGCAAGAAAGGAGTTCTTGAATGCTCGGAATGGGGTATAAGTTTAGGCCAACTTTTGGCTTCTAAAATTCATAGTAATTTGAATTCAAGGAAAAAAATTGGCAATGCCCGTCATTTCTATCTTTCTACATGGAAGAGAATTTACATTGCATTCTATTGCTCCTGAACATGTGTGGAATCGCTTAAGTGGTCAACAATGGGTAGTTCTACCATAGGTTAAATTACGCCTCCACTCTAGCAATATTTTGAACAATGTTTGACGTGTTGTCTTAACTACAGTCTCACCGTATGCCACCATCATGTATTATAGCACGTTTGGATGTAGCTTGTAGACCCAAATCCTAGTAATGTAGAATTTCTCTATGGTGAACTTCTCTAAGGCAATGACCTTTCTTAAATGATGGAGTATTGATTGCCTAGTCCTGCACTAAGTCCAATCCCAGACATACACATTGGAGAAGTTCAGGACTTGAGCCTAGTCTTAGGGCTATTACTTTAGAGAAGTTCTACTCTACAGTGGCCTACCCAAAAGATACGTGATTTTGCCCTCAGTTTTGAAAAGAAATATTTCTTTATTGAAATTAGTTTTTTGCAAAGGAATTGTACCATCATGCTCAAATTAATGAACAAAATGAGTTATAGCAAGAAGGGAAAATGCGGAAATCTAATTACAATAAAGAGACATTTATTTCAAACTAAGGGCAAAATCACACCAAAATAGAAATCTTTCTAGAGGGAATTGTGAATTTTTTTTTGGAGATGCTTGTTAAAGGATAGATGTGCGTATGGAGGTTTCCTACATATCTCTGCAATTGAATTTAAAAAATTCATCAACAATGTTTTTCAATGAATTTTTATGTAAAACCATGAAAATTAAATTAAAAAATTCAGCAAAAATGGAGTTTTAGTTTTTTGAAACTGAAATTTGGATTTGGTATGGTTGATTGGGATTGCATAAGATATCGATGTTGGTCATGCAAAAGAAAAACTGTCGACTCTGTTGTACATTATGTAAAGAAAACTGATTGTCCAAACTGCTCTTTTTGGTAGGCCACTGTAGTGTATGTCTGTGACTTCATGAGTTGAACATTGTGCAGTGAGCATCAGTCTAATATTGTCAAACCATGTATAAGAATTTATTTCATTCACCTTGCAAGCATATTCTGATTTAATCTTGAATGACGGATTGATGGAGGTGATACAAATGGGACAATGGCCTTACTCACCTTTTGAAATATAGAGCATTTATTGCATTTGCAAGCTATATCATATTGGTTATACTAGCACGTTCAGCTATTAGATGTTCGATTTTAGAACTCATTTTGACTTAGAAGATGCACATGATTGATTCCTCCTCGCAATTGACAGCTCTTTCCAAAAAAGTTCATTTCTAAGAGTTTATTATAATTATTATGAAACAATTTCTGTAGGTGCTTGTCTCAAACATCATGTTAATTGCATTTTGTACCAAAAGAATCTGAAAATTTCAAGCAACAAAGGATTGAAGCATATGGTTTCTTCCACACAAAATTTCAAAAAAGTATTCAAAATTTTGATGATCAAATCACATTTAAGCGTTTTTTTTTACTTTTCTATAATTGGTTGAAACGTCAAAGGGACTAATTTTCACTTTCCATTCAATTGTGAAATTCGGAGTTCAATGGTGTGGTGTATTTGATTGGTCAGTGAATTCACACATGAGTTCAGTGGTACTTCCGAGTGAGTTCTCCATACGTAAGCTTACTCTGTTTCAAACACCATCTTCCATATCATCTTTTTGAAACACAGAAAATAGAAGAAAAAAAACTCAACATGTCGTTCAAGTCCAAAACTTGAGATCTCTAATCCGCAGTAGTCCAGTGCTTTTTGAGAACATTAAAGCCCAGTGGCCTGTTCCAATTTCCGCACCTCCCTAAACTTTCAATAGAGGTTTTACAAGACTACGATCTTCTAATTCACTTTGGTGATCTGCACTGATCATGTACGTAATGATATACACATATCATCATGCTGGAGCTGATAGTGCAGAAATGATGATTCCGCCCCCAATGTCTGTCCACCATGTGAAATTGGCTTACCGTCTTCGAAGGAACTATACGAAGCATGATAAATTTCTACAGTTCATTTCTCTACATTTTTCAACTGATACAGTTCGTTTGCTCATGATGAATCGCTGAAATCGGCATCGATCACCTCCGCATCGTCTCCGGCAGATTTCCCGGCTCCAGGAGATGCTCCACCTGGTCCGGAGGCAGGTTGAGAAGGGTCTGCTCCTGCTCCACCACTTCCGTAGATTGCCTGCCCAATTTGCATGATCTCTTGTTGAAGAGCCTCTTGAGCTTGTTTCATTTTGTTCACATCCTCTGAGCTCGCCGCTTCTCTAAGGTCAGCCACCTTGGCCTCCACACGGCTTTTCAGATCTGCTGGCACTTTGTCACTAAGTTCCTTCAACTGCTTCTCGGCCTGATAAATCATGCTGTCACTCTGCATACACACAATCAATAGCAAGAAGTGAGACACTACATGTGCATTAGGAGCAGAAATCAGTCACTGGGTCATAATAAAGAAGTCTCAACCTGTGAGTAGAAAATCCTTTAGATATTATTATAATTCTGCTGACAAACATGGACGGCTATAAAATTACCTGATTCTTTAGATCAATAACCTCCCTGCTCTTTTTATCCTGCTCTGCATTTCTTTCTGCCTCTTGCACCATCCTCTCCACCTGCAATCAAGCCCGAGGTCAATTAGAAATCTAGTAAATGGCAACTACCCATGTTAACCACAACGATATTCTCTCACACCAAATAAATCATCAGAATCCTTCACTAGAACATACAAAGTGGGTGACAACGGTAAAGCTACCTCACAATGACAGCCCTGCAGAAGTTCAAAATCTCAAGCCTATCAGAAAATAACTTACATCGCCTTTGTTGAGAGTGGAAGCACCGGTAATCTTTATATCCTGTTTCTTTCCAGATCCTTTGTCTGTCGCTTGAACCGACAAAATGCCGTTGGCATCAATATCGAAAGACACCTCAATTTGAGGAAGTCCACGTGGTGCAGGTACTATACCATCCAACCTGGTCATGCACACAAAGAAAAACATAAGCACAATAGAGCTGCAATACATGCGGCACGCTTGAGACTACATGCCAGCATTTATAAACAAAAACGTAAAAGGTACAATGTGATATGCCAGCACAATGCAAGATTCATTCATGGTGAAATTCGCCCTTGTCTAGCTAGAACTTTGATAAATAAAAATCGAAAAGAGATGACTGGATGCACATACGACAATCGAAAGAACAAGTGGAACAAATGATCATCGAGAAACTGATAGATAATGACTAAAATAGCCATGCGCGGGCAAGAGGACTAACAAGTCTACTCACCTGAAACTTCCAAGCGATTTGTTGTCTCTTACAAACTCACGCTCTCCCTGAAGCACATTAATCTCGACACTTGTTTGACCATCAGCAGCAGTGGAAAAGACCTGCAAGAACCACATAATTGAATTTAAGATTACTCATTTCTTTCTGACGATTTTCAAACCTTGCAGTATTGAACCTCACAATATTGTAAAACATGATTTAAATAACAAAGTCAAGGAACCTAATGGATCTGAAAATTTAAATATTCATCAAAGAGCTTCGTCGACATGGAAGAATCTAACAAAAATAATTAAAGATCAAGAGGTACAAATACTCAAAGTCAGCACCTCTTTCTTAGATGTTGGAAGTGTCGTGTTACGAGGAATGATTTTGGTCATGACGCCCCCCAAAGTCTCCAATCCTAGCGAGAGAGGCGAGACATCCAAAAGCACAATATTGCCCACCTCGCCAGAGAGAACTCCAGCCTGTCATCACGAAAATTGAAACAACAAATTCTCAATCAAAATATGAAATGAGTTGTTAAAGTTTCACCATTACAATCAAGCTCCATGAATTCTCTTTAACATTACAGAAAAATAGTATTTTGAAATAGTCGTAATTCTTCCGACCATTGTGAGGTAAGGAGGAAAAGCACCTGAACTGCAGCTCCAAGGGCAACAACTTCATCGGGATTGACAGTAACGTTCGGATCCTTTCCAGTCATCTGCTTGACTAGTTGCTGGACACCTGGAATTCGAGTAGAACCGCCCACCAAGACAACTTCCTGCAGGTCTTTGAGACTCAACTTGGCATCTTCCACTGCTCTTTTCACTGGCTCACGACATCTGAAAGGTTCAGAGTCCCGACAAAATAAAACAATTAGAAAATGCAAGACAGGGCTTGAAAATAAAGGTGGTGCAGAACTAACTTGGCAAGAGCAGTGATTCTTAATAATAACTGCACTGTCCTGGAAACATATCCTTTTATCTAAATGCAAGATTTCATGTACTCACATTTTGAAATATAAACCATTAGAAAACGAGGCTTCAGAAAAGATGGAAACAGAAACAATGAAGAAATTTAAACCTGTCAAAGAGATCCGAGCACAACTCCTCAAATTTGGCACGTGTGAGTGTTGTATCGATATGCTTGGGTCCATCTGCTGTCGCTGTAATGAAAGGAAGGCTGCACTAATTGAAAGAAAACCATTAATCACTGCGTATCCAATCTGATGGTTATCTCGATGAGGAACACAGTTGCTGGAAATTTCTAGGCGAGTGAAGACCTGTTGTCCATGAAGCTCACACTAATCCAAAACAACTACATCACAAGAGCAAATTTGGGACCAGTGAGAGCAAAATTACGAGAGCTCTACACCTCAGTAAGCGAAAACATTAGAGATGTTGCTACCGTCTGGTTGTTTAGAAAAGCCCAACTACATTAACATTAGATAATATTTAGTGCACTTAATGGAATTGCAAATTACCTGATAGAGGTCTGAGTAAGATTAGATAACTCAATTTTAGCTTTCTCAGCGCTCTCAGTCAGCCTTTGAAGTGCTTGTGCATCCTTTAGGAGATCGACTCCCTCGGCAGCCTTGAAGTCGTTTGCCAGCCAGTCCACTATTCTCTGCACATTGATTATATTCTTCTTAGTCGTCACCTCGGACAGAAAGTGAACCTAGATATAGCACAAAGCACTTCTTCATTGAAGCCAATTTCAGTGGTATCTAAACTGAGGTACAAACTCATTTTTCGAAACAAAATAAGATATACTAAGTCATACCTTGTCAAAGTCGTCACCACCAAGATGGGTGTCACCCGCTGTAGAGAGTACTTCGAAAACTCCGTCTCCTACTTCCAAAACTGCGATCACCGTTTAAGCCTGATTCTTAGCAAAAGCAAGAGTTGAACGTATCATATGATCAACGTTTTGAAGTAATGAACTTATCATATATTCAACGTTATAAAGTAATGAACTTATCAATGATGGCACGATTCAGGGACGTAAGATTGGCATAGTGAAATTTGAAGACTTGGAAGTAAGATACTTGAAAAGAATGGATAATTATAAGAAGGAAAAGAGAAGTGTGAAACATAAAAATATTATACTGTGCACACGCACGAGGATCGTTTACAATTGATACTTTGGACATGAGGAATTTACTTGAAACGTCAAAGGTGCCTCCGCCAAGGTCAAAGACTAAAATGGTTTCGTTCTTCTTCTTGTCGAAGCCGTATGCCAATGACGCAGCAGTAGGCTCATTGATAATCCTCAGCACATCAATCCCTGGTCAAAGTAACAAACAAATAAGATGAATGATATAAAACACATGTCCGAGCCGTGAGGATCCTCTTAAGTACTCGTCTTTTGTGTTGCTTGAACCACCAGCCCCCAAGTATATAGCTACAGTAAGAGTTAGGAAGCGGAATCCTTATGACAACTCACAGAACTCAAAACAATAAAATAAGAACAATCACCTTTATGCACTCCAGAATTAAACTGAATGTTACACTGAAATGCATATAGAAGTACTACGACTAATGGAGTAATAAATTCGTTTTTAAAGCCTGCTCAAGCAGGTAAAAGCAGATCATCATACATCGTATCTCCAGGTCTCAAGTCCCAATGGTTTTTACATACCAGCAATCCGGCCTGCATCTTTGGTAGCCTGGCGTTGACTGTCGTTAAAATAAGCAGGTACTGTTATCACAGCCTTGTCAACTCTATCACTAAGAAACTTGCCAGCATCGTCCACCAGCTTCCTCAAAACCTGTAAGAATTACCAGGAGGTGAGCCAGGGCAGCAAAATGTTCCTAGACGCAAAAATCATAACACATGTACTTTCAAACGCTTCTGGCAATTTGATGAAGATCGATTTGCGATAACAACCCGCTAAAATAATGCTTATTATATCCGTAATGAACCAGAAAAGCAGACGCATATGACAAAACAAAATGAATTCCATAAACACCGACCTGCGCAGAAATTTCTTCAGCAGCAAACTGCTTGTTGATTGCTGGACAATCAAGTTTCACATTACCATTGGAATCCCGAATAACTTTATAAGAAACCTGCGTAGACTCCCCTTCCACTTCGTTCATTTTCCGCCCAATGAATCTCTTAACCGAATAAAACGTATTTGTTGGATTCACCACTGCCTGCTCCACACCAATTCACTTGTTCAGAACCACAGTCCTACAATGGAGTCAAAATTCACAATCTAAAGTAAATTTTGCCATTACACATCAAGTTACTGTAGTAGAATCAATGCATCAAGACAGGAATGCATACCTGGCGCTTCGCAATCTGCCCAACTAACCGATCGCCCTTCTTCGTATACGCAACAACCTGACCCAAATAGAGAAGTGTGTCAGCAATGAACTTCGACACGCATTATTTTTCGTATAAAAATACCTCATACCTTCATGCACAAGATGTGCAATTATACATCATTCTTACAGTTATCGTTGTGCTGATTACCCTAAGTAATCTAGTTTAACATGTAGGTCCATTCTCTTCACTACGTCAAGTGCAGGAAAATGAAGATGTACACCGTCTACAATTCTTCCTAGAATAACTGAGCTTTATCGCAAACCAATTCACTTCAGACAAATGTGAGTAAAGCCAAGAGGAGAAGGTACTTGAAGAACATGTATCAACTGAGGTAAGAGACAAACGTGTTTACCGAAGGGGTTGTCCTCTGACCCTCAGAGTTAGTGATTATTGTGGGCTGTCCAGCTTCCATAGCGGCCATTGCAGAATTTGTTGTGCCAAGATCAATGCCAACAACTTTCTCGGCAGTCACACGTAGAGACCCTGCACTCCTCCTCTGCTTCAAATTGCTCTTCCTTGATATTTGCAAGTCCCCTCTGAAAAATAACTTCTCGGATGGATTCTGCCCTAACAGTGAGCACTTTCGTTGCTTTGAAAAGCGATCATTAGAGATATTTCTTTGCTGTCCAGCAATTGATGAAGGTGAGAATGCCACGGACCCAATGACGGCTGCCATTTCGAATGAATACACCTGCGTAGCAAAGATGATTGTGATTCAGTTGATTTGCACTAAAAGACGACAGCATTCCTCGAGGCTCAGTAGTACTGACATAGCTCAATTGAGCTTGGTAAGCATCATTTTCCGCCGCACCTTCAGCTGCAACCGGAGACGACTGAAAGTATAAACAAGAAACTCAACCCAGACTAACAAGAAATAATTCAAAACACAATTCAAGGAGTTTCAAGAAGTTTGAGCATGAGAAACAAGGCAAAGAAAAGAGAAAAAATACCTGCTAGAAAGTTATGTTAAGACAATACAACCCGGGAATTCAGTCCCAAGAAGAAATAAAACCTCAGGCTCTGAGTCAGCAGAATAAAACCACATTCAATCCTGCTAGTGATACTAAATACAAAAACAAGAATACAGAAGACCATCATGGGGTCACAATGTTTTGCGAACCATCACATATCTTCACCAGAGTCATCGGACGTCGAAGAAATTCTCATTTCAAGCATGTATTTCAAAAATTTCAGCTGACAGAAGTATCAAATAGGCAGTATCCATTACTTCATACCGTGTAATCTACCGTTCTTCCCAGAGTGACCACTCAAGAAATTAGACAGACAGAAATTTGCTCACGACAGCGACTGCATATCTCTGCCTTATCATTCGAACGGAAAATGGACTACGGAAAAAATCTCACACATCAAAGAATACACATATGAAGAAATCCATTAAATCAATGTTCTTGCCCCAGATCTAAACTCATTAAACTCTTCAAAGAGCAAACCAGCAAAGAAATTATCCATAGAATACTGCCGCACCAGCGCAAAACATAAAGGAAAAAGATGAACAACTATTTGAAATCCAGAAACATACCAAAATATCGGTCGTCACAGTTAGGATCTGTGTCTGTACGCCCGCTGCCACAAGAAAATACAGAGAAACCAATACTGAATCGTCTGTGCTGCGGATATTGCAGACTCCAAGGCAGTACCAAAGCAACCTCTCCGATACCAAAAACAAGATCGAGAAATACCCAATATCGAACAGCACAATTCGTGAACTCCTCTATAACAACAAGGAAATATCAAGAACAAGAATTAGCACACAATTATCGACATACCGAAGCTCAATTTCACCAGGAATTTCGTCTTTGGCGCAGAAAATTTTCGAAAAGAGAGAGGAATTAGCAACAGATCGCAGATTAGATCCCAAGTTACGCAAAACAGGATGTGCGGGGCGTCCCCACGAGATCGAATAAGGAGGATCCAGGAGCGGCGACGCAGAGCAGAGGCGAGCAATCGCGGCTATGGTCGAGGCTCGAGAAGGTTCGGCTGACCAATCTGCAGTTCCAGTACATCTGACGTGTGTTATCTGTCTTGAACGTAGATTTGACCAGAAGCATTGGTAGAGTTTGCTCCAGTTGTTGCCAAGTGGAGTGGCCAAGTGAGTGCATGTCTCGTCTCTTTTATCTCTTGTGCTCAAAGCTTATTGGGTTTGCAGTTTGCCTTTTTATCGAAGGCCTGCACTTCAACCGAGAGGGTAAAGACAATAAAGAATGTCGGAATAATGTCACATTCCAATCACAAGTTCAGTGGACTGAACGTTCCAGAAACTGAACCCTGCCGCTTATTGCGATTGTTCAGGAAATTTCTGTTTTGCTTGGGATGCTTGGAAACGCTTGAGCGGTGCGAGTTGAACTGCCTGTGTCAATGATTTTGCGACATGTAGGAATTGTGCCCCTATTTCGAAAAACGGTTGCCTGATTCTCGATGGGGGGTTTTCAGGTTCCAATTGGTATTGATTGGGGGAAATGAGCTCAAAATATCGTATGTTATGTGAGTCGGTATAGGGTTTGAATTGCAGCGAAGTCACTGGCATTAGACTTCATCGCTTCTTGAATGCTTGAAGTTAATGGCACTTAGAAGCTTACAGCGGTGTATGGCTCTGACCCTAAACCCTGAAACCCCGCTGAGTTTGCGTTGAGATTGCTTTCCACATGGAAATGCGGCCGAGCTGGGACTTGAGTACTTAGCACCGTCATTGTCACCTTCATTTCATCCACTAAGTCCACTGGATCATCATCATGCAACTATCTATAAATAGAGTGGCGGAGTGCCACTTTGTACACATGTCTGGTCCCAGTGAATCATGATACTGAACTCTAATAACCTTGTTTCTTTAATTGAAATGGAGTACTGACTACCATGATTGTTTCTCAGCTCAAATTTTTGCGTAACAGTTGACATTAAGGTAGAGGAAGCTCGTTATTTCTGCAGGCTCGAACTTATCTCTCTCTGTCTCTCATCAGACGATTTATGTACCCGACTTTCTCTCTGCCGCGAACTGCATACTAAGCAACATAGCAACGAATTTTGTCTCACCCAACAGCTTTTCTTGTGAACGACACAACGCCTTTTAATGCCAAATTAAATTGCGGCATTTATGATTATGATCGCTCTATGTCTGAGGTCATCCTTGCAAGCCTTGAAGAGAGTACTTTCGAACACAGACTTTCCAGTGAAGAATAAATTAGAAGTTCCTCGCAGCTGATGATTGACGGGAGTGCTGCCTACAATGTGCGCAGACTTGATGCATTGCGTCACAAACACTCACTGTGACTGTGAAGCTGCAAAGGTGCTCATGGAAACTGCCACAGTGCTACTAACAGACAAGGATCAAGACCGTTTTGCATCAAGCATCCTCGACTGAAATGATTGTAAGAATTTCTTTTAGATGAGTATCAACTGGTGCCAATTTCCCATTGATTTTGCATGAAATGCATCACGGGCTTCAAGGATTCGTTAGGGTATGCACCCACTCCACTAGGTCGGAAATGCTGAATCATTGTCTAGCTCAGGAAATCACTCTAATACCGGCATGATTGTTACTGATGAGATTAGCAAACTCTTAATTACATGAAATCACAGCTCAATTACAAGTTCTAACGGCTGTATCAGTTAAGAGCAGGACAGTAGGGGGGGGTTGTGTACCTGACCTGACGGATGGATTACTGCTTAAGTGCGTATATGGCTGTGATAATCCTAAATATTACGTTACGGGTAGTACTTCATCAATAGCATTGAAAATTTTGAAATTAACTCTGACTGGAGTCCAAATTGAGGTGTTTTTTATTAGTTTCTGTAAAGACATAACTGTTCTGAAAAGTTAACAAAGTGTAAATGAAAGCTATGAACTGCTCTGGAAGACTGGAGTACAAATTTCTATTGAAATTGTACCATCAGTATCTTGCTTCTGCAGGCTTTCATGTTTTTTTGTATCAACTGATCCCAGGTGGCCAGGTGTTACTGTAAGTGTTGCCATTCAATGACCCACTTAAGTTATTGGATTGCCACCCTAAACCCCGCCTACAGGCTCATTGTTATTTCAAATTGAACATATGTTGAGGAAGTAAACCTGATTGCAGCCCTTATTCTAATGCAACCTGCAAAGATTCTTGTTTAAAATGTACATAAGCTTAACATGAGAGTCCAGGGTGAATTTTGGATACGTGTATAATATAATATTTCAAACATTCATATTTTATTCATACTGTATCCAGAAATTATATGCTAACTTGGAGTGGAATCCTCTTGGACTGGCCCAAGGTAGAATATTCATTGTAATAATAGGAACCCTCCTGATATGATGCATATTTGGATGCATTTAGGCATTGTTTAACCCCTCACCGCCCAAGGGGCCCAAAAGTGTCCTCACACAGTTTCAAGTCCAATTCAAAGTATTGTAACTTTTGCATCCGATGTACAAATTCAATAAAACTTGTTGAGAAATTTGCGCCTTCTCTTCTAGTTTGTGTGGTAAAATTTTCAGATCAATCCAAGAGGTAATGATTTTTTGGAAGCCAATCGAAGTTCACAGGTTCAATTTGATTCACCAAAGTGCAATTCATAGCTGCAACTTCGAGGGCTTGTATCTCCTTCATCCTTTGTTCGATTTCAATAATAAAAAAAAATTGGGTTATATTCCCCTTGAAGTCTAGTTATTGTGGTAAAATTTTCACGTCAATCCAAGTTGTTTTGAATGTTTAGGAGCAATTTGAAATTCAAAATCCCGGCATTCTTGGACTACAGTGAACTTCGGCGGCTTGTATCTTCTTCATATAGTGTCCATTTCCAATTAAAATTTTTGAGAAAGTTGCGCATACTAGTCTAGTTTGTATGGCTAAAATTTCATATCAATCCAAGAAGTTATGAATGACTGAGAAGCATTTTAGTAGAAGGAGGTTCAGCCTCGTTTGTGTTTTCTGCAACTTTTCTTGCCTATTTTTTGAAATTTGCAAGCTATTTTGCAAGCACATTTAGTCAATTGAATGATATTTTTTTCCATCAATGTGTTTGTATGCTGGTTTTGAATCACTTTATAGTTTAAAGTTTTTTCATTTGATTAGGTTTAGAAATCAAATTTCGCCTCTAAATGTGTTTTTAGGAAAATTTCAGCATCCTTTTTCAATACTAAAACATTATAATCTCGCAATCTATCCGGTCAAATGACTTCAAATTTGATACACATCATTTACAACATGTACACTACAAGATTGTATGGTTAAGATCTCCATAGCTTAGTGACAATTAGATCTATATCACTTCAAAAGCAATGATGTTTTTGAACCCAAAACGGCCTTGATCGGTGAGGGGTTAAAGTAGTAATAACTTACCTAAAGGTGCCACTTTATCTACTACTATAGTGGTGCTATCTGAGTGACCGACCAACAAATATTTTGCTAAAATTATCTTACGCAAGTTGTTTTATATTTTTTTTACACTGGGGTGCAATTATCAGACCTCTAAAGTTCTTTGATATATTTTACCCATATTTGAAAATGATATTATTCTAAAAATGGACTATAACCCCTAAAGTTCCATAACCATGTTTTCACCAAAAACATTCCAAAACTGTCATTTCTAATACAAGTACCAAATTTTGGATTAAAAAATTGGGGGGATACATGTAACCATAGGATCTTGTATTATGATGACTTGAGAACATGTGGAATTAATTTCAGAAATTTTCATCATGTGGATTGCAAGATACAAGCTTTCAAATTCAAAAAAATCCTCTTTTTGGCGGTGCAAAAAACAGGGCAGCTGCACTTTACAAGCTCACATTGGTATGAAAAAAAGTCCAAAATCCTAGGCTTGTTTGTGGGTCCGGGGTCTTTGATGTTGATCTCCTGTTTGTTGTCTGAAAATATAAAAATTTCGCCAAGGTGACTACCTCTAGTTCACTGTACCTTTTCTTCAATTAATGGAAATTGTCTGGGTGTTTCAAGGGGAAAAAAATGTCCAAAATGGTGGTGCTTCTATGGATTCATTCTTTAACGCAAGTTGGCTACATGCTTGAAAATTTTCAGATCATTTGGAATTGTACAACATATAAGAAAAAAATAATAATAGTAAGTAAAAAGAATTAGAGAATGATTTAAAATACTAAATTGTTAAGAATTTAGTTATGGAATTGAAAAATACCAATCCCAATGGTTGCAATGTTGTAATAAACAATTTACAATCTAAGAAAAAAAAATTCAAAACATATTGAAAATTGAGTAAAATAAAAGACTTCAAAGTTTATTTTAGAGTAGAGAATCCATAACTTCCCGCAAACAAAAGTTTTCATGACTTTCATCTCATTCTTCAAAATGGAATGATTCAAAGCTTTCCCTATATATAGAGAGAGAAATCAAGAAAACCAATGCCCATTTACAAAAAAGGGTAACATATTAGGTCATAACTTTTTACTCATATTTCCAAATGTCATGAAATTTAGTGTACGTGAAATACATTCCTTCTCCACATCTTCTATTAAAATTTTGGCCTAAAACATTCAGATCAACATTCACAACAGCCTACCCAAAATTACTATGTAGCTAAAAAACACAGTCTAGTCCTTTAGGGATAAATTGCAATCTTTTAATAGTTTTGTAAATTTTGATTATAAGACCTCATTATTGACTAGTATGAAGATAACATATCAAAATTTTAGAGCCAAATGTCATAGTATTTAGGATATTATAGCATTTAAAGTAAAGTATAAAATGGAATTTAGTTGTAGACAAGCTTACTAGTCCACCCATTCGATCACATGTGACCAAAATTAGCTAAATTGAATTCCATTTTGGTCATGTCAACATTGAAAAACTAGACGGTTATCAATTGAACATACGTATAGATGTGGCAAATTGCTACATCTATACTTGCCCGGCTTGGATGGGGGGTTGTAATAAGAAATTTTCAACCAATTTCCCTCTTTTTTACAACCAAAGGACATTCCCAATTTGGGAGTAGATGATCCTTCCACTCCTACATCACAAAGTTTAGACCTTACGATTTGGCAACAATTATCGTGCGGTTATCGTTGTTTCATGGGTTCGTACCGTAATCGCATTGAATTAGTGTATTTTTACGCACTGAATCAGTGCAAAAACAATGAATATCAATAGCGTACGGTTTATGTACTTTAACTATACAATTGTTGTGTCAAAACTGCACAACAATCATATAGTTAAAGTACATAAACCGTACGCTATTGATATTCATTGTTTTTGCACTGATTCAGTGCGTAAAAATACACTGATTCAATGCGATTATGGTACGAACCCATGAAACAACGATAACCGCACGATAATTGTTGCCAAATCGTAGGGTCTAAACTTTGTGATGTAAGCAATCTTCCCAGCTTCTATTGCCCAATAAAAACATTCCACAAACCAAGCATCTAAGGCAACGAAAGAGATGAACTTCCAATTGCCAACTTTTAGCCAAGTAATTCATATTAGGCACAAAATCTAAAAGCATCATAAGTTTTGACTATAAGAACTGGTTTTGTGAGAAAAAACTAGTTGGCCTTACTGAACATTTTGTTTATGACTCTTAAAGAAGATACCTAAAAATCGCACAAAGGAAATAATTCAAATGACATGACCAAAGTGCTCTTCAACTTTTAGTGTTGTAATGGGACCTAAAGATAAAGATTTTGTGGGACTCAAGGTTAAATGACTGTGTTGCTTGGAATGGGATAAATGAACGGATGGACTAGTCAATCTAATTGTCCTATTAGGTTGAGCAAATTCCTCAAATATTCTAAGATATACATGATTCCTCCATGAATATGCTTGAATACTTTGATATCAGATAGGCAGGTTCATTGTCTAATATCAACCATGACAAAATTATCAATGACCATTCTAATTTAAGCCAAAATAAGTGACTCAAAAAATAAATGGCAACTTGGTTGATGTAAATACAAAGAATACCAATGCAATAGAACTCATGTTAGTGCATCCTCTCTTTGTGCATAATTGCCAAACATGTAGAGAGTAGGTGAGCCTAACTTCAAGCACTTTTCCCTCATGCAGTTAGAGCCGACATTAGTTAGGTTACACCTCTCTTAGTGCATAATCCTGGCACTATACACTAAGATGAGTTCTAGTAGTCCGAGGAACCATTCCAGATGTACTCCTTTCTTCTTTTAATTTATTAGGCACCATTTTGTGGGGAAAAAAAAAGACGAGTTCTAGTGTGTTGGGTTGATATCTCCATAATCTGCTTGTTGGGTACATGTAGCAACCAGCATAGTATGAACTATGAAGTTGTCTTTGTTCCTGTGACTCATGACTCATGCTTTGCTTGAAACCAGTCCAATACTGGTTAACTTAAATGGTACCTTCTTTGATTCATATTCCACATGTGGCACAAATCTCACCTCAAGGCTTGACGTGTTTCTGCAAGACTGGGAGAGACAGTGAGTCCAGTGTCCTGTGGTTCTGAGACCGAGAAGCATGTTGTCTCCATGTCTTGGTGTACTGAAACATGTGTGTGGTGTTTTACAGCATAACTTACTGGGTGCCAGAAATTCAAATGAAAACTCAACTGACTTCCAGGCTCTATGTTAGCCTGTGAGAGCGTTTCACAAAGCCCAATCGAGCCGTCGTGCATTGTGTGCTGAAGTTGTTCAGCACCACTACTGTACAGCACTTGTCAGTGTTCCATAACCGCCAAATGGTGAAGATGTGGCTGGATGGCTGGGCATCTTCTGTGGTCGGGAAGTCTGATCTGGATCTTGCAAAATCCATTACGACATTGCGGAACTTGGACGAAACTAAGGTAACCCCCGTAACCGACTGAATAAGGAATTCCGACATGATCTGGAGTAGTGAAGGCAAAACAAATATTTTTCAGAGGTATATCGATAGAAATGACATGGATTGCAAAAAAATTGGTAATTTTATCACTTGAATTGAAATTACTATGAATTTTGGGAGGCAAAAAGTGCGCTGGACCCATGGCCAATGTCTAGACTCTTCCAATTCCGATCATTCAAGAACTTTTTACCTAATCATTATTTCCTACTTTTTTTTCCACAACTTGGGACATGTGCCATGTATTTATTAGTTCCAACCTTGAAAACGAAAAAAAATCGCATTCTAAGCATGGTCAGAAATATGTGCACCTATAGGTCAGGAATGGGTCACTGGCCAGGAATGGGGGGTTACCTTATATTTGAGTGGTGTTTTAGAAAATGTTTTAGAAAATGCAAAAATCTTTGCTGAGGATGGGGTCCTTTGGTTCTGTGTTCTTTTTCCTTTTCAATGGAATTGTCCATGTCTTTCAATAAAAAAATATAAAAATATAAAAAAACTACATTTGAGTAACTTAAGCTTATGTCAAACCTATTGAATAGGACATAGTTCCTATGCATCGCGCCGTTCACATTGAACCTGATTTGAATAGAATTATATTTTGGAGCAAATTATTGAGAAAAAAAAACATTGCATTGTAACTTGAGACTCGATAGGGGGATGGAGTCCATTTTATTGACTCATGAGAATGATAAGGATGTTTGGAGGATACCTAGCGATGATTTTGTCTCCGCATGCTATAAACATTGATTCTTTAGTGCATCTAATTAGAATTGAAGCAAGGAGGTAAATCATTTGGATCAATGGAGTCTATGCTCAATTGCTCTTTGCTAATTTTTACTTGCTCTTGGGAATGCAAATGAAGAATTCCATTGAAAGTAAAATAAAATTAATTAAAAATAAATAAATAAATAAAATTCATTGCAATTACAGTACATGATTGCTAAGAAATACATAATTAATTCATTACAGACTGCTTCATTATTCCTTAGTAATTACTGTTCATTCTTCTGACTTAACAGGTTCAAAATGGGCAATTACTCACGTAGCTGGCTACAGTAACAGATGGTGTGCTCTGTGCATCACAGAGCATCTATTTGGCACAGCCTCCCAATTTGAGATTTCTGGGATTCTGTGTATGGTTTTCCAGTTGCCATGCTTGCAATGTTTAAATTTTGAATGAACAAACTCAGAATCAATTTGAAGGATTCCCAACTTCTCCAATTTGAAGGATTCCTTAGAATGAACTGAGGGTAAATATGCCTATTGCCAATCAGATTTGCTATCTACGCACCGTGGAGAAGGTATTTGTCAACTCACGAATTTTTCAGAGATCGAGAAGCTTGAGAGAAGCCATTTGCAAGTAGAATCAAGACATCATGACAAGAAATGAATTTTATGTGATTTTTCAAAGTTTGTTGGGACTAAATTGGCAAAGTGTGGGGAGACTCATGCGAAAAACATACATTGACATGTCCCCTCGCAAAGTGCATTGTCATGATGCTCAATGGTTGTTAAGATTGTGGTGTAATGGTTGGATGATAGACATAAATGAGGGATTCCAATAGATGTTGGAATCGGATGACTAACAGCATAGGGGTGCTCTACCTTAGTACTAGTGGTACCCAATCAATGTTGGGAATTTTGGAGAAATGCATTTGCGGGTGCGCATTGTAAAAGCTATCCCTCGTGTTGGAATTTAGAAGTCTGGAAATTCCAAGGCCAATTAGAAGCCCTGTGCACCTACATGCACTTGCTCGGTATGCACTACAAAAGACAACCTTAGAATTTAGTAACTTTGCCAAAATATTTTTATTGTAAAAAATAGTGTTGTGGAGTTCATTTGTTCATTTTGATGGGTTTTTTTTGTCATTTAGCCTCAGTTTTCATCATGGGATGTTGTAGAAATAAAATATTGAAATCGTCCATATGTCCTTGTGTACACTATAAGAGCATGCAAATCAAACTCTAATACTCATGAATGGGCAAAAAGCAAATGAAGTCATCAACAATGGAGTTGAACTATCAAGGCCAAAAACAATAGTGTACATCGCACTGTCAATGATCTACACACAAGGTTAGAACAAGACACATTAGTAACAATTGACTAGTAAACCAATTTTTTTTGGTTAAGGCTTGTTAGAGTTGCAGGAAGTGGAGAAAAAGGATTTGTTCTAAGAATGAGTTCTTTAGAGGAATCCCAAGGCTACACATACATACAAATGATATTAATGTTGACTCCTTTGCTAGCTCCTCTGACAAGTAATACGACACCACATGACTCCACATATACCTACAAACTACTAATGAAAACTTAAAGGATGAAGATAATACTAGTACTTGAATTCATAATGGAGTATTTCATTCATCATTTCAATTTTTTGGTATCAAGTATGGCTAAATGCATTGAATTACAAGCCTATTTTATAGTATATGAGTAGCAAGGATAAGAATTTTGTACATTAGTTGACACCAAGTACTGTAGGACTGATGGAGGCCAGAGAGTTCAAATTTAAACAGCAGTTTTTGTATATTGAAAGACATCAATAAAATTGTTGAAATCATGCGGGAACCAAGACTCACAGTGTCAGCAAACTCAAAAGAGAAAGCATCTAACTTATCATCTTGTGGGGGCAATAACCTCAGGTCATATTGTACCTTCATGGGACTCATTTGCAACGCAAGTGGCAATTGTAATGCAAGATAACCAGTCAATGGAGATGTGTCAAGTTTTCCTAGCTTGGTTGTGTGGGAAGGGATGATTATGCAGGTCATTTGCATAACATTTAATGTGAAACCTCTGATCAAAAGGAAGTAAGGTGGAGGCACCAGGAGTTGATCATTTTACAGTAGAACCTCTCTAAACCGATTGGTCCCAGACCCGTCTGACAAGATTACGTTAGGGAGGTTTATTGGCTTCTGGAGGGTCATTTTTAGTCACAACCTTTGTTATTGGTTTATAGAGGTTTATTGGCTTATGGAGGATTGACTTAGGGAGGTTTTATTGTAGCAATTTTGCAACACATAGTGGAAATTTTTCCCATGTAGGAAGATAGGAAATATGTGGACTGCAAATTTTTCAGAATTTTATTCCCGAAATTTGCTACTTTAGGACATGTGTCATAACCTTATTAGTCCCAACCTTAAAAAGGACAAAAAAATACATTCCAAGCTTGAGTTTGAGCCTAAGGTTGGAAATAGCACACGCTACGCCGTGGTTGGCAATTGGTGCCTCTACCTTAGGGCCACTTCACACTATGCCCGAAGGTCGAGAGTCTGTTGGTTTCCACCAATCAGATTTCAGAAAACCAAGACCGTCGCCCTCAAAATTGCCTATTTGTTTTTTGTTATTTGTCGCCATTGGGATTTGAAACCTAGTCTCCACCATTACAGTGGAGAGTCTTTGCATTCAATGAACCTACTTCCCTTCACCCACTTCCCTTCAATGACCAATCTTACTTTTTTATTCCATTTATACCCTTCATATTCCTTGTTTGATGAGAAGAGAATGTGCTGTGATTTTTTTTCCAAGGCCATTTTGGACTCCTTTCTCATGTTTTTTATCTTTTACTTGAAAAAATTGACATATGGGTGAGGTTTGGACTTTGGGCTTGGCCTTTGGAGGCTTCACACTATGGCTGTCCAATGGCTCCAATTCCTAAATTTTAGGGCCTATTTATTGCCCACTTCTTTGGACTCTCACCAAAGTTTGGACTCTCACTTCCACGGACTCTTGACTTGGTCGGGCATAGTGTGAAGCGGCCCTTAGTTCACTTTTGGACATTCCTTGATTCAAGAGTAGAAGTTACCATTCTCATTTTGTCCTAAGGTAACAACATCTAAAATCATACAAATAAGGTTTTGAAAATGATTCCTTTTATTAAGCTATGAAAGTTCTTGTTGAAGGCTCTTGGCAATGAAAAGGGGAACAATTCTAGATTCACTTAGAATGCAATCCATGTTTTGAACACCATATGAGTAAACTTATGAATTTTCAAAACATTGATAAAAAAATTGATTGAGTTGAAATTGATTCTAGACTTGCATATAGAGAGGTTATACATTTTAGGCAAGAATGATATTGTGGTTTTAAGCAATATACTAGATATAATTTTTTCATTGTAAACTCTTGAAATACTAGTCTCATATTTTTTTTACTAATTTATGATTAAACTTTACAAAAAAAATAAGATTATAAATCATAGTCATAAACAAATAATAGTGGATTTCTTGTAAAAGCTTATTTGACAAGGATTTTTAAAAATAGTATAAACCACATTAGAATGATTTTATCTAGGATGTTGAGGACTTTCATAAATTCGACTACTTTTGTAACTAATGTTGAGTATAATATATGAATACATATTTTGCAAAATTTGAACATAGGTGATACATTGACGTTGAACTCTATATAGTGTGAATTTAAAAAATAAATAAATTAAATTTTCAAAAAAGAAAGATGAACATATAAATATTTCCTCTATATATTTGCAATCACATTTTCAAAATTCATCACTTATAAATTTCAATCATCATTATGCTAAAGAATCATTAAATTTGCCTAAAATACTCATTATGCATTAGAATATTTTTAACTTTTGAAATTAAAATTTGCTATACTTGTTGGATTAAGTAAGAATGCAATTATGGTATAAGAATTGTTTTTTAAAGTTTGTAAGATTGCATTTGAAAATGGAATATTTGAAAATAAAATATTAAGCTATTCTACAAAAGGCTCTAATTATCCCTATTGTACAGACTTGCTCACTTTTCAAGTAAAGCTCTAGGTACTCAAACTTCATCACAGAATCACATATAATATAGTTTATGTTAATACAAAGCCTCCTCAAAGGAGAGGTCTTAAATTTTCTCCATAGCCATTTTCTATTTCGTTTCTACAATTGGCCTAAAATCCTAGTCTAACTAAATACAAAACTTTTTTAATCTCTTGACAAGACAATTAGTGATGATTGCACTCTTCATTCTACTTAATGTTATTTTTGAAATAGTGTTAGTCCTACAACATAGGGCCAGACTAAATAAAGCTTTTATCATCAATTATTGTATTTTGTACTTCACCCAAATTTTATTATCAATTATTTTAGACTTGTACTTCACCCCAAGTCAAGTTCAAAGGTTGCTAAGTGTTTTTGAGGTTCACACTATACAAGTAATTGTAACACTATTCGAAGAAAAAAATACTTGATTATTAAATTGTGTAGATTCTTTGAATCATTTGAATGATACAAAACAAATTTATCTCAAATACTGTTTTCCAATGAAACCGGCTTCTAAGACTATGATGGCATAATGAAAGGGCAACTTCAAAAAAAACTCTCCAATGCAATTGGTATTGGTCTCTCTTTATTCCTAGGCCCGCCATTCTCCTTCCCAAACTTGGAAACATTAGAAGAAATTTGAAGGCTTTAAGAGCCCGCGAATTATTAGACCCTGGGAACAGCTTGGCAGTAGTAATTTGACGTGGCCAAGACTGTGCCACGTCATAAAATAATAAAAAATTAAAATTTTAAATTTTTATTTTAAATTTATTTTAAATTTTTTTTATTTTTATTTTTTCATTTTTTTCATTTTTTCATTATTTTTATATTTTGATTGTTCCCAATTGCGGGAACAGCCTGAAACGGCCCCTCGCAGCCCTCAAATCTCTTCTAATGATTGGCAAAATATATAGGGCTTGCAATTTGACTCATATTTCAGCTTATAATAGAAAGATTTATAATTGTCATGCCTTTTCAAGCATTGTAATGTGTACCAATTGGACCTTCCTTTTTTTGCATGAAAAGATATTTTTTCAATGTAGAATCTTTTCCTCTCCTTATTATAATGAGGAAATGTCCAGTTGAGGATTGGATTAATGGCTTTGTATTGGGTCAATTTAGTTTTAAAAGTCACCAAAAGCAAAATGAGGTCTGTGACCCTCTACTTGAAAATTGTCCTTGTTCTAGTCATGCATTGCAGATTCTCGAATGATATCAATTTAGTGTAAACCACATTAAATAGAATGAAGAGTATAGTTCAATGCATGGAAAGAATGGTCAGTTAGTTAATTGTTAGTTGGTGCCTTTGGAAAATAACAAGTTGAAATGTGAAAATGGAAGATCCAAAATTGGCCAAAAAATTGGTAGGATTAGCAACCAACTGTTGTGTAAAAATGAAATGAGGTGGATATGTAGCCGCCACTATCATAAGATTGTCAAATTTTAACTTCTAACCATTTCAAATCCAAGACTACTACTTGGATTGCTAGGGTCGGGTAAGTTCTTATACAAGGTCAATATTGTTTTAGGATTGGCCGTTGAGGAGCTTAGAGTGCTTGGACCAGGCAGGGGATGGGTATTAGTTTAGGGTTGGTTGTGGGAGATAGCCCCTGTTCCGTTGTTCGTATTTGCCCAATGTAATAAAATTTGGAGTTTAGTTTCAAATCTAAACAAGTCTTTGATAGATTGCAGTTTTTGCAAATTTTGAAGTTAAAGGAAAGAGTTAGTGTCCGGTGAAAAGTTGATACTAGAGGAAATGAACTGGGAGATTTTGGTAAGGAGAGGATGAAATTGTTGCCCTTGGAAACCCCCCAATCCTTCGACAAAGAGGAGGCAACAGCGCCGAAAACTTCCCGAACGCTGGACGCTGATGTAGTTGACTAAGTTCCACGAGTCACACGCCCTGCTTTGCTTGCAGTCCGGCCTAGCCTGCGCCCTGAAGTAATTATGACGTGGGGGTGGCATGGGGAGCAGACTCTGCGTAGTATCTCTGAGCCGGGGATTGCAGTGAAGGGAAGCTGAAGTGAACCGAAGGTAGTGCGCCCTCACTTGCATGGTGCGTCTCAGACGTGGGAAGCTGCACGTGAGGATCGAAGACGAAGGGCTCTGATCTCCAACGACGTTCGTTAACCTAGCTAATCAAGAGCGTGAGCCCCAGCAGTGCAGGCCAGCTCGGGGCATGCGAGAAATCAATGGAAACCATCCATATATCCGCCTGCACAAGGATCTTCCAGCTCCACACTCGCGCCACACGGACCACACCACGCCCGGTAACGCAGTCTGGAGTTCAGTAAAGTCCTCCAGAGTTCAGACTCACGGAACATTCGAGATATATGCTAGTGCACTTCCCAGGACCATTAATTGGGGTATTCCCAACTGAATTTCGTTTGATA
The DNA here is from genome assembly GCA_951799445.1 of Pseudisothecium myosuroides. Lineage (NCBI taxonomy): Eukaryota > Viridiplantae > Streptophyta > Bryopsida > Hypnales > Lembophyllaceae > Pseudisothecium > Pseudisothecium myosuroides. The sequence continues at coordinate 27,828,463 of OX637291.1, forward strand.
TACTGTAGATGGTCTGATTTATTTTATTATAAAACGGGGTCGTGGAATTAATATTAGGGAAAAGAAAATGACTGAGCATTTCGATCAAGTGGTACGTTGACAGTTATTAACACGGCCATTCGATTTAATATTCTCTGTAGAAAAGAGAATATTTCCCGCCAGGAACAGGCTAAGTATATACAATATATGAAATTCAGGGTCCACCGTTTCCAAACCACGTGACAGATCGAATTGGGTTCCGCTTTCATTAATTAAAGCTTGCACTTTGTAACATGGGTTATATTATTACAGAGGGAAAGCCGGCATAAGTTAGAGGCTTTTGCAATGTGAGACATACAAGTAAGTCGAAGGAAGACAGGGCAGCAGTGGACGAAATTGATGAAAGCTTCAGGAGTGTCAGGTAAAAATATGCTTACTGTAATGCCTTGAGCACCGTCCTGGAGGCAACGCGGAAGTAGAAAAGAGAAAAAGAAGTTCAGGGAATTAGGCGTAACCTTGACTTTGCGAAGGCCTCATAAATCATAATGCAAGCTAAGTTAAGCCATGCCAGGGACGGGTGCAGTGCTGAAGATGAACATACACCGGACGTTCAAATTTGTGCATGCAGAGCAGTAACTAAAGTCTTGCTGCACTACGTGTGCTTCTTCTCCTTTTTTCCTTTTTTTTTTTTTTTCCTTTTTTATGATTCAAATGGAGTCTTCAATGCGTTGAGCTTCGAAGGTCTGGATGGTCAATCTGCGGTGCTGGCGGAAGGAGAGTAGAGTCGTAACCAATCTCGGGGGGCAGTGATCGAGGAGGTCGGGGGACCGGCAGCCGCGGCCCTTGAGAGCCTCTGTGCAGATTCTTTTTTCGAGTTCTTTAGTACGGCAGTGCTCAGGATACTTGAGTTACTACTTTCTTTTTTGGTGATACAACCAACAACAAGGGCCAATGAATGGTAAGTTAGGGTATTGGAGTAGGCACTGCCAATTTCTGGGCCTATAGTAAACTTGTCAATCACCGCACAGGCAAAATTTAAACCCTTCTCCACATAAATATAGAGACTTCATGTTTTGAAATTTGGCATGATTATTAAATGTCATGTTAAGATTCACCTTCAAAAGACAAAATGTAAAAAGATTTCTTCCTACACATTTTAATGCAATTTAAAGGTGATGAAGCTCAAATCTAGTTAAAAATTCCTTGCAACCAATGACCGCACGGTGTGCGGTCATTGGGCGGTGATACAAAATTTTGTTCCCATTACAATTATTTGAATTGGTAGTTGAATTGTGTGGTTAGTGTTTGGTCATTGGAAGGTGTTGTTGTACAGTGATTGGATGCGTGTGGTAAATGGCCGGTTTACTCTAGTTGTTGGCTTATATTGCTGAAAAAGAAATTTTGTTGCTTAGACGTGTTTCTGGACCAGGGTGCACTTCTCCAAACTTTTGGCAAAATGCAGGAACTTATTATTTACCACCTTTTGATCAAATTTGGAATCCATAGATTTGAATCAACTGCAAACGTCTAAAGATAGTAAAATCAATCACAAAACAAGGGCAAATTTTACATTTATTTGGCAAGGTGAAAATTTCAAAGTTGTGCACCACTTAGTGAGCACAATTTTAAGAAAATGCTTAGAGCATCGCCATTCTGCCTCGTTAGGGATGGCTAAAATGTCTAGTTATCAACCTAAGATGTAAAACCACCCAAGTACCTCACACAACCTTATTTACTAGAAACTTCCTTTAGAAATTTGGGGTTCAAATTCACATCTCCACACAAAAAAACTTTTGATTCTTTTCTGCCTATTACCATGCCTCCAAATTGCACAACTAATCTCCAAGAATGGGATATCCCACTATAGAAAGGAGGTCTTAAAGCATCAAGCTATACGAGGAGAACTTGGTACTACAAGACTATAAGGGCACTAGCTCAATGCCTATGTAGACTTGTGGAACCAAGCAAACACTCCTACTATACGCTTCCTTTGGTGCTAAAAAAATCTCTTTTCAACTAGCGTTTTGTTGACTTTGGGAGTGAACAAGGCAAGGCATGAACATTGACAAATGCCCACCTTTCAAGACATTAGCCCTTAAAGGACATTTTTGTTCCACAGAGAGCAACCTGAGGAATCTTCCACAATGATCTCAACTCAAAGGCCCTTGCTCGGGCACGCTCAACAAACAACCGGCCCGACCTCCAATCAAGAGCACTATCCCCTCCAGCAATTAGAACTTCACAAAAGGAGAACCACATTTAATACAGGCCTGCAGAGAGGAGGAGAAAAACGCGACAATTTTTGAAAATGAGACGTTCATGTCATCTCCCGCAATTCCCCATAATCTCGTGACAGAAGGCATGAGCCTGGGCACGTACAAAATGTCCTTTTAAGTGTTAACAATGGCACTCCCGTGGCAACCAGTCGCTCTTGGCTTTTGAAACACACTCCGATTTCGAGTGTGGTGAAGGGTGCGGCACTTGCACACACTTGAAATTGTACTGTACTGCACTGTCCAGCCCAGTACCTCGGCATGACCGAGAAACTAAGTTAAGCTTAGGACCGGCGCGCGCGGCCATCCCTGGGATGCTCTTCGTCCACACAGATGGGACTCCAGATTCCAGAACGACACAGGACAAGCCGAATGGCAATCCCAATTCGAACAACATCTCCTTTTGGCGAGCCGACTTTCCCACTTCGGGACTCAATCACTGTGGAGTGTAGATCGGACTCAGCATCTCATCGAATCCACCGTTCCCTCCTTAAACTTATTAATACTGTACCTCACTCATCAAGTCATCATTCCCAATCTCCCCACCTGCTGAATCTTTTTTCTCTTTTCTCTTTTCTTATTTCGGAGCGTATAGAATTTCATTGCAATGACAGAAAAGTGAAAAAGATGAGAGGAATGAATTCAGGGAGTGGCCATCAAAGCCTTCAGGCAGTTCCCTTCGTCCCTTCCGTAAGTTCTGTCATTCCCTCCCAATTCGACCCAAGTTGCCTGCTCAAGTGCTCAGTGTTGACATCGCGCATTCGCACCAACTCAGGATCGAGTGTCCCGTACTGTACTGAGTAGGGGAGGAGGCATTTCTAGACCTGGACAGCTGCACTGTACTGTACATTCTGAAGTCTTGCAATCCCTATGCTCGCAGAGTATTGGATTTCATGATTTGGAGTCAGTGGGGGAAACACGAAACAATGAAGCGATTGAGTGTCACGGAGTGATGACTGATGACGCTACGGTATATTTTATTTTTTTTATTTATTTATTTTGAACAAATGGGAAACCCACTGCATTAAAAATAAATAAAAATAAAAAACAACCAAGCCTTGAGGCTGGACATATGAAGAGATAGAGAGCAAAAGGACCAAAGAAAAAGAAAGAACAGAAAAGAAGAATGAACAGAAAGAGAGCCCTAAGAAAATCTACAGCTAGAGGGGCCGCACCCTTGCCATCTAATAATGGAACCCTCCCTAGAAGCTAACATTTTTTTATTTTTGGAAACATGTGGACCATTTCCATTGATAAGAGGAAACAATACAAAGAACCAGGAGACCAAGTCTTCGGCGGATTCCAAAGAGTAAACTTTACATTTTCAACAGCTAAAATCTACAGTATTTACATTCATGAGCATGAGGGAATTTAAATTGTTGTGGGGATTGAACCGCTGGGTAGTTCATTGTTAGTGAGTGAAATTGGGAAAAAAACCGGTTACAATTTGTAAAACATTAGGAAAAAAATGGTAAAACATATATAAAATTTCTAAAGTAAAAAAATAGAGAAAAAAATGAACTTGGTACTTGAAAAATGGTTCAATATGGGAATGAAAGAAAAATAGCTATAGTAGAACCTTTCCTAGTGCATCCTCTCATAGTGCATAATATGCAGTAAGGGAGTTAGTAGATGGGCCCAATTTTGAGCACTTTTTTTGAAAAGTAGTGTAGTTAGAGGTTCCATTAGTTAGTGGCCATTACTACCCCTCTCCAAATGCATAAACCTTTCTTAGCACATAGTTCTGGAACAAAAAATTGACTTGATCAATACTGCAAAAGAAACCATCAGTTTATATAAAAATATATTCATTGCATTGAGTATCAGATGGTTTGCGGGGCTACATTGATTACTCATCAATAAAAATCATGAATAGAGAGATATGCATATAAAACATGTAACATGACATCCACACCAAGTCTTTGCAAAAAAAAACATACTTTGATATAAATTTAAGAAAGGTTTCATATAATTGTTACAAGATAGGCTTGATTTATTGTGTGAGTAGTTGGGATTGGTAGAAATAGATAGATAAAATATTGATGTGATTTAACCTTTATATAAATTTTGAAGCCTTGAATCCATTTACATACTCAACAAATATTCGATCTTAATGTCCTATAAATTAGGGTGCAAGATTGTGGTGAAAGAAAAAATAAATTTTGCATTGATTAAAACAAATGAAGCAAAGACATTAATTAGAAGAAAATTATATAATCATCCGATAGTAGATGTGCCTCTGTAGTATAAAAAAATATATTGAAATTCACACTTTTGTGTCATTATATGATTAGAAGACATAGATGGAGACCCGAAGTTCAAAGTCGGCACTAAATTATTTAATTTTAGGAATTTTTTTTCTTCAAATTGGAATTGAAATTGATTAGATTTGATCAAATTTATTTCATCAGTAGGATTCAAATTTAAAAAAAAAATTATGTTGAAATCTTTATGGCTAAAATTCTAATCTAGATCAAGGAGCTAGAAGGTGCCAAAATTCACTAGAAAATAATGTTGTGGAATTCATGGATTATCCCTTAGAGGTCAATGAAGCCTCATTTTGGACACTTTTTTTTAGTATTTGAATAAGAGTTGCATGAATTGAGGTATATTGTAGTGGCAAAAGTTTATGTTTATGTTGAATCAAATCCACTAACACCAAGCGCTTCCAATTTGGATCATATTTGCAATGCCTACATTTCTCATAAGTTATAAAATAGCCACATATTCTACATGCATGTATAGACATCTCAAGGGTAAGTTAATTAAAATACAAATTTGATCAAACATCATTTTCAACAACATAGTAGAATTAGGTTGTGGGATTTGCAAATTTTGAAAGACACAATTCAATCACTTCTACTATTTGAATTTAAATTGTACATTCTACAGATCTCTTGTATATATTGCAATTTTGTCAAAGCCAAATCTAATTCAAATTTATCTTTACCTTAATTACAACAAAGTAGTGGGACTAGGATACACATATCTTGAAAGACACATTTCCCAAGGCTATAAGATTACATAAGTGATGAACATAAATTTTTATTATTTGATTTCTTCAAGATTTCTATATTCATAAAGATTTTTTTTCTTTTAAAAAATTGTAGTAATAAGTTTGGGTGCAAGGTCCAACATAGAGATATTGAGTGGTCATTCAAGTTGTCTGCAAAAAGAAATTCAACTCTTGTAATTGGCTATTCACTACATTCTTCTTCAAATAAAATTCACCAATATTTAGAGGTTGTTAAGATGTCTTTCATAAGGAAACCTTTAGATCCTCAAGGACTCTTCAAGGACCTTGTGTTGTGGGCTAGAAAGTAAACAAACAATTTGTCATTGAAGTTGAATTTAAAATATATCAAAGTAATTTTAAAAATAATAAAATTATGATGATATTTTTTTCTAAAAAGATAAATGCATAATCATCAGTTTTTAGCAATATTCGTAAGGCTTATTTTTTCTCTTTAGATTTTCATGCTTGATTTTAAAATGTTTAGTTTGAAATTTTGGTACTCTTAGGGTTTAGGGTTTAAGATCTTAGGATTTAGGGTTTAAAATTTGTAGCCTAACTTTAGCTCCCAGGCACTAATTGAAATAAAAATTATATTCCCCCAAAGCTAATCAATTTTCCCATCTTGATAAAAAAAAGTTTCAAAAATAATTGTCGAAAATTGAGATCATAGGAAATTGCCCCAACCTTCAAGAGTGTATCAAGGGGACTCTTGGGACTTTGGGTTTAAAAAAAAAAAAGCATGACATCCATTCCTCATAAAAATCTATGAGATTTGAAATCTATAAATTTTCGTACCCTCACCATTTGGCAGTAAAAAACAACTAAAATATGCATCATTTTGATGCTGGAATGATGTTCTCCCAACGTACATACAAGCATCTACATCATAGTCCTGCAAATAGTGATTCATTTTGCTTTGGACTCAGTATTTGTCTCAGTGAGGCAAAGGAATAACTTCAGTTCACATTGGGAATTTGGGATCATTGAAGAGGCACTTGAGGGGGTCTGGAACACAAGTTACAACCAGGATGGCTGCAGCCAATGCCACTCACGCATCTGGACTCTTTGATTTATCACCCAAGACAAATTTGAGTGATCCATTAGATGGCTCGCCATCTGTTTTCAAAAATAAAAAATAAAAATAAAAATACAGTGATCCCATTAGATGCAAACTAGAAGACCACAACAATATCTAAACACAAAACACTCCCTTTGTCTCAAAATAAATCCATGGTACTCCGGCAGTTCCTCACAAGAAACCATGGAGTTATTTTCAGACAAAACGAGTACCAAAATTTGAAAACCAATTAAGGTAGAGGTACCTATTTCGGATAACTTAAGCATTTCAACCTGTAGGATATGGAGAATTCTTTGAGAAATTGAGCTCAATGTATGCAGACTACAAAATAAGGATGTGGAAGAATGCAAAAAAAAAGATTTTCCTTTTTCAAAGATGAATATTTAATTTAATATAAATATGCATTTTTCATTTGGATCCATTCTGGTCTTATAGACTCACCTATTATGGTTAGCTTTGGCACTTTTCCTTTAGCAAGGAGACAAGAGAGATGAATGGACAAGACGGCACAAACATAGAATCTTTTTCAATGAATAGTACTTCCAAGTAGTGTCCACAATAGGTCACCCTATAAAGCCATGATAGGGAGGCTTTCCAAAATAGGTACCTCTACCCTAAAGGACAAAGAAGCCCATTTGGGATTTTCAACAATTTTGGGCAGGCAAGTGCAATGCTAATTTTTTGATCCTATGGCTATTAATTTTCACGTAGATGCTTACAAGAATAATCTTGAATGCAAGCCAAAATTTCATAGAATTTAGATTAGTGGTTACAAAGTTATGTCCTATTTAGTCATTTATTTCATAGTACGAATAGGTTGGGCATCTAAAACAACTTTTTATTTTTGAGTTTTTTTCTTTTGAATTCTTCTAAAACATATAATCTATTTGTACAAGTTGTAGGATACAACCATTTTATTTGACAAATTTTGGAATGTGAACTATGCATTTACAAAGGCATGTTGAAAAAGGTACTAGTTTGGTGCCCATGTAGGCTTGTAGAATCAATCTCTCCTATTGTAGCTTGGTGCCTTATATATACTTTGTACTAGAGATGTGAAGAATGCATAATTTACCCAATGGAAATGCTTGTTTCATACCAACAACAATTTTCACATGGGCCAATGTTTTTTATAATAACCTTGAAAGGATAGGATCTATCATTGAGGCAGTCAACCATAAATGATCCAATTTTTGGACCAATAGATGGACTCTTAATCCTTAAAGGATGAAGGGGTGACCCTCAAAATCATCCTTTTGCATTATTGTGTGAATCATTGGCTTAAAAAATTGCAAAAGCACTCATTGGAAGTCAAGCTAATGTAGAAGATCTTTCCTTTTCACAACAAATTCTGAGGATGAATAGTTTCATTTTTGTCCTACATAGTTTGATTCCCTCTCATCCATCGGCCACATAATGGTTGCATCGACGTTTAAGGGTTAAATCCTACAATGACCCTCAAAAGTGATTCACTGGCCATTTTTGGGCCTCAACTTGGCCTATGTATTTTTGCATGAAAGTAATCCATTTGCCGGGGTAGGCAAAAAAAGGGGGGGGGAGAGGGGGGGAGAGGGGGGGGGAGCTATGTGTAAGGTAGGAGGTCCATAAAGCGACCATCTAAGCGCCGAAGCTGAATTTTGGGGAGGTAAAACATCTCGAAATATTTTTCAGTTAATTTTCCTTGAAAGACAAGAGGAAATGGCATCTAACCCAAGTTGTTTCATATTTTTGGAGCTTTGTGGAATTAGTTATGAAATTTTGAAGTTGAAATGCCATAAGGCTCTAAAAGTGACCACCTCCTAAAATGTACATCTTTTGTACATTTTGGTAAATTGAAGAAAGCAAAATGTACCTCTGTGGCATGTTCAGTTCGAAATGCCCTGTCGGAGTTCGAGCCTCCTAGCTTATTCACCGAAGGCAATACATTCCCCTTCATGAAATCGCTAATTGCTACTCCGGAGTACAAATCTTGGGAGTGACAGATCTCTCTCTCATCCACAAATCTTCATTTTTCATGCACCTCAATGTTAGATGCAAATACGGAGTAGCTTCATCGCTGCCCCGAGTAAATGAAATCAAAACCCCTGCGGCCCTGAGCTCAGTTACCTGAAAGAAAATCTTCACTCACTGTTCGTTAACTTAAGTTAATACTGTCTGTCAGCACTTAATTTTTCATTCAAAACGCCCACTTCACTTTCAAATGAAATTGAAACCTGCCTGCATGGATTCGTCGCGGATGTGCATGGAGATCTCGTATATACGAAATTGCGTACAAAAGTATACAGATCCAGCCATCAATTATTATCATGACAACTAACTCCGTAATTGTTCTGTATTAAGATAAAAAAGAGAGAGAAGTTTTTTTATTTTTATTTTTTTGACACAAATGAAACGGAGAGATAAGTTTTTTACAAAGAATTACCACTCAGGCTCAGTCCTCCACTCCTCCCCAACTCACTTTTCGAGGAGCAACGAGCATTGGAGCATTTATTGCCTCCTTTGCAAGTAAAATGTGGAGATGCACTATATATGATACAGTGAATTTCTTGCCCTCACTGGTGCGAAACTGCGAATGCTGGCGGGGTTCTACTGGACTGCTAAGTTATAACGAGCCTGATTATTTATAAGTAGTAGTTGAGTACAGGAGTACATAATGAAGGCCGTCAACAGCTCTCTCCCCCGCACTAATTGATCGCCGCAGCCACCACGCTCTCTCCCCGCCTGCTCACTTTGGCTTACCCCTTGCAGAGTTGCAGCTTCCCTTCACACGTCCCTCTCTGTTCCGAAGCTGGGTTGTCTCATTTGCAGGTCCATAACCAAATCAGCCAAAGTTTGCACTCTTCTTCACCCTCAAGGTCCTCACTGTCTCGCACCTCCCTTGGATCGAAGTCAGACAGCGGAAATGAAGCTTTCTTGACAGCTTATGGAATTGAACTTAACGGGGTTGGTGAAGCGAAGACGAAGGCTAGCTTTCGTTCTATTCATTGATCACTTCACAGCGGATTAATGCCAAATTGAAGCTCTCTCTGTCTATGCCGGCCGTTGCGGCGTCCGTGGTGTCTGTTGTTGCTTGGGTGAGTCGACTGTTTTGTCAAGGAAGTATGACGTTCTTTATCTCGGCTGGATGCATTGACTAATTTTCCGGGCTGGCCGGGGCTATTCAGATTTGAAATTGTGGTATTTGAGCTCAATTAGCTGTTGACAGGAGACTTACCTTGGGAGCAGTTGGGAGAGTGTGAGATATGTTGCTGGAGGTGGATCGTGAAGTGTACGTTGTTGTTCAGAGCCCAGTTGAGTAACAGCTGCGGGGTGTGCAATTGTTGATGCAGGTTTAATTTCAGGTTGCTCGGCGATTGAGCACTGTAGGGTTTACGGTGCAAGTCCAAAGGGTACAGATGATTGAGGCAAGCGCTTATCACTATTTTCGTTGCGGTTCAAGATTTCATTTGATAGAATTGAAGGTTACTGAGCGCGAACAATCAGTAACCCATTTCCAGGAGCCTCCGGATGCTTAGAGTAGCATTGGTCTAAAAAATTGCCATCGAAGGAGGCGACCGGATTGAGAATTGTGGAGAGGCCGTCCACAGTCGACCTAAGAAACTGAAGTCTGGGTTTTTTGGAAGAGGTTGTTTTGCAACTTTTACAATCCTGGGATGCTAATGGTAAATCGCTGATGCAGGTTTCAAGTCCTTTCGACGTGTTCTTTCGTTTAAGTGTGGGTGAAAGATATGTTACGTGAATAGTGTAGTGCGTCCTCTGCAACAATGAGCACTGTAGAGGCATTGAAATCGAGGGGCAGCAGTGAAGATTTACAGAATTCACCTCAGTACTTCGATGCGCCCATGGAAGGCGTGGCACACGAAGACTTCGAGTCTCAGCTCTTGCACATGCACAGGGCAGACATTGAAGAGGCGAGAGGCTGGAATCCTGCTCGGCATAGCACATCATCTTGCATTGGTAATGAGCGGCGGGACCTTGAGAACCTGAGGTGGGGCAGCTTGCAGTGGCGAAACGAGAATAAGGCAGTTAATTTCGATGGAAGCTTCCGGTCAGAAGACAGCGATATTCTTGCGCTTTGGGAAGAGAAGTCGGAAGCCGGTCTCGACCGACTTGGAGGAAGGCGGGGGAAGCTGGCTTCGTCGAACGCAGGGCGGCAGAAGCCTGTAGCTTTAGGATCTCCATGGCGCGAATCTGTAAGCAATGCTGTGAAGAGGATTGAAAACTTGTCTCATGCCATGGTCAACAACAAAGAGAAGGCGCGAACTACGTGGCCGCGTTGCTCACCGATTCATCCCAAGGCTGCTGGTGTGGACAGTCCGTGTCTTTTAGTGGACAAGAAAGCCACCGACGGTCAATCGCCGTGGCGAGAGTTCAAGATCATGACGAACTCTTCGCCGGTGAAGAAGAACTCTGAGTCGCTCTTGCACAATTCGCCGAAAGCACGGTATAGCTTCATGTCTCCCTGGAGGCGAGGCGAATTCGAGTCCTCGCCGAGTCCCATCACAGCTCCTGAGTTGTTCTGCCAGGCTGTTACATGTGAGCTCCAATTCGGTTCTTCGAAGCCAGTCGATTTTAATTCGCGTAGGAAGGACGACGAGAGAGAGGAGCGTTCGCTTTTAAGGGATGCAAATCAAGAAAGTGTTGTATCAATGTATGAAAAGGAGGTGAAACTGCCTTGCGTGCAAGCGAAGCGCTCCTTCAACCGCGGAGACTTGAGCAAGCCCGCGGATAGCGCGATTGAGCCGAGGAACAATCCCTCAAATGCATCGCACTTGAGAGACGGAGAAAGTCCACCGAGGGCGGCTGCAAGAGCATTGTCACGACATTCCACAAAATTCAGTCTGGACTCAGCCATTGAGGGAGCATTGCCACCCCGATTTTTTGTAGAAGCGGGTGAGAAAGCATTGTCGCGTCCATGTGCTAAGCTTAGTCTGAAAGCAATGTCTGAGTCCATGGAGAGATGTTCCGCACAATCTATGGACGAGGCTCTGCTCAATGAATATGCGAGTGAAGCAGGTGGACAGCAGTCTAAAGCAGAGACATTGGCTTCGGGTGAGCGGAAGGCTAGCCACAGGTATTACCAAAGGGTAACGTCCGCGGAAAGAAGCTCCCGTTGGAGCTCGAGTGATGGAAATTTCTTGGATGCGATCGACTTTGTTGCACCGTCGGCTGCGAGGTTTCTGGAAGGCTCTGATGGGTGCGTCTCCCCTGTATTGGCTCCCATCAAGACACAAGGAGCAGTCCCTTTTGAATGGGAGAACGAGCCGGGCAAGCCAAAGAAACATTCAGAGTCTGCATCAAATCAATCTCAAAGCGCTCTTCAGCTTCCTCCTCGTCTCGCAGTATCACAGCTAAAGCAAGATTCGCGAAACCGGAACATCAATGTGGCGATGGTTGAGACCGACGCCCTCCCACACTTTAAACCTTCGTCCTCGGTAAAGCTTCCCCGAACTCAATCAAATTCTGAAAGGACCGCTCGAGATTATTCAGAGAGAATCCCTGTCAAGGTCAAATCGAGGTCGATCGGAGAGGTCAGGGCCGCTCTTCACAATTTGTCGCGTCAATCAGTAGGTAATGCTGGAATTGGAGACGCTCGAAGGCAGTGCGCAGGCAATGCTCCTCAAGCTGCAATTCCCGCACATGTTTCCGGCAAAGTAAGGCCAGCGTCTCCGACGAGTATTTTATGCGGTCCCGACGATGGAAGCCGACCATCTTCAAACCCGTCTCTATGCTCCGAGCATGAAGGGCCTCTCATTTCCGCGACGATAGCATCGTCTCTGTCTCATGGCAGCTCCCCTTCCCATGCATCATTCGACTCCGGTGAGACGATGAGCCCTTCAGAATCAAGTCTCACGTCACCGCTCCGTGCTAACAGTCGTTGCAATAGTATGTCCTACAATGATAAGCACCAAGAGGGAGCTCTACAGAGCGGAAATGTATTGGTGAAATTCTACAAGAACGGGAAGCGGTGGATGAAATTTAAGGGACCTAATTCCAAGCTCGGGACGATTCCGAGCCCGGATGTTTTGGCGCCACGGTGTGAAGAGCCGGATGCGGAGCTTGGGAAGTCCTGTTCCAAAGGCGTTGCCTCTGAAAGTGCAGGTCGGCCTTCACTGGAGAAGCAGGGAGATTCCGAGTTCGCTGCTCGTCTGGAGGGCAAGCCCTCGCAGTTGATTTCTAGGATCGACCACAGTAACGTCCAAACAGATTGCCGCTTTGCGCCGTCCGCAGTCCTGCATGAGGACTTGGGAGATTGGTCTCCAGCGTACGCCGCGACACTAGAATTGTTGTCGCCACTGCAGGAATTCTCTTCCAAGCAAACGAATCTGCACAAGAAGCCTTCCGGTCGCATCACCAGGAAGAAGACCAGGCGTATGCGAGTGCGCGTGCGCGTGCGTGTCCGAGCTCGATTCCTCGTATGTTTTCTCTTGCTCCTTGTGATTTGGTTGAAATTCTTAAAGTTACATGTTCTACTCACTGTTTGGTTAAACTTTGTGCAAAAACTTTTCACCAAGGTTCTTGGTTTCCTTGCTTTCAGGTTCCTATTCGAAGAGCTCTTAGGAAGATGTTGCCAAGGTGTGCGTTCCGGCATCACACCCGAAAAGCGAAATCAAGAGAGTCAACTTTGTTGTACCATGTAGACTATACTCTGTCCCCGGCGGACTTCGGTTTCAATAAGGTATTTTGCATCAGATTCAATCTGTGATGTTACTTCATCTGTGATAATTACTTGACTTTTCCTTCTCATGCAAGTAAGACGAGCCAATTTCCACCCCTATTGCATATGAAACCACTCCACATACGCTGTTCTGTGACGATGAGATTGAAATGTAAATAGGTAAGTGAGCAGTGGACAATGAGAGCAACTTTTAATAGATGCAAATAAGGCATCAGTTATGTCATGGCGCCTAAGGAAATAATAGAATATTTCATGAGATTAGTGGAATAGATTGAAACTCTTACTAGGGGAATGCCTTAAGATCTTTGGTTCAATAATGAATTTGGGGTGTTTATAGGCTATATTTTGGAAACACATAGCCCCTACCAATGAACGATTTTGTGTTTCAATATATATTACAAATTCGTATCCATTACCAGAAAAATATGACTCCATTCGCATTTGCCTCAAAGTAGGATTTGTCAGTGTATCAAAATATTCAGGACTTTTGGCACCTTCTCCAAGGTAGAACAGATTGCTAATTGGGGTGGCAATAACCTTGTCGACGTTGATTCTTCTTGGCAAATGTCAGGTCAGGTGAAATTGTGGACAATCTGAATTTGACTGTTAACGTTTTGGTTGTAATTTTGTGATGCAGCCAAATTGACTAGCAGCAAGAGGACGATACCGGCGAGAGAGTTATGTTGTTGACTCTTGCCAGCTCCGAAAACCTCAATTACAGCTCCCTCTTCCGGTCTTACAAGTCAGGGAAATTGATTATCTGGAGTCCCCTCATCAAATATATGGAAAACCCGCCATGCACAGAAGCTCCTGCTGAGGGCATGGACATGTACAGTACAGTAGGGGGAGTCCTTTCTTTCTAAACGGATCAATTTTCCCAAGACCTGCAGCTAAGGACTCGTTCCTCATAGTGAAAAAACTGTTGTGGTTGCCGTCTGTAAATGGCATTTTGAAGAGGGCACAATTCCAATGCAAATGATATTCGACCCAGTGCCATTAGAGGCCTTGCATGATAGAATTCTCGACAGACTCTATTTAAATGTCCTGCGCTAATGCTTGTTGTGCTCGTAATATCTCCTAGGTACCAAATAGTTCTGAATTTGGAGGGGACTATGTCTTTGGGGTCTAGTTCTATGCCAACAGCAACCCTTGTTTACATATTACTTGTTTTCACATTTTCCTCGAAAATTTCGGGCATATGTCAGTGAAGAACTAAGCCTACAGAACTAGTGCAACCTGTGTTCACATTGTGTGTGCTAATGTGGTGGCTAATTATAAAATTTAGACTAGGGCCTCCACTCGAGGTTCGTATGCTAATGTGGTGAAGCGACGAGCAAAGCCTTGTACAAAGGGGCAGCGCGGCAGCCATCTCCACATTCGTCGGCTCATACTGTACACCAAGACTCTTCGTCTGGCAATCGTGAAACAAATGAGGTCACCATGCCCAAAGTATGTAAACAGTCTCGTTCCTGTAGTGTGGCACAAAGCGAGGGTTTAAATGAAAACTCAAGATCCAAAACAATCCTTACTTTCATCAAATACAACAAATCGAAGGGCTATTTTTCCACAGCGAGTGCCAGCTGTGGAGGATTTACGCACCTGAAATACTAATGACATCTTGAAGAATTTTCTGCGGCATGGAGGTGAGCTTAGACCATTGGTTATCGAGCTGCTGCATGGCCCAAATGGAGACGCGCGTCATTAAAAAATGCTCACTTACAACCTCTACCATGAGTAAACATCCATTGCACTCACAGATTTGTGGCAACATGAGTTGTGTATCTTGCATCGCAGGCCCTTTCATGTTCATCCATTGCTCCTGCACTAGGTCATAGGCTAGAATTCCGTCAAATCCTGCGTGACATTTACAGGTAGGGGTGATTCAATTTATAATAATTTATCAAGGAGTTATATTACTGTTATGGGTAGACGAAATACCAATCAATATGCAAATTATTATACCGAATCGAATGCGTCATTGAGTGTCTAAAGATTCACATGGATGCAAGCATACTCCTCTTGAGGAGTTCTAAAAATCTTAATCTTGTAAGTACCTGCACTATAGAGGAAACCGTTGCAATACACCGCACTTGTCTGATAATGGTGTTGGATGGGGTGATCCTCAACGTCTTTCCAAGTCTTAGTTTGTGAACTGTAAACTTCGGTTACAAGATTTTTGCTACATGTAGAGCTCCTCCCTGCCACGACAACCTTGTACTCTTGCAACTCCGTGTCCATCACCATTCCTGCGTGCAACTCCTCATCCCCAAATGGCATCAATATTGATTTTGTTCAAGTCGCAACAAATGAGTCCGAATTGGTTTCTCAAAAGCACTTTTCTTGAATTGCCGTGGCCAAATTAAAGGATATAGTGTGAGTAATATAATACCAAAACCGATAAGGCACCTATGCTGATCCAACACTAGCTCATCTATTTATACACTTATTCTGGACGTCAATCAGCAAGTGCTATAAGCATGACTTGTCTAAATGTCTATTTTGACTGATCTTTGAGGGGTGGTCAACTGTTCCTTGAGGGGTGGTCTAAAACTCACTTTGAAATTGCACAACAATTTCATAGAAAGTCGAATAAAATTCGATCGGAGAAAATCTGGCTCATGTATCTAAAGATTTCTCCACTGCTCTAAAAGTCATCTAAACATCACACTCCTACATCTGTCAAAATGTTGAAGATGACTCAAATAGTCTCCTAGACGACCTTGCTGTGAATCTGTTTTAATTTGGAACTCCAGTCACTCTCCTCGCTAATCTTGCAGGACTACACTATGCATCACGTTGTTCCCATTACTTGCAAAACATACAGGTTGCGTAAAGTGTGAGAAATTAGGTACGCAAGATGACGTACCAACGATGGGGAATTTCCAAGAGTTTTTGATCGGAGGAAGCTCCAGCCAAGCTTTACTCAGAGGGTTGCACACAGTCATCTTGTCACCCTGGCGCACACACAACAAGCCACCCGCAGTGGCAACAACTCTGCCCTTGGAGCTTGGCAGGAATCCGAGAGGCAATTTGCACCAGCTGTCCGCCTCAGGGTTGAAGGCGGCGCACTCCCGGCCCTCCCCGCGGAACAAATACCACGCTGCCTCACGATGACAACGATGACGACAGACATCCCGCAGGCTTGGGGAGTAGAGGATGTTATTGAACCTCTTGCAAACGCAGCGGAGCTTGAGCAGGCTGGAAATGGGAAGCCAAGCCAGAACAGATTCCAGTAAGTGAAAGGGCAGGTTGCTCCAAATTGCAGGATCCATACTTACTGTGGGCTGCAGCACCATCCCCTTCCTTTCGGAATTTCTGTCGTCTATTCTCTCTACTGGAACGGTGCTCCCCATTGAAACCAAACCAACACTCTCTTCTTCGTGATTTGATTCTTCAAGAGCTCCATAGCTGCAGCCAAGTGCCCGATCAACTGCGTTTTTCCAAGAATGAGATCCGCTCGCTGAAATCATCGGAAACCCGGACGAGAGACGCCTCACGGGCCAGCTCTATCAAGACAAGGGTTTAGGGTCCGGCACATGGACTAACCAATGCTGCAGGCTCTGTCATGATTTATTATACCCTTGGGCTCCACGTCGAGATAAACTTTACATTATTTCCTCACGAACATCGAATTGCGAAAATAAAATCAACAGGAATGGTGGAGCCACCCATTCCCTGGCAAGAGATATAATAACCCTCTTCGATCGTACACTACTCCCGCCGTAGCGTCTCCCTCCAGCGCCATGGCAATCAATCTTGCGCCTCCAACCTCGACCGACCCTAAACCCTCTCCGATCTACTCCACGCTCCTCAAACTCCAGTGCTCCAAATATCTGGTTCCAGGATTTAGACAAACATTCAACAAACAGCAAGTAACCGTCATTTAATTGCGTGACACAGAGTTTCAAACCGACAGCAAAACCTTGGGAGGCACCATTCCCATGATGCATGTGCACACAAATTTGACTGGCTGCGAAGCTACCTCTAGCTAGGTAGCACGGGACGATCGAGAAGATCGGTGCGTGTGGGCTCCTGTTCTGTTTGTCGCGGATACTAGCTTAGCTTCCCTGGAGGTGGCACGCAACGACAAGCTCGGAAAACAAGCCGTGCGACGGAGTATTGTTGTTTGGGATGGCAGCTTCCGAGCTTTTGCTGCACGGAGGGGAAGGTCAAGACCCACGGCACGCCATGCAGCTCAACTGAAATCAAAAGGCTCACACTCCAAGTTCCAATCCTTCCGAGGGCCGTCAGATCGATTCCGTTTCGGATGGTTGCGATTCCCCCTTGCCAAGATATGAGAAGCACTCTTCGTCATCCTTGTCACCGTTGTCCTTTCGCAACGGAGGTCCCCAAGTGGCATTCGAAGATCCGAAGTCAAAGTTCGAAGGGAGAGATCTAAATGGAATTGATAGAGTTTTCTGAATCTCTGCCCTTAATTTCCATGTTCATGTGTTGAATATTGTGCAATGAGCATCGAATATCTATTTTCTGTCTTATCTTTATTATAATAGGGTGCCTGAGTCCATGCTTGCTTTTCAGTCACCCAAGCTAGAGACCCAACCATGCTTCCAGGTGGTTGTGCATTCTGCTCCAACTCTTCCTCTGGATCCCGGAGTCTAACTTAAAAAGCTTGAATGTTTCTCTTCAACTCCACGGAGTGGGGCCGTGTCCGGCGACATGAATTCCGCATTGCACGAAATTCTCTTCCCTTCGTCAATGGTTTATTCTGCTGTTGACTTGGACCAAGCAGACCATTCCAATGCCTTTGCTTCTGTGGTACGGTGGATGTTTGCAAGCATGGCCAGGGGACATGCTTGCTTGCTTGCTTACAGAACAGCTAACTTAAACAAACGTGGACTTGATCACCGGCTTTGAGTGGGTCACTCAATGCATCATAAGTTTGGAGAGCATCCGATCTGTCCTTCCCAGAAGCAGATGGAGTGTGATTGAAAAAGAGCTTTGAGCTACCTTTTGTACCTTCGAATTTGAAGTTGGTATGAGTGATATCCTGCCTGTTGTAATGCACTAATCAGGTGGAATGGATGGGCCACCTCCCATGACAACATCATTCATCAGACCCAATCATCCACAGGGAGAGCTGATTGAGATTGAAGCTTATTGAAGCTTATTGTGAAGCTTATTGTGAAGCTTATTGTGGATGATTATTTGACCAAGGACAAGAGGGGAATGCACTATAGGAGCAAGTTCCCATGAAAGCAGCATATACTCCCTCAGTTCCGCATTGAAAACCTCCAAATCGGACATAGAGCGTGCACCACTAAACCACTCCATTTATTGATTTTGATCATTGAACAAGCAATCTAGAATTCAAATCATGTGTGTATCCACTTTGCCCTTCATTTCACATCACATGATCAAAATCAATAAATGGAACCTTTTTAGTGGTACATGCACTATATATGTGTGCTTTGGAGGTTTTTAGTGGGACTGAGGGAATATTTTTTACATTTTTTTTTAATTGACGGTTGTGTTGGTTATAAGAATTTGGTTGAGGTCACTAATTTTGGAAAATTTCTTCTTGTTTTTTTAATTTGGTATATACAATGCAAATTTTGGCAATTGTCAACAAAATTTTAGTGAAGTTTGGCTAAATGGTCAAGATTTCATCCTTCAATTTCCTTTAGGATACTAACTATTGGATTGTTAAGTAGATCCATGTTTAGAAAATTTTGATTATATTCATCTAAAAAAATTGATTGGCATGGAGAAGTCAGTTGCTTTTTAAGGTGTTTCATACAATAATGTTGATTGTTCTAAGAAATGGTGTTTGGTAATCCCTAAACATAACATTATATGCTAAAGTATTTTTCCCCCCCCAAGATCTTGGGGAAGGAGTTAGTTGCTCTCTAAAGATACCTAGGAATTTTTCAACTTAAAATTGAGACCATATAAAATTATTTAAGGGGCGCCTTGTATGTTGGGGAAAATAAAGGGCTCTCAAACAAACGTGAATAATATTATGAAGTTGCTTGATGCATTTTGGTCAAAAATATTTTATAATTATCATTCCAAAGACAATGCCAAACTATTTTTTGGTGTTTAAAATTGAGTGTTTTGGTTGATCCAACAACATGATTAATAACGCATATAAATCTATATAAGATTGAAATGTAAAATTTTCTAAATCTTTGGAAAAAAAACTAAGAGACTTTTTTCTAATTTTATAGTCTATTAAGTGATTGTATATCAAAATTCTATAGTGAATATAACACAAAAGGGCTAAAATGCTGTAGCTTCAAGAGAAATAAGATTCATAAAGTTTAAAATACAAAATATTATTGTTTATTGATTCTAGTCATATTTTAGGAGGAAACAATGTTGCTGTTGATGGAATAAAAATCATGTCATTGTAGATGAATGTTATTGCTGAGGGAATAAAGATTACCTCAATGACAATAAAGGTTGTTGTTTCCATATGCAATCATCCAACGTTAGTGGCAAAAATTAAAACTTACGCACCAAACTCTTCCTCTTCAATCTTTTAATATGAAACAAATATATGGTGTTCCGGGACCTGAACTCATATGAATGATGTAGTAAATTAGTGACATACTTATTATAAAAGCATAGCTTTTGTGACAATTGTGACTCGGATGTGCATGGAAGACAAAAATTTGCAAGGATTCTGATACTTTTGTCATTTTTGACACCCTAGTAAAGTAATTGTGATTATAATCCACCTGGTTTTCTTGTTTCATGTAGATAAAGAATTTTGGAAACTTCATAGTAATGTCAAAATTAAAAGATCTTCAATTTTACACAAGAATAGAATTTATACTTTGTAACTTTACAAAAATCTCCAATCCATATTTTGAACCTTCTTGAAAACTACATCTCATATACCTATATGCCATATGTTTTCAAAGACCTTTAACCCTGGAGCGTCTGGATTCATCTCCAAAATTGACGATTTGAGAAAAACCATTATAAACTACAATTTGGAAGAATATTTTGGAATTGGTATACAAACAAAAGCTGTAGATTTTGATTTTTAAATTCTATCCGTACGGTTAGATCTACTAATGCTATCACCAATCTTTTTCTATAAATTTTGAAAAGAAAATTTCAGAATTCCTTCTAAATTCAATTACAAGTAAAATATTATCATTTTTTGAGTAAAACTTGTTGGAATGGATTTGAAATAAGGTTCTCTTCATATGGTGATTTTTTGAAATTTTTGTGACCTTTACATCTTTGACCTCATTTTTGCACATCTAGTTTTGAATTGAAGTCAATGCAAATTGACCACTTGACATACTTCCACATTTGTAATTTTAGAAATGTATATGTTCTAGTAACACCCAATCCAACCGATGGATGGGACAACAACTTGATAAAGTATCACCAAAAGTTAGGATGACTTTCATCCAAGCAGGAATGAGACAGAAACAAGGATCTGAATCTGCTCATCGTCCAGAAAATGGACGTCGGAGCGCTCCAGGGTTAAGAGTAACTTTGGAACATTCAGTCAATTAAATTTAGTCAATTTCATTCATGGTGTTTAGCAGATTTATATCATTCTAATAATAAATATTCATTCTAATTTCAAAGAGTATGGTCAAAAGTAATATTCAACCTTCCAAGCATGTAGGCAAGGTAATAATGAAATTTAAAGTATAAACCTATAATTAAATCTTGTTGAAGTATTCAAAACTAAATCACAAGGCCATCATTTATAGGGATAAGTGTTGGAATACGGATTCAAAGTTGAACAAGAGTGACTTTTGAGAGGTTCCAACAATCTAATGATAGTTTATCCTAACCACACATAATTGCAACCCATTTCTAGAAACGACTACTACAGATTCTCACCTAAAATGTACCCTGTTTGTTCATGAGAGCTTGTAGTCAATTGTAAGAACTGAATACACCTATTTTCAACACAGACTTTGAGAATTAGTTCATAGTTTATTCATCCTACGGTGCCCAAACTATGCATGCTAAGTAGGAATATCTATGTCAGAATCTCCTTTTGACTCCTACAACTGAAGACTTCCAACTGAATCCATCGATAGTTTAATAAAAAGAACCATGTGCAAATGCTGATCCCGACAATTCTAGGTGGAAGTCAGTTGCCTTCCTTCTCGAGCACTGCAGCCGCTACCTATAACGGATGGCTACTGTAGCCGGAGGCTGCTATTCAGCATCTTTCTTAAGTGTGATAAAGAATTTTGGATATTGCAACTGCTGGTAGTTGCCAACCTCCTGATTGGGCTGTTCATGGAGCTTGTGTCTATCCACATGCTGCGACCGTACAGACTCTCAAAATCAGATGATTTATTGGACAAATTGTGAATTTGTGACTCCAGGATTCAAGTAAGGGTGGTGCCCCCCAAACTGCCAATTTTGTCTAATTCCTATCAGTAGATTGATCAAATTTTCATACTTTCTTGTTGGCAAGTGAAAGGAGGTTCCAACGCACCAAAGAATGTGACATTTGGATATTGTATGCAAAAGTTATGAAGGGTCAAAGTTTTATTTGGTAGATGCTCTTAAATCGTTTCTTTCACATACTGTATTGATTTTGGAGATGTATACAAAGTGAGGATAGCAAGTTTTAGATCAATGGCACATTTGAGGTACAACCTTAGCATCGGTGCACACAACTATTGCAATGGGCTTTCCCAAGCTGATTTGATATTGGTATGCAATCTGAAATGTACAATACATCTGAAAAGGAGATAATTTGCCTACAATGGCTTGCACAAATTTGTGTCTAGGAAGGGCTCTTCTAATGTAGTTTGTATTAGAGATATTTGAAAAGTCATTGTTTATTTGATGTTGTATTTTTAGTTTTGAATTCAATTTTGGACACATACACTCAAGGGGATGGAAATCATTGTCCACATGTTTGACTGTGGACAAAAAGAAACCAATAATAAACTATTAAGGACCAAGTACATTCTAGCAACTACTTAGGAGCAACAATTGACGTACAAAAAAAAAGCTTTTGAGCTCAAAGTTGCAAAGGTAGGATCAATGTTTCAATTTGGAGTCAATTTGATTATATACAACTATGAGTTGTCATTCCAATAAAGAATTTGACATATACCGGTATTCAATGTGGGCAAAGAGGAGTTATAGACCAAAACTTACTATGGCTTGTCAAATACCTCTATTAACTTCAAAGATTTTTGTACATTTTGGTTAATATACAATATGTTTATAGTTTGGTCCATGGTTTTGCAATGCATCTTTTAATATTAATACATGATTATTAATACTGAATAAATGCAGTGTGGAAAAGCCTTAGAATAAATGCAGCGTTGCCTCCACTTAAATAAAAGATGATTTTTTTTTAGAGAATCGCCAACCATTCCTCCCAAACAGGGCTAGGAAAAATGGGGTGGCCAAGCCCTACAACTACCGGGCCACTTCCGTCTCCCACTCATCTTTGCCCTCAAGGACACATCAAACCAAGTCAATCTCATGCATTAATGACTTGGTAGAATCAAGAGCCAACCAACATGCGAATTGATTAAAAAATTGTAAGAAACAAGGCATTGCGGCCTACAAACCCGACAAGATCAAGCAAAAGACAAAGCATAGCGGGGACACTTTCCTAGTGTTTCAAGGAGAGAGAATTTTGGAGTGATTGGTCTCTTTTTGTCCCTAGCCAGGTCTGCAATGGACCATTTTTTCTTAGCTGGCCATTACCAAGCTCGGGCCGAGGAACTTTCCTGTAAATGAATGGCTATGCTCTTCATCTGGTAACATAGTCTACCTTGATCTTCTACTTCAGCTTTCAACTTTGGAAAACTTAACTTAATGAATGGACCGCTAATTTTTAACATTAAAGGTATGAAATCTACAATGTGACTATTGGTAAAGGCTTGCCATTCACAATGGATAAGATACATCCAACTTATGCCTATTCTATAGTTGATAAACTCACTTTAATGCTGGAAGGATGTTGAGGATGTTTTGTATCCTTTGAATGGTCAAACAAACTTAGTGCATATTGAAAAATGGATGATTTCATCCAATTTTTTTGTGGCCACTTTTATTGATGTTGTATCCACATCATTGAATTAAGTTTAGGACATTTAGATATTTTTTGATTTTATATAGGGTAGTTTATCAAAAAAATGGGGTTCAATATCCCATGTGTTTCAACACTTTGAATTTTTTCCCCTTCAAACTTGATTTTGACAGTCAGAACAATTTCTTTTGCTTTTGAGCAAAACAAACAAAATGAAGCTTCTAAAGTCTAGTTTCTATTCCACCTAGAAATTTTAAAAATTCCTTAAAATAAGCATTTTAATGAAGTTTAAAGTTGAGGATCTATAACCTTGTTTCTAAATTTGGAGTGACATTGAGTTTTTTTTCTATATTGCAATGCTCTAAATTGTAATGTATTTCTATTCTAAAAATTTTAGATCTTTAATTTCAATATAATTTGTATTTGATGAATTTATTTATTTATTTTTAAATTCATAGTATTTTGAAGTCTTAAAAATAATTGAAAATTTTGATGACAATATTAGACATGTATTTTCATTTCTAAAAAAAATAAAATTGAAAAATTTGTTCATAAATAGAAAAATAATAGAGGATACAAAATGAAGGACTTTCAAGTTTGACTACATGGTCATAGCCTCATAGGCTTTGTCCTTTGGGGTTAACCCAGGAAAGATGCACCCCCCGACCAAAGTAGTTACCAAAATGCTTCGATTATTGGACCAATAGATGCATTCTTTATTTCCACACTAAAGTTATCCATCATACACTATCTTTTGGTCCTCAACATTGTTCCAAGTTTCATCCCTAGAAACAAAGAATAGTTGGGTCAATATTGGTCCAATAATCCGAGTAATCTGGTAACAACCTTGGTCATGGGGCCTGGCATTAGAAAAAAATTCAGCCCTTGAAGGGGCCGCAAGTTTTGCACCCCCACGGTACAATTATAAAAAATAGAAATAAAAAAATATTTTTTATTTTTAAAAATTTGGATGCTGATGTGGCACTACTAGTGCCACATCAGCACCACGTCAGATTTTTATTTTCTAAAATATTTAAAAAATATTTTTCCAAAAAAAAATGTTCTTTTATTCTTTTTGTAATTGCACCATAGGGGTGCCTAAAAACAAAAACTTGCAGCCCTTTGAGTGCTAAATTTTTTTCTAATGGGATGGGAATTGTCCATTTGTTTAAAAAAAAAAAAAAAGTATGGGATGGTGATTGTGGAAATCATCCTTTTGGGTACTATATGAATCATTGGCTTAAAAAAAATACAAAAGCACTTATAAGAAGTCAAACTACTTTACAAGACCTCTTCTATTCATACAAAATTCCAAGGATGAATAGTTGCAGGCATCTTCTATATAGAAGGATTCCTTGTCATTCATCGGTCAAAAAACAGCCGTGGAGTTCCTCAAGGATTAACCCCTAAAGGACCGTTCTCCCTTCGGGGGACAAATGCATTTTCGGGCAGGTACCTACGGGCTGAAATTTTCTCCTGATTTTTTGAAACTTTTTTGGGAGGTAGAAAAGCTGATAAGCTTTGTGGGAATATAATTTTTTTCACAATCGGTGCCCGGAAAAAAAAGTTATGACCAAATAAGCTCAAATGGGGGGACGGCGGGCAGCCCGGGCAGCCAAAAAAAATGGACAAAAATTTGAATTTTTTTTTTAAATATTTTTTTTCTCGAAGATTATATTTTTGCCTATTTGGAAAGCTTTTATTCATTTCATTTGGATATGTTTTGAGAAAGTTATGGACATTCTTGTTTTTCGGGCAGTTAGAGCATCTTCTTGAAAAAAATAACTTGTAGGATGCATTTTTGAATGCAATTTTTCAAATTTTTCAAATTTTTTTTTTTTGCATGGTCTGATTTACTTGTTAGAACAATCTCACCATTGGGATTTGTTCATTTTAATTCCATCTAAAATATATTAATATTTTAGATTTTCCTTCTATCTCATACCTACTTCTACTTAACAATTTTTTTAAGAATGATAATTAAGTTTTTTTGAATTTCTTTTTTTTTCCTAGATTTTCAACTCAATTCTCCACTATAAAGATTTAAAGCTCAAAACTCTATAGTGCAAAAATTTTATGTTAAAAATGTTCAAACTCAAAAAATCTAGTCCCGCAATGTGCTGAAAAACTTGTTTTTTCTACTTTAAACGCAGATATCTTGCAATCTGTGTGGTCAAAAATTCTGAAATTTTTTCCACGCACTTTCATACTAGTAAGGTGTAAGATCCTATGGTTAGATGTGGAAAAAAAAAACAATTTTCAATTTTTTTACTCTTTGCTATAGATATGGCAATTTTGAGTGTTTTTTGGCAGAAAAAGGGCCTCGGTCCTTTAGGGGTTAAGCATTTGATGAGAACATTTGAAATTATATTGTTTGCTAACGGTCAGTACAACTTGGCTTTCATATGATATGTTGATGCCTGGTTAATAGAATTTACTATATTGTATAGACTTGAGCATATTATGGTACATCTTTCCTTTAAGCAATGTTTTGTACCAAAGTAAAGTAGTCTACTCTAAAAGCGACCATAGATCTTTATCAAATTGCCCCTATACTAACTATGAAATGGATATGATGTGGTCCTTAAATCAACCTCTTTAGCCATTGAGTGGATTGAGGAAAAAATGGACCAACAGTTACAAATAGGTGCCTACAATACAAATCTTTGAAAACTCATAAGTAATTCAAAAATACAAAACCACTTGTGTTACATCCCAATTTTTTTTTGAATTTGAAAAATGAGCTAAAAATATTTCCTTCCATAGAAACCCATGAAAAGGGGGGCCAGCCCTTAAATGGTTGCTTTTTGAGTAGACGACCTTAAGCTTAGATGTAGCTCAAAATCAAAATTGTAGCTGTTGACTCTAAGTTACGCTTTTCACTTTTGACTCACTATTATTCAACTAGTAATTATGCTAAAATCTTTTGAAACCCATAACAAGCATCCTTAGTCCGTTTTTGTTACTGGCCCATTTTGCTAGATTTTATCCAAAAATCAATATAATTTGATAGTAGTTTGACAATTGACAAGAGTTTGAAAAATATAATTTGATAGTTTGAGTACAAAACTATTAGATTGTAAACAGAAACATTTATTTGATTTCCCAAATTTCTCTATTAATGTTTTTTTTTTTTCTCATTGCCAATTAGGGACTACGAAGAAAATTATAGAAAAATAGTGGGCATTATTTGCAAGTCAAAGATTGAAGTGAAAATTTTGAAGATATTAATAAAGACAACTGCGCTTAAATGCAACACAAATAAAATTCTTAATCATTTTATTAACCTAATTGTTTTTTTGCGTGTCTAAAAACTACTCCCTCAGTCTCAAAATAAATCTAGGGTTTCCAAATATACTTGTCTCAAATTAAATTCAATATTAGTTCTCCACAACTTGATGGGCAACAATTGAAGTATTTCAAATACCCTGAAGCAAAAGAATCAGATTTCACACTCCAAAGACTGTATAGAAATTTGATCCTTGCAAAGGGAATCAAAATACATCCTCTAATTAACCAAAGGCAAAGAATTCAACTGGAAACTATATATAAATTGCTACTAACAAATCTCTTGTTGAGAATTTCTTGGAATTGAATCACAAGAATTAAATGCAGAGGACATCAATGAACATCACTGCACCGACATTGCTCGAAGATTGATCAAAATTAATACCACTAGAGCAATTCCAGAAAGGGCAAAAATTTGTCACTTTTGTCGCTTGTTTTCAACATGCACTGCTTCACTTTTGACTTCCATTTTTTCACATCTAGTGGGGTTTAATAAAAGTTACAATATATCCGCAATCCCTTGAAAATAGGAACATCTCACACATTAATCTAGTCATTTCTAGGAAATCTTGGATTTATTTGGAGACGGAGGGAATAATATATTTTAAATTTTTTGTACAGAGTGGAGATTTCTGCTAATTTTCATGAAGTCAATTTACAAATAAAACAAGTTTATAGTTAGAGATTAATATGTATATTTTTAATTATTTTTAAATCTAGTTGAGTTGGAGCTACCCACATTGCATGGAGCTTACCATATAGTAGCCTTCATGCCCATTGCCTTTTTTTCATGCACCCTGGCTCATCACATTGAGTCTCCACCTATCCAATTAGTTGCCAATAGGTATAGAATATTTCACCACAATAACTATAGAGCCAAGACAATCACAACATATGCTATTAAATGTTATGGAGTATATATGCATTTAAATTGCTTCTTTGATAATAGGTACACATTAGTTAAAGGTTTTGAGTATTTTGGATATTTGTCGCTTCTTCGTTCAATACATTAATTTGGTAGTGAGGTATATCCAAACAACTTTTAGCCGGTTTGAAAATCTTTCATTACATTGTTTCATTATTTATTTCATTTAGAGTTGAGTTAGAGATGCAACAAGCTATAAAAATTGTGGTACTCAAGATTCATGATCTTTTGTCCATCCTATGAGCGTGAGCTTCATCTTTATGAATACTACTATCAAATGCCATCAGAAAAGTTGGGTCAAATAATTTTGATGCCTTTCTGACTACAATCTAACATAGAGGCCATTTAAATGTCATTTTCCCAATTACTTTGATACTGAATTGGCACTAAATTATCATGATAGCATTTCAATGCAAAGTAAGCATTATCATTTTCACATTACTGTTAGGACATTTTAGCATCATTTTGGTATAAACCAATTCAATGTCAATGTGACTTTACTTTGAGGGTTAGAATGAT
Organism: Pseudisothecium myosuroides; assembly: GCA_951799445.1. Lineage (NCBI taxonomy): Eukaryota > Viridiplantae > Streptophyta > Bryopsida > Hypnales > Lembophyllaceae > Pseudisothecium > Pseudisothecium myosuroides. The sequence goes on from OX637291.1 coordinate 27,856,223, forward strand.
GCCATTTTGGACATGCACTATTTTTATGTTATTTTGATGCTAATTTCACATGTATTGTTCTAATATTGTTGTAGCATTAATTGATCATGCAATATTGCAATGTCATGTAGATGACATTTTATTGCAATTTTATTACCATTTTCATACCGTAGTAATTATAGTAGAATTACAGTGGAGCCCATTTAACCCCATTTTGCGACTTTCTCCTTGTATTCTGTTCATTGTTGCGTAGTCAAGGTTATGCTATTGAAGTATACTTGCAAATCACCAAAAGCCCTCTACATATCTTGCCTAACCCGCTTGGCTCTACCTTGAGAAGTATTGTCTTTGTGAACCTTACATACATCCTTCTAGACTTTATCAAATTGAGACTATGAGCTTGGTGCAAATAAAGCTCTATAAAGAATCCCATTGAATGATGGGCAGGTTAGAATATTTGCCTGATAGCTTGGCATCTTTAGTAAGGACAATTGCACCTCAAGCTACACCTACTTTTTACAGAGCATGTTCGATTGCTATAATGGATTCTTTCCTTATTGCAATATCTTTGATACTCCAAGCATAGAAAATGTGCAAAAGTATTATCTTCTCCACTATGCAGCATTGGACATGAAGTGTGCATACGTGCATACAATTGAGAGGAGTGTCAAGAATGGTTAGTGCCGTCAAGCCCTCTCATAGGTTCGGATGCAAAGGACAATGAGAACAAACCACCACTCTAAAGTTACTTATTATTTTCTACATTTGAAGCTTGGATAGTTGTTAGCACTTTCCCTTGTACTTTTTGTTGCCAACAATAGATACATGGAAGCTTCGCAGTAGGGCTATGGTTGAAACCGTATAAACACTTGATTGTCTTCATATCATATGCTAAATGCCACTCTATTGAAAATTTTCCAATTCCATCAACAAAAAGTTTTGCACCATTTGATTGTGCTTTGATCATTGAACAAATATTAGTTTGATCAATAGTTTGATGGTTTCATTGTTTGAAATTGGGTCATCAAAGGAGAATTCTATTTTTTAGCTAATCAACTATGAGTATGTACAAATGGCAATTGCTGTTTCTAGCACCTAGCATCTAAACCACAAGCATGCTGAAGACAAGTCTAGGAGTACGTGGACCTAATTAAATAATGTGATAAAATCTCAAACTTCGAAGCACTATCAGTTTGCTATACATGCATGGTGAACATTCACCCTTTTAATCCCTAAAGGACCAAGTTGCGTTTTTTGGCAACATAGCAATTTTAGGTAGCTCACTACAAATATATTTTTTATTTTTTTATTTGAAAATTTTACACAACATGTGCCCAAGGAGTAGCTTTAAGGTGCAACAATTTTCATAGCTTTTGACTACATATTTAAAAAATTATTGCATGATATGTAATTTTCATTGAACTTTGGGCAGCTTCAAAAACTTCTTTAAAACTTCTTTATAAAAAAAAATTGAAATCGGTTCTCTACATTTATATATACATGGAAAGCTTCAAATCAGTTTATTTCAACCAATGAGTCAAAAGTTATGAGGAGTTTTAGTCTGCGAGTAGGTATGGTTTTTAGAGACTCCATACCTATCCGCAAACTAAAACTCCTCATAACTTTTGATTCATTGGTCAAAATGGAATGATTCAAAGCTTCCCAAGTATATATAAATGTAGAGAACCAATTTCAATTTTTTATTTTTTTTAAAGTAATTTTTAAAGAAGTTTTTAGACTTGCCCGGGCTGCCCAAAGTTCAATGAAAATTACGTATTATGCAATAACTTTTTAATTATATATAGTCAAAAGTTATGAAAATTGTTGCTCCTTAAAGCTACTCTTTAAGCACAGATTGTTTGAAATTTTTAAAGAAAAAAAACAAAAACTCCATTTGTAGTGAACTGCCCAAAATTGCTATATTGCCAAAAAAAAGTAGCTTTTTTCCTTTAGGGATTAAATACTATTTGTCACTTTGCTTAAACTATTTTGTCCTGGCCTACACTACCTAACAAGTTCATCTTTGATACCATCACTTCACTCCATTTGTGATTCCAGAAGTACGCTTTGAAGGTGACAATTATTTTCATATTGCCAATATTAGAAGGCACTTCTTGAGTCCAAAACCCTTCTAATGATACTTCAATGTCATTTTCATATAATTTTGACGTTCACAAATTTTTGGTTTATTTTAGAGCTAGCTGAATGTCATTTTGGCACCATTATAATATGAAATACTTTAACCCCTAAAGTCCAAAGACCTTATTTCCATCAAAAAACACTCAAAATTACCATTTCTATTGCAAAGTGCAAAATTTTTTAATTTTTTTTTGCATATATAACTATAGGATCTTGAAGTAGACTAGTACAAGGATATGTGATCTTGCAATCTATGTGAAAAAGATTCAAAGAAAGTGAAAAAGGTGCAAAGATCCTATAGTTATATATGCAAAAAAAAGTGAAAAAAGTGATCAAGATTGTAAGATAAAGTGGAAAAAAACTTTTCTTTGCACCTAGATTTTTTGGCTTTTAATCATTTCAACTTAAAATTCTTGCGACTCTAATTTTGAATTTCTAATTTCTAATTGATTTGAAAATCTAAATAAAAATTAACAATAAATTTATAGTTAATTTTCACTCATAAAAAAATTATTAAGTAGAAATAGGTTCAAGATTAAAAGAAAATCTAAATTGTTAATAGCTCTAAGATGAAACTGTAGTATACTAATTTCAACGGTGAGATTATTGTTGCAAGAGATCTTAATCTTGTGAAACTTTTTTTTTTTTTTTAAATTATGAAAATTGAGTTTAAAAATGAATCCTACAAGTTATTTTTTCAAGAAAATGTTTTAATTGCCCAAAAAATAAGATTGTTCATAACTTTCACATAACAAATTCAAGTAGAGTGAATCAAAGCTTTCCATATAGATAAAGTTACAACCTATGAGAAACAACAACAACAAAAAATTGTGGGAGGGGATTTTTGCCCACTGTATCTAAAAGCAGGGCTTTTTATACCATAATTTTTTCTCCCGGTCATTGATTGAAATAAAAATTATATTTTCCAACAGTTAATGTGTTTTTCTATCTTCATAAAAAATTTCAAATAATCATGATCAATATTGAGACTGTAAGAGCCTGCTCAAAATCCATTTTGTCCCTCAAGGGAACAATGAGACTTTAGAGTTAAATGTCACATTGGTGCAATTTTGACCTCATTTGGGGACGGTCTATTTGAACATCAACAAGGTGTAAAAATTGTATTATTATGGCATGAATAGTGAAGTAAATATTGAAAAATTAAATTAAATTAATACACACATAATGCAATACAAAATACAAAATGCTTGATAATTTTTTTTTACAAATAGAATAAAGAAGCCATTAATTTCCAATGCACATTACAAAATGATGCAACCATTATTTCACATTTAACTACTTCTAGACTTTTGAAAGTCCAAAATTAATAATGGTCATTGGAAGAAAAGAAAACGGTCATCTGAAGATAATCCAAAACATCGGGAGATCTATGTAAAACATTGGGAGATCAATACAAAACATCCAAAGATCTATACAGACATTGGAAGATCTCTCGATGTTATTTTCCGGAGATCTCTGAATGTTTAGTCCAAAATGAATGAATAGTTCAAAAATAGTTAAATGTGGCATCATTGACAAAATTTGTTGATAACTTGATCTCAAATGAAAATACCAGTAGAACTTTTCATTATGCCTTTTATTACAAGTGTTGATATATTAAATACAATTGTATTTTCTTTGTGACATTTTCAAAATACTAGCAAATTTGTAACCCTATTTTCTATTACAAACTATTGTAATTTGTTAGCTAATCTGCTAATAGTAGCTTATTGTATTGTTCTTTGCATGCTTGTATCATCTTGTATGTAGTAGTATTTGAAAAATCAATGATGAGTACAAATGAATATAAATTTATTATAGGAACAACTGCACAAATTGATACTTCGGTAGCTAATTATTAAAAGAGCATCCAAAATTATAAATTGCTAGTACACAATTCAGTCATTAAAAAAAGATGCATCACATTATATGTAGTATGTAGACGTTGTGGATGGTAAAGTTTGGATACAAATTAGCTTACCTATTAATAGACAAAGTTATACTACAATACTAATTCACTTCATCATTGTGTACAAGTGTAGTATACATGTAATTTTTCTCCACTGCTTGTATCAATGCCATAATTGTCATATGATATTTGAAATGCCTGCACATCACATTTCAATGGGATTATTAGACTAATGCAATTTCTCATGGCATAAGTTTCTTTTTCTTATTTTAATCCTTAAAAGACCGAGCTCATTTTTCTGCCAAGAAGCAATGAAAACTGCCATTTCAGCTGCAATCACTTGAGAAATCATTTTTTTTTTCCTTCAAAATTTGACCATGGATACTTGTAGTTTATTTGTCACAGATGATGTAGTAAAAATTTCAAGAAGTTTGATTGTACGGATTGAAACATATAAGCTTTCAAAGTTGAGAGAATTTTTTTTTGATCTTGACCAAAATTTGTACTTGTCTTTGACCACTCTTAGAAAGAAAAACTTGCTCTACAATCTATATGAAGTTGAGTTATAATTTCTCCATGTATGAGAGAACGTTAAGTATGTATGGAAGAATTTTTAAATCAATTAGAAGAATAGGACATGTTGAAAAAATCTTGTAGTATAAGAAGCTGCTTCAAAACACATGTACACTCAGCAAAATTGCAACTTTTTCGTACATCTCAAAAATGTAAAAAATGAAAATCCAAACGGTGAATACGGAGATATGTCTTTTTGCTACAATATAGTGAAAATAGAAAAAAAATATACATAAAAGCCGAAAAAATGAGAAAAAAAATCCGCAGTTTGAATTTGAGTTTAGACTACTCAGAAGGCCAATTTGAGGTGTAGAAGCTAGGTCCCTTATATTGTGCATAAGAGGGATAGAAAAGATAGGGTGAACCAGCATGTCAGAGGCTTATGCCTTGTATTTCCCCCCTGTCCGTCGCCATTGACTGGGGTTGTTGGTAGGTAGTCCTCTCTATAGACAGCGGGTTGGGCCAAGGCTTGCCAGCACAGTGTAAGTGCGGCTTACCGACAAAGGCGGGCGAGGTTCTACTGCAGTCTTGACGTCCTCTTCACTTGTCAAAATTCATGCCCGTTCTCGTGGTTCTCATATTGTTCTCCATGTGTTCTTTGCTTAAAGTCCATGTTCCTTCAATTGTTCCAGTGGAGGTATAGCCCACCTGCTAGCAACTCTATGTTATTCCCACAGAATTTTATAGAAAGCAGAAAAAGAAATGTGTTTGACATTTTAGTTCAGGATATACAATACAGAGTAAGAAAAACGTTTATATTTTACCACTTATAAATTGAAAAAAATGTTCAAATAATGAGACCTAAAATTTAGTTGTATCAATACTTACATATGTGATAAAAATTCATACATTGCATGATTTATTATTATTCCATTTTTTTTATACAATTGACCATTATGTACAATATGATAATGTTTTGAAAAAAAATGCATATCATGAGGTGGGCGTCATAGTATGCACTTATATTCATGAACGTTGTTTTATTGAAGATTTTTTTGATATTTTTGAAAGCATTCCGAGCATCAATACATGAATTTATTATCATATGATGGTCAATATGTATGAAGACGCTTCATCAAACGCGAGCCATCATTACAAACAATGCATGAATCCTTTATAGAACTAGTTGTTGAATGATAATTTTTTTGATGTATGATTAGATTCAATAAACTTGGTCAAAGGTTCCAGATGTGTATGAGAGCCTCACATAGTTGCACTTGAACTTGTAAATGCGTTACGGACCGGAATTAAAAAGACATAGTTTGAAAGTATCTTTTTCATCTATGGACAATTTTTTTTAGCTTTAAAAATTTATATGCTACCATTTGGCTTCATCGGTCTTCACTTTCACATTAAGCAAATCTTTGAAGAAAATCAAAAGGTCCTTTAGTGGAATCTGCATGTTATTCTAAAAGTCTCATGTCACCTTCACTGCGTAATGGTTACTAAAATTGTACTCTTTCATTTTCATAAATGTTCTTATAATTTACACCACCTTGAGTCTCAAATATTTCTTTAGCTACATGAGGTGTGGATCATTGTCATTTATGACTCGCTACAAAAATTTAATTTGGGATCAATCATTAGAAGGTCTTGACGCTTGCATTTGTCAAGGTAAATAATGTATGTATTCATAATAGTTGTATTGATAAAAAAAAATCTGATGCCAGCACTTGTGAGATTGGATTTAACAAATATTACACACCTGAAACTGATCAGTCACATTTACGCCTCTCGTATGCGTTGTCTACTCACAGTGAATTGGCAATGTGTGAATGTTTTTTTTTATTGCACCACTACGACGTAGTACACTGGCCACATAAAATTGGTTAAAAAATTGTGAATATATCATATACATCGATAAAATGAAAACTGACTTCTTATTGTTTCACACTATGATATTGATGGACGTAGATTCATGCATTCGCTATTACAAAGTGTCTTGGGTACTTTTAACAAAAATCTTTGTGTTTACAAAACCAACGGAAGACCAACTCTATTTGCTCGTACAGTCCCTATTGCATATATACCCTTTTCTAATAATGCTTAGAAAAGAAGTATACTAAAAAAAAATTTATCCATTGCAAATTTGCAATTATATGATTTTGCCGTTCATTTTATGTGAATAGAGGCAACACAACATTGTGTGCTAGTCGAGCTTGTCAAAGAAGAACTACGTCATTAACAATGGGCAGATTCTTACTACAATAAATTTTAAAATTTGAAACAAATTTTGAGATTGAATCAACTAGACACCATACTTTGATTCCCCACTTCTGTAGCTTTTATGACATAAATTGCTTAGCGGGATAATATATGCCTTTGTATTCAATCATCATCTCTTGTCAACGATATCAAATTTTTCAACATTTTAAGATCATTGATATGTTTATCGAATTGTTGTAATCAACCACCTCAACTACCTCATTTTATCATAACCCAATAGAACTTTATCATGCACATATTTTGCAAAATTTGTGAGGTACAAATATTTAGTGAGTAATATGAAGCGGCTTCAGGACAATAGATTGAAAATAGTTAAATAACTGCACAATGAAATATAGAGCCCTTTTTACGCCTATACATCTTCTAATTTGATTGCCGCTTCATGCCTATATATAAAATGATTGTAATAAAAACTTGAAACTCCTTCACGGAGCAAGTGGTTCAAAATGGACCTCCAGGTGTCTTCCCATGCTCATCAGTGGTAATGGCATATCGATTTGTTTCCGTCACAATGTTCTGCAGAATATTGAAAGGCCGAAAAACATTAAAGAATTGCATGAATGTCAAAAAATATTGCTAAGAGACATTAAAAGAAGGCGCGCCTAGAAATTCAATATGTTGAACACTATACGTAAAAGAATATTGATTTTTTGCCTCATCCCGATAAATATATTTGACCGATTAACAATTCAATGTTTGAAATCCAATAAATTAGCTTCTGAAATAAAGTACCATCTTTATTTATTGATGAAAATTTAAAATGATAAAAATCACCAATTCTTCTTAATAAAAAAAATTTTCTTTCTAATTCTTTTAATTTGTATTCATATAGATGACTAAAAGTTATTTTAAAAAAGATTCCAATAATCATTTTGAAGATTTTGAGGTCGTTTTGATATCAATATGTATAATGAGATAAAGATTGTCAAGTTTAATATTACTATCATTAAAGTCCCATAATGCGTACATCACATATAAACTATGCAATTAATTATACTTTATCATGTTTATATACATCCATATTTTAAATACAAATTGAAACCATGTTCAATTCTTAATGAAGTCAAAGAATTCACTTAAATCGGATGTAGTGATCAAGTTGTTCTAATTTATATGGCAAAATTTGGATGCATATGTTCCATAATTCGAAATATTTTTAGCAACTTTTATTTTGTGTAGACATGATGTTGCATGTGCATATTATGAGATCATCTTTTCTATATATACAATATATTTTTTACAAGAGTACTAAAAGTTAGTATCATATATAGCCATTATTTTATATGACTCAAGATGATCATATATATAAGCAAATAATAAATGATAGACTACTTGTGGCTCTCCATTGGGATTAAGTAAAGGTAGTTCCTTAAAGTTTATTTTTTTGTCGAATTGAAATTAATTCAAAACCTTAGTGTAGGTACTCTATTTTCTTGAATGTTGATAAATTTGGATGCATTAAAGGATTCATTCATTATAAAATTAAAAAAAATTAATAGTAAATAAATAGATGCAAAATATAATAATGCAATTTTAATTATAAAGTGTTTGAAATATTTTGAACATAATAATGGTGACGATTAATTACTCGATCCTGAAAAGTTAGAAAGTATATTAAAGAATTCATATTTAATAGCTTCTTTTTTATTTTTACAAAAGATATTTTCAATTATCATCACTAAAAATTATCTAAAGATTTTTACATTATTTGATAAACAAATAATGCCACCAAGATCGAATATCAATTTTTGTATAAGTTTATTTTCTAGTTACATATAGATTAGTAGTTGTCTAATTGTCTTTAGTATGAAATCTTATGCAGTCTCGATAGTTGTGAAATATAAATAAAAATATCAAAACATAAACAAAATATTTGAAATATAAATTGAAAAAACAATACTAATTGAGGGTCTTGATTTAAAACTATTAGATTTTATGGCCATACATTTGAGGATGTGAATTTGTGGCTTGCTTTAAGATAGCATTTACATTATATGTTTGATGATTGATCATTACAAATTATAGAAGGATCTCAACTTAGTGGTGGAGTGACCTTGTCTTACAATACTCCAAGATGCTTCAGAATCCTCATATAATTAAGTCATTAATTAAATTATTTATAAAAAAAATGTATAGGCTATGTGGTGCTATAACAATATTGTCACAAGATGTATACTTGTAGCACTACAAGATTCTTTGAGGCTTTATTTTCTTGTAATACTTCTCAAAATTAAATCTATAAGCATATTAATATCATTAATTATTTATAAATGTAGTCATTTGATACAATATCTTGCCTATTTTGTAGAAGATATAATAGAATTTTAAATTTTTCATTAAACTATTGTTATTTATATTTTACTGATAGTTTGGTTCACTTGATTTTTTCATTCTTTCATTTTGGAAAAAAACAAAGATGTAGAGCAAAAATAACAGAATTCAACAATGAAGAAAATTTGGTGTTAAAGACCTTAATATGTATGAGTGCTTACTATATAGGTGCTTCATAAAGAATTCTGAAGTATCTTTGAATCATAATTTTTTTTAAAAATTCATCATCATCTTTTACAAAAATTACTATTGTATAATTCTTTTTTTTTTTGAGAATATGGTCTTCGTTCTCGCCTTTTAAAAAAAAATTGTAATTGTAAAGTGTATGAGAAAAGGGGATTCATGCCAATATAAAGAAACTAAAAACACATCTTTTAAATGCGTATTTGGAGGGTTTAAAAAGTATATTTTAAAATACTTTCTAATTTTTAAGCTTGATATTTTGGTACGGCAAAATGCCAAAAATGATACATAGAATTTACAAAATGAAATTAAATATATGTTGGGTCAAGGAATAAAAGTTGGATAAAGAGAATTGGAGCTTTGAAAATTTCACAATATGAATTGGTTTTAAAAGATGTAAGTTTATTTTTTAGTAGTTAATGGTAGATTTAGCTGCAGCATGCTCACGACCATAATCAAACTAGCTACCTTTTGGAAGTAAAGAATAATGTTATAGAATATTGTAAGATAAAAATAACAAATTACAATGCTATAATTGTCATCTTTAGACTTTTGATATGCCTACAACAAGATCGAGAGGTACAGTGACTCCCAAAAGTAGTTGGCCACCCTAAAAATTGCTCTCATAAATTGAGAAATTGAAATTTTGAATTGAAATTTAGACATGTTGTTGTACAAAAGGAATTCTACCCTCCTGTGTAATTTCACTTTAAATGGACTATATTTAGACCTATTATTATTTGAATGAAACTTTTATGGAATTTTTTTTTTTGTGAAAAGTCAAAGTGTCTCATTTTTTTTTATAGGAAGAATGTATAGTGGGGTCCCAATCAAAATGGCGTTTTCGAAATTGCAGGGAAGGAAATCTCGGGGGGGCCACACCCCTAAAATTTTAGAAACCATGTGCGATAATGGGGTATTTAATGGGGGGATATTTATCTCCCTTCCATCTTTTTTTCCCTTCCTATTGGTAGATAAAAAGCTACCGACATGTATTTATGAGCACTCTATTTTTTTTGTAAATGGGTGGAAAGTCTATTTTTTGGCACCCTATTTTTTTTCTACATTTTAGAACTATGGAATACCAAAAGGAATGTAAACACATTGCAAAAGCAATAACGTGAGCAAATTTTTTTTCATAACATTGGAAGTAGTACCAATGCAACACTGTGAGCGCTTATTTACCCACCCTTGGCAAATAAACGAGCACAACCAGGTTCTTAATAATCTAGGTCCAATTCTATCGATGGTTATCTAACGTCAATCCATTGTGCCTTCCAAGCAATGGATCTTTTCTACCTATCCTAAATTTTTAATATTCTACTGACTTATCACGGTTTAGGACTAAAACAAGGGGACAACAACTAGACTAAAACACGTGGGCTTCGAACTCTTTCATCCCAAGGGGATTCAAAGCTTCGCCGTCCCCACGGGACCAATAAATGCGAGGACTTGAAAGCTTTGGTTCCAACCCAAAGCCTCCCCCCAAAAGATGCAACAACAAGACTAAGACACGTGGACGTGAAACTCTTTCACCCCAAGGGGTTCAAAGCTTCGCCGTCCCGACGGGACTAATAAATGCGAGGACTTGAGAGCCTTGGTTCCAACCCAAGGCCTCTCCCCAAAAGATGCAACAACAAGACTGAGACATATAGACGTGAGACTCTTTCATCCCAAGGGGGTTCAAAGTTTCGCCGTCCCAACGGGACCAATAAATGCAAGGACTTGAGAACTTTGGTTCCAATTCAAGGCCTCCCCAAAATAATGCCATCAACGACCGGACTTTGAGAGCCTTGGTTCCAACTCAAGGCCTCTCCAAAAGGATAGACTACAAACAAACTTTGAGAGCCTTGGTTCCAACCCAAGGTTTCTCCAAAAGGATAAACTACAAACAAACTTTGAGAGCCTTGGTTCCAACCCAAGGTCTCTCCAAAAGACAACAGAGGAACAAAAATCTGGCCCAAAGGGCCTGAGCTTAGTGTAGCGTCGGCGCCACCAGAGTAGGGAGAAGTGTGTTACAATGAGAGGAGGGGAGGTCCTCTTATACCCTCTCAAGGCCTTGTAGTGCCCTCCAAGCGCCAACCAAGCGCCTAGCTAGTGCCAACCAAGCGCCAAGCTAATGCCAACCAAGCGTCATAACTTGCCGTTGACTTTGACTATTTCAACACTAAAGGCTGGTCCTAACTCCTAACTATTGGAGATCAACTCCAAATTGAAAACCGATTGCGCCATTGGCTCCAGATTGCCATATTTAGTCCAAGACCCCTTCAACCCCCCATACCGAGGCCAAAAATCCTTCGTAGGCTAACCTAGATTAAAAACCCAAATCGTAGTAAATTTCTAACTCTTGAGGGTCTCCTATTTTGAGAAATGTGAATAGCCTAGGGTCTTCAGTAGGTGCGAGAGAGTCGGGAAGGACTTTTGGTTGACTTCGTTTTGCCATCGTATGGGCCCGGGATGCCGGTTAACGTGGCGGGGACCCCGCCACGTGGTTAATTCCCGAGGAATCTCGCCGGTTCGGGTACTTGCCGCTATCGGAATGTCGTGAAACTTCACGGAGCGCATTATTAACATAAAACAAGCTAGTCTAATTTTTAGTGAGATTTTATTGTAACCTGGGTAATTTCCATAAAATTCCCGTTGGAGGTTAGGAGGGTTGACTACCCGGAAAAGGTTCTTCTGCAAGTCGGAAGATGCCGGGATTTTTCACGTGACCTCTCAGGGAGTCGCATGAAAGACGTGCGGGTGTGTTTCCGTACCTGGCACGATTGGTCAATGGAGATTAAAACTGGCCATCTCCTCGAATTAGCGATGGTGCGGGAATCTTCTGCAGGTGAGGGAATCTTGGCGAACCGATTTCGCCGTTGGACTCCTGGCATGGGATTCACCCTAGAACACCATCTTTGGGCTGTAGATTCCTCCACGGGCCCGGTCTTGCGTGAGTGGCTCCTGCATGCTAACAATCGGGATTTTGGGAATTCGTCAATCTAATGGGGAATTCTAAATCTAACTCTAGGACCCGACCTAGTGGCCTCGCTGTGGATCCCTCGGACCGACCTAGCCATGAATCGCCACATTCATGGTGGGATTTAGCCCTTTCAGGGCTGTGTGACTCGAATCCTCCAAATCTAACCTTTTCGTTATTTCTATATTATTTTTAGGCAAGGTTTGGGGGATTCTAAGTAAAAAACACAAATCTAGACCAAATACTATAATGGGTATGACACAACCCTATTTCGGTTCTACACTCTTTTTATGGATTTTTCTATAGTTTTATCAACTTTAAATTGCAAATTTCCAAAAAAATAATTCTACGAGTCCCAAGTGACAAATTGAGAGCTCACAAACACACAATACCAACAATGTACCATTGAAACTCCCAACTTGAACTACAGTTGTTTCCTAAGTAAACCACCAAATTAAGTTAAGCTAAAGCGCTTAATTAAAAATTAATTCAAGTTCAAGACAACTCACCAATCCAACCCCCCGACCAAATGTTCAAGTTTTTTCCCACCTAAACCACCAAATTAAGTTAAATTAAAGGGCTTAATTAAAAGTTAATTCAAGTTCAAGATAGCCCACCTATCCACCCTCCTAAATGTTCAAGTTGTTTCCCACCTAAACCACCAAATTAGGTTAAGTTAAAGCTCTTAAATTAAAACTTAATTCAAATCCAGGACAGTACACCCATCCACCCCCTAAACCATTAATTAGAAAACTGAACCTACTAAGGAATTTCAGAGGTATCCAATGTTTGACACCCTATTTTTTTTCTACTATACTAAAAAATGAAGGTTTTTTTCATACCCTATTTTTTTTATACATGCACTAAGCACATTATCAATGCTATGGTAGATCTACCGAAAGTATTACTTTTTCCTTCAATGAATTAAATTGACCCTATTTTTTATCTCACGCCATTTTCTATTGCACCGATGGTCTCCCCCCCGAGAAGGAAATTTCAGATCTGCCAACTTTGATAACCTCCTGAGGGCTCGAAAATGAATCTTTGACCGTAAAATTTTTACTACAACTTCATCTTTAAGTTAATTATATGTGTACCAAATTTCAAGGCCAAATAATTTACACAAAAGAGATATTCAAAATCTCCCAACATGTGTAGCCGTGAAAAAAATTTCATTACTATCAACTTTGACACCCTCCCAAGGACTGAATTTTTTTTCTTTTTCTACAAAAGTTTTGGCATAAGACCATCTATATATTGATTACATGTGTGAAAAATTTCAAGTCCAAAAGATCTCCACAAAAATAGATATTCAAAATCTCCCAACATGTATATTTGTGAAACAATTTCACTACTACCAACTTTGACACTATCCCAAGGGTTGAAAAATTGTTTATTTACCATGAAATTTTTTATGATGAAATCATCTCTATGTTAATAACATGTGTGCCAAATTTCAAATTCAAAAGATTCACACAAAAAAAAATATGCCAATTCTACCAACATGTGTAGTTGTGAGGAAAATTTCACTACTACCAACTTTGATACTATCCCAAGGGCTGAAAAAAAAACATTTTACTATGAAATTTTTGGCATGAGATCATCTTTATATTGATAAATGTATGCCAAATTTCAAGGTCAAAAAATTTACCGAAAAAAAGATATTCTAATTCTACCAACATGTGTAGTTGTGAGAATGACTTTCTACATCCATGTGACAGTTTTAGCCCAAAAAATTACACTATCTCAAGGGCTGAAATTTTTTTCCTCACAACTACACATATTGGTAGAATTCATATATTTTTTTTTGTGTGAATCTTTTGAACTTGAAATTTGGCACACATGTTATTAACATAGAGATGATTTCATCATAAAAAATTTCATGGTAAATAAACAATTTTTTAACCGTTGGGATAGTGTCAAAGTTGGTAGTAGTGAAATTGTTTAACAAATACACATGTTGGGAGATTTTGAATATCTATTTTTGTGGAGGTCTTTTGGACTTGAAAGTTTTCACACATGTAATCAACATATAGATGGTCTTATGCCAAAACTTTCGTAGAAAAAGAAAAAAATTTCAGTCCTTGGGAGGGTGTCAAAGTTGACAGTAGTGAAATTTTTTTCACGGCTACACATGCTGGGAGATTTTGAATATCTTTTTTTTTGTAAATCATTTGGCCTTAAAATTTGGCACACATATAATTAACTTAAAGATGAAGTTGTAGTAAAAATTTCACCATCAAAGATCCATTTTTGATCCCTCGGGAGGCTGTCAAAGTTGGCAGATCTGAAATTTCCTTCCCTGCAATTTCAAAAACGCCATTTTGATTGGGACCCCATTGTACATTTTGACAAGAATCACATGTTACAAGTTTCATGAATTTTGGATTTTTATTGATTGAGATCTAATTGACTGAAATTTGACCCCAAAATTTTGATTTTTTAATTTTTCACTTCATAAATTGCAAAAAAATATGTTTTTGATATATCTAAGTATTTTACATTATTTTTATTGAATTTTTATTTTATTTTTTTGCAATTTATGGAGTGAAAAATTAAAATAAATAAATTTTGGGGTCAAATTTCAATCAATTAGATCTCAATTAATAAAAATCCAAAATTCATGAATCTTGTAACATGTGATTTTTGTCAAGATGTACATTCTTCCTATAAAAAGAAATGGGACATTTCAACTTCTTCCAAAAGTTTTTTTTCCCATAGAAATTTCATTCAAGTAATAATAGGTCTAAATATAGTCCATTTAAAGTGAAATTACACATGAGGGTAGAATTCCTTTTGTACAACAACATGTCTAATTTTCACTTCAAAATTCCAATTTTTCAATTTATGAGAGCAATTTTTAGGGTGGCCAACTACTTTTGGGAGTTAGTGTAAGTATGTTGACTATAATATTAGTATATAAATTTTGTGTTGTTTTTTCAAATTTTGGCATGATACACAAAAGTGTTATTGTTGTGCTAATCAACTATCGACAATGATGTGTGATTCTTTAAAGGTATAAATTTTTAAGGTTTTTAATCATTTGAAGGATGTTTTTTTTAAAAGAAGGCATTGAAGAAGATAATATTATATTTTAAAATGTACAATTTACAACCACGTGCATCACACAAAATTATCTATAAATGATTTGTCATATGAATTTTTGATTTGGTTTGGTTCTCATGGTATGTATTTATTCATTATTTTTTGATCTAGATAATTCATTTTGTACATTGTATTTAACACCTAAAGAACTGAGGCCTTTTTTCTGCCAAAAACACTCAAAACTGCCATTTCTATAGCAAAGAGTAAAAAAAAATTTATTTATTTTTTACATCTAACCGTAGGATCTTACACCTATCTAGTATAAAAAACTGTGGAAAAAATTTCAGAATTTTTGACCGCACAGATTGCAAGATATTTGCGTTTAAAGTGGAAAAAACAAGTTTTTCAGCACATTGCGGGATTGGATTTTTTGACTTTGAACATTTTTAACTTAAAATTTTTGCACTATAGAGTTTTGAGCTTTAATTTTTTATAGTAGAGAATTGAGTTGAGAATCAAGGGAAAAAAAAAATTCAAAAAAACTTAATTTTCATTCTTCAAAAAATTGTTAAGTAGAAGTAAATACGAGATAGAAGGAAAATCTAAAATATTAATATCTTTTAGATGGAAGTAAAACGCACTAATCCCAATGGTGAGATTGTTCTAGCAAGTAAACTAAGCCATGCAAATTTTTATTTTTTTTTAAATTGCAAAAATTGCATTCAAAAATGAATCCTACGAGTTATTTTTTCAAGAAGATGCTCTAAACTGCCCAAAAAACAAGAATGTCCATAACTTCTTCATAACAAATCCAAATGAAATGAACCAAAGCTTTGAAGATAGACAAAAATATAATCTATGAGAAAAAAAATTTAAATTTTTACAAATTTTTTTTGCTGCCCCCTGTCTCCTATTTTGAGCTTATTTGGTCATAACTCTTGTTTCCGAGCACCGATTGTGAAAAAAATTATATTCACACAAAGCTTATCAGTTCTTCTATCTTCAAAAAAAACTTCAAAAAATCACAACAAAAGTTCAGCCCGTAGGTACCCGTCCAAAATCCCATTTGTCCCTTGAAGGGACACCAGTCTTTTAGGGATTAATATTTTAAATTTTATTTAATTGTTTGGATTTTGCTTTAAGTACAAAAAATGAAGATGACAATGATGTAGATTTTTTTAATTACTAGAATGAAATTGTTCAGTGTACCTTATATTGATGATGTTATGTTGTGCAAATTAAGCAACGACGCTAGCATGCGAGCTTGGAGCGGCAAGCTTGTGAGCATAGAGTTTGAAATTTTTTTTTTTAAAGAATTATTTCCCCAAAAAAATTTGTTCTACATTTTTTTTAAAACATAGAAGAAAATTTACTATTTATAATAAGTTTAAGGACCTATGACCGCTACCCCTATGACCGTGGTTTTAGTTTTTAAAACTATTATACTTTGAAAATTGCCATTTCCTATAAAAGAAGACCTTACTTCTAGGCATAGTTTCAGGCTTTGCTCACCTTCTACGATTTTACTCTTTACGCAATAATTAATTATTTCTAAAACACAATATAATGAATTGAGCAACTAATAGTCACAAAAATAAAAGTGGGTATTACATAGCCTCCTCTACAGCTGCTCTACATCAACTCTGAAGACTTAGCTCAGTATTGAGAACGTGTCAACTGGCATAAATTGGGGCCTCACGGGATTCGAAACCAGGCCATTACCTTCTAGTCTCTTGGACCTCTCGCAAATATACTCCAATCTGAAGGAGTGACCACTCATTGGGATTTATTTATTTTTAAATGTGGTAGACGTCTTCCAAAAAATATGAAAAATAAATAGGAAATAGAAGTGAAGTTAAAGGAATTTTTTTGAAAAGTGTTGGTAAAAAAATCAAACTAAAATAAAATAAAAAAATAAAAATATAGAAAGGTAATGGAAAAAAAAGAAATATGAAAAAAAAAAGAATGGGAGAAAAATGGGAAAGAGAACACAAAACAAATTAAGAGAATTTATTTGATAATCATACGTTCATTATTGGATAAGGGGTGATCATTGTAGTTCTTGGCCATTTACACCATCATATTGCCAAATATTTGATAAATGACATATATTTCTATACTTTACAAATGCATAAACAGAATCTATTCCATATGCTCCAAATCATTTCAATCATACCAAATGTATATTTATACGATGCAAATGAAGTACAAAGAAGAATGTCGCTTGCCCCCCTACTCTGAAACATTGATGATCCTTGCTTGAAGTAAAAGAAACTTCAACTCGTTGAAGCTATAACTAGGTGCATGAATGAATTGGTCATCATGGATGTCCATCTTGCAGAAGTACCGATACAGGTAGTACAAGTGCTTACAATTCACGTACGCTTGACGCCCTCCAATAGCAAAAACGGACATTTGAACAAAGTCCGGGCATGTGCATGAGGGAAACATACCCAATGTAATTCGGTATACATTTCTGTTTGGGTCTATCCCGGTCTCCAGTGACACTATTGCACCTAGACCTGGAAAAGGAAGCAAAGTCACTCCCACAATTTCACCTTTAATGTTTCCGATACTTTCCCACTTGTTCTGCTGTTTTGTAGTTGGTGCATTTGCATTTCGCCATATGGTTTGGTTGTTCCTAACTGTTGGATACACACTTGCATCTTGTGGCGGCGGTTGATCATAGAAGACACTCTTGAATATTTTTGACATGTTGAAGAGTTGTCGTGGCGACAATGTAGGACGCTCTTGGAGACGGAAGCCAACATGTTGTAAATACAATGTCTCTTCTTGGTTGAGGGTGGTCTCCGTCAAAACAGGCCAAATCTCGGGCACCTTGAGCCTATCTATAACATACTTGCGCTTTGTACCTTTCACACATCGTTCAATGTCATCTCAGCAGAACCAGAAGTCCGCCACTACCTCTTGCTTAGTCCCGTAATCTTTTTTTCAACCACGATAGGTGGGAGCGGGGGTTCTCTTACGTCTTCTTGCAATTTTGGCACTGCATTTCATGTTGGATGTTCGTTGCTGAGCTTGACATTTTGCGTTCAATTTGTGGCTAATCCTTCCAATGTGCTACTTTGACGTATCGCAGTCGCTTTCAAATGCAATTGTAATGTGTCAATCTGGATGCACCTCAGCTTGCTTTCCTTTGCCCTCGGAAGTCTCTAAAAAAGCCATAGTGAACCTCGTTCGAATACAAGGTTGAGAAAAATTGACTTTGTCAAGTCGATGTGAATTTCCTTCATCACCGATTGGAACGTCCAACTTCCGCTTTGAGCTTCCAAAGACCTCTTCTCCTTCCAAATGCGGTATACAACTCCCAACATCTTTAGTTCCTGATAATGTGTTTAGCGCCTCTGCCATTTTCTTCGAGTCTCCGCTTCGTCTTGTAGCTCTCAACTTCAACTTCCCCTTCGACGGACCAGATCCACATGTGTCTCTTCTTAAATAAGTACGGTAGTTTGTCATTTGTGTCCATACCCGGATGCTGTCATCACAAGTGACATCAAACAAATTGTTGCCTCGGTTGCCAAACATTTGAAGCCACTTGTTATGAATCGTTTTTGACAAGTTGCAAAACGGCATGTCCGTCAATTCCTCCAAACTCAAATCCTATACAGTCACTTATACAAAACATTATTTCACTCTTAATCACTAATATCATTTCATACATCAAAGCTCAAAATCATTATAAATTGAAGCAACCAAGTCCATATAATTGAAATCATACCAAAAGCCTTTGAATGCTACCAATTTATATATGTATATATAATTTTTTTATTTTAAAAGAATATTGCAACCACTATCCAACTTCACTCCTTCAAGAACTACAAAACAATTTCAAATGTTGTCCCCTGATTTTTTTAAATTTTGTACATGACCAAAAATAGAGGTACCTGGAGGCCCCCCAAATACTACAGTCGGATCCGACGGTAGTATTTGGGGGGCCTCCAGATACCCTCGTTTTTGATCATATAGCCAAAAAAAAAAAAAAAAATCGATAGTGACGAATCTATACAAAGTATTCATGCCTGCATACCCCAAACCAAATGAGAACAAACCTATATTGCACGCAACAATTTAAAACAAGAAAATGAATTACAAATTTTTTATTTAAGTGTGAAGGGTGCACTTACCATTTGCATAAATCCTCCCCACTGCCGATACCTAAAATGCCAAAATGCAAGCTAGTGCTCCAAGTGGTGAAGTGCATCTTCACTAGCAGCTCCAGATGATAACCACCATGACCTGATTGAAAAGGTAACATGTCTCTGCTTCTTCCATACTCTTCGCATCTTTGTATTGTTTGCATAAGGTATTGTATTGTTGTTGGAAGGCTTCCTTGATGTGCTTCTGCGTGTGTTTTTGAAGAAAAGTACTCCAATATAATAAGTACGTCCTCTCACGATTCTCCATTTTGTCATTGGCTGATCCAAATCTATAGACTACACGGATAGCATTTCAATTGGCCATAGCGCTATCTGCCATGAATCCCTTGAAGTTTGAATGATCTATTCCGTGTCATGACATTAGTGCATTCAAACACCTCCAAAATTGCACCTGGATCTCGGTATCTTTAGATTGTATGTCGCATGTTGAAATGGTCATGATCTTCTTGTACTCTGGATCGTACATGTAGCAAGCCATCGTGGTCCACTCTTTTATACGTTTCACGTGGTCAAACATCATCCACATTTTGCAGATTTCCTCCGGATTGCATGTGCCTAACTAGGTCCACTCCACTTTCTGGTCCTTCGGTGAGCATTTTGAAAACGTACACCTTCTCCTTCTCTTGGCCAGGGAAAACACTATCGTGAATGTATTCAAATCTACACTCCTTCTTCATAGTCATGATGCTATCGATGACACCTCTTCAGTTGTTTGAACGAAACAAAGATATCACATTGCGTATGTTTGGACTACTCAAGTACTAGAAACGGTCCATCACTTCTTCTAGCTTCTCCCCCTTTAATATCTCTTTCTCTCCTTCTCCGTTGTAAAATAGATAGTTTGTTAGAAATTCTTTACTAACAAAAAGAACAATTGCGGAGTTGGTGGCCGTCGGTATTCTGACCATCTGCTCTGCAATGAGTTCACAAATTTATTCCGTGGAATCTCTATACATGCCTTTTGCTACAGGGTGACCATGATTTCCAAAGTAAATAGCAGCCCTACTCATTTTAGGATTATCACTATAACTGTAGTACATCCTAGCATCGCATGTTCTCAAGCACGTAGATGATTTCTTGTAGAGCTTACAAACTAGAGATGAATCTTTGGGAGGGCTCTCTCCTATTGCAAAAAGGAACATTGTATAACCAATCCACTCTGTTTTATTCTTCTTCGATGCTCTCTTCAAATAATCACACTCTGGATTTTCACAAGTAAGATGACCAGCGCAATATAACTTACGGAACTTAAGATTGTCGGAGTTGTTGATGTTTGTAGTCATTAACTTGCACCAAGGATGCCCGTCGTATCGTTTGTCCATTCCTTCCAAGCTCTTTGCCGTCGATGATCGATACGAAGGCAATTCAAAGATGACATCCCCGTTGAATACTGGTGGAAGAAATTGGATACAATGATGCTTCATGTTGTTGAGATCCATTGTTGACAGTTCGTTTTGCGACCGATGCATATTGGCTAGTCTCCTCAAACATTCCATTATATTCACTCGGTCAGCTGGAGTTGGATGTAGTGGAGGACGTGAGAAACAAGATAGCACATGACTATTTGACGGGATTTCCGATAAACTATTCACTAATGCCTTTTGACTCGATACAGTCGGAATTCCTCAAGATTGCTTATGATTTATCAAGTCAAGAAACTCTCCTTCAGATTCGCTAAACAACTCTATGATTGTATCCAATTTCTCAACCTTCACACTTCGAAAAATGGCACTGCTTCAAAGAACAAGGAACACTTCACGAGGCGGACTCGGCAAAACGGATTGATACATATAAGGCATGTTCACTATTGAGTTATCTGACTAACGACTTACTATCTCCGTGGATGTAGCTAGCATAGACAATGGAAATCTATAAGCTCTATAATTCTCCGAAGGCAAATACCAGTAGTAACCTTCTTCTTCAACGGACTTGATAACAGGAATAGATTGTTGTAATTCACCAGACTCAGATTTTTTCTTTGACATAGATTGAGGACTCCACAAATCTAAAGTTTATGTGAAGCAAGTGGCTCAGAACACTAGCATGCCCTCCTTCATCTATCGGAAATATGAGTGGAACCTCATGACGTACCATCTACTCGAATTAAAGCTACAATTTCAGCACACGTAATGTGAGAAGCGAAAATGAAATGGATGGGTGCTTGCCATGTAAAAAGAAAGTCTTAAACCTAATATGATGCTCAAGTACCTAAATATTCATGACAGCCAATGACAAAGGGGTGCTAGCACGATGTAGGAGGTCATTTTTAAATTTCTCTTGAAATAGAATATACTTGATTTTACGCCACCATCCTCTTCTTTCAAGAATCGCCTTCTAGGAATAATATAAATGAAAGTAGGCGGTTATGTCAGATACTTTAATGAGTGAGTCCTTTCAATTTGCACAACTGACTATTTTTGAAAAATATTGAATCACAATAGGCGGCCTACTT
This sequence comes from Pseudisothecium myosuroides, assembly GCA_951799445.1. NCBI lineage: Eukaryota > Viridiplantae > Streptophyta > Bryopsida > Hypnales > Lembophyllaceae > Pseudisothecium > Pseudisothecium myosuroides. Next base: position 27,878,203 of record OX637291.1, read on the forward strand.
AGTAATCTTTCTAATGCGTGCATTTAATGTTGTAGCGCTCCACCAATTGTAATGATAAATTCTCCACTTACACTTTGTCATTAAGAGAATAGATGGTGTCAGGGTCACCGTCTGAAATTGCCACCTAACAAATTCTAGGAAATTGACACCGCATTCAACTCGGTGTTCGGCGGCACAGTTGTCAATTACACGGTAGGCGTCTGTCACAGATCTATTATGGGAGGTAATTAATTCACCATGCTCAACATTGGTTCTGGACAACTACATATTGGATCCTTCTCCTTGAAAAAATCATTTCAATTTGGTCGCTGAGAAGAAGTAGTAGTTTCGTTTAGAAGAGAGTTCATACATTTTTTTGTTCCCATATGCTTTTAGAATACCATACCTCAATCTCTATAGTTCCGGAGCACACAAAGGCAAGAAAAAAGCGTAGTTCTCTGTATTTCTCATCTTCTAAGGCAGTAAGAAGATCAAGGATGAATCAAGGGAAGAAAATAGTGTCTAAAACTGTCAAGCGACGACAGGCAAACTCCGCAAATCTCTATGCTTTGAAGGACGAGGTAGCGCCGGAGAGGACGATGTTGCAGTCCACAATGTAGAAGCACTACAAGAGGAGACTGAAGACACTATTTCTGTAGACTGTGAGCGCTTGTTTACCCACCCTTGGTAAATAAGCGAGCACAACCAGGTTCTCGATAAATAATCGTTCTGACTCGATCTATGGGTGTCTAGTGCCAATCCATTGTGCCTTTCAAGCAATGGATCTTTTCTGTGCTCCTAATATTTGCTAATTCAAATGAAGAAAACAGAACCCTAATTGGACTTACTATGACTGCTAAACCTGAGTCAAAGCCTAAGCGGCCTTGGTGGTTTAGGAGAGGAGGTAATCTCAGTCTAAACTTATCTATCCTAAGTGAAAGAGGGCCTCATGCCATTTCTAAAAATATAAAGTTTGTTTGAGTTGAACTCTCCTAGAGAAAGTTATGGACGGATGAAGTTTGACCGCTATTCGATTCCTCAAACTTCATCCATTCTTTCCTATGGACTCCCAATTCCAATTTGACTTGGAATTTGGGCTATGAATCTAACTCCTAACTAGTGTGGCATCGTCTTCCTACTATCTTCTACTATTCCTACTCTACCTCTACTTCTACTCTACTAGGGACCTTATCGTCTTGGACACTAAGCTTTGAGAGTTTCCAAATGCGTCTTGGAAACTAAACTTTGGAATTTCCCATCAAGGGGGTGCGAAGCTTTGCCGTGATTTGAGTTTTAACACCCAGTTTGGAATTAGATAAATAACCAAGTTCAAAGCTTCGCTATCGCGATTAAACCTGTTATTATCACGACAACTTGTTAGACATGACCACCCTCACTTGCTTCCAATGGTTAGTGTAACGGAACGGATTAGCATACCCTTACAGTTAGTTCTCTCAATGACTCACGCTAAAGGCCCCCCAAAGCAGCATCGTCAAGGTACGGTGGGGGGTGCTTTAGGATTAGTGTAAAAGACTCACAACACTTACAAAAGACTCCCTACTTTCCGATTACATGTAACAACAAAAGAACATCCAACTCGTGTCTATAACCTTGCGATACTTCCAAGGACTTGAGAGCTTAAAAAGAATATAACAATGGAGGCCAAAAGATGCCAAAAAACACTGCTAAGGTTTTTGGCTAACGTGCCAACATATCCACTACCACGTGGACTTGAGACTCGTGTATCCCAAGGGAGTTTAAAGCTTCGCCGTCCCGACGGGACCAACAATTGTGGGGACTTGAGAGCCTTGGTTCTAATCCAAGGCTTCTCCAAAAGACACAACCATGACCAGACTTTGAGAGCTTTGGATCCAACCCAAGGCCTCTCTAAAAAAACACAACCATGACCAGACTTTGAGAGCCTTGGATCCAACCCAAAGACTCTCCAAAAGACATGCAAGAAAACATCAAGAAGAACAAAAGTCTGGCCCAAAAGGGCCAGTGCTTGAACTAGTATAAGCGTCACTACGCGAGGGAAGAGTGTGTTAGAGAGTTCGTTGAAATGAGAGGAGGAGAGGCCCTTTTATAGTCTTCCAAGGCCCCCACCTCCCTTCTTCTAACCTAGGTAATCCTATCTTTCCGGATTTTCATCCTTATCTTTTAGGATTTTCACCTATTTTGGGGTTTACGCTGGTCCAAAACTCTAACTACTGGATATCAACTCTAAATCAAAAATTGATTGCGCCATTGGCTTCAGAAGGCCATTTTTTGTCCAAAGGTCCTCCAACCCCCTATTCCAACACCAAAATCCCACTGTAAACTATCGCCAACTAGAGTCAGTAAAAGAGGTAAAAATCTACTTTTTAGAGGTTATCTTTTCTGACAAAGGTGACTAGCCAGGGTGGTCTAGGAGGTCTTAGGGAGTAAGAAAAGACCCTTCATTGACTTCGTTCCGACTACGTGTGCTCCTGGGACGCCGGTCAACTCCACGTAAATCCCACCATATGAATAATTCGAAGGAATGTCAGTGATTCGGCCATCCCCCGCTATCGAAACACCATGAAACTTGTCGGGGCGCATTATTAGCATAAAAAAAGCTAACTTAATTTTTAGTGAGATTTTACCGCCACTTGGGTAATTATCGTGAATTTTCCATCGTGATTTTAGGCGATTGACCGTCCGGAAGGGGTATTTCTTCAATCCATAAAATTTCGAAACTTCTTGAGGAACCTCCTATGGAATTTTCCAAGAGATTTGCAAGTTCACATCTTGATCTTACATGTCTTGATATAAAGGGCAGAAAGATACCTCCGTTGGTTTATCGGCAGTCAGGGAATCTTCCGCATACGGGGGAATCTTGGAGAATGAATTTTGCTTTTGACTTCCCAGTACGATCCCGACCCAAGATCACCATCCGGTGACCGTAGATTCCTCCACTGGCCTGTCTTGAGAAAGTGACACCTGCATGCTAACAATTGGAGTTTCTACTATTCGTTGATGGGATGGGAAAACTGAAACCTCTCTCAGGGAATCTATCTAAGAATCTCCCTAGATTTCCCTCAGACCAATTTAGCGCAGGATGATCACATGTACAGCGATTTTAGGCTATTTTGGGTAAGAACCCTCAAACCAGCTAGTTCCCACTACTTTTGTGGTTCCAACCTATTTACAAGTGGGTTTTAGGGCTATTCTAAGGAGAAAATGCTATTTAGGACCAAAGGACATATTGGTATGTAACATGCCCATTCTGGTTTTACACTCTTTTTAGGACTTTTTGTATATAATCACAACTTAAATTGCCAAATTTAGGAAAAAAGAAAACTATCAGTCTCAAGTGACGAATTGGGAGTTCACATAGACCAAGTGGTTGAAGTAGGCAACGTCTTGAACGTAAGCATCTTCTAGTTAGAATTGATTTCTTTACATTGCATTCCATCATCCATGCTATGTAAGCATTGTATTAAAACGTAGAGGTGATAATCAATGAGGGTAATGGCATTAGATTCACATCTCATTAGATGAGATTTCAGCCTTGTGGAGGGCTGCGTGTTCCCAGCCTGTGGGAACTGTCGAATTCAAGGCCACAGCAGCTCGTTGACGTGGCCGAATGATTGCCACGTCGGAAAAAAAAAATTCAAAAAAAAAAAATGAAATTTTTTTTCTGTTTTTTTTCCATTTTAAGACTAAAAAAAAAAATTTTTTTAATTTTTTTAATTTTTTTTTGTCGGGAACAGCCGTTCCCTGAAATTGCGGGGGGTACTAGCGTCGGGAACGGGCCTGAAACGGCCCTCTCGACCCCCCAAAACCCATCTAATGTCCATGTGCATTATGATGATGTACAAAGTGGAATTATGAATCTTTGGACTTCAAAATAGGAATGGATACCGCCATGACTTTGTAGTACTCTAATATCTCAAGTTACTAGAAGAAAGCATTGGTACATCATATCATTGTGTATGACTGCAAGAAACAATTATCTTCTTTTCTTTCACACCTTCTTGTCTAATATCTAATTTTAAAATAAAGTTAAACTACCATAATTTATCATCTTTTTAGTAATACATAGTCTTTTCCAAATATTGTCCTTCCGTATAAAAAGATACTGAACAAGAAGATTTAAAAAAAATTAAATTAAATGATGTTTAGAAGTCCATGGAATCACCTTCTGAAGCTTCATATTTTATCGCACTAAATATAAATATTTTAGTGCTCCTTCAAGTGAATGACAAAAACCAAGGAGGAACTTCAAAGAGTGAATATGTTTGTCCATATATTAATAAAAAAATTCTCTATACTTCTTTGATAATTGAATAAAGTATATTGTTCACATTTGTAGCTTCTCAAATTTTAATAATTAGGGAATGTCTCTAAGATATCTAGGTGCCCAACAGTCATTTACTATGTTATAATCATTGCCATGTCACTGAAATTTGATTATATTCTATAATATATATAATACACTTTATCATAGGATATTTGTACACACTTCATCAAACTAGGTAGGTGGTTCACCTTGTAGGTACATGATTGATAAAATAATTTTGAGTTATTTAAGATCTTCCAAGAGAATATGGCCTTATTGAATGCTTCTTAGTTAAATTAAGGCCTTCAACCTAAAGGATTAACAATTATATTCTTGGATAGTGGGGTTCAAGAATAATAATGTTCTAATATGTTTTTAATTTTTTTAATTATAAAAAGGGTTTTGCTTCATTAAATTTTCATGAAAAAGAGTTAAAATAAATATTTTCATTATTTAATAATTCATTTATTGAGTTATTTCTATAGAAAGCAATTAAATTATTTCCACTTTATATTGAAATTTATTGAGTTTATTTCTTTATTATATTGGTTATTAAAAAAAAATCGTACTTTACGAGTCACACTCTGAGGTTAACAATTTTTTTGAAATGTTAATAAAAATAAGAAATAAATACTAAAAATACTAAAAATAAAAAACCGCGTGTCATTAAGGATCACAGATATCTTTGTTTTAAAAACCAAAGCTACTTCTGTGTAGTCCTTAGTATGCGCAGATGTGAGAATTGAACATTAGGATACTGTAGGTGGAATTTTCAAATTCTTCATACCGGAATGCAAGTGCCGCTCACTATAAGAAACCCCCGTTTTAGGTGACGAGCCCTAATTTTTATGACGGATTTTAAGTGATGTCAATGTTGACAACCCAAAATTTTTATGTCAACAAAAATGTCCAATGTAACATCAATGTTGACATAAAAACATTGGATTGTCAATATTGATGTTACGTTGTATATTTTTGTTGACATAAAAAATTTGAGTTGTCAACATTGACATCACCTAAAATCCGTCATAAAAAATTAGAGCTCATCACCTAAAACAGGGTTTTTTTATAGTGGCTATCAGATGGCAAACTCCAGGTGGATTTCCAAAATTCTTGCCACCGAAATAGAAATACCGCTCACAGCTGAGCACTTTCTAAAGATTGATTCAGAATCACTTCTCAAGTCACGGCAAATAGCTAGGAACCTAATCCTTCATCATCACTTCGAAGGACTGAAATGTCGCGCCTTCCATATGGACCACCGAGCACAGATGAGCTTGATCTCTTCTTTCGTCACCTTCTTGTGCTCTCATGCCAGATCTCTCCTGAGTCCGTCGCTTTCAACTCTTCGTTTTGAATATGCAGAATCAAGGCGCAATGAGTACCCGGACTCGAAGTCACAGCAGAGATGAGGGAAGCTCTGGAGCCCGCGAGGCGACTTGTCATCAAGTTCCTGCAGCCCGAGAGCCCGGTCAGAGTAGAATTCATCTTCCAGCAGATTAAGTTTGCATCTACCCGGCCCCACCTTTTCGTTTCTAAACCTTTCACTCACAATTATTGGAGCTCGTTAATTGCTCACCATATATTATGTTTGACAATTTGAAGTATTTGGTACGTAACAAAGTCTTGTAGGTGCAAGTTGCGTAGTTGAGACCGTTAGCACTCAGCTAGCTTGCACGAACTTACTAGCGAGTCGATTGACAACTCTGTCGAGACAAGGCTGCAAGTGTACCATAGATGGACAGGCCCTTCATAGCCATAGTTCTTTTTTGGAAAAGCCCCAAAAGCCGTCTCAGTGACAAACCAATTACATGCATTGTATACATGTCAAACCGAGGCACATAAGTAATGGCACCGGGTTTTCTTTTTTCTTATGGACATTGTTATTATGAACATACATGTAATTTACTTGGACTAATGCAAAGCAAATGAACCTCATCGTCATCCAATGACTCATTTACAGTTCAAAACTCAATTATATGAAACACTTGTAGGAAATTGACAAAAAAAAAGTAAATGGATTTTATGGATGCACCTCACCAAAGGCGTATTTATTATCCGACATTTACAAATTTAAATAAAACATATGTCTATATATGGTTTATAATGAAGGATCTTCTACCATCACAACACTTAAGACTTATTGCCCGTCGTGGGAAAATAAATTCATGTGTTGGTAGAAAGGATGTTTTCAATTTTACCACAAAAATCTCAAATGACAAGTTCTTTATTCTGTGAATGTCATTTTTGTACTCTAATTTTCTAATAATGCTTTTGGTATTTAATAATGTCATTGATGTACACTTATATTTTAGTAAAAGCATTGTAGATTAGAAAAAGAGTCTTTACATTTTTTTTAAATGATTTTTTGGACACCACATGAATAAATTATGAATTTTGGAACTTGTTTAAGGAAATAATACATTCAATTTTCTATGAAAAAAAATATTAATTCCTATGTGTTTGAAATTTTTACCTAAACTTGTCTTTTATTTTACCTCTTTTTTCACAAGTAGAAGCAGTGGGAGTTTAGTTAATGACTTTGAATTCAATTCATGGATTGATGCAAGACATAGGCCATCTAGAATAATATGACATGAGGCGTAACGCATGCTTGGAGGACAATCAATTATCTTTCCACAAATCGGAGCCATGACAGTTCTACCAACATGATGTGGATTACAAATTTAGAATGTGGTTCAATAATGGGAACATAGAGGAAATTCTAAGAAAATGCAAACGAAACATGCCAAGAATGCAAAAGGTGAATATGAAGAGCTTCATTTTTCATAGACTAAGGTGAATCCATACTCGTTTATTCAAGGGGATAGGGTACTTATAAAAATTTGGGAAGCTCAAGTAAACATTCAAAGCATTAGCCTTTTGAAGGCCACAATCAAAGTTTGAAATATTAGCATAGTAATTACTCTATTGAAGGTCAAAGGCAGGACTTATAGATCCTAGAATTGCCCATAGATTAATACCATGGGTTCTTTAATTTGTTCCATGGTGGAGACTTTTCAATCAGTTCACTGATTGCTACAGAAATGAAATAGACGCAATAATAGACCCTATCCCAACTACTACCCGACCTTTATTTTGACTTTATTACTATTGCTAAATTTCCATTGAATAGTTTGAATATAGAGGTGGAGCTCCAAATCACAAGCCTTCAATTTTTTATTTCGTCTAAATGCTACAATCACCTGGCTAATTTTTGAGTGGCAACTTGCTCGCACAAGGTGCAATATCTAGCATGATAGACTTGCTAGACCGTCATATTTTTCTTCTTTGGCGCCTCAAAATAACGTTGTGTTGAGCGATTGGAATGCTTTGACTATGCTTTCCCAATCATGTCTTTGTCTTTGTCTAAGAAGTAGTTGTTGAAGTCACCGTTACTATAGTGACAATCTTGATTCTGCCGTCCTCTCACTGTATTATTCTAGAGGCGCTTCTACCGCCTAAGTGCCCAACAAGCATCATCACAATGAACCTAAGAAAAAAATATGGTATACACCGCCTAGTCAAATGCATGGCCTTCACGCTTTGCTAAAAGGCACGCCATTGTAATTTGTTGATTTTGTCAGCAAATGGGAGGGCAAAAAGTGAAAAATTTGCCTACATATTGTCCTAGGAGTGGAGGTATTGCCAACTTGAGTCAGCGATGGAGGTCATCCCTGACTCTTGCCACTATCACTACTGACCACTGTTTGTTGAAGGCCTTTCGAGCAACTACTTCTAAATGTCACTTGGTCTTTGCAACTTCTTTGAATTTTTTCTCTTCATTTTGTTGTTGTTTTGTTAGTTTGACCTCCTTCATCTTAACCCCTACATGACCGTTGTCCCTTCAAGGGACAAATGAGATTTTGGGTAGGTACCTACAGGCTGAATTTTTGTCATGATTTTTTGAAATTTTTTTTGAAGATAGAAAAACTGATAAGCTTCGTGCAAATATGATTTTTTTCACAATCAGTGTCCGGGAACAAAAGTTATGACCAAATAAGCTCAAAACAAAGGGCAGGGGGTAGCAAAAACTTTTTTGGCAAAAATTTGAATTTGAATTTTTTTTTCCTCATAGATTAGATTTTTGTCTATTAGGAAAGCTTTGATTCATCTCAATTGGATTTGTTATGAGAAAGTTATGGACAATCTTGTTTTTCGGGCAGTTAGAGCATCTTCCTGAAAAAATAACTTGTAGGATTCATTTTTTAATGCAATTATTTCAAATTTTTCAATTTTTTTTTTGCATGGTTTATTTTAGTTGCTAAAACAATCTCACAATTGGAATTCGATTCCATCTAAAAGATATTAATATTTTAGATTTTCTTTCCATCTTGTACTTACTTCTACTTAACAATTTTTTTAAGAATGAAAATTAAGTTTTTTGAATTTTTTTCCCACACTCTCAATTCAATTCTCCACTATAAATATTTAAAGCTCAAAACTCTGTAGTTCAAAAAAATTTAAGTTAAAAATGTTCAAAGTCAAAAAATCTAGTCCCATAATGTGCTGAAAAACTTGTTTTTTTCACTTTAAACGCAAATATCTTGCAATCTGTGAGGTCAAAAATTCTGAAATTTTTTCCACACATTTTCATATAGTTAAGTGTAAGATCCTACGTTAGATGTGCAAGAAAAACAATTTTCAAATTTTTTTTACTCTTTACTATAGAAATGGCAATTTTGAGTGTTTTTTGGCAGAAAAATGGCCTTGGTCCTTTAGGGGTTAAATTCTTTTGTTTTCTTGGCTTCTTCCTTTAAGCATATTTTTTTTTCTATTGTCTGCAAATAGTCTTCACTTGTCATTATGATGAACTTGGAGTAGTCAATGATGGGATCTTCTCTCTGCCTCTTTTGTGCAAATTCGGAAATCTTTGGTAACTGGAAGAAATTGCATAGTGGTGAAGGTTATTGACTTCTTCCTGCATCACATGCAACTTCCAATATGGAGTCAGAGGAAGTACCTTGGTCATGCGCTCCAAGATTGTTGATGAAGGAGCGTTGTTGTTATTGCTATGACTCCTGGACGAGCTCCTCTAGAAGTTTTTACAACCCAACGTTGTCAACAGGTATATTGTCATCGTCTTCATTATTGTTGCCAATTGCCGAGGGGCAATTTCAAGCTCCAATGGCCTCGTCAATGTTGTCTCCGTCTTCATCCTCTCCATCTATATCTTTGCTAGCATAACTAGGTGGGTCCTCAAAGCTTGCGGCCTCCAATAGGTTCAATATAGGAAAATTTTCTTGAGGTCTTGCAAGGTCACTAGCTACATGGAATTGTCAACTAGATCCCATTTTTTCTCTATTGCTGGAGGATCAAAAGGACAAATTTCAATGCTTACAAATCTTCTTTGGATGTTCAATGTAGTAAGAGCTCTCTTTAATGTCAAATCTACCCATTGTGCTAAATCTTCTTTTTGTGCACTTTTTCCTCTATTTTGTAATGTCCAAGCATCCCTGTAACCATGGAAGGCACACTTGAAGGCCTAAAGACACTAACATCTAGATTTTGTAGTCTATGACTAGTGTGTGATGGCAAAATGAAGACATCTATATTGATGGCGGATGCTTTGTGCATAATCCCTAGAGTTACATGCAATCTATATCCATTGAGTATTAGTAAGTATCTATTTGTAGGTGAAATGCCTCCATGGCCTTCTAATACCTTGACAAATTGTAAAATCTATGATAAAAATGAATGACCAATCATCCAAACTTTAGCTTGCATGGCCATGGTTGCATTTGGTTCACATTTTTCAACGTAATTTCTTTGCATGTGCTTGCCTTAAAAAATATAAAAATGTAGAATGTACTCACTGGCAGCACTAACACATGCAAGAACACTCATCCATTCATGTTGGTCAAAAATGATGCTATGGACAAATCCAGAGCCGTGCTTTGCAAAATATTAAGGTACTACCACAATTCTTCCCAGCGTGCGCTCTCATCTCGTCACAATTTCATATATGCTTTTCATCATAGCCATGTTGTACATATAGAGTGTGAAGATTATGATAAAATGAAAGGACATTTTCTTCACATTATCCTTGTGCTCTATTTGTCCCTAGTCCTTGTATGGACCTCAAAACTAAGTCGAGATGCATTCATTGCCACCAACGCAATCAGCCAACATTTGGAATGCCTTCTTTGAATGGATTGACTCGGGTTTGCACATCTTTGCAACTTTAAGGCGGACTTGCAAAATTGTCAATGGAATGAATCATGGATACCTCAAGTCTTACATTTATAGCAGGTAACGCTCCAAATCATCTTCCTTTTGAACAATGAGTACTCCTTGTCTACCTCGCTTTCTTGTAAGAGTTCTTCTATAGAAGTGGTCTCTCAGTGATGACGCTGGTATTTCAAAGTGCTTTGCAGTAATTTAGAGTCGCCCTCCTTGTTTGACAGCTTAGAATGCAAGTTTCGGCATCCCAGATGACCATTTCCCTTGCCGCTCCCTGTGGATTGCTAGAGACTGCTGTTGAATATTGTTGTCATTGTCTATAGATGCAAACTACTTTTGAAGTACGGATGGTGTTGGCAATACAGGTATTGTAGCTGATCTATGCACCCTATTCATGTCTCGGTTCATGTGAGACTGACGATGTACTTGTATATTACTATATTGGCAATGTTGTCATCTTTTGCATTGGAGGTCAAACCAGTACTAGAGAGGTTGCATTGCACATTGCGGATGTTCCCAAATAATTTCCTTGTTGAGGCGTTGGGAACAATATTTTTCTTTGAAACTATGCAAGTCAAATAAAAGCCCTCGTAGCCATTGCAAATGTCATGTGAGCCACCACCAGCACATTGATTCCACCATTCAAAGTCAACAAAGAAGACAAAGTGCAGAATGTGGAAGGTCAAAGAATGCTTCTACTCAGTTGAATGTCATTGCATAATGTTGTTGCAGCGTGCTTGCTTGGTTGACTATCAATATTGTTGTAGGATATCGTTGCTACAAGATCTCCGCCACCAAACATTTACATGGCCTCCTAGGAGATGTAGCAGGGCTTTCCATGACTTCAAACACCTTTCAGACGTGATCGATCATTCAAGACATGCATGGCATTAGGAATAAGCAAAGCTTTGGAAAATCATGACATTTGGATTGTCCAACGATAAATCATTCAAGACGTTCATGCGATTAGGAATACCAAGAGTTCTGAAAACTCATGACATTTGCATTGGAATAATCACAAATACTTGATATTTTCCATAAAGATGACCTTCATTTTCCCATTGATATAAAGGCACAACAGCCAACGGTGCTAGTATATGAGCCCAAGAATGCGAGCTTGTGAGCATTGAGCCTACAATATAGGTACCTATAATATAAATACCACCCACTATAGAAGGTGTATGTATCATAAACACCTATAATATGGGTATTTGTAACATATATACCCTATAATCATAGACGCTTTCTATAGTATATACACCTATAACATAGGTGTATAGTATTCTAGGCTCATGGGCTGACACTCCTATGCTCACATACTAGCAACCCTCGCACAACAGCTAATTTCTCCTTTTTTGTTCAGTAGGTTCCTAGCATTACTCTGCAAAGTATTTTTATACAAAAAATCCATTACACTTTACATTTCTTTGAGATGTATAACAATTCTGACAATATCCTTAGCCTTTAGGTCTAGATTGGAAAACATCTAAACCAATGGTGAAAATGTAGACTTCTTAAACTTTAGTGGTGATAGTTTTATCAAGAAATTCCAATTTATGCTTTCAATTGTGCATGTGCAATACCTAAATAATCTACATAATTACAATTTCTTACGAAGTCTGATAACCTAAGTCTAACCTTGATTGTGACTCTCATGATAAAAAAGATATATATATTTTTAAAAGGTCCACAGCCTCATTCTCAAAACTCATGGATGCTTTGGTTGACCATCTGCCCACAAATTTCAAACCTAGAGAACTATTGCATTCATGTGATGTTCAAGTGATGAATCCTTCAGCTCGTTGGAATTTGTTGCAGTATGTTAAAAAGAACGTGAAACAATCTAAGCATTCTCGTAATAGTAACTATGCTTACCACTTCAAGAGCAATTATGCTACACCCCAATTTGCAAGACAATTCCAACAAATAGATTTTAAGGAATTTTACAAATTGGCTTCGCATGAGAACTGAAATGTAAATTCTCTTGTCATTAAACTAATTGATGCAAAATGAATCAAATGGTGAGGTCAATATCTACAAGAGTATACAAATCCATATGCAAGCCTACCGGACATAATACCAAGAATATTGATGTATAGTATAGTTTGGAAATAATTGCATGAAGGTGTCCAAAGTCTTACGCTCAGGGGGGGCACCTAGTATTTTACTACAAACCACGTGCGAACAAGTGGTTTCTAATGAACTATAATTTCAACTTAAAATTTTGAGGGTTGCTTAATAATGACTATAGGTTTCTATTGCCAAAATTTCAAACTAAAATAATAGTTGAAATGATTTGTACAAGAGGTTGAAAATGGCCTAAAACGGCATGTTTTTCAACTCAAATATTTATAGAGATCACATTTAGATGACCATTGCATCAATACTCAACTCAAAATGAACTTTCAATAGAGAGCTATTTTTAGGAATTTTTTGTTCATTTTTTAGACAATTTTTTAGGATATAATATAGGGGTGTGAAAGTTATTTTTCAGTTGTACAGTGTATCTAATTACTTCAAAAATTTGTAACTAATTATCATTAACAAATAAAAATATCAATAATTCAAAACATAAACTTTTGAAGTAGGAAAATCTAGTCATATTTTTTTTTATTTCATTTTATTTAAATTTTAGGATATAATATAGGGGGTCCAAAGTTTTGTTCGCACATGTTTTCTAATGGACACTCTAAGTGACCCCCCCGAGGTCTTACGACCAAACAAAAATAAAGTATGAGTTCTGTATTGACGTAACAATCTCTAAGTTGCCAATCGAAGGAAGCAATGATGAGTGAAAGAAGATCTGTATATCCTCTTCCTCACGGCAAACCTTCATATAATGCCTGCCCCCATAAGGCTAATTCAATCTCCTGCATGTTTTGAAACTGATTGCCATATGTGAATGAACGTAATTTCAACCATGCAAGCACTTGCCACCATGAGAAACCACCACGTTCTAGGTGATGTCCAATGCAACAAAACCATGTTTTTATATCAACATTGATGTTACGTTGGAAGTTACTATTGATATAAAAACATGGGTTTGTTGGATTGGACATCACCTAAAATTCGTTTAAAAAAATTTATGACTTGTCACCTAAAATGTGGTTTTCTTATAGTGTGCTTTAAATCAAATTGCATCCTAAAATTGTATGCTCACAATTGTATTCTAATTTCCATTTACTTGAAGCTGCCACTTACAATTCCGAAATTCGATCATACAATTCATTTCCATTGTCAACCTCCTTTGTTAGTAAAATTGCAATTAAAACCCCTAAATTAAGTCCCATAAACCTTGAAATGAACGCGCACCTAACCCATCAACGCTTGTTTCACTTTGGACACGATTCACATTGCTAAGCCGCACGGTGAGAGGGCCTCTTGTAGGGGGCGGCATTAGGGCCTGGTCAGGAAAGGTTTCACCTACCTTACCCATAGTCTAAGGAATATTGGAGAAGGCATTGGCCTTGTACATTCAATTGAAAATGAAAAAATTGCTTTTTTCCCAATTTTTTTTTACTTGTAAAGAATGTGTATGGCATTCAATCTATCGTATGGATCTTGAATTTGTGAAAGTATGTGAAATGGAAATTGCATTTTTTAAATGGCCTTTGTATTGTAAATTCAAAGCACATCCACACATTGCAAGATTTTATTGGAGGTGTTCCCCATCTCTATTACCTCTAAAAATTGGTGGAGACATTGTTAATATGAACCTCATTATGATAAAATTAGAAATTCAAAATTTACAAAGGGAAAAAATTCCACAAAAGGTGGTCAAAGTCATTTGAAATTCTTGAGTAGGGTCTCAAAAAACTTTCTCTTCCACTTTGAGTGCTAATAACTTTCAATCCGTGAGGTCAAACATCATGAAATTATTATCACATGATATTAGACAAGTGTATTACAAGATCCTACGGTTAATTTTTTTTAAAAGATAAAAATTTGTTTTCTTAAATGAACGCATCCCAATGTGAACCAAGCCAAGCAAATGGAAGATTTCAATTGACATTGTAACAAGTTACTTAATTGTAATCATTGCTTGTCTAGCAGTTACTTAGTTGTAATCATTCCTTGTCTATCAATATCAAAAAGCTGCATATCAGCTTAGGGAATAAAACTAGGAAATTTAGAAAAAAATTCTTTGTAAAGGTAGAAAAATGAATAAGATTAAGAGTAGGTATTCAACAATGTGGCATAGCATTAACTAAAGCAAGAAGGATACAACAAATTTTAGTCATTACTATTACATACAACAAAAACTGAACTTTGATTTCTTTAGACTAAGAAGAAATCTAAAACCCTTAGCAACTAATGTTGACTCAAGCTCTGACAACTATCTGAAAGGAACATAGTATATTGTTCAATGACAACAACTACTTCAAAAAAATTATTATAAAGAGAAATCCAAATGATAAATTGAACAAAATCAGCATCATACTTGAAGTAAAGAGAACCCTATCAAATAATTAGGCCTCAACCAAGTTTATCAATTTGAGATGTGAAATGACAAGACGGTCAACGAGAGAAATCTGAGAGAAGTCAAACAACTCAATCATGCCATCAATGAATTTTTGAGAAATCTAATATATTATTTTCTCAAAACTAATCTTTGATAAATTCAAATATTATTTTCTTTAGAAGATACTATGATTGCCCACAAAACAAGAAGTTCCATAACTTTTACATCACTAATTCAAATGGAATGAATCAAAGGTTCCCATGAAACAAAAATATAATCTATGAGATGCAAATTCCTAAATTTTAAATGTTAAGTTTTTATGGATTTAATTTGCTACCTAGTGAGTTAAATTTGTGCTTTGGATGGCATAACCTTTTGCTCTAGGGCATTGATTTAAATAAAAATTATATTCCTAGAAAGCTAATGTGTTTTTCTATAATAACAAAAAGTTCAAAAACATTGTGCCGAAAATTGAGATCATAGGAGCTCGCTTGAACTTTTATTTGTCCTTGAGGGGACAATGGGACTTTAGGAGTTAAAACCTTGAATTCCTTTAACTTTTGTACACAATATCCAAATAATGTTTTCAATAGTAAGTTAGAATTTTCTTTGATTTGCTAATAAGGATACTAAGATGTTTGACCATAGTACTAGGAGAAAACATATTCAACATTTAAAGAGTCACAATTACTTGTACTTACCTTAATTATGGAGGATGTAGATGCAAGTATGTAGTGCAAAAGATGCCCCTATTTTGGAATTGCGTTGGCCTTGAAAATTTTATAGCTAATCACAACCCTTGCACATCTAGGCACACTCAGGCACACCTACCTAGTATACACCCATAGGAGACAACTTCCTTAGTTAATGACTTTTCCTTGTTGAATAATATGCACCATCCAATGAAATTGCAAGCCTCATGTGCCCAAGGTCAGACACCACCAAAATAATGTGGTAGAGTACCATTTCTAAGGAAGGCACCCCCAATTGCACAATTGACCCAAAACCACCATCATCACTTTGTATACAACTCCAAAATCAATATGTATCTATCTGGAAGAAATGATTTTAGAACCTCTATTAAAAAACTTTGACCCTTCAAAACTTTTGTATACAATATCCAAATGCTTGTCCAAATGTTGTATTCTTTGGTGCGTTGGAACCTCCTTTCACTTGCCAACAATAAAATATGAAAATTTGACCAACAGTAATAATAGTAACTAGGCACAGGAGCAAAAAGTGGTGCTTTAGAATGTGCCCACCTTAAACTAGAGCCACTCATAACTGACCAAGTAAGCAATTCCGACATGATCTGGAGTAGTGCAAGGCAAAATAAATATTTTCAGAGGTGCATTTATAGAAACAATGGAGATTGCAAATTTTTTGGTAATTTTATCGCTAGAACTGAAATTACTATGAATTTTGGGAGGCAAAAAGTGCACCAGACCCATTGCCAATTCCAATTTCGATCATTCAAGAACTATTTTTCTACTCATTATTTCCTATTTTTTTCTCACATCTTGGTACATGTGTCATAAACTTATTAAGGTAGGACCATCCATACCTCATCAAATAAGCACCCTCAGAACAGAATGAGGAGCAGCGTGAGGCAATGGAATTTTTTTTCTTATAGAGAGATAAGAAATATTAGGACTGAGAATTTTTCGTAATTTTATTGTCAAAATTGAAATTACTAGGAATTTTGGGAGGCAAAAAGTACTCCAAACCCATTGCCAATGTCTAGAGTCTTCCAATTCCAATCATAGTATGACTACTTTCCCACTCATTACTTCCTACTATCCTTCCTGCGCACTTTGGGACATGTGTCATGACCTTAATTGTCCAAACCTTGAAAAGGAGAAAAACACACATTCTGAGCTTAGGCGCCCTCTGTGGTCTTAAATAGTGCATCCTACATGTTGGCCATGGCTCCCTGATCTGGAATGGGTGGTTCTACCTTAGTTCCAACCTTGAAAAGTAAAAAAAAAAACACCTTCAAAGCTTCAAAAAATCTAGAGCAGCCTTGGCCTCGGAGAAAACTGCATTTATAGGTTGGATATGCGTCACTGGTCAGGAATGGGTGGCTCTACCTTAGTTAGTTTACAACTGTAGCAAGCAAAAACAATATGTGGCAGCCTTTGGACAATTGGGTACATGATGTTGGTCACCATCACGCCACTGGCATGGTCAGGCCCACAATCCAGACATTTGAGTGTCCAACTTTGCAGACAAATCCACTTACTGTGTGATTGACAAAATGCAAAGACCTGCTCGCAATCTGGGCATTGACCTGGCCAGAGAGTACATATTCATCCGAGGAGTTAAAATATTAATACCAGCCGTTTCTCTTCATGGAGAATGTGCTTTGGTAGCCCCCCTGAAAGACGTCTCTTCATTCAAACTGGGAAGATATTATGGTTTGTCCCTGAATAGAATGCAGGGAAAAATGATTCCTGTATCAATTAATGATGAACACGATTTCTAGCTTCAGTTGATTTTTGCCAACATGCTAATAACTGTTCATCGCGTGTGTTAATTTTTCAATTTTCTGGGTCCCATGAAACTGGTCCCCGAAATAAGCATTTTGACAAACGGTGGACGGCACAGTGACTAGTTGATTAAAATTAGTTGAGTAAGGGCCAGTGACATTGAACAATTGAACAAGGAAACTAAGTTCCACCCTCACCTCTTGACGAGCTGTCTGATCAACAAAAACTCTCAAAGATTCTCCCTTGGTACACTAACTTTCAACACGCAGAGATATTGCAAATTAATAAACAGAACATACCTCATTAAATGTTCTTTAAGGGAGAACCAGAACAATATAAATTGATCATACTCAAGTTGAATATTGTAGTGTCAACATTCGTGACTGAAAGTAGATTATTTTGCAATTGTCAAACTCATTAGTATATAGCTATTAGGATAAAATATTATTGCTACAAAATGACAAAACGTAGAAACAAACCACGATACACAATTTTGCAGGCTCAAGCATTTTGTCACATGTGCTTTGCATGGTTTGGTAACCCAGCTTGTAAACATTTAGTTGTGACAATACGAAGCCATGATTTGAGCTACTCCCATGTGATGTGAATGACAGATACAACTGCATTTAAGTTTGAGTTGTAATTTGAGTAACTGGATCTAAATATCTCATCTGTGCACTATCTAAGTCCACAGATCCACCCCAAAGCTCCAATATCATACAGACAACGATTAAATGTCTCAAATGGGCACTGTCTCGCACTTCAGACTGAAGATCACTCACTAGTGTATGTAGTACATAGGGTTAGGCATCTTGAAGGTGCGTTCCCCGGTGCTTCCCCCCTCGAGATCGCTCCACTGGTCACCCAATGAGCTTCTTATGCGGTAGCCTTCGTTTGCTAGCCTTCTTCGGTATTTGGACTTGTACTGAACAGCAGTTAACTTCTCCTCCTCTGGAGTCCTGCATTTGAAAAAGAATTAATTAAGAGTTAACTTATTAAGAAGCGGAAAATTGGTATGCAATCCATTAGAAAGAATGCACATAACTACTTTAAAATTCGCTTTCCTTACTCATTAAAGTTAGAGATGGTAGTCAATCTAACTTATTGAAGGCAATTAGTCACCGTGCAGTTTCTTATCACCATGACCCCTTTGCAAGCTAGAAGTAGATGCTACACTCAACCTTCTCTGAAGTAGATGCTACACTCAACCTTCTCTGATGACACTGCTTCCGGGGTTAAATGGGCTTGGAAATGCACACTAACATGTGTTCACAACTTGCATGTGGAAGCTGTCCAATCAGATTTATACACAACATGAGAGACCCTTGGGCTATACAGTGAACGTGCAATTAGAGTGTGCAATTAGAGAGGATTGAGTGAACAGACCTTAAGATGAGAGTCGTCCAGTCTCTATACCCAGCATTATGAAGGTTCAGGGCGGTCTTCGGGCCCATGGACTCTGACCTTCCTGTGATGAAAGCTACGCTCCAATTCTGAGACCGTAGGTTTGTGTACAGGGACAACATTGGATCTAATGCTGGGGCAATCGCACTGTTCACCCATACTCTCCACGACAATTCATTCCATGCTTCTACACTGATCAATCAAACGTGACAGCGTCAGAATAGGAGCAACACGGTCTCTTGCTAAGTTAGTTCCAGGAGTCTTACAGTGAAAAGCAGTGACGAAAATATTGCAGCCCAGCATGATAACGTAGCCCTAATTTCAATGGCTACTTCCAAAGGAAACTCACCCATAATGGTGATGAGCGTAGTAAGGCATGTTGGACAAGGATGTCTCGTCAATGTCCAATACAACCAGGTCTCGTCCATCGTGTTGTACCTGGAGTGTGTTCAAATACTGCCTGGCAGCTTCAACAGCCACCGCGAAATCCACATAGTACTGACCGGAGTTCACATACCGTGCAACAAAACTTGAACATTCCGGTGGCAGAAAGTAACCCTGCAGATTGTTCATCTCAGAATTGAGGTTGAAACTTGCGCAGGAATTGACCCCGGGATGCTTGTGGCATTTGCCCAACCCCAACGCTAGGGTGATGACGAGAGTCAGAAGAATAATCCCAATGATCCCCACAATGCCAATCGCGACTGTGATTGCCACCCTTGAGAAATAAACTCCCACATCATCTACTTGGAAGAACGCGTTCCTTAAACCAAATGCTGTACAGTCCAAGGCAACCCCAAAACAACAAGAAATTCTGAGTTCTTCTTTAAACGGATAAAGCCATGCCCTAAGTAGGTGGTCCCGGTTTTGGTCGCTAGAAGAAGAAATATTGGAGCTGGCATTATATCGAGGTTACTATGGACAGATATGGCATACTTTGTCACCTTTGTGAAGAATGTGCCCATAACTACATTTGAATTGACACACAAAATCATAGCACCTACAGAAACAGGGTTTTCAGTAAAATCAGGCAAATACGTCATAAAGAGAAGCTTCACCTAAGATTCATGGGGTGGGTGGGGTAGGTGGTCACCCTCTTCACATGGAATCCCCAGTATGATCACTGTGACATAGGCAGACCTTCTCACGAATTCTCTTCATGGTGCAGTCTAAAATATCCTGAACGAGTCTTAAGTCGACTGAAAATCCAATTCAAAGCATATTGGATCCACCTTCCTGGTAATGCAGTCAGAATCAAGGAAGCAGATGTGACCGAATCTTGTACATGCAATTCTTCATACATGGGTATGAAGAATTGTTGATGCTACAATTCCTTATACGCAACAATCTCTAGAGGACAATGATAAAGTTTCACAGCTATGGCTGCTTGGATTCACACACGCGAGATCCAGTCACCACAATTGCATGCCGGAACAGAGAAACTTGTCCAATCTGTGCCATTCAGAAGAGCTGGATGTCGCGTCCATCAAGGGGATAGCCTAGACATTGCCGGCACTCAAAAATCAAAATAGACGATGGGCGAGACCAAGATTTCTGACTCTCTCCGGATGCAATACAAGCAGAGGAAATTGAAATCAATTGAAGACAGGAAAACAATGGCAATGCCGCTTACGCGCAGAGGGGAGCCGGCCGCTAAGCAGGGAGTCTCTGGAATTCATTCGACTGCTGCGCAAAGAGGAAGGATTGGGGGACCTTCGGGCCTCCAATGCATCCTCCAGTCCATAGCTCGGGAAGGAGGACGGGGACTCCACGTCGGAGACCGACGGTGCGGGTGAAGAAGGGTTGACATCGCCTGAAGGCCGCATTTCAATCCGGCTCAATGTTCAATTGGGGCTCAGTGTGTCCGTGACCACGTGCGATGCAACATCTGCACTTGCGATGACCGAATTGGACAAGAATTGCAAGAGCTGGGGAGAATACTCCCCTCCATTCTGCATCCCCCGTCAACCCTCATCAGCAACGTTTCGCATGGCATTGATTACAAGGAAAGCGGTAGTTAACCCTACAGAACCAAGGATCTGTCGTTGAAGACGAATAATCCAAATCTAATTCAGACAGGCCAATTTTATCTATCACCAGAATTAGTGACGAAAATCGCATGTGCTAGTCAAGAAATAAATGAATTTGAAGAAAAACCCAATAGGAGACCTAATTTGAGCCTGTTGGAGTTAATCTCCGCATAAATCTGTTGCTTCTTTCGCCAAAGATCCAACCTCCATGAGCAGTGTAGGAGAAATAGATCTCGAAGAGTGCAGAAAATTTGACCTAAGTCGAAAGGAAACCCTAGGTACCTCTCATTGGCCGACGCTCTCTGGAAACCTGTCCTCACGATGCAGATTGAGTGATCTGAGAATCAATCGCAGTATTAATAGAAAATGCATGAGGTTGAAATTGAAAGATGACGAAGGAAACAGAGCGAGGAGGGAGTAAAGGCTGGAAGAAGAAACGCAGTACAGTCGGGAGTTGGTGGAGAGCAATTTTGCAATGTGACTGCCGCTTTGGGTTCATGATGATGACAGCGTTGTATTGATGTTGTTGTTGCGGTTCTTACCAGGACAATCCCAGACAATCCTGGACGAGCACCGCCTTACCTTAGCTTTCACATTCACATGGAATAGCTCATGGCGATCCTTCGTTCCCAGATGCCGAATGTAGTAACATGGCAGTGTCAATGGAAGGGCAGGAGTTGCTGTAGGTGGCCTATTCTTCGGATGTTCCCTTCCGTTATTTGTTTATTTTCCTCTCGGGAATTGGTATTGCAACAATAAGTGCTCCTGCCCTAGCACTGCTAATGAGGCGCTTCATTTCGGCATAGCCGCTCTCTGGTGTTGATAGAAGTGGTTAGTTGATCGAACGATGCAGACCGATGGAAAATGGTTGGGAGAATTCGGCTGTTAAAAGTTGTTTTGGTGATGGTGCTCAACAGAGTGAACAGGAAGGGCACGACCCGCAGGGCACCGCGCTTCCTCCTGGTGCCTGCATTCCTTCTCTTCCTCTGTTTCGCATTCACGCTGCCGCGACTCCATCCTTTCGCGTTGCGCAGCTGGAATGGATTTCCTGCGAGGGAGCCTGTGATTCCGCTCGTGGGCAATGTGGGTGCAAACCCCGTGCAGGCTTTGGTTGGCGCCCTTCGGAGCGCCACCGCCGCAGCTTCGCGGTACCGGAATGTCAGCTTCACCGATCATGATGCTCAGGTATCAATCAATCTCAGGCTCTTGGGTTGAGAATTGTTTTGACGCAGATTGATCACTTCGTGGACTGAGCTGGGCAATACGAGTTTAGGGTTTTGTTCTGAGCAGTAATGGCGAAGATGAACTCTAGTTTGGATTACGATGCCGTACGCCTCATCGGTGATGCGGGATTCGATCTGAGTCGAATGCAGTGATAGAGTTCATGTTTGAAGGCAGAATCTTGTGGTCACCTGTACCTTTAAATTTTATGCTGGCCTCCCTGTGTTCTCGCCTGTATTGATACTTCACAGTCTGGAATTGGTGACGCTCGCCAAGATGCACATTTGCAAGCTCAAGGAATTTGCTTGCACTCTTATGTCACTGCTCTTCTTCTTCTTCTTCTTTTTCTAGGTGCCATTGCTGTATGATTCATCTGTGACGTCCGATCGGAGTGAAGTTCAGTGATTTAGGGCAAGCTTCACCTTGTTTGAAGGACTATATCATGTGGTCAACTTTTGCTTTTTAAATGATGTGCTGGACTCCTTGAATGGAATGCTTGACATCTTCTACCAAAGAGGAATCGGTGACAATTGCAAACCAGCTTGTAAGCTAGGAAGTTGCTCGCAGAGTCTTGTTTCGCTTCTGATCGTCTTCTGAGCGCTGTTGCTGTGATTGCGAAGGAAGGCATGGAGGAGATTCAATCCTTGCGCAGCGCGGACAGAGCTAGGTCCACGATATGCGCGCCGGCCACATGCAAAGTTGTTGGATCCCAACCCTCATTGGGATTTGGTACTCGAAGAGTACACTGCTCTGCATCGGACGTGCATGCGCACCATCGGGAACATCACAGAATACTTCCTATCCGGAGCTACAACCTCCACCTGCAAATTCTTGATCATGGAAATGGGAGGTGTTGGCCTGGGCAACAAGGTGGTGCTCTTGACCTCGGCGATGCTATATGCCATCTTGACACAACGAATCATCCTTATGAATCTGGACTCGCATATCCCATGGACCATGTGCGAGCCTTTTGTGGGCTCATGCTGGGTGCTTGATCAGCACTTTCCTCTTACTGGACGCCATGGCTGGGAGAACACCATGCTCGGAAGGTTGGCTGGTTGGGAGTCTCCAGTTTGGAAATCAAGCACGTACTTTGCAAGGGGTACGGAATTCTTTTCTTGTTTCTCCTCATTTACAAGTGTCGCATTGTTGAGTTTCACCCTATTCCAATCTCTGTATCTCATGATGTGCAACTGCAATGCCATTTTTGATTAGAGATTTGAGTTTGTTGAGGTGCAGTTAGCCTGGAGCACTCCATGGAATCATCAAATACACTCATTTTTAGGAGGGGCAAGTGAAAACGGAATTCAAAAGTGGGGTGGCTGGGATTTTACAGCTGCCTGAAAAGCTATGAGCATGTAGCGCTCTACCTGCAGAAGCTGATTTGAAGAAGTACTTTTTACGGGACTAATCAATTACCTTCCATGTTTCCAATAGGTGTTGACGCCAGGAAAGCTGGCGAAGCTGTTGCACCCATGACTTCTGCGGTGAAACTAGAGTTCACTGATCCTGAGGTGAAGAGATTTTATTGCAACACCGAGCAAGCATTCTTAACAGAGACGACGTGGTTGCATTTCACTGGGTGTCTCTACTTTCTTCCGAAGCTGTTCGCAGTTCCTGCATTTCGACCTGCACTGGAGGCTCTTTTTCCCGATCCATCTCTTACTTTCACCTACTTGCTGCGGAGTTTGATGCTTCCCAGAGATGTCGTGTGGGGGCAAGTGAAACAGCATGATAAAGAGCTCTTTGATGATGCTGATCGCCGAGTCGGCATACAGGTGTGTGCATGCGCTTTTCGTAGTAGAGTTTCATTTCAATCCACTCTAGTGTGTAGGGCTCATTCCCAGCTATAATCTTACCAATTTGATTGATCATATTATCATATTATGAAAATAATAGAATTCAGACGGGGTCAGACAGCGAAGAGTTTTGGATGTATTGGTAAAAATATAAGAAATTAGACAAATGTAAGTCCCCCCATTTGACCAACAAGATCTCTTAAACAAAAACATGAGACCCAATTTGGTCTTCTTGGTTCTTTAAGGGTTTAGACCTCATGAAACAGGTTCGTGAGCAAACATTCAGCGACATACACTAAGCATCTTGCTAGCTGCAGTTCTTGAAATAGAAATTATTTATAAACTTGATACATTATGAGATGTTGAGGACGATTAAACTGACGATTTTGTGATTGAACAGGTGCGGTTTCTGTATGGCCGAAAGGTGTATTTTCAAGGGGCTAGCAAGAGAGCGAATGACCACGTGAAGCAATGTTTAGCAGAGAATAACATTCTTCCAAAACCTGTCGGTGGGCAAGAAACTGAAAGCGATCGTACTGGAAAACGAATTCGGGTCCTGGTGACCTCACTCCACACAGCTCTCTCTGAGGAGCTTCTGAGGATGTACGAGTACCAAGGGAAGACTGTGAAGGTCACCCAGCTGACCCACCGAGAAAAGCAAGGGTTTAGTAGAGCGGAAGACCACATGGCGATGGTGGAGATCCTGTTGTTGAGCTTCGTGGACGAGCTTCTCGTCACCCCCTTGTCAACCTTCGGAGGCTTGGCCCAGGCCTATGGAGCCATCATTCCTTGGTTTGTGGAAGTGAAGAGGAAGGAGGGTTCATGTGTCCGCGCTCAGACTGTGGACCTCTGCTACCAGGCGTCTCACTCGCTGTATGATTGTCCGCATGAAGTCAATCTTCACAGAAAGAAGATTCCGGACACCGTGCCTTACCTGAGACGCTGTCTTCCCATAGAGGAAAGTGATGGGTTGCAGTTAGTTTCTCCAGAATGATTCAATTGCTTGTCAATGTACATACACGGGTTGCAAGCTCTGTGACCAGCATAATCATTTTTGAGGCTGTCCATTAATGCAGCTGATGGATGCGAATGCATCCACCAGGTTTTGTTCTACTCAGTCATATTTAACCTTTCTGTATTTTTGAGTTTGGGGGCCGAGAGCGGGCCGAGAGCGGTATGATTCTTGTCTGTAGCTGCCTGATTTGTATCTGCGATCGGACTCGGCTCTGCCCAGCTGTTTGGGTTCTTAGAGAGACGGCAGCAGCGTCAGCCAGCCATCCAGGTGCTTACATTCTTGCACATGCTCATTGCATATTCTCTGTACTGCGTGCCAAGGTAGCTATCACTTCCGCTTCTTCGTTTAATTAAACTAAGCTCTAAACCCAATCATGTCAATATCTCACAATCTATGCAAGGTAGAGGATACTATTTGCGTCACTTACAGCATTTTAACCACTATATGTGTGGAAGTGTGGTTTCATTGGAAGATCACTATAGAGATTTGGACAGATCACTTTGGGTATGAGAGCCAACCTGTTGACATCCAACTTTTGCCATTATTTATGAATTTCTTATGTGATTTCGCAGTGGGTGATTGTAGATTTTCATATAAAGATTCAGCGCCAGACATTTAACCAAGTTGCTGTTGGTAACGGATCAGTATTCGTTGTGCGATGATAGATCTGAGTGAGAGACTGACGATGGAAGGGGCATGCGATCGATCGAATTGGAAATAATTGAATTGAATTAATGGCATGCCCCTCGCGTGATCAATCGGGGGCCTATGCGAGGATGGGCGTGACTGAAGTAGTGATCATGCAGGGGAAGGGGCAACGACAAGCAAGCACCAGGTATATATATATAGTATATACAGTATATGCAATTTCAATTTCAGTTGAAGGAGGGAGTGAACTCCAGGGGGCGGGAGGAGCTGCAGGAGCTCCACGGTTGGGACTACTTTCGTCGAAGTTGAGTTACTGCAGACTGGCTGGGAACTGAAGGAGAATGGGCACTGACAAGATGCCCTTTGCCGTTCAGAAGGGCAGTCAAAGAGATAACACTTGTCCCTCCGATCCGACCACGCCGCTGATGCCTGCGCTCATGCCGCATTCCCAAGGGAGGGTGGGAGGGATGCTCCGTCCGTCGGTCCGCTTTCACTTCACATGAACTTACAGGCAAACTTGAAACGTCAATACGTACCAACAGCATTCAGCCATCAGAGAGCGAACAGAGTTATAACTTGAAGTAAGTAGTTGGCATAAGTTACATCAAGAGTCTGTTCCTTTAGGATCCCAGGTTGGGCTCCAAAAAGTAGGTTTGAGTGACACCTAGACTATGTACCTTGGTAAGAAGGGAGATGCATTCAACCATCACATTCTACTGAGTAGTGTCATCACTAAGTCGTTGCCTTGCAATGCCTACTTTTGTGTGCCTGACGCATTCTTTTCATGCCTTTCCCAGTCAATGTCCTTCTCTTCATCCCCCAATTGTTGCAATTTACATCTAGTTTGTATAATATATATGGACTTGGTTCATTGCATTGAAGAGTATTCATGGATTTGTTTTTTTTAAAAGTATGTGAATAAACTTTGAATTTTCAAAATATTGATTATTGGACCGATACTCTCACATTCAATTTGTGCATTTAGAGCAAGAATCAATGTTCACAAGTCAATTTTGCAACACTCACAATTAGGTGTTTATAGTTACTTACATATTAACCTTGGAAAGACACTGAGTTAATTATAAAATAGCTCCTAATTTGTATGAGGGGTGTCAAAGGCCTTGAAGGTGTAACTAAGAATAGTACAAAAGAAACACAACACCAAACTCTATCACACCCCAATTTGGATGCTTCAAGGAGTTTCTTCCTATGTTTTCTTCAAACTCCGGTTCCTTGTCCCTTATTGTACACACTTTGCGATAAACTCTACTAAGACCAAAGTGTGGTGAATGGATGACTTTCAAGATCATTGTAGAAATGAAGAATGCACCTATTAGTTCATAAATTGGATCATTTTTGGTAGAGTACCTTGATGATAGGTCTTGTCCTTTTAGGGTCAAGGGGATGACATGGTTCACTAAAACGCCGACTTGGTGTATTTAACCTTGTGAAGGATGTGGAGGACCAAAGTGTCTTGATGGTTGTCTTCACTATTCATTGTAGAAACAAAGAGTGCACCTATTGATTCAATAATCAGAACATTTTATTGACTTA
Source organism: Pseudisothecium myosuroides (assembly GCA_951799445.1). Classification (NCBI taxonomy): domain Eukaryota; kingdom Viridiplantae; phylum Streptophyta; class Bryopsida; order Hypnales; family Lembophyllaceae; genus Pseudisothecium; species Pseudisothecium myosuroides. The sequence goes on from OX637291.1 coordinate 27,905,290, forward strand.
CTTTGGTCATGGGTCCACATCCTTCTTGTTACATCCATACTTCTTGAAGGAAAAGGATAATATCACTTTTACATGCCAAAATATAGTATGATACAAACACTACCACTCACTACCTATTGCAGTGACAATACTATACAGTACATATATTGTATCTACTTCGGTAGCTACTTTGCTGGTGAACCCATGACTTCAAAGTCACCTTGTGACAACAATGACTTCATGGAAAGTCTATTTTTCAAAGCGTTCACAGCGTTCATGGAAATCTATAACAGCATCAGAAGCAAATTTTTGTTTTGCAAGGTGATGAAAGTGAAACAAAATCCACGGTACATTCCATACAGTGTTTTTTTTATGCACGAATTTTTGCCACTTGGCTACAGCCAAAAGATGTTGGCTATTTTCTGCAAAGGAAATTTTCATTTTGGAGGGTCAAAATAGCCAAGTTATTGCTGTATTTTAAGACTAGCAACCAAATTTTACCTAGGTATCACCTAGTTTTCATATAGATATTACCAAGTATCACGCAAGTATCACAAGAATATAGAAAAAACAATTGGCTCCTTCTCCAAAATTTAAAAAAAACCCATTGATTCCGTAAACCACAACCGAAAAATGCTCTGCTCATTTCTTGGGTGGATTATTTTTTGTAATACCTTGCTAGCAGCATAGCATCTACTCAATTGTCATTCAATTCTGCATTTCCCATAGGTGGTTTATGTGGGCAATCCCTTTCTCATCTGGATTTATGGCAAATGGCCCTCCTCGTCGGGCTCCACCCTCCTCGTTTTAATACTCCCTGCCCTTGAAATGATCAAAATTCACCATGGTCTGTACTATCACCTGCGACAGGATTTAAGGGCTGGCTATGATGATTAGATTACGAGTACTGAATCACCTTGCATCACGAAAATCACCCACGTCTGCTGTTCGAAGCAACCGGGCACTATCTCATTGGCTAGTCAAAAGGGGACTATAACCCATAATTGTTCTCCTTAGCTTACGCCTAATCAGATCAACCAACAACCACAGATCCGCAGTTCTTGACCGAGGAGAACAACTGGTCATTATGTTCCCTATTGCTCTTTGAGCCTCCCATTTTTTGAGCATTTTTCTAGACAATCTCTGCAATAGACGAGACCATGCTAAATGGCATTCAAATGGAAAAAGGATACGGTAATGCGAGTTCAAAATTACATGGAAAGGAGGAAGTTCCTTACATGGACTCATTTAGACTTTGCCTCCTCACTTGATCTACGATTGCGGCACAGGATTGCCTGGCTGGAGCATCGCAATCAGAAGGAGTTCTGCCTGATCCCAGGATACTTTACACTCTACGGAGAGTCCTAATCTATGTGAGACCGCGATTAATAAGAGCGGTCTCAATTTATACCTGAATATGAGGGATATTCATGGCAATGGGTGAAGAACGACCTCACGAGGTTCGTCTAACGAAGTATCTCGCCAGTCTGCCTCATATGATGAAGAGTTCTCGGGAGGCCATAGATCGAAACGGCTTTGGTAGCAGCTCTAAATCCGTCACCGTAGATTGGGGACGCATCAGTTTCAATTTGGTGCAAGAAAAACTCCCCCAGGCGTTTGCTGACGGAGGATGATCCACCATAACTTCCCATGGTTTCAAGCTCTGATTTCAACCACATATGAGCGATGACTTGGCAAATACCCTCCTCTATATCATTCTCCAGATTCGGAAATCTTCCTGCATGTGCCAAAAAGAACGATTCAGAAACCTCCTACCAGCAATTTAACAGTCTTGAAAGAATTTGCTAACGTCTGCTACTTCAAGTCAAGGAAGAATAAGCGCATCTAAGATGTTCCCATTCTCTGAAACCTTCTTCCTCTGGCACAAATTCTGAGTTCAAGAATGACAGCGCTGGAAATCAGCCAACTAGTATAGGCGAGTGTAACTACCACCAACCAGTGAAAAGGCTGGGTGGTCAACAATGCTCTAGAGCAGTGGGAACTATGTCCAACTACACCCATCTATCTACTGAATGTGGGTCCCAAAATAAGGTAGGGGCCCTCCCCTTTCATTGAATCATAATCTTGTGAACAGTTGTAGTTATCAAGCCATTAGATTTTGAGTAGGTGGATGCAAGATCATTGGTGCGGTAAAAACTTCCTCAAAATAAAGTGCCACACACTAGATAGACTTAAAAGGAAACAATGGAACGGTCGTTGATATATGCAACACAAGAATATTCTTACCATCCAGACGAATCCATGCATGCATCAGTTCGTGTGCTAGAATAGATCCTATTAACAACCTGCACAACCAAGGGACCCACCTGCTTAGATTTTCTATTCGATTGTATTATTACAACGCAGATTTAACAGGACTGACTAAAATAACATTTGCTGAAACCGCCTTAATTTAAACACAGATTTAACACAAAACATCATCTGGACGTGCTAGATTTCTTCTAGTGTTATGATTGTGAGAATAATTTTTTAGGTAAAAAAAAGGTTGTTTCTTTGTTATCATAAGGAAGCTTTCCTATGAAGCATTTGAGCACAGGTTTCGAAGGGAGGATCAAGCATACCTAGGTAACCCGAAAAGAACAAGAATGGCTGTGACCTCGCAACGGCGTGTTACATTTCTCACTTCTGATTCATGGTAGCCACCACGACCCTCTGGGTCGAAGACCTATTTCAAACATCGAAGAATGATCAAAGAAGAAATATATACACCAAAGGTATCGCAATAAAAAGGAAGTACATAATTAAATCAAATTTAAAATCAACTTACAGGAAATATTTGCTCTTCAGAAAGACAAAGACCTCGAGTTTCAGGGGCGTGAGTGTGACCCTGTATTCATATAACATGACATGATAAGTACAGATTCACCAGTGTTTGGAAAAAGAAATCGAGATGCACAGTCGGGTAAATCCTGACGAAAGTTTTAGCTCTAGACTATCATTTTTTTTAGATGAAATACAATCGGGATACAAAAGTAAGGCATGGAAATTGAGAAACAAGAGCAAATGATAGAATCCGTCAAATCTGTCAATGACTTACATCCTTTTCGACTTCACGAGCATTGTTGAGGGCCTCCCGCTCCACCAGAAGCATAGGAACTTCTTGCTCGATGGGCATGCCAAGATTGACTCTGTAGAATTTTAATATGTCGCGGTAGAGTGGCTGGCAATTCTTCGTTGTCATGATAGCGGACTCCATGCAATCCGAGCACACCTTTCTACCATCTCCCAAGCTTTTGTACCGTTGATCCACGGGCTGCAGGCTCAATATAATGCTCCAATTAGAGAGATTACTCGAAAGCAATCAAGCTGCTGAGTGGTTCATTGCATTGGAGTTTTCAAGCAGTCTATTATTATGTATAACATCAAGGACGATCCAAGTATCCAACACCCCTGCATGGTTACTGAGTTGCATGATTGCAAGGGAGAAGGGTGTGAAACCCTATAATATATTAATATGAATATTGACGCAGAGATCCCAGACTGAAACTAAGAAGTATGATCCCCAAAATACCTCAATGCGATCACAACTGCAGCAGCATCGACTTCCATCTCTTTCATGTGATGGACAGTACCTCTGGTTCCAAAAAGGGTGCGAACGATACTCTATCTGCCCTCGAGCATTTAAAGGTATCTGCAGGCACATGTTCCATTACGACATCTATGAGATCATGGCAGTAGCATTCTTTTAAGACATGAATTGACTGCTGAATTGGTTCACGAAAAATGAATTCATTTAATAAAAAAATTAAATGATGATGGTCAGCGTTGGTAGCATGATCGCACTCAGTCACAATGGTAAAGATGACCTCACATGATTGTAGCAGATCTCGCACTTGGGATGAAAAAGCTTCTTGTAGCAGGCTCGGTGATAGGGGTCACTTCCATGCACGGAGAGCTGCAGAGCAAAATTTGACACATCAGAATCCAGTTTGACATGGGTACTGCGTTCTTCTGAAGTCATACCTTCTGAAGTCATGCATGCAAATCTTGTCTCAAAAGGAAGAGCGTTCTGTTAACAAGTTAAAAAAATTGGAGAAAACAGGTTAACACAGTTTGAAATGGTGTCGAATACCTCCTTCTCTACGATCGACTGTTGGCAATACCGGCAGCGGAAGCAATCGGGGTGCCAATTTTGGTTGACACATGACAGAAACCTTCCGAACCCAAGCGCGCGATGGCAACCAGCACATGTCGACAATCCTACTGACCTGCGTTCCAGCAATTGTCAGCTCAGCTTTTAAGATCTACAGAATAACAAGGTTCCAAATATCACAAGTTCATTGGGCGATAGTACTCAGACATCCGTTGCATAGATAGCCTTGTCCATTGTCCAGCCCTGAAGGATCAAGAGGGCCAAATTGGGGCTCATCTGATTTTATATTTTTTGAATGTGTCTTCTGTTAATTTTTATTTTATTTTGACCACACGTGCAATGTTCTTCACATATAGAATTTGACCCTGTATGAAACATATAATTCACAATATGATCAATCAAACTGGTCCTTGTAAGACTAAAATTTCAGGTAAAAGTGTGGCCGATAGGCAGAGAATCATGACACACCATTCATGAAAAGAAACGCGTACCCCTTTGACGGAGTCACCAACGAACTCGCGGGGGGAGCCACGGTGGGGGTGCCATATGAATCTGGATACCGAAGGTTCAAAGTGTCTTGCATGGTCCTTGCTAATTCCTCACTTCTCTTGTCGTAGTCTTCAGCAGTCTTGTACCTTCCTAAAACATCGCCCGTGTTAATGCAAGTGTCAGACTTTGTAATGTGCCAAATCAAACTAGAGCTCTCAAGGATTGAAGATTCCACAGGTCGAAGGAACAATGTCCAACCAATATCATTTGCAAAACTGGCTAAAAATAATCCAATACATTTATTACACCTTTGGGGCAACAAGTGTCCAATCCAACTCAAAAAGGTAGCTTGCCACCTTGCCAGATAGGAACATGTAAGCACCACCTCTTATGCTCATTCTTATTACTTGGACTAATGAAAAGTCGACATAGAAGAAAACAATGTAAAGCAAACTAAAAATGAATTTTGAACCAATCAAGGTGTAGGATTTCTTGTTTCTCTCGAGATTGCTGCTTCAACCTGTGCAATTTGCCCCAAACTCGAAGCAGAAATAGTCCAAACGTAATGACATGTAAGATTGTTTTCTCTATTCTGCTCGGATACTACAGAATCTGAGCATTGCCAAAGCCCAAAAGAGTAAGATTCTTACTGTCACCATAGGCCGGGGGGTCCAAATTCAAGCCATAGCCAGATTCTCTGAACCTCCCACCAGAAGGATTGTAAATCTCAGTCGTTCCACCATACTGGCTGACATACTTGCTGGTGTCACGTGACCACCCCTGAGGCTCATCCTGATAAGAGGGGCTAGTCTCTCGATGTTGGAAACTTCTCCGGCTTGGATAGGTGGACTGATGCACATCGGCGTAGGGATCCTGTTGAATGGGTCACGTTCACAATTCTATTAGAGTTTCCACAAAAAATCAGATAATTCCTAGGTCAACCAGTATTAACCCCTGAAGACCCCTAGACTCATGATTTTGGAATGACTGATTCATTGTGATAACATATTTCAGAAAGGGTAATTTTTTTAGAAGAAAAAAAATCAATGAATGTGTTGATCCAAAAAAAATTATCAAAAAAGCGCTAAACCATTCTAAAAACATGAGGGCCCAATTCGGGCTTCTTGCTCCTGCAGAAGTTGATTGACCACTAAAGATCATGGTTTTAAAATGACCAATTTGATTGATCATATGGTGAAAATTATCGTTCAGAAAGGACACATTTTATATCACCAGAACATTGCATGGGTGGTCAAAAATTACGTAAAACTGAAAAAGAAAGTCTCCTTATGATCCGCTCGGAGTCGCTAAAAGTACATGAGGCCAAATTTGGGTTAAAGTCGTAAGACAGCAGGTAGCGGTACCTCGAAGATAGAGGGACCTCGCCAAGAACGAAGCTCGTCTGGGCCGCCTTCCCAACTGCTGATAGTCTCCTGCAAGTAGACTCCGTTTTGTGGGTACTCATAGTATTCATTATCGCCGTATCGACGATGGTCCGCGGGTCCAAGGAATCTCTCCAACCACCTCATGATTATCCTCTGCAAAATTCTGCAAAATTCATATGAAGATCAGTTCTTTCGCAATGAATTCTCTTCCATTTGTCAAACTACTTAAAATTAAAAAAACCCAAAACCCATACGAAGCTACAGATAAGCTTGCGTCACAGCTCTAGTCTTGAATGTGCGTGCCGTGGTATTTGCACATCACGAGAGACCTAAGTTTTCCCTACAGCCTTCAAGAACATTCCCTAAATGTTTCAATTCTTTCGCCACAGTTTCTAGCACACCTCCAATCTACTCTACACTCAAACCTCTTTATTACGACCCTTCACTAAAATGACATTCTAAATACTTGTTACCCTTTCATTGACTGTAGCACACATTCAAACTATGTCATAGTGAAAAATCCCAGGTGGTAAGATTAAAGAGCTTTGAGATGATACGGACGAATCAGACAAAGCTTCTTTCTTAGGTCAGAGTCGTCGTGACTTCAAACATGTGCACATGTGCGCAACAGAGAGGAAAGCATAGAAACAGCCACGCAGTTTGCGGAGGTACCCACCACAAGACGAAGTATCGGCGTGCACTGGATTTTATGGTGGACAATCAGACCGGGAATGCGGAACAGGAGCTAATCATACTCCACTCTAGTTCCACACATAACCTGGTGCACCATCTCCATCGCAAAGGACTAAGCTTCTCTGCAGCGTCAACATCATTTCAGTAGTGTCAGAAAAAAAGCGAGGGGGGCGGCTAAAGCGCCGGCGAATCTCCCGTTGTACGAAAAATCCAAGATACCGGCAATATTACTCACAATTATTAAAGCCACCCTATTTCATTTCAGTCCCTTTGTCCACCAGCGCTGGCAATCGTACATGTATGAATCCCGGGTTTGCAATATCAAGACAAACACAAGAGCAATCCCTGCGAGTTTCCAGAACTTAATCGGACTCCCTCTTAGGAGTACTAGTGACGTAGATCTGACGTGGTTTCGCGGCTCTTGTGAATCTTAACAACCTAATCTAAGCACGAGGTATCTACGCTGTGCTACGATCCAGCAATGAAGCGAAAGCGAAAGAGTGGAAGGCGCGTGTGAAGCGGAGATTGATAACTTACGTGTCTTCACTCTTGATGCTGCACAGTGCACACCCACAGACAGAGAGAGCTCACAGTACCAATGGGTTCTTCGGAGCAAGAAAAGAATTCAGCAGGCAGCGCGAGAGGCGGGAATGAGCGAGTTCATCAATTCTAAACAATAAGCGCAGTCGACTGACAGCCCATCCGCGACGAAGCACTTGTCCTCCTCCGGGAATGCCTTGGTCCTGTACAGTAGATTCGAAAGGCGGAATCAGGCCCACCCCGTTCTAAATCAGGACACTCTAAATTTAGATGGCCTCGCAAACTAAATCGGAATGGCACTTAGTGAGTTCGTAGTCATTCCTTTTAGAATCCTCTACGACGATCTATCTGTTAAGGTAAGCAAGCTTTCCAATCGATTCTCAGTAGTTCCTCTCCACTAATTGCGGGTGATTAGCAAAATACTTCAATCCTAAACGACGGCATAAACAGCTAGGGAACGACCTCTATCGAACATCGAAAGGGAAGAACATGACAAAGGAGGCGGATTAAGGATTACACTGAAATACTATTGCTGCCCAGAGCCGAATTCTTCGTGCAGCTGCATCACTTCAACGACAGTCGACACGCACCAATTACCGACCATTAGCCGAATTGCAGATCACTCAAACCCCAAAAGTCCAATCGCACCATCATCGCCAGACAATCCTCCCAGCAAGATCAATCCAGCGAACCAGGAGCCCTCCAGCACTCGATCGGCTCACGCATGGAAGGATCCGTCCATCACGTACTTCATAGAAGCAGTCTTGTCCGTGGAGATGAACAGCGCTAGCACGGCGTTTGAAAACGGCCGGCCGGCGATGGTGGACCAAAATGGCGACAGGTAGGCGAGGAAAGAGCGTAGACGAGGTGCAACGGAGACTGTGCCAAAGGGTTGATAATTGAGGCGACCACACAAATAGATCAGCGACAAGTCGGAGCCGGCTGCAGCCAGCAGGAGCCGGCAGTGTGGCGCTGGCAGAGTGTGAGTCCCACCATTCCCAATTTCCCACCTGACCCGTCGTCATCTCCAAAGCTACAGTGGTGAAGCGCAAAGCCTGAGTGCCCGGCCACGGCGCAAGCGAGGACGACGAGTCGACGACGACGATGGACTTTGACCAAGTTCGCAAAGCAGTGCCGCTGCCGCGCGTCTGCGGTGACTTTGGGATCCGTTATAAATGACTGTACCAGCTCCTCGTGTTCCAGGTACTCCGACCCACCATCAGTGGGGGCCTGCAGGCACCTACTACTAAATGAACCCGTACCATTCAATTTTTCATGGAACTCCGATGTAATCATGTAATTTACGTGCCAGAGCTTTTCTTTTCTTTTTTGCCTGAAACAAACGTGCCAGAGCTTGAAGACTTGGACTCTTGGACTCTTCAGTTGGAGTGTGTCTGGTATCACATGAGTGCCAGACTGCCAGGTTTCGTTTTATGTTTCATTTTATTGGCTCTGGAGCGAAGGACAGTGCAGTCAGATTTTTCTTGGCCAGAATCTTAGGGGAGGCAACCCGTTTCTGACCATCTGGAGGGCGGTTTCTTCCGGGGGGAAATTTTCCCATGTGCAGAAATAGAGTTGGGACAATTTCCAGAATTTTCATATTTTTTTTGTCTCAAACCAAAATTACTATGAATTAATCAATTGGAGATTGTGTCCATTCCATATTGGTGATATAGGTCTTGCTATTTCTGACCAAGGATTGGCTTGCAAAATCAACCAAGGGGTGGTTGCAATACCGAGAGTCTTTGAGCCAATCATAATGCGCAACAATTGCCTTGAGAACCATGCCATAATTAATCATTCTTCTTCTCTTCCTTCACGGAAAGAGAGAAGCTTACTCTGCAAGAATGGGGTGCTAATCTATAATGGGTTGCCTCCCCTACTTCATTTGGGCATTGGCTACTCAAAGGTATGTAGGAAACTGTACATATGGTACCGTATTTGACTCCTAGAATACAAATTATGTATTTAAATATGGCAAGACATACATTGTTGGAGTGATAATTCAACAATTAGCACTTTTTAATTGGATTTTATTTAACATCTAACTCTCATCATGCTCTCATATAGCATTATACAACTCAAATTCAAGACCATCGTTGCAGCTTTTAAGACATCGATGTAGGAGGTGCAATAATGATTCATAGTGGGAGTGTTATGTGTAGTTGGATCCCGCTAAGTATGAATACAAATTTTTGTCACTACTATACACCTTAACATGCATCCATTCAATGTGAGTCCCTTCTACTCGATCAAGGCTCAAGTTGAATGGAGAGAGGAATCCCAAGTCTCCAACCATTTGGATATGGTTGAGGATACATGCGAAGAATCTGTTCACCTAAGATCCCATGTGGAACTCCTAGAAGTTAATCAAGTGACACATAGACTACAAAAAGAAGACTTTGATCTAACTATCACAAATTCAACTACAACTAGGAAAGAAATTTATAAGAAAATTGGGGGATAAAAGAAGAGCGCAAATATGGGTATAATTCATAGGCAGATGCGCAGGATGAGAAACGGAATTAGGCATGTGTACCTTCCAAAACTACAAATCTCCTTCTAACTTTCTACAGGCGGGCCTAAGATACGTCGGAGTGAGTTCTGTGCCTCAATTGCGAGGCACAATTAATCCCTAAAATGAAGGGTGAGGCAGTGAGGCCTGTGAGGACTGAGGAGTGCGATATCTGGCTCGTAAGTTTAGATTGGAAGTTAAGATTAGAGTCAGTTTCTGGTAAATTCATCAGCAATCAATCAATCACTTAGTCAGGTTTGTCTGTTCGTAACTGTTTAAGGACAGCACCAGACTCTGGAATCTGCTACAATCTGAACACAGCCGAACACGCTGAACACAGGAAGCACAGGGCGTACGACAGGGCTAACTTACAGGCAAGCAATCGCAACTGGAAATTTAATGTACTCTACATAATAATTCATGGCTAGAGTAAGGGCTAGCACTTAGCAGCTGACTTTTGGGGGTTGGGGTGGCTCCAAAATTTAGGTTCAGTTGATACTAGCAATTCAAACAAGCCTTTCATAAATAAGAACATTACATGGGTGCGTAGATACAAGGATACAACTTCTGGAGATTTGCAACAAAATTCCAAAAAAATCTACAAAACTTGTGTAATCGTCCCATTTTCTTCTTGACATTTCCAGTAAGCTTGTAGCTAGAGAAAATGTTTTTTGAAATTTAACAATATTAAGTAAAAAAGTAGACAATTTCTTAGCAATGTTATGGATAGTTGCTAAATTTTGCATACAAACCTAAATTGTTTAGAAATAAACGCACTCTAAACATTTTGGGATGTCATTCTAGGTGCAATAACCTTAGGTTGGAAGTGTCCATGGTAGTTATTTACAAAATTTATGTAGCTGGACAAATAAAATTGTTACAAGGATTCCCTGATAAGTATCAACTAATGTTGTACAAGTACATATTAAAGTTTTGATGTATTTGTGTATTTGTGTATGTGTATTTGATATTTGTGAGGGAAGAACAAGTTGAAACCTATCCAACCATTCTCCTTACATAGGCAATTTCATTAACCCCAAAAGTTCCATGACTATGTTTTCACTGAAAACACTCAAAAACTGCCATTTTAGTATAAGTACCAAATTCTTGAAAAAAAAAAAATTTTGACACATGTAACCGTAGGATCTTATAGGATCTTGTAGCTTTAGAAGATGTGGAAAAAATTTCAGAACTTTCCACCATGTGGATTAAAAGATATTAGCATTTGAATTGGCAAAAATCCTTTTTTTGTCCCTGCGAAAAACAATGCAGCTGCTCCTCACAAGGTCACATTTGTATGAAAAAATGTCCAAAATGGTGGTGCTTCTTTGAATTCTTTTTCCTAAACAAGTTGGCTACATGCTTAAAAAATTTCAAATCATTTGGAATTGTATAATATATACAAAAAAATAGTAAGTAGAAAGAAATAGAGAATGATCCAAAATATTAAATTGTTAAGAATTTAATTATGGAATTGAAAAATATCAATCCCAATGGTTGTAATGTAGTCCTGAACAACCTACATCCTCTGAATTTTTTTTCCCAAAAAATACTAAAAATTGAGTTAAATAAACAATTTCAAAGTTTATTTCAGAGTAGAGAATCCATAATTGCCCACAAACTAAAAAATTACATAATTTTTTACTCATTGGTCAAAACGGAACGATTCAAAGCTTTCCATGTATATATAATTTTAAAAAACTAGTTTCAAATTTTTATTTTTGAAAAAAGTGATTTTTTTTATCTGCCCGGACTGCCAAGTTACGAAAAAAAGTAACATGTTTGGCCATAACTTTTGACTCCTATTTCCAAATGTCATAAAATTTGGTGCATATGAAAGATATTCCTTGCGCCCACCTTCTATTAAAATTTCAGCTTAAAGTATGGAAATCTCTAATCACAGGTACCTGCCCAAAATTTCTATATAGTCAAAAAACGCATGCCGGTCCTTTAGGGGTTAATGGCGTTATTATTTTTAAATGGCATGAAAACAATTCAGAACGGCTATTCTAAATCTATACTTGTCCTAGACGATGAAAATGGCACACCGTCAAAGTGGCACTTGAAATACTACCATTTTAATGAAATTGCCCATTTAAAAGAAAAGAGAGGGAAATGATAAACACGTTGTAAACTTTGTATGCTGAAAAAATTTATAATATCGTACATTATAACTACACTGTATCCTTATTCAATTTTACAATTTCTCCTACTAATTCACATAACATTTGAATATTTCAAGCACTGCATCCTTCGTTAAAATTGGTGCTAATGTGTGTGCTTCATCCCAATGAAATAAATATCCTTATGTACAATTTTTTTGGCAAGGAACAAGCATGTGATTAGAGATTTATTTATTTTTAAAAAAATTCCCTGAACTTTTGGGCAACTAAAAGAAATATTCTTAAAAAATTGAAAAATATATATATATTATCTTGTAGAAAAGATCCATACATGTAAGGAAACTTTTTATTCATTCCATTCTAAAGATTGAAGTAAAAGATATGAGATAATGTGTTTTGATGATAGTCATAAAATGTCCCAAAAATACAACATGAAATTTGTTTCATATCTCAATTTTTACAATTTTCAAAAACAAAAAAGATCATTGGGTTTAAATAGTTTTCTACAACATTTTAACAATTGGAATTGGCCTATTTCAATGCCTTGTTAGATTTATTAGCAATTTAGTTTTTCCTATATTTCATTTAAAACCTACAACAATTATTTAAAAGTTGAAAATGGATTTTTTTTGCCTTGAATTTTTCTTATAGATTTCCAATTCCATTTTCTAACTTAATATAAAAAATTTCAAGTAGTGAAAGACAAGCATTTGTTCTTTAAAAGATTCAAAGTTGAAACCTCACCTTTTGGAATAATTGAAAAAAACTTATTGTACTACTTTGAACATTATGATCTTGAAGATGCTATAGGATTAAGCTCATAAATTTGGTGGAAAATAGACATTTAAGTTAAGTACAACATCCCATGGTTAAAAGTTGAAAAAAAGATTATAAACTTGATCATTCGACCTTATTTTCAGCATGTGTTGTTTTATGACAATTTTGTTCAGTAACACCCAAAAAAATTAGAGTGAAGGGAAATACAACCCTACTTTTCTTTTTGCCAAGTGCACAAATAATGTCCTTTTTCTTCACCCACATTTTCTTTTTACTAATGGAAACATTGAGCCCCTCCATCAAAGGTGACATGGAGGGCAATTCATTCCCTTTTTATTTTTTTAATTTTAAATTAGACAGTTCATAACATCTGAAAATAAATTTGAAGATTTTGAAATTAAGATAATCAAGATAATAAAATGATATCCAACCAAGATTTAAAAAAAATTTGCAATAACAATATCCAGCAGGTTTCATTTTGTTGAAAAGAAAATGAACACCTTTGTCTAAGGCTTATGTCATTTATGACAATACATGATGCTATCATTGTCACAATAAAAAAACAATATCAGCAATGCAATTGCTTATTTGCATTCAACCCCCACCCCCTGAAAGTATACAATATATACCATGGGAAAGGAATTTGACATTTCATGAACTTAGTAGCTTAAGGTATGTTTGCACTCGGTGTTAGAGGTCTTGTTTGGAATGTGAATCTGGTCCAGAAGTAGATCTCTTCTCTCTCATGTTCTATAATCTTACAAAACACGAGAGGGAGGAGACATAATTCTCAATTAAGCAGTTAACTTAGTGTTTCTAGGAAGAAAAGATTTGCAGTATCAGAGCCCAAGGCCAAGTTGTTATGGAGGTATCGACCCATGGAAGATCCGGGTAAGGATATCAAGCGGGATACTTGAATTTAGGGGTTTCACAATAGGGTTGTCACACCTTCTCCGAGAATGAATCTTCTATGAAGATTGAGAAGTTGTGGCCTGAAATGAGGAGCCAATAACTTAGGAGCCCTTCTTCATGAAAAAAGTGTGACCCCCCTTTTGTGTCGTATGGAGAATGGAATTTACCTGCGATTGTGGATGCAATAAGTTTCCAGTGCGCATTCACTCAATCAGACAGAGCACGATCATAGCAACACAGGCTGGAGTGATCACATGGTCATTCGGACATAAATTAATTCGAATCAATTGATTGCTAGCTTTCAAGCTAAAATTTCCATCGCCATTTCTGAAACGCATCCTAAAAAAGCATCAACACCGTCAAAATTTCCAAGAACTCCAACTCCCAACACCTGCACCCTGGACTGCAAAAGTGAAGTGACAGACCCTCAGGAATCGATGAAAGCAACATCAAACCTACTCATACAAGCAAAGGCGGAAGAGCTTACCAGCAAGAAGGAGAAAACTGCGAACCACAGAGCCCAAGAGCGTGACAGACGAGACAACTGTAATTTAGGGTCAGCTTACATGTGAGCTGGGGCAACTGAGCCACTACAGTTTAAACTAGAGACAAAATAGGCTCTACCAATTGTCTTGCTAGGGTGGGCAAGCGGGGAAGCCGAGGTTGAAGCTTCACTGGTATCGTGGGACAACCCCATTGGTGGAGACTAGTCAATCTTGAGGGAATCTAATATGTGTGGAATTCTTATTGTATCCCTCCCCACCCACTAGGTCCACATGAAAGTACAATTGTTATTTTCACCTGTAGCACCCCTTGTGAAGTTTCTCCACCACCGATACATGTAAGGAGGCCCTAAACCCTACATGAGGGGCAAAGGTGGGAGCATTGATTGTGGTGAAGCAGCAAGTTCAAGGTGGAAACTTTGCATACGCAAACTTCTTCATGCCTATTCTTTACCTCCAGAGGAGAAGAATGAAACTTCTTAATCTTCTGAGAGAATGGGCCCTCCACAAGTGAAGGAAAAAGTGCCACATTTTTATTCTCTAAAGATTAAGAATGGGAAGAAGGTGTAACAACCCAAAATATTTGAATTGTGTCAAGAAGAACTCAAGACAATTTAGTTAGGGGGTTCATTATCCCTCACAAACCCAACCAGGTGGGTGTGGCCATTGCACAATTTCTTTTACCCGATTTGTCATGTGCTTCTTTTCAATCACCAAGGTAACCTTGAAGAAGGTATTCATTGCGTCTTCAAAGTAGGAGGCTGTTTAGTACTCTTTGACTTTTGTACTAAGGTAAACTACCCCATTCCAAGCGAAATGGGAGAAGCCCATGTGAGCCCCCAATTCGTCACTGGGGACTCACAATTTTCTTTTTTTAAATTTTTACAAATTTAAGTGTAGTTTTTTATACAAAAGGCCCCAAAAAGAGTATAAAACCAAAATAGGTATGTCACGTACCAATATAGCATTTTTTCCCTTATAGGTTGTTTTCCCCCAAATAAATCCCATTTCCACTTGTACATAGGTTAAAACGTGGAAACATCGGTAAAAAGTAGAATTAAGGGCTAACCTGATCCAAACAGCCCTATGGTACATGTGACATCTTATGGCTAAAATTGGTCCGAGGGAACCATGTTGAGGTCCTAAGTTCATTCCCAGAGATAGGTTTCACTTTCCCCATAGCATCGAAGAAATAGCAGAAACCCCAATTGTTGGCCCGCAGAAGTTACAAACTCAAGATGGACCCGTAAGAGGAATCTACGGGTGGAGTATGGTGTTCTTGGGTGGAAATCACATTTGGGACTCAATGGCGAAATTGGCTTGCCAAGATTCCCTTGTATGTGAAAGATTCCCTAGTTGCCAGAATTAAAAGGAGAAGACAGAATTTGATTCTCCTCTGACCTTTGTGCAAAGTAAAAATATGAGCTTGCACATCCTTTGTGGAATTTTATGAGAGGTTCCATAAAAAGTTTCGGAATTTTCTGACTTACAGAAGATGCCCTTCTGGACGGTCAACCGCCAAAATCTACGATGGGAAATTCCTAGAAATTACCCAGGTTGCGGTAAAATCTCACTAAAAATTATATTAGCTTCTTTTATATTAATAAGATGCCCCACCAAGTTTCAAGACATTCCGATAGCCAAAAGTGCCCGAACCGGCGAGATTCCCTGAAAATTGGCGAAATTGAAGTTTACGGTGGAGTTGACTTGCTTACCGGGAGCATACAAAATTGGAATGAGGTCAAAGCTAGGTCTTTTCTTACTCCCCTATACCTACTAAAGAACCTAGGCTAGTTACTTTTCTCAGAAAAGTCAACCTCCAAGGTTTGGGTTTTTATCCCGTTTTGGCATTCAGTTAGCGGTAGGCTATGTTGCGTTTTTTGGAGTTTGGTTAAGGGGTAGGGGAATTTTCAAGACTAAAAATGGCCTTCTGAAGCCAACGGCGCAATCGGTTTTCAATTTGGAGTTAATTTCCAAAAGTTAGACATTTGGACCAACGTAGAAAGTCAAAAATTGAAGATTAGGATGAAAATCTTAGTTGATAAGTTTACGACTTAGGAAAAGAGGGGGAGTGAGCACCCTTAAAAATGTATATAAGGGGGTTCATTCTCCTCTCAAAAACACCCCTTAGGTTCATTTGTGAACCGCCTTGTATAATTTGGGTCCATTTAGTTGGATTTTGGCCATTTTTGGGCCACGTTGCCAAATTCTCATGTTTTGGAAGCATTTCAAGCTCCTTGTTGCTACTTTTCAAGCTCTTTTGAAGGACTTAGGGGTCCCTTCAACTTAGCTATCTTCTTGTGGTGTTCTCGTAAGTTATTTGAAGCTTTGATTAATGTTTTGTTGATATCTTTGGGTGTTGTAAATTAACCTTGCACTAATCCTAGAGAGTTTCCTTTCTCTATGACTGGCGATGCTACTTGGGAAAAAATCTCTAGAGTTGTTTACATTATTTTAGCACTAACCGGTGGTAGCTTAGTGTTCACTAATAATTCATTCCCTTCATAGTAGTCCGCATTCTCCTTGTTTCTTGTAGCACGGCGAAGCTTTGGCTTAAGTTTGTCTAGAGTTTCTATAGAAAATTGGTCATTTCACAAAAGCACGGCGAAGTCTTAACTTTGCTTTATTAAAATTGTCTAGAAGTTTGGGAGATTTCCTAAAACACGGCGAAGCTTTGACTTTGCTTTGTTAGGAGAATGAATCTAGAACCAATAAGTGTTAGTGAAAATCTATGTTTTCCCCCTTTCCACCAAGTTTAGTGTCCAAAACATTATTTTGGACCATCACGTTTAGTATCCAAAAGAGCAAATTGATCGTTGCCAAGAGAAACGAGGAAACTTTGAGCCTTTCCTTTTAGTTAAGTGTTGTAGTTTTTTTTGTTTTTAAAAGATCAAGATACCAAAAAAATTAGAAAAGATCAAGGGCTGCCGGCAAGGGCGTGTTCGACAAGGGCCTGCTTGGACGGAGCAGTACAGCCGGGGTCAGGAGCTGCATGACGGAGCAGTACAGCCAGGGTCGGGAGCTGCCTGACGAAGCAGTGCAAGCCGGGGTCGGGAGCTGCCTGACGAAGCAGTGCAAGCCGAGGTCGGGAGCTGCATGACAGAGCAGTACAAGCCGGGGTCGGGAGCTGCCACGCCACGCGGAGTCAGCCAACCGCGCCTCGCCACGTGGCACGGCCATGGCCCGTGACTGGGCGGCTACTGAGGTTGACTGGGCTGCTACTGAGGCTGAACTGAGCTGCTACTAAGGCTGACTAGGGCTGAACTGAACCTATGTGTGAGTTGGGATAAACAAAACACGTGGTTGCAAAAATCCCACGGCTAGTTGAGAGGCTTGCCTCGGCCAAATGTTGAATCATAAACAAAAAAACCCATCATACCTTCATCTTGTATCTTGGAGTTAGAAATGATAGGATTCTAGGAAAATAGAAATTAGAAGGAGAGTTAGGAGGAGAGAAATTAAGAAAGTAGGAGTCCAAAGAATCTCAATTTGCAACGTTTTCATTGCAAAAAGAGGCTCAAAAAACCATAGGAAGTAGAACACTTGGGACTTTCAAAACCACTTTGGAAATGGAGAGAGATGAAGTGACAATTTAGGAGTTGGAAGAGGGTTTAGGAAGAGATAGGATTAAGTGGAAATCTAGGAAGAACAATTAGAACCACTTAAACTTGGATAGAATAATAATTGACGAAGGAGTTGAAGAGTCAATTATTCTTGGAGAGTTGATTTCAATTATTTTAGTTCAAGACTAGTTAACCCTTTGAAGTATAAATAATTGAATTAGAATAGTATAGAAGAGAAAGAGAGATTAGAAGAAAAAGAAAAGAAAAGTGAAGTTCAAGAAATTGGCAAACCTTGTATTAAAACCCCTACTTTAAGCCGTGGGCAAAACTACCAAACAATTCCAAAACATGGCAAATGACAAGGACGTTGAAGGGGTATACGATTACCTAAACAATGACACCAACTCCGAGGTAAGCTCCTAACTTTAAACCATCCATTTCAATTTCTCAAAAGTAGACGTTTACAAGTAGGACCGAACTCTCAATTCAATTCAGAGTGTCTAGAATAGGAAAATTTCAAGAATCAGGGAGATAATATTGTAGAATCTAGTTAGAAGTTTTCAAAACCATCTCACACTTAGCATTTGGAGCTAAAACGAGTGAGATATGGAAGGATGAAGTTTAGGACCTAATTTGGATGAAAAGTGATTAGAAGCTAAACAAGACAAGTTAAATTAGGAAATATCAACTAGAAATAACCTAAGTCTCGAAAGTGAAATTAGAAGTTAATTATCAAATTAGGGTTAAGAGTAATCAATGGATGAAGTTTTAAACACCGATTAGCAGTCAAACTTCATCCATCAACAACTTTTGATAGGATAGGTGGATTTCCAAGTAGAATACTATTTTGGAAAGCTTAGGCTAGCCTCTGGAAGGAACAACTCCAAAAATTTTAAAAATATTAATTGTCCAAAACTCAAACATAACCTCAAGGAATAAGGATAGGAAGAACTAGAACGTTTTAACTTGATCAAAGGAAGAAGTTAGTAATAGTAAGTCATAATACAAACTTTAAGTAACCCAAAAAAAGTTCAAACTTCAAGAAAGGCCAAAAACCCTAGGAAATATTCAAGGATGAAGTTTGGGTCAAGGAACGGATGAAGTCAACTTAAAATAGTTCATCCAAGTCAAAACTTAGTATTTAGGCAGGTCCTAACCACCTAACTCTAGGGTTCAATTTTCAAGTGTAATTGAATTAGGAAGCACGTCTTACATTATGGATGAAGTTTAAATAGCCTCGGAAGGGCTAAACTTCATCCGCCCATAACTTTTGCTAGGAGAAGGCGGTAGGGTCGAATGTTATGTTTTTAGAAATGGCATGAAATGTTCTATCACTTAGGATTGTTAAGTTCTGACTGTAACCAGTTCAACTTCGAAACTGCCGTGACCTCTTTTGATTAAAGAGGTTAGAATAGAAATTGCCGTGTTGGATTTTTGTTGGGTTTTGTGTACATTGTGGATGTTAGGAACTTAGAAAAAAGATCCATTGCTTGGAAGGCACAATGGATTTACGCTAGGCACCCGTAGGACCAAAATTAAACACCAAAACACTTAGAGCCTGGTTGTGCTGTGAGCTCTCAATTTGTCACTTGGGACTCGTAGAATTATTTTTTTGGAAATTTGCAATTTAAAGTTGATAAAAGTATAGAAAAATCCATAAAAAGAGTGTAGAACCGAAATAGGGTTGTGTCATACCCATTATAGTATTTGGTCTAGATTTGTGTTTTTTACTTAGAATCCCCCAAACCTTGCCTAAAAATAGTATAGAAATAACGGAAAGATTAGATTTGGAGAATTCAAGTCACACAGCCCCAAAAGGGCTAAATCCCACCATGAATGTGGCGATTTATGGCTAGGTCGGTCCGAGGGATCCACAGCGAGGCCACTAGGTCGGGTCCTAGACTTAGATTTACGAATTTCCGAAATCTCGATTGTTAGCATGCAGGAGCCACTCACGCAAGACCGGGGCCGTGAAGGAATCTACAGCCTAAGGATGGTGTTGTAGGGTGAATCCCATGCCAAGAGTCCAACGGCGAAATTGGTTCGCCAAGATTTTACCACCTGCAGAAGATTCCCGCACCGTCGCTAATTCAAGGAGATATCCAGTTTAAATCTCCATTGACCAATCGTGCCAGGTACGGAAACACACCCGCACGTCTTTCATGCGACTCCCTGAGAGATCACGTGAAAAATCCCGGCATCTTCCGACTTGCAGAAGAACCTTTTTCCGGGTGGTCAACCCTCCTAACCTCCAACGGGAATTTCATGGAAATTACCCAGGTTACAATAAAATCTCACTAAAAATTAGATTATCTTGTTTTATGTTAATAATGCGCTCCGTGAAGTTTCACGACATTCCGATAGCAGCAAGTACCCGAACCGGCGAGATTCCTCGGAAATTAACCACGTGGCGGGGTCCCCGCTACGTTGACCGGCATTCCGGGACCATACGATGGCGAAACGAAGTGAACCAAAAGTCCTTCCCGACTCTCTCGCACCTACCGAAGACCCTAAGCTATTCACATTTCTCAAAATAGAAGACCCCCAAGATCTAGGATTTTACCACGATTTGGTTTTTAAACTAAATTAGCCTACGATGGATTTTTGGCCTTGGTACGGGGGGTAAAGGGATCTAGGACTAAACACGGCGATCTGAATCCAACGGCGCAATCCGTTCGGCGATTGGAGCTAATCTCCAAAAGTTAGGATGTTGGTCCAACATAGATGGTAGAAGTAGAAATTTAGGATGTAGGATGAAAATCTTTGAGGATGAGGATGAAAATCCCCATTGATAAGGTTACCTTAGAGCTTTAGAGGGAGGGGTGAGCCCTTGGAAACCTATATAAGGGCCCCATTTCTCTCTCTAGAAGACCTCCAATTCTTGTTTTGGGTCCGTGGGTCTAAGTTATTTTGGATATTTTGGCGTTTGAAGCCAAAAACCTCTACGGTGTTTTCGGAGCACTTTTGGCTCCATTGTTGCTTATTTTCAAGCTTTGAAGGTCCTTGGGGGTCCTTCTACCTTGCTTTGTATACTCTTTTGTGAAGTTTTTGGTACCTTGTTGTAAGTGGAGAGCCTCTCTCTCCCTCTTGTACGTGTTGTGGTCTAAACTTGTGAAGTTTAAGATTTTTTTTGTGTATCTTGCACTAATCCTAAAGTCACCCCCCACTGTACCTTGGCGATGCCGCTTTGGGGGGCCTTTAGCGTGTGAGCTTGGTGTTGCCACGTGGTCTAACTTGTGTGTTTATCTTTGTGTTTTCGTTACACCCTCTTCTAATATTTTCCTTGTTGAGTGGACCCCCCTCCGGGACGGCAAAGCTTTGAACCTCCTTTGTGCATATTTTCTAAAGTTATCCCAAACCTTCTTCTAATATTTTCCTTGTTGAGTGGACCCCCCTCCGGGACGGCGAAGCTTTGAACCTCCTTTGTGCATATTTTCTAAAGTTATCCCAAACCCTCTTCTAATCTTCTCCTTGTTGAGTGAACCCCCCTCCGCAACGGCGAAGCTTTGACCCTGTGTGTGTGTTTTCTTTAAAGGTTTAGTTTTCCCTCTTCTAAAGTCTCTCTCCTTGTGTGGACCCCCCTTGGAAACGGCGAAGCTTTGAACTAGTGACAAGGTTGAAGTCCTAAAGCGTGTGTTAAAAGTGTAGACGGCGGAGCTTTGAACCCCCGGGAAATCTAGAAGTCCTAAAGTTGGTGTTAAAACCAATTTAACGGCAAAGCTTTGCACCTACCCCGTGTTTAGATCCAAAGTCTAGTTTCCAAGACCTTTGTGGAAACTTCCAGAGTTTAGCTTCCAAGATATGTAGGTTCCTTTGCATTTGTCTAAGTGTAGTGTCTTTCAAAGTTTTATTTAGTTTAGTTGTTTCCAAGGTCTTAGTAAGTTTAGTACCCCCGAGTTTTTATTTCCCCCTAGCCTTAGCCAACAATTCAGTATTAAAATAGCCTTAGCAAAGACCCATTCTTAAAATAGCCTTAGCAAAAACTCAGTCTTAAAATAGCCTTAGCAAACATCAAGTCTTAAAAAAATCCAGTCTTAAAATAGCCTTAACAAAAACCCAATCTTAAAATAGCCTTAGCCAAAAATCCAGTCTTTTTTAGCCTTAGCCGGTAATACAGTTTTTTTGTAGAACTAGCATACAGCCCAGCCAACATCAGGACCAGCATACAGCCGACCACATCAGGACCAGCATACAGCAGCAACATCAGAAGCCAGCGGAGGAAAAAAAAAATATCTATTAACAAAAAAATTAATTAATTTAATTAATTTTTTTGTTAACCAGCCCCCCAGCCAACCAGCCGGAAGCCAGCCAGCCGGGAAGCAGGCAGGCTCAGTGGTCCAACACCCGGTCCAGATTGGGCTCCCCCTCTTTTTGAACTCAATTTTTTGTCTTTTGGTTTTTGGGTTTTTGGGTTCTTTCAAACTAAAACAAAAATCAAAACTAAAACACAACAAAGATGTTGGACTAACCTATTACTAGCTAAGGGAGGAGTAGAATTAGGGTTTGAACCAAAAAGGGAGAAGGGAGAAAAGAGCGGAGCACCACCGTATCTACACACAAAATTATTTCCTCTCACCACTCACACCTACACACAATGGAAGGAGATTAGGAGAGGAGGAGGAGAAGAAGTAGGCGAAGGAAGGTGAGAGACGATAAATAGTAACCTAGGTGAGGAGTAGGTAGGCTTAGGAAAAGAAATCTAGAGAATTCATAGTGACCGATGGGAAGAGGATTAGGATGACACAAAGCAAAGTTGTGTAAGAGGATAGGAGGAACCTTTAAACCCTTCTTGAAGTTTGAAACTATAGTGTAAGACTCATAAAAACTTAGGTGGAATAGTGCTAGTGTAGAAGAAAGAGGAAGAAAGAAAAGAAAGGAGGAAGGGAAAGAGGGAGTTTAGATCATCAAAAATTGTAATATTTTCTCAATAAGCGGTGAGCTTGGAAAAAATTCAAAACAAAGCCAAAGACTACCATGGAGCGTGAGGATGTACACGTGGACATGGACGAAGTTATTTCCAACACCGGTAGTGAAGAGGTGAGTTTTTTATTTAATCTTTTATGTTTCTCCTTAATTAGCATTTATTTTCCTAATCAGCCCTTAGAGCGTGATTAGCATCCGAGATTAGTGCAAATTAGAAGTTTAGAGTCAAAAAGTTATAGATTAGGAATAGGGGTTTCCGAAAACATCTTATAATTAAGATTCGACCGTAAACTGACCGCATTAGGCTAAGTTAAGCGATAGGGGGTAGGACGGAGGAATTTTGAGTAAAATTCATCCACAAAGAATCATGGACGGAACTTAGGGGTTTAAATTAGAACGAGAATTTAGGATTAAAATTAGGGATTAATTAGCGGTTAGAATTAGAATCAATTTACATTTTTATTTCCTAAAGTTAAAATTCTAAGGTCAAAATCTAGAGTTAACTTGGGAAGTTAAAAAGTAGAATTAATTTGGAAGTGTAACTTAGGGGGTTAAAATTCCCAGTGAAACCGTAGGGTAGTTTAGAAAAGGAAGTTAGGGTTAATTAGGAGTAAAAAATCCGAGTAAGAAGTAGAAATTAAAAGTAAAAAACTTTAGACTAAAAGTAGGAGGTAGAAATCACGAGTAGAAATAGGAGTTAGATCTTGAAGTTAGAAATTCGAAATTAGAGTGAATGCTAGAGGTCAAAAGCTAGAGTAAAATTTAGAAGTAAAACTTGAAGTAACATTTAGAGTTAATCTAGGATTCAAACGATAGGACTAAATTGGGAAGTAGAAAGTGAAAAGCCTAGAGTCAAAAGTTAAGATTAAATTTAAAGGTTAAACTTTAGAGTCAATTGGGGAGTAAAAAGTTAGAGAAAAAAGCTAAAGTGAAAAATAAAAAGTTATAGTTAGATTTAGAAGGTAAAACTTAGAGTTAGTCGGAGGTAGAAAAATCTAGAGTCAAAGTGAAAACGTAGGGTCAAACTTAGAGGTTAAAATTTGGGATTAAATTTAGAAGTAAAAATTTAGAAGTTAAAGTCAAAACATAGAGTTAACTTTAGAAGGTAAATTTTAGAGTTAGTCTAGGAGTAAAAACTTGGAGTCAAAAGTCAAAACAAAATCAACCGGTAGAATTAAATTTTGAAGTTAAATTCTCTAATTAGTTTGGGAAGCTAAAAATCTAGAGTATACTTAGAAGTTAAAAGTTAGAGTAAGAGTTGAAACTTTAGGGATAGCTGTTAAAAGTAGAACTTCTAGGTGGAGTTCAAAAACCCAAGATAGTCTTAGAGGTTCATGGAAGGAACATAAAGGTTCCCCTTTTTACGTAGTTAGGGATGTTAGAAATGACGCCAACTACCCAGTCTACCCTCGACATAGGATAGATAGATAGGGAGTTAGAATTTTACCATTACCCCTGACCATTGCAGTTACCTTGTGAGTTACTACATGCATTCTAATTATTCGCTGCCATCCACGACACTTAGGAAACGTTAGCAAAAAAGATCCATTGCTTGGAAGGCACAGTGGACCGCGCTCACATCACCCCCATATATTAAAAAATGTGGATAAAGGCATAGAACCTGGTCGGTGTTCGCTTTATTACCAAGGGTGGGTAATCTAGCGCCCACATTTGCTCACTTATTTACCAAGGGTGGATAAATAAGCGCTCATAGCCCATTGTGAGCAAAATTATCTTATTGGTGTCATTTGAAGCAAAATCAGGTCTCAAAAGTCAAAAGGGTTGTGATTTCCCGGCCAGTGTTTTCCACTGGCCAGAAGAAAGGGAATAAAAATTAAAAATTAAAAAAAGAAGAACGGGAACACCCCAAGCTAGGCTACTAAGGGCCTCCTTACTTGTAGCGATGGATGGGAGGAATCAACAGGGTTGAAATATAGAAACCACTTTTATTCTGCTTCTCTAGTGTATTCTACACCAATATCGGTAGAATCCTCTCTCCTCCTTCCACGCTTACCGATCATTGGTGACACTGTTTTTGTCTTCTAGTTACTTTCTTTGCCTACCGGGCTCACATGTAAGCTGGCCCTAATTATGCAGGAAATGAGCAAGATAGTTGAAAAGCTGAAATAATTTTTTTTAAATTTTTTTTTAAAATTACAAAAATTTGAATTCTGACCTGGCCAAACTACTTCTATGTTAGCATCTTTTTTTAAAATATTATTTAAATATTAATAATATATTTAATATTATTATAAAATAAATTTTATAAAATTTTATTATTATAAAATATTAGTTTTTCAATTTTTCAATTTTTTTTAGGATTTTTTTCAATTTGGCCAAAGTGGCTAACGAACGTGAGGTTTTCAAAGGTTTCCCATTTGGAAAACCCTCCTTCTAGCAGCCCTTTGGAGGCCTCCAATTTTCTCTAATGTACATTCAAGTTTTGAAATATACACTACTACTATAATTTTGCCCACAATAGGCTTGCTTGAATTGCTTCCATTTGACTTGAAATAGGGTAGTTTACCTTATATTGTTGCTTGTATACTAATAACGGAAACTTCATACTTTTTTATATATATATGAGTTTGACATTCATACCTTCGTTTTCTATCTCATAGATTTTATACCCTCCACCAATAACTTGGGTATCCGGGAAAATTTACGAAGTACCTCACCCAACAACTAAGTTTTTATCTCTTTATATAAATCATAAATTAACCGACCAATATATGTCATATTCGGTTATTGAATCAGCGGTATTAATTATTAGCACCGGAGTTTGTCCTCAACTAAAGGATACCAATTATATATAGAAAAAAATCTAACCCAATTGCAGTATTGTACAGAACAGTATAGTGACGAGGGTATTGAATTTTTTTATACTCTCACAACTCTAGTAGCCTGGGTGACTATTCAGTATAAGGTTCAGTTTCATGCTGGTTGAGGGTGCGGAATTTTAAGACAAACTAGTGAGCGATGAGAGGCGGAGAAGCGCTAAGGTTAGGGTTAGGATTTTAGACACGGGGCTCACAATTTAGTAGGGTTCTAGTACATTTTGATTGCCATTTTGTGAAGGACGTGTTTCCGACTTATCTTATTTGAAGTAAACACACGCGAAGTAGTAATGGCGGATAAGCAGCTGGTGCAAACGGAGCAAGAAGACGCTCCAATGGTAGACAGGCGGGACAGTTGTAGCAGCGAGGATGAGAGCGCACAATCACCGAGAGGACAACACGCGACCCTGTCGGACTTAAACTTGGATGCCAGTGCAGCTCCCCTAGATCACGCCAAACGCGTTTTGCTCGGTGTAGGAAGAAGTCAACAAGATGACCAACACACCACCACCTAAGGTACCAAATACTGCAGGGGTAGATGTTGGACAGACCAGTCAAATTGAGAAGCTTGTAGTAGAGTTCACAGACGAGGAAAAGATCATTCTATAGGCGTATAGGGACGCTGCCAAAAATGTAACAGTTATCGGGCAGGTTGTCGGACGGTCCCCAGTGTTTAGAAACATAAATGCATGGGCGAGAAAAACGTTACACAAGTCGTTAGAAAGCGTAATTCTTTTAGGGAACGACTACTTTGAAGCCACGTTCGAGTCGGAGGCAGGCAGCTTACATGTTTTAGATGGTAAATACTTCATGGGAACAAGCGAAGTGGTGCTGGCGCGTTGGTCTCCACTTTTTTCATCAGAAAACGCAGAAACGACGACGGAGCTCAGATATCCCATCTGGGTACACAGCCAGGGCCTTGGAAAATATTTAAGGAACAGTAAATATTTCACTATTTTGGCGGCCAAGTTAGGGAAAGTATTGAAGGTCAAAACCTTGGAAACATACCATGCAAGAACGATGGGCTACAGAATCAAGATCCTGCGCAAGAACATACATGATCTACCCACACATTTGGTGATACCCAGAGAAAATCCAGGAGAAGTTACAGAGCATGGATTGTTGTTTAGCGGATCAATGTCAAAGGTGTCAAAAGTTTGGACACATTGCGAAATATTGCAAGAAACCTAAAAATCCGCTGGAGGGTTGGAAGTATCAAGCAAAAGGACCAACGGACGGACCACAACAAGAAGACGCAATAGGACTTCAAGAAGATCCAAGACGCTTAAAAGAAACAAAAGAGGGGCAGCAAAATGCAGGGGGAAAGAAAGGAGACCCAGCAGGGCAAAGCAGAACCAGGATCCCGCCCCAACAACACCAGTAACCATGTAATGAAATGACTAACTCCTTACTCACTCAGGGCAGACAAACAGGTCAAATGCACGATGCGCACCTACAATTATAGGGCAAGAAAGCACAGACAAGTGTGAGCCCCCAATTCGTCATTGAGGACTCACAGTTTTTTTTTTTTCGATTTTTTCAAATTTAAGTATAGTTTTATATACAAAAAAACCCCAAAAGAGTGTAAAATCAAAATAGGTATGTCACGTACCAATATAGCAATTGGTCCCTTATAGGTTATTTTTCCTCAAATAAACCCCATTTCCACTTGTACATAGGTTAAAACGTGGAAATGTAAGAAATTAATAGAATTATAGCTAACCCAACCCAAACAGCCAAACCTACGGTACATGTGACATCTTATGGCTAAAATTGGTCCGAAGAAATACCGTTGAGGTCCTAAATCCATTCTTAGAGACAGGTTTCACTTTCCTCATAGCATCGAAGAAATAGCGAAAACCCCAATTGTTGGCCTACAAAAGTTACAAACTTAAGATGGACCCGTAAGAGGAATCTATGGATGGAGTATGGTGTTCAAGGGTAGAAATCACATTTGAAACTCAATGGCAAAATCGGCTTGCCAAGATTCCCTTGTAGGTGAAAGATTCCCTAATTGTCGGAATTAAAAGAAAAAGACAGAATTTGATTCTCCTCTGACCTTTGTGCAAAGTAAAAATATGAGCTTGTACATCCTTTGTGGAATTCCATGAGAGATTTTATAAAAAAGTTTGAAATTTTCTGACTTACAGAAGATGCCTTTCCGGACAGTCAACCACCAAAATTTACAATGGGAAATTTTTAGAAATTACTCAAGTTGCGTTAAAATCTCACTAAAAATTAGATTAGCTTTTTTATGCTAATAAGATGCCCCACCAAGTTTCAAGACATTCTAATAGCCAGAAGTGCTCAAACCGGTGAAATTCTCCAATAATTGGTAAATTTGAAGTTTACAGTGGAGTTGACTTGCATACTGGGAGCATACAAAATCGGAATGAGGTCAAAGCTAGGTCTTTTCTTACTCCCCCATACCTACTAAGAAACCTAGGCTAGTTACTTTTCTCAGAAAAGTTAACCTCCAAGATTTGGGTTTTTACCCCGTTTTGGTGTTTAGTTAGCGATAGGTTATGTTGCATTTTTTGGAATTTGGTTGAGAGGTGGGGACTTCCAGAAGAGTAAAAACGGCCTTCTGAAGTCAACGGCGCAATTGATTTTCAATTTGGAGTTAATCTCCAAATATTAGAAGTTTGGACCAACGTGAAAAGTCAAAATTGATTATTTAGGATGAAAATCTTAGATGATAAGATTACTACTAGGAAAAAAAGAAGGGGTGAGTATCCTTGAAAATGTATATATGGAGGTTCATTTCCCTCTCACAAATACCCCTTGTAGCCATATTTTGGCTCAATTTACACATGTGGATTCATTTAGTTGGATTTTGGCCATTTTAGGCCACGTTGCTAAAATTGTGTTTTTTTTAGCATTTTAGTTCCGTTGTTGGTGTTTTTGAAGTTTTCTTTGAAGGACACTGGGATCCCTTTAAAGTTGCTCATACTTACCTTGTTGTCATTGTTGTATGTTTTTATTGTTGATTGTTGATATTTGTACTAATTCTAGAATACACCTCCTTTCGTACCTTGGCGATGTCGCTTAGGGGGGCTTCTAATGTTTGATTTTTGAGTGTTTTGTACTACCATACTTGTTCTTGCAATTGATTGTTGATCTAGCTCGTACTAACTTTTACACTAACAAATGTTGTAGTTTGATGTTTATATTAATTTCTCTATTCTAACATGTTGGTATGGAATGTTGGTGGAAGTAAACTTGGTATAGAAGTGGATGGAGTGATAGTAGTACTAGACAAGGCGGCAAAGCTTTGACTTTGAGTATTTAGACGTGAGAGGAATTTTAAGTGTTTGCAAAGATACGACGAAGCTTTGACTTTGGAAAGATTTAGAATTGCTAGAATTTTAAAGTATTTAACCCCTAAAGGACCAACATGTCTTTTTTGGCAACATAGAAATTTTGGGCAGGTACGTGTGACTAGAGATTTGCATATTTTGGGCTGAAATTTTTATAGAAGGTAGGAACAAGGAATATCTTTCATATGTACCAAATTTTATGACTTTTGAAAATACAAATTGAAAATTATGGCCTAATATGTTGTTTGTTGGTCAACTCGGGCAGTCTGGGTAGATTAGAAAATATAAAAATTTGAAATTGGTTAATTAGATTTATATATACGTGGAAAGCTTTGAATCATTCCATTCTAGTCAACGAGTCAAATGTTATGAGGATTTTTTGTTTGCAGGCAGCTATAGATTGTCTATTCTTAAATAAACTTGGAAGTTGTTTATTTCACTCAATTTTCAATATTTTTCAAAAAAAAAAAAATTGTAGGATTTAGATTGTTTATTACAACATTGCAACCATTGGGATTGGCAATTTTCAAAACATGTAGCCAACTTGCCCTGTATAATGAATCCAAAGAAGCACAATCATTTTGGAAATCTTTTTATAATAATCTGACCTTGTGAAGTGCAGCTGCCCGATTTTTCGTAGGGCCAAAAAAAGTACTTTTGCCACTTCAAACACTAATATCTTCCAATCTACATGATGAAAAATTCTGAATTTTTTTCCACATATTCTCAAACCAGAGTACTACAAGATCCTATGGATACGTGTGTCCAAAAATGATATTTTTCAAAAATTTGGTACTTGTACTAGAAATGACATTTTTGGAGCATTTTTGGTGAGAACATAGTCAAGGAACTTTAGGGGTTAAGAAATACGGCGAAGCTTTGACTTTGTGGGGTTTGAACTTTTAGTTCTTTTCATTTTGACGGCAAAGCTTTGAATCTCCCCCTTCCTTTTATCATTTCTATGTAGTTAGGCTTTTTGGCCTTAGTTTGGTCAAGTTGTTATTTTTAATATTAGTCTTTCTTTAGGGCCGAGACCAAGGGTGTAGTCAGACCGCTAAGAAGAAGGGTCAGTACAAATTGAAGTTCAGAATCTCATAGTAGAGGTCACAAGCTTTCCAAAAACATAAAATACAAAGAAATTAGAGCTAAAATGAGTAAGATTTAAGCGGATGAAGTTTTAAACACTAATTAGTACTCAAAACTTCATCCATGCATAACTTCTACTAGGAAAGTCCGATTTGCAAGTTCCACATCAACTTAGAAAGCTGGTTTAGCCTCTACAAGGAAAACATATTAGAAATTTAAAAATAATAAACTATCAAAAGTCAATCCGAAAGTTAGAGTGTATTTAAAGCCAAGGCTAAAAGTAAAGTCAAACCATTAGAAGGGGGTTATAGTATAAATTTGAGTTGAGAATCTAATAGTAGAGGTTTAGAGCTTTTCAACGACATAAAGTACAAAAAAAACGAGTTGAATTGAGAGAGTTATAAGCGGATGAAATTTCAAACACTAATTAGTACTCAAAACTTCATCCATGCATAACTTCTACTAGGAAAGTCTGATTTGCAAGTTCCGCATCAACTTAAAAAGCTGGTTTTAGCCTCTACAAGGAAAACATATTAAAAATCTAAAAATAGTAAATTGTCAAAAGTTAGACCGAGAGCTAAGGCATTTTGATAGGGAAATTAGAAAATAGATTAGAAGGGAAGAAGGATAGATTAGGGAGGTGTGATTAGCAAGGAGAAGTGTAAAACAAAGTTCTATTTCACCACTCTTTCAACTCTTCTAGCTTAGACTAAGTTTGAGTTCAAAAACTCAATAGGAATGATAGTTGTGAATTGAAGACCATATTGTTAGATTATTATAGTTGGAGTTGAAGAAGAAGGAGAAATCTCAAGTATTTAGAACAACCAATTAGAATTGAGATAAAGGAAGTTAAAAAAAGATTGATCAAGTGTATTGAGTCAATTTATGTATTTTTTTTGAAATACGTGAAATACAAGAAGGAAAGGGAAGAAGAAGAAATAATTGACACTAGAAGGGATTTGGTGCCAAGAAAGGGCCGTTTCAGGCCTGTTTCCCAATCTGTCCCCATGTTATAAACAATGGTATGGGCTGTCAGAAAATTTTATTTTCAAAAAATTAAAAATAAAATAAATTGAAAATCTGATGTGGCCGAAGTTCGGCCATGTCACCCTGCTGTGGTGGCACAGTTCCAGCAGTCAGGAACTGCGTAAAACTTGTAGAGAACTTATGGGAACTTGTAGCCCTTTAGAGGGCCCAGATTCTCTCTAATGATAGAATAGAAGATAGGAAAGGAAAGAAAGGAGTTAGAAGGAAAAGGAGTGGTTAGTAAAGAGAGATTTGTAATTTTCAAACCTACTTTAAGCCGCAGGCAAAAATTTTAAACCATTTTGGAACATGGCGAATGACGGGGAGTTCGAAGGGGTATACAACTACCTACATAATAACGCCAATTTCAAGGTGAGTTACTAGTTTCTACATACACTTTTCAATTATCAAAAATAGACATTTTCAAGTAAATCCAAACTGCAAGGCTAAGTCAGAGTGCCTTGGATAGGTCTTTTACAAGGATCAGGTAGACAAAGCTATAGGTCTTGTTTAGGGGTTTCCAAAACCATATCACACTTTAGAATCGGAATCAAATTGAAAGAGATATTAGCGGATGAAGCTTAGGAGTAATATTGGATGACATTTAGTACATTTCATCCAAGTAGAACAAGGATGGAAGCTTAGGTTGAAACATAAATCTAAAATCCATAAGTGAAATAAAAACGAGAGTTCAAATTGTAGGTTAGTAGAAAACCACGGATGAAGTTGTAGACACCGATTAGCGATCAAACTTCATCCATGGATAACTCCTAGTAGGAAGGTCCAGTTAGCAAGTTTCTTAGCATTTTAAAAAGCTAGAATTAAGACCTACAAAGAAAAATTAACAAAAATCTAAAAGTAGTAAACTGCTCAGAGTAGCACCAAGCCACATAAATAGGATAAGGATAAAAGAATTACTAAAAGAGGTAATCAAAGAGAAAAAATAGATTTAGAAATAGGTAGAAGGCACTTAGTAGATTCCAGAACTAGTTTAACTTAAGAAAAATTCTTAATCATTTAGGAGCAAACAACGGATGAACTTTGGATCAAGATATGGATGAAATAGGTTAAAACTCATCCATCCAAGTCCAAACTTAGAACTTGGGTAGAAGCGGGAAATATAGAGTCAGGGTCAAAAACTTGAAGTAAAATAGAATAAGGAAAGAGTCTAAATTCAAGGATGAAGTTTGGATAGACTTATAGAAGCTAGAACTTCATCCGTCCATAACTTTTGCTAGGAAGGTCGTATAATGTTGAATTTTATATTTTTAGAAATGGCATGAAATTCTCTCTTTTTCTATATGGCTAAATTTAGATTGTTTCACATTTCATTCAAAAACCACAGCGGCCTAGTTGGCATGCCCAATTAGGGTAAAACATTGCAAATTGAGTAGTTTTTCTTAATTTCTTGGTTTTCTTGCAAACTTGTGTATGTTTAGGATTTAGAAAAGATTCATTGCTTGGAAGGCACAATGGATTAACACTAGGCACCCATAGGACAAAATCAAACCCAAAACTCAAAGAGCCTGGTTGTGCTCACTTATTTACCAAGGGTGGGTAAATAAGCGCTCACAACATAGCCCAAGATGAAGGAGATCAGGACCACCGAGCAATTCCTCATCAACAAGCAGACACGAACCTTAACAATTTGTGCATGCAAATGATTGATCTCGAAATGCAAGAAGCTTTTAGTTCAATTTACGATGACATTATGGTTGAGTGACTCGGGGATGCCCTTGTAACTCAATCTTCTTCTTATTTTTAGAATGAATATTAGGCTTTGACTTCCTTTGTTTGCTTGATTTCGGCCCTCATTTCTCCAACCCCGACCTCTTGAGCTTCACTCAAGGTTTTGGTTCTCTCCTGCCTTCGGGTGTTCCTTTCATTGGTTTCACTCCTGCTCATTTGACAAGTTGCCCATTCTTGGGATTTTTGTCCCACCCCTGGTCTTAGACCTCTCCCGCCTTCAGGTGTTAGTTCTGTTTGTTCAACTTTTTTCCCTCGCCTCCGGGTGTTCACTTTCATTGATGTTACTTTACCATTCATTCCCCGCCATCGGCGTTTAGTTTCTCTCCTCGTTCCCCGCCTTTGGGCTTTCTCTGCCTTCGGGTGTGTAATCAACCTTCAGGTGTTTTTCTAGTAAAGGGTCCACCTTAGAATGGGTTTTTTCTCAACTCTGGTAGCCTGGTTCAGTTGTAACTTACGTCTAATTGTACAGTAGCTGCTTTGTGGCCTTGTCTGGTAGTCTCTCGTGTATTGGTTCTCCCCGTCAGGCTACTTGTGGCTAATAGGCTTTGTATTTTATCTCTTTGCAATGGAACTTGTTTCATTTGTTTCAAAAGAAGAAGAAAAAAGACTTGTGGCCTTGCATTGCATGATTGACAATTGAGGGCAGAGATGACATATTTGCTGATTCATTCCCAGTCAATGCATACCACCCCCACAATTTTGTCTAACTTACACTCAATAAACTGGGTGAAATTAAGTTGTTCCGCACTAATTTTTCAACATTTGACATTAAAGTGAATTGTAAAGTTCATCATGTGTTTGTAGCCGGGTGTTAGAAGAAGGTTTAACTAAGAATAATACAAAAGCAACACAACACCAAACTCCATCAAACTTGAGTTTGGGTGCTCCGGTGAGTTTGGTCTTGTGTTTTTCTTGAACTCCACCTCTTGGTCCTGCGTTGCACACACTTTATAATTAACTTTATTATATAAATATTTATTGCACAAGAATGCACTACTTTTGAATTAAATATTGTTGTAATTAGGAATCATAAACCTTTTTGTGTACAAATGGAAATATTTATAGATGTATCTGTTGACTTTGATGGTGTATAAAGTAACTTTCTTGGGATAAGGTATCACAAACCTCATCTTGAGGCGTGCCCGTGCCACCGTGGTGAGCAAGGGGGCCGTTGGGGGTGACTCCCCAAGCCTTACAAAAGACTAGGTGTGAGTAATTGGGAGTTGTGAGTAGTTAGAGCATTGTATCACTTTACTTGGGAAGAATTGGGTAGCGTGCTATAGATGCTTGGAAAGCTTGTAAGAAGATGAATCCATGGGTCTAAAGAACGCAAGGGTCCAAGTTGAAAATCAAAAGATATAGCTCCTCAAAGTTGGCAGTGTCCCGTCCGCGACCCAAGGTGTAGGACGTGGAAGTAGGGGTTTGGAGATGATTCCTTGAGCCAAATAGGGCATGTCACATATCATTGGAAAGCTAAGGAAATCAACTTTCTAGATTGCTAAGGCTCATGAAGAGTTGAGTTGTGTGATAAGATTTATGGGCATCCAAGGAGGCGGGAGTCCCGGATAACTACTCTCTATGGGGACTTTGACCTTTGGAGGGCCATAACTTCCTCAAAACTTGTTGAAATGGGACAAGTGAGTAGTCCGCGGTGATCTACAAAAAAAGTAGATTACAAAATGGACTTACACTTTGAATTTGGAATCCGAAGTTAAAAGTTATGCCGATGGGAAGATTGGGAGTCTTTTGAGGCTTGGTTTGGAAGAAACAACTTGAGAATGGGTGGTCTTCCAAGATGGGGAGTGTCTTGGATGTTCCCGGGGATCCGTAGGAGAGGGGGGTCTGCCAAATGCTACAAAAAGTACAATGAGGAGGGTGGTCTCCCTCCTCACTCTCGCATGCTGCCATGATGAGCCAATGTGGCTATGGGTGGTGAGGTGGGGCCTCACCACCACTTTTGTGTTGCCATGGAGTGCTTGTGCGCTCCTTGATACCGATTGGATGGTGTCCCGTTCCACGCTAGGCCATGATGTGAGTCCCAATTGGTAAGTCCCGATGAGTGAGTCTCGGGGTGAGTCTTGAAATGAAATGGGTTGGCCTAATGGAGAGTTGGGTCCCATTCAAGGATGGTTAGCACTGGTAGGGAGTAGTGCTGCTATTGAGTGGAGTAGAAGTTTCGCCCTATGTCATCAAATGACATGCCTAGTGTCTTGTAGGAATTATATGTTGCAAATCACGGAGGAATGAGGAACCGTGTGACTTGAGTTGGAACTTAATGTTGTTTATGCGTAGTATGTGCAATGTTAGAAGATCGTGACCCTTGGTGTCACTAAGGAGTAAAGTGCTTAGAGAGCACTTAGAGGTGAGCTTGAGGAACTCAAGTGTCACTAAGGGGCGCAACGTAAGGTAGACTAATTTCACTATTTAGTGTAGAGTATCTTTAATCTAGAATAAAACATGGATACTACCGAAATGTTGAAGTGGAGGAAGGTGGAAGTAGACCTCACTCTATTCTGATGACTTTTTAAAAAAAATTGACCTAATGCAAAGCTGACAATCCAAACCTCAAAAAGGATTTTTCCTCATTATAGAAAGAAGGAGGAGAAAAGCTCCTACATTAAAAAATTAAGATCCTTTGTGCAAAAAAGAAGTTTCCATTTATTGGCAAACATAACAAAGCTTGAAAAGGTATGACAATAATAACTTTTCCTACTGTGAGTCAACATGCAGACACTCAATATTTTGCCAACTTCTTGGGTTGAGAAGGAAAATGGCGAGGCCGGGAATGAAGAAAGACCAATCCGATTGCATTGGCGAGTGTATTGAAGAGTATTTTTTGAGTTGTTCCGTCATTATGCCATTGGTGTGGTGTTTTTTGGATGGATTGGAGTTGCTCTTAGATTACATAATGTATTCTTGCATTGAGTTACAATACCAATATTCATTAGTTATATATACAATACATTGACCATACAAAATTGTTCTATTAGTTTGTGTGTGACTTTAACATACCAAGTCAAACTAGTTATAAAATAGTTTAATTTGTATATGCTGAAATACTACTATATTATATCAATTTCTACAAAAAATAAATTGTTGTGATACTAAATTTCTGAGTGATGCTAATTTCTCTCTTCTTCGGTTCTTCCTTCCTTTATGACAAATTGGTATAAAAAAACAAGATAAGAAATTTGAATAAAATAATTATGCCTAAAATTTCCTAAATAAGCATATGAGCAAGGTTTCTATTATTAAATTATTTTTATTTTTAAATATGCAATTGAATCGAGAGTCTAAATTTTCATACGTTGTACATTTTGACTTTGAATGAATAAACTATAAGTTTTGAATGAGTTGATTATGCGCAAACCCCAAATTAGTTCTAAGTTATGATGTTTCCACGGTTTATATTTACGATAAGAATCTAGATGGGTAGTTTTGAAACAAAGTCAAATTATGTATATTTTCCTTATATTTGATAATCACTTTTGTCCAATATAATTTTATTAGATGAAATATACCATATATATATATGTGAATAAAGTCTAAATTATAAATATGACAATTGTTATGTATTATACACTAGCTTGAATTGGTGTCGGTGTCACTAAATAGTATAAATAGGTATGGAATAGCATGGGATCTTTGCTGTGGAAATGCTTTGCATATAATCATTTTATAAATTTGATTCCCTTAAATAATCCTGAACCTATTTTCGAGTTCCTTTTTTTCTAAGTCCCTATCCTATAATTCCTACAATAACCTATAAACTATCATAGCTAATTTTAACCTAGTATAAATGATGGATAATCACTCCAAATATCTTAAACTTTGCCACAATGTAGATCAGCTTGTTAAGTACTCACATATCAATTTTCATCCAAATCTAAGGTATAATCCAACTTTGATGGACATTTCCTTAGTACTTATTGACTTTCTAACCCTTCTTAAGATAACCTACAAACTACGATAGCTAGCTTCAACTTAGCATAAATGATGGACAATCATTCCAAATGACTTGAAACTTTGCCACAATGTAGGTTAAATTGTAAAGTAATCACACATCAAATTTCATTCAAATCTACTTTAGATACTTCGGTAAATCTATACCTTAAGATAGGTTGTAGTTGTTTGTTTTGTTTTATTTTATTTTATTTGTTTGAGATCTAAAAAATCTTGAAGCATTTGGTAGCATTCTTGGTACTTTTGGAAAGCTCTTGGCAAAGAGGGGTGCACATACTTTGTTTTGTGTTGTTTGGACCTACGGTGTGGAAGTAATTGAATTTCAAAGTTTTTATGAATTTCAAAATTGAATTAAATTATCTTATTTTTGAAAAACCATAGCTTTCACATCGCATGTCCAAACACTACAAAACAAAACCTTTGCACTATTTTGTCCATAAAGCTTTCTATTCATATCAAGAACACAATCTCTTACATTATGAAGTACATTATTGAATGAAAGTTATTGAATTTCAAAGTTTTAATCAATTAAAAAATTAAAAAATTATTTTTATGTTTATTTTGGTTGTAGTAACAACACAAGGCACACTAATATATATCTATTACAAAGTACTAACTTTTTGCCAAGTCATAGCCTCCTCCCCGGAGGGGGGGCACCTAGTATTTTACTACAAACCACGTGCGAACAAGTGGTTTCTAATGAACTATAATTTCAACTTAAAATTTTGAGGGTTGCTTAATAATGACTATAGGTTTCTATTGCCAAAATTTCAAACTAAAATAATAGTTGAAATGATTTGTACAAGAGGTTGAAAATGGCCTAAAACGGCATGTTTTTCAACTCAAATATTTATAGAGATCACATTTAGATGACCATTACATCAATACTCAACTCAAAATGAACTTTCAATAGAGAGCTATTTTTAGGAATTTTTTGTTCATTTTTTAGACAATTTTTTAGGATATAATATAGGGGTGTGAAAGTTATTTTTCAGTTGTACAGTGTATCTAATTACTTCAAAAATTTGTAACTAATTATCATTAACAAATAAAAATATCAATAATTCAAAGCATAAACTTTTGAAGTAGGAAAATATAGTCATATTTTTTTTATTTCATTTTATTTAAATTTTAGGATATAATATAGGGGGTCCAAAGTTTTGTTCGCACGTGTTTTCTAATGGACACTCTAAGTGACCCCCCCGAGCTCCTCCCCCAATTGTATTTTGTGCATAAATCATAGATACCAATTCCATTGTATCCAAGTTTTTGATACAAGGTAATGTAGTTTCCCAATAGCTTGGTCAAAAAATAAATAATTAAAAAGGTGCCTAAATTTTTGAAAAAATATTAACCTAATTCCTCCAAACATACACACGCACACATTGAGAGATATATAGAGAGACAGCACATACATATATATATATATATAATATTCTAGAAAGTCCAGAGGATATTTTGGAAGAAGATAAGTCCAGTAGTGCCAATTTTTGATGCATTGTCCAAAATCAAAAAATAAAACTTTAAAAAATTTCAACCATACAAAAGTGCATTAAACTAGTAAGGCAATAAAAATCTCAGTCCATTTAACTGACATAGATTAAAAGATTCTAACATTTGAAGTGAATTTTTTTTTCTTTTATTCCCTTGAAACATGGGCATATAAACTTCAGGCCTTCTTGGAGTAAAATTTTTTCTCTACAAAAAATGCAGATTTTAACCATTTATAAGTATATGGTTTGGGTTCACTTATGAAAAATTTTAGAAGCAAATTTGGAGTTTAGCTTACTCTAAATCACCTTGCAATGCAAGAAAGTTAAGTGAATTGGCAATACACTAGTCATTTTTTGATGATTTATTGTGCAATAAAGGAATTTTTTTATTAGAAATCCAAATGGTGAAGAGTTAGAAACAAACAATTGGAATATGTGGGAAAAATATCAAGAACTTTGACTTCACAAATTGTGAGATAATAGGGCTTGAAGTTAGAAGAAAATGTTTATTCTTAAAACCACTTTGACATAGCTAACAAAGTTTGACTCCTCTTAGAATATCATATGAAAACTAAAGTTATTTTTGTGGACAATTGTTTGTATATTTTAATAGTAATAAATATGCCAAATTTTAAAAGGTGATGAGTATTTTTGCAAAAGATGCCCAAATTGTCTGGGCTACCTAAAAAGTTCAAGGTAGCATAACTTTTGATTTGGGCATCTAATGAAGAAAAAAAATTATTCTCACTAAAAGGGTGCATATTCATATCTTGTGTCAAAATTTTGTGAACATCTGACCAAAATTGACTTCATAGGAATCCAGATGTGCTATTATGTGAGCTTGTGAGCACAAGTTTTTAGTGAGTGAAGTCTATTGTGGGACCTATGAGTGTGGACTTTGGAATATTAGAAGTTTAAGGTTAAAATACTAATTTTTTTTAACTATGGTTGAAATTTTTTTTTCTATTCTACAACGTGCACTACTTAGTCTTTTATCTTCTCCACTCTCCATATCAAGTACATCACAACACAAACTAGACATTTAAGATAAAAAACTATTGACTATATTGCCTTCATTATGCAAGAAGATAAAGTAGATTGCAACACATGGAAATTTGAATTCAATAAGAGTGATGTGACTAGAAATAAAATTATGTAGAATAAGAAGATATGGATTGAGAATGGCCGCTATTATTAATTGGTGATGAATCATCACCTCCTTCTATAGCTGTTACATCTAAAAATTGCAAAATCTTGGGATCTAAACTAACAACATTTCTCCATGTAGGGATAATTTGCTTAGATGCAAAATCAAAAGCTATTGCCTCAACATAGTCGGGAAATATGTAGGACTTCTCCTCTAGGCTTGGGAAGAATTTGGGCAAGGAATATAAAGGCTAGTGTATTGCTCCACTAGATATCATGGTGCACATAAAGAATGCAATATTAGAGATAGTTGAAGATAGGTTGAACTTAAAACTGAAGAGAATATGCAAATTGAATATAAACTTACTTACAAAAGCGAGATTTCTTCACAATGTGTAAAACCTCAACATTTTGCATGTCTAGATCGTCTAAAGGTAGCATGATAGGTACAGATGATACAGGAACAACATCAAATACATAGATCATAGGTGCAAGCAACACATCAAAGATGGTCTTGTCGCCTTTAAGGGCAATGATGTGCTTGTTTAAAATGGATGGATGGAGGTACCTAAAACAATATAGACAATAAATTAAAATGTAAAAATTCATGAAAAGGTTGAATCAAATTGTTGGAGAACAATTTTATCAAAATATGTAGGCAATGTTCAAGAACTTATCAGTTGCAGTTGTACAATCTATGACAATGTCATCCAGAATCAATGACACTTCAATCAACATTTGCAAGAATTGGGGA
This sequence comes from Pseudisothecium myosuroides, assembly GCA_951799445.1. NCBI lineage: Eukaryota > Viridiplantae > Streptophyta > Bryopsida > Hypnales > Lembophyllaceae > Pseudisothecium > Pseudisothecium myosuroides. The sequence continues at coordinate 27,945,180 of OX637291.1, forward strand.
TCTTTCAACCGTATTTTTCTCCAAAAAATATTGTTGTATCATTGGAGGAAATTTGAGCCTCTGGAAGACTATTTCAAGGTTGTTCCCATTCTTGGGAACCAGCTCCCTACTGTCAAAATAAAATAATAATTAAAAATAAAAATATATTTTTAAAATTTTAATAAAATATTTTTTTTCTAAAAAATATATTAAAAAATTAATTAATTAATAATATTTGATGTGCCAGTCTCTTGGCCACGTCAGATTGATTATTTGGCAGTATTCTCAGAGTTTCCACAGTCCGGGAACTCGCAGTCTTCCAAAGGCCCAAAAATTCTCTAATGATTAATAGTCAGGCTCTCCTTCTTTGCGTAGTTTTGTAAAATGTCACCACATATGACATCCACCTCCAATGCCTTCAACTTTGGATATAATTGGAATCTGAACTTTCAACATGCTGTCAAAGGGTGAATGCAAGAAACACTTGCCAATTTTGTTGCGTTTTCATAGTATTCATGAAATTTTTTTTGGAGTACTTTAAAATTATAAAAATAATTATTTTTAAAATTAAAAAAAATATGGCTAATGTATACACATTTAAGATGAAAGTAACTACCAAAGGAAATGCATAGAAAATTTCTCTAAGCAGGAAAATAGAAAAATGCCAAATCTCAAGAAAATGGATACTTTGATGTTTTAATTACTTAAAAATAGGAAAAAAAAGTAAATACATAAAATGAAAATTGGCCATTTCTAACAACTCCCAAATAATATTTTATATATTACAAAATGCAAGCACAAAGAAGCGCACTTTGTAGACTTCCACACCACATAAAATTAATTATTTCTAGAATTCCTTTGGAGAATAGCTACAAGTCTACTAGAAGACCATTCTTTCCACATTTCAGCTCAAAATTTGTTTTTGGGGGTACTAAAATAGTACTAAAAACATCCAAATTGCCAAGTGCAACATAAAATTGGGGGCTATATTTAGATAGTAAAATATTTTTGAAAATTACAAAAACATTAGGCAAGGTGTATAATAGTTATGAGTACCTTACTTATAAATCTTGAGTCATTTGGAGCCACAACGCAAAAGTTATGGCCAAAAAACAAATCAAAATGTAGGGTGTGACGCAAAATAGTATAGGTGTTTCTTGCATTCACCCTGGAATTTGAAGTTTGAAGATCCAACACCAGCCAAGTTCTAGACCAACAAGGAGATTTCAAATGGCATTATTTGCAAAAGAGAGCAATTCAATGTCATTCATTTTTTTTAGAAATTATATAATGAGATGTCAACACAATTGAAAACTCATGAGAAGAGATGAATATACAGTGGAAGAAGGATCCATAGGTGAGTTCAAGCCTATAATCAATTCATTCCCCGCTATTTTTGAGTACTTTGAATGAATTTGATGTTATGTACTCTAAAATGTAGCCTTTGATTTTGACCCTATAAGGATGTACAATGATGTGTGTATCGTCATCATGTACATGTACACTTGCAAACTCAAAGAGAAATTGAAGCCATATGGGTGAGTCTCGGTTTCACTTAAAAACGACCCAAAGAAGGTCGAACAAATTGGGGATTGAAAATTCCTTAAGCATTTCAACAATGATGAAGTCTACGTGTCAGGGTTGCATGGACGTCCAGACGTCCAACGTCCACGACCGGCCATTTTGGAGCGTCCGGAGACATAGACAAAAATTACAAAGGCGGACGGCCCCGTTCAGCGGACGGGCGGACAGGTGCGCGGACGGGGCGGACAGGCTCGTCTGCTCGTATGACCTTCTTGGTTTTATAAAAAAAAAAGATTTAATATTCTTGAACACATCCAACCATAGGATCTTGTAGTAAAATAATTTTAGAAGATGAGGAAAAAATTTCAGAAATTTCTACCATGTAGAAATGTAGAATTGTAGATTGCAAGATATTAGTGTTTGAATTGATAAAAAGCCTTTTTGGGCCCTGTGGAAAATGGGCTTATGGGCAACTAAACTTCACAAGGTCACATTTTTATGAAAAATTCTCTAAATGGTTGCAACAATGCAACTCTTTGGATTCATTCATCAAGGCAAGTTGGCTACATGCTTGAAAAAATTTAGATCATTTGGAATTGCACAATATATAGGAAAGCAATAGTAAGTACAAAGAAGTAGAGAATGAATCGAAAATAATACTAAATTGTTATTAATTTAGTTATGGAATTGAAAATTGTCAATCCCAATGATTTTAATATTGTAATAAACATTCAATCAAAGTTAGTTTTATCTCAAACTTCAAAGCCTACAACTCAACTCAACGTGCCGCGGACAGCCCCCAAAAATTGCAAAATGTCAACATATATATATGTGTTTTTGCTCCTAAAATATTACAATTCTGTCTACATGTGTCATGTGAAGCTTTCATTATCAATGAAAAAATAGTCATCAATTGCAAAATGCACATTCAACTGAAATTACATAGACATGTAATGAAGATAAAAATAGTGCGCATGCCGCATAAGTCCATATATAGTATATACCATCCGTGCACATAATACAATGTGCATTTGCGTCTATAAATATTGCATACTCCTATAATTATCCTACATTATATCGTAAAAACTCAATATAATCAGCGGAAATGTTCATCCGGTATAGGCCAATTGTGCGATGAAGTAAACCGTGTAATGACTTCCGCCAAACTACTATGACCTACGGCACGTTGTGAACCCTCTGCGCCGTGCACACAAAGTCTCTTCAAATAAAGTTGGAATACGGATCCGAGTTTGTGCTGCTGGTATCTCTCATGCATATTACTTCCACGCACTTGCAATTTGTGGTAAGCCTCTGACATGCATGATGCATTGATCCTCATAGCTATTTCACCGATAGCAAACTCCTCGGATAGCTTAGATAAGTTGGGTACATTCTCCACATCTGCACCTTCTCTATGCACATATGTAATCGCTGGATCCACCCACCACCTCCTACTCAAATTTTCGTCTCGTTCAGCTGTGGATGTGTATGTATACAATGACTTTTGGGGGGCAGTAATAGTTGTAGTCATCCCCCAGTTGCAGACTCCAATGTAAACCAATGATTCATCTTCAGGAAAATGAAACAAGATATTGTCCGGAGAAATGTCGTTGTGGAGATGTCCTGCACCATGCACTGCATTCATAATATGTAGCAATGCCCAAGCAAGCTCCGTCCACTTCGCTTTCCAGCGTTTGAGATGGTGAGCAGCAATGACTTCCTCACTGGTAATCTTGGGGTCATATGCAATTCAAATGAATATGTTGTCCGGATAATTGTTATCCATTCTCAACATTTCTCGCAAATTACCGCCATTCCACCAATACGTGTAGCCTTCATTTTTTGTCGCGTGGACGGTCAAAAACCGTATCACTCCATTGTGTGGAATACGCACAGCCATTGACTCGGTATTATGTTCTAGCTTCACAAGTTCTGATCTTCGACCTTCTTGAAGAGACGTCTTCGCTGCGAACTCCCAAAACGCTTGAATCTCGGCGCATCCTTCAATTCGCACCTTCCGAATGGTTGCATAGCCACCCCGCATGATTTTGTTATCTACAGCAATTACCCTCACTATTTTCGGAAGCGCTATTAGATGGCGACGTGTGTTTTGCACTTGTGCGACTCCAGGCGCACTATTCCACCAACCCACTGACCCTTCTCTGTTTCGCTTCTTAGCAAGTGGTTTACACCTCATTATAAACATGTCTGCTCTCAAAACAACCTGTTCAAATGCCTCATCATTTGCACGATGCACCATCCCAAATTTCTTTATCATTACATCAGAATTCCATAGTGCATCGTGAGCTCGTTTATCCAACCACTCCTGAAAGTCGTGCTTATCTTGTTCGTGATACCACTCCGGCTTGTTCAAAGCCTCCAACATCTTGTCTTTCATGTCCGCTTTGAATTTTTCAACGCACTCCTCTCCATATCGAACGTACTTGGAATCCAAAGTCGTCGTAGTCTCCGTCTCATAGAACGCAACGATACATTGAACCATGTAATTCTTGCAACTCTCTGACGGATAGTCTTTAGCAGATCGAGAAGGGGGCACAACCCCTCTTCCCTTCGCAGCCTTCCTTGTCCTCGGCATCTTGAGCAACGATTACTTTCCTGCAAAAAAATGACAAAAGTTCCCCCCAAATATTACACTTTTATCTTCCCAAAGAGAGGAGCCAATGGAGGGGCGAACCACCAAGCTCTCCGCTCACACTTGCAACCAATGAAGCAAGGGGGAAGACAAAAGTGACTTGCGGACGGCCCGTCCGCCCTTATATACAAGGCGGACGGCCTCCCCGTGTGCCTCGTCCGCAAGTCCGATCGGACGGACCCTAAAAGCATCCGCCTGTACGCCCGTCCGCTTGTCCGGCCGTCCGCCCACGCGTCCGCTGGTCTGTCCGCCCGTCCGCCCACCCGTCCGCCCACCCGTCCGCCCGTCCAACGGCCGCTGGTTCGCCAGTCCGCCCATACTCTCTTACCCTTTTTTTAATTTTACCCTAAACGCTTAAAACTTTAAATTTTCATTTTTTCACATAGCTTGTTTCAGGGAAATTCTGAATTCTAATTTGCAATCCCAGACTCTGAATGAGGATTTCAATGGGTCATGAAATGTAAAATTCAAATGGCACAAGATGGTTTCATTACTTCATAGAGAGCATTTTTGACATTCATTTTTGTGAGGGTGCAAGCGTGTAATAGAGGGGTAGGTCCTCCTTCACCAACCATTTGCGTGTTCAGCTTCTTCCCTTTTCACCATGAATGATAATTTTAATTTCATCATTTTTTAGGTGCAGTAATTCAATTCAGAAATCATAATGCACTCCGTGAATTTATGAAAAAATGTGCTTATTTGGCACTCATTTAGGAATTTGGAGGCATAACCTTCAACCTTCGAGGTGTTTTCCACATTAATCTTTTCAGGATCGTGCTTGATTTTGGAGGCAAGCAAGACATTTTGTAATTTTATATTGAATAATGAATACTAAGGAAAAAAAAATTGAAACCGGAATGTAACTTAAGTATCCTTGAAGTATATTGAAATTATTTAAAAAAATGATGTAAAACAAAATATAGGCATCCTTCAAAAGAATTGAAATGAAATTTTAAAAAAATCATGGAGACATCCACTACGTGAATCCTTACAATCTCACATGAGGCTATTAAATAATGCTTCTTAGATTCCTATATTATTAATTTATTATCCCCCTACACTCAGTGAACATCTTGTTACATAGCAGTCACTTGACTATTTGAGGGGATTTAAATATTTTTTCATTTTAAAAAAAAAATTTGAATATCCTTTGTGGATATTTCAACCCCTTAAGGAGGTAAGGACCGGCCTTTTTTTTGGAGAATTATGAATTTTTGGGGTTTAGGATTTTGGTGAGTTTAGATTTGATTTTTTAGGGCCCAAATTATTTTACAAGGCATAGTAAGTCCAAAGTTATGAAGATCTTTAGTTTGCGGGCAATTTGGGACTTTCTACTATAAAATAAACTTTTAATAGTTTGAAGTCCTATATTTAATTCAATTTTCAATACTATTGGAAAAAAAAATTGATAGAATGTACATTGTGTATTTCAACATTTCAACCATTGAAAATTTGGGATTGCCGTTTTTCAATTGTATAAATAAACTATTAATAGTTTAATACTTTATTAATTTGCATCATTGTCTATCTCATTCCACATTTGCACTTACTAATATTCTTCTATATGTTAAACAATTCCAAATGATTTGAAAGTATTCGAACATGTAAACAACTTGTCATTGATAAAGAAAGTTTGAAGCAAATATCATTTTGTCTTTGATTTCATGAAAGTCTGACCTACTGAACTGTAGCTGCCCAGATTTCAACAGGGTCCCAAAAATGAAAAATGGCACTTCTGCAAGTGCAAACACAAAGATCTTGCAATTTACACGGTGGATTCTTTTCAAAAATTCTCCACGTCTTTTTAAACTAATATCCTACAAGATCCTACGATTAAATAGGTTCAAAAATGTTTTTCTTCATAAATTTGGTACTTGTATTACAAATGGCCGTTTTGGAGCATTTTAATATTTTTAATGAAAACATAGTGAAGGACCTTTAGGGACTAATTTTTCCTATATTCATTCTTCATAATGGATTTCAATTCACTTGATAAAACTAACTTTGTTTGAATGTGGATTAGGTAAGTTGAATGACTCAATAGTGTTATGCTTGAGTGTCAGTCCATGAAGGTTCTCATAATCTCATTTGTACATTTGCACCAATTTCTAGGTACAACAAATCACCATAAATCCATAAGTACATAGAATTTTACATTCCTAATTTCCTATTCACATACTAATTTAAAAAATTTAGATTTGTACACCGTATTGAATAAAAGTCCATTATTTATTGCAAAACTTCATTCAAAACATGAACACAATCAACACATTGATTGTGTAGGGTAATTCCTATGTAAAATATGTAGACAATAAGTACTACCGTACTCACAAAAAAGCTACAATCACATATAATCCATAGGATTTCCCTTCCTAACAAAATAGAACTCCATTGCAAACTACAAAAAGCGACTTCAAACCAATAGTACGAGCATCTTCAATATTTTCAATCGTACTATACTTCATTCCGAGTCAGAATTGCTATCATCTTTCTGACTTTCTCGTGCAGAACCGGAGCCACCATGTGGCCCATATCCGCTTGATTGTCCTCCGGGGGCATAATTGCCATAGTAAGGCCCTGTAAAAGTTGGAGGTGGAATTGGAGCATTTTCTTCAGACCCTGTAGTTCTTCCATGACTTGATCCACTATAAAATGAGCTTCCATGAGGCCCACACAAATCATGTCCTCCCGTTCCGCAATAATATTGTGAGCCGCCGTATTCAGAACCACTGTAGTCTGGATAACTTGGGTTTCCATAGGGTCCTCCTGTTGTTGGATAATACTGCGATCCGCCATGTTGTGAACTCCTCAAGTCCACATTCCTTGGGTCTAAGAAGCCTCCTCCGACATTTGGAAACTCTTCTGAGTCGTCTCGGAGGTCACGGTTGGACCATGAACTTCCTCCTCCATGTTGTGGGGGACCTGCATCTCGATGACGATGCGAATCATGTGATGATTCGTGGTGCCTACGTGGTGGACCGTAATCCTCTGTACTTCTCCTAAGCGCTTCTTGCATTTGATTCTCGTATTCTATGTTGTCACGCTTGTCTCGACGTTCATGTCTTTCCGGAGGTAGAGATGGCAACGATAATGAAGCCTCCTCATCATCTTCACTATCACTGTCCTCTGCATCTCGCATTGGCCAAGCTGGATTGCCGAATTGACCATGATTAGACCAAGCTAGCAAACAATCGCTTTCCGTTTTCCAATTGCTAAGTACCACGGCTGAATGACAAGTCATTTTAGCCTCCTTGTTCATCCCTATCACCGTACGCCAGTCTACATCTTTCTACAATACAATCTCCGCCCAAACCATAGCCATGGTAGAGTAGTTCATGATTTTGGGCTTCAAGGCAGCTAGATTTGAAGCTGCCCAAATCTCTTCATATCTCCGTTTGAAATGTTCACTCCTGCACCCCTCCATGGGGCCTTTCCAACGCTTGACACTTCTCTCTAAGTCCTCACTCATTGGCCATAGTTTGGCAATGTGTGACATTTTGACATATTTTTTGCACATCGTGCAGTTCCAAACCTTTTTAGTCTCGTACTGCCATCCTTCCATTGCCACATTGAACTCGTCAAAGTAGACATCCAAATCGAATTCTTGAGATTTTCCTTTCGTACTTTTCTTGAAAGGATTGGGAAGCCCTTTTGGAGGCATGGTGTCGAAATGACAAGTTCACAAATCACAATCCAATGTTTCACAATTTCACAGTTGTTTGCACTCGAAGTCGAAGGAGGCGCGCAGAGACAAATTGCCACTGGATCAGCCCACTCCGTAAGGCAAACAACTGTGCGGACGGAGCCGTCCGCGGCCAAATATATAGCATCCGCCTAGGCGGACGTCGCTGTCCCGATCGGACGGCCCAAGGTGCGACCGCTTCGCATCGGACGGCTGACAATGAAGGACGGACGGACGGGCGGACGGGCCAGCAGGCGGACGGGCCAGATCGCCTTGGATTTCAATTTTAATTAAGGGTCGCCTAGGATTCCATAGTTCTTATCAAACTTGTGAGGTTCAGAATCTAAGCCCTAAACCCTAAACCCTAAACCCTAACGATTTCAGTCCTAAGTATTTTTTCAGAATTCATTAGTTCTCTTCTTTGATTGAAGTTTAGATTGAAAGGTAATGGAAGGAAAATTACAATTGAAACTCAAATGCAATTGAAATTTGTGGATTTCAATAAACTTTAAATTTCAAATGCAAATACAACCTACAATCCTATTTGAATTGAATTGAAATGTAATGCAATGCACATACAATTCAAATTTAAATCACATTCACTTCTAATTCAATAGAAATAAGAAGTTCTAAAAACTTTTCATGAATTTGGATTTGTACTTTCCTATCATTTGAAAAAATGAAATGCATTGTGCAGTACTATTTCATTTAAAATATGTATTACATTCCATTTTTTTTGAAATGGATTCCAGAAATTGATAATCTTAATTTAACCCCTAAAGGACCATTGTCCCTACGGGGGACAAATGCGTTTTCGGGCAGGTACCTACGGGCTGAAATTTTCTCCTGATTTCTTGAAACTTTTTTTGGAGGTAGAAAAACTGATTAGCTTCAAGGAAATATAATTTTTTTCACAATCGGTGCCCGGGAAAAAAAGTTATGACCATATAAGCTCAAAACAGGCTACGGGGGGCAGCTCGGGCAGCAAAAAAGAAAGGGACAAAAATTTGAATTTTTTTTTTTAATATTTTTTTTCTCATAGATTATATATTTGGCTTTCCAAAAAGCTTTGATTCATTTCATTTGGATATGTTATGAGAAAGTTATGGACATTCTTGTTTTTCGGGCAATTAAAGCATCTTCTTGAAAAAAATAACTTTGGGATTCATTTCTAAATGCAATTTTTCAAATTTTTCAAATTTTTTTTTTGGGATGGTCTGATTTACTTGTTAGAACAATCTCACCATTGGGATTAGTGCATTTTAATTCCATCTAAAATATATGAATGTTTTAGATTTTCCTTCTATCTTGTACTTACATCTACTTAACAATTTTTTTAAGAATGATAATTAAGTTTTTTTTTTATATTATTTTTTTTCTAGACTCTCAACTCAATTCTCCACTATATAAAATAAAAGCTCAAAACTCTGTAGTGCAAAAATTTTAAGTTAAAAATGTTTAAAGTCAAAAAATCTAGTCCCGCAATGTGCTGAAAAACTTGTTTTTTTCACTTTAAATGCAAATATCTTGCAATCTGTGTGGTCAAAAATTCTAAAAAAAATTCCACACATTATTATACTAGTTAGGTGTAAGATCCTACGGTTGGATGTGAAAAAAAAGCATTTTCCAATTTTTTTTACTCTTTGCTATAGAAATGGCAGTTTTCAGTGTTTTTTGGCAGAAAAAAGGCCTCGGTCCTTTAGGGGTTAAATGAAAGTTACATTCAACTAAGAATGAAATTACATTCACATTCATATTCTATTTCATTTTCCGCCACAAAATTGTACATGAAATTTAATTTGAATGCAAGGCAAATTGTATTGCAATTCAAGTGAATTTCCAATTCAATTTCGATTGAATTCCAATTTCTACGGAAATTCAATTCATGGACAATTCATTGCATTCAAGTTCAAAACTTAAAATTCATGAGAGCATCAGATTCATTTTGAATTTTAATTGGAATGACTTTGTAAAATCAACTATACTTTGAATGGGTCGACAATGCAATTCAAATTGAAGTGGAATTGGAAAATGAATGATAAACCATTATTAGGTAACACTATTTGGACCATAATGAATGAAAATATATATGAAATTGTAAATCAGTCATTTGTCTAAACATAATTTCATATTAGTGTTAAAGATAATTTCATATTAGAAATGAGCTCATAAGAGCTAGGAAGTAAAACTCTAAATGGATATGGTAAAAATTAGGTAACACTATTTGTACCATAACACTAAATATCATCATTATTGTAGTGGGTTTAGGATAACTATTCTAAATAAATATTCAAGTAATGGAAATCGACGCTTTCTTCTAAAGTCCACGGGGAATCGTCCAAAGCTTAGAAGTCACAATCCTCTTGAAGTTCAATCCAGTGAGTGTGCAAGTTGGTTATGGATGTGAACTCTTATTTCTCTAGAACGGATTTGTCATCGTGTCATGGGCTAAGCGATTTGTGGCTTCTTCAAATGTATTCTACTATATGCTGAAATGAATCATTAATGTGTATTTGATTACAAGGTCCATTCTATTTGAGGCTCATTTCTAAAAGTCGTTCAGACGTTAATACCATAGATGCATCTTCATTATGGAGAACAATGGCAATTCAATAATTAGTTGTTGGTTCTTAATCATTAAATATAATTGTATACATGAAATAGAATATGCATTACCATTGAAGATTATTTTTAACAAAAATAAAAAATTTGGTATCAATTTCTAGTACTTAAATCTTTCTTTCTTAAAAAAATCCAAATACAATATCTTTTAGTATGTTTGTTTTTTTTCCTTTAGAAAAATAAAATCCCACGTTTGTATTTCATATTATTGTTGAATCTTCCCTTAGACAAATGATTGATTCATAATTTCATATATATTTCATTCATTATGGTCCAAATAGTGTTACCTAATAATGGTTTATCATTCATTTTCCAATTCCACTTCAATTTGAATTGCATTGTCGACCCATTCAAAGTATAGTTGATTTTACAAAGTCATTCCAATTAAAATTCAAAATAAATCTGATGCTTTCATGAAATTTAAGTTTTGAACTTGAATGCAATGAATTGTCCATGAATTGAATTTCCGTAGAAATTGGAATTCAATCGAAATTAAATTGGAAATTCACTTGAATTGCAATACAACTTGCCTTGCATTCAAATTAAATTGCATGTGCAATTTTGCGGCGGAAAATGAAATAGAATATGAATGTGAATGTAATTTCATTCTTAGTTGAATGTAACTTTCATTTAAATTAAGATTATCAATTTTTGGAATCAATTTCAATAAAAATGGAATGTAATACATATTTTAAATGAAATAGTACTGCACAATGCATTTCATTTTTTCAAATGATAGGAAAGTACAAATCCGAATTCATGAAAAGTTTTTAGAACTTCTTATTTCTATTGAATTAGAAGTGAATGTGATTTAAATTTGAATTGTATGTGCATTGCATTACATTTCAATTCAATTCAAATAGGATTGTAGGTTGTATTTGCATTTGAAATTTAAAATTTATTGAAATTCACAAACTTCAATTGCATTTGAGTTTCAATTGTAATTTTTCTTCCATTACCTTTCAATCTAAACTTCAATCAAAGAAGAGAACTAATGAATTCTGAAAAAATACTTAGGACTGAAATCGTTAGGGTTTAGGGTTTAGGGTTTAGGGCTTAGATTCTGAACCTCACAAGTTTAATAAGAACAATGGAATCCTAAGCGACCTTAATTGAAATTGGAATCCAAGGCGGTTTGGCCCATCCGCTCGATGGTCCGCCCGTCCGCCTGCTGACCGCTCGTCCGTCCGTCCGTCCGCTGGTCTGTCCACGGGTCCGCCCCGTCCGCTCGTCGTTTGCCCGTCCGCGAGATCGTCCGCCCGTGGTTCGGGCCGTCCGCCCGTCCGCTGCGGAGGTCTGTCCGTCCGTCCGCCGGTTTGGGCTAGGTCCGCGTCGTCCGGATTAGCTTCGGGGGAGGGTACTTTTTAGGTCTGGGAGCGGACGGCTATATGAGCGGACGGCCACTATCTTTCTCCTCACTTCCACTCTCCCATTGAGGAAACAAGCCATGTTAGATGTGCTACTATTGCTTCACCGCGCTAGTTGCTCCTATGTGGTGGAGAGTTGGGGTCAATTATTTTTTTCCGATATAAGGTTTGGCCTTTGGGACTTCATCACTTTGACACGCTCGAAGATATCGACATGCGTTCTTAGTATTTGGTGAACATATCAAGACTTCAAGACTTTGACAATTACAATTTCAATTTCATAGTTGACGGTCATCACTCGACAATCAAAACATTCAGTAGTTATGGCAACAAAAAATACTGGTGCAGCTGAAAGCAGCAAGAAATCCAAACCTAGAGGAGCTGGTCATCAGTTGCGGTATGATATTTTGCTGAACGACAATATTAAGGCGGAGGACAGTTGGGAGAAGGAGGACACAGAGTACTGGTCTTTTAAATTGTGCAAGAAATATGTGAAGATGTATCACATTGGGAAGTTGTGGCCTAAAGACTGTCATGCTCTTCACACTAAAGAGTACTGTTTTAAACCAGGAAGTTGCTTGAATGATCATTTTGTGCATCGCTCGATGGAGGTATGGCGTGCTCTTTTTGGAGACAAGGGTATGAGCAAGGGCAAAATAAACTACAGTTTGGCATGCATGGTTTATGCTAAACTTGTGTTGCCTCGCAAAGTAGCGTGGAACACGTATCCTAAGACATCGGCAGCACCAGTTCAACTGTCCTTCTATAAAAAAGATATTCTGGATACGTTTGTATCAAATGTCGAACTTCCTGAAGCTCGTGGTACATCAAAGCATGCAACTAAACAAGTACCTAGTGCCGTTCAAACGGGAAAGCAGAATGTAGAAGTTACGAAGGGAAAAGAAAAGGAGACATTGCTTCCATCCAATGAAGCGAAGGCCAATTCAAATGATCTAGCGAAAGGGCAAGACATTCCACTTCAAACCGAAGTGGATGGTATGAAAGGCATCGGAGGAAAAAATAACGCTGAAGGTGAAACCAACCAAAATGTTACTACGGACTGTGCGTTTAGGGTTGTATATGCGAAAGGAGTTGTATCGGACGCTCCTGCATCATCTATGAATCTTGTACCGAACGTATCAAATCCAGTGCAGGAAACTTGTGTATTTAAGACGGCTCATCTTCCAAATGAAGAGGATTCAACAGCGCCTTTCGACAAGTCCGAGGAAGAGGTTTCTGTCGAAGAACTGGAGAGGGCAACCAATACAATCACTAATCTTCTAGAGAGCAATGTCCTAGGGGACATTACTACCAGAGATAATTATGAGGACGAGAACCAAAGACAGAGCCCATCCCCAAGACAAATGCATACAATGTTGCCTTCGGAAGAGCCACCCATTCATATCGTTGTCAATAATGAGGAAGGGATACCTTCTCCATTCTTTCATCCAGTGTTGAATTTGTTGGATCGTGAAGATCTTGAGAGATTACGCCAGATTCCTCCAGTACGAGAAATAGAGAACTTCTTAGAGTGTACTCTTCGATGGCAAAAAATTAAAATCGGCCCAACCGGTTTCACCGTTTCAAATGAAGGGGGCCCTTCAAATGAAACTTGCACTGAAGAGGAAAGTGACAGTTCAATGGAAGGGGGAGAAGGGCACTCCAAGTCACGCTTTTCTAAAATGGACTTCAAAGACATGTTTAAAAGCGCTTTATCTCTATCATGTACAGCTAGACTTGTGGCTGAATGCACACCTACCCTTGAGGCAATCGTGGATTCCTTCTCTCAAATCACGCCACAGATTATGCATGGTGCATTGGCTTTCAGGAAGTTTGTTGATTTCGCAAACGAACTGCAGGATAATAGGGTGAAAGACCTAAACAACTTATGTGACCTTGAAAAGAAGGTTATAGAGCTTACGAAAGTGTCTTATGCAAAGGAAGACCATGACGAGTTGAAGGAAAAGTATATGGCATTGCAGAAAGAACATGAGGAACGTAAGCAACAGTATGAGAGGGAGCGGCTCAGAAATGAGAAATTGAAGGTCCAAAATTTGCAGTTGACAAAGAACTGCAAGACATCCGAGGGGACGTTACGTGAGAACCGGGAGATGTTACAAAAATTACAAAACGAGAAGACATGTGAACATTGCAAGGGCTCATGGGAGGAAAGTGAACGGACTGAAGATAGTGATCGACTTTCTCTTCCGCTCAAGAAGGGCAAAGCCGTGAACGAGACAACAAAAGTTGCAAAGGTCATTGAGAGCCATCACGCTATCCCTCTTCTCTCTCTTGCCCTTGACATTGTTGAGAAGGGCAAAGCCGTAGATGAGAGCACAAAAGTTAAAGTGGCTGTTGAAAGCTTGGAACCTGAGCCTCTTCTCTTATTGGAAGGCTCTAAACCCACGCAACCGGTCGACCCTATGGTCGACGACTTAAAGCAACAATTGGACTTGGCAATTCAAGAGAAGAATGAGGTGGAGTCTTTAATGAGACGAATGGAAAAAGTAGGAGTTCTAAGCAATATCCTTCCAAAGGGTTTAGGGGACTTGCGTTGGATGTTTTGGGCGAGGCAACTACAAGATCCTGCACGAGTGTCCTCTCGACTCATGAGTGGGCTCCTCACGTATGCAATGGAGTCGGACAAAACATACAATCACGTGGAGAGCTCTTATTTGCGTCTCAAGAGGAAGATGGAGGATGAAAGAGTGAATCTTGATGTGCAGGTTACGGTTTGGGGAGACATGGATCGAATATTTGAGCGCCTAAACCACGGCAAATCCTATCATTTCGAGGACATCAATTGGGCCAAAGAAGTGGAAGAAGGATGGGTAGTTTACAACACATTGTCTGCTCACATATTTGATGAGGAAAAGACACTTGTGCTTGGCAGTAATCCTAATGATTTCCTGTTGAAAGGGAAGTGTTGTCTTTGCCAACATGGTTTTGGGCCCGAAGGATGTTTAACTTTGGGCCAATGTGGCCATTCTTTCCATATTCTTTGTATCCAAAGGGCCGCAATGTATACCGCCCGTTGTCCCATGTGCTGTATTCCTTTGGCTACAAGACTTTTTGAAATGCTAGGGATTTCGATTTTGATGCCACCGGGTCACGAGTAAAATCGATGGAACCTTCCCTTTGACCAAGCGCCATACAAATTCCAAAACTATTTGCATTGGGGAAAAGCAATTGATTGGGATTCTACCCTAAGCATACATGGGTTGATTAACCCCGAGGTTACTCCTGTGGATAAGTAGTTTTGGATGACACGGGACGTGAAAGTGGAGTTGCGTGCCTTTGGAATCCGATGCTTGAGTCTCGAGAATTATTCTGCCGTAGCATGGGAGGACATTGAAGCATCGAACACAATAAATTCTTTCGAAATCCCGAGGCGGAATGGAAGAAAGATGAGACCGATGACCGTTTGGTAAAGGTAGAATGCGACCCTGAAGTCATTGTGCAATATCAGAGGTACAACCATGATTTGATAGGATGGGCCCTCGTTTTATCAAAGTTGGAAGAAGCAGCAAAGGTGCGTTCCAGAGTGGACTTGGATCTAATATTAACGCAAGACCATAAAATGGAAGATGTTGCTCGAGCATTCGATAGGAGGATGGATGATGTTATTGCGAAGTGGAAGAATTATCTAGGGGGGGAAAATGCAAGTGGCGATCTCAATCAATTCTATGTGAGAAACGAGGACGAGGAAATTCAAAAACTTCTACTAGAAGTAGATTCTGCTGTCCGGACTTTGAAGGCGCGTGAAGTGGAATTGTCTCCGAAGCGCAAAAACAAACAGAAGATTACAGAAGAAGATGACCACTCTCCAAAAACAAAAAGACAATTTGAGAGGGTTGATATGGAAGTAGGAGCTTCCCGTGAACTTCAGAATTGCCTTCAACAAGGGAGTCCTCAATCAGTACCTCGTCGAACAAGTAGAAGACTCATGGAGAGGGAGGGGACATCTCGTGATACGGAAGACAATAATGGTGCCAGAATGTAATAGAAAAATGTTTCATTTTTGACTATAAACCTACATTAGTAATAATAGAAGATTACTAAGTAGTATAGGCTTTATTATTTTTGTTTGCACTCTAAGTATGGCATTTTTTCAGTTTTTGTCGTTTTTGAATCGCGCATATCATAACTTCTTTATAATTTGTATCAGTTTGCCTCCCAAAAAAATGTTTTTATTGTCTTATTCATATATTAATATATATATTTTTATGTATTTTTTGGCCTTCTTTGTTGATGATGTTCTCTTCATTTGTGATGTGTTTGGCACAACGATTTTTTGGTTTGTATAATAGTATAATACTGTGTTTCTCTTGTGTTCACTGTCATGGTTTTATGAAAAAAAGAAAAATGAATCCTATCTGTTCGCCCGTCCGCCCGTCCGTTGGGGCTTCTTCCAACGGTTAGTTTGATTTCAGCAACTCAACGTATCAGAGCAAGGAAGAAGGTAGTTGAAATCACTCCTGTTAACCTGAATGCTAAGATTTCCAAGGGCTAGAGCTACATTTCTTGTGTCTCTTGCTTGGTAATGCATAGTTCAGTGAATAGGGGGGCTTTGGTTTCCAAGGCTTCATGCAATACTTTTATTTGATACATGATACAATGATACATGATGATTTGAATGCACATGTATTTTAAAGTTTGAGCGAATATTGGTAATTTCAAAGTGAAAATGGGAAGAAGCTTTTCACAATGAAGAAGAATTTCTCAGAATGGTATACTGTTACATCAAGTGGTAAAGTGAAGTGCCAAGCATACAGCTTGGAATTTGCGAATCGAAAGTGCCGCATGTTGAGTCATTTGGGATATGAAGGAAAGAATGGTACTCGTGACACAGGAATAAGCCTATGTACGCGATTGACATCTGGAGTTCGAGCTCTTTTTCTTCGGTGTGATGGATCATTCCCACGGAGATTGGATCTTGAGAATGTAGATTGCCAACATCTTCCAATAGTCACAAATAGTACGCCAAATGGAAAGGATTCAGACCGTTCAACTCAAAAGGACTCGTGCACAGCTCCCATTGAAACAGCTTGTTCAGCTTCGGGAATGAACCAAAACACAGAATCCAGGAGCCAACAAGAAACTCCACCTTCTTCCATCAGTAGGCCTCGTAGACAATGCCAGCTAACAGATGGTTTTGAAGAAGCTGGTAGATGCAATTTGAATACGTTGTGGGCTAATTTTTTCTATTCAGCAAACATATCGTTCGCGATAGCAAGAAGTGAAGTATTCAAAGAGGCAGTGAAGAGAATGGCTGAGTTCAAAAGGCAATACAGCCCTCTTTCGTATAACGCTTTACGAACAAAATTGTTAAACCAAGTGAAGGGAGATATTGAGGTAAAATTGCAGAAGCAGACAGAAAATAGTATCCGAAAATTTAGTGCAACATTGTCAACTGATGGATGGAGCTCAGTTACAAATCAGCCATTGATAAATGTGATGCTCGTGTCTTCCGCGGGAAAACAATTCTTGGGATCAGTGAACACAAGTGGGTTTGAAAAAAATGCAGAGTATTTGGCAACTATTTTGGACACAATTATACAGAAGGTAGGGCCTCAGAATGTGGTGCAAATAACCTCGGATAATGCTCCTATGAATCTTAAAGCCGTGCAAATTATAACAAAGAAGTATCCGTACATATTTTTCCAAGGATGCGTGGTCCACGCCTTGAATTTGTTGCTCAAAGATTGGGGCAACGAAGGGTGGATAGGGAATTTGGTTCATGAAGTACAGATGGTGCTTAAGTTTTTTAGAAAGCAACACATGCCGCTTGCACTATTTCGTACTTACGAAAAAAAATTGAGCTTGTTGATGCCGGAGGAAACAAGATTTGTCTCCAATTTCATTGCACTGAAGCGCTTGCTGAAGGTGAAGAGTGCATTAAAATAAAGTGTGACTGACCCGCGTTGGGATACATACGTGAGGACCTTGTCGGACAAGAAAGGCAATAGTCGTACAAAGTCTTGACTTGTGAAGAGGATACTGAACAACTCTGAATTCTGGAAGAATTGTAAGAATTTGATTGAATTGCTGGGCCCTGTTGTTTATGGCCTCCGTGATCTAGATGCAAAGACACCATGCACGGGCAAGGTTCTGCATATTATGCGGAAAATGCGGCAACATGTGTTGGATATAGATAATCCACTTTTTCGCTTGACTAAAGAAGAAGTGAAACCACTGCAGCAGACATTCCAGAATCGATGGGAATTAGTGGAGAATGATCTCATGTATGCTGGGGCTCTTTTAAATCCATACCTTCTCCACGACACAGAGTTAGCCAACGATGATCATGCAATTGACGCATGCAAGAACATATTCAGGCGAATATGTAAACATGGAGAGTACGCTGACGTTGTTAAGGAGTTCATGGCTTTTTGACATCATGAGCCTCCTTTTCACAACATGTTAGATCCAGGTGAGTCCAAATTATCAGCGCACACTTGATGGGATTTTGAAGGAGTATGCGAAAAAGTCATTGTTCCAATTGTGAGGAGAATATTGGGGCAACCTGTATCTTCATCTGCATGTGAACGCAATTGGAGTAGTTATTCTTTTGTTTACAACAAATCTCGTAACAAGTTAAAAACAAAGAGAGCCATGGATTTGGTATATGTGTACACAAATTCAAGAGTCTTGTCCGCATCAAAGGAGAGAGATGAGAAAGAATGGTACCATAAGAATGCGGAGTCGGAAGAATCCAGGGGGCCTATTGGTGACGACGACAGCAGTGATGATGATGATGATTTTCTGGAAGGAAATATTGTCAATCACGTCTATGACGAAGAATGTGAAGACATGGAACAATCGGAAGATGAACAAGGAAGAAGTGATGCGGACCTTCTAAATGACGTCCGCCACGATATGAGTGGACACATGCACAAATCCGGTGGTGGCAAATGGAATATGCACAATGATAATGTGACCAACAATAATGGAAACGAGTATGATTTCCCTGTAGAGGATGGTCACTGTAAGAGTGATGAAGAGATACCTTCCATAGCAAAATTTCTAAATGGAAGCCGCCTTCTCAGCACCGAATCGCTTTTGACAAACAAAGAGGACACCAATGTTATACTAGTAACTGAAATTGGGATTACGGTTGTAGCTGGTACGTCTGAAAGAGGGGTGGTGCTTAGTACGGAAAAGTCACCATTGGCGGCAGTGGCCCATTTAGAAGAAAATGACGAACGAAAAGATGAAGACCAAGTGAATGTGGTCAATACAATGTTGGAGTCTGGAGGAAGACTGAGAAGCAATCGTACTAAGGAACAAAGTACCGTGGATCCTACCACGCAACTACTGGTGAACAATGTAGTTTCACAGTTGATAGAAAATGGAAGCCCGAATATGCTACATACTAGTGAAGGCATGAAAAAAAGCATACCAAGCACCCTAAAATCGCCACGTAGGAATCATCCAGCACCTCCACGAGTACTATTCAATATGAAAAGTACCACTGTGTTAGGTTCAAGAAGTTCTGAATCTGAAATGCGGACTTCCAACATATCTTCAAGCTGTATTCATGAAGATAATGTGACATTGGATGCCGTGTTCAAGAAAAGAGGTTTCCCACTTCAATCATCTATGAAGCCATCAAACGTGAAATTGAAATCTTTGAATGAAGTACATGGATGCAGCACCGAGGGGCAACAAACAGGAAAAATAATGTTGGAGGAATCTATTGAAGCCAAGAGAAGACGAGTGATGGAGCCGTTGGTTATATCCCCGAAGAAGAAAGCAAACGTAGGAAAACCTCCTCTTGATAGACGTGAGCGAAATGCGGTACTTCCTCTCACAAAACCAAAAGCGGTTGATTGTCTTCGACAACGCATAGGAAAAACTTTAATGCAAGTGAAAAAAGAGAAGAAGATGGGCAAGTCAAAGAGAGCTTGTACATCTAAGAAAGTGCTTAACACTAGGGGTGGAAGTCAATTATCTGCTTCAGACGACGAAGATGACACGTTTGACAGTGAAGACGACGGACTTCAATCAAATGAATATAGTAGCGGGGCAGAAGTGAAAGGAGACATTGATTACTACCCTGTGAAATCCAATCGTAGAAAAGGCTCAAACGAAGGGTAGTTCGTAAAGAAGGTGTTTAAAGGCAAAAAGTTGAAGAGACAAGACTTCAACTATTGTGTGCAAGCATTGATCCCTAGTAGAGTACTACAGTAAGTAGAGTAGTAGACTAGAACTCTAGAAGTTTAGAACTAGTTTGCATGTTTATGTTTGAAAATGTATTGAAATCTTTAAGTTTATTACATTCCATTGAAAGTGAAATTCAAAAAATGTTCCTTGTGTATTCTTTGATTTTTTATTTTCAAGTATTCAACAACGTATTTTTGAAAGCAACATACCTCAAAAACATCAAAAAGTAACCTACTACTTGCAACAAAATAAAAATGTATTTATACGAATATAACTCAAAGTACTCAACCATAAAATACTAAAATCGCCCGTCTACCCGTCCGCCCGTCCGCCCGACCGCCGGACGGCGACTGGACATCGTCCGCGCACGTCCACAGCATCCACAATCGTCTGGACGTCCGGTTTTCGGACGCGATTTCCGAAAAATCGAACGTCCGAGACAACCCTGCTACGTGTGGCTTGTCACTAAGGACTCCCTTCAATGTCCAAAAGTGCGTATACAAGGGAGCCCTCTTTGCACAAATGTAGAAGACATAATATAATACTACGTATATTTTTGGATGCCCCTTCGTAGAAATATGCCTACTTAGTGTAGGAATAGACCACAAAAATTGCAACTCTAAATCATTAATTTTAGTAGTCACCCAATACTAAAAATCCTAAACCTCAAAATGTGACAGATTAGCAAAATTGAATTTTAAATATAAAATTAATTTCTAAAATTTCTAAAAAATCTTGGATTTGATAAATAACAAATCATTCATCTTCAATAAAAATTTCAACTACCTTGGCTTTATGCTCCAAAAGTTAGAGCAAAGAGCTAGTCCAATATACTACATGTGATGCCAAAATCTACCATTAATTCTTACAATGACCATGAAGTGCATTGTCCACTATCTAAGAATTCTTGAAGGCTATTTTCTTATCTTCCCCCTTCTTCTTAATAGCCTTCATTCTAGCAGCATCATCCCAAATGCTAGCCCTGCTTTGTCCACCTACTCTCATCCACTACCTTATTTACATAATAAGAATAAATTAGTATCGTTAGCTGCCTTTGCAACTTAGCATCCAATCCCAAATCTACAAACAAAGTAGCTACATTAAACTATGACTTAGTCATCCATCCTTAGGGTTAGTTCCTTCCTACAAACTTCAATGGAAACGTTGTTTTGGAGCTACCTCTCTTTGTGCTTCATCTTCATCATTATATGACATGGATAAACAATATGCCAATTTGTGAGCTCCCAATTTGTCACTTGGGACTCGTAGAATTATTTTTTTGGAAATTTGCAATTTAAAGTTGATAAAAGTATAGAAAAATCCATAAAAAGAGTGTAGAACCGAAATAGGGTTGTGTCATACCCATTATAGTATTTGGTCTAGATTTGTGTTTTTTACTTAGAATCCCCCAAATCTTGCCTAAAAATAGTATAGAAATAACGGAAAGGTTAGATTTGAAGGATTCGAGTCAGACAGCCCCAAAAGGGCTAAATCCCACCATAAATGTGGCGATTCATGGCTAGGTCGGTCCGAGGGATCCACAGCGAGGCCACTAGGTCGGGTCCTAGACTTAGATTTAAAATTCTCCATTAGATCGACGAATTCTCGAAATCCCGATTGTTAGGATGCAAGAGTCACTCACGCAAGACCGGGGCCGTCAAGGAATCTACAGCCCAAGGATGGTGTTCTAGGGTGAATCCCATGCCAGGAGTCCAACGGCGAAATCGGTTTGCCAAGATTCCTCCACCTGCAGAAGATTCCCGCACCGTCGCTAATTCGAGGAGATGTCCAGTTTAAATCTCCATTGACCAATCGTATCAGGTACGGAAACACACCCGCACGTCTTTCATGCGACTCCCTGAGAGGTCACGTGAAAAATCCCGGCATCTTCTGACTTGCAGAAGAACCTTTTTCCGGGTGGTCAACCCTCCTAACCTCCAAAAGAAATTTCATGGAAATTACCCAGGTTACAATAAAATCTCACTAAAAATTAGACTAGCTTGTTTTATGTTAATAATGCGCTCCGTGAAGTTTCACAACATTTCGATAGCGGCAAGTACCCGAACCGGCAAGATTCCTCGGGAATTAACCACGTGGCGGGGTCCCCGCTACGTTGACCGGCATTCCGGGACCATATGATGGCGAAACGAAGTCAACCAAAAGTCCTTCCCGACTCTCTCGCACCTACTGGAGACCCTAGGCTATTCACATTTCTCAAAATAGGAGACCCCCAAGATCTAGGATTTTACCACGATTTGGTTTTTAAACTAAATTAGCCTATGATGGGTTTTTGGCCTCGGTACGGAGGACAGGAGGGTGTGGATCTAAACACGGCGATCTGGATCCAACGGCGCAATCCGTTTAGCGATTGTAGCTAATCTCCAAAAGTTAGGATGTTGGTCCAGCATAGATGGTAGAAGTAGAAATTCAGGATGTAGGATGAAAATCTTTGAGGATGAGGATGAAAATCCCCGTTGATAAGGTTACCTTAGAGCTTTAGAGAGAGGGGTGAGCCCTTGAGAAACCTATATAAGGGCCCCATTTCTCTCTCTAAAACACCCCTCACTTTTGTTTGGGTTCGTGGGTCCAATTTGCTTTGGATATTTTGGCGTTTGAAGCCAAAAACCTCTACGGTGTTTTTGGAGCACTTTTCGCTCCATTGTTGCTAGATTTCAAGCTTTGAAGGTCTTTGGGGGTCCTTCTATCTTGCCTTGTGTACTTCTCGTGCGTTTGTTATATCCTTGTTACGAGTTAAGAGTCCTTGTTCTCTCTTGTTGTACCTTTGTGAGCTAACTTGTAAGTTTAGGAGTCTTTTGGGGTCGTGACCTAATCCTAAAGTCACCCCCCACCGTACCTTGACGATGCCGCTTTGGAGGGCCTTTAGCTTGTGAAGTTGTGTGTCTTTACGTGTACTAAAACGTGTGTTTTTCCTCACTTATGTGTCCTCACCCTCTTCTAATTTTTCCCTTGTTGCGTGGACCCCCCCTCGGGACGGCGAAGCTTTGGCTTTGTCACACGTGTTTCTAAGTTTGTCTTTTCTATCTCCTTCTAATATCCTCCTTGTTGTGTGGACCCCCCCTCGGGACGGCGAAGCTTTGACTTTGTCACACGTGTTTCTAAGTTTGTCTTTTCTATCTTCTTCTAATATTCCCTTGTTGCGTGGACCCCTCAAAGCGACGGCGAAGCTTTGAACTAGTAACAACGTCAAGTCCTACAGTGTGTGTTAAAATACTCTTAGACGGCGGAGCTTTGAACCCGTGGAGTGTCACAAGTCCTAAAGTTGGTGTTAAACCCAATTTTACGGCGAAGCTTTGAACCTTCATAGCCTTAGATTCCAAAGTCTAGTTTCCAAGACCTTTGTGGAAACCTCTAGAGTTTAGCTTCCAAGAGATGTAGGTTCCTTTGCACTTATCAAGTGTAGTGTCTTCCAAAGTTTTATTTAGTTTAGTTGTTTCCCAAGGTCTTAGTGAGTTTAGTACCCTCGAGGTTTTATTTCCCCCTAGCCTTAGCCAGCAATTCAATATTAAAGTAGCCTTAGCAAAAAACCAGACTTAAAATAGCCTTAGCAAAAATCCAGTCCTAAAATAGCCTTAGCAAAAAATCAGCCTTAATATAGCCTTAGCAAAAAACCAGATCCGAAGCCAGCATCCGAAACCAGCATCCCAACCAGCATCCCATCAGAAATCAGAAGTTCTGTTTTGTTTTGAAAAAAAAAAAATTAAAATTAAAATCCTGACCCCCCCAGCCAGCCAGCCGGGAAGGGCCAGGCAGGCTCCGGTTGGACAGAGGCTCTCGGTTGGGACAGCAGCTCTCGGTTGGGATAGCAGGCTCCGGTTGGGACAGCAGGCTCTCGGTGGGGCAACCGGGGCTCCTCCCAAATTTTGATTCCTTTTTTTTGTTTGTTTCACATTTTGGTTCTCTCAAACCAGAACACAAACAAAGATAAAGCAAACTAAAGGAATGTTGGACTAATTAAGTGCTAAGCAGGGGTGAAGTAGAATTAGGGCCAATAAAAATACGAAAGGGAGGAGGAAGAAGAGAGCGGAGCACCACCGTACCTGCACACGAAATCGGGTTCTATCACCACTCACACCTACACACAATGGAAGGAAATTAGGGAGAAGGATGTGTTATAGGAGTGGAAAGGAGAGAGACGATGAATAGTGCCTAGCTAGGAGATTATGTAGGAAATCTAGAAGAACTCATTGCAACCGTTGGGAGGAAGATTAGGATGACACAAAGCAAGGTTGCGTAAGAGGGTAGGAAGAACATTTAAACCCTTCTCGTAGTTTGAAACCATAGTGTAAGACCCATAAAAGCTTAGGTGGAATAGTACTAGTGTAGAAGAAAGAGGAAGAAAGAAAAGAAAGGAGGAAGGGAAAGAGAGAGTTTAGATCATCAAAAATTGTAACATTTTCTAAATAAGCGGTGAGCTTGGAAAAAATTCAAAACAAGGCCAAAGACTACCATAGAGCGTGAGGATGTACACGTGCACATGGACAAAATTATTTCCGACACCGGTAGTGAAGAGGTGAGTTTTTGATTTAATCTTTGATGTTTTCTCCCTAATTAGCATTTATTTTCCTAATCAGCCCTTAGAGCGTGATTAGCATCCGAGATTAGTGCAAATTAGAAGTTTAGATTCAAAAAGTTATAGATTAGGAATAGAGGTTTCCGAAAACATCTTATAATTAAGATTCGACCGTAAACTGACCACGTTAGGCTAAGTTAAGCGGTAGGGGGTAGGACGGAGGAATTTTGAGTAAAATTCATCCAAAAAGAATTAATTTGGAAGTTTAACTTAGGGGGTTAAAATTTCCAGTGAAACCTTAGGGTAGTTAGAAAAGGAAATTAGGGTTAATTAGGAGTAAACAATCCGAGTGGGAAGTAGAAATTAAAAAGTAAAACTTTGGACTAAATTTAGGAGGTAGAAATTACGAGTAGATTTTTGAGTTAGAAATAGAGTTAGAATTAGAAGTCAAAACTCAGAGTAAAATTGTGGAAGTAAGTTTAGAAGTTAAGCCCTAGAGTTAAAAGTTGGAGTTCAATTTAGGAGGGTAACATTTAGAGTTAACCTAGAATTAAAACGATAGGATTAAGTTTGGAGGTAGAAATTCACAGCCTAAAGTCAAAAGTTCAGATTAAAATTAAAGGTTAAATTTCAGAGTCAATTGGGAAGTAAAAAGTTAAAGTGAAAAGCTAAAAGTAGAAGTTAAAAGTTGAAAGTAGTGGTTAAATTTTAGAGTTAATTTAGGAGTAAAAATTTAGAATTAAAAGTCAAAAACCTAGAGTTAAATTAGGAGTAAAAATCTACAGTAAAAAGTGAAAAGTTAGAATTAACTTTAGAGGGTAACTCTTAGAGTAGTTTAGAAATAAGAACATAGAATTAAAAGTGAAACTTAGAATTACCCTAGAAGGTTAAAACTTGGAAGTTAGGAGTTGAAGTTGATTTAGAAATAAAAACCTAGAGTTAAAAGTCAAAACCGTAGAGTTAAATTTAGAAGGGTAAATTTAGAATAGAATAGAGGAGTAAAAACTTAGAGTTAAAAGTTAAACCTAGAGTTAAATTCCGAGGATAAATTTCAAAGTTAAATTAGGAGTAAAAACCTAGAGTCAAAAGTCGGTAGTTAATATTTAACACCAAGTTAAAAGAGTTAAAATCTAGAGTTTCATTTAGAGGTTGAAAATCAGAGTAAGAGTTGAACTTTAGAATTAATCTTTAGAAGTAGAACTTCTAGGTGGAGTCTTAAAACCCCACAATAGTCTTAGAGGTTCATGGAAGGAACATAGGGGTTCCCCTTTTTACGTAGTTAGGGACGTTAGAAATGACGCCAACTACCCAGTCTACCCTCGACATAGGATAGATAGTTAGGGAGTCAGGATTTCACCATCACTCTGAACATCGCAGTTAACTTGTGAGTTACTACATGCATTACTAATTATTCGCTGCCATCCACGACCCTTAGGAAACGTTAGCAAAAAAGATCCATTGCTTGGAAGGCACAGTGGACCGCGCTCACAACACCCCCATATATTAAAAAAGTGGATAAAGGCATAGAACCTGGTCGGTGTTCGCTCTATTACCAAGGGTGGGTAATCTAGCGCCCATACAATTATGCATGGTGTTAAATCATGACATTCAATATCAATAACCAAAATAGCTTCAAATTTAGAAAAATTTCTTGTGCATGTCATTTGGTATGTAACAATTCTAACTGTGACTACTTCAAACGATTGTCTAAGGGCAACAAGATTGAGTGGTGTGGTTATATTTTTTTTCCATTCTATATTGGTGTAGACCATTTAAAGGAATCTATTATTTTTTGCAGGATATGCAAAATTCCACCCCATTGCATTAGTATCTATAATACTAGAATATATTATGTTTTCAGCAATATTTTCTTCATGACTAGAGCATGCATTCATTTAGGGAATCACGTGCATCTTGTCGCTCTTAGAAGATATAGAGAATCCTTAGACTCCATTACCAGGCTCATTATAGGCAAGGTTTCAAAACCCCTATTGCCCCTAAGTCTGTCATTGCTTTTGTAACTAGTAAGCAATTTTTAAACAACCACCTTATATGCAACAGTGAAGGACCTAGAAAAAGATCTTGAAGAGGAAGTTGCTCAAGGATATTACGGACATGTTTCAAGTATTGAGTTCAATATTTGCAATATTTGCAATATTTGCAACATTATTTTTTCTTTTTATAATTCTACTAAAGGTAGGATTGTAGATAGCTTTATGAATATGGAACAAAATTTAAAATTTGAATACATTTATGACAGTGTCTTTCATTGATAAGGAAAAGAGAAGGTATATTTGTTCAAAATGTTGGTAGAAGGATCTAACAATGGAGTGGATTTAGTCAAGTGCATGCAACCCAAAGTGAAGATCTGGAATATGTGTGGCTCATGTTTGACCACATCAAAAGCGTGAAGGATTGAACAACCATGGTCTGCCATGTATATGACACACAAGGCAAGAAAGTCATGACAATTGCCATTTGTGACATGCAATGTAAAGACACATACAGAAGTTCAATGCATCATGTGAAGGTTATTGAATGATGTCATGAAACGCAATGGCGCGGAATTACAAACTTTGGAGCTTCATGGTAGACAAATTAGACAATGCACAAGCAAATTGGAATGTCATTTGCATTGTATATAGCACATCCAATCTCAAAATTGAATTGGAGAACCAAGAGCAAATGTGTCTCTTGCACTAAAATACTTTGTTGCAATGACATACACAGAATTTCATCAAACCATAATAATACGCAACATCAATATACTTGTCTATGCAAGCAATACAAGGACTCCAAGGCTATGGAGGAAGCCAAGATGTGATACTTAACCATTCAATCTTGGTGGTTATCATCCGGAGTGGCCTCAGAATATGCACTATGTGATCTTTAGTTGGATTCACTTTTTGGCATTTTTGATATTGCTAATGGGACAACTCTATACAAATGGTATTATTCTACCTTCCTATTGTTTTATTTTTATGCGTTTATTTAGAACCACTTCCATTTTGGAATATAATTCTATATATACTATCTAATTACTGCTGCAAATACATTTTTGATCAAATTAGGGGGAGTAACTTATCTCTTAGGGTCAAGAAGTGCCTTGGCCGCCAAGTAGAGAGATCAAAACTATTACACTTAGTCAACCCACAAAACTATAACAATCTTTGAATTCTCATTGACTGCGTTTTGGACCTCACGACACCTTTGGGTTTTTTTCCGAGGACTAAGTGTTGAGGAGATGGCAAACATGCCATTGTGTGACTTTTTTGAAACAATCCATTACAAATGGTTGCAACAGTCGGTTAATCAAGGTAATGATATGTTTGTTGCCATTTGTGATGGTTGCATTTGAGCCTTCATGCAAATGACAAATTATCAAGTATTTTTGAATGGTAAAACATTAGGATCGAGGCTATCTAGAGCAGAGCTGAAGTTAAGAGGCGTTAGATACAATGACGAGCTAGAGAAGATTGCAGAGGCATTGAATGACCTTTCTAGAATGACTAATGGTACAACACATATCCCACATTTGGAGTGCAAAGAAGTGTTTAGAAGCAATAAGCAGAAGTTTGACCTTTCCATTAAATTGGATGGTGACTCCCATTGGCTAGACAAGTTCAATTTTTGTTAGCCACAAGTCCAAACTAGATCTACACATGCTCCCATAAAGTCCTTCAAGTAAGCAGACACCCCCACTAACTCTAGGCATGTGCCATACATCCGAACCGCGTTGGAGAGTGATTGTGACACTTTGTAAAGGCATATTGCAAGAAATTTTCTGCAAGTTGAGCTGCAAATGCCATGCCCTGCAATAAAGATCAAACATTTGTTTTGTGGCTTGAATTGCAAAGAAATCTAGAGGCACTCCAACTCCCATGGAACGCGGTGGAAAGAAACAATATGATGGGCAATTTTGTTAAAATGGTGGTATTCCAAGTGCCACTTTGACGGTGTGCCATTTTCACCATCTAGGATTGGTATAGATTTCAAGAAGAAGGAGATCATCATAGATTTTTGGTTCTATCCAGATGACATTCAATGATGTGTTCAAGGCTCTAAATGTGCTTGGATAATTGATTGGCTCCAAATATCTAATGTGTAGCATGTGCTGACAAGCACTAGTTTGACTTATTGGGAAACATTTCTATTGTAGGATGTTGGCTTTCAGCTCCAAGAGCGACCACCTATTTCACCTTAACAATTGTTTAGAATGTCTAATGTTTTTGAGGTGGTCCTTTACGAGGTCCTTTACAATTATCCTAGCCCTTTGCATGCAAACATCTATCCTACAATTCAAAGGAGCAAGTCCATTTGACATATTGCAAATGCTCCTACTACAGAGCATTGCAAGAAATGGAAGAGTGTTAGTAACGTGAAAGGAACGATCTTGGAAGTAACCATGCTCCCTTTCACCCACTATAAGAAACCTTTATTTTTTTTTCAAGTAAAAAGATGTGGAAATATGCTTTTTCTAACGCCACTACACATGTCCCTGTGGATGTCCAATAAAATTCGTCTAAATTGATGTGGCGAAAACATGCAAAAATGTAAGAAAATGCACCATGTTTTTAGTGCAACATCTGTACAAACATGGTCAAAGAAGGTGCCAAAAGTGCGTTATATGGCAACCATGTCACCTCCACGTAAGCGCCACAAGGATGGGTAGTGCCACATGGGATTTTTTTCACCCAACTTAGCAATGATGTGGCACCTAACGTAGCACTTGATCTTACGCTGTCTGAGAATTTTAATATTTTTTTTAGCGGCATCAATTTAAACGTACATCTAGAAGAATTTAAAAAAATTTACGACGTCAACTTAGATGTCTAAACATTTTTTGAAACATCACTCGGTGCATCCTGTGCCTATAGGGCAAGGTTGGTGCAAGATAATTATTTAAAAGAAAGTAAAAAAAAATGAACAAAAAAAATTGAATGTCAAATTCAGCAAGAATTCACTATCAACCATCAAGAGAATTTTTTATGGCAAAGTGAAGTAAGTATTTCACAAACATTTAGTGAGAATGAAGGGTGGAGATGTTATATTTATACTGATATCCATTGTTTGTCCATGGTCAGACAAATAATATATGGAATAATTAGAAAATAGAAACTTGACCAATATTCATTTGGATGTTGTTTCAGATATTTGAACATTGTTTCAAATACATGGATGTTGTTCCAAATATGTAGACATTGTTTCAAACAGTCTACTTAATTTGAACAAAAAATTTGTTTTACATATTTCGTATGGTTTGTTGTACTTCCTACCACCCCACTTATATAAAGAACTTCTCTTTTCATCTATAGTATACATCCATCCATTTCTTTTTTTTACAAAACATGCCCTGTGGCTGTGCTTCCCCTATGTTTTCACATCTAGTCAATGTTTTACTTCAATCTACAGTAATTTTCACTAACTTACTTGGAGTTAAACCAAAACCTCTTGCCAATGTAGTAGTTCTATGTTTACTTGGATGTTGTATAGAACGCAACCATGTTTTTTTTATGTCTCCCAGAACATCATTGTCGCACAAGACATCAACTCGTTTTGCCAGAGACATCCAAACATTTTCTAGAACATCCAATCAAATTTTGCCTTCCATAGCTACAATCCCATCTCTGTGCTCATGTCTTGAAGAACATGCTTGATCAATGCTAACGTCAAAAAAAAATTGTTTTTTATAGTGACCAAATTCAAAGCCATAATTACCCTTCAATCCAGAACTGATTCTACACAAGAGGTTTATTAAATCACATTTGGCATGTACTTGGAGTGCACATGCCTCAATTTTGTTGGCATGGCTGTTTCAACAATTGGTGGACACCATCAACACGTTAATTGTAAACAATCATCTTTATTACTTATTCCGATACTTCTATAAGATGAACTTAGTAGAAGATAAGTTCATACATTTTTCAAGCTTCAACTTCAATGAAGTGAAGCACCTCCTTATT
Organism: Pseudisothecium myosuroides; assembly: GCA_951799445.1. Classification (NCBI taxonomy): domain Eukaryota; kingdom Viridiplantae; phylum Streptophyta; class Bryopsida; order Hypnales; family Lembophyllaceae; genus Pseudisothecium; species Pseudisothecium myosuroides. Next base: position 27,975,667 of record OX637291.1, read on the forward strand.
AGAGCCAGTATCATCATGGTTTTAAACCATGAAAATCTTAAATGTACCTAAAATAAGAAGTAATCTTTGAATGCTTTTGATCTTAGATTAAAAGCCTTGATATTCAATTTACACATATAGCTCTAGAAGTATAAGTTCCTTTTTGGAACAAATATTGTGATTTGGTCAAATATTCTATACAACCTTATTTCTATTACTATTTTTCTTTCACATTAATTGAATTCTTGGTCTTCATAATCTTTATGTCCAATATTCTAGGCAAAATTAAAAGTTAAAATATTTGTACAAATTCTACTAAACCATGGTAATAGATACTAATTTTTTTCTTAAATAATAAAGTTTGACCAAAATTTTGAGATAGAATTTTTTTCAAAAATATTATTAAGTTATCTAATGTTTTTTCAATTTTCTAAACTCAACTCCGACATAATCCCCGCTCAGCATTCATAGACTTGTGCTTGTGGGCTCACATCCTAGTGTCATTGCATAGGAATCTACCCGGATTTTCAATTGTCCATTCAACAAACAATTAGCCATGAGGAAGTAAAGGTTGCCTAATTTGTAGGAATTCAACTCACTCCACACAATCATTACAAAAAAATTCAAGTTTGTAGAAGGTCATTTGACTGCATGCAACAATGCAATAACAACAAAAAGATATTTTAAAAATCAATAAAACTGAGCCCATGTGATCACTAGTAGTGCCACGTCATACTGGTTTTTTTATTTTTTTATTTTTTTATTTTTTTATTTAATTTTTTGAAAAAAGTATCTTTTTATTTGCCCTATAATTTCACTGCACCCAAAAGTCAAAAAGTTGTATCTAGGGTTTAGATTTGTTGTAATGCTTGCATCTCTTCTTTGTCAATAATTGTAAACATACATTGCAAAGTTTTGCCTAGCCATTTTGACTGTTCTAAAGCACAATCTCTCACAAAAAAAACATATCTCTCACACGCAACAATCCCTAACACACAAAGTAGAGTTTAGTTTTTAAATGTCAAGACAAAGGGTTTAGGTAAATGCAATGAAAGTAGCAACAACCATCCCATAATTGTAAAATCAATGTAGATGAATGCCTAACTTATTTTAATTATATTTTAAAATTGTTCAATTTTAATATATTATTTTTAGGTTGTCTATATATTTTTTACACTTTAAATTATTAATAAACAAAAAATTGCCCAAATTACTAGGAAGCTATGGTAATAGATAAGTTAAGAAAAATACCTTCTAAGTTTCATAGCCATATTACAAACACCCAATAAGATTAAACCTCCCAACTACACTCTTTTTGCCTTAGAATCCAAAAACCTCTACTTTGACGCTTTATATTTTTATTTTTATAAAAGATTTAGATCTAAAATTGGTATCATGGTAGATCAACTACACAAAAGCTTCGGTCCCAAAATCTTGCCTTGATTCAAAATTTTATCATTTGAAATACAAACCAAATTTTTTTCACATCAATGCTTCCTTCAATAATAAATCATCAACAAAATCACAACTTTTGTACCCAAGTGCATCCCAAACCTCAAACCCGGCCACTAAGAACCAAGGATCTAGACCTTGCCTCTAAGTAGCCAACCACAATCCTAGGAGGCTAGCCATCAACTAAACCTAACTACTAACCAACTAGTTATCAACCGACAACTAACAAGAACTCTCAACATTTTACACATTCTTTTAAAATAAGAAGATGCCTATTTCAACTATTATACCTATACGGTAGGGTCAATATGTTGATGCAAAATAATTAATTGAAGTTCAAAAATTGGATTTGAAACTTTAAATTTAATTTCATAATATTCAACATTATATTAAAATAAATAAAAATATTTGGCAACTATTTCACACAACTTCAAATGCCACTTATTTAGTGTACTTTATAGATGAAAAGACAAGCTCTTTATACAAGTGAGATGGTAAAAGGTAAAACAACCCTTGTGGGATATGTAAATTAGGATTAGTACAAGCTCAACCACTCATAGTTAAGTCAAAAGCAGGAATTGTATTCAAAGTAGAAGTTTAGACTTCATTTAGGTATAATTGAATAACTTTTTTCAAAAAAATTTAAACTAAATTAATGTAAAAAATTAAGTTAACTTTCATCTCCAAAAATCCGTTTGAAATTTCAAGCCTCCTATCAAAATTCATGGATAAGTTTCAGAGGGGTTGGAAAGGACATTTTCTTTGACATTTTCAAAAATCCTCTCTAAATTTTTTCTAGAACTTTCTTTGGGAGACTCTAAATCTAAAACGGGTTTTTGGAGATGAAAGCTAGCTTGACTATTGAATACTCATGATTGCATTGAACTTCGGACTTTATATTAGCTGTATTTTGGACTTTTCAAGTATTGCTAAAAGTTTTTTTGTTTTTTTTAACAACTTGGCCATTTAATTCTAATTGACTTCGGCAATTTTTTTTGTTCATATTTTTTCTGACTTTCTTCAAAATAATTATTTAAAGCCAATCCTACCCTACATGTATAATAGTAAACAACCTACATCACCATACCAGACACCAGCATGTAGCAATGATTGGCAAGAGATATTATTTTTGTATTTAAAAGATTTCTCATGCATACAGTGATGAACGAAACTGAGTACAAATTTGAAATGTTTTCATTCAAACAACCATACCACAAGCATCAATGGACAAAGCCCAAAAGTGTATATACAAAAGATGTAGTGTGCAACATACTACACGTTACCATGGAAGTTTGAAGAAAAAATTAGTTGTGATTTGAAAGAAAATCAATTTCAAAGTTAGCCGTGTCTAAAATTCAATTTTGTTCAACATGATCTGGAATTACTTTATCTTTTGTCAAATTTTTCTTAGAACTTTAAAAAAACTTTTTGTGCCTTGGCATGATCGTATACATCAATTCAAATTGTTGTACACAAAATTTGAAGGAAATTGTCATTTATAGAATTTAAAATACCAACAATTTGACAAACATGCAAATGATGTTGGTTCTCACAATATTTGATTTTTTTTTGGAATTGAGAGCATGGGATAGCATTAGCCATTGTGTAGAGAGTATAGGTTGCAATATGGACCATTATTATGCTTAATGCCCTTGCATTTGAAATATTTGTTGAATTGGACAATGCATTTTATTTATATTTTGCAGCCATATAATGTGTTTTTAAATTCAATTTTTTAGTCCAAAGATTAGGATTCATAATGCACATGATTGGTCCAAAGATCCCTCCAAAATGAAATTATCATTGTCAATATTATCAAAAAACTGCCAATTTGATGAGGGTTAGTATAATTTTTGGTAATTTTCAAATTTTTGACAATATTGACAATGATAATTTCATTTTGGAGGGATCTTTGGACCAATCATGTGCATTATGAATCCTAATCTTTGGACTAAAAAATTGAATTTAAAAACACATTATATGGCTGCAAAATATAAATAAAATGCATTGTCCAATTCAACAAATATTTCAAATGCAAGGGCATTAAGCATAATAATGGTCCATATTGCAACCTATACTCTCTACACAATGGCTAATGCTATCCCATGCTCTCAATTCCAAAAAAAAATCAAATATTGTGAGAACCAACATCATTTGCATGTTTGTCAAACTGTTGGTATTTTAAATTCTATAAATGACAATTTCCTTCAAATTTTGTGTACAACAATTTGAATTGATGTATACGATCATGCCAAGGCACAAAAAGTTTTTTTAGAGTTCTAAGAAAAATTTGACAAAAGATAAAGTAATTCCAGATCATGTTGAACAAAATTGAATTTTAGACACGGCTAACTTTGAAATTGATTTTCTTTCAAATCACAACTAATTTTTTCTTCAAACTTCCATGGTAACGTGTAGTATGTTGCACACTACATCTTTTGTATATACACTTTTGGGCTTTGTCCATTGATGCTTGTGGTATGGTTGTTTGAATGAAAACATTTCAAATTTGTACCCAATTTTGTTCATCATTGTAGAAGGGTCATTGCAAGAAACACCGGTACTGGGTATTTGTCACAAATGGAGTGTCAAATCTTTCTTTTGCAATAACTTCTTGAGCTTGACTCGCATGAATTTAAAAAAAATTTATTGGAGATGTATATCTTGAGTGTATTTATATCTCATATTTTTCAGGAATTTAAAAAAATCATTTTATATTTAAAAATCAATTAAAGTAATATGTCACGTTTTGCGTTTTAGGGGTTTTGAGTACTATGGAGTCTCCAAATTTAATGATTTAGAGCTGAAATTTCTATGGTCTATTTCCATAGTAGGAAATCATGTTTCTACCAAGGGAAATTTAAAAATATTTTATTTTGTGTTCTCTATGTCCATGCAAAGAGGGCTCCCTTGCGAGCGCAGTTCTGAACATTTAAGATGGTTTCAAGATCAATTTTCTAGTGAAAATTCTTCACCATGAAGTCTTTCCAAATGTTATATTTTTAGTTTTTTTGAAAATTGTTTATTCTATTTTTTACAAATTAAAACATCAAAGTATGTATTTTCTTCAAAATTTCAGTTTTTTTCTTTTATTAATAACTTTTGACTCAGATTTTTTTTAGGTCTGAAATTTTTTGTGATATGTTATTTATAGTATTATAATAATTATCCTTAATTTATTTTATTTCTAAAATTCATATGCAAAAAGCTCATGAGTACTGGAGTACTAGCCAAAAACAGCCAAAGTGGAACAAAAACTGACACTCTTTCTTGCAACAATCCAGAAAAAAAATTTAGTGATACAATGGTTATACAAATTAAAAAATAATCATGCATATAGTTGAAAGTTTTTTCTTGTTAGAAAAAATTCTATAAAGTCAAGTCTATTCTATTCTATAAAGTCCATGAACATTTTAATAATTCTTCATACATACTTTAAAAGTACCCCCCTTCAATCAAAGATTATCCTATTATCCTATTAAAAATATTCCATGATTAAATCTCACTCTTCAATAGGAATAAAATAGTCATGTAGTTTAAACTTATCTTATACATATGGCAAAAAATGTACTAGTAGATGTATATGTATATATATAAATAATAAAAATGAAGTAAAAATATAAGTATAAGAGGTCCAAATAATAGCTAAATAAATGTGAGAATAAATGAAAAGTGAAAGCAAAATTTTAAAAATCTTTTGAGAGCTAAAATTAATTATTTATATTCAACAATGCATAACCATTTTCAAACTCTTGGTGTCAATACTCTATCGTTGAGCTATGAGGGTCATTGCAAGAAATACCGGTCCTATTTGCTAGTCACGGAGCGAGTGACTCTCTTGTCATCCGCTATAACTTTTGAAGCAAAAGTCCAATGAACACGAAATTTTTATTGGAGATACCTAACTTGATGGTAATCAGATCCTTTACTTTTTAGAAATTAAAAATAATAATTTTATATTTAAAAATCATTTTTGTTAATTTGTCACAATGTAAGGTTTAGAGATTTTTACTACGTTAGGAGTCCCTAAATTTAATGATCTAGAGCTGAAATTTTCATGGTCTATTTGCATAGTAGAAAAACGCATTTCTACCAAAGGAAATCTAAAAATATATTATTTTGTGTCATCCTCATGAGTACAAACGACACTTCCATTGCGCGTAATTTTTGAACAATGACGATGGTTCTAAGATCAATATTTTGGTGATATCTCATCACTATGAACTATTCTCAAATGGCCGTTTTTTAATTTTTTTTAAAATTGATTTTTCTATTTTTTACAAATTAAAATGTGAAATTACAGTGTAAATATCCATTTTCTTAAGATTTTGCACTTTTCTAGTTCTCCTACTTAAAGAATTTTTCTATGCTTTTCCTTCCTTGGGTACCATCATCTAAAAGGCGTATACATTAAACATATTTTCACATTCTTTTTTAAATGATTTTCTAATTATAAAGCCCTCCCCAAAAAATGAGTAATGTGGAAAACGCTACGCTTTTTGAACGGTCTTTCTTGCAATGACCCATGACAATAAGCAATGTCAAGATGACACCCTAATTGATAGTAGTGTTTTTTTCAATACTGCCTAAAGTTACTTCTTTGCATTAACCCCTAAAGGACCAAGGCCTTTTTTCTGCCAAAAAACACTCAAAACTGCCATATCTATAGCAAAAGTAAAAAAACTTGAAAATTGTTCCTTTTCCACATCTAACCGGAAGATCTTACACCTAAATAATATGAGAGTGTGTGGAAAAAATTTCAGAATTTTTGACCACACAGATTGCAAGATATCTGCGTTTAAAGTGGAAAAAACAAGTTTTTCAGCACATTGCGGGACTACATTTTTTGACTTTGAACATTTTTAAATTAAAATTTTTGCACTACAGAGTTTTGAGCTTTAAATCTTTATAGTGGAGAATTGAGTTTGAGAGTCTAGGAAACAAAAAAAATATTCAAAAAAACTTAATTATCATTCTTAAAAAAATTGTTAAGTAGAAGTAGGTATGAGATAGAAGGAAAATCTAAAATATTAATATATTTTAGATGGAATTAAAATGCACTAATCCCAATGGTGAGATTGTTCTAAAAAATAAATCAGACCATGCAAAAAGAAAATTTGAAAAATTTGAAAAATTGCATATCCTACAAGTTATTTTTTTCAAGAAGATGCTCTAACTGCCCAAAAAACAAGAATGTCCATAACTCTCTCATAACATATCCAAATGAAATGAATCAAAGCTTTCTAGATAGACAAAAATATAATCTATGAGAAAAAAAATATTAAAAAAAAAATTCAAATTTTTGTCCATTTTTTTTTGGCTGCCCAAGCTGCCCGCCGTCCCCTCGTTTGAGCTTATTTGGTCACAACTTTTTTTCCCAAACACCGATTGTGAAAAAAATTATATTCCCACAAAGATAATCAGCTTTTCTACTTCAAAAAAAAGTTTAAGAAAATCAGGAGAAAATTTTAGCCCGTAGGTACCTGCCTAAAAGCGCATTTGTCCCCCGAAGGGACAACGGTCCTTTAGGGGTTAATTTCTAGATTTCCATATGTTCGAAATTGACAAATACTTACAAAACTATCCAAAATCAAGTTTGTAAAAAATGGGCTATTAATTAATCAAATTTTTTTTTTTTAATATTTGTAACCATGGTATCTTATTATTGACTAACACACAAGTAATATACGAGAAAAAGAGTAAAAAATTTGGGGTATGAGGAAAAAATATACAAATTTTTATAGCAAAATGATTTGCACTTTGCCTACATGAGTTGGGATGCAAAACAAAGTGCACACTTTTTTCCAACCATTGGATCTTCATAAAAAGTGGATTTCCTAGAAGTTTGTTTGTTACTCTAATATCCAAAATAATGAAGAAAAAGTCCAAAATTTGATACCTCATTTTAGATGCCAAAATTTCTCAATGCCCATTTTGGCTTGAAAGGAACTTTAGGAGTTATGCAAACAATTCATATTTTTTTGAGTAGTAACTTACTTGTGGTTTAATACAAGGCTTATGCAAGCTTCAACTACTATTGGGCATTTTTATGCATATCTAATATCTCCCTTTTTTAACTTGAATTTCCTATCTACTAAAACATAACAAATCAATATAAATTTTTGGACAAGTATAGATGGAGAATACAATTAATCCCTAAAGTCATGATCTAAGTTTTTAACAGTTTGTTTTTTCAAACTTTTTGTGGGTATTGAGTGTCTTAAGAGCTTTGTGGATATGCAAATTATTCCAAATTTGACTCATGGTTGACAAGTTATGACCATTTTTTGGAAAATGGGGAAAGAGGGTTAATATGTGCATACTGAATCTCATTGACTTTCAACTAGGCTACTGAATTGGACAAGAATAGAAGCAAAGAAAGAATAGCTCGTTTAAATTAAAGTAGACCCGCGAAAGGAAGGTAGCGCATATAGTCGGGCGATTATTGGGTAGTGGAGAAGCAACTGCAAAGAAGGTAGGCGACCAAAGGTTCTGGGGCAAGTATTGGGGAGCCAGAGGGAGTGTTTGGTCAAAATTGTGAATTCACAACATGAGCATTGGATTCTCCTCTTTAGCTGCAGATAATGGCATGTTGTATTATCGATTCCATTCAAATTTTGTAAAACACAACAAAATTCTTGGAAGTGAATAGATTTACATTGTTTTGGTACAATGGCAATAACATTATATATGTCAAGATTGAAGAAATCTGAGGTTGAAGAGTCAATTTCGAGATTCCCAATATATACCAATCAAATTTACAACTAGAAGCACAAAATTTCCACAAATATGTAGCTCGGTAGGCAAAATGAATACGCGACTGCAATTTGTAGGTGCTAATTGTAGTATGAAGATGCAAAATAAGCCATGAATGCTGAATTTGCACATTGTATCTATAAATTCTTACCCTAACACCATACCATCTCCTTCATTCATGCTATCCCAATTAGTGTTTAGGATACAATTTTAGTACAACTCTGACTTCTCATCAACAATCTCTCTTTCAAAAAGCAAATCATGGAATACATTGCAACAAATTTGCAATGGACAACTTCAAGTGGACATCACATTCTATGATTGCGCTCTTTTATAGTGAACCAATTTTTTGAGTGTAGGAGAGTTCTTGCAGAAGAGTGTCACATTAAAAAGGACAGCTTTCGTTGCATCAAAAACTATTGCAACTAAAATTTGTCATTGTCATCAAAACAAATGCCTACGAAGAAGGCATCACACATAGAAAATGAGGTGAACTACTTTTTATTTTTATTTTGCTTTCACTTTGTTAAGAGTGGTCAAGCAACTCCTTAATTATGTTGTGATAGTTAAACCTCCATGTCCAAACAATGTCATTATAAAATGAGGCTATAGTGTGCAATCTCCATCATCCAATTGAATCTTCATTTTTTAGATTCTAATTAATTATTTCAAAGACTTATTGAAATCATTATCATGCATGCTATTCAAATATATCAAAATTTTACTAATATGTGATACAATGAATGCGTAGCATAGCAAGCATGAGCCCCTATTATTAATGGTAGCATTTGTGATATTACAAAGGGAGTTATGATTTTAGTAGTATAATTGTTTACATTTTCAATACATTGAATGATATATTTTAGGTAAAGTATTGTACAATTGTATATAACCACCAAACAAAAATCTAAACCCGTCTTACTTTTGTAAGGAAGAACTACGTGCACATTCATCTTAGATTTTACAATTAAAAGACCATCAATTTAATGTTATGCTTATATTTGAAATAACTTGGGTTGGATTTCTTTTAATGTGACTAATAACTCAATGAATAAAATTTATAATTTGATAGTAGTAGATTGTAGAACCAAAACAATGTCACTTTGGAGTGCTTGTACTTTAGGTGCAAGATTCTATTGTCCTCTAATCTAGTCCAACTAACTAATTTATGCAATTTACTAATGTGACACTAAGGTAGAAGCACCAGTATCCAACCACGCCCAATATCCAACCTATTTCCAACCAAGGCTGGAACTCAATTTTGGAATGTTTTTTTTGTCCTTTTCAAGGTAGAGACTAATAAGGTCATGACACATGCCCCCGAAGTAGTGAGTAAGAAAGTAGTCAGGCTGTGATTTGAATTAGAAGACTCTAGACATTGGCTACTGGTCAAGAGTACTTTTGAGCTCCCAATATTCACAATAATTAAATCCCCATATTTCTTATCTTCCTACATGGGAAAAATTTCCACCACCTCATACTGCATACGATCTGCTCCAAAATTGCTTAAATGATTGGTTACTGGTGCTTCTACCTTAATTTACCAAAATCACTCTACTGACTTAAATTTGTGTGGGTTGACATATTCCTATATTCAACTAATTTCCACCCGAAAATATATTTTCTGCACACTATCAGTTTGCAGGTGACATTGAATTTGCGCCATCAATAACAGGATACATCCGACAGATCCGTGCACTCCAATATATATCAAATCCGTGCTCTAACCATCATGAATTTATTTCTCATTTTTTATTTTTGAAACAAATGAAACGAAAACCATCATGATTTCTTGATGCACACTGCAGTCCGCACTCACCTTTGCCGCTAACTTGAGGTAAGGTACAGCAAGTGTCGCATTCCTGCTGGCTGTTGTTAGTTTTTCTTTCTTTCTTTCTGTTCTCTCTGTTTGTGTATTTTGGCTGCTGACATGAAATGATGTTTTCGGTGCAGAATGCAGTAAGTTAACTTAAGTTAAGTTAGAAGAGATACAATCATTCCTCCTTTTCGAGCATTTGTGGCATGTGGCAAGCACTTCAGTTCAACGGACTCTGTGCATGCCATTAATTCTGCTTAACGTTCGTCTTGTGGGTGACAGAGTCGCTATCAATGACGAGCGTAAGCCCTAGCTAGCCTGAGTGAATCAAGATCACTGGAGTCGAGCATGCAGGAGCTTCAGTTTCATCCCGAGGTCTTAATTAATATTGAGTCTCCATTCTCTGGGTCTACGTTCACAGATTGTGACCTGGAAGCTAACGATTGAGCTCGTTGCCGCTGCTGATCCTGCAACTTCAACGTGAAAATAGATTTCAGGTATGAGACTGTGTTCAATTGGCTCGGTGTTCAATTAATCGCACAAGATTTTTATGCTTCATTGAAAGTTGCAGGACCTTGATTCAGACTGCGTATGTAAAGAAATGTTCTCCATTTTGGAGTTCCAAACTCTCTGCACTATCGTTTGTCCTGGTTACATCGATATTTCTTAATGGACTTCTTGTCACATTTCGGGGACAGGAGTAGTATAGAGTATAGAGGACCCACCGTGCAGACCTAGCGTTCTGTAGGGTATGGTAGGTGATGAAGACTATTCTGGTGTAGAGAAGCTTTCTGTATTTATAAAAACTAAAGTTCGCGGAGATCAATTCCCAGGGGACTCCTTTTTTGTTAATTTTTTATTAGTTCCGAAGCGGAATGACCTGCACGCTCTAGTGGTCGTTCCGGCCCGTATCACAAATCGTAGTTGCTCTGCTTTACAGGGTTTATGATTTATGAGAGTCTTCAAAGAGCTCCTTGAAGCCAGGATTGGGGTCTTCATGTACGAGGTCTTCAAAGCATCAGACCTGGAGGAAGAAACCTTATAGTCTGCTGGTTTCCTCCTCCGAGTCCTTTAGTACAAACTAGCCCACGTGTTATTATGTAAGAGGTTTTGATGGGAGGTGTTTAGCAGACAAATCCTTGAAGAATGTGTTGATAGAAGGACCACTGGCAAGCACAGATTCTATGTACATGTGTTGCTACTATTGGGCGTGTATATAAATCGTCACGTGTAATCACTGAGGCTCTGATTTTATCGTCAGTCTATTTATTCATCCCTCAACATTATCCGATGTGAAAATCCCTTTGTGCTATGGAATATAATTTTCCTCTCCCGTGTGCATGTTCTTCACTTGTAGCTGTTGCTTCGAATTCCTCCTCACCCTTGGCACCTTGGAGTCCAGCATGTTATTCGTAGCGCTCCTGCTGCTGCCCCTGCTGCTGCTGGCGCTGCAGTTTTTCCTCAGAGCAGATGGGGACTTCACTCTGACTCTCAAGGGCCCAGCGCCTAGAAAAGCTATACAAGACAAGGTGGTTTGGATAGTGGGAGCGAGCCAGAACATAGGAGAAGAGCTTGCCAAGGAGTATGCGCGACTAGGAGCAAAACTGATCCTCACATCTCGAAGAGTGAACGAATTAGAGCGAGTGAAAGCAGGTTTGCAAGGAGCAAAAGTGGTCGTGCTTCCGGGCGATATCTCAGCTGGTGTGGAGCAGCTCAAAGAGCTTGTTCAGAAAGCGGAAGCCGCTTTTGATGGAAGTGGGATTGATATTGTGGTGCAGAATGCTGCTTGTCCTCGGCCCAAGCTTTCGGCTGTGGACTTTCCAGATGATGTTCTTCAGAGAACATTTGATGTGAATGTTTTAGGAGTAATTCGGTTGACGCAGCTTCTCCTTCCTGGTATGCTCCGCCGAGGCAAGGGGCATTTTGTTGTGGTGAGCAGTGTGGCGGGGATAATACCCTCTCCTGGTCAAACGGTCTACTGTGCTTCCAAGCATGCGCTGAATGGCTACTTCAATTCGCTGCGTTCTGAGGTGCTGCAACGGGGCGTGAAGGTCACAATCACATGCCCGGGTCCTATTGACACTCCAAGGGCCGCGTCTGAGTCTGCGGAGGAAGGTTTGGAGAAGCGAATTCCGGTGCGGAGGTGTGCCGAGTTGATCGTTCAAGCTGGTGCACATGACTTAATGGAGGCTTGGATTTCTTATCAGCCCATTCTCTTCCTTCTGTATGCGATGCAGTATCTACCTGCCCTTGGTTTCCACGTTCTCAATACGATTGGACCCAAGCGTGTGAAATCATATACTGAAGTATCCAGTCCGAACTCCATCAGCTTCCTGTTTAAGAAACCTAGTTGAATATTTCTGGGCTTTGCGAAATAGGTGTTGCATACCTTGTGTCGTTGATATATAAAGCTGTGATGAAAATATTTCAGAGGTGAATCTTCAGCTGCTTTAGGGTGTTGCAAGCACTGATGCTTTAAGATTCAAGGTGTATAATTCCAGCTAGTCTCCAAACCGCATTGTTATACATCTTGCTCATAGTATTCTTGAGGAGCTGTCTGAAACATCCTTGGAAGCAATGAGCAGTGCCCCAAGAAAAAAAATCCAGATTCTTTAGTGCACAATCTGGAGCTCATGTATTGCTTGGAAAGGCAGGTGTTTAATCCTTCACTCTGTTTTCCTGCCATTTTGCAACCGTATATGAAAGAAATTTTTTATATTTATTTTTCAGAGATAAATCACCCCTAAAGGACCATTGTCCCTTTGGGGAACAAATGGGATTTCGGCAGGTACTTATGGGCTGAAATTTTGTGCTGATTTTTTGAAACTTTTTTTGAAGATAGAAAAGCTGATTAGCTTCGTGGGAATATAATTTTTTTCAATCGGTGCCTAGGAACAAAAGTTATGCCCAAATAAGCTCAAAATAGGGGAGAGGGGGCAACAATAAAAATTTCAAAATTTCAAAAAAAAATTTTACATTTTTTTTCTCATAGATTATATATTTGTCTACATGAGAAACTTTGATTCAGTGTTTGTTTTTTCATTCAAACTACACAACATGCAGTAAATGGAGGATGTTCCCTCGAGATTTAGACCACTCTCACTATGCCACAACATTGGAGCTTGGCCCCATGAGGCCCCCAAAAAACATTGCTTTGATTCATTCTGTTTGCATTTTTTATGAGAAAGTTATGGACAATCTTGTTTTTTGGGCAATTAAAGCATCTTCTTGAAAAAATAACTTGTAGGATTCATTCTTGAATGAGATTTTTACAATTTTCCAAAAAAAGAAGTTCAATATGGTTTATTTTGCTTGCTAGAACAATCTCACCATCGAGATTAGTGCATTTTAATTCCATTCAAAAGAAATTAATATTTCAGATTTTCCTTCTATTCTGTGTCTACTTCTACTTAACAATTTTTTAAAGAATAAAAATTAATTTTTCTTGAATTTTTTTTCCTTGACTTTCAACTCAATTTTTTACTATAAAGATTTAAAGTTTAAACTCTATTGTGTAAAAATATTAAGTTAAAAATGTTTAAAGTCAAAAAATCTAGTCCCGCAATGTGCTGAAAAACTTGTTTTTCCACTTTAAACGTAGATATCTTGCAATCTATCAGATCAATTTTTTCCACACAATTTCATACTACTTAGGTGTAAGATCCTACGGTTAGATGTGCAGAAAAAACAATTTTCAGTTTTTTTACTCTTTGCTTATAGAAATGGCAATTTTGAGTGTTTTGGAGCAGTAAAAAGGTCTTGGTCCTTTAGTGGTTAAGTTTGGCTATTTGTTTGTTTGTTTGTTTGTTACAATGAGATCTCCCGGACTGTGCGTCCCCTAGTCATGTTCTTGGTACCATTAGAAAACTCTTTGCGAGGAAGCGTGCACGGGTGCTTTGTTTTGTGGCATTCGGACGTACGTTGTGAAAGTTATTGAATTTCAAAGTTTTTATGAGTTAGAAAATTAGAAAATTATTTCCACTTTTATTTTGACTGTGGCAACGATATAGGGCACAATAGTTGCTATTCATTCTTAAGGAAAATTGTGAAGAAAATTCATATCATATACAAAATATGCTCAAAAAATCTGAAATTTTCACTAGCTCGAGGAGGTCACTCAATGTATATTTAGTGCACCGCGTGCGGCGATGGGGTATTTTGTAGGGGGTTATTTACCTCTTAGGTTGAAAATAAAGTTTCCCTATAATTACATAATTTGAAAAAATGGCCTATATTATAGCCTATATCATTACTTATAATTTTTATGGCAATGCAAATTTTGGTAGGATATATTATTTATAAGGAAAAAAACAAATTCAAAAACAAAGTAAAAGCAAAAGTATAAGGATTAGAAGTACATACAAAAGAAGAATCTGTTGTGGATTTTCTAACAATGCATGATCATGACACAACTTTTTCTTGCTTTCTTCAATCAGAGTGTTGAACCATTAATGAGTCTACAAACACATATACTTCCAAATGTATACTAGAAATTCAACATCAGACTTCTGTAGAGGTTCCTAAAATCTGAAACAACATGCGGTTAGGGTGGAATCCATTTTCCTTACTTTTTAAATGAAGTGGACATAGTTTGCCTAAATTCCAAAGAATTAGCTTTGAAATGGTTAACCAATCTCTGAAAAGGGTAGTGGTTCAGGAGAGTACCTTACCCATATGAATGAAACATCTTATCATTCAAACATGCAATTGGATTGAAGTTCCAACTTCATAAACATGGCATAATAGAAGTGCAATTGGATTGAAATTAGAGACAACATTCAGTCATCATGATGCTTGCACAAAATCTCAATTCCTTAGTCATGTTCACAAACACCAACTTCTACTTATAGATATCTCAAAATTTGCTAAGTCGTTTACATCAAATTGGCAGCACTAACATTGCTGCTAATCAATCCAATACCAAACTGCAAATGTTTAGGATGAAAAATTGAACATATCATGCTTCAAAACCCTAAACAACTCTCACATGTTTACTTTTGAAGCACATGTGGAAAAGAAAGGCAAGACCTGGAACAACTTTGCAAGGCCTAACTCTACACTCAAAATAGCATCAAGATTCAATATTGGAGCCTCGGTGTCACCCAAATGGAAGGGTTTAGGACGTCCCCACCACCACATGGTTGATGCTATTTTAACTTTCGTGAACTTGAAACATGCCGCCAAAATAAGATTCCCTTACCTTGAATCAAAATTGACTCATGCCCCAACCCTAAACAAAATCGCATCAAACTGAACCTTTGGAGCGTAAAACCCTAAGCCTCAAACAACGTCAATAGCACGCAATAATGAAGTTAACAGCAAGACAACAAAATAGCTAAAGTACTAGACCCTCAATCCTAACTTGTCGTTGAACTGAAGTATAGGTTCATCCACCTAAACCTCTAAAGATGGAGTATTTCTCATCCAACCCCTTTAAACCTAGTTGTATGAAATGGATCCTACTAATGACAGTATAGGGGATCCAATTTTGGAGCCCCTTAATTACTTGTACTAATTTTGAATGGCCTATATTTTTTGGTTACCTAAATTATTTATATTGGATTTCCTCCTTTCTATGCTCCCAAATTTATTTGTAAGTCCTTTATAAATTTTATTTCAAAAAAATAAATTGCTTTCTATATTATGCCGCACATAGTTTTGAAAGTGCGCTAAGTGACCTCTTCGGGTTCACTAGGTATACATTATAGTGTATAACATCATGGTATGAACCAAAGTTATCCTATTATCATTATAAAATCATAAAATCAACAAAATAATGGCCATGGGCCCAAAGTTCAAATTGCAATAAAATATTATATTTCAATAATTTTTCCAATTGGAGTAGAAATTGCATTTGATGAAACACTTTGTTAATTTAATAAACACTTCAAAAATTTAATAAAAAGAATCATGCTCAATTACTAATCTGGTCAATTTTAGGCTTTGATATCTTACATTAATCCCTTAAGTCCTAGAGTTGTATTGGTTAGAGGAAGAAGTTTTACGAAATTTTTTAGTAAATTGTGATTATTGATAATAGAAGAGTCAAAATGAAAAAAATAAATAATATTAAATTGGAGAATGAGTGATAGATAATAGAATTATTTGTAAAGTCCCCCCCACTTTGGGCATGACTTTTTTTGAAGTTGAGAAGGCAATTGTAGTTGAAGCGTCAAACTATTTTGCAAGATACTTATGTCACACGACTTCAAAAGTGGGGACCAAACTTTTTTAGGCACCATTTTGATGGAAAAATAAGTTTCATACCCACTTTTATTTCGACTTTTTTAACTCAACCGGCTTTTTCACAAAACTCATGGGTTTAAACCCCGGTTTAGTGTACTTTACGAATAACTCAAATGTGTCTACAAAAAATTAGAATGAACCACCATTGGTATTGCACTATTGCGAGACTTTAGAGTTTTTTAATAGTGTATACAATGTTGTTGACATTGACATATGAAAAATGTGCAAATATAGGCCTGCAATACTAGCAACCTTATAAAAAATTCACTTCAAGGAACTTTAGATTTTTGTGGACATTATTTTCATGATTTATACATAACAATCCGCAATGATAAATATACTTTCAATGTGTGAAAATACATGCTCATTACAAGAAACACTTGACATGAGCTTGTACAAGATCTCCTACTCAAAATTGACACAAACTTGGTTGTGTTTCTTTTGTGATTGATTGATATTTACATACGGGTAGTTGAAGCCATTGTTTGTAGCAGAAGATGGAAAACAAACTTTAAAAAGCATATTGTTGACCATTATACTTGAAAGTACTAAGAACATTGCTAATTGCTATATACAATATTATGCACTATATTTCTCATAACAATCTTCTTTTCCAAAAGTGCACATTCATTTGTTCCATCTTTGTGTTTACATTTCTTCCAACACACCGCCAATGTTGTCCAAGACATAGAAAGGATGCATCTTTTGCAGTTCTTTCAACGTATTTTTATATATTATATAGAGATTGACAGACATACGTATACATAAATACACATAACTATTACATGCAATTGTATTTTCCAAATCCGATTGCTTCAATTCATTTCTATCAAACAAATCAATAGACTACATTTCCTAATTCACTTCGGACAAATCCTGACATTAAGAATTGTTTCCTTTTATCTCACTCTAGATACTACTTTGTAGTTCTTTGGAACTTGAAGGGTTAATCCTTAAATGACATTGGTAAAGCCAATAGAGCTAAATATTCAAAGAATCATTGGCAAAAAGTTATTTTTGCATTTATTTTTTGGAATGTTTCAACCTATTGGATCCACTTCTATAATGAATATGGCTTGCCAAGCACCACATTTTGGTTGCAAAGTCAAAGCACTATTCACTATTTACTTTTGCATACCCTGACAAAATAAATTTTGGGCAAGCAACAAGATGCATGCCCCGCTTCAAGGAGATTTTTTATTCTCCCTTAGACTGCCTACTAGGCTAGGGAATGTTGTTTAAGGGTTAACCCTTTAAAGGTCATGAAATTTCAATTTATACTGCAACATAGTGTTTTTGTATATTTGATATAGAAGTTGCAAGAATTGAAATATATGGTAGTGGCTAAAGTTTGTATTCATATCAAGCTAGATTCAATGATACATGGCACTCACAATTTAGATCAATATTGCACCTCCTACACATATTAGAAGTTGCAAAATGGCTACATATTCTACTTGTACAATGTTGTACTTGAGCATGATAAGGCTTGACATCCAAATGAAATATAATAATTGTAGAATTGTAAATCCAATGGTATATGTCCTACCATAATTTAGTACATACTTCATATTCTAAAAGCCAAATATACTATCTCAAATATGATTCCCTATTGACCTTTAAGGATTAACCCTCAAGTGCTCCGACGTCCAATTTTTAAACAACTAACTGATTGAAACTCAAGTTTCTTTTTCATTACTGCTTGGATGAAAGTCATCCAAATTTGTAGAGATTCTTTATCAAGTTGTTGTCCTATCTAATGGTTGGATTTGGTAGTACCAGAGTACATTTGTAAAAATTACAAATGTGCAAGTATGTCAAGTGCTTGACTAAGCCAAAATTGCATGGATTCTAGTTCAAAACTGGATTTGCAAAAAATGAGGTCATACATTTAAAAATCAAATTTAGAAGGAATTTTGAAATTTCATTTTCAAAATGTATAAAAAAATATTGGTAACAATATTGGTGAATTTAACCGTATAGATGGAATCTAAAACTCAAAATCTACAACTTTTATTCGTATATGAATTCCAAAATATTCTTCTAAATAGTACTTTATGATGATTTTTTCTGAAATTGTCGATTTTAGAGAAGACTCTGGACGATTAGGGGTTAAGATGGAACGAAGTAAAATTGACAAAGTGGATTAATAAAGATGGAAAGAAATATCATGGGTTTAGGATATTCTCCATAACTTTGGAATGCTGTAGGCGCCATTTTGTAGTGCTTGGATGGCAGCTGAAGAGTTATTGGAAGCACTTTTTCTTCTGCATTTTCCTTGTTGACCTTTCATGTTGAGTTTTGAAGAGTATTCAATTGAGTTTGTAGTCTTGCTAGTGTTTGTCTTCACGTAAATGAAAAATTATTAAAAAAAATGGATCACAAAACATGCTATTTTAGTATATTTTGGAAAGTTGATGCTCCTTGCTCTAAATCTGAAATTTCTCCACAAAAATGATATTTTTGAGTTTGAGCCCAACTAACAAAATGAAGATCATTTACTCTAGTTTCTACTCCAATTTCAATTTTGAAAAAATTCCTAGTATTGACTATTTTATTGCAATTTGAACTTTGGATGTATTTTCAATGTCTATTGAATTCTAATTATAGAATGACATGGAAATTGAGTTCATACTATGATGTTTGTCATTGTAATATACACACATGGTGAAATTTTCAGATTTTTTGAAAAAAGATTTACTATTTGATGTGATTTTTCTTCACTTTTTCTTCAAAAATTCTCAAAAAAATCAATTATCCACAAAAAAAACTATATTTTTTTAGAAGTCAAGAAAACATGTAATTTCATCTCTGAAAAATAAATATGAAATTTTTCATACATATCTAGTTGCAAAATGGCATCAAATTGAGTGTTGGGCAGTAAGCAGTGATCTCAAAATAGGTTCAGAGTTTTTAGCAAAATGTTCATTTTTGGAAGATTTTTATTGAATTTACACTGAGGGAAAAAAAACTGAAGTAAAAATCGAGTGAAATTTAGCCAGTTTTGAGATCGATGGCAGTGAGGCTTGGGATCAGTGGTCATAGGTCCGTCATTACGGGTTAAACCCTAACTTTGTGCGGAAGCTCGACTTGCAAATTTGCAATGTCAATGGTTTTTGAGGGGGAGTGATGTTCTTGTTACATGTGCAGGGATTTGAATTTTGGTACCCTCCGTTCAGATCTGCTCATGTTTTGCATTTTGATTTGACACTGTAATCCACTGCTGGTGAAAATGGTTTGTGTAGAGGACTTGGTCATGACCGCCTCAAGCAAGCTGAAGTTATATCTCGATTTTCTTCGACGGACTGTCCTTCTCTTCTGCAGGTATGTTGGCTTCACTGAACTCCGAAAGGACCGAGGTTTAATGGCTTTGAAATGATCAATTTGATTAATCACACGGTGAAAAATATAATTCAGCTGGGAATTGATCTTATGTATATCACCAGAGCCGGTGAAGAGTATTGAATGTGTTGGGTCAAAAATTAATAAAATTGGACAAAAGAAAGTCCCCATATGACCCTCTCAACAGTGCTAACAATTCATGACGTTTTTTAGGGTTAATACTGCAGGATTGGTGTATTGGACATGGCATTGTCTTGCAGGTTCTTTCTTGTAGTCACAGTTGGTTCTTTTCTTTTCTTATGGAGATTGTAGTTTGTATGTCACTTAGGATTCGTAGTGGCTATGGATGATCGTAGCGTAAACAACATAGATGTGGAACAGCATCCCGTCAACTTACAGAAAAGGGAGGAGAGAACAGCAAAGTTCCGAGGTGGGTGATTCTGTGTACTTCAAAACAACTGTGCAGAATGATTGTCGTACTCTTACTCTACTCTTTTGTTTTCTGTTGTTTCTTCCCCCAAATTCTATTGTTGGCAATCATAGATTTTTGTTTATTCTAATCCGTTGGTTATAATGTGTAGTGGCTGGAATGAACTTAACTATGAATTCAATTTCATTTTATTTTAGAAACATGTGTCCAATGAAACATCAGATCCTCAAGAGGTTCTTTGACACCGCATGGAATGAAAAAGGACTGAAAATTAAAGAACTTCTATTCTTTTCTCTTCAAGAACTAGTCGAAGGATAATGTCAGCAAATGAGATTGAAATATTTTTCAATGATACTCTAATCCAACTAGATATTTGTATTCACTGGAGTTGTGGGGACTCCACTTTATTTTTTGAATAGTTATTGTTGATGGAGTTCAGATTCACAGTACAATTAAAGGAGGTCCTACACCCATTAGTAATGTAGTTAGGATCGAACTTCCTAGTCATCAGAACTCAGAAGTTCCTTGTGTTTGTACATTTCAGCACTTTTTGGCTCTCTTTTTATGGTGGAGGTTCATTTTATCAATTTACAGCCATCAACGCCTTGGGAAAAGTTCCGTGTATAAACTCAGGTGGTGGTCGTTTCAAACTTGCTGGAAGGTCAATTTGTTTGGTTGTTCATTGGATTTTGACTTTTAGTTATTCCTGATTAACGGACAGTAGAGCATTCGTATGCAAGAGTCGATGAATGAAAAACGCCGTGATGTCGTCCTTTTCTCATGTTCTTAGAACTTAATTGGAACTTTGCCTGTCAAGTATACATAACATTCTAGAGCAGTGGGGAGACTGCACCCTCCCGACTCCAGTACCAAAATCTTGACAATCACTGGTAAGTGCGTGGCTGATTTGAGAAAGAAAATGGGATATTGCCAAAGCTTTCCATCTTGATCTCAAGATGTTGTGCACAAAAAGAATCTTGGTGTTGCTGATCACTGGTAAGCTTGATGTGACGTCCTCCTTCCTCTTTCTCTGGGGTGTGTTTTGGCAGGACAATCTCGGTGACATTTCTTGTTTGTTGCTGGAACTGCGATGCTGGCATTCTCCCTTATGTCCTTTCTCGGCTGTGAAGGTATCCAACTGACATGCAAAGGAGAGCAAAGGTAGACTCAGTTCTCCATCAATTGGCATCATCTAAACCTGCGACATGGTTCTTGTATGTGTGCTCTGAGTTGAAACCCAATTTGGCTTTCTTTGTGTGCACTTACTTGCGATAGAACTCAATTTAAAAAATTCCGGAGGCTTTTGAAGAAGATTCATTTTAGCTGCTACTTTACTCAAAAATGAGTGTATATTCTAGTTTTCATTATAGGAACCTGAAGGAGGATTCCAGCGTACTAAGGGGTTCCCTCCCTTAGGCCCGAGCTTTCAAGAACCTTGTCGACGGCACCCCTGATCCTGATGTCGAGGTGCTCGTCAAAGACCCTTAAAAAATTATAATCTCTACGGATCAGAGCAAGTAAGGTTTGTGACACGGCTTGAACAACCGTAGACCATGCAGGCTATACCTATTAGGGTCTAATAAGAAAGGATTGATCTCAATGACATTTGGTTTCATAAATACACTAGGGTCCACTATACTTTAGATAGAACTTCTTTGCCTTCCATACCGAATTGATCGTTGGTTTCTCTTACTACTTTGCAATTCATGTTTTCGAAAGCAATGTGGTTTGTATGTGTCTCGTGCATCGATCATTTGAAATCATTGAGATTGTACTGCTCTCTGCGTTAGCGTCCTTTTTTAATTGACAATGCTCAAATCTCAAAATTGACAAGCTGATTTGAACCTGCGGATTTTGGCAGTGACCTGGTGTTCAACAAGGTATTGGCATCCGTAGTAGGGGCCAAAGCAGATAAGGGCGGCAGCTGAGGGGCATGCTATACTTAAGCTATCCTTAAAAGTTATGGAGGCAGTCTACTTACGAGCAGTCTACCCTTTTCTGGCGGGTGGGAGCTAGCCATCTATTTCTGATTTAAGCTTTGTTTGCGATGCCTTGCAGTTGCAGGTTTGACTTAACAATCATTATATTCAATTTTGGTAGTCTCTTGAATCTTGATGCAAACCTCCGTATTCTTTCATGTGTGGTCTTTTCCTTGTACGGTAGAGGATACTATACAACTGTTTAGAACCTAATTTCATCTCCTATACTAACCCTTGTTACCAACAACTCATGTATTTACACTCTTGGGTGGACTTATTAGCATGTGGTGTAAGCAAGACTTGGCTAAACGTCTATGGCCACTCTCTTTTGAATGGAAATGCAGTTGTCTACTATCACTAATAGTGGTCTATAGATTCCCACTTTAAAATTGCTTACAAAATTCATACGTTGATCAAAATAATTCATCTGAACAGATTTGACTCAAGATCTCTCCGCAGCTCTATTCATCTCCCAAAAACTACACTCCTATATATTTTAAAATGCTCAAAGTGATGCAAATAGTATCTCCTGATTTTGAGTTCAATTGATCAGTTATGTTATTCTTGACCTTGCATGATGGTCAATCCCAGAAGTTATGGATAATTCTTTCTAAAGTTTCTCGTTTTTTCTCATCTGTTTTTCTCATTTGAAATTTAGATTGTGTATTTGAGTAGTACCTTGTGTGATGATACAATTCTTGACCTTCACTAATGCAGCTCCTGGGTGAGGATGAAGTAGCGACGCTTTTGAGCTCTAACTAAAGAACAAGTTATATCATGGATAGTCACAATGAAGAAAACAACGACTCCACATTTTGAGAAGGCTAACAAAATAATTAGCAAAGCTACTACAAGGAGGTGAATGCAACCGGTGAAAGCAAGCGCCGAATGGGATTTCAACAGAGAGGACTCAACTAACAGTTTCAAAGTTATGAACATCGACTTAGCAAACTGCATTCACAATGCTACTCGTTCAAACCAATTCTTGGTCAGTCATCGACATATTTTGTGCAGGTCATGCAATCATGTACAGACGATACATATGTGTATAATAGGTGGCACATCAATTTTGATTGGATATTTGTTAGTCGCATACCTTCAGATAATATTTTGCCTTTTATGCAAAGTTGACTTGGATTTCTCTGCAACAGTGAAATGGCTATTTTCTGCTTGAAATTCTGCATGGATTACTCATAATCCTGTCAAGTGTTTGACCATCTGGTGATTATTCTTCAATTCAATGGCAATATTTTTACTAGTCCTTAAATTCTTCTTGTCTTTATTTAGTAGCTCGAAGGTAGATTTTTTAGGGCTATCACTATTGAAAATCATGTCCTTGGCTAGAATTGGTTGTTATTGTCCAGTTCCCCTGGCTGGAACGGGACATGATTTCCAATAGTGTAACTTTGTAGCATTAAATTGTTAAAATTTTGAGTATTTAGCCATTTTTAAGGTTTGTCCTTTTGTTTGTTCAATTTAGGTGCTTAGTAGGATCAGGATGTTACATCTCACTAGGTCTTTCTTTCTTAGTAAAAGAAAAATACCAAACGTATGAAAGTAATCTGAGAACCAACTTTGGTTTGCTGAATGTATGTTTTATCTTTGTTTGTTGTTGCGTCATGCTGTGTTTCAGTCATCAAGTAGCAGCTCAAATTTGCACATCAAGTAAATTGTTCATTCTAGTACATTATAATGGTGTTCTTCCAGTTTGGTGTGCAGTCCCTCTCAAAGAGCGGGAGTACCGGTACTGGCGAGAGATGGAATTATCCACTATCTATCTGCATAGGACAGTTGTATAAGGTATGCAGTAAGTATTCCTCTGCGTACAATAAAAATGGAGCTGACAAGAGCAGCTTATGACAGTTGAGGTACGGTAGACGTCCAGCATTCACTAAACTATGATAATAAACCTGCTTGTTCTGTTTCGCAAATGTTTTTGGCACTAAAATTTGATCCTTCTATGTTCAAGCATCCACTATTTTCTACCTGAGCAATTTACAAAATCTCCTTATATGTAATTCAGGTGTTGCAAGTCAAATGTGAGATTACTAGTATCTCATTAATACCTACCCATAGGGCATTGAAACTTCACCCTATTGTATACTGCGTGTGGGTTCTGAAATAAGCAGACCGCCTTATTCGTCATTGAAACATACTTGGATTTGAAATAGGTGGATACAACTATACAAGATTATTGGTGTAATAAAAAAAATCAAAGTGACCCACCCGAGATTGACTTCAGAGTGTGGCATACAGGTGGCATGCCCTGAAGCTACCATGGTGTGATCTATGGATATATTCAAAGTCATTATGCAGGGTATCCTGGGATCCTTGCCACAAGAATCTTCCGTAATTTGCAATAAGTTAACCCTCTTTCCCTCCCAATTAAGCATAGTATTACAGTTCAGGAGTCCATTAATTATCACAAATGCTTTGGAGATGCTCTAAGCTAGCTTATGATAAGCAGTTGGCCACGCAGATGGAACACTTGAAGCTTCAGTTGCATGAGAGTGAGACCCCTCTCCCACGGAGGGAGGAGCTGTGGAGCTGCTGCAGCATGCCAGCAGCCACGAACATTTCATGTCCTCTGGACCCTGAGCGAGAGATTACGTCACCATGCCTTGAATTAGAGCTGCCACCTCGGTTTCATATCTTGTGGGAACTATTCCGGATCTAGCAAACAGCAGCCCAATAATGAGTAACTGGAGTGGAATTGGATGAGGATACCGTCAGTTTGTCTGCACTCTACTACAAAGCTCCGTCGTGTTGACGGAAATGCTTGCCATTAACCCTTAAACGTCGAGGCGGGCACTTTGAGTCCGATGGATGACAGGGAATCAAATTGTATAGGACAGAAGTGCAACTATTCATTCTCAAAATTTGTTGTGGAAAGGGAAGATCTTCTACAGTAGTTTGACTTGCAATGAGTATTTTTGCGATTTTGAGAATGAATAGTTGCACTTTTGTCCTATACAGTTTGATTCCCTGTCATCCATCGGACTCAAAGTGTCCGCCTCGACGTTTAAGGGTTAAGGGTTAACTTACATTTGTAGCAAGGAAGCGGGGCTGCTGGGTGTCATTCGATTCCATGCAGAAAAACAGAGGTTAAGTGTAACCCAAATTATTTCAACACAAATTAAAATATGGTTCAACTTGTTGTCGGTTTTTTCAGTTGTATTAACCTTGACAAGACTAAGGGTACATTTTTCCCCAAATTCTCTAAGATTGTATGAAACTGCCAGTTTCTAATGCACTTCAACATTTGAGGTTAGGGCTCGAGGGGGGCACCTAGTATTTTACTACAAACCACGTGCGAACAAGTGGTTTCTAATGAACTATAATTTCAACTTAAAATTTTGAGGGTTGCTTAATAATGACTATAGGTTTCTATTGCCAAAATTTCAAACTAAAATAATAGTCGAAATGATTTGTACAAGAGGTTGGAAATGGCCTAAAACGGCATGTTTTTCAACTCAAATATTTATAGAGATCACATTTAGATGACCATTGCATCAATACTCAACTCAAAATGAACTTTCAATAGAAAGCTATTTTTAGGAATTTTTTGTTCATTTTTTAGACAATTTTTTAGGATATAATATAGGGGTGTGAAAGTTATTTTTCAGTTGTACAGTGTATCTAATTACTTCAAAAATTTGTAACTAATTATCATTAACAAATAAAAATATCAATAATTCAAAACATAAACTTTTGAAGTAGGAAAATCTAGTCATATTTTTTTTATTTCATTTTATTTAAATTTTAGGATATAATATAGGGGGTCCAAAGTTTTGTTCGCACGTGTTTTCTAATGGACACTCTAAGTGACCCCCCCGAGGGTTAGGGAAAAAGTTATATTGAACTTGTTGGACAGGGTTAGCAAACTTTGACTCCTTTTGGAGTGAGATTTATGCACTACACAAACACGACAGTTTTAGTAGTGAATATTGCATCATGTTAGTCGGGAGTATGCCAAATTTTAGAATTAAATGTGGAATGTAGCATATTCAAAATGACCTTGCAATGGAGGTTAAAAAAAATAGCAATACACTAATAAATGTTTGTTTCTTGTAAGCTTGAAAATTATTGTTTTCATAAAATCCAATAATAAAAAATTTGTACTAGACTACTATGGGAATGTCAAGAATTTTCTTGGAAACTCTGAGACTATAGATTGTAAGATTATAATGTTTGAAGTTAAAACAAAAAGTTTTTTCAAAACTGCTTGACAAGTAAGGAGATTGTAACATCTCTTGGACTAGGAATTTTCAACTAAATTTTTTTTCTACTAAGGTAGGCACACCCATTCCCACCCATCACCCAATTCCGTCTTCATGTACCAATGGTATTCATTCTAGAAAGAAAATGTGCACTACTAGTACATGCGGCAGAAATTCTTAAAAGGGACGGGAATGGGTGTGCCTACCTTATTGCATACTATATCATACTCCTCATGTACTTGTCAATTTTTTTTATAAATAGAGGAGTGGTTTAGCAAATGTTGCCTAAAATTGCCCACCCTATTTGATTTTTTTGGGCAATTGTGGGCGCAAGATTACCCACCCTTGGTAATAAAGCGAACACCGACCAGGTTCTATGCCTTTATCCACATTTTTTAATATATGGGGGTGATGTGAGCACGGTCCACTGTGCCTTCCAAGCAATGGATCTTTTTTGCTAACGTTTCCTAAGTGTCGTGGATGGCAGCGAATAATTAGATTGCATGTAGTAACTCACAAGGTAACTGCAATGCTCAGGGGTAATGGTAAAATTCTAACTCCCTAACTATCTATCCTATGTCGAGAGTGGACTGGGTAGTTGGCGTCATTTCTAACATCCCTAACTACGTAAAAAGGGGAACCCTTATGTTCCTTCCATGAACCTCTAAGACTATCTTGGGTTTTTGAACTCCACCTAGAAGTTCTACTTTTAAAATCTATCCCTAAAGTTTCAACTCTTACTCTAACTTTTAACTTCTAAGTATACTCTAGGTTTTTAGCTTCCCACACTAATTAGAGAATTTAACTTCAAAATTTAATGCTACCGTTTGACTTTGTTTTGACTTTTGACTCCAAATTTTTACTCCTAGACTAACTCTAAAATTTACCTTCTAAAGTTAACTCTATGTTTTTGACTTTTAACTCTAAATTTTTACTTCTAAATTTAATCCCAAATTTTAACCTCTAGGTTTGACCCTACGTTTTCACTTTGACTCTAGATTCTTCTACTTCCAACTAACTCTAAGATTTACCTTCTAAATCTAACTATAACTTTTCACTTTTCACTTTAGCTTTTTACTCTAACTTTTTACTTCCCAATTGACTCTAAAGTTTAACTTTTAAATTTAATCTTAACTTTTGACTCTAGGCTTTTGACTTTCTACTTCCCAATTTAATCCTATCGTTTGAATCCTAGATTAACTCTAAATGTTACTTCAAGTTTTACTTCTAAATTTTACTCTAGCTTTTGACCTCTAACATTCACTCTAATTTCGAATTTCTAACTTCAAGATCTAACTTCTATTTCTACTCGTGATTTCTACCTCCTAATTTTAGTCTAAAGTTTTTTACTTTTAATTTCTACTTCTTACTCGGATTTTTTACTCCTAATTAACCCTAACTTCCTTTTCTAAACTACCCTACGGTTTCACTGGGAATTTTAACCCCCTAAGTTACACTTCCAAATTAATTCTACTTTTTAACTTCCCAAGTTAACTCTAGATTTTGACCTTAGAATTTTAACTTTAAGAAATAAAAATGTAAATTGATTCTAATTCTAACCGCTAATTAATCCCTAATTTTAGTCCTAAATTCTCGTTCTAATTTAAACCCCTAAGTTCCGTCCATGATTCTTTGTGGATGAATTTTACTCAAAATTCCTCCGTCCTACCCCCTACCGCTTAACTTAGCCTAACGTGGTCGATTTAAAGCCAAATCCTAAGTGTAATATGTTTTTGGAAACCTCTATTCCTAATCTATAACTTTTTGAATCTAAACTTCTAATTTGCACTAATCTCGGATGCTAATCACGCTCTGAGGGCTGATTAGGAAAATAAATGCTAATTAGGGAGAAACATCAAAGATTAAATAAAAAACTCACCTCTTCACTACCGGTTTCGGAAATAGCCTTTGTGTCATCCTAATCCTCCTCTCAACGGTCACCACAAATTTCCAAGATTTCTTCCTAAAGCCTACCTATCCTAAACCTAGGTCACTATTTATCGTCTCTCACCTTCCTTCGTCTACTTCTTCTCCTCCTCTCCTAATCTCCTTCCACTGTGTGTAGGTGTGAGTGGTGAGAAAAAACAATTTTGTGTGCAGGTACGGTGGTGCTCCGCTCTTTTCTCCCTTCTCCCTTTTTGGTTTAGACCCTAATCCTACTCCTCCCCTAGCTAGTAATAGGTTAGTCCAACATCTTTGTTGTGTTTTAATTTTGATTTTTGTTTTAGTTTGAGAGAACCCAAAAACCAAAAACCAAAAGATCAAAAATTGAGTTCAAAAAAGGGGGAGCCCGATCTGGACCGGGTGCTGGACCACCGAGCCTGCCTGCCTGCCTCCCGGCTGGCTGGCTTCCGGCTGGCTGGCTGGGGGACTGGTTAACAAAAAATTAATTTAATTAATTAATTTTTTATTTATTAATATATATATATTTTTATCTCCGCTGGCTTCTGATGTTGCTGCTGTATGTTGGTCCTGATGTGGCCGGGCTGTATGCTGGTCCTGATGTTGCTGGGCTGTATGCTGGTCCTGATGTTGGCTGGGCTGTATGCTGGTTCTAAAAAAACCTCAATTTTCGGCTAAGGCTAAAAAAGATTGGATTTTTGGCTAAGGCTATTTTAAGACTAGATTTTTGCTAAGGCTATTTTAAGACTGGGTTTTTGCTAAGGCTATTTTAAGACTGGATTTTTGCTAAGGCTGTTTTAAGATTGGATTTTTGCTAAGGCTATTTTAAGACTGGGTTTTTGCTAAGGCTATTTTAAGACTGGATTTTTGCTAAGGCTATTTTAATACTGAATTGTTGGCTAGGCTAGGGGGAAATAAAACCTCGGGGGTACTAAACTTACTAAGACCTTGGAAACAACTAAACTAAATAAAACTTTGGAAGACACTACACTAGACAAATGCAAAGGAACCTACATATCTTGGAAGCTAAACTCTGGAGGTTTCCACAAAGGTCTTGGAAACTAGACTTTGGAACTAAACACGGGGTAGGTGCAAAGCTTTGCCGTTAAATTGGTTTTAACACCAACTTCAGGACTTCTTGACACCCCGGGGGTTCAAAGCTCCGCCGTCTACACTTTTAACACACGCTTTAGGACTTCAACCTTGTCACTAGTTCAAAGCTTCGCCGTTTCCAAGGGGGGTCCACACAAAGAGAGAGACTTTAGAAGAGGGAAAACTAAACCTTTAAAGAAAGCACACACACAGGGTCAAAGCTTCGCCGTCCCGGAGGGGGGTCCACTCAACAAAGAGAAGATTAGAAGAGGGTTTGGGAAAACTTTAGAAAAAAACATGCACAAAGGAGGTTCAAAGCTTTGCCGTCCCGGAGGGGGGTCCACTCAACAAGGAAAATATTAGAAGAGGGTGTAACGAAACACAAAGATAAACACACAAATTAGACCACGTGGCAACACAAAGCTCACACGCTAAAGGCCCCCCAAAGCGGCATCGCCAAGGTATGGTGGGGGGTGACTTTAGGATTAGTGCAAGATCCAAAAAAGACTCTTAAACTTCACAAATTAGACCACAACACGTACAAGAGGGAGAGAGAGGCTCTCCACTTACAACAAGGTACCAAAAACTTCACAAAAGAGTATACAAAGTAAGGTAGAAGGACCCCCAAGGACCTTCAAAGCTTGAAAATAAGCAACAATGAAGCCAAAAGTGCTCTGAAAACACCGTAGAGGTTTTTGGCTTCAAATGCCAAAATATCCAAAATAACTTGGACCCACGGACCCAAAACAAGAATTGGGGGTCTTCTAGAGAAAGAAATGGGGCCCTTATATAGGTTTCTCAAGGGCTCACCCCTCTCTCTAAAGCTCTAAGGTAACCTTATCAACGGGGATTTTCATCCTCATCCTCAAAGATTTTCATCCTACATCCTAAATTTCTACTTCTACCATTTATGCTGGACCAACGACCTAACTTTTGGAGATTAGCTCCAATCGCCAAACGGATTGCGCCGTTGGATCCAGATCGCCGTGTTTAGTCCTACACCCCTCTACCTCCCGTACCGAGGCCAAAAACCCATCATAGGCTAATTTAGTTTAAAAACCAAATCGTGGTAAAATCCGAGATCTTGGGGGTCTCCTATTTTGAGAAATATGAATAGCCTAGGGTCTCCGCCTCTCCGGTAGGTGCGAGAGAGTCGGGAAGGACTTTTGGTTGACTTTGTTTCGCCATCGTATGGTCCCGGAATGCCGGTCAACGCGGCGGGGACCCCGCCACGTGGTTAATTCCCGAGGAATCTCACCGGTTCGGGTACTTGCTGCTATCGGAATGTCATGAAACTTCACGGAGCGCATTATTAACATAAAACAAGCTAGTCTAATTTTTAGTGAGATTTTATTGTAACCTGGGTAATTTCCATGAAATTCCCGTTGGAGGTTAGGAGGGTTGACCACCTGAAAAAGGTTCTTCCGCAAGTCGGAAGATGCCGGGATTTTTCACGTGACCTCTCAGGGAGTCGCATGAAAGACGTGCAGGTGTGTTTCCGTACCTGGCACGATTGGTCAATGGAGATTTAAAACTGGCCATCTCCTCGAATTAGCGACGGTGCGGGAATCTTCTGCAGGTGGAAGAATCTTGGCAAACCGATTTCGCCGTTGGACTCCTGGCATGGGATTCACCCTGGAACACCATCCTTGGGCTGTAGATTCCTCCACGGGCCCGGTCTTGCGTGAGTAGCTCCTGCATGCTAACAATCGGGATTTCGGGAATTCGTCGATCTAATGGGGAATTTTAAATCTAACTCTAGAACCCGACCTAGTGGCCTCGTTGTGGGTCCCTCGGACCAACCTAGCCCTGAATTGCCACATTCATGGTGGGATTCAGCCCTTTTGGGGCTGTGTGACTCAATTCCTCCCAATCTAACCTTTTCGTTATTTTTATGTTATTTTTAGGCAAGGTTTGGGAGATTCTAAGTAAAAACACAAATCTAGACCAAACACTATAATGGGTATGACACAACCCTATTTTGGTTCTACACTCTTTTTATGGGTTTTTGTATACTTTTATCAACTTTAAATTGCAAATTTCCAAAAAAATAATTCTACGAGTCCCAAGTGACAAATTGGGAGCTCACAGCAATATAGCTTTTGATCCAACCATCCACTTGGAAAAAGAAATAGTGATTCCAAAAAGGGTGTGTAAGGTGTCAAATTTTCATTAGATCCATTCAAAATCTGCATTCTATGTACCTATCCAACTTCTATTTGTCATTTTGAGATCATTTGATAGTTTAGGACTAGCAACCCTTTGAGGTCCAAGCATCCAAGCATCAAAATGGGATCCACATATTGCCTCCACAGCCGACAAGAAGGTTTGAAATTAGGGCATTGCATTTAATGGCAGCTCTGCCTGGGCATGCCACCAACTTTTGAAGTAGGTTTGACAACGCAGCAAATGCAAGAGAATACGAGGATTAGTCATCTGCTTGGCTACGGAGGATCCACCACCATTTCCTCGAATTTGGGAAGGATTGCGTTTGGATTAGCATTCAGTGTTGGTGGTTCCAACGCCTCCGGAGTTGGCATTGACAACACCAGCGCCGGGAGGGGAGTCCCACCAATATAGGAGATGCCTTAATTGGACATTTGCAGAACCAGAGCGGGGTGGCAGCCATTGAATTTGACGATACAAACTCAGTAAGGAGAAGTGACGACGCCAATACTACACATGGCAACCAATTGGTGGAGCAGCGCAGGTTGGCATTTTCAATTCTAGTAGGGGGTGGAACAGTGATTCCCGAGACACAACTAAGATGCCCGACTTCGCGGACTTTTCAGATAATAATTCATCCAATGAGAATAACTCAGATTGGCTTTTGATTGATGACGAAGATTTATCCGGTAGTGAAGATGAGTCCTTCAATGTTGAGAGATACCGTGAATACACGTTTGTGGAACCGGTGCAGTTTGTTGCTGTAGAGAGAATCCGGCACTTATATTAGGACTTAGAATGGGACTAGACACATCCAACCTTGATCGACAACCGAACCACCTTCAGTGGCCTTTTTCCTGGACCCATACAATACCACATCCAAAACAAACCCACAACGGGCTCATTTCTTGACCAATGGCTTGATGACAATTGCATTGACCAAATTATCTCAGAGACGAACGCACATGTCCTACAACAGTGCATAAATCTCAGTGATCCGAGACATAGAGACAAACCAGCAGGGTCTAACGATGGTTCCGAGTGGTCTCCAACCACGAGATTGGAGACTCAAGCCTTAGACTTCAAAGTGACTATTTTGATGGGCCTGAAGACCTCGCCATCAATTCGAGACTACTAGCAGGAAGACAACTTCTGGCGTTGTGAGGTAATTCCCCTAGTGTTCTCCAAAAATTGAGTTGAGAGTCTTTTGTGTTGCATCCACTTCTTGGATAATAGCACTATGTGCCATGACAAGAAGATCCAAAATACGACAAGTTGTTCAAGGTATGATGGCTACTGGAGCATTTTGTTTTGGTGTCGTAGCAACTATACAACCCTAAAAAGTGGTTGACTTGTGACAAAATCATGGCCGCCTATAGGAGCTTTTGGTTGCCATGTTGGTAGTATATGCCCACAAAACTAATGCACTATGGATTCAAGATTTGGGTTGCGGTTTGTCCAGAGTTGGGCTACATCTGGAACGTGATTCTTTACTTTGGAAAGCAAGCTGGGGAGTCTGAAGCGGGCTTGGGTGAACGAGTCGTGCATCAGTTGACGGCTGGCCTTCAACACCGGGGCCACAACGTATGTATGGATAGCTTTTTTGCAGCCTTGCACTGTTTGACGCGTGATTGCAATGGGGAATCTTTGCTACAGGGACGGTAAGGGGATATTGTATAGGCTTTCCCTCACCTCTTTGTGGATTCAAAAGAGGCAATCACCCAAGGTCAACTCTCTTTTGGGCAATGCATTCAAGTGGAACAATGGGAGC
Source organism: Pseudisothecium myosuroides (assembly GCA_951799445.1). NCBI lineage: Eukaryota > Viridiplantae > Streptophyta > Bryopsida > Hypnales > Lembophyllaceae > Pseudisothecium > Pseudisothecium myosuroides. The sequence continues at coordinate 28,008,818 of OX637291.1, forward strand.
ATCGGTGTGGTATGATTCCAAATCCGTTGCGTTTCAGAGCACATCCGCCAATTTCATTCTACTGTTGCTCAATATTGGGTGAAAGAAGTAAGGGAAGAGATTCCAACCACACCGCAACAAGTGAAGTATCAAACCGATATGTGCGATGTGAACCTTGTCGATCCAATGCAAAAGGATTATACTACCCAGTTCCACAACAACAAGTAGTGGCACAAGTATTTGATGTTCATGTTGGATTCCTTCCTTTACAATGAGTGAATTTATTACCGCCATAACCAACTAATTAGGGGCAAAAAGGAAGTGCGGTGTGTGGAATTCATGTATCAGGTTGCTTTTGGCCTCATAATGCCGAAGATGTTTGTTGTAACACAAGAAAGCACAAATCCCCCTTTTAGTGTTAAAATGTTGTTAAACACCTTAGATGACTTGTGTATCGTTCCCAAAGGATTTTTACTTGTAGTTCCCTCAAAATTACCGGAACAGGATCCGGAACACAAACCCAAGACAAAAGAAATCCAGAATTGAAAATCAGAAACTGCATTTTCTTATCCGTATTCTCAAAACCTTCCTTCTCTCAACTCTTACCAATCCCCATACTATTGTACATCCTAGAAGAGTGTCATTATCATGTACTTCTCTCTAGATGTATCAATGACTTTGTATCCGATTGGGCGGATGCAGAACCGAAAGGAGTGTCGTTATCCTGTGCCTCTTCTGAATCTGGATCCAGTACCCAAAGTAACCAAATCAATAGCTTAACCTCTATATCAGAGGGGTCCACTCTTGGGGTTAAGGAAGGAAACATATATCCAACCCTTCACTAGATTAAAGTGGCTGAAGTTCCACATAAAGAAAAATAACAAAAAGATACAAAACTAGAATGCAAGTTCTTCTTCACAACTGATCCGGAAAGTTACTCCGGACTAGCAGGTCACTCAGGTAATCCCTCCAATCCCTACATTACTACAACTACGGATCTATCCAAGCCAAGTTCTTGAGGCAGAATCTGGTAATTAAATAACTAGGCGACCCCAACTATTTGCCCATCACTCACTTTCGGTTATAGTAGGACCTCATCCACACTTTGATTAGCATGTGCCTGCCTTCTTGCACAGCACACCCAATCTAGGAGCGGCTATTTGTAAGTGTTTCTAACTCCACCTTTGAATCAGAAAGTTACACACGGGTTCTAGCGGCTGGTTTGTTGGAGATTTACTCCTGATCGGGTGATTCCTAATTAAGTGTTCGCCTTCCAAGCAATGGACACTTTTTGTGACTGATAATCCTGTAAAAATTTACTAATTCTAAGAAAAAATTATTTGTTAACTAGTTAAAAGGTTATGGTTAAGTAAAATGGGAAAAAGAAAGCAAAATCTAATATAACTAAAATTGTATCTAAGCACCCTTTTAGAATATAATTTTCCCTTCCCAAAATGGTAAAGAAAGTTAGATTCCAAGATTCATGGCAAAAGTTACTACGGTCGAAACTTGGCCCTTTATTGGCTAAAACTTCATCCACTAATTTAAAATAGCAAATCAATTCTAAATAATTCTAAATTTTAGGTTTAGGTTATTAGTTCATTTAAGTTCTGGATTATTAAGATTATTTGGGATTTTGACCTATTTGGATGTTTTCATCCAAAATTAGCCTCAAACTTCATCCAACCTTTTATCCTTCAAAATTAAAGTATTTTAAAAAGTAAAAGTAAAATTTGGAATCTTTATAGATTCTTTATTTGATTCCACCTTAAAATATTCCTTAAAGATTCCTTTGGATGACAACCTTAAGTTTTCATTCAACTTTATGGTTAAGTTTAATTGTTAGTAACTTCTTCGTTTTTTGGTTATTTCTTAAGTGTGATTTGGTTTTAGAAAACTCTAAAAATTACCTATTAGGTTCTAATTTTTAACTTAAATCTTAAAATTCTAATCTAAAAACTAACCTCTAAAAGCAACAATTCTAATTTCAATTTAAAGGAAAAAACAAAGCAAAAGAAAAGAGAATAACTAATATACCTCTGTGTCCATTGACACCATGATTCCGTCATCGCAAATTACCAACATAATAGATTCGAAATACCCGTCGTCCTCCATCATGTGTGATCCGTCTGTGTGATGAAAATTCGGTGTCAGAATGTTGGAAAAATCTCTTTTCTACATTCCTTCTGGCTAATTTCCTACAAAAGATGGTTAGTTGAAAGTATTTAACCTAAGTCCTTGAGTTTAGGAATTTATGTTAAATTTCCAATGATTTTTGTTGGTTTGTTAAACAACTCTATAAAATAAAATAAACTTCAAGGCCCTATTGCAGATTACCTTGAAGGTTTATTTTATTCAAGAATTAAATTAAAAGATTAATATCGTCCAATTTTAATAATATTCCAATGAATATTTGTTATTCATTGGTTTATTAATTTTTGTTGGATTAATCTAATATTTTTGTTGACTTTTTGTCTTTTCCTATTTGGCTTATTAGGCCTAATAAAGCAAAACCTAAATCAACATTCAACCTACTAATTCCTTCTCAAAATCCTAATTGATAGAAAAAAACAAATTCTTCAATAATAAAAGGAATAAGACCAAAGAACTATTCCAAAAAGAAAGAAAGAAAAAACGACAAATTGTCCCAAAATGAATAGTAAATGAATAGTAACGGAATAAAAACCAAAACAAATCCAAAATGAATAGTAAATGGGTAGGAAAAGCACAGCAAAACAAAACCAAAGCCCACGTGAATAGTTAGATTCGTTAGAAATATTAGTTTTCTATTCCTAATTTCTTCTTTAGCCGCCACTTCGTCTTCTTTAAATGTTTTTGATTCAAGTTTTGTTGTCATTTGGAAGGTAGCTATGGAGTGTGAGTTGTAAGCGTGAGTGTTGAAGTGAGTTAAGTTTTTCAAGTTGTATAATTGAGGAGTTAAACCAGAGATTAGTTTAATTATTTGAATGAGAGATTTGGATTTCGTCAAGGAGCTTGGATTCTGAGACTTTGAATTTGTTAAAGAGCCTGGACTTGAGATTTTAAATTTGTTAAGGAGCTTGGACCTTTGAGAATTGAGTCACCGCAAGCTTGGACTCACCACGAGTTGCCCAGCTGTTGGATCGCTCCCTGGACCCTGTCGGTGTTGGAACGCCGTGGTGGCGCCATGTGGCACGTCGCCACTGGTCATGTTCTCCTCTCCGTTCCCGTCGTCATGAACCCGAGGACTCCCGTTCCCGCCCGCTCCGATACCCGCCCTCATAGCCGGGACTGCTCCAATACCCGCCTCGCTTGGCAGGGCCTCCCTTTCACTGGCTCGTTTTGGCTTTTGAGTAACTGGCTTGTTCTAGCTTTTGATAACTAGCTCGTTTTGGCTAGATAAACTGGCTCGTTCTGGCTTGATTAAACTGGAAAAAAGACTAAGCTAAAAATTAACTAACTAGGAAAATAAGTGAGCTCCAACTAACTAGTGGTTATGGGTTTTTTGGGTTGAAAATAAAAGGGAACTAAACTAAATCTAAGGTTCTTTTGGGAAACTTTACTAAGCAAAACAAACTAAACTAAACAATATTTTTGGGGTTTTAAGGTAAACTAAGCAAAATAAACTAAACTAACCGATATTTTTGGGTTTTTGAGGTAAACTAAGCAAAATGATCTAACTAAAATAAAGACTTAAACTACCAACGAAGATCCAAACTTTGGCAATGGAAATGAAAAACAAATGAGCAAATTCCGGCAGAAGAAAGGGAGCCACTGAGTGTGGTTTCTTGGCTTAAGTAGCCAATACACCGAGGATTTTTTCCCAATTATTCCTTCCCCTTTTCAAGTGTTCAAGGTAATTTTGTTTGAGGTGAAAGCTTCGCTATGCGGTGTGTGTGTGTGAGTGTTTCTAACTCCACCCTTGAGTCAGAAAGTTACACACGGGCTCTAGCGGCTGTTTCGTTGGAGACTTACTCCTAATTGGGTGTTCCTAAATAAGTGTTCGCCTTCCAAGCAATGGACACTTTTTGTGACTGATAATCCTGTAAAAATCCACTAATTCTAAGAAAAACTATTGGTTAACTTAGTTAAAAAGGTTATGGTTAAATAAAATGGGAAAAAGAAAGCAAAATCTAATCTAACTAAAATTGTATCTAAGTAGCCTTTTAGAATATAATTTTTCCTTCCCAGAATGGTAAAGAAAACTAGATTCCAAGATTCCTATCAAAAGTTACCACGGGTAAAGTTTGGCCCCTTACTTGTGCTAACTTTCATCCACTAATCTAAAATAGCAAATCAACTCAAAATAATTCTAAATTTTAAGGTTAAGTTATTAATTTTTTTTAAGTTATGAATTCTTAAGTTTAATCGGAATTTTGACCTAATTGGATGTTTTTCATCCAAAATTGGTCTCAAACTTCATTCAACCTTTTATCCTTCAAAAATAAAGTATTTTCAAAAGTAAAAAGGGATTTTGGAATCTTTATAGATTTTTTGTCTGATTCCTATCTAAAAAGATTCTTTAAAGATTCCTTTGGATGAAAATCTTAAATTATCATCCAATGGTGTGGTTATGGTTAATTATTAGTAATTTATGGGGTTAAATTTAAGTATGATTTGATTTTATAACTTCTAAATTACTTATTAGGTTCTAAATCTAACTTAAACTCTAAAATTCTAATCTAAAAACTATCTTCTAATAGCAAAGATTCTAACTTCAATTTGAAAACAAAAACAAAGCAAAAGCAAAGGGTAAAATGAACATACCTCTGGGTCCATAGTCCCGTCATTGCAGATCACTAGCATAATGGTCTCAAGGTAGCCATCATCCTCCATCATGTGTGCTTCTCCTGCTGGATGAGAGTTTGGTGTCAAAATTTGTGGAAATCTCTTTCCTACATCCTCTCTGACTAATTTCCTACAATTAAAAGGATTAGTGTACGTTTTTAACTTAATTCCTTTGAGTTTAGGAATTTACGTTAAATTCTATGGATTTTAGTTGATTTTAAAGTAATTCTTTGAGTTAAAATAAACTTCAAGGCCCTATTTCCAACCACCTTGAATATTTGTTTTAATTAAGAATTAATTTAAAAGATTAATATCTTCCAATTTAATAATATTCCAATGGATAGTCAATTTTATTTGTTATTCATTAGTTTATTATTTTGCTTGGATTAATCTATTGTTTTTGTTGACTTTTTGTCTTTTCCTATTTGGCTTATTAGGCCTAATAAAACAAAACCCAAGTCAACAAGACCAACTAATTCCTTCCAAAAATACTAATTGATAGAAAAAAACAAATTCTTCAATAGTAAAAGGAATAAAACCAAAGAACTATTCCAAATGAATAGTAGATGAATAGTAAAGAAGGAATAAAACAAAAAACAATTTGTCCCGAATGAATAGTAGATAAATAGTAACGGAATAAAAACCAAAACAAATCTAGAATGAATAGTAAAAGTACAACAAAACAAAATGAAATGAATAGAAAAAGAATAAAAAACCGCGCCAAATCCAAAATGAATAGTGAGAAAACAAAACAATGAGGACACGTCAATAGTTAGATTCTTGACCCAATAGTGTTCACTATTCCTCCTTCCTCCTTAAGTACGCTATTCCTTCTTCTTCTTCTTCTTCTTCCTCTTAAGTATGTTTCAAATCAATTCTTGTTTGTTATTTGGCATGTAGCTATGGAGTGTGAGTTGTGAGTGTGAGTTGTGAGTGTGAGTTGTGAGTGTGAGTTTTTGTCAACTTTGAGATTTGAGAGTGACAAGTTTAGAAATTTTGGAAAAAACAACAAAAGACCAAAATTGGTGGTGTGGCGAGCAACAGCCAACCTTGTTTGATTTTTTGGGTTTTTTTGTATGAAAGTTCCGAGTTTCAAACCGAATGGCCTAGACTAGCCTTCTGTCTAGCACTCTGTGCTTTGGCTCTCCAGCACTCCATGACCCCGACTCCCTGGCACCCTTGTGAACTCCCGGCTCCTCAGGGATTGACGCGTGGCAAGGCTGGGTTGGCTCGTCCCCCGCTCCGTTCCCCTTCCGTCACGTTCCCGACCGGTCCGATACCCGCCAGTCGGGTCTCCTGCTGGTTCAGAAATCTGGTTTTAACTGCTAGTCACAAATCTGGTCCTAATTGCTGGTTCGAAATCTGGTCTTAACTGCTGGTTCGAAATCTGGTCTTACTGCTGGTTCGAAATCTGGTCCTAAACTATTTCTGGTTCCTAAATAAACTAACACACTGGATTAATTAAAAAGGATTAAATAACTAGGCCAAGCAACTAAGTTAACGACAATTTTGGGTTTTATTGGATAACTAGCAAAGCAATTTAAACTAAGGTTTTTTAGGGATTTTTTGGGATAATCTAAGCAAAATAAAACTAATGAAGCAAATAAACTAATCTAGGCAATATTTGGGGGTCTTTTGGGATAAACTAACAAGTAACTTATACTAAAACAAAGATAAACTAAACTAAGGCAAGGACTAAACTATCAATTAATTCCACAACTTTGGCAATGGGAGCAATGGAAGCAAAGTGAGCAAATTTCGGCAGAAAGAAAGGGAACCACTTGATGTGGTGTTTTGGCTTAAGTAGCCCAACAACCAAGGGTATTTCCCAACTTTTTCCCTTTAAGGTAAATGGTCTTAAGGTCAAAGCTTCGCCGCGCGGGAGCAGCCCTAGGAAAAATTGGTGAGAGATGGTTCCAAGTGGTTGAAGGAATGTTTCAATTCTTAAAGGAGGTGTGTTTAAACCGAACATTATAGATTAAAAGTATTCCCAAGTCTCCAATAGTTTTAATTCCTAAATGAGGTACACATGAAAGTGTTTAAACCAAAAATTAGGAATTAAGTTAAACCAAACTTTGTTGTACAACGAAGTTTGGCCGGTGTTTTGAGTGTTAGAATCTTTTGGTGAAGACTAGCTTCACCGCCTTAAGAATTCCGATTCAATGGCTGTTACAAACATAAAATTAGTATTACGAAGAAGGTATGCAAGTTTTGGGGGATGAAACCTCCCAAAAGTGTGGCTTTAGTGTGGTTTTGAAGGTTGAAAGGGAACCCCGAGTCCTCTAACCAAATCCTCCACTAAAAGAAAATAAAGAAAGCGAAAATGAATAAAGATGACCAAATTTTGGTCTAACTAAATGCTTCCGACAAAGCCGGTAAGCAAAATGAACAAGAGAGAGTCTTTACACTCCGACAGAGTATTGGTAGGCAGATAATGGTGTAATGGGATTATGAAAAACTTCGCGGGGAGGCTTTATATACTCGCTAGAAGGCTCCACCACTTAGTTTACCATGAGATATTTGGTCTTCTTACTCAAAAACTACCCTAAGCTAAATTCTAAACTACCCTAAGATATTTCCTAAATAATCTTTGTTTAATCTTTAAAATTTTCTAGAACAAGCCTTAATTAGCAAAGAAATCTTGTCCAAAATAAAATCTAAGATTTTCCCAAAGATATTTAAGAAATTAACTATTTTGACTTTGAGATATTTTGCAAACAACCATTGGATATTTCCAAATATTCTTAGTTTAATCTAAATTGGCTTTTAAAGGAAAGATTTGAAATCTTAACTAAATCCAATCTTCAACTTTCACCAAGATATTTTGTGAAATAACCTTGAATTATTGCTAATTACTCTAAAAAAGTCAAACTTACGGTTGAATCCTTCCTATCTTCTTGAGAACAACTCCAAATTGAAAACCAATTGCGCCATCGCGTTCAGAAGACCCCAATTAGTCATCAGGATCTCCTTACCCCTATTTCCAGGCTGTAAATACTCGTAAAAACCACTAACGGTAACTTCAAAGAAAAGTCAAAATCCCAACTAATGGAATTTGAATTTCTCGAGAAAACTGACTGGCTAGGGTTGCCTGGAAGATTTGTGAGAGTAAGAAAACATTCTTTGTTTGCGACATTCAGACACCGTCAGCTCCTGGTTCGCCAGTCAACCCGCCGCCATGTTGTAAAATAATTCTTATTAAATTCGATGTCGTTGCTGATTCTGGTACTTCTGACTATCGGAAAGTCTTCAAACTTGACTGGTCGCTTATTTTATATATAAAACTCTAATCTAATTTTTAGTGACATTTTACCGCACTCTAGATAATTTCTATGAATTTACCATCAGTTTCAAAGGCGGTTGACTTCCCATGGAGTCATCGTGGAGTTTTGTAAAATCCCGAAACTTTTGGGCAATCCTCTAGGAAGTGTCCAAAAGCTAAGGGCAAAACCAAACCTCCAATAAAGATGCTAAATTTAGCAATTCCTTAATAATTTCTGCTCGAGGGGGAAATTAATTTGATACCGGGGTTTGTCGTGGATGATTAGCTCTGCTGTTGATCTCTTGGCATGCTTTTATCCTAAAAGCACCTTTCTGTAAGCTCCAATTACCTTGCCCTTCTTCTACTTTGCATTCTGGTTCGTATTCTTCAACATCTGCAAGTCTTCACGTAACTAGTCCAAATTCTACATGAATTGAATCTAGATACTTCTAAACTTGAACATAGACGCTTATGATTCAGCCAGGCTGTCATATGTACTCACATGTCGAGTTTTATATGGACAAGACATTAGAACTAGCTAATTCTCACATCCTTACATCTTTCTAAAACGTTAATATGGACTCTAAAACACTAAACTAAGACCTAAACATAGAAAAGCAAAGTATTTTGTGCTTTTCATGATTTTAAGACAATTCTTCACTAATCTGGTAGGAACTTCTACCAAATTCCTCTCAACTACTAATTCCTGCTATTTTGTATGAATTAATACTAAAAACTAACAATAAATTGCAAAAAATAAATCCAGAGCTCTAAAGGCTAACTTGAGGGCTCACAGAGGGCAATCACAGGCTAAACTCGTGCAATGTGGCCCTAAAAGTGTCCAGGAATGTTTCAACCCTTAAATGAGGTGCACATGACAGTGTTTAAACCGAAAATTAAGGATTACAAGAATTCCCAAGGTATCAAATGGTTTTAATTCCTAAATGAGGTACACATAACAGTGTTTAAACCAAAATTTAGGAGTTAAGTCAAACCAAACTTTGTTATACAATGAAGTTTGGTCGGTATTTTGAGTGTTAGAATCTTTTGGTGAAGATTAGCTTCACCGCTTTAAGAATTCCGACTCAATAGTTGTTTCAAAACATAAAATTAGTACACAAACAAGGTATGCAAGTTTGGGGGGATAAAACCTCCCAAAAGTATGATTTTAGTGTGGTTTTGATGGTTGAAAAGGGAACCCCGAGTCCTCTAACCAAATCCTCCACTCAAAGAAAGCAAAGAAAGCAAAATGAGCAAAAGATGATCAAAATTTGGTCTAACTAAATGCTTCCGACAAAGTCGGTAAGCAAAGTGAACAAAAGAAAGTCTCTACACTCCGACAGAATGTCGATAGGCAGATAATGGGGTATGATAAACTTTGGAGGGGGGCCTTATATACTCGCTAGAAGGCCCCACCACCTTAGTTTACCATGATATATTAGTATTTTTACTCAAAAACTACCCTAAGCTAAAGTCTAAACTACCTAAAGATATTTGCTAAATAATCTTTATTTAATCTTTAGAATTTTCTAGAACAAGCCTTAATTAGCAAGGAAATCTTGTCTAAATAAAATCTAAGATTTTTCCCAAAAATATTTAAGAAATTAATTATTTTGACCTTGAGATAATTTGTGAATAACCCTAGGATATTTCCAAATATTCTTAGTTTAATCTAAATTGGCTTTTAAAGGACAAATTTGAAATCTTAACTAAATCCAATATTCAATTTCCACCAAGATATTTTGTAATTTAACCTTGAATTACCGCTAATTACTTTTAAAAAGTCAAACTTACGGCTGAATTCTTCCTATCTTCTTGAGAACAACTCCAAATGGAAAACCGATTGCGCCATCACGTTCAGAAGACCCCAATTAGTTTCTAAAAAATCCCCTGCCTCCTTCTTCCAGACTGTAAATATTCGTAAAAACCACTAACAATAACTTCATAGAAAAGTCAAAATCCCAACTAATGGAATTTGAATTTCCCGAGAATATTGATTGGCTAGGGTTTCCTGGAAGGTTTGTGAGAGTAAGAAAACATTCCTTGTTTGCAACATTCAGACACCGCTAGCTCCTGGTTCGCTGGTCAACCCGCTGCCATGTTGTAAATTCTTGTTAAATTCGATGTTGTTGCCAATTCTGGTACTTCTAACTATAAAAAAATCTTCAAACTTGACTGGTCTTTTATTTAATATATAAAACTCTAATATGATTTTTAGTGAGATTTTACCACACTCTGGATAATTTCTATGAAATTACCATCAGTTTCAAAGGCGGTTGACTTCCCATGGAGTCATCGTGGAGTTTTGTAAAATCCCGAAACTTTTGGGCAATCTTCTAGGAAGTGTCCAAAAGCCAAGGGCAAAACCAACCTCCAATAAAGATGCTAAATTTAGCAATTTCTTAATAATTTCTGCCCGAGGGGGAAATTAATTTGATACCGGGGTTTGTCGTGGATGATTAGTTCCGTTTGATCTCTTGGCATGCTTTTATCCTAAAAGCACCTTTCTGTAAGCTCCAATCACCTCGTCTTTCTTCTACTTTGCATTCTGGTTCGTATTTTTCAACATTTGCAAGTCTTCACGTAACTAGTCCAAATTCTACATGAATTGGATCTAGACACTTCTAAACCTGAACATAGACTCTTATGATTCAACCAGGTTGTCACATGCACTCACATGTCGAGTTTTATATGGACAAGACATTAAAACTAGCTAATTCTCACATCCTTACATCTTTCTAAAACGTTAATATGGACTCTAAGACACTAAATTAAGACCTAAACATAGAAAAGCAGAGTATTTTGTGTTTTTCATGATTTTAGGAAGACTCCTGACTAATCTGGTAGGGACTTCTACCAAATTCCTCTCAACTACTAATTCATGCTATTTTGCATGAATTAACACTAAAAACTAACAATAAATCGCGAAAAATAAACCCAGAGCTCCAAGGGCTCACTTGAGGGCTCACACTATCCCACACAGAAGTTCTATAAGTAACAACACTCAGTCAAATTTCACTCCTAGTACCCTCAATTTTGCAACCAACTTACTTTAATTCCCGGAACCGGATCCAGACAGAATCCGGGGGAACTCTACTTTCATTCCAACACTAGCAAAGCAGCTACCCGCACTAAACAATGGTTCTAGCATTGCCGACATATCAACCCAGCATTTAGACTTTTCAGAGCAACGCTTAAGAAGTGAAAATCTGAAAGACTTTATCAAATGCTGAAAATTACAAGAAAGAATACCCGGGGCTTCAAACCAAAGTTAACTTCTAAATACCAAACCTAAGGAACCCTAAAAGGCCCCAGAGAACAAAATCAGAGAACAGGAGAATGACAGTTGTCATTCTTTATCCTCCTACGTTGACTTTCCTACCATACCATCTAATCCGCAAAATGTGAATCTCAGATCCTAAAAACCTGGAAAGTGAAGTCCAGGTGCATCCAATTTAAAAGTAGCTGGCTAGTAGCTTCCTACCTACCAAAAACTTGGGTTCTAGCTCTCGTGGTCTAGATTTGACCTAAGCAATTTCCTATCTACTTCTTAGACCGCTTTGGAGAAGGTTCCTCATGCTTGGCGGCTCCTTTTTGAGACAGCTGTTTCCTGCTGACTGACGGCTTTCTTACTACTGCCGTCTTCCCCTTTGATGGTGTTGGAGGCTTATCCTTGAATCTCGAAGGAAAAATGGCCTTCGGTTTTGAATCCTCTTCGGATTTCGAGCCCAGATGTGACTCGGACTGGAATCCGGATCCCAATTGGCTGTCTCCCTTCGCCGAATTGTTTGGCAATTCGTCTTCCTCTGAATGGTAACTCACTGGGGACAACTCCCTTGCTCGTTTAACCGTGGTCTTCTTCTTTGTCGTATTGGGCGCCTGCGGAGACGGCTTGGAGTCCTTGCTCTAGGGTGTCCCAAGTTCGGATCCAATCTTCCGGATCTTCTCCTTGGATCTAGATCAATGTGCGGATCCTCCTTCTACTTCTGACTTTTGCCTAGAGAGGTCTTTGGTGGGCGTTTTCTTGTCCTTCGCTTTGTCTTTTGGCTTCACATTTGCGGGAGGCAACATGGCTACCTTCCCAAAACCCTGAAACTGTCCCGACTGCTCAAGTACATTTCGGATCTCGTACATCAGCTTCTCCATCACTTCGGAATACTCAGCCAAAATCATCACTGCCTTGGCTGCTGCGTCCGATCCGGCCTTGTGGGTTTCTTCATCAAACAACTTGGCCTTGTTTAATACATTCCTAGAATGTGCTACAAAACCCCGGATCCTGCAGAATATTTCCTTTGCTTTGGAAGAGAGCTTCCTCCCTTCCTTACTCCCCTCCAAACTCTTCTCCAACTTATAGTTGAGTTCCTGGTTCCTATCGGTTAGTTCCCTGACCCGGGTTTCCCACTTTCGGGACTCATTTTCTCGAAGTAAACCCTCTATTCTCTCTGTAAGCTCAGACACTTCATTCCCACCAAGAAATCCACACACGTTCTTAACTGCACCTCTCTTAGTGTCTAGCTCCTCTCAGACCTTTTTCAGATCCTCTATAATCTTCCCTAGTGAATCATTCCATGGAACTTCCGGTTTCGAAGAATCCCTCCTATCATTCTTGGGTCCTTTTTTTTTTACCGAGGCTAGGATTTTCTCTGAGGATTCTCTTCTTTTCTCTGATGAGCCTCTCCCAAATTCCTCACCATGCCCTCTCTCATGTTTACTAGGTAGAGAGATATTTAATTTCAAGAAGGTGGCCGCGGCCTTATAAACCGTCCTCTCTTGACTCCTAAGCGTCCCTAGATAGTCATATAGATGAAAGAGGAAGGAACCTATGGGAGTTGCCTTGGTATTCCCTAGTGAGGCGACCATTTTTCCTACTACATCCCTCATGATTCCTCCCCAAAACACTTTCCTCTCTCCGCTCACTGGCCCAAAGATCATGTTTGCCCAAGTCATTGTAATCTAGTTCGGTCTCTCCGGACACAAGATCAGAACTAGGAACTCTAATATTCTCCTATCCCTTGCGTTCTTGCAATTTGCTACTGAGTAGCCATCTTTGTGGTGAGGGGGATTAAAGAACTTACCCTCCGCAAACTTGTGCGTTCGTGAAGCTAACCCTTCTCCTGGACGCGGAAAATCGTAAAACCGTTTCCAGGTTTTGAGGGTCCATTTGCTGGGAAGCGCTTGAGAGGTCTTGGACCATTTGTTCGACTGATCCTTCGTCAGATCCTGGATCACCTCCTCATCCTTCAAACTCCATGGTCGATGCAAAAATCCGACGCACCCGATCTGGCCCAAGTCCTCCTCCAATTGCTTCCATCCTTCCTCATCTTTTGGAATAACCGGGTAAATGGTTTTGATCTTTAGTGCGGTAGCTCCTCTACCTTCCGCCTTCACCATCGTTCTCCAAGTGTTTGTCACTCTTCTCAGATCAAAACCTTGCATAGTCTCTCAAAAAGATGAAGCAACAGAATCCTTTCGTCGAGCGCCGGTCCTTTTCCTCTTTGCCGGATCCAGAAATTGAGATCTCTCTCTCTTTCTTCACAACCTTACGCACTACCAGATAACCTATGAGCGCTCCAAGGATGCTTCCAATTTAAAAATGAGAAATGAGAGTGGGAGTTCCGAGTTCTAGGTCTTCTCCCAACAGCCGTTCCCAGTCGTTTCCGCCGCCATCTTGGAGGATTCTGACCGTTTAAACAGTCATTCCTAATTCCTAGTAGTGCCGTTGGATACTACGATCGCCTTGCTGGCTTCCGGTAGGTCCTCCGGTATGTGTCTGCATTTGGCCCCGGTATGTTGAGCATTTCCCAAGGGGTTTCGCAGATCCCAATTCAGTTCCGATTTCCAGTAAAAATAGGAAATTTTAATTTCCTTTCTTAACCTATTTATCTATTTACCACTACTCCCATAATATAGGAATCTTAATTTTGGTAAAATTGCTACTTTACCCTTATAAAAAGCTAAATTTTTTACCAATACCAACTCATTCCTCTAAATTCCTAAGTAACTAGACCTATCCTTATTTTCCTGGTTCCCACAATGTTACTTCCTCAAACCAGCTCAACGAGGAACAAGAACCCCTCTGCGTTGCACCACATACAAATCCACACCTACATTTGGTGGAGGTGCTACGCTTGCAAGCAGAAGCAGGTTGGATACTCCCTCGAATGTGGCTTCGTTTTCATGTGCTATGATCCTTGTTTTGCAAAGGTCCACTCATCAAGGAAATAGGCATCGCATGTCTTGGAATCTGCACTATGCTACATCCGCAATTAACTAATCACTTTCTTATTGTTTGTTGCTTGTAGTTTGGATGGTGGCGACAAGCCCCGAACTTGCACCAAGGTCCCTCAATCAAAGCAGGAGGCGCGCGCGAGTACTGACACCTCACTTTCAGTTGCTTTTTGACTTCAATTTCTGGGCAAGTTCACCACCCAAAAGTTTGGCCTTGAATTGATGCAGTCGCCATGCTTCCTTCAACTTGAACCTTATGTCGTGGCCGTTTTTGCTTGCAGAGTTTTTGGAAACAAAGCGTGCCTTTACAGCAAGAACTTTCGGCCAATTTGATGTAGTTGGGTCGTAGAGTTGTAGAGGTCTTCTTTGCAGCGTGATTAGAAATTCAGATTTAGTAGCGTTTTGCGTTTTTTCCCTAGCAGGATTTCAAATTTCTGAACTCATATTGCATATCACAGCATCTTCAATTTTTTCACGAGACCCAAAATTCCTCACTCCAATATTTGGTCTCGCTATTGTATGGATCTGTTATTATGAGATTGTTGCCACTTGTGTAGTAAAATCTTATATAGGCGTGCTATAAATGTTGTGGTTGTTATTGAGTTCCTAAAGTGGCAATTCTCACTCAACCAGAACACGTGAAATCGCCTTGCGCCTCGCCAAAGCATTTGGTGCATACCGGATGTACCCCGTGGCACCGGTGACCTGCTTTCGATCACCCCCGTTCAGCCATCGACAGCTAAGCGGCTTTTAGTTCCTCCTATTTGGTGTTTCCAAATCTTTTGTTTTTTCATCATATTCTTACTTTTCTGGTCTCCATAAATCCTTCATACTCTTTTCTGGATATGAAGTCCCTCTTGTCTACAATTGCCTACAATTGTGCTACGATACACCCAAAAAAACCCTGACCCTCACAAGTTCCGCCTTCATCAAGTGCTAAAATCTGCATATCTAGTCGCTCAACGTTGAATTTTCTTCGGCATGCTGTGTCACTTCTACCTTGATGCCCGTTGTGACCACTGGATTTGTGAAATTCCACCCAAATTGGAGTTTGGGCTCCAATTTTCCATTGCAATGTGTAGGAGCGAGTTGCTGACGCAAACTCGGGCTGGGTGCTGAAGGATTAACAATTAGGTTGCCTTCACTTATGAAGTTATCTCATGACTCACTACTTGTTCAAATGGAGGCAGATCCGCAGATCTGCCATTCTCTAAACCTGAGTCATAAACTAGTGCACCAAACCATGCAACACATATAGTTCCTACTTCCTACGTTACTACATCCTTCTACAATAACTATACATATTAATATAGTGTAGAATGTTGAGATATTAGTGTGGGGCAATCTAATTTCACTATTTAGTGTAGAAGCACCTAAATGTAATAAGAGACGCTTACGAACATCTAGAAAACGACTCAAATCCACATGCAAGTGGACCTAAAGTAGACAAGTGGGGACAAACGCTTTTTAAGGGGACAAAACTTTGTCAGTTCTCACAAAAAGGAACAAATCCCCTACTGTCCCTCCAAATTTAGTGCAATGGCATGTTGCTAGGAACACAAGTTCTATAGTAAAAAAAATATGCTGGTGGGGACCGAAAGTAGTCACATGGAGTTCCAAGAAGTTGTTACTATCATGATGGAGGTTCTTGCGTTGGCCAATTACTTTTGCATGATCCAAACATACAGTGTGTCGCTTTTAGATGTTTTTGTGTATTCACTTTGGCGTTAGTCTAGTGTCCACAGTAGGTGCATCTATGCAATTGTTTTCAAAAATTTGTATTATATTCATGCAAAGTTGGAAGAATATGAAACCAATTTTCTTGATTTCCTAATCTAGTTTCTATCAAGCGCGCATAATTTTTTTTCTATGCACCCTCTAGATCAAGAGATCCAAAACAAGTGTTCAATTTAGGTGCTTCTACCTTGTCATAAGTTTAGCTTATTCATTCAGGAAGAGACTAGAGGAGGGAGGGACCCATGCAATTCAGTCACAGACTACCTACTTAGAGAGTGTAAAGAACCACCCAATGCTAACTAATTGAACTCATAGGACTCAAAAGAAAAACTTACAAGGCTAACTTACAGCGGAATTGGAAGGAGATTTTACTATAGTTTTGGTTTTATTTTTGTTTTGGAATAGGAAAAGTACTATGTAGTAGTTTGTTTAGGACATTCACTAACTAAGTTGCAATCAGATGACGAGCTTGACTTTGGAAATTTTCGATTTGGAGTCCACTTTCCCTCCAACTCGATTGACAGATTTGCTCAAGTATCCATCCAATTGCCAAGCACTTTCATCCACTCTCCCACATAAGCTCCCAATTTGTCATTTGGGACTTGTAATTTTTTTTTTCGATTTTCACAAGTTTGAGTGTAGTTTTATATACAAAAAGTCTTCAAAAGAGTATAAAACCAAAATAGGTATGTTACATGCCAATATAGCATTTGGTTTCTTATAGGTTGTTTTCTCTCAATTAAATCCAATTTCCACTTGTACATATATAGGTTAGAACTTGAGAATTTAGATAAATAGTAGAATTAGGGCAAATCCGGTCTGAATCTCTCAAACCTACAGTGCATGTGACATCTTATGGATAAAATTGGTTTGAGAGAACACTGTTGAGTTCCTAAGTCATTTTTCAAATATGGCTTTCATTTTCCCCATAGTATTGAAGAAATAGCAAAAAACCCGATTGTTGGCCTGTAGGAGTTACAACCTCAAAATGGATTCGTAGGAAGAATTTACAAATGGAATACTATATTCTAGGATGGAAGTCACATTTGGGATTCAACGACGAAATTAGTTTGCCAAGATTCCTTTCTATATGGAAGATTTTCTAGTTGCCGGAATTAAAAGGAGAAGGCGGCATTTGATTTTCCTTTGACCTTTGTGCAAAGTAAGAATATGAGCTTGCACATCCTTTGTGGAATTCAAAATCTTTTGACTTGTAGACGATGCCCTTTTGGACGGTCAGCCGCCAAAATCTATAATGAAAAATTCTTAGAAATTACTTAGATTGCAGTAAAATCTCACTAAAAATTACACTAAATTTTTTTATGCTAATAAGATGCTCCAACAAGTTTCAAAACATTCTGATAGCCAGAAATATCCAAACCAGAGAGATTCCTCGACAATTGGCGAAATTAAAGATTACGTTGGAGTTGACCGACTAACCACGAGCATACAAAACTGGAATGAGGTCAAAGTTAAGTTTTTTCTTACTCCCTATATCTACTTAAATCCTATGTTAATTACTTTTCCAAAAAAAGTCAAACTCCAAGATTTGGATTTTTACCTCTTTTTGGTGTTCAGTTAGCGCTAGGTTTTGTTGAATTTTTTGGAATTTAGTTAAGGAGTCAAGGTTAAGTGTGATTAAAAATGGACTTCTAAAGCCAATGGCGCAATCAATTTTCAATTTGGAGTTAATCTTCAAAAGTTAGAGTTTTGGACTAGCGTAGAAAGTCAAAATTAGCAAATTAAAATTCTAATTCTAATTGAAGCTTACCACTAGGAAAAGAGAGGGAGGTGAGTGCCCTTGAAAACACATGTAAGGGGGCTAGTTTTCCTCTCACAACACCCTTTGGAGTCATATTTTGGCTCATTTTACACATTTGAATCCATTTAATTGGATTTTGGCCGTTTTAGGCCACGTTGCCAAATTTGTGTGTTTTTGAAGCATTTTAAGCTCTATTGTTGGTATTTTTGAAACTCTCTTTGAAAGACATCAGGGTCCCTTCAAAGTTTGCTCTTGCTTGCTTGTTGTGTCTTATTGTGAATTTGTTGGTGATTATTGTTATTTGACACTAATCGTAGAGAATTCCCCCTCTGAACCTTAGCAATGCCGTTTAGGGGGGCCTCTAGTGCTTGTTTTTTGTTTGCATAATCTTAAGTGGGAGTTCCTTGATTGAGAGTTCCTCTAAGGTTGTGTGTGTGTTATTTGGGAGCTTGTTATGCATTAATGTGACTTTTGATGTGCTACCTTGTGGCTAACTTTATCCCTCCGGTTTGGTCAATTTCCATGTGACGGCGAAGCTTTGGCTTTAGGGGGTCTTGAGTGAAAGAAAGTTTGTGTATTTTCAAGAATACAGCAAAGCTTTGACTCCTTGCTTGTGGGAATTTAGTATAGAAAATCTTGTCTTGAAAGATTTGGCCTCAAAACCATATTGTCCAGGGAGTGGCTTTTATATACTTCTATTGGTGCAAATTTGGTGAGCTAATAAGGGGTTGTGATTTGCAATTCAGTGAGGAAATCAATTTAAAAGGAGTAGGTTGTGAGCTCCCAATTTGTCACTTGGGACTCGTAGAATTATTTTTTTGGAAATTTGCAATTTAAAGTTGATAAAAGTATACAAAAATCCATAAAAAGAGTGTAGAACCGAAATAGGGTTGTATCATACCCATTATAGTATTTGGTTTAGATTTGTATTTTTTACTTAGAATCCCCCAAACCTTGCCTAAAAATAGTATAGAAATAACGGAAAGGTTAGAGTTGGAGGATTCGAGTCACACAGCCCCAAAAGGGCTAAATCCCACCATGAATGTGGCGATTCATGGCTAGGTCGGTCCGAGGGATCCACAGCGAGGCCACTAGGTCGGGTCCTAGAGTTAGATTTAGAATTCCCCATTAGATCGACGAATTCCCCAAATCCCGATTGTTAGCATGCAAGAGCCACTCACGCAAGACCGGGACCGTGGAGGAATCTACATCCCAAGGATGGTGTTCCAAGGTGAATCCCATGTCAGGAGTCCAACGGCGAAATCGGTTCGCCAAGATTCTTCCACCTGTAGAAGATTCCCGCACCGTCGCTAATTCGAGGAGATGGCCAGTTTAAATCTCCATTGACCAATCGTGCCAGGTACGGAAACACACCCGCACGTCTTCCATGCGACTCTCTGAGTGGTCACGTGAAAAATCCCGGCATCTTCCGACTTGCAAAAGAGCCTTTTCCGGGTGGTCAACCCTCCTAACCTCCAACGGGAATTTCATGGAAATTACCTAGGTTACAATAAAATCTCACTAAAAATTAGACTAGCTTGTTTTATGTTAATAATGCGCTCCGTGAAGTTTCACAACATTCCGATAGCGGCAAGTACCCGAACCGGTGAGATTCCTCGGGAATTAACCACGTGGCGGGGTCCCCGCCGCCTTGACCGGCATTCCGGGACCATACGATGGCGAAACAAAGTCAACCAAAAGTCCTTCCCGACTCTCTCGCACCTACCGGAGACCCTAGGCTATTCACATTTCTCAAAATAGGAGACCCCCAAGATCTAGGATTTTACCACGATTTGGTTTTTAAACTAAATTAGCCTACGATGGGTTTTTGGCCTCGGTACGGGAGGTAGAGGGGTCGAGGACTAAACACGGCGATCTGGATCCAACAGCGCAATCCGTTTGGCGATTGGAGCTAATCTCCTAAAGTTAGGATGTTGGTCCAGCATAGATGGTAGAAGTAGAAATTTAGGATGTAGAATGAAAATCTTTGAGGATGAGGATGAAAATCTCCGTTGATAAGGTTACCTTAGAACTCTAGAGGGAGGGGTGAGCCCTTGAAAACCTATATAAGGGCCCCATTTCTCTCTCTAGATTACCCCCAATTCTTGTTTTGGGTCCGTGGGTCCAAGTTATTTTGGATATTTTGGCGTTTGAAGCCAAAAACCTCTACGGTGTTTTCGGAGCACTTTTGGCTCCATTGTTGCTTATTTTCAAGCTTTGAAGGTCCTTGGGGGTCCTTCTACCTTGCTTTGTGTACTCTTTTGTGAAGTTTTTGGTACCTTGTTGTAAGTGGAGAGCCTCTCTCTCCCTCTTGAACGTGTTGTGATCTAACTTGTGAAGTTAAGAGTCTTTGTTGTATCTTGCACTAATCCTAAAGCCACCCCCCACCGTACCTTGGCGATGCCGCTTTGGGGGGCCTTTAGCGTGTGAGCTTTGTGTTGCCACGTGGTCTAACTTGTGTGTTTTCCTCTTTGTGTTTTTTCTTACATCCTCTTCTAATCTTCTCCTTGTTGAGTGGACCCCCCTCCGGGACGGCGAAGCTTTGAACTCATGTGTGGTTTTCTTTCAAAGTTTAGTTTTTTCCCTCTTCTAAAGTCTCTCTCATTGTGTGGACCCCCCTTGGGAACGGCGAAGCTTTGAACTAGTGACAAGGTTGAAGTCCTAAAGCGTGTGTTAAAAGTGTAGACGGCGGAGCTTTGAACCCTCGGGGTGTCAAGAAGTCCTAAAGTTGGTGTTAAAACCAATTTAACGGCAAAGCTTTGCACCTACCCCGTGTTTAGTTCCAAAGTCTAGTTTCCAAGACCTTTGTGGAAACCTCCAGAGTTTAGCTTCCAAGATATGTAGGTTCTTTTGCATTTGTCTAGTGTAGTGTCTTCCAAAGTTTTATTTAGTTTAGTTGTTTCCAAGGTCTTAGTAAGTTTAGTACCCCCGAGGTTTTATTCCCCCCTAGCCTTAGCAAAAATCCAGTCTTAAAATAGCCTTAGCAAAAACCCAGTCTTAAAATAGCCTTAGCAAAAATCCAGTCTTAAAACAGCCTTAGCAAAAATCCAGTCTTAAAATAGCCTTAGCCAAAAATCCAGTCTTTTTTAGCCTTAGCCGGAAATCCAGGTTTTTTTAGAACCAGCATACAGCCCAGTCAACATCAGGACCAGCATACAGCCCAGCAACATCAGGACCAGCATACAGCAGCCGACATCATCAGGACCAGCATACCGCAGCGACATCAGAGCCAGCGGAGAAAAAAAAAATATATATATATATATATATAAATTAATTAATTAATTAAATTAATTTTTTTGTTAACCAGCCCCCAGCCAGCCAGCCGGGAGGCAGGCAGGCAAGCTCGGTGGTCCAGCACCCGGTCCAGATCGGGCTCCCCCTTTTTTGAACTCAATTTTTGGTCTTTTGGTTTTTGGGTTCTCTCAAACTAAAACAAAAATCAAAACTAAAACACATCAAAGATGTTGGACTAACCTATTACTAGCTAGGGGAGGAGTAGGATTAGGGTCTAAACCAAAAAGGGAGAAGGGAGAAAAGAGCAGAGCACCACCGTACCTGCACACAAAATTGTTTCCTCTCACCACTCACACCTACACACAATGGAAGGAGATTAGGAGAGGAGGAGAAGAAGTAGGCAAAGGAAGGTGAGAGACCATAAATAGTGACCTAGGTTTAGGATAGGTAGGCTTTAGGAAGAAATCTTGGGAATTTGTGGTGACCGTTGAGAGGAGGATTAGGATGACACAAAGGCAAAATTGTGTAAGAGGATAGTTGGCATCTTAAAACCTCCTTGAAGTTTGAGACCATAGTGTAAGACTCGTAAAAGCTTAGGTGGAATAGTGCTAGTGTAGAAGAAGGAGGAAGAAAGAAAAGAAAGGAGGAAGGGAAAGAGGGAGTTTAGATCATCAAAAATTGTAATATTTCCTAAATAAGCGGTGAGCTTGGAGAAAATTCAAAACAAAAATCAAAGACTACCATGGAGCATGAGGACGTACACGTGGACGTGGATGAGGTTATCTCCGAAACCGGTAGTGAAGAGGTGAGTTTTTGATTTAATCTTTGATGTTTCTCCCTAAGTAGCATTTATTTTCCTAATCAGCCCTCAGAGTGTGATTAGCATCCGAGATTAGTGCAAATTAGAAGTTTAGATTCAAAAAGTTATAGATTAGGAATAGAGGTTCCCGGACACATCTTATAATTAAGATTCGACCGTAAACTGACTGCATTAGGCTAAGTTAAGCGATAGGGGGTAGGACGGAGGAATTTTGAATAAAATTTCATCCAAAAATAACCATGGACGGAAATTAGGTTTAAATTAGAAGGGATAACCTAGGATTAAAATTAGGGATTAGTTAGCAGTTAGAATTAGAATCAATTTACATTTTTATTTCTTAAAGTTAAACTTCTAAGGTCAAAATCTAGAGTTAACTTGGGAAGTTAAAAAGTAGAATTAATTTGGAAGTGTAACTTAGGGGGTTAAAATTCCCAGTGAAACCGTAGGGTAGTTTTAAAAAGGAAGTTAGGGTTAATTAGGAGTAAAAAATCCGAGTAAGACGTAGGAATTAAAAGTAAGAAACTTTAGACTAAAATTAGGAGGTAGAATTCACGAGTAGAAATAGAAGTTAGATCTTGAAGTTAGAAATTCGAAATTAGAGTGAATGTTAGAGGTCAAAAGCTAGAGTAAAATTTAGAAGTAAAACTTGAAGTAACATTTAGAGTTAATCTAGGATTCAAACGATAGGATTAAATTGGGAAGTAGAAAGTCAAAAGCCTA
This sequence comes from Pseudisothecium myosuroides, assembly GCA_951799445.1. Classification (NCBI taxonomy): domain Eukaryota; kingdom Viridiplantae; phylum Streptophyta; class Bryopsida; order Hypnales; family Lembophyllaceae; genus Pseudisothecium; species Pseudisothecium myosuroides. The sequence continues at coordinate 28,031,327 of OX637291.1, forward strand.
GAGTCAAAAGTTAAGATTTAATTTAAAGGTTAAACTTTAGAGTCAATTGGGAAGTAAAAAGTTAGAGTAAAAAGCTAAAGTGAAAAGTTATAGTTAGATTTAGAAGGTAAATTTTAGAGTTAGTTGGAAGTAGAAGAATCTAGAGTCAAAGTGAAAACGTAGGGTCAAACCTAGAGGTTAAAATTTGGGATTAAATTTAGAAGTAAAAATTTAGAGTTAAGAGTCAAAAACCTAGAGTCAAATTAAGAGTAAAAATCTATAGTAAAAAGTTAAAACATAGAGTTAAAATTCAAGGATAAATCTTAGAGTTAATTTAGGAGTGAAAACTTAGAGTTAAAAGTTAAAACATAGAGTTAAAATTCAAGGGTAAATCTTAGAGTTAATTTAGGAATAGAAACCTAGAGTCAAAAGTCAAAACATCGAGCACAAGTCGGTAGTTAATATTTAAGAATCAAGTTAAAGAATTAAAATCTAGAGTTACATTCCGAAGTTGGAACCTTAGGGGTTACATTCCGAAGTTGGAACCTTAGGTGGAGTCTTAGAAACCCAAGATAGTCTTAGGGGTTCGTGGAAGGAACATAGGGGTTCCCCTTTTTACGTAGTTAGGGACGTTAGAAATGACGCCAACTACCCAGTCGACCCTCAACATAGGATAGATAGTTAGGGAGTTAAAAGTTTACCATTACCCCTGAGCTTGTAGTTACCTTGTGAGTTATTACATGCATTCTAATTATTCGCTGCCATCCACGACACTTAGGAAACGTTAGCAAAAAAGATCCATTGCTTGGAAGGCACAGTGGACCGCGCTCACATCACCCCCATATATTAAAAATTGTAGGTAAAGGCATAGAACCTGGTCGGTGTTCGCTTTATTACCAAGGGTGGATAATCTAGCGCCCACATAGGTGAGTCCAACGGATTGCTTCAAATCCAAGCCAAGTCAAAGAGAAAATAAAACAGAGGTCCTTCTTTTGAAAGTTTAGACTAAAATCAGAGACTAGTTAGATTCAAGCTTGTTAATTCAAATCCAAAGTCATATCAAAATTATTTAGGACCAGTTATTGCTTTGAATTTCAAGTTAGAAGTCAAATAGACATATTGTATATTTGTCACTAACCGTGCACTTCTACTTACCGTGCACTACACACACTGCGTACTGCCACTTACCATGTACTTTTAATCTTAGCCGTTCAAATCATCTGACGTGCAATCTCAACCTTCCATACTCAATGACTGCGCCAATGACCTAAACTATCACCATCAACTCACATTGATGATGGATCCAAGTGTCTGTCTCTGTCAGAGGATGACAAGGCCGCCAATTAATACAAAGGATGACAAGTATCGTTTTATGTAGAATGAACGATTGTGTAGAAATTTCAAGGACTTCCAAAGAAACAATTGACAGCTCTTTTTTCTTGTAGAGCTATGTTGGAGAATAGATAGCTTCAGGATTCAGACAAGTTTTGATCATTTTCATTCAAGCACATAGCCACAACTCAAATTTCCATGTAGCTGCAATAGATATTTCTTTGTTGTAAGTCTTAGATGTGCTTGGAAGTGCTTTGAACTCCAAGCGAGGTTTGCAATGCGGTCACCTAATCACAGTCTGTTGGAATTGCTAATTGAATGGCGTCTCAAAATTTGCTAGCAAAAGCAAGGCGTTCTCTCCTCTATAACCGTTACTTATTTTAGTTCTAAGCTGAAATCAAGCTTGATCTTGCTCAGTATCCACTGTTCATTAACGACTCATGTAAGAAAGGCCATAGTATTGAAACTATTTGCATACGACTGGTCGATGGTCTAAATGTTTATGACAAATTAGAAAACGCAATGTCACTAGGGTTTGGTCATCTTACGAAGGTTGCACATCGCAGTTACCGCAAGTGTCCTCAAGTGTTTGTTTGCGTGATCTCTTTAATTAGTGTTTCTCCTTTGTTTTATTGATCAATTCCAAGGTTGCTGCAGAGGTTACTTAGGATTAGCAAGTTTGGCAAATGAATTGAAGTTGAGTTGGCAATTGATTGCCAACATTGTGGAGCACAGAGGGTGCACAGCCATATGTCAGCGGTATACGTACACACATACTAAACCTTCCCTTACTCATCCGCCCTTTTGTATAGTTTGGGCTCTCATGAAATACTGTATGTCGCACTTGCACTCTTGATTTGCAATGGGAAATTTGCTTGTCTAATTTTTAGCTATGGCATCAATCAGGATTTTGTATTGATTGCTGGTGGTTCTAGTGTGCAGGGGTTCAGTCATTGGAACAAAGTGGTGGCAAAAACACGATCACGATAGAGTCTATGAAGACAAGCTAACAAAACGCAGGCAACGGCAACAAGCATAAGAAGAAGAATCTATGTGGTATAGACTTTTATCAATACAAACATTTTTCAGAGTTCTGTACAGACATTGCTGAATGTTCATTAATTAAGTAGGTGTCATCACGGGCTCCGTTGATGTGTAAAGATGCATATAGAGATATGTCTTTTTCGATCATGCTAAGTAGTACTTAGTACCGCATTAGTTCGATCACAACATCAGTACTTGCAAAATGTCACTACCCTTTGCATTCCCAACTCTGATTTGTTTGTGTTAGAGTGAGCCACTCGATTTGGTCGTCATTTTCATGTCAAGTCGTTGGTCCATGCTCGGTCTAATACATGATTCCTTGCTCATTCAATCAAAGAGTTTGGTGCTAGAGGTTGCGGGTTCGAAACAAAGTGCTGCTGCTTTTCTATATCGGTATCGGTACGCGTTTGTTTCCCGACTGTTTTGCTTGTATCAGGCTGATATGTTTTGAAGTTGCTTATGGATTTGATTGTAATATGTTCTGTTGCTGCAAGAAGATAAGAAGAATGCTGCATCCACCGCTTCGTGTATAGGAAGGATATTGGCAATGATTGAGCATATTTTAGTCAATGCCAATATCCTAGTATCTTATCACACACAGATTATGTTTCATTTTAGTATCGTGCACTAATGAGCATATTTCAATCAATGCACAATGAAGAATCTTTGCTCTATGAAAGGGATGGCTATGCTAAAGCTTGCTCATTTGAGAATGGTTTGTTATTGTGTGCAGAATGCAAGTCTTGGTCTCTTGCACCTGTAACTGCAGTCAAGGAGGTCATGCCAGTGGAGCTCACGAGAGGATTGCGGATTTCAAGTCGTTGGAGGTGCTTATGAGTGAGATCTTCTTTACTATGAGAGGCCCCCAAGGGTCTCAACGAGTTAAAGCTCCTAAGCCTAAAGCTGTATATTCAAGATCTAGTGTGGGAAAAAAAACAATGCAGATGGACCTAGCCAAGGACAATGGACAGAAGAGTTAATGAAAATTGCCATAGACAACATTAAATCAGGACAAAGATCCATTGGAAATGCTTCTAAATTTTTTTCAATCCCTGCATCATCAATTGCAAATTGGATGTATGGAAAGACCAAGAAAAAGAGACATGGCTTCAATCCCTATTTAACTGAGACAGAAGAGTGTGAGTTGAAAGCATGGTGCTTTAAGATGCAAGAAATGGCATTCTCAGTGATCTTACCAATTTTAAAAAATATTGTCAAAGATATTGTAAGACACCATCCAAGGCAACATTCGTTCAAAGATGACCGCCTTGGACAAACATGGTGGCAATGCTTCAAGTCACGGCATCCAGAGGTGGTGTTAAGAATTGGAGAAAGATTGGAGTTGAAGAGGTGTATGGACTTAAACAAAGTCTCATATTCACGATTTTATGACAATTTGACCACTGTGATTATGACTCACAGATACAAAGCATCCCATATTTGGAACGTTGATGAAATAGGGGTGCAAGTTGTGGGTAGGAACAATACTCTAAAGGTTGTGGCGAAGAAAGGATCAAGGAATGTGAATGTGTGTGCATGTGATAGTAGAAAATGATTAACTATACTAGTGTGCATTAGTGCTATTGGCACTTTTATCCCTCACTATTTCATCTTGAAGGGGAACCTATCTTCTTCAAAATTATGTACAACATTGTGGACCCGGTGCGGCAATGAATGTCCAAGAAACCGGGTGGGTAACTAATGACATTTTTTGTGACTGGCTCTCGGATTGGCTTAACCACTTTCAACTCAATGTTCTCGGAGGTGTGAATAACAATAATAACACCTTTTTGTCTTAGATGGCCATTGTAGCCATGTTAGTGCTACGGCACTAGATACACTTATCAAGATGGGAATATTTATTATTACAATCCCTTCACATTCTTCACACCACATGCAACCTCTTGATGTCTCCTACTTCAAACCGTTTAAGCAGTACCTTCAGGAGGATAAAGAAGCTACAACATTAGAAAATCCAAATTGGAGCAATGGAGTAATGCTGAAATCAACCTTGGCTAAAATGGCAGCAAATGCTTTGGGCAAAGCTCTTAAGCCATCTAATGTAATATCAGGTTTCAAGACAACAAGTATAATCTACTCAACTCTTCTTTTGAATATGTGCTAAGTTTTTTGCTTGAAATATCAATCATCTTTTATTCAAAGATGTACATGGTTGTTTTGCTATATTTGACTTACTAATCATTGGAATTGGGATTTGTTAAATAATAGTGGATTCAACTGCAATGGATAAATACTATGGTCCAAGTCTACCTCACTTAAACCCCCTGCCTTTGCTTACACATGTGAAAGAAGAAGATGAAGAGTTGCAAATTGAGGATTTGGATGAAATGATGTTGCATCAAAATGTTGACAAAGTGATTAACCATATCAGTTATCTAGAGGTGCTTCATGAAAATGATACTTTTGAAGAAAATTCCATTCACAAAGTTGATACATTTGAAAAGTGTTCTATACACAAAGATCATATGTTTGAAGAGTATGCCATCGACATGCCAAATGAAGCATAGAGAGTGGTTCAAGATTCACTTGTTTGGCCATGTAACGACCCCAATCCAATAACGATTAGGACCATTGATTTTGAGTCTCTCACCAAGGGTCAATGCCTAATAGACATTATGGTGGATTTTAATCTCAAGTACAAGGAGAAAAAACATTGGTATATGAAGGGACTCTATTTTTTGAATAGCTTCTTTTCCAGGAAGCTTGTGCTCACTCTAAAGGAAGATGTTACAAATGGATTCAAGAAAATTGCACGATGGTTCAAAGAGATCAATATCTTCAAGTGTGACAAAGATCCTTGTGCAATTGCCCAACTTACTCAGGTATTCAACCTACGTTTTATGAAATCTTATTTGAAAAGTTGTTGAAATTTACTTTATAAAAATATAAAATGCTACTAATTATTTCTTCTTCTTGACAATGGACATTGGAGCATGATTGTTATGTGTTACCTTGGAAGCTCCATAGTAAAACCTTGTGTACTACATTTGAATTCAATCAAATTAACAACTCACTTGGATTTACAAGAACACATCAAATTGTAAGTATTTTCAAAGTATGTTAATATGTTGCATCCTATCTTTTATTGTAGGTCATTGATTGTAATGCATTAATGTTGATGATATGTTATTTTTATGGCATTTTTTTGAGCTCAGAATGCAAAAAACAAAATAACTTGGAAACTTTGAAAATTTCTAAGAGGGATCTACTTTAGCTTCAAATGCAAGTGGTTGAAGTAAGTTATAATTCCATCATATATGTTTGAAGATGCATTGTTAAATTAGCATATTGCATTGAATTTTTTGTTTTTTAATTTTGATATAAACTTCAGTTCATATTTTGTGTATGTAGGTTCCTCAACAACCTGAAGACAATGGCACAGATTGTGGGATTTATTTGATCAAGAGTGTGGATATTTTTTTGAATACAATTGTAGAAGGTGTTTTGGGGGGACAAAAGAGGTGAACACAATAAGAATGCATCGTTTGTACCTTTATAAACTAAAGAATTTGAAGAATCTCAAGCTTATTTGCATTTCAAAAGCTCTAAGTGCTTTCAAATAGATTTTATATTAACTTGTTAATGTATGTTTGCTCAGTTGAAGAAGGTGCAGTGGGAACTCCAAAATGTGACATTTTAAGATGCAGAATTAAATTTTGAGCGGATAAGTATAAAACAGACAATATTGATGCTTGAAGGAGGGTTGATTTTTTAAGCAAGTAATGACGACAAGTAAGTCATTTAATCATACTTTTAACCCCTTAAGTTCTTTGACTATGTAGTCATCAAAAACATTGAAAAACTGCCATTTTAAATACAAGTACCAAATTTCAGAAAAAAAAACTTTTGTGAACAAATGTAATCATAGGAGCTTGTAGTATGCTTCTTTGTAAAGATGTGGTAAACATTTTAGAACTATCCACCGTCTGGATTGCAAGATATGAGTGTTTGAATTCATTTTTTAATTTTTTCCCCTTGCAGAAACTAGGGCAGCTGCAGCTCACATGGCCATATGGGTAAGAAAAAATGACCCCAATGCTGGTGCTTTTTTGAATTCATTTGTGAGTAGAAGTTGTGAACATGATCTGAAAATTTCCAATCATTCCAAATTGCACAACATTTTTGAAAAAAATGCTATGCCATGACAACATTCAGAAAAAAGCCTTACATGGAGAAATCACACCAGCTGACCAAAATTCTGTGCTAGAAACCAGCCTACTCTTGTTACTCAAACCTTCCTTGTTACCTCCCCATGCGTTGATGGGCTGAATTCCGAAATTTCAACTCCAGTGTACATCTACTTACCTGCTCTGCCCTTTTACGAAAAAAAACTAACTTATCACTCCATAACTTTTGACTCTTTTATTCAAATGCTATGAAATTCTGTTCAAATGAAAGATATTCCTTGTTCCCACCTTCTATTAAATTTTTGGTCCAAAATATGTTGATTTGCATTCACACCAGCCTGCTCAAAATCACTATACAACCAAAAAACGTAGTTTGGTCCTTTAGGGGTTAAAATAATGTCTTATTAATTTTTACATAGTTATTCAAGTTATTTCAAACACATTTATATTCAAATTTATATATTTCATTGCAAGAATAATTATTATACATTGGAAAGTGAAGGAGTTCTATCCAACATTTTGAAAATTCCTTTGTACCCTTGTTCCACAAGGAGAAAACCCAAAAATCCTAAGAGACTAAATCCCCATGGCAAATGCTTCACTTCAAAAGAATTTACCTTGAATAGGTTGAAAGCAACAAAAGAAGAAGAAGACAGTTTTATGAAAAAGAGGAGAAGAAGAAGAAAAGAACAAAGCTTGCCAGGGTCAAAAAAGAAGCAAAAATTCAGCAACAACTTGAGAAGAAAAAGGCTGTAGAAGTCAAAAGGACAATGACAAAACCTCATCAAATTCCTATACTCACAAAAAAGAGGGCAACATTTGTAGCTCCTATAGTGAAACCTAGTATGCACGGTTAATAGATGGTGCACTAGTAATACATTAGTGAAAGCACTTGTGAAATTGATTGTAGAAAGATCACAACTTTTCAATCACAATTTTCATTTCATTTTACCACAATACTCTCACCTCATTTACTAACTACAATTTTTTTTTAAATTAGTGAAAAAATAGTACCCACCTTCCAGAAAACTATTCGAAACCCAAATGTGCACAGTTAGTGGCATGTGTACAATAGTACCTCTAGTTGCAAAACTTAGACACAAGTTAGAAACTAATCATCCGCTAGTTGTTTCATATTTCAAAGTCACACAGAGCCTACCTTGTAACTTGGGATAAATTCCAAAGATTAGATGGGCCAGTTTTGATTTGAATTCTAAAGTCACAATCATAAGAAACTAGACAAATCATAAGGAAATTTAGACAAGGAGCTTCTTTGAGAAAATTCAACAAGACAATTAAAAACTAATTGCCCAATTGTTGTTTAAAGTTTCAGAATCACAATGGAGATAGAAAAGAGAACAAGTAGTTTTGCTTGAGAAAATCTATACAAAATTAGTATGAGGGAAAATTAATAATAGTTAGTGATCCTTCGCGAACCACATGTTCTAGAAATTCAAATATGGAAGGGGGTAGTTAGAGTGCAGTTGACATTGAAGAAAGAAATAAACAATTCGGTTATTAGTTAGTGTGGAAAAAAAATAGAAAGGCAAACCCTCGGACTAACTTTGAAGTTTGGTGACCAAAAAGAAATTAAATAAGAAAATAAGGAAATATATTTTTTTTAAGAAAACGGCAACCCAAGTAGGCGGCATATCAACCTACCGGCCCCGATCTCACAAGCTGCAGCAGAGTCCAACTCGCATTACAGGCCTGTGGCAAGGTCCAGCTTGCGATCGCCTCCCAACTCCAAAGCTTGCCTCTCCCGACCCAAAGTGGGATCCATTTTGTTTTTTAGCCCTCCAGATGGTCCAGCCTCGCAGGGTTCATCTTTACAAGGCCTCAAGTAAGTCCAGTCTACACTCACAACACCTAAAACCTCAAAGCCAAGTTGCTCAGGCCAACAATTGTGATGGAAAATCAAGACCAAGGTATGATGCCATTTAATTTCCAGATAGCAGATAGCAATTAGGATAAGATGTGAAGTTGGAAGAATTACAAAGAGGACCATACAATTAGATTTTGGATTAAGATTGGACTTTTGTTTCAAATTAAAGTAGGGAGCAAGAATATTTTGAAATTTGTCTAAGTTGACTTAGAAGGGATTAGTTGTTCCTTGTCAAAGTCAATCATTCAACTTCAATGATTTGTAAGGGGAAAGAGTTAGAAGAAAAAGAAATCAAGTGAAGAAAGAAAAGAAGATAAAAATTCTTTTGTTTAAATTTCAAAAACATAGCCAAAGTTACAAGTTAGGTTCAGACCTTTAAGAATAGTTTTTATTTCAAGTCTAGTTTCATATTCTTGTAGAGAATCTCTAGAGCTTTCCAAAACATATGACATTTAGAAAATAGACTTAAAATGAACAAAATATTAGCAAATGATGTTTGGTAATTAGATCGGATGAAAAACACTTAGGAGTAACCAAAAGGAAAAAAATTAGAAAATTAGGAAGAAGAGAAAACCTGGAACTCAAAAGTGAAATTAGAAGTTAGTTTTGGAATTTAGATTAGTGGTAATTAGTGGATGAAGTTTTGAACACCGATTAACGATCAAACTTCATCCATCAATAACTTTTGATAGGAAAGGTCAAACTTTAAGTGAGAGAACATTTTGGATAGCTTAAATCAAAATCTTCAAGGAGAAAACATAAAAAATCTAAAATTAGTAATTAATTAGGGGCCATTCAGCGCACTAAGGAACAAGGAAAGGGTGGGTTAGACCAACTTAACCTTTAGGAAAGGAAGAATCTAGGTTTAGAAACATGAAGTAGGTACTTAAGGTTACCCAAAGATGGTCCAAACTTAGGAAAAAGATAAACAAACCCTAAAAATAAAAATAAAATAGTTTAGGTTAGGAAATGGATGAAGTCAAACTAGCACATTTCAATCCAAACTCGGAACTTAAGTAGAGTTCGATAACCTAGATCCGGGGTCGAAATTCCAAAGCCAATTCCAATAGGAAACAAGTCTAGAAATGTGGATGAAGTTTAAATGGACTCTTAAAGGCTAAACTTCATCCACTGCTATCTCTTGTTAGGAAGGTCGGATAAGATTGTGTTTTATATTTTTGAAAATGGCATGAGATGTCCTAACACCTTAAGTAGCTAAATTTAGGGTATATATATATATATATATATATATATATATATATATATATATATATTTTATTTTATTTTTTTTTTTTAATTTTTTGAAACCTCCGTGACCTCTTAGCCTTGAAATAGTTAGGGAAGTAATTTGAATTTGAATTGGTTTCCCTTGTTTTCATTGCAAAGTTATGAATGTTTAGGAATTAGAAAAGATCCATTGCTTGGAAGGCACAATGGATTGATGCTAGACACCTATAGACCAAAATCAAACCTAAAGTACTAAGAGCCTGGTTGTGCTTGATTATTTACCCAAGTGTGGATAAATAAGCGCTCACATTCCACCCCCTCCTTTCATTGCTTTGACAACAAGACAGTATCAAGGATTTTCACTCTAAGGATTCATGCTCTAGATTTGAAAGGGGACTCCCTTTTCCCTCCCCTGAATTGCGAACAAGGAGCTTGGACTCTAGAGAGATTGCATTGCACTTTACTATTGTACAAGATTTGGGTACAGTACTCCAATCCCCCAAATTGAAGGCTGTTGGACACCGGCGTTGGCCATGAAATTTAAGAAGCCTGGGGCAGGATGGGGGCCTTTCTCAAGCGGTTAGCTTGGGCTCAAACTCTACTTAGTAGTGAGCCTAGTGTGATGAACATGGGTTCGACAGTAGTACATGGCAATTAAGGTGCGGTTCAGAGCATTACCATCCATTCTCCCAAAAGAGTGCTGGGAAAATAGGGCCTCACACATGAGTTTCCATGGAGGCTCTGTGAGGACCCAAATGGTGCAAGGCAAGCCTCCACTAGTATCGCAAAAGATAAGGCCAGCTATCAAGAGCACCAGTCAAGTTACCCAGCCCTGCAACAAGGTGATTTTGTCAAGGTTTTGGGGGAGGATTGAAGATATGAAGCAAAAAGAATGAAGGAGGGAGGAAGTCCATGATCTGTACTGCATGCGATAACTTTTACGCAATAAACACACCGTGAGGACGAAGGCGTCACAGTTCATCGGGCCGGACCCGTTGGGCTCCTCTTGCTCCAACCCCTCATTTTTGGCCCTCACTTAGGGGCCCTCATGAAGCCGTAAGGTCGCATGTGCAAGGCCCTAGTATCAAGGATTGTCACTCTGGGGATTCATGCTCCAAATTTGAAGGGGGACCCCCCCTCCCGCCCCCCCCTTTGCCTCCCCTGAATTGCTGGCAAGGAGCCTGGACTCTAAAGAGATTGCATTGCACTTTGTTGTTGTGCTAGATTTGGGTATAGTACTCCAGTCCTCCAGATTAAAGGTTGTTGGACGCCGGCATTGGACAGGAACTCAAAAAGCCTAGGGCAGGACAGGGGCCCTTCTCAAGTAGTTGACTTGGGCTCGGACTCTACTTAGTAGTGAGCCTAATGTGTGAAACATGGATTTGACAGTAGTGCATGGCAATTAAAGCGCGGTTTAGAGCATTGCCACCCATTCCCTCTAAAAAATAATGGGGAAATGGGGTGGCCTAAGCCTACACCTCCTTGGCAAAGGAGACACCCCATTCATCTCGCCCTTGTAACACGCCAAAAAAAAGTCAATTTCATGCTTTAATGAGTTGGTAGAATGACAAGCAAACCAACATGCCAACTGATATAAAAATGCAAGAAATAAAATGTTGCAGCCTACAATCTAGCAAATTGACAAGATCAAGCAACAATCAACAAGCATAGTAGGGACAATATCCTATTGTTTGCAAACAGAATTTTGGCGTGACTAGATTCCTTTTGATCCTAACTGGAACCACGACGGAGCATGTGTTGGTGGCGGACCACGCCCTAGCCCGAGCCAGGAGTGTTTACAAAGTAACGTTGGCGATGTTCTTATACATGGGATTGGATCAAAGGCTGGCCCCAACTCTCTAACTTTGAACCCTAGGATCGCTTAAGTCTTCCAAATCTACCCAAGGATTTATACTAACTAACAAGTACATGACAACATCCTAGGAAAGCAAGCCCAGTCTAGATTGATGATTTGTCATCCTTGGTCACAAAACGTAATAAAGGCATAATGAAAAAAGACCCCTCCAAAAAAAATGTTGTTGTCATTGTAATTGACAAACTAAAGGGAAGAAAGAGATGGAAATTTAGGTGGGGAGGTTAAGCTTAGACTTCTAGAAATATGGTTTAGTAAATTTTCCTTGAAAGAAAAATGGAATTGGCATTAAATTAAAGTCATTTCATATTTTGGGGAGCTTTTTGGAAATAGATATGAATTTTGGTTTTGAGCTTGTCACTTTAGGTCCCACTAAAGTTCCTTGCCTATTTTTCACAAAAAAGTATCCAAAACTGTCTTTTTTTAGTGCATTCAAGAGTATAATTGTAACATAAAAAAATTCAAACTTTCAACCATACAAAATTGAACTAGATGATGAATTTGTGCCAAAAAATTCAACACATTTGATTGTGTAAATTGCAAGATTATAATGCTTGAGTTAGAAGAAAATAAATATTGGTCCCCGCCTAATAGGGTCACTGTAGTTTGCTTCAACCTTTGTTGAGAAGTAGGCACTATCAAACCAAGGGAATTTGGACCATTGATTAGATAGTTACGTTAGTTACTGTCATGCCTATTTCAAAGATAATGGTGATGCTAACCTACCCAAAATCTTCTTGTAGTGAGAAAGAGTCTCCAAAAAATAAAAATGGGTTTGATTTCGGTCAAACCCATATATTCACAAAGCTGATACAACCCATATGTTTGGTAAATTTTTCAATTTCATCCATTCAAAAATGACTTTGTATGAACCTACTAGAGCCTTCAAAAAGCTCCACAGGAACTTATTGTCTTTTAGGAGTTAACCCCTAAAAGTTCAAGGTCTTGAGGTGGGTGTTTTAGGATTTGGGGCAAGTTCATATGATATCAAAATTTACTATTACATTTTGAAGGTTTTCTTGAAGGTAAGAAAATATACTAGCTTTATGGAAATAAAAATTTTAGTTTGTTTGGTGCCCACCTAAGTACAAAATGCTTGAGCTAGGCAATAGGAAAAAGTGCAAAAATTCAAATTTTAAAATTTTAAATTTCATACAATATATTTATGTCTACATAGAATCATTTGATTCATTCCATTTGGATTGTGATCTGAAAGATATGACTGAAGAGTCTTGATTTCTAGGTAATCAAGGCATCTTCTTGAAAATATATGGAATTTGATTCTAAACTCAATTTTAATGATTTTTTAAAACAAAAAACATATGTAGGATGGAAATTACTTTCTACAACAATCTCACTATTAGGATTGACATGTTTCAATTCTATTTTAAAACTATTAACAATTTAAAAAAATTTCCCACTTTACACCTACTTCTACTTAAACAAAACATTTATAAGAATGAAAATTATCAAAAAATATTTGAATTTTCTTTTAGATTCTCAATTCAATTTTCCACCATGAAGATTCAAACCTCAAAAAAAATTGGTGCAAAAATTTATTGTTAGGAGGATTTGAAGTCTTAAAAGCTAGCAAAAAAAGGTGCAAAAGGTTATATTCTTTTCACTTTGAACACTGTCTAATAACTTACAATCTACATGGTCAAAGTGCTTGAAAAAATTTCCACATATTTTGATACAAGTCCAGTGCAAGATCCTATTGTTGATAATGCAAAACTAGTATTTTTTCTTTGTAACTTTTCACACTAAAAATGGTAGCTTTGAAGTGTTTTTTATGAAACAAAGTCATGAACCTTATAGGAATAACACAAAAAAATGAGAAAAAAATGGATGAAATTGTTAAATACCTCTTCTAAAAATATAAAATGAAAGTTATTTACATTAGGTGATTTTACATATGACCTAATACACATATAAATGATTCTATCCATTTTTTCCTTACATGTGTGCATCCCAAGGTGCAAGTCGCTCTACCAGTGGATTTCTTTTGCATAAATTTTTTCTATAGCATAATGAAAATTTGAGTTTTTCCTTACAAAATAGATGGCTCTCTGCTACATTTTTAATCACTAAAGGACCAATGTTCCCTCCCTGGTTCCCTCAGAGAACAAAATGGATTTTGGATAGGTTCCTATGACCTCAATTTTTGTTGGAAATATTTTGAAACTTTATTATAAGATAGAAAAATTGATTGGCTTCATGCAAATATAATTTTTATTTCAATTGGTGCCCGGTAGCAAAAGTTATATCACAAAAGCCTAGAATTAAATACAATGGACATTACAAAAAAAATTCACAAAAAGTCAAAATAATTTTTTTTCAATTTTTTTCCCTAAAAAATTCTATTTTCGTCTACATATGAAGCTTTGATTCATTCTATTTGAACTAGTAATGAGAAAGTTAAGGACAATCTTGTTTTTCAGGCAATCTAAGCATCTTCTTGAAACAATAACTTATAGAATTCATTTCTATATGCAATTTTCACAATTTTTCAAAAAATTGTTTGACAAGGTTAAATTTACTTGCTAAAACAATCTGACCATTGATATTATTGTGTTTCAATCCCATCTTAGAGCTATTAACAATTTAGTTTTCTTTCAACCTTGAACCTATTTCTACTTAACAATTTTTTAAAGAATGAAAATAATTTTTTTTTTTTTGAAATTTATTTCCTAAACTTTCCATTCAATTTTTTAACATACAAAAATTTTAATTTAAAGTTTTAGTGCAAAAATATTCTACAATTGGCAATCAAAGTCATCTAAAATTGCAGGCCAATGTTCAAGAAAACTTGTTTTTCCAACTTTGAATGCTAAACCCTAAAGGACCAAGGCATTTTGTGGCTCCGAAACCACTGAAAACTACCATTTCTATTGCATTCATTGACAAAATTTTGAAAATAGTTTTTTTTCAAAATATAACCATATGATCTTGATTTTAACTTGTATAATAGGATGTGGTAAAAAAATTGTGAGGTTTCACCATATGGATTGAAAGATATTTGCATTCAAAGTCAAAGTTAGTTTTTTTCCCCACTGTGCCCTAGAATTTCAAATGCCTTTGACCGCCTTGTGCTAAAAAAATTTGCACTACACACCATAAAGTTAAAAAAAATTCTTATAGGTAATCAAGTTAGGCATATGCATACTAATTTTTAGGGCAATTCAAGATACCTAACACATGCAAAAAAATCTTGTAATGCCACAATGTCCCAAGAATTGGCAAATACTAGGCCATCTTTGAATCAATTTTCCCACCACATACTTAGATAATATTGAAAATATGAATAGTGAATACAAAGATATACTCATGCGTGACAAGTAGGAAACTATTTTTTTTCTTAAAGTCAAAATCTCATATTTCTATGAGCTTCTAAAGTCTGCAGCAAACTCCAAAAAGCTTACAAAGTAGGCAGTCCTTGTAGAAAGAGACCCTAGATGTCAACCTCCCCTGCACTTGTCGTCTTGCCCTTGTATACTGCCCCTTCAGAGTCAAAGACAGATCGCATTGCCCCAGTTGTCCAACAAATTGCTTTTAGCAGAAAAAACATCATAACTTCTACAATATAAGTCAGATTTCGATTAAATTTATATGTGCGCGAAGCTTGTGAGAAACTAGACACATGAAAAGTTTAGTTGAGCTTGTTTGAAATCCCAAGTATCCTTTGAGGGGCTTTGGTCCTTTAGGGGCTAATATCTTCCAATCCGTACTATCAAACTTTATGAAATTTTACCACATGATTAGATACAAGTGAAGTACAAGATTTGATGTAAGTGAAGTACAAGATTTGATGCAAGTGAAGTACAAGATCTTATTGTTAGATTTTTTTTTAAAGTTTTTTCTGCTTTCTCAGGTGAACACAGCAGAAATGACAATTTTGAGTGGTTTTGACAGAAAAATGGCCTTGGACCTTCACGGGCTACACCAAAAGCCAAAGTTCACCTACTGTAAGTACCACCTAGGTTTCGTACAGATATCACCCATCTGTCGCCTAAATATGGCATGGATATTGAAGAGACAGCTGTCAACTTCCGCCTTTCCTATGACAAACTACAGTACCGGTATGACAAAACAAAACAATCACTGCGCTCTGCCAACGACTAAACCAGGAAAAAATTGGCTTCAGTTCAGTTGGGGTCCAAATTCCCAAATTGTTGGCATTTTCTTCCCTTCGAGTCTAAATTTATGCAGCCTCGAATATCCGCCTCAGGCCTACTTTACAGTATTTCTGTACGGCTCATGGATTTCAGATTTCGAGTGAGATTTCATGTTGACTTTTTAAATTTTAATATTGGTGGTGCTGGGGAGAATCCGGCAGAGGGGACGGCATGTGAGACAAGGGAACAGCTCAAGTGCCACAGTCGCACAGGAAGGAAAGGATGCATTCAACCATGTAACGACGCCGGGGTCCAAAAGTGTCCAATGGAAGGCAGAGAATCCTTCTACATAAGACAGAAGTGCATATGTTCATCCTTGGAATTTTGCGGAAAAAAGGGCAGGTCTTGTATGCTAGTTTGAGTTTATTGAAGAAATTGATTCACACTGTACCGGGAAAGGATGATTTCTAACTCGGATCAGAGGGGTTCCCTGGTTAACCCCCCCAAAATCTGGACTGCAAGCAAACAGGTTCCAAGGCTTTTCTGACCACACAACTTCTCATTCATCCAAACCAATGTTTTACTTTCTAAAACCGCAATATTTGTATGATGAATTTGATGAAATTGAGATTCATCGTATATATATGATGTATGTGTGTATGTGTGTGTGCGTGTGCGCGCAGAAATTCAAGAAAGGACTCACGTGTTAAGGGATTATGTTACTCTCGATAGATTCAAGCAGCTTCAAAAACCCAAGGTCGGATGCCACAATTTAGTTTTTCTAAACAAATGAAACAGAATGCACTTCATTCTTGGAAAGAGAAGTAAACCAATGATATAAGCACATTGACAATGTGCATGAGATTCGTACATCAGTTGGAGACAACAAATCTACCATAACATGCAATACACAGTGAGAGTCGGTTTTGGGTACTAAATTAAGAGAGAGTTCTGTTGACTTGATTTTTTGATAAGATGTTCTTCCTTTTCTTTTAACCCCTCAACGGGGATTCCACTTTGGATTTTTTTGAGAATTTGGGCAAGATTTATTGACTTCATAATTTTGATTAATTTTTAGCACAGATGCTATTCATCCTAATCTAGATGTCAAACATTGATTCACATCATTCCAATAACTATTGGAAAAGTTAAAAGTTTTTGAAATTTAAATGTCAAAAATGGAGAGCTAAAAATATCATTGAAGAATATACTATTTAATTTTATTAATTATATAAATTGATGCCTATTCAAAAACATTAGAACCATTCAATTTCAAATAATGAGGTGAAAGTTATGAAGAGTTTTATTTTGCAAGCAATGAAGGTACAATAGAACTTCTATAAAGTAAATAATAGCCTTGTGAAACTCCTAGTTGGACTCTATTTTATCATTTTTTATCATTTTTTTTGCTCTAATAGGTACATCACAAAGTTTAAACCCTACGATTTGGCAACAATTATCGTGCGGTTATCGTTGTTTCATGGGTTCGTACTATAATCGCACTAATTCAGTGTATTTTTACGCATTGAATCAGTGCAAAAACAATGAATATCAACAGTGTACGGTTTATGTACTTTAACTATATGATTGTTGTGCAGTTTTGACACAACAATTGTATAGTTAACCCCTAAAGGACCAGACACCATTTTTTTGCAACATAGCGATTTTGGGCAGCTCACTACGAATGGAAATTTTACTATTTTTCTTTGAAATTTTCACACAAGATGTGCATGAGGTGTAGCTTCAAGGCCCAACAATTTTCATAACTTTTGACTACATGGCTAAAAAGTTATTGCATGATATGTAATTTTCCACGTTCGGCGGGCAGCCCGGGCAGCTGAAAAAATTTCTTTAAAAATCACTTTTTTGAAAAATTAAAATTTGAAATTGGTTCTTTAGATTTATATATACATGGGAAGCTTTGAATCATTCTATTTGGATTAATGAGTCAAAAGTTATGAGGATTCTTAGTTTGAGCGTAGTTATGGAATGTCTACTCTAAAATAAACTTTGAAGTCCTTTATTTAACTCAATTTTCAATATTTTTGAAAAAAAATAAAACCATTGGGTGTAGATTGTTTATTACAACATTCCAACCATTAGGATTGGCATTTTTCAATTCCATAACAAAATTCTTGACAATTTAGTATTCTGAGTCATTCTCTACCTCTTTCTACTTACTATTTTTTTCCTATATGTTGTACAATTCCAAATGATCTGAAACTTTTCAAGCATGTAGCCAACTTGCCCTGAAGAATGAATCCAAAGGGTAACCACCATTTTAGATATTTTTTCATACAAATGTAACCTTGTGAAGGGCAGCTGCCCGTTTTTTCGCAGGGACAAAAAAAGGGGTTTTGTCAATTCAAACGCTAATATCTTGCAATCTACATGGTGGAAAATTCTGAATTTTTTTTTTCACATCTTCTTAAACCAGTTTACTACAAGATCCTACAGTTACATGTGTTCAAAAATGTTTTTAAGAAAAAAAATTGGTACTTGCTTTAGAAATGATAGTTTTGGAGCAGTTTTGGTGAAAGCATAGTCAAAAACCTTTAGGGGTTAAAGTACATAAACCGTACGCTATTGATATTCATTGTTTTCGCACTGATTCAGTGCGTAAAAATACACTGAGTCAGTGCGATTATGGTACGAACCTATGAAACAACGATAACTGCACGATAATTGCTGCCAAATCGTAGGGTCTAAACTTTGTGATGTAGTTCAAGGCATTAAATCAGTGTTTCAATCAGTGAATTAACATGTGCAAGTGTTGGTTTGATGGCTAGTTTTTAGTAGCTACACTAAAATTGGTAAATAGTGTTGGGTGATAATTAATGTTGTTTCCTGTTTTTTACCCCAGCACTATTTTCCAACTTATGTATAAATAGTGTTGGGGCACTTATCTCCCGCCGTCAAAATCTGCCGCTTCCCTAGCAAACTATGTTTTGTGCCTCTTGCCGTCAAACTCTGGCCCTTCCCTGGGAGACTGTGTTTCCCACCTCTTGCCGTCATCCTTTGGCCCTTCCCTGGAAAATTATAATTTTTGACTCCCATCGTCCAATTCTAGCCCTTCCTTGGGACACTATGGTTTCTACCTCACGTCGTCCAATTCCTTCTCTAGAAAAACTTTTATTTTTGCTTGCTTGCTTGCCCCACTTTCCCCTTGTCCGGTGGCCGCCTTGGAGAGATTGTGAGGGAAGAGGTGGAGGAGCTCTCCGCTCCATCATTTGAAGAAGGCTCCTTCCACGGAGGAGGGGGGGGTATGCTCCGTGGTTTCCCGCTCTATGGTTTCCCGCCGCTTGATTTCAAACTTCCGTTGCCTATATCTTTTTTTTTGATGTATGTGATTAAACATTGGATGATACAATTGGATTTGTCTTTCTCTCCTCTATTTCCTCTGAAAAATAGTTGTTTTTTTGGTCGCCACTTTTTTTTTTAGCATTTCAACATTTTTTCAGCAATTCCATCATTTCATTTATTTATTTTAGCATTTCAGCATCTCATTGTCTATTTCAGCATTTCATTTAGTTCCCATCTAACACTAAATGCACTCTCGTAAAAATTCTGACTCTCTTTGTCATTCATCTAATTTTACTATTGAGCTAAAATAGTGTTAGATTGAGTAAATAATGATCTAACACTAACCTTGCAAATCACAATTAGTGTTAGATGGGACAATAGTGTTGCCAACACTATTTATCAATTTTAGTATAGTAGCCAAGTGGGTATGAGGTGATTGAGTGCCAACTTGAATTTTGTGTTGGAAGCTAGTTGGTTTGTGGTTGTGATTCCAATTCGGTAGTTTGCCGTGTAGTTTGGTTGTGCCGGCTTGCTTCCTATTAGGCTGTGATGTTCATTTTTGTTTTTTACCCATTGCAAGAGTGTCGAGTAAAAGTCCCGGCCCAAGTTGGATACGTATTTGTTTTTGTTCTCGATGTTAAGTGACATTGATTGTGAGAAGTAGTGAACTGAGTTTATGAGTACTAATTGATTGTGAGTTACGTGGTGCACAGTCCGGGGAGTCTGTTAGCTCAACCGGCTATATTCTTTGATTTTCCTCTTAAATGATCGGGTTTTTTCCGAAGATTTTGAAATCAATTAGGCAATTCCTAATTTCAACCGGCTAACTTGTAACTAACTGCCAGCACTCCCCATTCATTAACGTGGTGATGAACTGTTGCAATGGTGCAAAACTTAAAAATTGTAATACGGTGATATGCTAACCATTTGGTTTAATGTGATGAAAATTACAGACCTAATTGGTGTCCAGTGTTGAGGAATGAAGACGTGAGTTCAATTGGACTATGAGTGACGGAATTGAAAATTACGGAATGTGAGTCCTACTTGATGTATGTGGGTTGTGTAGTTTTGATGTGAATTTCTTGTGAGAATATTATTTATAGGAAGATATTGAAATTGGAAGTTGTGTGTATGGAGTCAAGTTGTGTGTGTAAGGGCCAAGTCAAGTGATTCAAAGTTTGCATGTTGTGCTGACTTGGTGTTTGGGCATAAATATTGGATGAGTCATAAATTAAAAATCAAATGAGTGCTTGTGTGTTTTGGGTTTGTGTTATCTGTTTTGGAGATTGAACCTATTAGCATAGATTCCCTACTTGACCGTCTTTTTTGGAACGAACTTATTATACTAAAAGGGTAATTTCCAATTAGGTCATTATTCCTTCAACAAGCCCCTGGATTGGACTCAAGTATCCATGCTCAAGAATCTCAAAGAACTTTTCTAATGTTTTCTAATGGGATTAGACTTAGTGCGGGACCATGCAATTAATACTCCATCACTTTAAAGAGGTCATTGCTTTAAAGAAGTTTTATTGTAGCAAAAACATATAAAGTCATTTTTAAGATTTAATTTTGAAACTTTTCAAATGAAAACAAACAAAAATTACATATTGTTAATTTGAATATTTTCACCGTTGGAATCCATAATTACAAACTTTAGAGGAGATTTGGGCTTCTAAGAGCCCGCGAGTTCCCGGACTGTGGGAACTCTGCACGACTGCTACGTTGCTGCCGCATGGCCTGTCCAATGTGGCCAAGCGACTGCCACGTCATTTTTTAATTTTTTTGGAAAAAAAAAAAAAATAATAATATTCTTTTAACATTTTAAGAACTTTTTTTTTTTTTTTAATTTTTTTAATAATTTTTTTTCTCGTTTTTTTTTTTGACATCGGGGGTTGGTTCCCAACATTGGGAACAGCCCTGAAACGGTCTTCTAAACGCTCAAATCTCCTCTAATGTTTCTTGTAAGAGTTACTAGCAATTTAGTTTTTTCTTTCATCAAGTACCACATTCCACTTTATAATTTTCATAAAGATAAATATGAATTTCTTTTTAAATCTTTTAATACATATTCTCAACCCATTTTCCAACATATTGGCTAAAGCGCACAAGTTATAGGATACAAGTGTTCTTTTCCAAAAATGTTGAAAGACAAAACTTCACCTTGAGAAGGGCTAAAAAAAATTATAACTATATGAGCTCAAATTAGACATGTTATGGATCATGTAGAAAAAGAAACCTCGACAATATCACTTATGGATTGAAAGATTATATGTTTAATCATAAAGGAGTTAAAATTGTGAAAGTGACTTGTAGCCTTTCAATCCTCTTTTTACATGTCAAATCTGAAATTGAGGTTATAATAGAAATATTAGGTTAAAGGACATAACATGCATAACCATAATCAATTTACTATTTCTTAAAACCTACTCTATAATTTTTTCAATGAATTTCAAATGGAATTTTCCACCTAAGATCTAGTGTATTTGGAGCTCATATCCAAGAGCCTCTAATATTGAGAAATCAAGATTAGCAATGGACACACTTGCACAAAATCTTCAATAGAAAAATTACAAACAATTTTTTCTAAAAATTAGATTTTGATGCCAGAAATAGACTTTGAAGAGGTTAAAATTTAAAAAACTATACATAATATTTGATAAGATTTTATTTTTACTTTGAAGTTTAGTCAACAACAAAATATCATGCCTTGGGCCTCAGGGGTTAACAACTCAATGTATGTTCTATTACAAAAATGAAAATTGATAAATAATCAACCAATGTTAACTAACATTGATCTATCATAATATTAAAATAAACAAAACCAATAAAGTTGGCACCATTTCTAACAAACTTTATTTGGAATGCCAAATTGTATACATTTGCATAGGATCTCTTTTCTAACAAAGGTATATAGTCTTGATACAATTTGTTATTAGTCCAGCAGACATGATGTAGAGCCCAAGATGAACAAACTCTTAATCTCTAAAGGCCACAATTGGAAGTTCAACCCATTTCTCAAGTCACCGACAACCTCAGTTGGAGACAATTAGAAGTTTAATCCATTTTATTCTGTGGGATATGTCTTTTCTAAATAGAAAGTTTGAAGTACATCTTTAAACTCAATTTTCAATATTTTTGAAAAAATAAAATTTCACAAAAAGCAATTCATAAATTCCCATAGTATTCTAGTAAGGGTAGAAGGCTCAGAAAGTGCTCATCTAAGGGAAAAAAGACCCTTGTGCAGAAATGGGTGGACCCAAAAAAAATTATTTTTTTGTGGAAGAATGAAAAATGAGGACCACACCAATGGAAATTTTAAATTTAATTTTTTGACTTGGAATGAGTAAGATATGATTTTCCAAAGTCAGAGGGGCCTAGGTCCCTATTAATGCTCATAGGTGCAACTAAAATGAATCAAAATATGCCTTTGAATGGAGCTAGTGAGTCTAAGAATGATCCATTGTACATTCCATTCAATTTACTCCCCATTGTAAAATAAAAATTTATTGCAATCCCCATGGATTCCTCACATAGTTTCAAGTCCAATTCAAAGTGTTGTAACTTTTGCATCCAATGTCCAAATTCAATAAAACTTGTTGGAAATTTTGCGCTCTTTCTTTTGGTTTGTGTGGTAAATTTTTTGAATCAATCCAAGATGTAATGATTTTTTGGAAGCCAATCAAAGTTCACAAGTTCAATTTGAATCCACCAAACTGCATTTGATGGCTGCAACTTTGAGGGCTTGTATCTCTTTCATCCAATGGTTGTTTTCAATAAAATTTGTTGGATTATGTTCCCCTTAAAGTCTAGTTATTGTGGTAAATTTTCATGTCAATCCAAGTTGTTTTGAATGTTTGGGAGCAGTTCAAAGTTCAAAATCCTAACCTTTTTGGATTACAAAGAATTTTGGCGGCTTGTTTCTTCTTCATACAATGCCTATTTTCAAATCAAAAAATTGTGCATATTAGTCTAGTTTGTGTGGTTAAAATTTAACGTCAATCCAAGAAGTTATGACTGAGTGAGAAGCATTTTAGTAGGAGGTTCAGCCTCATATGTGATTTTTGCAATTTTTCTTGCTATTTTTTGACATTTCAAGCCCATTTTTGCAGACATCATCAAATTTAGGTCTTCACTATGAGCAAAACCACACACGATGGTGAACCATGTCATTTGCTCAATAGTCTAAAACCACACACATGGGATGCATTTTTTCACCACACAAAATCACTTCCATTTCTATATCCCTGTGGATTGTTTGGGGCACTTCTGAAGGGGCGTTTCTTAATGCCCAACTTGTTTTCGAGCCTCCTCATATACAATCTTGCACAAATAAATTTCAAAGTTTTTTTCCCTTGATGCATTAGAATGTGACAGTTTTCAGTACTTTATTATAAAACCAGGTCACAATTATTTAAGGATATAATCACATCAACCTACAAAAATAAGTTGAAATTAATTCTCGCTTAACCCCTAAAGGATGCTGAAGAACTTTTTTGTCCTTGAGAAGACTTTTACCTATAGGATGGAAAAAAATGTTTTTCCATCCATTTTTTTTAAGTTGCTTGAGTTCATTTCAGTGAATAGTCCTGCAAATTCCTTCATTATGGCATTCTTGAATTTTCTAAAGAAGAAAATGCTTAATCCATGGATCACCTTTATAGTGTATTTTGGCCATTTCTTGCTATTTATTCTTGATGCAAATTTTTGCTATAAATATTATATTTTTTTGAATGTGAGACCAACTAATGAAATGAATTTTTATCAAGTTTAGTTTGTACTCCAATTGAAAAATTTGAAAAAATCTTAAAAATTCAATGTTTTATTGCAATTTGAGCTTTGGACCTACACTCATGGTTTGTTGATTTTCTAATTTTAGAATGACATGATCACTTTGCCTTAATATACCACAGTGTTCTACACTACAAAATACACCCATGATGAAAATTTCATTTTTTTGGAGCATATTTGAAAACTTGATATCAATTTTCTTCACTTTTTCCTTAAAAAATATAGGATAATTTCAACCTTTCACCCAAAATCTGAATTTTTTAGCATTTTAAAAGACTTGGTATTTCGTCATTTAAAAAATCAATATTGAAAGTTTCATTCCTATTTCGTAGCAAAATGGGAGCAAACAGAGAGAAGGATTGTGAAGCTTGCATCCGCAGGCGTAACTTAGGCTTGTCCTGGAAGGGTTCCAAAAAGGGTTGATTCACAAAAAAAAATGGTTTCATCGGGGTGTCCCATCATGCAGCCCTGAACAGAGTCCAAGGAGTTCTGTAGAAAATCGGACAATTTCCTAACTTTTAGAAGGTGGCTCGCATTTTTCAATCTATATCCGGAAGTTGGCATGAAGAGTGAAAATTTTATCAGTTGAAATCCTCCATTTTCGAATGTGATTCGGCATTTTGCCGGATTTTTTTTCTTCCATATGTCAATTTTCTTGAATATGGAAAATGGGGCTGGCTTTGTGTTTTTGTGGGGTTTTTTTTCACTATCTTGTTTGTTGCTTTCAAGTATCCTTGACAAGAGTTGAACTTGGCCAATCTCCTACCATTCTAAGGCCGAGGATGTAGCCTTCGGAAAAATACAAGGATCCAAAAGAGGGTCCAAGTATTTTCCAGAGGCTCTAGTTAGTATGGTTAATATTGCAAATCAAGAAATCTCTATACCATGACTACCATCATTTTCAAGTGCCCTAGAGGACTGGATATGATTCCATTAAGCCCTAAATGCTCAAGGCAAAAAATTCTAGTGTTGACAATACTTTGAAATTAAATAAAACCTAACCAAGTTGCTATTTTTAGTAGTTTTTATATAAAAAACTCTTTTGAAGTCTAATTTTAGCATCACAAATCCAATTTTTAAAATGATTGATTATGATTTTTTTATTTACAATTTTGTGCAAGGGTGTCCATTGCTATCTTGACTTTTGGTCGTGTTGAAGGCTCTTGGAAATGAGCCTCAAGTACACTAGATTTTGGAGAAAAAATCACATTAGAAATTCTTTTGAAAAAATTGTAGAATAGATTTTGAAAAGCCATAAATTGATTTGGGTTATGCATGTTAGGCCCTTTAACCTCATACTTTTTTGGTGACCAAATTTTTAGATTTGACATGCGAAAAGAGGATTGAAGGACTTCAAATCATTTTTGTGGTTTTAACACCCCTCATAATCAAACATTATAATCTTTCAATTCATAAGTGATATTGTTGTGTTTTCTTTTCTTATGTAATCTCTAACATGTCTAGTTTGAATTTGTAAGTTGTAATTCAAAAAAATTAATACAACTTATCATAATGTTGGATTTTTGTTCAATTTAGAGCAAATTCCTAGAAGTTCAAAAAAGGCCTTGGACATTTAGGAGTTAAGTTTAAGTTAATGCATCTGTATCGTGGAACAGGGAGATTCTACTATTGTACTACCTCCGTCCCAAAATGATCTTCTTGTTGGACAAAACATTCTAGATTAAGGCAAAAAATAAAATTTTAAGAACCTATTTTGTGCTGTAAGTAGAGTTTGGTGTACTCTTAGCATTCTAGAAACTTTGAGTTTCAAAGTCCTTTTTGAAATGTAGTTTTTGGAATATTGAAAAGTAGAATTTCTTGGGCATTTTCAAAGATCACCAGTGGTCAATTAATTGTTGAGAGTGAGGTCATCATTTTGTAGGCATTTAGTATATGCCTAAGCCCATGTGTGGCCCTTTATTCCAGCTCCAAAAGCTTCATCTCCTTCAGTTGGGCAATATTCAAAGAGATGCAAAAAATACGAACAAACATTGTTGACTGACCCCATTAATCATTTTATTTATCTTTTGACTAATGATTGCATGAATGGAGGGGGAACTACTACTCAAAGTTGTTTTGTTGGTCTCCAATAGCAATCGAAAGTCAAATTTGACCAATTCACGAGTCACAGACTGCAATAGGAAGATCATTTTGGGACAAAAAATGAAGGCCAACAGGAAGATCATTTTGGGACGGAGGGAGTACCAAAATACACTTATTAACCGGTGAGGTTTTTGATGTGTTTACATGACTGATGAGTCTTTTTTTTTAATCAAACAAAAATCAATGAACTGAATGAAGGTGACCTGTCTTCACTAATGTGGTGACTGGTGAGTAATTGAGCTTCAATCACCACTTGTATGTAAGTAATGCTCAATTGTAGTATTTTGCAGTATTTTTATAATAATTTTTATGCACAAGGTAACAAAAAATTCTTAGAAAGTATGTGCCTAGTCAGTTGTCCATCAAAAAATAGGATTTTGAATTGGTAATTTTCCTACATACTCCAAGGGTGGACAATCAAAATGCCAAAATTTAATTTTCCTACCCGGTTCATTTCTGTAAATCTTTTTTTTCATTCGGAATCTCATCTTAAACTATTCTATCTCATTCGAAAATTCCCAAAAAATCTTGGCTAGGTCGTAACTAAATGTTGGTATTCCCCGTTCATTGGCTCTGAAATGAGACTTCGTTTCCTGCAGCTTCCGATTCCTTCCCTGCCTGGTTTTTTTAATTTGTTTTGTTTCTGTTTTCTTCAGATGTAAGGTAGGAGGTCCATAAAGCGACCATCTAAGCGCTGAACCTGAATTTTGGGGAGGTAAAACATCTTGAAATATTTTTCAGTAAATTTTCCTTGAAAGACAAGAAGAAATGGCATCTGGCTCAAGTTGTTTCATATTTTTCGGAGCTTTGTGGAATTAGTTATGAAATTTTGAAGGTGAAAAGCCAAAGGGCTGTAAAAGCGACCACCTCCTAAAATGTACATCCTTTGTACATTTTGGGAAATTGAAGAAAGCAAAATGTACCTGTGTGTCCTGATCGGTTCAAGATGCCCGGTCGGAGTTCGAGCCTCCTACCTTATCCAGTCAGCCAAAGGTGCAGCCTCATTCGCTTCCCTTTTCAGTTGAATTGGTCCTTGCCTTGTCTAAGTGAGGATTTGAGGGTGATTACAAGAAACACTTGTCCTATTTTCATCACATGTCACATGTTCAATGCTTATGGAAGCTGTTTTGTGCCATAAGTATTGCAAAAATAATTGAATGAACATGAAATTCAAAAATAAGCTTCCTATAGCAGTAGAAAATGTACTTCAATTTTTTCAATTTTTTCAAAATTCATTCAATAGGTGAGATTGAATTTCAAATACATGTCACATACATTTTTGGTGGTTTTTTAGTACTATCAAGTGCCTTTTTTGAAGAGTTACGGTGTCAGATTTGGTAGACTAGCTCTTTTGATAGAAATACACCTTCTCAAGAGTGAAATCTCCAAAAACATGTTCAAGTGTGTTTTGCATTGGCCTAAAGTGTGTTGTATTCAGGTTGAATTTATGTTGAATTAGAAATGGTTTTTTAGTTTTAGCTTTGAACTTGCTTCTTTGCTCTAAGTTAGCAACAATGGTCACTTTTTAAATAAAATTTTCAATTGCATTTTCTAATTTTGAAAAATAGAAATGTGAAACTCTCACTTTTTAGCATAAATTGCAAGTTGTGGCTCAAAATAGTATTTCAGGGTACATAGAAAGACCCAATAGTACTAGTGGGGTCTTGTAGCACCTCCAATCTGCCAATGTGGATTGTTTTTGTGGTAAATTATGTATTGTTGTCTATCCTTGCCATTCAACATTGATGAACATCACGCGTTGTTAGAATATTTTGAGGGTTATACTTTTCACTGAGTGTTGAATTGCTTTACTTTTTATGTTCTTGTAAGGATTATACTTTAGAGTTTGAGAGAGTGCGGTAGGCAAACTTGAGAGGGCTTTGAGTGCTATTGCAACTTTTAGGTTTTGAGAGTTGACTTCTAGGGTACGGGATTTGGATTGCTTTTAAGGGAATTCGCTAAAGGAACAGCATCATTGTCTGAATTGTTGGAAACTATTTATTTTTGGCATTTGTGGTTGGATTAGGTGTTGGTTATAGGAATCTTTAGTTTTTTTAGCAATTCTTTTTTTTTACGGACATTTACCACAGCCAAGAGCCCCATGCTTTTCCGGCTAGGTAGCAAAACCTCACGGCACCGTCCAGATTTCATGTTCCATGCCCCCAATAGTATGGAAGGTGACTCGAGTGCAAAAAGTACTAAAAGGTTGAAAATCAGAATCGCAACCAACAGTACAAGTGTTTCTTGCAATCACCCTTGAGATACTTAACCCATAAACGACGTCGAGGCCATTTCATTTGTATAGGACAAAAGTGCAACTATTCATTCCCATAATTTTGTGTGAAAAGTGGAGATCTTGTACAATAGTTTGACTTCCAATGAGTGCTTTTGGATTTTTTAAACCAACTATTTACACAGTGTCCCAAGGGATGGTTTCCACGGTTCTTTAAGGGTTAAGTTATGCCCTTTCCGTTGTATCTGCCATGATGAACGAATTCCTTTGAGTTGATGTCAATCTTTTCCTTTCCCGAAATACTGGGCCACTTGGTCACACTAGCTCCTCCCTCCCTCACATGGAAGTGATGGAACTGAAGGGAAGGGAAGGGAAGCGGCGAACATGAACATGAACCGTCTGGAACATGAACCAGCTGCGGCTGTACTGCACGTTGGGTCCACTAATAAGAAGTTAAGTTACAGTAACTTAGTTTGGGCCGCCTTCCTGCGTTGAAGCAACTGCCTGCCACCTTCAGTTCCGTTCCGTCGATCAGTTCTTTTTGGATTGGCTTTAGGTTTTTTGTTTTCCAGTCCCACAGTAGTTGACAACTGGACCATCATACGGTAAACAAATAAATAAATAAATATATTGTCTATGGACTCTTTGGTTGACAGTTTGACACCTCAGGAGGGAGAGAGTCTTCCCATAACTGAACCTAAGTTACAGTAGGCTAAGGCTAAATCTTTGGAGATCAGCATTGGACGAGCTTCCGCTCTCCACTTCAATCATTGGCAAGTAAAGGAGACAGAAGTCACAGAACTGCCCGTTCCTAGACTCCTGCAGTCCTGCCTGGTGGAAGTCCGTCGAGAAGGGATGGAACAGGACGACGCGCGGGAGCCTTCGCAACTTCAAAACGAACAATTAAGAGCATTGCCACCGCATTAACGTGATTGGGTACTTGAAAAGCTTTCCCCATAGTGTAGTCACGTACTTGGTTCCCTTCCATCCACAGTCCGGGGAGTATTTTAGCTCAAACGGCTAAAATCCTACAATGTCTTGGACCAACCGGCTGTTTGAAGCATTCTCTCGGCTAGGCCTTTAACCCCTAAAGTACCAAAGTCCCCTTGGTGAACACTTCAGATTTCAGGCAGACCCGTGTGGCCTCAAATTTTGACCTGATTTTTTGAAACTTTTTTTCAAGATAGGGAATCACAATAGCTTTCTAAAAATATAATTTTTTTTTCAATCGGTGCGTGGGAGCAAAAGTTATGGCATCCTAAAGCAAAAAAACAGTTCGCCGGGCAGAAAAAAAAAACCCACAGAAAAATGATTTTTTTTTTAAAAAAAAAAATTCTTGAAAGATCATGTTTTTGTGTACATTTGAAGCTTTGACTCATTCTATTTGGACTCAGAATGAAAAAGTTATGGACAATCTTGTTTTTCGGGCAATTTAAGCATCTTAAAAAAACAAACCTTATATAATTCATTTTTGATTGCAATTTTCAATTTTTTTCAAATTTTTTTTTTGAAAAGGTCAAGTTTGTTTGCAAGAACAATCCCACCACTGGGATTATGTTGTTTTAATTCCACCTAAGAGCTATTAACAATTTAGTGTTTCGTTCAATTTTGGACCTACTTCTACTTAACAATTTTTTTATATGTGAAAATCAAGGTTTGACATTCTGAAATTTTTTTCCCTGACTCTCAACTCAAATGTTCAACATAAAAAATTACAAATTTATGTTGTGTAGTGCAAAAAAAATCCACAAATGGCCGTCAAAGTCATCTGAAATTGCAGAAAACAGTTCAAAAAAACTTTTTTTCCCAACTTTGAATGCTAATATCTTCCAATCGGAATGGTCAAATATCTTGAAATTTTTACCACATGATCTGAGACAAGTGAAGTACAAGATCCTATGGTTAGATTCTTAAAAAAAAAGTTTTTGTTGGTTTAGGGAGTGATCGCAGCAGAGATGGCAGTTTCCAGTGATTTTGGAGCCAAAAAATGCCTTGGTATTTTAGGGGTTAAAAAAAAAGAATATTCTTTGATTTTCCTCTTAAATGATCGGGTTTTTTCCGAAGATTTTGAAATCAATTAGGCAATTCCTAATTTCAACCTGCTAACTTGTAACTAATTGCCGGTACTCCCCATTCATTGCTTCCATCTCCCCCTTTCTTGGAACTGCTGCAGTGTAACACACGACACCCCTAGTCACCACAATTCAACTCGTTAATTGTGATTCCCTCCTTCACCGTGATCCACCTTGGTCACCATCACAAAGGAGAAATTACAATCGCAACAATCGCAAAGGAGAAATTACGAAGACTATAATTGGAGCTCCAAGGTTCTCATTCACCGTAATCCACCTCGTTCACTGTGATTCACCTTGGTCACCATTGGTGGGAGTTTTTGTAATTTTGTTGTACATAATTTAATAGCCACACAAAGAGAATGCCATTCCTCGTTGCGTGAGCTCTTGCGAAAACGGAGGAGAAGACCTTCAAAATAGCATGGACGGAGGGTTGTAGCGTGACCCAAAGAAACATGAAAGTGTTTCACATGCTTGCGGTCGAGCCCAAAAGTGACGCCTTCACGCAACAATGGCTTGTCTATGAGTTTTTGTGGTATGCGGTGGTGATGCTTTTAGTACTCCGGAGCATAAGCTTAGAGGGAAAGGTGGAAGGAAGAGCCCATTGTTGGTAGAGTATCACCACCCATTCTCCCTAAACATGGGTCAAGGAATGGGGTGGTCCAAACCCTAAACCTGCTGACTAGGTTGACACCCTAGTCATCCCCACCCTCAGAACACGGCCCAAAAAGGAAACCAAATGCTTTAACCCCTAAAGTTCTATGACTAGTTTTTCACCAAAAACTCTCGAAAAATTGCCATTGCTAGTACAAGTGCCAAATTTTTGAAAAAAACTTTTTTTGACATATGTAACCGTAGGATCTTCTAATATGATGGCTTGAGAACATGTGGTAAAAATTTCAGAAATTTCCACTGCATGGATTGCAAGATAAAAGCATTCAAATCCATTGAAATCACATTTTTGGCCCTACAAAAAACAAGGCAGTTGCACTTCACAAGCTCACTTTTCTATGCAAAAATGTCCAAAATGGTGGTGCTTCTTTGGATTTTTTTTTCTAGACAAGTTGGCTACATGCTTAAAAAGTTTCACATCATTTGGAGTTGCAGAACATATTGGAAAAAAATAGTAAGTAGAAAGAAGTAGATAATGATTCAAAATACTAAATTGTTAAGAATTTCATTATGGAACTGAAAAATGCCAATCCCAAACTCATAACTGAGCACATAAATTATTTAGGTTCTACAAATCATAAGAAATTCAATTGGAGTCAAATCCTAGCAAAGTGAAGAATATTGCCGGTTTTCAGTCTAGATACTGACAAAAAACAAGTAGATTTTAGAGGTGATTGAAGCAAAATCATGTAGATTTTGAGTTCAGACACTTTATGATTGATGTACATTAAGAATTTGTTCGTTTAAGGTCCCACAAGTCACTTTGAGAAGGCATTACAAGTGACTCTTGAATTATATACCTTCTACTCCCTCTATTTCTAAATAATGTCGGTTTTTTTTTTTCTAAATATAAAAGAAACATCAATATTATTTAGAAACAAAGGGAGTAGAAATTTATACTTGTAAACAATATCTACCTTAAATCCACTAATTTCTATGTAATTGCACGTATACATCATTATTCATTTATAATTATTATATGCTACAAAAATGACATTTATGACATTTAAGAAGGGCGAGTTTACAAACTCAAAGAGGGAGGAGAGAGTGTATTCTATCATGTTGTCTAACATTTAATATATATTACATTTGTAAGTGTATTTTCTCTTGAGAGTGTCCTATAGAATAGCAATTAGTGCATCATAACATTAATCCCTAGAGGAACACATTGTTTTTAGGTCCAAAATTGCTTCAAAATACTCATATTAAAAGCAAGGCTGAAATCTTCATTTACATTTATTCATTAACAAATCCAACTGTAGGATCTTTAGTTAATTTATTAGAGTACACTTTTCTAAAATTTCAGAGTAGAAAACTTTACCAATTACAAGGTCATATTGCTTGAATTTCAAAAAGAAGTATTTACAATAGTCTTTCTAAATGGTTAAGTTTCATTTTTCAGACTTTGTGTAAGTCCTAAAACTTGCATCTTTCTATAATACCGTATATTGAAGAAAAATGTTGGAAACACATATGAAGAAATTAAAAAAAAATATTTCATATTCATGCTTGAAAAAAATAGTAAGTAGAAAGAAATAAAGTATGAATAAATGCACTAAATTGTTAAAAATTTAGTTATAGAATTGAAACTTAATTCCAATTCCAACAGTTGCAATGTTGCAATAAACAATGGCTACATCCTTTTTTCTAGAAATATTAAAAATTGAGGGCAAAAAAGAACTTCAAAGTTTTTTTTAAGTAGAGATTCCATAAGTGCTTGCATACAAACTAAAACTCCTCATTACTTACATCTTGTCAATTGAAATAGAATGATTCAAAGCTTTTCAAGCATATATAAATATAGAAAACCAAGTTCAAATTTTTATTTTAAAAATAAGTGATTTTTTTAAGCTAAATATTGTACTGCCTAGGTTGAGAAAAAATTCCATATCATACAATAACTTTTTAACTATGTAGTCAAATGTTATGAAAATTGTTGTGTCTAGGAACTACTCCTTGATCACATGTTGTGTAAAAGTTAAAAAAAAATTCCACTCGTAAACAAATGACCAAAATCTCTATGTTGCCAAAAAAATGCTATTTGAACCTTTAGGGGTTAATTAAGGTTGTGAATATCCAAAGTTGTTGCTTTCTACGACAATATAAGCACTTCACTCCTAATATTTGATTTTATTGTGATAATTGAGTCATCGTTGACAACGTAGTGAATTGTGGAAAGCAACCACTTTTGAAATTTTCCAAGTTTGAGATGCAATTCAATATTGTTCTAACCATAACCCTTGGTTTTGTTGATTAGTGATTGTCTTTTAAGTTTGAGAGTCTATTTTTATTAAATTCTTACTCAATTTTCTTTGTCATTAGGCTGTGAATTTGGTCAATCTTCTAAAAAATACACCTTTCTAATTTGAGATCTCTTAAATTTTTTGAAGGGCTCATGAAGATAGGATGGTGGTAAAGAAAATTCTAGGTAAAAAACCATCTTGAATTTTTTGGATACAACAAATTTGATTGACATCAAATGGGTGTTTAAAAATGCATTAATCCTTAAGCACTTTGAAGTCCATATTCTAGATAATGAATGTAGTGTAGTTGAGGCCAATTCTTTGTCCAACTAATTTCTCATTCATCCAAAGTAATCCTTGAATCTCTAAAAAATGTGATATTACATATTGATGATACAAGATGTATTCAATGAGGACATGAGAGTCTAGAGAATTGAATCTTTGGTCACCTATAGATAATACTTTGAAATTTAATAACTTATTTATATGGCTTCCAAATAATACATGCTAAAAGTACATTGGAATCCTCTGTCACTTGCCAACAAGATCCAATAAAAATAATGTTTATAATAGTAAGTATGCTTAGTTGCAATTAATGTGAATTATGGATTCAAGTAAGGTGGATATGCCTATCTCCGTCCAAATCAACCATATGAGTATGTGCCATGCGATCTAAAGAATGTTCAATATTTTTTGCAAAATGCCCTCACAAAAATGATCCAAATGCAAAAAGAATCATTTATTTGAAATAGAATTCCAAAGTGTACAGTAGCAATAAACAAAATTGGCTATAGGTAGAGGCCACTATTGTCTAGCATGGCCTCTATAACCAAGGCATCTGAAGCCTATTTCTATTGCCATTCAAAAAAATACGAGGAAAAGGTTCTAAATCCGCCCATTATGTTTACATTAGCTTCCCTTAGCCATTCCAAATCCTAATTATGGAGGCTTTCTAAAATTGACACACCCTCAGGAAATAATAGGATAGCTTTCGGTCACGAAATGATAACTACAATTTTCATTCTTGCTCACAGATGAGTGCAACTCTGTAGGTTTTTGCCTTGCTAGAATAACAATCATTTATCCACTTGAATTGAATGAAAACAATGTGTTTGGATGCTATTGAGGATCCTAGGCGCGGTTTGATCTCGTCATTGATGCACCTGACACACCATGAATTCTCACCCTGCGGGTCCATTTAAAACGATCCTTAGCTAGGCTGCCGTTGAAATTCTCTTTTGTACTGTAAACATAGGCGCAATGTTCCTTTGGCCTTCATTCACCTCCATAGCCACAACGTTCGATCCCAACCATTTTGCTTCTTTTCTGCTTTTGCTCCATCTTTACTCCCTCTACTACGGACCTTCCTTCAGTCCTTTTGCCTTTCAAAGTCTTTCTTTGTTTCCTGCTCTCAAGATTCGACTTCCTCTCTGACTCTTTTGCAGCAACAAACACCCCTCCTTGTTGTTGTGATTTGCTTACACTAGCACTACCTCATTGTCCAAGCTCATTGTTGCTCACTTGGAAGTCCTTGAGTCGTTGCTACTCTCCCTCATCTCCTTCGTGCATGACTTCTCATCCTCACTCTAATGGACTATGCAACCGCCCTCACCTCCTACACCCTTGAGATCCTCTACCACCACACTTGCTTAACTGCAAAGGTTCTTTGTTGCCTTGCCATGAATCTCCATCAATTAATGTCTAGGGCTTGATGTACATTGGCCCGGAATGTATTAGGATCAAATTGTTTCTAGTTAGAGTCAAATGCCCAATTCTAGTTGTATGAAGTTGGAAGTGATAGCGGCCAATCCAAACCTTCTTTGTTATCCTTGTAGTTAAGTCCATAATTCTTATTGTAGTCTTCATCTTCTTCACTTGGCTTAGTAGACCAATCATATAATTGCTTGTCTTAAACCCTAAAAATGTCAATTTTTGATTTCTTATTGTTTTAACCCTTTAGTGACCGTGGTTGATTTGGGGGGCGAGCGCAGTTTTTGGATACAAATTTGGAAAAGGAAAATTTCATCACTACTCCAAAGAAGTAATCCCAGATCAGACCGTAGGAATTGATGTAGTAGGCTTTATCTGTGCAAAAAACAAAAAGTGAACATGATCTGACGGTGCAATTTGTTATGAGTGATCTTCAAAGTGCAATGCATCGAAGTAGCCTTCAGCTGAAGCAGCATAATACATTATTGTCCATAACTTTTGAAACATACCTCCACAATTCATGGAATTGCTAGGCAACGTTTCTATTGTTCTTAGGCATCAATTTCAAATAGAATCACATGAGTTGCTGAATATATATGCGACTTAGAAGGTATGACTCAGGTTGGCCCTCTTGTCTTTGGACAAGCACAGCTACCTTGTTACTACACAGAATTCTCCGAAACTCAATTTGTTTGGAGCGCATGCTGAAGTTCTATTTGCGTTATTCATTGAGTTTTTTCAAATTCCCTGTATTGAGGGCAATAAAAGACAAAGAATCCAAAATTCGACCAAAAAGTGGTCAACTGGTCACTAAAGGGTTAGGCATATTCACCTTATTTACTTATGATATCTCATTTAGAATTTTGATACTACACCTATAAATCAATCCAAATGACACTATTAGTACTTGTACAGTTGTCCAGATGAAATTATTGGTAATCATATTATATCAACCTCTAAAGTCCCGAGCATCTCCTCATGGGACATTTGGGATTTTTGGCAAGCTTGTGTAATTATAATTTTTGATATGATTTTTTGAATTTTTTTTGAAGATAGGAAATCACATTAGCTTTCTTAAAATATAATTTTTATTTCAAAAGGTGCCCAGAGCAAAAGTTATGCCACTCTAAGTCCAAAAAAAGTTCACCGGGTAGCACAAAAAAAACACAAAAAATTGAATTGAATTGAATTGAATTTTTGAAAGATTATATTTTTGTCTATTTTAGAAGCTTGGATTTGTTCTATTTGGAAAAACAATGAGAAAATTATGGACAATCTTGTTTTTTGGGCAATCTAAGCATCTTCTTAATAAAACAACTTGTAGAATTCATTTTTGAATGCAATTTTCATAATTTTTCAAAAAAATTATTAGACAAGGTTAAATTTGTTTGCAAAAACAATCCCACCATTGGGATTATGGTGTTTCAATTTGATCTTAGAGCTATTAACAATTTACTGTTTCATTCAATCTTAGACATACTTCTACTTAAAAATTTTGTAATGAATGAAAACCAAGGGTTTTAAAAAATATATAAGATTCCAACTCTCAACTCAAATCTTCAACATAAAATTTTTTAACCTCAAACTCAGTAGTGCAAAAAAATTAAAATTAAAAGATTCAAAGCCAAAAAATCTAGTCATGGAATGTGCAAAAAAACTTGATTTCTTCACTTTAAATGCAAATATCTTACAATTTATGTAGTCAAAGTTTCTAAAATTTCTACTACACATTCTTGTACTAGTCTAATGCAAGATCCTATGGTTAGATATGCAAAAAAAAAAAAAAAAAAAATTCAAAAGTTTTGCACCTTACAATAGAATGGTAGTTTTGAGTGGTTTTTGAGAGAAAAAAGGCCTTGGGACTTTAGGGGTTAATATTATTACTATGGATTGCTTCTTCTAATCAATTCACCATTATACAATTGTTTAAACATTGTTGTCATAACTAATAGATCAAAGTTCAAAGCTATACAAGATTATTTATTGTACAGAACCTAACCTAGTTGACTTAAGGCAAATTAGCTTTAAGGTAGGATGACCCATTGTTGTCCTTTTATTCATTGTATATACTTAGGAGCATTCCACATTACATCTCAAGTCCCAACTTTCTAAGTCCTAGTTCAAGGTCAAATCCCAATTGTATAAAATCCCCATGTTTTTGTGTACACATTTTAATTGACATCCACGTTATTGTTAACATAAAAATAGGTGGATGTTAATTAAAATGCATTCACAAAAACACAAGGGGCTATAGTGCAACTTCCTTAGATTGTAGAAGGTGAATAAAACATATCAAATGTGGGACTTCTTAGTGTAAAGGCCAAAGTTCTAGCTCTAAGTCACAACTTGTCTTTTTGTATTACTTCCTCTATTTCTGAAAAAGACCTGTATTTCTTTTGTGTTTTACAAAGGAAATTAACACGGATTTTTTTCAAAAACAGAGGTAGTATATTTTATAGCAATTAAGTGCCCCCTAAATGGGTCAAAAAGTCTAAACCTCATTTCTTTAGAGCCCTTTCAGTATCAAATATGTTTCAGACATATATAGACATAACTTTAGCCAATGAGGGTGGTTCACATGGTATTTTTCTTTAAGTTTTATATTAAAAACAATAGTTGGGACTTAGAGAGGTCGAGTTGGATATTTACTTTTGCTAGACCCAATTTGGCCTCTAAGTCTTACTTTATTGGCGCCAAATTCCTCCAAAGTATTGCCATGTAGGTGTCTTGGAGTCATATAGGACTTGGGATGTAGTGTGAAGCCCCAAGTTCCAATTTTCAACTCTCCACCAATTGAATTTTGAGAATTCACTAGCACTTGGAACATAGCGCAAAATGCCCCTTAGATTGATTGGATCAATAGAATAGCAAATCAAATTTTTTTCACATGTATATTGGTCAATTTAATTGTCATTTAAAAAAGATGCATTATAAGTGGGTCAAAGCAAAAACATATAACTTTCTATTGTTGTCCTAAGGGGAACTATTCTTGTCCATTTGAATTTTAATGTGGTTCTTTGGACTTCCTACACATTTGCAATGGTAATCCGAAAGCATCCTTTCAAATTATGGAATAATGAATGAACCTTTTGCCATGCCGGTGTCTAAACTGCATGGTGGTTTTCTTTGAAGTTGTAAAACCATGACTTTTCAATCCAATTCCAATCCTTTCAATCCCAATTCTACATTGCAAAGTTATGAAGACACAATTGATACCAACAATAGGGGCCTCAATTGGGTTGGGGGCAACTTTAGATATGTATACCTTATTCACGTGATCAAATAAGCATATTTTTCTTTCTTGACTAGTCAATATTGGAGAGTGAATTGTGGGTTCAATATGAGTTAATATCATCATTGAGTTTAAACCACTACTATCCAACTAATTTCTAATTGCAACCTTATTGAAAAAACATTTCCTACATCTTTTGATTATGATAGCATAGGATCAATTTTGGATGCACCTATAATTCTTGCTATAATTTTCACTATGAAAATGATATTCTAGTTAGACAATGTCTAAAAGTTACATGCTAAGAGAATTCTAGAATCTCCATTCAATTACCATTGAGATTTGACAAAAACTTAAATTTCTTGATAATAGAACCATGCTCACAAATTTAATTGGATACTTTTAATGGTTATCTAAGTTCAACATTTTAATGACATTTGAAAACTTTAATGTTGACACATCGTAGATAGTGGTGGATTAACCTTGCAATGATGCCAATGCCATATTAGAACAAAAGATATTTGAAGATTTTATCCAATGTTTTTTTGTTTTTTTACTTAAACACACTTAATGTCAATGGTGTTGGAAATTTTTTCATTGTGGTATTATTGACTATTCTACAAATGAAGACAATTAGTCTAATCCATGAATCACCTTGTGCAGTCATTGGCACATTTACTCTAATCTATGAATCACCTTGGTGTTTGTATTTTGGCAAATTCTAGCACTTTCCTCTTGTTTTTAATCTTTGCCTTAAAAAAAATTTGTTTTCGTTTGATCCCAACTACTAAAATGAATTTCATGAAACCTAGTTTTTCTTCAATCTTAAATACTTTAAAACTTTCTAACATGAATCACCTTGGTGTGTGTATTTTGGCAAATTCTAGCACTTTCCTCTTATTTTTAATCTTTGCTATAAAAACATTTTGTTTTCATTTGACCCCACCTACTAAAATGAATTTCATGAAATTTAGTTTTTCTTCAATCTTTAATACTTTAAAACTTTCTAAAATTGAATATTTTATTGCAAGTTGAACTTGAGGCCTCAACCAAGGCCTATTGGTTTTCTTATTGTAGAATGACACAAAATTTTACACCATGATGTCATACACTATAATGTATGCCTATGGCAAAATTTTCAATTTTTTTGAGCATTTAGTGTATTTGATATGAATTTTCTTCACTTTAAAATTTAACAAAAATTTAACAAAAATTTAACAAAAATTTCATTTTTTGGAAATTTCATGATATATTGTATTGAAGTTTAAAGTTGAGGATCTATAACCACATTTCTAAATATAGAATGACATGGAAATTCAGATTTTTTCAGTGTGTTTTGTTGTTGATATGAATTTTCTTCATTTTTCCTTCCAAATTCATGTTCATATGAAATTTTCACCAACAATTCTGCAAGTCTAATAACAGGTGATTTCATCTTTGAAAACTAAAACCAAAATAATTCCCTCAGAAGTAGCTAAGGAATGGAGGATACAGAGTGCGAGGCTCTCCAGTTTGGCTACACAGTCATGGGTAAATACTGTAGAAATCACAGGCCTTCAGTTTAGTGGTGGTGGTTTGAGGCCCGCCTCCTCTAATTTACTCTGAACTGCCTCAGCGACCATATATGGTCGATCTGAAATTTCAGGGTCATTTTGGTATGGGCAGTTACATTCATTTGACTGTTTTAAAAAAAAATTCGGGCAGTTTTTAGGGATAACTATTGAAAACTTTCATTTTTCACTGCAAAAGGTAAACATTTGATTTTTGAGAGGTCTTCAAAGCCATATATGTCTATTAGTGGAAGAGTAAAATTTCCTAATTTTACTTAATTTCCCAACTTTTGTGAATTTCACTTGATTTGAGATCTAAAAACTTATACTTATCCATTTGCTTTCAAAATGGTCCCAATGGAAAGAGTAAAATGTTTTCATGATTTTCACCATTGAAAATTTAAACATGCAAGTGTTGATTTGGAGTTATTTGCAATTTATACTTATAAAAAAAATTGCATTTCACCAATTGCAAGGTGGATTGTGTAATAAGTTTGATAGCTTTTCATGTGAAATTAAGTTTTTTGAAAGTGCATTTTAGTGTGCTAACATTATTTGTAGTCATTCATGTCACTTCCCATCCCAAAAAACTTTTATATGCAAATTTCTAAAACATTGTGGTGAAGGCAGCATACTAAAAATAGACAGCATACATTTCTCTTGTTATAATCTCACAACTCCTACGCAATTTCGCACTCAAAATTGGTGTGCATACTAATAATCAAGCTCTTTAAACATCTGTACGGTTAGATTTTGAAAAAAATACAATTTACTTCATTGGGGTTAACTATAAGCCCATGCTCTTTTTTCATAGTCAAAACACACTTGAAAAGGCTTGGGCATTTAGGGGTTAAGTTAAGTTGCCTTCCCTTCCGTTGAATGCTTGGGATTGATTCAATTCGCTCTCCAGCCATTCCAGTGTGACTATCTGAATTGGAGTTGAAGTCTGGCGTTCGGCCTTCGTAGTCTTCGTACCATGGCCGTCCGTCCGCTGCAGTGCTGCCCTTGGAATCCTTGTACCCTGACAAGCCAAGGACAGTGGGCTCCCTGGTTGGCTTTCCATGTTACAGCTTCTGAAAACGGTCTGTCTGTGGACAGAGCAGGTTTGTGTTTATGTTGGGTCCTCTTATTTGCAAGCCACCATTTGCAGAGATATGTCGGTCGCTGCAGCTCAGCTCAGCTCAGCTAGTCTGACTTGCATGACCTCTCTCAGGCTCAGGCTGCTCTGCTCCCCGCTGCTCCCCGAGTCCCCGACTCCCCGCTGCTCCCTTGGAGGCGGTGGGCCAATTCAGGTTAATTCTCCAGCAATTCCGTCCTGCAGCCACTGCCATGGAGCTAAATTAGTCTACTAGAGTAGGCCCCTGGGGTGATTTTTACTTACTGTACTGTACATAATTCCACGTCCAAGAGGATCAGGCCAACTTGAAAGTTGAAAGCATTTCGAAAGGATTTCAATTGTCCACAAGGTACTTCATCGGTAAGTACGTAGCTCTGTGCTATTGG
The DNA here is from genome assembly GCA_951799445.1 of Pseudisothecium myosuroides. Lineage (NCBI taxonomy): Eukaryota > Viridiplantae > Streptophyta > Bryopsida > Hypnales > Lembophyllaceae > Pseudisothecium > Pseudisothecium myosuroides. The sequence continues at coordinate 28,072,339 of OX637291.1, forward strand.
GCTGAAGTAATGGGATCGGAGCTCCGTCACTCATCATCTAGTTGGGCACTGGTTCATGAGTCACATGCAAGGAATTCGAAGTTCCGGGAATCTTATCCACATTGGAGATCATATCACACAGCCCGGGAGGAGTGAGGATGTTTTCTCTGATTAAGCAACAGTGCCCGTAGGCCGAGTAGCCGCTCCATTGGAGCCCTGCCTGATGTTTATCATTTGTATCGATGTATCATGTGCAGCAGAGTAGGCATGCACGTGGGAGGAGCGCTCAACATTCCATTCTGCCCAGCTTTTCTGCTCCGAAATCCCCAGTTCTGGGCGATTGGAGATCCCCCAAATTTACTCATGTGTGGGTCTCCCTGCACTATGCTGAATTTACCAGTCAGCAAGCACTATTTACGTGTGTGAACCCTAATTTCCAGTCAATCATTTCAGTGGCTTTGGTGACACATAAAGCATCCACCCCACCCCAGGCACAGGGGGTGGTGGGGGTGGTGTTCTATTTACAGTTGCCCAACCCCATCGCCTCCTATTTTTCAGTTCGAGTGAAAACCCCTGCTCCCATTTGGAATTTAAATACATGCCACAAGACCACAAAAATTGGAAAATAATGATGAAGCCTCTTGATGAACAATTGCCCAAAACTAGCTATAAATGGAAACTCCGGGCTGTAATGTTGACGCCTTATTCAACAATGTACTGTACAGTACATGTATTGATCCATTTACTCTTGATGTTAGGAGTGGTGTTACCAAAGTGAATTCGTAGCACCAAGTGCAAAACATAATTGAAATTGTGGCTGCTGGAGAGTCCTAAACATCAACTACTGCTGTAGTGCCATGAGCACCCCAATCATCAGTCTCTGCAAACCCAAACCATTTCTCCACTGTCTACTGGTAAATGATCCTCTGTGAAATAATGGGGACAGTGACCCTAGGAACTTGAAAATCAAAACCGTAGACGCGCACCAAGTATTCTTATACGGTTGGTCCAATGATAGCAAAAACTTAAATTTTCTCTTTATGACCTGAGCCTGAGCCTGATTCCTAGGAAGCTAGCCAAGGGTAACTATCAAGGGATTATAGGACAAAAAGAGGATTCGAGTGTAGTAGTAGTAGCGTAGCCGTAGTGCCGTCAGCCGTCAGCTCTTTTCGGCAGGCTCGCAGTGGATGTCCGAAAGAAAATATTCTTCATCCAATTCTGCTTTTCATAACGCAGTGCAGGCAAGAGGGGGCTTGCACCAGAATATGTACGAGTACAGGAACAAGAGACCCAGTATATATGTAACAGTTCAACTGAAGTGGGCCAGGCATTCCACTCCTGAATCTCAGGAACTGGTCGGAAGGCATGTTTGCTTGCCGAATTACAGGACCGTCTTTCCTCATCACTGGAGTCAGAAGCGCCTAGTAGCTCCAAAACTTAAGTAGCAGCTTCGTGAGAATAGCAACATGATTTCTATTGGTTTGTATCAACGCCCAGATCTTCAGCACTCTCAGGGTGGGCCTCTCCATGACGATGCATGCACCACTACCACTATATAGTCCAGTCCACCAATGTCGCTAGTTAGTATGAATAGAATTAGATCCAAACTTAGCCGTTCCTTCTCAACTTAGCGTTACTTAACCCTTTTCCTTGCTTTTCCAGTCGATCCCAGAATCTTCAACCGCGACCGTTTCGAGAGCTCGGTGGTGTCTCGTCTTCGACAGTCTGATGTTTGAAGTTGCAGCACCTTGCAGAGGAAGAAGTAGCAAAGTAGTCAAACACAGATAGTAGGTAACCAGATAGCAGCAGACACAAATTGAAGATCATACATGTACTCGAAGGTGTCAGGAGAGATTTGAGACATACATGATTGTCGTTGCGCTAGTTCAATGTGGGTCGTGGTAGTTTAGAGAAAGCTGCAGCAAGTTGAAGAGAAGAATTATTGCCGTAATTGCTTGATTGCAAAGGAAAAGCTTTGAGTCATGCCTTCGCAGCGTGTTGTAGGTGCAGTGACGAACTTGGTGCACGGGGGTGCGAAATTCTCGTACTCCTTGCCAGGCTGCACGCCGCAGGCACACTGCCGATCCGAGTCGCTGCTGTCGTACGTGATGACGGACATGGAGAGCTGGTTCCCTGCAAGTGGACTCTCAGAGGTGACTGGAGGTTCCTCACCTGCTGTCTCGCAGAACTTCCAACGTCCCTCCGAGAAGCCGCTGGGGAGTAACGTCGACGACGAGGTTGCCAGCGCGGGGATCACCACCAACGGTCTCTTAAGCGAGTATCAAGCTGATACGTGGTGGCCAACCATCAATGCTGGCAAAGATCACAAGAGCTCGCCACAGCGTAAGCATTTACTAGCTTTTGAATCTCTCCGATTGGACCTACCATAGCTGTCAAGTTAAGCATTCAGCCTCTTCTTTGTCAATGAAATTCAGGTGAAAGGTGCAGTGACATGTAAGTAGAGATTGTTGCGTTGCTAGGCCGGTCGCTACACCATCTGATTAGCCAATGTGTTGCTCACATTCGTGTGGCATGATTCCAGATGGAATCAGTGACACCAAACCTGCGTCAACATTCACGTCCTGCAGCATGGAATCGTGGTGTACTAACAACCCCGTGGCAGTGGCCAGCGTCGATCTCAACACGCCCAGCTGCGAGCTCCCATCCGCCATAGCCGTGGTGAGCGTCGCCCCGGACGTTCTCGTCTCCACAAAGGGCGCTGGCAGTCGGATAGACAGCACGAGGGGCAAGTCCATCAGCGCACCCGCAAGCCCCTCGGAGCTTCGAAAATCGAAGGAGGACACGCGCTTAGGTGTGCAGAAGGCTAAGTGGAACGGGAAGAGACCAGTTTCCCAGCGGGAGAATCATATCTGGTCCGAAAGGCAACGCCGCAAGGGCATGAATTACCTCTTCTCGACGCTGCGTTCGCTCCTTCCTCATCCTACCTCCAAGGTAGAGAGACCTATCCCCTGCTTATAATTTCTTCAAGATGGTAAATTTGCGTACATAACATTCTTGAGAAACTGCCTTTTACACCCTTTGCAAATGAAATCAAGCTTCTTTTTGAGCATCATCAACACCCTTGGAAAATTGTCTCAGAACATTCTGACGCAACTGCCTTTAACATCCTTGCAAAAAGGATCTAGACAGTTCTTTTTCAGCAGCATCATCACCCTTGGAAAAGAAGACAGGTCATGCCACTCACTAAGCGCTGGTCATGCATGCGAATGTCAGGATTTTGAGTCGTTTGTTTGGTTTCCATCTACAATAGAGAAGGGTGAGTTCTCACAACTGCTATGTAGCCTGACATAGATTATTTGTTTCCCAATTGGCAGACGGATAAGTCCACGGTGGTCGGTGAGATCATCAAGTACATCCAGTCGTTGCAAGTGAAGTTGGACATTCTGACGAAGAAACGCCAGCACGTCATGGCCGCAAGGACGCTCAGCACGTTCCACGGTGAGACGGCGCCGAAAGCGTTTGTGTCAAATGGTCTGACGCTCGTGGACCACTCTAGCGACCCGACGTCCATGACGTCCATCACGGCGTTGCCGCTTCCTGGAAGCGAGTCCGGGTTGCAGTCGTACTTGGGCTCCAATGTGGGCCTGCATGTGTGCGGCTTGAACGTGTTCATCACCATCAGCAGCCCCCGCGGCCGCCGCGGCCTGCTCCAACAGCTGCTCGTCACCATCCACAAGCACGACTTGGACGTCATCAACGCCAACATCTCCACCAGCAACGCCTCCATTTTCCATTGCTTGCACTGCCAGGTACTTCCTAACTCCATCATACATCATCTCCTCCTGCAATGCCATCATGTGGGTGAAACATCTCAAACACAATGTTTTTTTCGTTTCTGTTTTGTGCTTTTTCTATTTTTTGATTGTTGAATATGCTAACAAGGCACTTGATGATATGAGAAAATTGAAGCAATTTTGATATACTGAAGGCATGCAACTGGGAACTACCCAAATACTCCGTACATGATAAGTTGGAGTCAATCATTTGTCTTTCATTATAGATCACGTCCTTGTTCAGAGTTGCGATGATGGGGATGATGATGATGAGAAGGTGGTACTAACTTACAATTTGGTTTGATTGTTGTGCATGCAGGCATCACCGGATGCAGAGTTGCTCAACAGTACCTTGCACAGCGACCTGCAGAGTATGATCACCAACTTTGCAGCACCCTTTTAAGAAGTGGACTGACGACAATTCAGCGGTCGACGTTACTGTAACATCACAAGTGAGACATCAACATTATTATTTTCCTCCGCGTAGTCCAACTGCAGAAGGGTACATAGGACTGGATTTATGGGTCTCTGGCGGTGAAGTGCACATTCCTGAGGATTTTTGTGTTAAAGAATTGTTTGTAGATGACCATCATTTGGGAGAGATGTAGAATAATAAGAAAAATAATTGTAGAGATTCGGAGAGTCTAGCGCCAACTGTTGCACATGACATTTTGTATAAATACTGAATCCCAAATTTGCTTCATGATTCTCTAATTCCAGTACATGGATCATGACACGGCAACAAACGAGACCGAGCAATTTCACAATTTCACTCCTCCATTTCTGCTGGACCTGGAATCTACCAAATTGAGCGTAGAATCAAGTTAAGCTGGAATGAATTCATTGGCAAAATAGATTCATTCCTAATGAGACCAACTGCATTCAATGAAACGAAGGTTCAAACGTGAGCAGTTTACCTGTTCGTGCTGCAAACAGTACATCGCAACTGAAGGATCTCTGGCATTCCACCAATTCACAAAATGAATGTTGTCTAGCTGCAAGTACCATAGAGGAAGATTACCGAGTTTTCCCTATCGTGTACCGTTGCATATCAGATGCACATAGTCTACGAAAAGTTCCAATAAGCATAGCAAGGTATTAGAGTTCCATTGAGTTCGGTTTTGGCGCACCAAACAATTGATGAGCGATGAAGGCAGTTGGCTGAATCCCATCATGATCGTGTTTGCAACGAGCACTGCAAATGCAAACTCTTCACGTTGAGAGGAGTAATGTCCACCACCAGCTACCGTTTCACCATCGTCCTTGACCGTCCAACAAACATTTGGGTTGCCTCCACCAGCAGCATTACTGCTGGAATCCCCAACGACGATAAAATCCACATGAATTGCCAATAGCAGGTTCAGTCCGGCATAGACTGAGGTTTCCGTTGTGCCCATAGCTTGCTCTCCATTCTATCTGACAATAGCGCCGGTGCCAGGAATCAGCAGCGAGATTGTTGAGATGATTGAGAGGTCATATTGATGAAGAGCGCTCCAAACAATGTCAGGCTTGTGTAATTCACAATGCTTGCTTCTAAATTTTAGATGACAGGAATGCAGTCCTTGGAGAGAAAGAATGTTAGCATACCTGATGAGAAGGTTGCGACTGGAACACGATTTTGAGAGAATGGCGAGGACAATAGTCTTGGGAGGGGTAGTGCGTCAATTTCTGTGCAAGAACAAGTGGATCGCGACCACGTTCCCTTCGATCTCGATGAGAAATCGATGTCGCTACGAGAAACTGAACGACACGACGGCGAGTCGGAAATCTGGAGAATTTGCGCCGAGGAAAACCCCTACACAGGATGACGAAGTCGAGAAACCTGACCCGCGTGGTCACAGAATTGTGGCAAGAAGAGAATCCAAGACGAAGGTCGGACCACCGTGGAAGAGATTTAGGTTCAGGGCGGCGATCGTGTTGCGGAAGATGCGCGATTCAATGCGGCGTTTCCGGGAGACAGCCAGAGTAACGCACCTCCAGATGCGTGATCTGTTTCCTGTTAGTACCCGAATGCTTGTGATAGCGACGCCCGTGAGCCGAACCAACAGCCAAGCCAAGCAGTACTACTCCTCTCCTGGACTGGGGCGCCAACCCTAATCTGTTGACCTCGCTCCCGAAACGACGAAAGCAGCCAACTTGTCTCTCGACGATCACGATCTCGATCTCGAAGATGCACCAAGTGCCATAAGTCTAGCAGAACAATACAGTCTAACAGCACATGCTAGAATATAAAGAAATCGTCCGCGTTCATGATGTCGCCGGCATCTTGCGACATCCCCCAGTTTGAATATGCATTTCTAATCCTGTCGCACAATTATTGCACAGTACTCTGATCCTGTGAGCGATTCTCGAATAAAGCATTCGTTCGAGGACAAATGTCGTAGCATAATTCTAAAATGTGGAGCTGGCCATTCTTCAAGTCTCTCGCCTTTCAAGTCACTCATGCGCGTGTATGAAAACAGTTGTGCCCAACTTCAGTCCATATCCCCGATTGCTGAGGGGGGGGGGTGAACATTGTGCAATCAGTTGCAATGTGCACGGCAGGTGGAATCACTTTAAATCGGAACCAGTGAGTGACTTCGAAGGTTTTAGGGTTTTAGGGCTTAGTCTAGTTCTAGAGCATGAATAGTTTTAGGAGGGGTTCCATCGGATCTGAATTCTTAGTCGCTTAGGATGGTAGATCCCTGGAATCCAAAAGTGCTGCAACACATTGAGAGATGGAGAGGCCACACAGCACGCGGATGAAGCGAAGTGATGGTGATGGACGAATGGGAGGCGCTGGAGTGGGAGCAGTTGCGCGTGGAGGGGAAGCCATTGCTGAGCGGCGCTGCGTTCGGAGCGACGCCCTTGCTCTGGGTGTCTTGCAGGGCCCAGCCTTGCTTGGTCCACATCTTCTGTGATACACAACTCCAGGTAAAATCCCCAGGACACATATCGCTACGGTGACATCCTCTGCTGGCTCTTCTATCGTTTCCTTCCAAATCTCTACCTGTACCTTGGTAATGTGATCCTTTCTTCTCCTGCTAACAACGTAAAGGGTCCTCTCATAGCGTTACATTGAAACTAGGGCTTTGCATTCTCTTCCATTTCGCCAAGCCGAGAAACCGATTTGCTGATTGTGTATGTTGAGTGCCTTCGCTAGGACATCTGGAGGTTTCCAGCGGATCCAGTGTTCCTGTTGATCGGGTCAGGATCACGCCTACAAGGCGAAGATGATCGAGCTCAATGCAATGGTCGCCTGCTGGTCATCACACGGGATGGTTGCATTTGGGTCGTCCCTCTTTCAAAGACAAGAGCTCGTGCCATCAGGTATTTTTAGTGCACTTCTGATGATTCCCGCTTTCCTTGTGGGTGAGGATCAAAGAGGTCCAGCAATAGGAAACTTTGTAATTTTCGTTCGGTGTTTTGTAGCGCAGGCCGTCGAAGAGGCGAAAGACCCAAAAGGTGGGAGAGATTCAAAGAGTTCAACCACCTCTTGCGAAAACCACCAATTCAGAGGCTCATCAAGCGGTACAATCATGCTGGAGGGAATTGGTTGTAGAAACGTATACACCAAGAGCTCTTCAGGTGAAGAATGTGGTGGTGGTAGAAACGTTGCGAGGAACCGTTCCTGGTGCAACAGTTGCTGCGTTTGGTCCCGAGAACCATGTAGGTCTTCTTTGCTCTTCTTGCAAATTGAGTCGGTATTTGAGTGGCACTATTGTATCACGTTTAAGGACTGAGACTTCGTGATTTCAAAATGGCCAATTTGATCATATCGAGAAAATATATATTTCAGACGGAGCCGAGTTTTATATAATTGCATATATAATTGCGTGTTGGTCAGGAAGAAATAAAATTGAGCAAGAGAATGTCCCCATATGATTCCGCAACGAGGCCTAATTGAGACCTCTTTGTCCTCTGAGGGTTATGACTGGAGTAGTATTGCTTGCATCCACTTATTCCATTCCATAATTTCAAAACAAGGTGATGCTGAATAGCAGATCAATTTATGTCAATGTATGATATAGTTCGTATTTCCATCAGGTGGCGCTTGGATCACCAGTTGGATCTCTTGAACTTCTGAACATCAGCAGACTCGCTGCAAGCAACATTGCAAGCCACTCAGAATTTCTAATTGCCACTCCAGTCATGGGAAGAAGGGCAGCATGTCTGCTTGTCGTGTCATCTGTGCGACATGCTCAAAGCCATGGACCTGGAGATAGCCAAGCATTCTTGTCTCAAGACCTCTTTGATTCCCTCTCGACTCCATGTGCCGGTGCATCCGACCCTGAAATTCTGCTTATTCAAGGTTGGTTGAGTTTTGGCTTTTCCACCGTGTGCAGCTCTGTTTGAAGCCTTTTGTGCTAGTGGTGTATTTGGTCTTGTTGTGAGGTTCTATGCTTTTGTTGAAAATATCTGACACTGGATTACCTTTCCCTTCATCGCAGCGTTGTTTTGAATTATCCATAATCTATACGCAGTGTTACCAACTAATATTTGAATTTTACCCTCTTCCTGTCTAATAACCTATATTGGAAAAGAACTGTTTTTGATCATGCCGAGGCCAACTAAGCAGATTATCAATTGCAATGTCTGTTCACATGCATCATATTTTCGGGTGCAAGATTCTGAAATGAAAATCCCCAATTAACCTAAGCTTTAAATTGTGTGCAGGGGGTATGGATGGTAAAGTGTGCACCTTTCACATGAAGGAAGGCACATTGGTTGCTCCTGCATATGTAGTTTGTGACCTTCAACAGCCTGTAGTGACAATAATCACTGTTGCCTATCCCTTCACAAATATTGTTCAGGAATGTGATGAAGCCAGAGGAGCGAATTGGCTTGTAGTTGTAGGCGTGCTGGGGCAGGTTGCGTTTATCTCTTCTGCAAGAGACCAACCTACCTTAGAGGAACCAAATGAAAGCCCTTTCCTTGCTCACACTTCAACTGGGGTAGAGAACAAGTGTACCCTGAAAGAGCTCGTAAGTAATGAGGGTGTCATAAGCGGGCCAATTACGTCCGCTTGCCTGGTAGGTGGAGCTCGACTATGCTACACTGTTGGCTCCGTGATTTTCATCACAGAGCTTTTTGGAAATGTGAGATCCGGTGTTGGAGACGAGAATTCGAGGAGGACCTCGACAGATAATAAATCACCGATGAAGTTACCCTCTCAGAGAATTTCTGTCTCAAATGTTGCTGCTATCACTGGACCAGGGCTGTTTACTTACAATGGAACTCATTCACTAGTGGCATTGACAGAAGCTGGCAGACTCTTCAGTCTCAAAACATCCAAGCAAATTGCTTCATCACTTTCGGATGGAGTCGACAGCTGTCTGGATTCCCTCAAAGCTTACTCTGGGAGATCTGTGAAGGTTAGTTTTTCGGATGACTTCACTGGGTGACTACTTTGCAACGCTTTCCTTTCCAAACTGCTTCTGCCTCTAAACGTGATACTGGTATGCAGGGTTCAAATTGCAGATTCTATGAGACTGCCTTGATTTGTCAGATTTACCTTAAAAACCAGGCTTCAAATTTTGAAAGTGACACGTTCATTAGCAGGAGATGATGATATGTTTATTTTATTCTATTGCAGGTGTTGTTGCAGTCGATAGCAGATGCTGAATCTTGCAGGGATGCTATACAAAGTCATGAACAAGCGCTGACCCTGGCTATGAATGAACTGGCCCTGGCTTTACCTAGGGCTCGTGATATTGCTACTGATAAGCAAAAGCCTGCCTTCAAGACAATTATCCCCAATAGTCCCAAGTGTGAAATTGCAACAGCGCTTGAGTGTACACTTATTGCTACTCCTGTTCCGTCCTCGTCGCTTGGAAGTGACCAGCTAAGTTTTGGAGGCTTCCCCAGCTCGAGAAAACCATCCAACTTTGTAGATAGAAGTACGTATAAAAACTTTAAAGCACGTCTGGACATCGCCTTGATGAATCACAGTAGAACTCCTCTCTCTCAATACTGGTCTTGTGTTCTGGAGCTCCAAACTTGTCTCTCAACTGCGAGTCCTACTTCCCAGTATTCTTTCACCATTAACAATGGCCATGGCTTACCAGTTGGGTTTCAATGGAACCATAGGATCCACGTAAACCTTCCTGGTGGTCCATGGGGATCAGTAATGGCTACTATCTATCTCTGCCACATCCATGACTCCCACAAGGCCTTGTTACAAAATTCTAGAGGCTCTGACCTTCGGAGAGCATCAAGTGCAGGATGTGTTGTTCTTCTGCGTCAGCGGATTGACCTCTTTTCACTACTCCAGGGTCCGCAGTCAACTCTGGGCCACACTTCATGGATACCGGCTCTTAGTGGAAGTAAGAATTTGAAGCCTCAAGTGTCCTCCTTCGCAGGTATGACCTTTTGATGGGCTCTCACTTGCTTGCAGCCCGAAAGTTCACAGTGATCATATAGAGGTGTCCCTGTGTGTCATGGGGAGGCCTCCATATGATCACTATGACTACAGGGAGAACTCCCCATGAATCATGGAAAAGGGTCTTTATACCGTTATCTAAACGTTCCCGAAACAGTCTAATTGTACTGAAAACCGTCTTAGATTATCGCATAAAAATGTTTTTGTTGGACGATGTCATTGTGATTTTGCTGACTGTGACAGTGTCAGCGATGGCAGGCATGGAAGGGATTGGAAAATTGGACCTGGCGGATTCTGATACGCTTGGACCATTCTCTGGTGACCTGACGTGGAGTTTCAGCCCAGTCAGTATAACCGTCAATGGCGCAGCTGATTGGCAAAATGGATTTCTATGTTCTTTATTACAGCAACCGTCTACGTCCACGGTACCAGTTCTTTTCCTTCTAGTGATCCTTCTTCTTTACTGAGCTTTACTTACCAAGCATAATCTTAAGGACAGAGCGCTGTTTTCTGGTCAGCCAATATGCATGCCGTATCATGACCGTGTGCGGAAACTGTTTGTTGCTTCAGTAATTGACTCTAGAATGGGTTTTTTTCCTGCAATTAAGTAGAGGATACTAAAACCATCGGGGGCCTGATCCTGTCTTTAATAATACCCTTTGTTACCAAACAGCAACTCATATTTCATGCACTCGGTTGACCTTCAAGTAGCGAGTGGTGTAAGCTTGGCTTGGCTGAACGCCTGAGGCCACTGGTCTATGAAAGGAAATGGGGTTGTCTACTATCCCCTCAATATTGATCTACAACCTCCCTCTTTGCACGATCGCATAAAAAATTTGTACGTAGTGATAGAAATTTGATCTCAAGAGAGTATGGCTCTTGTTTCCTACGTTCTCCCTACAGATCTACAGTGATCTCCCTAAATCACACTCACTACAGATGTTAAATTGCTACGAATAGTATCCTCTATCGTTGTTTATCACAACATTTTAATGGAATTTTGTCACAGGAATGGAAGAGGCTGAGGCTTACATCGCAGGGAGGAGACACAGTTGCAATGTCAATTGATGGGCGAAGAGGCCAGGGAGGTGAGTTGCAGTCCGTGGTAAAGATTCAAACCCCCTGCCTTCTACTTGGGATCCTGTTGAGAGAAGCATTACTCCGGCAACTCATGGGCCTGAATGCTGAAGCACTGGGTGGCAACAGAAAGGAGGTGGTATTATTGCACAGGAATGAGAGGATGCATTTCGTGGCAAGGTTGAATGAAGTCCAGGCTCTTGCTCAACGTGCGAGGGAAGCCTTGAATTTGTGGAAGAAGTTTCAAAGACACAATACACCTCCAGCTCAAGGTCAGTCGGTTTGTATGCACCTCTCTAACTGCGCACTCTTTAATTGCACGTTCCTTGCATATCTTGTGAATCTCTCATGTTTAGTTCAAATTTGATTGGATAACTCAACTCAAACACGTCAGAGTACATTTAGAAGTCATGTGTCCCCGCGCAGGCAATGCAATTAAAGAGGGTAGAGTGTATCGGGCAACCTTTTCACATTCCTTGAACTCCTTATCATCACATTTGTGTGCTACTTCTTGTGATATATAACAGAGTGTTGTGAGTGAGAGTGCAGAGTGAGTTCAGATATGAGCTGAATACATGTTCCTTGGGCCTCGGTGCGAGAACTGAAAATGTGGTATTGAAGAGGTCTGGGTGTACTCTGAATCGATTTTGCCCTTCAGCGACACTCGTGTGCATTTAGCTGAGGCCTAAACCGATGATTGAGTTGCTGATGTTGGGCTTGGCTCGCGCTGGTGCAGATCTTGTGACACCTCTACTGGGTCACACCTATGTAGTAACTTCAGAAATTATTCAAGCGTTCAAGGCTTTCAGGGGGGCCAGTTGAGATTGTCTACGAGATTGTCTGCTCACATCACCTCATCATTTGATGATGGACTTGTATTCGAAAGTACCATTTGAAAATGCGCTTGGCATTGCTGCAGCCAGGAAAGACTATTCAATGTATGATGAGTTTTGGGATCAGTGTCACCTTGGTCAAGTCCTTCAATACTGATATTGTGGGAGTAAGATACTAAAGACGAGATGGTTACTAGACCTACTGTTTGTCCCCAAATGATAGCCACAGAGGTCCTTTGTTTTGAATAAAATTGCCACAAAACAACACAGGTTGAAAATGTGGAGTTGGAACAGACAAATCTGTAGTCTCTTTTGCTCCTTCACTGCAGGATGTTGTATGTAACTTAACTGTTGACTTCTCCACCATTTTTCTGAGCCTATGCCTTCAGCATCTCTGAGATCATGAAGTTCAAATTGGCCCATATTAAATTTCTGCAAGGTTCCTTGATTGCTCAAAACTCCTCGTATTCTTTAAATCTCACTAAGAAGAATTACATGAAAAAGAAAGCTTTCCTTGTAGATAGGGGTCTGCTTCAAGAGATTTTGTTTTAATATTTTAAAACATTCTTATTAGCTGCTCGAAAATTTAGAGAAATTGAAAAAATGATATAAATCTGTAGCTGCAATTTTCTTCTTTTGTAAATCGTCTCCCAGGAAAGCTAGAACTCACATGAAAGTTTCATAAAATACTATCGGAAATTACATTCATCTGAACTTGCCTAAACTGCAAAACCCCATTTCAGTAAGAAATGGTGTGATGGATTAAGGGTAAAAAGAAATTCAGAGAAGAAATACCTTAGTATGTGTACTTTCTATAATCAAAACACTAAATACTAGTGAAATTGGGTTGCCTTAACAACTAGGTTACCTTCACCAAAGAAGTTACTTCATGACTCACTGCTTGTTCAAATGGAGGCACATGACATTCTTCAAATCCAAGCCATGAACCGGTGCACCAACCCATGCATGCAACACAAATGGTTCCTTGTTCAAACGGAGGCACATGACATTCTTTAAACCCAAGCCATGAACCAGTGCACCAACCCATGCATGCAACACAAAAGGTTCCTATGTTACTGCATCCTTCTACAATAACTATATATATTTATATAATGTAGAATGTATATTTATTTGTCCTCGACAATAGTTTGGGACAAACTAATTTCACTATTTAGTGCACATAGGGAGGCAACCCATTTCCAATCACTTAAGCAATTACACATATCTTCAAGGCAGGTTTCTTCAGTGGGAAAATTTTTCTGTGTACAAAAATAGAGTTTGGAAGGTTTCCATAATTTTTCAGAATTTTTTTCTCAAAACATAATTACCATGAATTTTCTAGTTGATGATTCTATCCAACCCATATTGGTCATATAGGTCTTCTTCTTTCCAACCAAGGACTTGTTGCAATATCAACCAAGGGCTGATTGCAATATTGAAAGTCTTGTAGCCAATTGTAATGTTCCACAACTGCACCATAATTGATCACTATCCATCTCTACCTACACAGAAAGGGAGAGGGCTACTCTGTCAAAATGGGGGGGTGATCAGAAATGGGTTGCCTCCCTTACAACCACAAAGATGACTAACAACATACTAACACACTAAGACTGATGATTGTAGCCATCACACCTAGCAACTAAATAATTGTTGGAACTTCCAAAAATGAGCAGTCAACCTGCTCAGAATTATCGAGTTGAAAATTTGTCTACAGATCAGCGATGACATCTCATCCAGCACCTAATGTAAAATGCCCAGCACAAAAGTACTCTACTTGGTCGCTTGTGCAATGATGTTGGACAAAGAATTCGATTGCTCTTTTGCATGCTCAATCAACGTATCCTGCAATGTGATTTAACCATATCAATATGAAGTCGATAAGCTCAGAGGTTCATAAAATAACAAACATGATAATGACTTAACACAAATTCAGAAGCAGGCTTACAAAAAAGCTTGGATACAATTTAAACTTGTTTTGCTTTGTTTACACAAAGGGAGATATGATTTCACTGCAGAGACCCGAACTCCTTATGAAACAATAAGCAAACTCCATAAGAAGCAAACAGCTGAAACTTTGCATGTCGGGATATTGGGGAACAGAAGTAAGAGCGGTTACAATGAGAAGGAAAAAAAATATACCTGGGCAGCAATCACACGGGCCACGGACTTTTTACTAGTTTCCTGAAGCTCTCCGGCAATGAGCACTTCATCTAGTATGTAGTAAGCCTGCATGAGTAAGCACAAAGAAGCTCAATACATTCAGCACAGCACTGAAACACGGCCAGAAATGTCTCAAGTGAAATTTTGACATCTGGACACCCAAAAAACGCTAAATCATTGGCCATTCAACACGATGAGCACCTAGGTTGTTCTTGAGAAAAGACCAGAATGGTCAAAAGGCAGAACAAACCTTGTGAAAGTTGAAGATGAGATCCAACTCACAAACCTGCAAAGAGCATCCTCACTGAACTTAGCCAGTATCTCTCATGCTTCACTAGGACTTACTCTGGACATCAATCACCAATAATTTGTAATACAAGAGCCCTACAGTAGAACTCTTGCTAGCAGAGCAATGTGTAGGCTTTCTTTGACACGTACGAAGACTTACATTGCCAAAGTAGCGATCAAGAATCTCAACAAAGTGGTGGATGATTTCTAGAGTTTCCAACTCGTTATCATCTGCATCAACACACATGCAGAAGTACAAGCTCGCATACCTGTTCATTCAAACATGACTGTCTTTATATAATCCGTAAGTTAAACTAAACTGATAATATCAAAAAAGTCACTCCTTAGCATGGATCAAATGCAGCACTGGAGGGACGTTATAACTGATACATCGAAAATGACCACTTCATCTGCTCATAAGCAAATAAATTCCAAATAAAAGCAGGTAGTTACCGTTTGTAGACAACCTTCAGGCCCCTCCACTCCAGGAAGTTACAAAGTTTTGGGCCACGAGAAAGGATCATACCACTGAGTTCACGAATGACCTGTAACAGCGCCCCTTCTATCAATTCATATTTTCTGAAACTCAAGTTCATAAAACACAAATAATCACTCTGCGACTTTTGTAAGTCCTATCATACAAATTTCTGCTTCCTTGAAACAATTGGAGCGACAAAGTACCTTGGTGCGCTCCTTTTGAGTATACGGCGAATACCATTTCGTAAGCCTCACTTTGCCCTGCCGGCTGATCAGCAATACGAAGTGGATCTGCAAGGCATACTATATCAAGATTTTCCTATATGTTTCAAGCATTCAATATAGTTTCCAATTCCATCCTCATGGCTTCATTTTGAGAACTGTCGCGGTGCTAAAGTCTCAATCCAAATTTCCTGGCGGAAAGCAGCAAGTAAAAGAGCCAAGACATTTGGCTGACATACGTCAATCTGGGCTCTGAGCGAAAAGTACTCTTGCAGAATGCAAAATTCTAATGATA
This sequence comes from Pseudisothecium myosuroides, assembly GCA_951799445.1. Classification (NCBI taxonomy): domain Eukaryota; kingdom Viridiplantae; phylum Streptophyta; class Bryopsida; order Hypnales; family Lembophyllaceae; genus Pseudisothecium; species Pseudisothecium myosuroides. Next base: position 28,087,825 of record OX637291.1, read on the forward strand.
TATTTCTTCGTTAGCTCGCATAATCTGGACACAGTCCAGAATGAACTTTCTGTTAAATGCATTCCAATCTAACCTGAACAGAAATTTCCTTCTTGACGACAAGATTACAAGCGCCAATGTCATAATTACGAAACTCGTGCGTCGCTAACTAGGAAACAGCACGATCAGTCGTCAGGTGCTAATAATTGCACACAAAATGCAGTAAGAAATTGACAAGTGCAAAAAGCTCATAGGCGTTCGCCAGGATTTGTAATATTTACATCAGAAAACATTCAAAAGGTACTTCGGATGAGCGAAGCGAGCTCTTCTGAACGCGCAGAAACCTAACCCTAAGGCCCTCCACTCCAATGCACTAATACCCCATGCCTAACAAAGGCGAAAATCTCTCCCTTCAATCCATCCAAGCTACGACAGCCAAGATCTGCTGATTCTAGCGAAAACGATGGTCCTCGCTTGCAATCACGAAAGCACAAAACGCGACCAAACGGCGCATTGAGAAATTATGTCCTTCCAGGTAGACCTAAAAAATCAACCACGCGCGGGACAACCTGTGAATGCTGACGAAATTCGTGTTAGGGCTAGGTGCGTAACTTATTTCTGAAAAATGCAAGAAAGAGCGTACCATTGTGACGGCGACTTTGATTAAGCGCAAGCGAGAGATCGCCGAGGTCGGGATGGATCGGGGCAGCGGCAGCGGCAGGGACGATCGATCAGCGAGGACGAGCTTGTGAGAACAGGGGATCCAAGCCCGTGCGACGTCCCTGCCACTTCTTCAAGCCGGAGTCTCAACTCTCATGAGTGCTTGCCATTGAGCTTATTCACACCGTATTCATCCATCCCGCTTCTTGGCCAGCTCACTCCTGTTATTCGTGAATGAAAGGAAATTTCTCGTGGATGAAATCTACTATTTAATGTGCACCGATCCCCATCTGGATGAAGGGGAGCAAATATGGGGATAGGGAATGCTCCTCCCCATCAATGTTCTATGTATATTTTTCCCTATACTGAATTGAATGGGCCTTGCCTCTTTTAAATTTTTAGAAATGTAGGACTCTAACCAAATTAGTATTACAGAACTTTATATTATTATATGATTGAATGTTTGACACCAAGAGCATTTTCACTGGGGGTGCTCCCTATCCCTATCCAAATGTATTTCATCTAGATTTTGGTGAAACAAATCACACTAGAGTCCTACATTTCTAAAAATTTAAAAGAGGCAAGGCCCATTCAATTCAGTATAGGGAAAAATATACATAGAACATTGATGGGGAGGAGCATTCCCTATCCCCATATTTGCTCCCCTTCATCCAGATGGGGATCGGTGCACATTAAATAGTAGATTTCATCCACGAGAAATTTCCTTTCATTCACGAATAACAGGAGTGAGCTGGCCAAGAAGCGGGATGGATGAATACGGTGTGAATAAGCTCAATGGCAAGCACTCATGAGAGTTGAGACTCCGGCTTGAAGAAGTGGCAGGGACGTCGCACGGGCTTGGATCCCCTGTTCTCACAAGCTCGTCCTCGCTGATCGATCGTCCCTGCCGCTGCCGCTGCCCCGATCCATCCCGACCTCGGCGATCTCTCGCTTGCGCTTAATCAAAGTCGCCGTCACAATGGTACGCTCTTTCTTGCATTTTTCAGAAATAAGTTACGCACCTAGCCCTAACACGAATTTCGTCAGCATTCACAGGTTGTCCCGCGCGTGGTTGATTTTTTAGGTCTACCTGGAAGGACATAATTTCTCAATGCGCCGTTTGGTCGCGTTTTGTGCTTTCGTGATTGCAAGCGAGGACCATCGTTTTCGCTAGAATCAGCAGATCTTGGCTGTCGTAGCTTGGATGGATTGAAGGGAGAGATTTTCGCCTTTGTTAGGCATGGGGTATTAGTGCTATTGTGGCTCTCGGCAGAAGGTGTTGTTACTCAAGTGTTAAACTGTCTTTGGATCAAATTGGTTTCTTTCTCATTGTAATGAACGATTTCTTATGCAATCTTTCACATTGATTCAGGTGCCTACTGACGACACGTATCCTGATTTCTCCCTCATTGAAGACATAGCGGTGGTGATTGGCAACAGGGCCCGGAGATGAGGTACTGAATGGGATTTCGGCATATGTACTGAAGATACATGGATACTTTAGGTCTTTACTCTTGGGGTTGGATGGACTCTTCTTACATTGTTACATTGTTCGAGAATGTTATGTGGAGTGCACAAAAATTAGAATATTTTTTCTTTTTCTTAAAATTCCTCCTCCTTGGCAACTTCAGAGGCTCAATTCCACTCCCACCTTCTCGTCGTGACTCCTTCCAAGTTCTCCCCTCCCCTGCGCTTCTCCGTCTCCGTCTGCCCTCTCTCCGTGCGCTTGATTGACCGACCGTCTCTCTTGTATGCCTGAGGCTGAATACCGCAGTGCCTGCCTGCCAGCTATTCATCATTGAAGGCCACCGACACGGGGAACTGGCGCAGCGTCTTCGATACCGCTCTCGACCCAGCCATGATGGGCGCCATGGACAACTGCGCCTCCTCGCCCGAGCCCCCCGCTCCCCCCCGCCTCGTCATGCGTGCCCCTCAGCTGGATTGTGCTGTGGACGACTTCTGGTTTGGACCCTTGCTGGGCCTCGGCTCCTATTCCAAGGCGAGTGTTGGGATTAGGGTCCCTTGCCCTTTCCTTCTGGGATTCGACTCTTTACTCGTAGTTTGGAATCATCACCCCCAAGTTGCTCGCTTTCTTCAATATCTGGATAGAGTTAGGTCTGTGTGAACCTTGTATGTGATCTTGGGAATGGAAGCCATAAATATGACGTGGAATCTTACATTGAGCAGGTGGTCAAGGCAAAGAGGAAAGACTCGGGCGAGGTCTATGCGTTGAAGATTATGAACAAGCGGCACATAATTCGTGAGAACAAGGTCAAATGGGTCAAAATGGAGCGCATGATTCTGGACCAGCTGGATTTTCCAGGGGTTGTCAAGCTACACTTTACTTTCCAGGACGTGCAATCTCTTTGTAATCAACAGACCTTGCAATTTGTTCCGGGTCTGGTCACTGTGAGTTGTTCGTTTATCGTTTTAGCTGCATACTTTTTTGCGACAAGCTCTGTTACTTCTCGGCACGGTAAAACGCAGCGCTTGTATGACCCGCGTGCCTGTGACTAAATTGTCTGGTTGATGATTATGCCAGACATGGGACTCGAATGTTGCTCGGGCGGAGAACTTTTCGACCAAATAAGAAGGGTACGTAATCATATTTGGCAGAAACGCAAGCTTTGTTTACCACACTTCTTCCTCAGTTAGGTTCAATTTGTAATATATTTTGATATCACGAGTATCTCGGTAGACGGCGGCCTATCAGAAGTTGCACACGACTCGTCTGGGATAGCAGCATTGCTTGGAACCAGCCGCTAGGAACCAGCCGCTATTGTTGTCGGAATGTGAATGTACCGTGCAAGGGTCCGCCCATGTCATTCAAATTGTCCAATCTGTTTCATTCCGCGTTTGTTACGCTTAGGTGAAAGAAAGCAGCTCAGGGGTAATTCCCCCGTTTTGTGTTATTCAGAAAAAACGTCTGTCTGAAGAAGAAACGCGATTCTACGCAGCGGAGATCGTTGATATTCTGGAGTACATACATGCCCAAGGCATTATTCACCGTGATCTCAAGGTGCTTTTCTCTGTCCAGCACTTGTGTACTCGTAAGGAAAAAGAACTGCTTACGGGGCGTGTAGATATGTAAATTACATTGGTCTTAGTTACCATTTTGTGCACTTTTCTTGTTATGTGAGCTGTGCGGTTTTTATCTGTGTTTTTCAAACTGCATATATCTAGCTCGCCTAAGACGTAGTTTCAAGTGCCATCACTTTTTTATTCCTACTTGTGGGTGCATACTCAAAGAATTAAGACCTGCAGTGTTTCGTTTTATCTCCGATTTTCCAATGTATTAATTGAACTGTCCAAGTGTGGCAGCCGGAAAATCTTCTCCTATCGGCTGATGGGCATCTTAAGTTGTGTGACTTCGGCAGTGCAAAGATGGTCCGGCCTTTACCAAATGGATTTTTTCAGACCGAAGGTGGTGAAAACCTTCAACCTATTATTTAGCTTTCTATGAGGGGATGCTACGATCCTATATTTTATAGGATTCGTTGTATTCTGTCTTTGGCCTATGTTATGTTGAAAATAGAAAAGAAGTGGAAGGCAGAGGTTGAGTAATTGACGAGAGGTATAGGTTTATTAAATGCCCTATTTTGTTTGCCAGGAGAAAACTCGTCTGCATTCGTTGGTACAGCAGAGTACGTGTCGCCAGAAGTACTTCACGGCAATTCAGTTAACCATGCGTACGTTTCAAATTTCTGCTTAACATTCGCTTTATTTCTAAACAGATAGCAGTTTTATTCATGGTTTGTTTGAGGTTTCTGTCTTTGTATTGGCGAGGAAATATAGAGACATATCAGTTTCCCCAATAGCAGAAAACATAGTACTTTGGTTTTTATATTTGCGTCCGTGTTGAATCTGAGTAATTCGCTTTCAGCGATGGCATAGTCACTCTGCTGACGGCCGTTTAGGAGTGCCGATCATACACATTCTGCTGAATGTGCAAAATCCTGTTGTTTGGCTCCAGTGTCGACTTGTGGGCATTGGGTTGTACTGTATTCCAAATGCTTGAAGGCAGGCCACCATTTAAAGCAGCGACAGAATATTTGATTTTTCAGAAAGTGATGGCGAGAGAGCTCTCAATGCCTTCACATTTCTCTCCTGAAGCCAAAGACCTAGTAGAGCGTCTGCTGGTAAGTCTATATTATTGAGTTCATCTTCCTCCGTTAATTGATTCCGTCGGAGGAGACGGAGTTAGATCATGATGATGATGGATTTGTTATCTTTCAGGGATCAAGTTTTGTCTTTCAGGGGCCAGAATACTAACTCAAACTTACATAAGTTTTCTAAGACTTGTACGCATTGTCTGTTAATGGAGGCGGATGTTGATGATTGCAGAATTTAATGCCAAATGAAAGGCTCGGAGCTCAAGGTTATGATAAATTAAGGAACCATCCTTTTTTTAAGGGATTTGATTGGTCCAGGCCCAGGAGGATGCGTGCTCCTAGATTGCATAAGGTTCAGAATAAGTGCCCTGATTCTACTTTGATGTTTCTTCTGATATACATCACAGATATATTCCATGTTTCTCTTCTCAAGGTAATTATGATTTTAATATGGTAATTGTGGCTTTGCGCAGGTCTACCTCGCTAACCTGATATTTTTTTTGTTTTGCAGATATCCAATATTGAAGGTCTTGATGAATTATCAGAAGAGAAATGGCAAACAGGGCTTGTTGATTCCTTGGATGCTTTTGGGTTAGACTGATCGACAAGTGAGTCTTTCTTCCCTCCCGAAGTCGCATGTAAAAACTGCTGCTGAATAAGTCGAGCTTCCTTGCCGTTCACCACTTAGATTCTTCAGAATGCAAATTGTTGCTGATAAAAACAAGTATGATGCAGAGCATTGATTCTTTTTTGTGATTATGGTGTTTTGTCATCTTACTGTCAGAGCCATAATATGGGTATCCTCAAAGGCTTAGAAATGTTGATAACTGAAGCATCTCAAGTAGTGTCGCACTTTTCTCCTGAAGAGTGGGTTAAACCTGCAAAGACACAGCTTATGACCATGTAGTCAAACTTCAGAATCCTTCACTTTGTATCCTACATTTTTCCATAATATATGAAAGTGTTCATTTGCATTACTCTGAGAAGAAATCACCTGTCTTTTGTCAGGGATAAGAACTTTAGATTTTCTCTGAGGGTTTGAAATTACCGTGAGTTTTTTGAGAATGCTAAAAATATCTGAGAATTTCTGTATAGGGGTAGATTGTGGCGTAGATTGTAGAACCAATTTTTTGTGTCATTCCATATTTAGAATTGTGGTTACAGACTCTAAATTTCAAACTACAACTGATTACTCATTTTTAGGAACTTTTCAAAATTTCAAGTTTAGAAACTCTTCTTAGAAAGCATTTGAGTCTAAAATGCAGTTAATACAGTAAAGGGTAATTAAGCCCCTAAATGTCCAAAAGGTACGGGACAAAATCAAATATGGTATGGTTTCTTCAACCTTTTTGATGTTTCTCCTCAAGAAGGCAGGACGTTAAATCCTGCATTCGAAGTGGCACCAGCAGGGTGAAATTTACCCCTGGGGAAAATGCAGGAATTTTTTTATTTTTCACGTATTTTTTATTTTAGGAATTCTGAATTCATATTTGCAATCAGAGGCCCCAATTTTGGATTGGAGAGGTCAACATCCAACCCGAGACACGGCTCAAAATAGGGGCAAGATTTTACTTTTACCCCCCCCCCAATTTTTGTGTTTTCACCTTGTTGGTCCCACTTCAAATGCAAGATTTAATGTCCTATCTCAAGAAGAGATTCTAAGCTTTAAGGTTAAAAATTATCTTTAGAATAAAATTTTGAAATATATTTATAGATCTTTTGCTAGAGGAGTCTCATTGTTGAGATTAGTATGTTTCAATTCCATGTTAGAGCTATTAACAATTTAATTTTTCTTCAATCTTGTATTTACTTCTACTTAACAGTTTAAATAAAATGAGAATCAAGTTTTCTTTCCTAAACTTTTAATTCATTCCTCAATATGAACTTTTTAATTCAATATTCATAGTAAAAAAAATCATTCTAAAAAGATTCAAGGTCTTATACTCCCTTCATACAAGATGCCAAAAAAAACACTTTTTTCAGTTCAAACATATTCAAGTATCTTGCAGTCCACAAGGTCAAAGCTTTTGAAATTTATTCTATACATTCTTATACTATTAGTAGTCTAGTGGAAGATCCCACGATTAGATATGTAAAAAGAAAAAATTTGATTAACCCCTAAAGGACCAACATGCGTTTTTTGGCAACATTGAAATTTTGGGCAGGTACATGTGATTGGAAATTTGCATATTTTGGGCTGAAATTTTTATAGAAGGTGGGGACGAGGAATATCTTTCATATGTACAAAATTTCATGACATTTGGAAATACGAGTCAAAAGTTATGGCCAAAAATGTTGTTTGTTTCTCAACTCAGGTAGTTCGGGCAGATCTGAAAAAATCACTTTTTTCAAAAATAAAAATTTGAAATTGTTTTATTAGATTTATATATATGTGGAAAGCTTTGAATCATTCCATTTTGACCAATGAGCCAAACGTTATGAGGATTTTTAGTTTGCAGGCAGTTATGAATTCTCTACTCTAAAATAAACTTTGAAGTCGTTTATTTCACTCAATTTTCAATATTTTTCAAAAAAAATAAAATTGTAGGATGTAGATTGTTTATTAAAACATTGCAACCATTGGGATTGGCATTTTTCAATTTCATAATTAACTTTTTAACAATTTAGTGTTTTGAACCATTCTCTACTTCTTTCTACTTTCTATTTTTTTCCTATATGTTGTACAATTCCAAACGATTTGAAAATTTTCAACCATATAGCCAACTTGCCCTGAAACATGAATCCAAAGAAGCACAACCATTTTGGAAATTTTTTCATAATAATCTGACCTTGTGAAGTGCAACTGCCTGGTTTTTGCAAGGCCTAAAAAAGGACTTTTGCCACTTCAAATGCTAATATCTTCCAATCTACATGATGGAAATTTCTGAAATTTTTTCTACGTATTCTCAAACTAAAGTACTACAAGATCCTACGGTTATATGTGTCCAAAAATGATATTTTTCAAAAATTTGGTACTTGTACTAGAAATGGCAGTTTTGGAGCATTTTTGGTGAGAACATAGTCAAAGAACTTTAGGGGTTAAAGTTGAGCTCTTGCAATAGAAATGGTAGTTTTGATTGATTTTTGATGAAAAAAAACCTTTTAGAACTATAGGAGTTAAAGACTTTGTGTTATTTTTCCTACTTTGAAACATTCAAATAAAAATTGATAGATATCTAATCTAGTAGGCATTAAAATTTGAAAAATTTGAAAATAAATTATTTTTGTTTAAAAATATTGCTCAAAATTAGGGAGCAACTATAAAATAGTCAATTGGGCATTTAGGAGGTTTATGGCTCATATTTCAATGCAAATCAAAAAAATTAAACTTGCTACTAGATTTTTGTGGGACCTTTATGTTGATTAGTATATCAATGTGAATTTCTTCTTCATTCTCAATCTAATTGTTGATTTTTCAACATTTGACAAGGACAAAATATGTTACCTCTTATAATTTGTACTGAAAAAATTTCTAATTTTCTAAAATAACATGACAATGAAAAAATTTTAAATTTTAAAATTAATTTCCTTTATTTAATTTAATTTTTCTACCAATTAACAAAAAAACAAAACTTGCCTAGCTTGGTTTGATGGAATTTATTCCATTTGCATAATATTTGGATTGTTGATAGAGCGTTCTTCTTAAACCTATTTAATCCCTAAAGGATCAAACATTGTTTTTTTGGCAACACAGCAATTTTCGGTAGTTCACTGCAAATAAAAAATTTCATTTTTTTTCTTTGGAATATGTGGACAAAGAGTAGCTTTAAGGCACAACAATTTCATAACTTTTGACTACATGATTAAAAAGGTTTTGGGTGATATATAGTTTTTGTTGCTCCTTTGGGCACCTCAAAAAAATGACTTTTTAAAGATATAAAAATTTGAACTTGATTTCTTAGATTTGTATATATGAAGAAAACTTTGAATCATTCCATTTTGATTGACAAGATGAAAGTTATGAAGAGTTTTAGGTTGCAGGTAGTTATGGAATCTCTACTCTAAAATAAACTTTGAAGTCCTTTATTTAACTCAATTTTTAATATTTTGGGAAAAAAATACAATCATAGGATGTAGATTTTTTATTACAACATTACAACCATTGGAAATAGAATTTTTCAATTCTATAACTAAATTCTTAACAATTTAGTGTTTTGAATCATTCTCTACTTCTTTCTCTTTACTATTTATTTCAAGAATGAATATGAAATATTTTTTGTTGAAGTTTTTTATATGTATTTCCAATTTATTTCTTCAACATATTATGGAGAGTAATAAGTTGCAAAATCTACACATTTTGTGTAAAAAAATTGAAAGATGAAACCTAACCTTTTGGAAAGAGTTGAAACTATTTATTTTTGAAATCCAAGTGTCATGATCTTGCAATTGATAAAGGTTTCTTGTTTTGAAATTTTAGGAGGGTGTATTTTAATAAGTTAATTAAAGGATTCTACAATTAGATTTGTTAAAAAATAAATGCAGACGAAGATCTTTAACCTTGCTTTGGAGACTCAGTATTTTGAAGCAGTTTGAGCCTAAAAACACCAAATTTCTTTAGGCGTTAACCTTTGGAGGCAATAAGGCCAAAAAGTGGCCGACATCACAAAGTTCTTATATCACAAATTGTCAATAGTAATTGTACAATTATCATTGGACACAACTTTCATGTTACATTCATTCATTTGGAAATATTGTTACAACACAATATTGACATTCATTAATACCATGCAATTTAAGCATGTCATTGATATTTGAGTTAGAAGCGCTAAAGTTGCACAATAACTATGCATGATAAAATATATATGACTTCAGTGATTTTGTAATGGATGACTGACTTTGTGCAGCATTAGTACTTATTTAAGACATATAAGATTAGTGCAATAATCACACAACATCATGTCTGTGCATAGTTATTGTACAAATATTGCATTCCTTTGTCTTTCCGCACAATTTCAGTCAATTGAAAATCAGGAATTGTGTTCAAAGTAGAAATTTAGACTTGATTTAGGCATAGTAGAATAACCTTTTCAAAAAACTTTGAACTAAAAAAAATTGGTAAACTAAGTTAGTTTTCATTTCCAAAAGACCGTTTGAGATTTCAAGACTTCAATCAAAAGTTATGGACAATGTTTAGAGACGGGTTGGAAGGGACATTTTTTTTTAAATTTTCAAACATCCACTTTGAATTTTGTCTATAACTTTTGATTGGAATTTCAAATTCTCAAATATGTTTTTAAAGATGAAAGTTATTTTGATTTACCAACTTTTTTGAGTTCAAAGTTTTTTGAAAAAAAAGTATTCTACTATGCCTAAATGAAGTCTAAATTTCTACTCTGAACACAAGTCCTATGTTTTGACAATGAGCAGTCAAGTTCTCATCTTCAAGTTACCCCATATCCTTTGAGTGTTCATTGACTGTCAAGTTAATGAATGCTATCAAGTTTCTTGGTGGCCTATTAATGGATTGAGTTCATGCTAAAATTTGATGGCCTATAGTAATGATGGATTTGATTCAATCATTTGGTGCAATTATTAAGATGCAAACTAGAATTTATTAGAATGTATACTAATTAGGTGTTGACAAACAAAATGCAAGAAATTTAGTTAAGACAAAAGTTATTGTTAATTAGAATGGCAATCAACAATTAAACATTGACAATACTTTTTGGAACATTAATACCATTTAATAAGTCGTATTGCAATACAAATAGCAATGACATTATTGTCATGGATTTTTGTATATTTCAACGCACATAAAATGCACGACAAAGATAATAATTTTTTGTGCATAATTTGTGTCTTTTGCACTCTTGTGATTAACATATAGAAGTCACATTATTAATATTGATTACAATGTAGTGCCAATTCTTTGCAGTAAATATATGCATCATAACAATGCAATAAGTTGTAAATTAACGTGCACATCCATGAAATAACAATAACCACACGATACTCATTGATAATCCGTAGGATGTGAACTTTGTGAACTTCTAGACTAGTATTCCCTCTGTCCTACTAAAACCCTCCAAATCATGGACAATTCTTGTCTCACTAAAAAGCTTTGTTTTATGATTTTGATCGTTGAATAAGCATTGGCTGTGTTGAACAACCTTGTGGGGACAAATCAAGAGATCAAGGAGCACTCTTCTCCTTGGCCTTGCCCTTGTGAGGCACCTTGTACTAGTTGTGCTTCTTGAGACAATAATATTGATGATGGGTTTGGTGACCACTTCGGCACTATGAAAATTTGTTTATAAAGTGGGCTAGGTTTTTTTCTTGTGGGTATTTAGATTGGAACAAATGTTTTTAGAATCTTTGTTGCCACCAGTCTATAAATCATCAAGAATGACGAAGTTGGCAACATTCACAAACTATGTTCAAATATGATACTTTCCGCATGGATTTTGGGTGCCTAAACAACGGCGCCTAAGCTAGAGATTTTGCATAGATCTAAGGGATGGGTTGCTAGTTTTTGAATGCATGTATCACTAGCACAAAGACTAAAAAAATAGTTAATCCCTTGTGGGGAAGCTTTTTGGAGGTTTTTAGTAGGATCAAGGGAGTATAAGATTTTGTGGAAGAAATTTCAAAAACTTTGACCTCATAGATTGTAAGATATTTGATTTAAAGTGAACAAAATTGGATTTTTTTGCACCGTACATGATTAGATTATAAGGCTTTAATTTTTTTCAACTTAAGCTTTTTACAATACTTGCTTTGAATTTGAAATATTTTATACTGAAGATTTGAGTTTAGAATCAAGGGAAAAAAATTTAATACAAAATTTTTATTTTTATATTTAAAAAAATTGTTAAGTAGAAGTACGAATGAAATAAAAGGAAGAATTAAATTGTAGATAGCTCTAAGATGGACATGTGAACATACTTATTTCAAGGTTGAGATTTTTCTAGCAAGCAAAATAAACCTTGTGGAACTTTTTTTGCAAAATTGTGCAAAATTGTATTGAAAACCAAGTCCAATATGTTATTTTCTCAAGTAGATACTAAGATTGCTTGCAAAACAAGATGTTCCATAATTTTCTCCTAGAATCCTAGCTAATCCACATAGAAAGAATCAAGTCTTTTCATGTAGAAAATAATAGAATCTTTGAGAGAAAAAACTTTTAAAATTTATGTTTCAAGTTTTTGTAGATTTTTTTTCCTACCCAAGGAACTCCATTTTGTACTCAAGTTGGCATGACTTTTAGGCATCAATTGAGATAAAAATTATATTATCAAAATTCTAGTTTTTTTCCTATCTTCAAAAAGTTTTAAGAAATGTGGCCAAAAATTAAGATCATAATAACCGATCCAAACTTCCATTTGTCTTTTGAGGAGACAAATGGTCCTTTAGGGATGGTGCTATTATGTGAGTTTAAGAGTGTGAGATCAAAAACCTAAAAGACTATACATACACCTATATTATAGGTGTGTATATTATAAAACCTTCTATGATTTTAGTATAATTATAGTATAACTACGTTATAAATACCTATATCATAGGTGTTTATATTATAATAAGCATCTTCAATGGTCGTAGGATATCTACTTATACATATATTCAAGGCTCACATGCTCACATTTTTATGCTCACACACTAGCATCGTTGATAGGAACTTAGAAAGAGCACTCTTGTGTTTTTTGGTAACCATGTGCTACTAAATGGGCTTCTATTTCTAGAGGTTTATTAAAAAAATTAAATATAATTTTTTTAGAATATACCTAGAATGAATGAAAATTATTTTTTCATATGATTTTTGAAGTCTCTATTATACTTATAAAGTTTTTTAAAATTTTAATGACACCTTATATTGGAACCCACGTAAGTGACATAACTTTCTGAATTCAAAGCCAATGATCCTAGAACATAAAAATAAGTTCTTCAAAAGAATTAGATGTTGAAGTAGACAAACAACTTTATTAACGGTTTAGGTGGCCAAAAGCCTAAAATCAATGATCAATGATTGATTTCTAATGGATTATACAAAATTACATGCTATTGCAATGTTATATTGATGAATGTATCAAATTTGAGCCTTTTGAATGATAAATTCGAATTGATCGTGTTAGACATCAATGTGCATACTTCTTCTTCATTGACTATTCAACAATATCAAAAAATGCCACCAATAGCCTTTATAGTGACGAAGATTTAAGATATGACAAAAATAATCAAAACAAATATATATGCTAGATGAATGGTAATTATTGAACTTTGTGAGCTACCATTAAAAAGTCATTTTGGTATGAAATTCCTTCTTCAATAATATCTTCCACAGTCTTTACAATTTCAAATTTTGTATATAAATTTTTTAATAAAGTAAACTAGGTTTGGTCTAAAAATTAAAACCATACATACATCTTTGTAATCATTTGCATTGCAATCTTTTCTACCATTTTGATAATCATTTATATATATTAACAGAGTAAATAAAAGTTACTCAATAAAGGACTTTTATATGAACAAATTCATAAATATAACAAAGATGGAAGATGTTATTTCTATTCTCAATGAAACACCATTCAATTATTCCATGACATTTACAAAATTCAGGTTTTATTCAAAATTGTGTTTTAAATTGATGTACAGTCAAAATATGTTTTTATATGTTTTTATCAAAATTAGTTTTTAATTATTTTTGTGATGTAGGTAAAATAAGTGGCTTAAATTTTTATGATTTTTTATTCATTTCATTTATATTAGTAATACTTTATATTTGAATTAAATTAAAAATATTATAATAAAAATTTGATCAATTGTATTATACTAATTTTTAAATAGTTTATTTGAACTTTGAAATTCATTTTTGGGTCTCAAAAATTAAGTTGACAATAGACACTTCATTTCATTTTTCAATATTTTAATATGTTTACATGAAAATCATTCATTACATGTTTACATGCAGTGAAAAAAATCCTCAAGAACTGCAGGATATGCTTATATTTGTAATGTCTAATATTCATCCTATGAGCCCTCAGGTTTTTAATTTCTATCATTCAATTATTAATTAGAGAGTGATTTCAATTTCAATTTAATTCTTTTTAAAACATTAGACTAATCTTGATGTTGAAGGTATTGCAATATCTAAAAAGTTTACAATTAATTTTTTACAATTCTATATATTTTCTTAAAGCTATTTTAAATATATATAATCCATCATGCATTAAAAAACGTTTTTAATTGTTGTTAACCAGAAATTTGATTTGAATACCAATGAGGGAAAGATCATGTGGATGTTGGATGTTTTGAGAATCTTTGACTATTGTCCAAACATTGATAGGTATAGCAACTAATCAAATCATATTTAATTAGTTTGTATTTTATCTTGTTTAAAGACTTATTAAATCATAAACTAATCAAATTATTTATTTGTATAGATTAACATTTCAACAAGGTCTTGTATGTGGAAATACAAGTGTAATCTATCCACTATTAATATGGTTGTGCAATCAGGTAAATAGTTTTGTTTCATTATTTATTTCAATATTTAATTTTAGATTGATAAATAAACATTATTTACTTATTTGAATGAAAAATAGTACAAATATAAATCCAAAAATGTTGAAAATTGTAATTTTTAGCTTTTTGAAGTATTTAATATATTACATTTATTCACCATAAAATTTATTAGAAACAATGCAACAATGTTATATAGGCTAATGGCTATGTACTTCCTTATTATTTCAACCATATATTAAACAAAGTCTGCAACAAACTCTTAAATACAACGTGATTGTGCTAGTTAACTACAATAGGAATATTCTCAATATAATGCATTGCCACCATAAATTTAATATGGAATAATTCATAGCAAGGTGGAAGCTTTATCAATCATATTAAAGAAATAATTCTTGTAATTTTAGCACAATATTAGCTCACATGTCAATTCAACCTTTACTAAAAAAATGGGGTTAATTTAATTTAACCACAAAATGCCTAAAATCTTTTTGAGTTTCTTGGAGTTTGCTCTAAACTAAACAAAATGCATAGTTTTGATAAGCATTATCAAATCTTTGTGAATTGTAAATATACAATCTTAAACTAAATGTATTACCAATCACTTAAGAAAAAACAAAACAACATCACGTGTAGATTGAAAGATTATAATGTTTGATCACAAAGGACTTAAAAATCTATAAATGAATTAATATATTTCAATCTTCTTTTTACATGTCAAATTTAAAATTGTTATCATTAAAAACATAACATGTATTACTACAATCAAATTATGGCTTCTCAAAATCCTTTCTACAATTTTCTTAAATGAGTCGTCTATGTGGATTTTGCCCCAACTCTAATGTATTTAAAATTTATCTCCAAGACTCCAAGAGCCTAAGACACTAGAAAATCAAGATTTGCAATGGAAATACCCTTTGTAGAAATCCTAAATAGAAAAATCATGAAAAATTCTTTAAAAAGTAAATTTTGATGCTAAAAATAGACTTTAAAGGATATCTATATTTTTAAATGTACTTTATAATAGAAAAATAATAAGATTTTATTCAACTTCAAAATATTGCCAGCAACAAAATTCTGTGTTTTGGGCATTTAGAGGTTGAACAAGGTCTAAAGTTTTGTTAAATCTTCAACACTGCATTTAAAAATATACCATACGGATTATAATGCCTCCTATCCCTACTTGAATAGAATACTTGTCTTCTTTCCATATTTAGAAATTCATTGCCTGAAGAATTATAATTATATATGTTAAAAATTTCATAATCATTTATTATATAACATATTCATATTGAAGTCTAGAGCTTTTGTGTAGACGACTTTGTTGAAAATGTGTCGCATTTGTGTTCTAACCCTACTTTTTCACCCTATATAAAAACTTTGGCTTCATTTAAACTATTATAAAGAAAATTGCTTAAAACGTAATTGTATTAGTGTGGAAGTAGCTTTTGGTGTTCAATAATATATGAAAAATAAAGATTTTTTAAATCTATTCATTTGTTATTTTAAAAAAATCATTCAATAAAAAAATTAATTGTAAATTTTTTCAGTTTTAAAGGTTGCCTTAACTAAATATTATTCATTGTAATATTAAAATTAGAAAAATAAAAATGTATATGCATTTTTTGAAAAATTGAATGTATATTGATTAAATTTCAAAATCTATTGAAATACCTTAGCATTCTTTGTTGATACAACTAGTTTGATAATTTACACATCAAATGACATTATTTTTTTATATTAAAATTTTAAGACTACCATATCTAGTAGGTAGAGTTAGCATTCCCTGTCAATAATTATTTAAAGTTATGTTATGTGATTCAACTGATACTTAGAAATATAAATATTCTTTTGCCTAACAATTTTTTCTCAACCAATTTAGAATTATTTTTGCCAACATCTTGATATAATATCCTTATTAAATTAGAAAATGATGAGAGGAATCAATGTATTTCTCTTCAATTCCACATTTTTGCAAAGAAATAATTTTAAAAATTCTAAAATCAATTCAAATATAAGAAATTAAAAAATATTAAACAATACTTATTGATATTAATATTAATTATTATTAAATAATTTTTGAATTGTTCCTATCTATCCATCGTTTGAAAGACATGATATCTTATTATTAACCACTTGGCTTTCTTAAACATTTGGTTTTCCATCTCAATATTTTAATTTTTAATTTTTTAAATATCCTTATATTTTCAATAAGTTAATTTGAATTTTATTGTAATTATATATTTGAGCACTATTCAATCTTTTTAATCTTTTAATATTTGTATAATTATGGTATAGAAGGATATGCTTAAAAAACGGGCTCATCTAGCACCATTTTTGATGGAAATTGATATACCTTCTGAGCTACTAATAGAAGATGATGTGAACATGCTTCATTCACAATTTGATATATTACGAGATCAATTTAAAAAAATGCATAGACATTTGGAAAATGCTAAGAAAAAAGACAAAGATTCAATTTTTTTTAAGGAAAACGTGCAAGGTTTGGAAGTTGAAAAAAAAAACCTTAGTTCTAATATTCAAATATTCAAGGCCAATATTCAGGTTTGTAATCTAATTATATAATTATTATTTCATTGTGAAGAAATTTTGCAAATGTCAAATTATGTCATAATGTCATTTGATATATAACGCAAATGACATTAATATGATTTTTTTTATTACAATCTAGCACAAAATGTTGTTGCTTTCATAAATTCAATATATATGATTGACACTAATGCTTTTCTATTTTTATATACTTAGCATGTAGAAAAATTAGGAGATTTTTTACATGTAATTCAATCCATGCGAGATCAAATGAAACAAGAATATGTTTTAGCAGAGCAATTGCAAGAACAAGAGCATGTGCTTGACTTATCAGGTCATATACATACAATTGTTTTTTTTACTGAATTTGACAATTACAATTAACTTGATTATGTTGTGTAATTTCTACTAGAGCAATGTCATAATCTATATATCTCTAACTTATTTACAAGTCCCATTAAGCCCTAAAGGCCTTCTAACAACTTTAGGAAGTCTAAATTTATTAAAATGTGAATATATTCTATAAAATGTAACTTTACCCCCTAAAGTTCTCTGATTATTTTTCATAAAGTGTCCAAAATTGTCACTTTCTAGTGCATTGAATATAAGTAAAATAGAATGAATTCAAACATTGAACCATATAAATTTGAACTAGGTTACTTTAGAAATTCGAGGAAAAAAATTCAAACCCATTTGCCCGCGTGGATTGCAAGATTGGAACATTTGAAGCTAGATTGAAGAAAAGAAATTTGGCCTTGTTTAACTAGGTCAATATAGTTTGACTCAATTTCTAAGAAAATGAGGCGCTCTTCTACTTTAGGAAGCTAAGCCATTAGGTAGGTAGTTATGTTAGTTACTTGCATGCCAATTTTCAAGATAATCAAGGTGTCTAACATGCACAAAAAGATCTTGCACTGAGACGGTGTCCCAAAAAACACAACTACCTAACTGGAACTTCATTTTTAGAAAGAATTGAAAGAAAAACAGTCAACACAAATCTTTCCTTCTTTTAATCAAGTAGGGAAAATTTTAAATTTTTTAAGAATCTCATAAATTTACACTAGAATTTGAGCTAATCGGGTTCCAAAATTGTTCTAAAATTGCCATTTTTTTAGCATGGAGTGAAAATTGAGAATTTTTTTCATTTTCAACTTCACATTATTTCTCTTTGACGAGAAGATGTGAAAAAAATTTACTCTATTCAAAATCATAGATTGTGAGATATAAAAAATTCAAAGTTAATGAAAAATCCTTTGTAACTTGTCTGATTGCTTATCTGACTACTTGCCTGACTACTTGCCCTTTCTACTAGCATATTGCATAAATTGCTCCTAAGCTTTTGAGCCCCATTAACTTTTGACCTAGGCGGCACCACTATATTTTTGAGAAGCTCATAAAAATGTACATCTTTTATAAAAGTTTCACTTTCATCCACTCAAAATTGACTTCATGTGAACCTAGTTTAGCTTTCAAAAAGCACCATGGGAGCTTAAAGAACTTTAGGTGTTAAAGAAACTCCAAATTTTCAAAATTAAATAGAATTGTAGAAGTACTATAAAATGCATCTTAAATGAGTAAGTAATTATGATTCTCAAACAAAGTTGTAAAATAAGATTCATAAATCATATCAATTTGGTTAGATCTTCTACTATATTAGTCAATATTTTTCCTCGTATTTTTCAATAAATTTGGTAATTGAAAATGAAATTTCTTCTAAAATTGGTTATAGATTCAATATTTGTAATATATATTAATAAAAAATATTTTTCTTTTAATATTGAAATAGAATGTTTTAATTATAGACTTTTTGAAAAAAAATTCATTTTACTTATTAATTCACAATGTTTTTGAAGGCCTTGCCTTTGAACAAAAAAATTATAGTTGTAGCTATAGAGTATTTGTGAAGAAAAGTTTCAAAAAATATATCTAGCATACTAATGTTACAGAACCAACACAATAATTTACAAAAATGTAGTTGGATTAAAAATCAATTTATTTTGTGTTTGGAACATGTTTGCATTCAACTATTAGTCAAACTTTAAACACTTGGTCCTTTCATTAGAAGAGATTTGAGGCCTCCAGAGGGCCGTTTTAGGGTTGTTTTCCTTCCCTATTCTTCTGTTCTGAACCAATAGTAATGTTGTCAAAATTTTATTTTATTTAAATAAAAATAAATCCAAAGTGAAAACAAAATTTTAATATAATATTTTTTTATTTTTTATTTTTTTCAAAAATTATGACATAGCACTCTCTCAACCACATCAGACTGCGCATGGGGCAAAGTTCCTAGGCTAATAACGCCCTAGGAACTTACAATCTTCTAGAGGCCTCAAATCTCTTCTAATGAGGGGTTAGTTTCTAATTGCCCAAGGCACCATATTTTGGTGTTTACAAAATTTTGGAATTATATAAATCTTGCCAAACTATTATTCGTAGTATTTATTTAATTGAGCTCCTTTAAAAAATTTAAGTGTATTTTAAGCATCAAAAATCCAAATTTGAAAAACATTGTTTATGACTTTTCAATTGAAGATTTTGTGCAAGGATGTCTACTACAAATTTTTACTTTTTAGTATTTAAGACTTTTAGAGACAAGCCTCAAATGCACTAGATCTTGAGGAAAAATCACATTAGAAGTTCATCTAAAAACATTATAGATACATTTTGAGAAGTCAAAAATTGAATATTCCTTAACTTCAAATTTTTCATGATCTCAATTTAGTTTATAATTGATGTGTGAAAAAAGGATTGATAAATTTCAAATAACTTGTATAGTTTTAATACCCGGCTTGACTAATGATCAAACTCTATTATCCTTCATTCCATATTCTATAAGTGATATTGTTTTCTTTTCTTTTCCAATGAGATTCAAAACACGTTTTATTTGAATTTTACATGTTCACAATTTAAAAAACTGATGAAATCTATTAAAAAAAATGTCTTCTTATTTAATTTAGAGCAAACTTCAAGAAGCTCAAAAAAGACTTGGGCATTCAGGGGTTAAAAACTTGACAAAAATATTTACAATATCTCCCTCTTGCTTATTACTATAGGGAATTTCTTGTTTGACTTACTTTATGATGTTATCAATTTTAGATTGTAAAAGTCAATTATTGATATAAAATGCACTTTTATTTTTTAAACATTAAACATTATACAAAGGACACAATGGTGTCTAAAACAACGAGAAAGACATAAAGGACTAATTTTTAGTTCAATTAGGCAACTTAATGTTACGCACTTTCTATTGAGTTGTCTTCAAAACCAAATATACCATGCATAGACAAAATTGTGCAAAGTAAACATCATTTGCTTTTAGACACCACAACAATGAATACAAATTATCAAAATTTGGCTAAAACATCAATTGAAAAGGTAGGCATATGTAATCATGCAAATTTGAAGGCATTTGTGTAGGTGAGGTCTTGAAACAAATTCATGCATGAGTTGATCCAATAAATGTATCTTATATTACAAGGCCAATGCTTGGCAAATACATTTTTGTTGCAAGACAATTCCATTTGTAAGACAAGAGAAATCATGTGGACTACTTAGATTGGCTTGAAGATAGTTGGATGGAAGCCAATGTTTAACAAAAAGCTCAACTTTTGTTAGTAGACTTGTTCAATTTTCTTTTTGATTTGAGCTAGACTTTGAAATAATATATTAATCTAATTTGTGAGAGAATTACCCAAATCCACATCACCTTAGGTGACTACAAGTAATTGCAAACCTTTTTGAGAATTGACCCCTATAAATTCTTGTGTATATGTACATTTTTATGAGCATAAGAAATCAAGGTTAATTTTGACTAAACATATAATTGACATGTTTAAAAATTATTGTTTCTTCATATGGTGTCCTAAAAATTCATGCTAAGACAAGTTGGAATCCTTTTTTAATTGCCAATTAGATCTTGCCAAAAATTTGTGCAGTCTAATACTAGCAATAGCGATCATGCTCAGATGCTTATATGGATGCTTTTAGGTGTGATTATCTCAACTTAGAACGGAACAATACTTTCACCAAACCTAAGACACAAATGCCAACTTTTGCCTAATGTTTCATTATACTATGTAGTCAACCAAGCCAGAGTAATACCAAGCTTGCACAACACACAAGAACTAGCAAAATGTGACACCGTTTCTCTCATGTTGCAAACGATGGGGCAAAGATGCTCTTTGCTTAGATACTCAGCCAAGGATAAATTGCCTAAGGTATAATTTCCAATAGTTCCATTTTCGTTTTGGGTTCGTAAAAATTCAACTTTTGTAAGAGAAATAAATAGATAGAGACATTGATTGTGTTTTAATGTCATGACGGTTGGTTAGAACACGCATAGATTAGATAAGGTAACAGGTTCAAAAATTGCCCACCTAAGAGCTAAAACTGAATTTTGGGAGGCAAAGCTTCTTGAAATAATTTCCAGTAAATTTTCCTTGGAAGACAAGTGGAATTGGCATCTAACCCAAGTCGTTTCATATTTTTAGGAGCTTTGTGGAATTAGTTATAAAATTTTGAAGTTGAAATGGCATAGGGCTCTAAAATCGCCCACCTCCTAAAATGTACATTGTTTGTACATTTTTTAAGGCTATGAAAAAGCAACATGTACACACAATGTACTTTTGAGGATGTGGGCGGTTTTAGAGCCCGTGCGACTTCAGAGCCTGTTACCTTATACAGTTATACACAATACTCAAATACAAGGTCATCAAGAAATGTCGGTAGTTCCAGTACGACACCATAACTCTGAATTTCATGTTAGCGCCTTAATAAACTATTCTTCAGGTGAGATAATCTGCCTCAAAATGTGATTGAATCAGGAGATGGAAACAAGACGATTCCACTTGCAAGCACTGCAGCACGTTTTGTCGGGCTCCAATAATGTTGACTGTGGACTCTCCAACGTTCAGGTTCAACCCAACCTGTAGCTTTCCAGGAACTTAGTTTAAATCATGTTTGAATGATAACAATCTAGTCCGTGGTGGACTCAACGCAACTAAAAACAAGATAGAAACATCTTCAAGGATACAGTATGTAATACTGGTAGTCATTCCTATTAGACTAATAGCATCAATGTTGTTAAATAATTTAGAAGTAAATCAATTAGGACAGAAATGGCATTCCGACATGAAATCAAATTTCGGGAACATAATATTTTTTGTCAACTCCTTCATAATTACAATGTTTGACTATCTGAAAATTGGTTGTGGGAGGGGAATGTAGGCCAAGCTGGTGGTGGTCAATGATGAAGCCCGAGCCCTGAAGAGAATGCGCCATGAACTGCGTGAATCCTGCCGGGACGGGCCCGCGGCTGGCTATGGCTGGGGCAGCGAGGTGCAGCGTCAGCAAGAGCAGATGACCACCATCGTTGCCAACAAGATTCGTGATGCGTTGGATCAGCTGGCCTCTCAGTCCAAACGCCGCGACCTGCTCATTGCTGATCTCCAACACAAGTTGCATTCCATTGAAGAGGTCCCCACCTGACCTTGAGCAGGGATCGGAGGGCACCGTCGTCTTAACTTGACTTTCATTCTATTCATGTGAATGAATTTCTCTTCGATCACTTGAATCGATAGTTTCATTTAAAGTGGCCGGGTGAAATTCTTATCTAAGACTAGCGGGGAAGTGAAGGCATGCATGACTGGTCGGCGTTGGGCATAATATATATCGGCATGCGCAGGTGAAGGGGTCAGTGCGAAGAGGAGAGGATTTGAAGCAATATGTGGAGGCGTTGCGAGGCAAGAGTGCCACGTACAAGGCCTTGAAGAAAGAGTTGGATGACATGGCCGCAGAGAATGGGGTGTTGGTGCGCACTCAGCACCTGCTAGAGCACCAATTGGCGGCGGTTGCCCGTGGCACCGCTGCGAGCTTGTCCGACGACGTCCTCCCCTCCAATTCCGACGACGATGGCAGCAACTCCGCTGAGTTGCACGAAGTCATTCAACGCACTCAACTCATGCTGGCGCAGCAGCAGCAAGCCCAAGGTTCTTCTACTGCCTTGAATGTATGCAATTCCAGCTCTCGCTCGTGTTGTCTCTCGAGCGCCCCATCCAATCTGGGAGTTACTCCCTCACGTATCGACGCCCCTGTTCATGCCATTTTCGTAATATTTATTGCACTCAGATCGATGTTAAACACCTTCCCATCACCGGATGCAATCAACGATTGCGATTGTTGTGCTGCGGTGCAGATAAGCAGTCGAAGCTACCGGAGAGTGCCACCACCCCTGCCAGTAGCGACGGGCAGGACTTAACGCAGTCGAAGAGAGCGTGGCAGCAGATTTCGGAGCTCGATATGAAATTGCAAGTGAACCGAGCCCAAGTGGGTCCTCTTTCCAAGCAGCTAAAGGAAGCCAGAGCATGTTTGCAAGATCTGGAGGTTCAACATGCTGAGCAACAAAATCATTTTTCCGAAATGTCACTTGCCTATGAAAGGTTTGGTTCTACCACAGCAACCCACCCAATCCATTGTTCGCTTCCCCAAGTATTTTTTGTCCCTGGCTCATGCAGTCAATATCTCAGTGGGCTAGTGGGTAAAAAAGTTGAGCCTAGCTACTTTTGAAGGATTGCTTACATTACTTTCAGCAGTAGAGCTCTGCATTGGCCATTACTACCACGTCTTCTTCATGCGTTAATATGATTTTGCCATAACTTTCAGGAAATTTGCAAACCTGGAATCCTGTGTGAATGCAAGTCGCAAAGAAATTGAGGGCGACAATAAACAGCTACATGAATCCACTCTTCACGTGGAACGTCTGGAGACTGTCTTGGATCAATGTTAGCAAGTTCCCTCTTTCTCAATCCCTTGTCGAAGTCGTTCGTACTCTACACCATACACCATTACATCACGATTGTAAATTGCCTGACATGGATCCATTGTAAAAATCATCTTGTCATTGCTAAATGCTGTTAGTTATTCTTGTGAAGTGAAATCAACTGGTAGCTTTTGTTTTCTTTTCAAAAGTGTTATGAGGTGATGATAAGGATTGTAGATCCCATAACAAGGATTAGAAGAAATAAGGATTAGTAGTCTTACGAGGTTTTATGTATGGGCCGTGGGAGTTGCCACGCCGAGCAGTCTCACACCAGTCACGCCGTAATTTTTATACGTTCAATTCACGTGGACAAGGTCGCAACACTTGGGTATATTAACTTGGTGTATTCAGTGACGCGTGAGTCAAAGGACAGTGGGGTGAGTGAGGAGCTACAAACGAGGATCCAACTGCAAGAGGAGCATCTTGGCAACTTGCAACAGAAGCAGCAAAAGTTGAAGGTATGAATACGTACCTCATCTCAAGAGACTCCTTTGTGCACTTATGCTCTCAACACAATCTCGTACACTTCATGTGTCGCAGATTAATACCGATCGTTGCCAATGCTTTGGAAGACAGATTTCCTAGACTTAAGGGTAGTGCAGGAGTCGAACACACCGTCTCGTTGAGCCATGGAGGTTTCTAACATGCATTGTATGATTGTGCAGGAAACCGAACATGCTAACAAAGCACAGATGAGCATGATGAAAGACTTGCTTACATTTCTGGCTGCTAAGTTAGCTCTCTACTCCTCGGAGATGAGACCGCCCATCTACTCCACCAACTCTGCTCTAGAAAACGTGAACTTTACGACACTTCCTTATACAACTTAATGTAATATTTTCTAGAAGAGTTCTCATAACAATCGAATTGATTCTTATTATTTCATGGATTGAAAGTGCAGGGAGAGGACAGTGACCAGAGGCTTGGAAGATAACCATACCGGTAGCCTGAGATTATATAAGCGGAACAATTGACCAAGAACACAAGAAATTCCTAAGTCTGAATGTTCATCAGCGAAAGAGAAGTTTATGCAGGACAACTGGAAAGCTAAATAATCAATGAACAACAGAATGAGCTTCCTTCTGGCCATAGTAAGCCTTGCATTCAAGAATCTTGTCCGATCATAGATACATATGAACCAAATGTAAACTGAGCCCTCACAATTTTGAGAAGCCCCGGAACGGTAAAATCACAATATTGCCGTAGCTACGAAACCTGCACGCACAGTGGACAATACACCCTCTACTGCTCACTCTAAAATAGCAAAACTGTGTGCCGGAAATGTGCGCGCCCCACTCTCTATCGACGATGTCTCAACTTACCAGCAGAGATCAAGCGAGATGTAGAGTCGGAGAGCCGAATGAAATGAGATTGAACGTCTACGAGTGTACAGATTTCTACAAAATGACGCTCTAGCTCGAAACTGCAGAGCTTCCAGAACTATCCCAAGTCACCTTGAAATTCTTCCCAATAGGCAAATTGAGGTTGGTGAGGGTCAAGGACAATGACTTCTCATCGAAGGTCACGTTGACAGGCTCAAACTTGCCATTCACCTTCACAGAGGAGGGCGCAGCTTGAACTCCCAAAATTGCTACCGTTTGAAGCATTAGCCCTTGCTTCACGGCATAGGCACCTTCCTTGACGTGGGCTTGCAAGACATACTGGCCATGGCTTCTGGTGGCTTTAAATGTCACAAACGTGCCCGTGCCGTCCTTGATTTCCATAAGAATTGTGTCGTCGTCATCAATGAAAAGCTCACCAGCTGCGTTTTCCACTTGGTCACACACCACTGAGAGCGAGCTGCACCGAGAGTCGAACTCAGGATCCATGGCAATCAAGAGGGTGTAGGGCGTTTTGCGAGCTTGGGTGGTGGTGGGAGCCACCTCTTGCATGGCCAAGATGGAGCCACTGCGGACATGCGCATTGATGGTATCGAGAGGGGCAGGGAGGGTGTGATAAGAGTTATTGGCCCGAATCACTTGCGCTGGGCTAAACAGATTGTACCAAACTCCCTTCGGAAAATAGGCTGTCACGAAGACTTGCCCTGCTTGCAGAACCGGAGATACCAAGATATCGGTTCCCAGAAGAAACTGATCGGCGATGCCCCAAGTCCGAGGATCCTGAGGAACGGCAAAGAAGAGAGGCCTGGAAATGGGTGCCCCGGTCTTGTGTGCTCCATACATCAACGTATACATATGTGGTAGCAGCTTGTACCGCATAGCAAACACCGAGCGTGCTGTCTCGGTAACCGACTTCCACAGGTAAAGCTCCTGTGGGCCAGCATGAATATCCGCGTGATCCCGAGAAAACGGGTAAAATGCTCCAACCTGCACAACGAATCAGCACAAGCACGTCCATCATCGAAGGGACAGACGAAGACACGGTGTACTTTCTGGCTAAGAAAGTAGAGTCACAAGGCTACAAACGTCGCAACAAGGAAGAAATAGCCACCAATAATCAATAAAAAGAATCTGAAACCAATAATCAGAATTGAGCATTGGGGTTACCTGAGTCCAACGGATGCAAAGTTCTTCATTGGTCTCAAAGTTGAACCCACAGATGTCTGCACCAACCATGGGCACTCCGAACATACCCAAATTGACAATGCTCACAATGGAATATTGCAGATCACCCCACGTGGCTCCGTTGTCCCCAGTCCAGTGAGCCGCGTGCGAACCTGATCCCAGGAACATGGAGCGAGCCAACACAAAGGGTCGCTTTCCATTCAACTGCAGCATACAAACCAGAACCATTATTGCTAGCACATGTACAGAGCACCGCCTTAGAACATGCATACATACATGCACACAGTAGAATAGTGGATCATGGTGCTGGAGACGGACTGGTCAACCCAAGCTTATCTTCAGCTCGACACACAACATGGACTGCATACCTCCTTCAGAGCCCGGTAGGTGGCCAGCGCCTCGCTCATTCCGTAGACGTTGTGCGTATCGTAAGCCCGGACCCCATTGTAGTGCTCGCAGCTCATGGCCATGGTGTGTGCGTAAAGAGGCCTGTGGACGCCAAGGGAATTGATGTGATAAGGAGGGTCATCCCACCGATTCAGTTTTGAGTTGTCGCAAATCATGCAGCACTCATCAATTTGCGGGCACACCTGGTGCACGTTCTCAGCAGGGTAAAAACAAGTAGGACCACCGCAAAAGTTGGCAGGCTCGTTCATGTCCAGCCATAAGCCATCGAATGGAATCACTTTGTGAAATTCGGCTACCTCAGTCGACCAAAACTCTTGCGCCTTCGGGTGGAGGAAATCCGGAAGGTTAGTGGCTCCGGGCCAAACCTGCGCAACATAGCGTTGCCTAGTCTCGTTCTTCATAAAAATGTCCAACTTGTCGCCTCGAATGTAAGTAGAATAATTGCTGTCGATCTTGATTCCTGCGAGAGTAGCACAGGATTACCACAACTCACCACGGTCATGTCTACAGCCAGGATAGACCAAATCTAACAATGAACAACTCGGGATGTTCTTGTAGAATCTATGCACGAGGCGATTGGCGAAAAGAGGTATTACCAGGGTCTAGAATCATGATAAATTTTTGGTGGTTCTTGTGCAAATTTTCCACGAAAGGCAATAATTTCTCCACTGGGTAGTTGACGGGATCCAGCGTGAAATCCAAGTAGCGATCCATGTGATCGATGTCTGACCACATTGACTCGACGGGAAGCTTCACCTCCTCGTACTTCTTAACCACAGTCTCCAGCTCCTCCACATTCTTGTAGCCATATCGAGACTGGTGAAAACCTGCAGCCATACATTCTCAACTTCTTCAAAACAGGGGGACATGGGAGTGTCAACTGCAAACTCAGCAGTTGCAGTGGGAGAAAGGAACAGAAAAAAGCACAAGTGCAATGTGCAGGATGTTTTCACGAGGAAATCTAGGGAATGGAAGGCCGGAGTAATTACCAAGCACCCAGTAAGGCATTGCTGCTGGCCGACCGACCAACTGAGTGTACTGGTCGACGACGGCGAGAGGAGAGGAGCCGGGGAAGAAATAGAAGTCGAACAACCCGCCAATAACCTTGAACGTGATGGAAGAGTCGTTGTAGACGACGTCCATTCCGTTGCTGTTCATGAGTCCGACAGCGTGCGCGAGACCCCCCTCACGCACGTCCATGACGAACGGGAACGTCCCATACAAGTCGATGTCTATGTTCCAGCTGCCGATGTCGGTCGCCCAGAGTGTGTATTGGCGGTTGTGCGCCAGACGCAGCCCATCGGGACGACTGCTCTCGCCCAACCCATATAGCGCCGACTTGAAGGGCAGCTGCGACGAAATCTCCAAGTACTGGTCCTTGAATATCATGTTGTTGAACAGGCCCGACGCAGGAGCGGACGTGTTGAATAGCACCTCGCCGTTCGAACGCCTCACCACGGCGAAGCCGAACGGCTCGGCCACGTAGTGAAACTCCAGTTGATGCTTCTTGCTTGACAGCTTGCCCGATTTTTCCACCTTGATGCGGCCGAAAAGCTTCCGGCTCCCTTTCAGCTCATCGTCCACGGGGTCCCTTGGAAGCAGCTCCTGCGGGACTTCATAGCGTTTGAGATTCGCGTCGGAGATGTGCACTTGTAGCCGATCCCCGCTTTGATACCTGCCAATGTCCGCCATAGCTATCAATCAGAAACAGACCATAATCTCGAAACACCCGAAACCCACACACAAATTCAAATTCAAATTCAAACACGGCAGTCGACGACGACGACGACGCTGCAAAGAACACTTTCCCTAAATCTGTTTTAGAATCGGAGCAATCAGCAGCAGCAGCCAGTCCGGACATGAGATCTAATCGAACCCCGCTAGGACATACAGAGAGACAATGCCGATAAGCAGGTGCGTGACAATCTCGATGCGACCTGTAGAAAGGAATGAGTTGAATCTGTGTCTGAACTCACCGTGCAACGAGTTTGAGGTGCTTGATATCCTTGCCGTAGGTGTCAGTGGCATTGATGAGCTCCAAATGCCCAACAACGCCACCTCCTCTGTTGAGATCATCAAGGCCGACGAGCTTGTATCCATAGCCGATGGGGCCGCTGGAGGCTGCTGCGCCGGCAGAACAGAGCAATAGCGCAACGACAGCCACGAGAGAACAAGGCAACCGAGCCATGGATGAGCATCGACCCATAGCGGAAGTCGATCACCGGGTTGCTCCTGCGAGAAGAATTTCTAGCAGGAAGGTCGCGCGATTGGCTTCAGCAGAAGAAAGGGCTCATGATGAAGCCCGAGCGAGCCAGGTCCTCGGGAGAGAGAAGTACGTGAAGGCAGCCAGGGGAGAGACTGCGAGAGCGTCGTCGGCTACTAACTTAACTTAGGCCGAAGCTTAACCGATGCATGCAAGGAGGACAACTGAACGACTGGAGAGAGAGGAATTCTTAATTATAAAAATCGTGCAGGAAATGAGGTCGAGGAGAGCCAGCGGGCGAATATCCTGCCTGCAGGAGAGCGGAGGTGGAGGGGCCCCAAGTGGAGGACGGCCACTTGGCCGAGCGTGAGCCTTTGTTCAGCGGCAATCCCGGCCAGCCGTCCCCTCCCTCGCTGCCTGGCGTTATTTTTGTGCTCATGCGTATGCTTCGTCCGTCCGTCCTCCCGCCAATGGATGGTTATCAAGCGACCCTTCTTGGCTAATTGTGCCATCCATACCTTAAGACAGGTGGTTTGTTTGTTTGTTTTGTTTTGTTTGTTTGTTTGTTTTGTTTGTCACGTTGGGATCTCCCGGACCGTGCGTCCCCCGGTGGCGTGCTTGGTACCGTTGGAAAGCCCTCGGCGAGGAGGGGTGCACGGGCTTGACTTCGTGGCATTCCGACCTACGGTGGGAAAGTTATGGATTGTTGAGTTATTTTGGGTTCTTAAAAAATACTAAATTATGCTAAATTATGTATCTTTTGAACCGTGTGTCAAATTATCACGTTCTTGGTACCGTTGGAAAGCCCTCAGCAAGGAGGGATGCACGGGCTTTGTTATGTGGCATTTGGACCTACGGTGAGAAAGTTATGGATTTTTGAGTTATTTTTTATTTTTTAAATGACTTTTACTTTTGTTTTGGGTGTGGCAACGGCATAGGGCTACACTAGTCCATACCTTAAGACAGGTGGTTTGTTTGTTTGTTTGTTTGTTTGTTTTGTTTTGTTTTGTTTTGTTTGTCACGTCGAGATCTCCCGGACTGTGCGTCCCCCGGGGGCGTGCTTGGTACCGTTGGAAAGCCCTTGGCAAGGAGGGGTGCACGGGCTTGGTTTCATCGCGTTTGGAGTTACGGTGAGGAAGTTATTGAATTTCGAAGTATTAATCGATAAAAAAATTAGGAAATTACTTTTTCTTTGATTTTGGTCGCGTTCTTGGTACCGTTGGAAAGCTCTCAGTGAGGAGGGGTGCACGGGCTTCGTTTTGTGGCATTTGGACTTATGGTTGGTTTGTTATGGGTTTTTGAGTTATTTCTGGTTCTTAAAAATTATTAAATTAAGCTAAATTAGGTATCTTTTGAACCGTGTGTCAATTTGCCACATTCTTAGTATTACTGGGAAGCCCTTGGCGAAGAGGGGTGCATGAGCTTTGTTTTGTGGCGTTTGAACGTATAGTGGAAAAATTATGGATTTTTGAGTTATTTTAGTTTTTGAAAATGACTTTTACTTTTGTTTTGGTTGTGGCAACGGCACAGGGCTATACTAGTCCATACCTTAAGACAGGATGTTTGTTTGTTTTGTTTGTTTGTTTGTTTTGTTTGTCACGTTGAGATCTCCCGGACTGTGTGTCCCTCGGGGGCGTGCTTGGTACTGTTGGAAAGCCCTCGGCAAGGAGAGGTACACATGCTTGATTTCATGGTGTTTGGACCCGCAGTGGAAAAGTTATTGAATTTTGAGTTATTTTTGGATCTTAAAAATTACTAAATTATGTATCTTTTGAACAGTGTGTCAATTTGTCACGTTCTTGGTACCGTTGGAAAGCCCTCAACAAGGAGGGGTGCACGGGCTTTGTTTTGTGGTGTTTGGATCTACAATGTGAAAGTTATAGAGTTTTGAGTTATTTTTGGTTTTTTAAATGACTTTTACTTTTGTTTTGGTTGTGGCAACGGCACAGGGCTATCTTAAAAAGTATTAAATTATGCTAAATTATGTATCTTTTGAAATGTGTGTTGATTTGTCACGTTCTTGGTACCACTGGAAAGCCCTCAACGAGGAGGGGTGAACGGACTTTGCTAGCGTAAGGACTTTGGAGCTACAATGGAAAAGTTATGGGTTTTTGAGTTATTTTTTGTTTTTAAAATGACTTTTACTTTTGGTTTGGTTGTGGCAACAACATAGGGCTATACTAGTCCATACCTTAAGACAGGTTGTTTGTTTGTTTTGTTTGTCATGTTGAGATCTCCCGAACCGTGCGTCCCCGAGGGGCGTGCTTGGTACCGTCAGAAAGCCCTCGCCAAGGAGGGGTGCATGGGCTTGGTTTCGTGGCGCTTGGAGTTATGATGCGGAAGTTATTGAATTTCAAAGTATTTATGGATCAAAAAATTACTAAATTACTTTTACTTTGATTTTGGTCACGTTCTTGGTACCGTTGGAAAGCTCTGGGGTGAGGAGGGATGCACGGGCTTTGTTTCGTGGCATTTGGACCTACGATGGGAAAGTTATGGGTTTTGGAGTTATTTTTGGTTTTTTAAATGATTTTTACTTTTGTTTTGGATGTGGCAACGGCACAGGGCTACACTAGTCCATACCTTAAGACAGGTGGTTTGTTTGTTTGTTTGTTTGTTTGTTTTGTTTGTCACGTCGAGATCTCCCGGACCGTGCATCCCCCGGGGGCATGCTTGGTACCGTCGGAAAGCCCTCGGCGGGGAGGGGTGCACGGGCTTGGTTCCGTGGCGTTTGGACCCATGGTGGGAAAGTTATTGATTTTTGAGTTATTTTGGGTTCTTAAAAATTACTAAATCATGTTAAATTATGTATTTTTGAACTGTGTGTCAAATTCTCACGTTCTTGGTACTGTTGGAAAGCCCTTGATGAGGAGGGATGCACGGGCTTTGTTTTGTGGCATTTGGACCTACTGTTTGAAAGTTATGGATTTTTGAGTTATTTTTTATTCATATAATGACTTTTAATTTTATTTTGGGTGTGGCAACGACACAAGACTCCACTACAGTAGTGCATCTTGAAGTTGAGTTGGTTCTAAGTTAGCTTAACCCCAGAAGGACGGGCTGGTTGCCGTGCGCTGATCCACACCTCGGAGCCTATAACCGTGGAATCGGAAGGACGTCGATTTTGCGCGCAGCGAGGACATGGCTGGGTGTCTGAATTGGTGGAGGTGGGCTACGTCGTTGCTGGGCACTCAATGGCAATGCTCAGGACACCGGAAATCGTGGCAGTCATGGCTAGGGTTCTCTGAAATCGGAGGGTCTTCGAAATCGGAAGTGCGGGCAGAGGCAGAAATAGCTTCGCAGGATTTTTCTGGCGCTTGCAATGTTCACCGTGTTGTCGTCCATTTAGAAAAGTGATGTGAAGTGAGGGCATGGCATTCGAAATTGAGGAATCAGAGTATGACATTACTCTACAGCGTCCTTGCAATCTTCATTTGCAACAGGTTGTAGATTTTGTAAATATCGAAAAGCTCGGCCTTGCAAGGCAATGCAGATGGCAAAAACGGCATGAAGACAACCGCAAATCAATGGCAATTCGATTGTGCAAAATAAAACTTGCGAAGTCTATGAATTCGAAACCTGTGAATGCAAATTCTGAACTTTCGGGAGGAAGGAGGTTGGGCAGGCCGGGCAAGCGTCACGGTACCGTACAACTATGTGAACAGTAGAGTCTCTCGAGAATTCTACGTCTGCCCAAATGAACTGGGACCCGCTTTTCCAACTGCCTTGTCGCGAAGACCTCCAACTGCCATACAGTATCCGTCCTTCCTCTCGCACAGTAGTGTTTGTTTAGGAATTTCGGATTCTGGGTTTCATTCTGTTGCTTGAATCGTCCTGAGGCAGAATTTGAATGATTACAGTGGAATTGCGGTAAAGATTTTTCAGTTCTTTTGGAGTTGTACTTGACTCTGGGGCATGATTCCTACAAGGTTCTCTTGAAAGAGCTCAATGTTGGCTCTGGCCACGGCTGAACAGGGGAGTGATTAGGATTTGGTGCTTCACGATGCAGAAGCGTCGACAGATTTCAGTTTTTGGTTCGGTTCACTTTCTTTTGCAATTTGTTTTTAGGGTTTAGGGTTTCTCTGGCCCTGTGACAGAACACCGTAGGACTGCCACTCATATATCTTTGAAGATGCACTTCAATGTTCAAATTTCTTTAGAATGTTGTGTACAAAGAGGTATTTCTTCCCTTTCTCTTATTTCTGCAATATTTAATCCTCTCGTTTGGTTCTCTTGTAGTTTAGAATGCCAGTCGGTTTCGTGGGAAGGTATGTGTCCTCAAGCACCCTGTATAATATCAATGCGTGCTTTCTGGAACTTAGGCCTCGAAGCTTGGCAAAAAGCAAGCTGGAATGAAATAAAATAGTAACGCTCGTTATTTGAGAATTTGATGAGGAAGCTGTTAGATCTCCATTCAAATAGTTCATGGTGCAAGTGGAGGAGTCTCAGACTCCGTGCGTGTTTGGTATACCACATCTGGTAGAACTACTATGTACGGGATTCTCTTTAATGATTGTTCTAGTATGTCGCACGTATTTTGTAGGCAAGATGTTATAGTTCTGGCAAAATGTCAAGTTTTGCTAAATAATCTCGTCTTTGTATTTGTCACTCTCGTCCTTCAAAAACTTTATTATTGCATGTTTATTTGCATTGGATTATTTGAATTTGATCAAAGCTTGTTTCCATTGTTGTACATATGATGCTCACTCAGGTGGAGAACGAAAAATTCAGAGGATTATGTTGGAGTTACTGAATGAGTTGGATGGGTTTGATTCTCGTGGAGATGTGAAGGTCTTTTGGGCTACTAGTCGTACTGAAAGTTTAGATCCAGCTCTGCTCCGACCTCGTACATTTGATCGCGAGATCCAGTTTTCTTTGCCAGATATGAAAACCAAGAGAAGAATTTTTCAGGGTACTTACAGCAACGTTATCATTGCATTTGCACAACAAAATGTAGTTTCTTCCACTGCGGTTTAATGATACTTTATCGCGATTAGCATTGTTTTATCTAACCTTTTTACAGATTTCTATCATTGCATATGTTTCCAACATTGTCTTAGTAGGGGAATTTGAATGCGCTAGTGAACTATTGCTTCATATTGTTTCTGAACGTGAGACTAATGAGGAACACCGACAACGCTACTATGATTATTTGCTGGAAGCTCTTCATTTTTTATTGAGAAGATGCCTTTGTTAGTATCAAAGTGTTTCTTGCTTGCTTACGCATCTATGCATCCTCCTGGGAAGTAATTGTTTCTCTCTCGGGGTTCTTCAGACATGGTGACTGTAAATTATCATGACCTGTGCTTTTCGTTGGTTATGCTGTATGCAGATCCATACCTCTCGAATGACTATGTCCGATGATGTAAACCTGGAGAAATTTGTGATGACTACAGAGGAGCTCTTGAGTGCGGACATCAGAGCTTTATGCACAGAGGCTGCTCTTCCTGCGTTCACAGAACGCCGTATGAAGGTGAGAGTAGTTTCTTTAGTTCGCCAAGGGGAATTTCTGGTGAAGTTGAAGAACAATTGTTAGCTGTGTTGCAATTCGTAGCTACTACTTGACGATTGTAATTTGCCGAAACTCATGGTTTCTGTCTTTATCTTGGTGCAGTGATTAATCATTTCTTCTGTGTGGATGGTTGTTCTGCAGGTGATCCAACCTGAGTTCAAAAAACCTAAGAGAAAGTCAAGTATAAGAAGAAGGAAGGTGTGCCTGCGGGATTATACATGTAGAAACCGCACTGTAGGTGGTATCCTTAGCCGTACATTTGTCGTTGAAGGCTTTTATCAAAATAAACTTGAATCTTTGACATCCATGTCAGATGAACTTGCACATTAGACTGCTCTCAACTCTCCTTAGGTATGCTGTGGTGATTGAAAGTTTTGGAAGTCGAAATGGGGTTATTAATCAGCTTCCTGTCTCTCCTTGAAGCACAAACGTAGCTGGTCTCTTCTGTTCTCTTTTCAACTTGGTCTGAGTAAATGTGTTTGCCCAAGACAGGAATTTAGTTAAATGGTTGTAAATTGTTTTCGAAGGACTTGCACCTATTAAATGAGGCATTTGGCGGCTTTGTTTGTACCATTGGAGAGCTTTGTGCAAGAAGTGGTGCACAAATTTTGTTTCGTGACGTTTGGACCTACGGTGTGAAAGATATTGATTTCCAAAGTTTTTATGAAGTAATAAATTTAATTAAATTTTATTTTGTGTTGCAAAAACAATAAAATTCAAATTGCATGTCCAAACGACACAAAACAAAGACCTTGTACTTCTTCATGCATAGAGCTCTCTACTCATGCCAATTTCGTGGCGTCTGGATCTATGGTGTGAAAGGGTGTTGTTTTTTTAAAATTTTAAATTGAATTAAATTATCTTTTATTTTGGACTACTTCCTCCTTCGAGCATATGACTTTCTATTCATACCAATGTCGTGGCCTTTGGAACTACGGTGTGAATATTATGGATTTTCCTTATTTAAACCCTATATGCCCAAGACCTTTTCTTAACTTCTAGGAATTTGCTCTAAATTGAACAAAAAAGCCTACATTTTGATAAGTTGTATCACTTTTTTATGAATTGTAACCATACAAATTCAAACTAGACATGTTAGAGGTCACATAGGAGAAGAAAACACAACATTATCACTTATGAATTGAAAGATTATAATGTTTGAACATGAGGGTGTTAAAATTGCGAAAGTGACTCGAAGTCTGTCAATCTTCTTTTCACATGCCAAAACTAAAAAGTTGGTCAACAAAATATTATGAAATTAAAGGACCTAACATGCATAACCTCAATTAATTTACGAATTCTCAAAATAAATTCTACAATAATTTAAAAAGAATTTCTAACATGATTTGTCTTCCAAGATCTAGTATATTTGAGACTCATTTTCAAGATCCCTCAACACTACGGAAAATCAAGATTGAAATGGGTATCCTTGCACAAAATCTTGAATAGAAAAAGCATAATCAATTGTTTTCAAAATTGGATTTAAACACCAAAACTAAACTTCAAAAAGAATTTTTCAAAAATATAAATGATTAAAAATAGCAACTCAATTAGGTTTTCTTTAACTTCACAGTTTTGTCAACACCAAAATATGGTGCCTGGGACATTTAGGGGTTCAAAAAGTGAACTAGAGTATCTTTTCTTTTAAGAAAACCATGCATTCACTTTGCATGTCCAAATTCCTTAAAACAAAGCCTTTTTATTCCTTTGTGCATCAAATTTTCTATTGCCAAAAAAATCTTTTACACTTATTTTGAATATAGCTATAGCACAAGATAATAGAGTAGTACAAATGATATTGCCATTTAATTTAGGTCATTTCATGTATTTCGAAGCTTTGTGGAATTATTTATGAATTTTTGAAGTTAAAATGGCATTGAGCTCTAAAATCGACCACCTCTTGAAATATAAACTATTTGTACATTGTTGGTAAAAGGAAAAAAATGTACTAATAGTGCACATTTTAGAAGGTGGACAATTTCAAAGCTTAAACAATTTTAGAACCTTCTCCCTTTGCTCCTAGACGTGCTTTGTATTCAATTTTTTTTTTAGATTTATCATAATACTATCATCATCCATATGATGTACTGCATAGTGGGTACAATAATTTTACAAACTCTATGTTCTGTCATTCAAAGAATTTAGCATGACAACAAATCATTATAGGTACCACCGTACCAATACTCATCTTATTTTGTGCAATTAACATATACAATTCTTGTCACAAACATAATAGTGAAACTTCTTTACTAAACATAGGTATCATAAACAATTGAAGCACTTAGCATGATAGAAATTTTTTCTAGGCACCAACACTCTTCATATCCTTTGCAACTACCATCTACACTTCTTGTCACAAACATAATAGTCAAACTTCTTTAATAAACATAGGTAGCTTGAACACTTGAAGCACAACTTCAATAAAATAACAATATGTCCAGTGACAAGTCATGTAGTAGTCGCATGTCTAGATAACCTCACTCCACATCATATACAAGGCATGGACTACTTATTAAGGCTAATATACTAGCTGTAGGCCTTCATATGATATCAAGTAAAAGGCATATAGTTACTAGAGCACAAAAAAAACATCTTAGAAGACTCATGGCAGCTTGAAGTCACCACCTCTACCACACCCTAATTACATCCAATGATTACTCCAATAACAAGGACTTTTGCACATGTAAGCCCCACCACATCCAAGACATTTATGTGAACACTTCCTTCAGCACACCCTACACAGTCTTCTTGCTTTTCCCACGGGCCATGGTCCATGAGTTGCATGCATTGTAGGCAAAAAAGTAGAGTAGCATTGAGTCCTCCCTGACCATTGTGATGCCAACTCCTTCGCCAACTGCAAATGAAACTGGAGATGAGACTTTGGATTTGTGAGGAACTTAAAACTAAAATCGGAATGCAGTATCCAAGAATTAACTATAAATGTATCTAATAGGAAGCGGAAGAGACGATGCCACCACTTCTGACTTTGTGTCAGAGTAGAATAATTCCCACGTAACTGGTCATTATTATCGACACCACGCATGTTCTTCTGGTACTGTACATGCATAGGTCCACTTTTCACTGGTTTAGGCCCCCTTTTTCCTTTCCTCTGAATACTCATCTCCTCACCCGCCGGAGGAATTGGCTCAGCATGAGTGGACATGAGCAAAACGGGACTACTTCTATCTTTCCACACCATACAACAAATCTTGCCCGATGAATGCATTCTCCAATCACACCATCCCATCTCTCTTTTTTTTAACTTGTCTTTTGCCCACATGTCTTGAGGTATATATCTCCTATCGGAATAGAGAGTACCAGTAGCCATAATGCCGTCTTGCAACAGGTCCATGAAAAGGGGTATGGAGGAGAAGAAATCGTCTATAGTGAGTATGTGCCCGCGTCCATGCAAACTTTGCATGAGATTTTTTACCACCAAGGTCCCTTGGAGCCCTATCCCCTTCCCACTTGTGGGCAAAATTATACTACCAAGTTCCCCAGTTGGGTCCAATTTATCCTTCGATGGTTCCCCTTCTTTACCACAATACACTTCAAAGTTCCACAAGTACTTCACAACTGCATCTGCTAAAGACCAAACCTTTATGCCAAAGCGACAAGGTTTTTGTGGCATGTATTGTCTAATAGGGCAATATTGCCCTTTATACCTAACCATACTTTCATCAACAGTGACTTGTTGATGAAGGTTCCATAGTTTTTGACAACGCCCCCGGATGTCCTCCACTAACCATCTTACTTTAGCTATCTTATCTCTTTGCAATGGTATTTGTGGCCCACCAGGAATACATGCGTCTGCTATGTGAAGACACCTTGTAATAGATTCGAAGCGATCTCTGGTTAGCATTTTAGATATAATTGGGCAATGAAATAGTGGCTCTTCCACTTTCCAATAACATCTAATGTTTGGTACAGTCTTTAACCCCATGTACATGGTGATGGCCAAAAATGCTCTGAACTCATGCCAACCAAGTGGAATCCAATCTAATCCCCCATTTTTTTGTCCACTCTGCTTGTCTTTAATTACAGAGGCATAGCGATTAGTTTCCTTTATGATTTTGACCATGGTTCCTGGTGTCAAAAACCGCTCAAAAATGCCTAAAGGTGATGGCAATCTCCCATATGGTCTAGTACTTCCAGGGTTGCATCCAGTGAATGGTATTGGACTGCTGCTGAAGGTTCTGGCTGCGGAATTCCACTGCTCTGGGGCGAACTCTGCAAGCAAAGGGTCTATTTTTTTCCCCTTCCCCCCAACGGGAAAATGGGGGACCTGGGATGGACCAGCTTCACTCCCAGACGGCTTGGACTTGGCGTTCCCCTTCATTTCCCCCGCGTTGCTTTTTGAACTACTTCCTCTACCTTCCAACTCCTCTGTGAAGGTCACACTTTTGCCTCTTGCCCTTCTTTTCAAGGAGAAAATAGATTGTTTCTGTGGCGCTGGATTAGGGTTCACGTTCTGAAGCTCCGTAGTTCTTCCATCTCTGCAGTCCACGCTGACAAGTTCAGCAGAGCTTTTGGCGCCACCTTCTTCAAGTCCACCATTAGCGTTTGCATCTCCTTCTCGAAAAATGTATCGGTGAATCCTTGGGGCACCTCCAAGCGTATTGGGATTAATGGAGGAGAGAGAGCGTGCTTCTGTTTCTTCGTCTCCCAATGCATCGCTTCCCTCAATGGTGCTATCGCGGTTTTGGGAGTCGTTAGAACTAGTATCTTCCGAAGAAGACTCATTACCATCAGGGGATCTTCGTCTTCTACGGTGTCTTCCAGAGCCGTTGCTAAGTAAGTAACTCATATCTTGAGAATTTTTTTTTCGTCCTCTTCCGGGTCGCTTGAAGAAGTGAACTGAACCGATAGGAAGATCCATTTCCTGATTGGTATCTAATCGAACAACTACCCGCTTCTTGCTTGTCTCTTTACGGGTGTATTTGCGCACTACAAGTGCCATTGTCCATTCATCTATGTTTTGATGGAGGTTGCGTTCAGTGTTTTGTTCGTACACGTATTTTTGAAATCGAACTGGTTCTAAGGTGTCGACATTTGGAATCACAGCAGCAGTTTCATTTGACGCACTGGTAGCGTGAAGAAGGCTTACCAGATTACTCCTACTGGTCTTGCTCGCAGGAACTCTTGAAGCCGATAAACGCGTCCTCCCTAGGTCAACCGACACCGTCGTAGGAGCCACCGTATTTAGTAGAGGCTGCTTCTTGCATGCTTGACCGCCCTTTGATCTCCACAGAATCTTCAGAGCAGCTACGAAGGCCGCCTGCTTGGGACGGGGCCTCTTCGAACTCCCTTGGCTTACTCTCTGCGCCTGGGTTGATGTGCATAAGTCCGCCATGCCCTATACAAAACACTAGCTAGTTCTTTTGTCAGTGCTTCCTTTGAGAGATTAGGGCTGAAATCAATTTCGTTTTAACTATTTCCGCTGGGACCCTCTCAAATCTTACTTGTGATTTCTTTTGTAAATTAATGATTAATTTAAATTTGATGCCCTCAGACTGCAGCGAACTCAAGGCAAACTTGAAGGCATTTGATTGTAATGGTGGGGCTGCTTTTGCCTTGGTCATTGGATTAGTGTCCATTGAAGAAACGAGTAGAGGACGGAACAGAAGACATGCTTTGTCGCATCATTTGACCAGTTTCGCATTGCCGATTGGAACACAGCTTTTAGTTTCTTGAATTGCTACACATGATGATTGTAATTGTTTTTTCCTTTCTAGTAATTGATTTGACTTCTTATGGACATGAACTATGC
Organism: Pseudisothecium myosuroides; assembly: GCA_951799445.1. Taxonomy (NCBI): domain Eukaryota; kingdom Viridiplantae; phylum Streptophyta; class Bryopsida; order Hypnales; family Lembophyllaceae; genus Pseudisothecium; species Pseudisothecium myosuroides. The sequence goes on from OX637291.1 coordinate 28,127,817, forward strand.
TGTAGTCTAATTGAAGCAACAGTAATCCATCTGCCCAAATCGGTGCCCAAACCGTTGCTAGGGTTTCTACTAGTGAAGATCGGAGCGCAAGGTGTGGATGCTAAAGATCATGTTGCTTGAGAAAGTGTAAATGGCATCTTGTAAGTCTCCATCCCTTCTAATATTTTGCATGTTGTATACTTCATGTCTTTGAATGAAGTGGTCTTCAGAGAGTATGGTTTTTGACTACAATAGGCAACTACAAATTATTTTCTACAACGAAATAAAACTCTTACATCTTTCAATCACGTGTGCAACAGATAACAAAGAGCTGGTCGTTTACAAGAACTACGTTTCGACTCAAAAATTAAGTATGATCAGTCACTTCCACTTGGCAGTTGCCAATTGGGGAATGCGACAAAGAGGTAACGAGTGGTGAGCATCATTTGTTGTAGTTCAGAACCTTTTAACTTCTCATTGTGTGTGCTTAAAGCTGGGTTGGATTTCCATTGTTCACAGGATGTATGGATTTATAAATTGTGAACCCTAAAGTAGTGGAACGTATAATTTGATGTGGTTTTCAACTTGGAAAGCTTGTGCGTTCACAGGAGCTTCACACCACATCCATTAAAAGATTTTGACATTCAAGAATTGCTTTTCCTATCCTTGTAGTTATTGGATTAGGTATTCTATCTTGATCAGCATTTGAGAAAGCAAACTACCCAAATATGCGAAACTTCAAGTGAAATTAATATTTTGCTAGCATTTCTACAACTAATCAGAAGGTCGTACCTGAAGTGAAGATGCACCTTCCTTCTGCGGGCGTGATTGCTGTCCTAGCTGGAGGTGGCCCAACATTTGATGTTGCGAAGGTTGAGATGTCTCGTCTATGATCAGTTGTGTTCAGGTACTGTTGATTCACTTTAGTTATTGTGAATGTGGACACACTTTGGACGTTAGGGACAGAGCAAGGAGCAGAAAATAGATGTCGTTTCTGCTTGTGGGCTAAATGTACATAGTCTCTAGTCCTCTTCTTCTTTCCTTCAAAAACTATTGGAAAGTTTGCTGATGTTCCACTCCTGGTTGGCAGTATGGGCGATTTTTGCTTGATGTTGTGTTGTGCTTCTCTTTTAAAATGTTTCAAGAGCTTGAAAGAAAATTTGTTACAAACAATCTGAAATGGGGAGTTCATGATGACTAAGAAGCAAGAAATGCTGTAAGGTGATGTTCAACTTTTTCTCTTCTCATGTAATGTGATTGTCTTTGACAAATAGTTTGAAGATTTATAGGAACATTGACTGTTTCTGAGTAAAATTTGGTCTTGCAAGAAGACCTCATGTTAGATGAAACTCTGCATACTCTACAACAAAATTTATGAATCGCATAAGAAATTTATAGTAAATTGTGTTGCAGATGCAACTCATAATAGTTAGAAAGTAAGTGGTCTTGGAACAAATGTCAAGCTAGTTCTTTGTCCGTGGATTATTTAAAATGAAGTTCTAGCATTGAATTTGCTCTCTGTAAAAGTTGTATTATCCGTTGCATATTTTAGAGTCCCATACGTGAGTTGGAAATGAAACTCTCTGCCTGCTGAACAAACAAGTCAGAAAAGAAGAAATGAAAGTGAAGTATGTTTTCTTCGCATGCTCTTCGGTCCACATTTTGGTTACAGTGACAATATGAATAGACTGACAACAAAAAACAACCTATTGGCTACTCCTGATAGCAGAAGGAGTCCCACTTCTCAAAAGATGGGTTCTATTAAAGTATTTTAATAGAGTTGCGTAATTGAAAGCTCGTGGATGCTTTTCTTAGATTATAAAGCTGGAGGTACAGTTGGACACTTTGAATCCCATTTCAGCGCTGTGAAAATTCTGCAATTATGTGTCCTTGAAGCTCTATATACTAGGTAGTCCTGGTTTCTAGAGCTACAAGCAGTTGAAGAGTGCATTTCCGGGCTAAAGAATTCTTTCATTTCCATAACTATGACCATTGGAGCATGTACAACAGATTGCATCAATTTCAATAGTGAATATATCTTCTTACTATTTTAACAAATTAAGTGTTTGTGATTCTTATGATATGAGCAGGTCAGTGAAGAGGTCTGTATAAGGTGGGTACCTCAAAACCGCCAGTAATAGCTAAAATGCATAATTATTATTATTAGACTGTTCAAATTTTTATACTATCTTATGGGCAAGTGAAAGGAGGTTCCAATGCACCAAAGAATGTAACATTTGGCAACTGTATGCAAAAGTTATGAAGTGACACAGTTTGGTTCTAACAACGTTTCTTCCACATAGGTATGAAATTGATTTTGGAGATGTATGGAAAGTGAAGATGCCGGTTGAGGGTCAATGGCACATTTTGGAGTGCCCACCTAAGAGTCTTCATCTTATGTCACTTTCCCAACTGTCGACTACTTCTGACTTGAAGAAATTGTCCAAGTATTGAGGAGGTGAGATGTGGTTCTAACTTGACATCAAAATAATTGCCCACTTTCGTAGCTTCTTAGGAAATAGAACTTCCTGACTATGACTAAGAACTTATGGATGCAGACATGCTGCCATTTAGCTTTCAGTTGGATTTAGGTAGTTCGGAAATTGTAGACCTGTGCTAGAGTATTTAGTAAGAATTTGCTGACTTTGAATTTCTTTGGAATACGAAGAAGAAAGGAAGATCAAGTGAAGAGCACAGATGAAGAAAATATTTGTACCTGAACCCAGCACACCTTGTTCTGAAAATGTTCTTCATTGATTAAGCCATCACTGTCAACGTCTCCTTCGTTGCAACAACTTTGTTTCCAATATTCATTGGCAATCTCAATAGTCCAAGGAGCCGGAGTAGGAACTATTGTAATTTCAAACTCTTCGGGGACATTAGAAGCATTTGAAGATGGTTTGGAGGTGTTTGGTGAGAAAACTTCTTCAACTCTAGGACGTACTTTATACTCTTCTTCTCTCTCAATCTTAGGAGAAGGGTATACTACCTCACGAATGACACGATAGAATTCAGGTGAAAATCCGTTCTCATCCCCTTCACTGCGTCGTTGCCTCCATTGTAGTATTCTAGCTGCCTAGCTATAAAATAGCCATTGCAACCTGTTAGGACTCCTGTCTAGACGATCGTGTTTGTCATTTTTGAGCCTTGGCAAATTGACAAGGTAGCTCTCCGTGAGACAGCCAACGATTACATCAATTTGCCAAGGCTTAGCATTGTGTACGCTCTTCAAATGGAGCACAATTTCAGCTGCCTATGAAATGCACCATGAAGGAATGCAGGGAGGAAGAGGGAGATGAAGGGAGGCAAGTGTGTGAGGAGGCATTGGGAGAGCAGAGTTGTATGTCAAGTTTGGCAGACGTTCTTGCTGCAACAATGCATGAATATGCTCACTTTGCTTCTTGCTTAGCTAAGAAGGTATCAATTTGTGTAGCCGCTTTTGCAAATAAATGCTTGCTAATTTGCCCATACTTCTGTCCCTACAAACTACTTCATGTCACCTCTATTTTTGACATTGCTTTTGGAAGGCGTAATTGCTCCGTTTCTGTCATGTCCCAAGGAATTGCCCACTGTTGACTTTGAGGAACTGCCTTCTCATAATACTCCAAATTTGGAAAAGTTGAAATTGAATTTTTTTTGGATAAGCACATGCCCATGCCCATGCACACAAATTTTGGCTAGGGCATCATGGCCTACTACCGTTCTCAAGATTCCATTCTGCCATTTTTTTAGAATCTACACTTGCACAAAAAAACAAAGGCCTTCAATGAGCTGGAAAGCAGCCATGCTTTGTTCACCACTACTTCAATTATTGTTAAAAAATTTAATTGGATGAATATGTGCTATTCTGTGATCTACAGCTGTCAGAAATCGTCCATCAGACACTTAGTGTCCGAGGTGGCCTTCTAGGGTTAACCCCTGAGCGCCCAGCCCGTTTTTCCGCCTCATGGGATCCAATAGACCTACTTCCAGTTGAAGTGTCACAGCATACAGGCCACTTAGATCCAGGAGAACTCACTGTATAAAGCAATGCGGGACAATGACCCAGAGGTCTTGGAAAAGACAACGCAAGATTTCACCGTAGAAAACGCAAGATTATAGTAGTCAATTGTGCATTGACTTTGTGCGGGGGAGGTCATTTGCAGGTGTTCTGACCTCAGGGAGGGCACCTAGTATTTTATTACAAACCACATGCGAACAAGTGGTTTCTAATGAACTATAATTTCAACTTAAAATTTTGAGGGTTGCTTAATAATGACTATAGGTTTCTATTGCCAAAATTTCAAACTAAAATAATAGTTGAAATGATTTGTACAAGAGGTTGAAAATGGCCTAAAACGGCATGTTTTTCAACTCAAATATTTATAGAGATCACATTTAGATGACCATTGCATCAATACTCAACTCAAAATGAACTTTCAATAGAGAGCTATTTTTAGGAATTTTTTGTTCATTTTTTAGACAATTTTTTAGGATATAATATAGGGTTGTGAAAGTTATTTTTCAGTTGTACAGTGTATCTAATTACTTCAAAAATTTGTAACTAATTATCATTAACAAATAAAAATATCAATAATTCAAAACATAAACTTTTGAAGTAGGAAAATCTAGTCATATTTTTTTTATTTCATTTTATTTAAATTTTAGGATATAATATAGGGGGTCCAAAGTTTTGTTCGCACGTGTTTGCTAATGGACACTCTAAGTGACCCCCCCGAGGTTCTGACACTCTTGAGGATTGCCGTGGGCTGTACGCATGGAATCATTCCACCAAATTTTGACAGACGGTGCGGGCTGAAGGTCTCTATGGGCCTGCCAATTTGCAATTGTTTCTGACACGAGTAGGTTTGCCTCATGGGGCGTAAATGTGCGTGTACAGCAGCTTGCAAGGAAAAGCAGACCGGAAGCTACATATTGGATTACTGACACGCTGTCGTCAAATGCATGTGCATTAGCGCGGGAGCTGCCAGGCGAGATCTCTCGCGACCCCCACCTAACCGTTGGGTTCAGTTGAAGCCACCTCTCAAGACAGGCGCGGTTCCAAACAAGGGCTAGCAACTGCTGCTGGGTAAAATAAATCAAACGGAAATGACTTCAAAAAAATGGGCTTGACATATGTGAATTGAAAAATCAGAGTACACAGTGCATCCAAACTTCAAGCATATCATATGGAGTGTCTATTGTACCAGACTCGACCTACCACAATATACTTCTTTTCCATCTGCAAAATGCCTACTTCTCATGCTGTTGTTGCCTCTTCATGCTTCCCCACTTGCACAAACAAAGGGCGTTACTAGAAACATAAAAGAAATTCCTATTGAAAAATCAAATTCATTGGAATTGGCCTGCACGCTGAAACTGCTCGGAAATATCCCCAAATAAATTCCTCTCCTCCCGTCGTGAACTAATCCTCATGTCTCATGTCTGTAACGCCATTGTCTGGTGCAAAAGACAATGGAATCCACCAGTGTAATCAATGTCTCAATGGTTGCAGATACATTATGGGATATTTAAAAAAATTCCACCCAATGTTCAAATTCGTCAGAATTGACCTGTGCGGTGAATTTGCATGTGAAGATCTCCCAAAAAAATCCTCCACTCACGTTCTGGGCCACGTTAGGGTTTCTCAATCTCTGTCACAGAAGCTACCACGCATCCACACAAGCAAGACCCATCCTGGGGACGTATTCAAAGAGCGTAGCAAGTTCCTACAGAATTCCAACCATGAGTTATGCACCAACCTTGGCCAACGAATCCCAATAGCAAGCCATTGCAACCGAGCGCCTTTATGTTACCTCTTCAAATACAGTGCTTCCAAAAATCATGTAACATATTACATGCAGCTATGTACTCAGAAGTGGACACAAGTCAACCAATCTGCAAGAGACCACAGATCAAATGCACCTGAAGACATGGAAACTTGAAATGCAAGTGCCAGGTAACACTCCAAGATGGAATCTGTCAAATTCCACACTACTGCCAAAGGAGCTGCAAAGAAATTGCCACTGGAGACTGCCGCAACAAGTTGGTGACTCACTGTTCACACAGCCTGCAAACAATCCACAACACCTCCTAAAAACAGGCCCTGCCAGCAATCACAATCACAGCTTAGAGAGATAATAGACCCCCAAAACCCTAATGGATTACTCTCTTTTTGGCTTCTACGGCACCATCACCTTTGTGGGGTTAGTTTGCCAACACTATTCTGTCGATTATCCTTACTACGTTATAGAAGAGACCAAGGCCTGTGTTCAAAGGTAGCTGTGTTACCACCTCAAAACATACATAGGCTGGGGAGAAGAGGCATCTTTATAACAACAGCTAACAAGTTGTCAGCAACAGTGTTCCAGAATTTGTAGGTTAGAAGTGGACACTAGCATGTGCACACATCATTATAAACCCTGCATTCATATGGCATACATCAATAGCTTAGTACCTAATCACTATCTGGCAACAGTTAGAGAACATGAGGGTATATACCCAGCTTGGGGTTACTCAGTACCAAAACAAGAGCTAAAACACCCAAAAAGAACACCAAATGTATATTACATGTGGCCAAAAACTTACCAAATGCCTACAATGAACCTTCTTACTGACCCCAACACTAGTTCCTGTGGCATTCATGAGTGAGTGAGTACATTGCAACATCTGCACATGGAGTATAAGACATAAAAAGGATACTTCAATACCAATTCATTCTATTCAATTTGGCTCCAAGAATAAAGATAAAAACAAAAACTTCAAATCCCAAACTAGAATCCCAAGCCTATCCCTCAAGGATGTGCATGGGGATGCTTTGCAACCAATAGCCCTCAATGCACCCCATGCACTCCTATAGGGGAGAGAATTCACAAGAAGGAACATGACAACAAGACTTTCAAGTCCTACAAGTAGAATCCTAAGCCTACCCCTCTAGGATGTGCATGGGGATGCTTTGCAACCAATAGCCCTCAATGCACCCCATGCACTCCTATAGCAGAGAGAGAATTCACAAGAAGGAACATGACAACAAGACTTTCAAGTCCTACAAGTAGAATCCTAAGCCTACCCCTCTAGGATGTGCATGGGGACGCTTTGCAACCAATAGCCCTCAATGCACCCCATGCACTCCTATAGGGGAGGGAGAATTCACAAGATGGAACATGACAACAAGACTTTCAAGTCCTACAAATAGAATCCTAAGCCTACCCCTCAAGGATGTGCATGGGAACGCTTTGCAACCAATAGCCCTCAATGCACCCCATGCACTCCTATAGGGGAGAGAGAATTCACAAGAAGGAACATGACAATAAGACTTTGTATAAGAGAGAGAGAATCCAACAATCACAAGAGGACAGAATATATACATAAGAATATGAGATTACCTAAGGACTTCTAAGAACATATAAGTATTCTTCCTATATATATCTCTGTGTGTGTGTGTTTCCATAGTTACAACTAAAACACTACAAGTTTATATACAAATTTATAAGAAACTAAACTTATACATTCTATAAATAATAATAAGCACATGTGTATGTCATAGTTGCAATTGAAAGACTACAAGTTTATATAGGACTTCAGAAGAAAATAGATTTATAATTTCTATAAATACTTTCAAGTACATGCATTTGTCATAGATATATGTCATGTAAAAGATAAATATTTTATTTTTACCCCCTTAGTCTTGTGTAACCCAAGCCCAAAATTAATCTTAAACCCATCTACAGAGAAAGTACATTTTCATTTTTTATTATGTGTTTTCCTAAGAAAATCTAGGTACATTCAAGATCCTGAGCCCCATTGATTGTGGGCATAAATTGCAAAAACTTTGTTCCAAAAAGTAAAAGAACTACAATGAAGTTACCTTCAGTTTTTTGTTTTGCTAATGCAAAAGGTTACTTTCAATTTTCAAAAAGTGAAAGAACTTTATTATTAAAGGGTTCTTTTATGTTTAAAATGGCTTTATCATTCTAAAGTAAAAGGTTTTTCTTGGCTTTTCACCTTAGTATAAAAGACACAGAAAGAGCTACATGTAGTATATATTGTTTGAATGTATTGTTTGCATATTTTGTGAGAATACATTGTTTCAACATCTTACTTCGAATATACCTTCAATTCGTTTATAGTTACGTGTGGTTCGTAAGTTTTCATTTCATTCTTTACTTTCATAAAACTATAAGAAAACAACAATGACAAAAGGGAGAGGACAAAAGAATGCGGCCAGGAAACAAAAAGCTTGTAAAATAGCCCTCAAAGAGAGAATCTTCAAGGAAGCAAAAGACAAGTTAGGTCCATGTGATGAGAAACATTGTTTTCTCATTACACGACCTTGCAATTCGGAGGACAAACCTCTGGATGGAAAAATAATGGTTGACATTCCTAATGACTACTTAGTGCTACGTGAAAATAAAGTAGCCATTCAAGATAAGAGCACTAAAGAAATAGTGCTAGTTGTTTCATTCACAAAGTTTGAAGACATTGAGGCTTCAAAAGAGTTTGAAGACTTCGAGAAGTTAATCATGGCTTTGGCTAAATTGAGGAAAGGGAATTCTGGATATATAGATAAAAACGGGGCTCAAGTCAATGGGAAGATGTTTGCTTTAGGGTGGTGAGTTGGTAGGGATCCAGGATATGTGCTGGGTCATTATGTCATGAGACGTGGCATTAAAAATAACAAGGTTGCTATACAAGAGTGGGAAGAAGACCAAGTGCAACTGGTCAAAATGGATTGCAGATTTTTATGAATCAAAGTTTATGGAACTAGCGCCATATCTTTACATGAAAACTGTTGATGAAGCATTGGAGGCAGGCGTTCCTTTATTAGGCCAAACTGAATACACAAATTTGGTACAAGCGAAGGCTGGATTTGCCAATAATCTGACCTATACAATTGATGATTTCAGTAATACCTTTCGTAAAGATCGAGATGAAGGGTCCTATGCTTATGGAATTTGGGCACCTACAGTTGCACAAAGTGGAGGATTAGCAAAAGCAAGTGACGGCTTTCGTTGTAATGGTGGACATTTCATTGTTCCAAGTTACAAACTATACATAGACTTTGGACAATGTGATGGAGTAGTTGAAGTAATTTGGCGAGCAAAATTGGACTACCATGCTACTTCGCCTCCAACAACGGCAGGAAGATACACTCGTGTTGGGGCCTCTGTCCAAATACCCAGAACTTTAGTCTACAAAGTGAAATCACTTGTTAAAAGCCAAAGAAGTGGTGAAAATGTAAATCCACTAATACGTGGAGTAAAAGAAATTGTAGACCAGAAGATGGCAAAAATACATTAGAACACATAAAATGCTATAGTAATTACAAAAATGTATTAGAGAGTTTTCAACTTAGAATTGAAAATGGTTTATACTTTTCTTGCCCTCTTTGAATAAAGTATGTCTTCCTTTTGAATTTCATGATATTGCTTTCAAAACATTTTGCATTCAAAACATATTGCTTTCAAACTTCCACATGAACTTTGTCTATAACATGAAATAAACGTTTACACATTTATATTAAAAATTCATTTTTACGTAAATCCTAAAGAATCAGCTCACTATTTGATAGCAACATAGAAATTATAGGCAGCTACTTGTGACTAGAGGTTTTAATGCTTTAGGGTGAATTTGTAAGACAAGAAGGGGATAAGGAATATCTTTCATATGCACTAAATTTCATGACATTTGGAATAGGAGTCAAAAGTTATGGCCTAATATGTTATTTTTTTTATAACTAGGCAGTTTGGGCAGATCAAGAGAAATCTCTTTTTTGAAAAACAGAAATTTAAAATTAGTATTCTAGATTTTGATACATGCGGAAAGCTTTGAATCATTCCATTTTGATGAATGATTCAAAAGTTATAAGGACTTTTAGTTGGCGGGCAGTAATGGACTCTCCACTCTAAAATAAACTTTGAAGTCATTTATTTCACTCAATTTTCAATACTTTTTGAAAAAAAATAATCACAAGATGTAGATTGTCAAGGACAACATTACAACCATTGGAATTTACATTTTTCAAGTCCATAATTATAAATTGAACAATTTCGTATTTTGAATCATTCTCTACTTCTGGCTACTTCTTATTTTTTTCCTATATGTTGTACAATTCCAAATGATTTGAAAATTTTCAAGCATGTAGCCAACTTGTGTAGAAAACAGAATTCAAAGAAGCACCACCAGTTTGGACATTTTTTCATAGAAAAGTGAGTTTGTGAAGTGCAGCTGCCCTATTTTTTTGCAGGGCCTCAAAAATGATATTAATGAATTTTAATGTTTATATCTTGCAATCCACATGGTAGAAATTTCTTAAATTTTTACCATGTGTTCTATAGTCAACATAATATAAGTTTTTACGATTACATGTATAAACAAAAAAAATTCAAAAAATTTGGTACTTGTACTAAAAATGGCAATTTTTGAGCATATTCAATGAAAACATAGTCGTGGAACTGTAGGGATTAAAAATTAGCAAAAGGTATATTCTAATTTTTTTTTTTATGGATCTCGCAATCAATGGGGATTTGGATCTTGAAGCATATATGTGGGAGCACGAAATGTAAGGATGAGAATAGTTAGTTAGAAATATAAAAGAAGGAGTGAAAGGGGGTAAAATTTTTAGCTTTTTGCAAGGCTTAAACACGAGTTTTACCAAAATTAAGATCTTTCTGTTTAAGGGAAACTGTAAACAGATAAAAAGGTTAAGAGAGGGAATTAGAGTTTCCCGATTAAATCAGGAAACCGGAACCGGAACAGGGTATCAATCCGGAAGTTACCCCAAGTACCGGGCCGGGCGGGAACATATGCAGGAGGATACCGGAGAGCCAGCAGGAAGCCGTTAGGGCAATCCTGAGATCCAACGGCTCTACCGGAAGTTAGGGAAAGTCGTTTAAACGGTCACAGTCTTCCGGGATTGCGGCGGAAATGGTAACCCTAAAACGGCTAGAAACGGATAGTTTGGGAAAACCCAGGGATGGGAAACTTCCGTCTTCCTTTTCCATTCTGGACTTCGGAGCATCCTTGGAGTTCTCAAAGCGGTGGTTTGCAGATCAGATTGTGAGGAGGGAGAGCTCCTAGTTTCCGGATCCGGATAGGATAGTATCGGAGTTTGTGAAAAAGAATCTGTAGGTTTCTGTATTGGAGAGATTGTGTGAGAATTGTGCGTGACAGGTTAAGGAGAAACTTTTTAGTGCGATGGTGAAGGGTGAAGGTAGTGAGGCTGTCGTCTTCAAGACCAAGACTATCCATCCGGTTATCCCGGAAGATGAAAATCACCGGAAGCAGTTGGAGGAGGACTTGGGTCAAATCGGATGCCTCGGATTCCTACGGCGACCATGGAGCCTGAAGGATGATGAGATGATTCGGGAGCTGACGAAGGATTGTGAGCGCTTGTTTATCCACCCTTGGTAAAGAAGCGAGCACAACTAGGCTCTCGGTAGTTAACCGTTCTGACTCGATCTATGGGTGTCTAGCGCCAATCTATTGTGCCTTCCAAGCAATGGATCTTTTATAAACTCCTAAGACTCGCTAATTTTAGGTAATGAAGAAACAAAACAAAATCCTACTTGGAATTGCTATAACTGCTAAGTTTGAATCAAAGCCTAGAGGGATTGGTGGTTTAGGAGAAGAGTTGATCTTAGTCTAAGCCTATCTATCCTAAATGAAAGAGTGCCTCATGCCATCTCTAAAAGTGTAAAGTCTATTTGATTTGGACTCTCCTAGAGAGAGTTATGGATGGATGAAGTTTGACCGCTACTCGGTCCCTCAAACTTCATCCATGTTTTTCTATAGACTCCAGATTTTGATTTGACTTGGGATTTCAGCTATGGGCCTGACCCCCTAATGTTAACCTAATTACCAAGTCTTGACTCAAATGGATGAAATCTTCTAGGGTTCATCCATTACTTGTTCCAAACTTCATCCCTTCTTAACTGCTTGGGGTTTAGGTATTTCCTTAAGCTGGGTTTAGTTTTGGGTTACCCTAAACTGGTTCTAAGATGTTCTGAATCTATACTTAACCTAATCTTAATCTTAAACGTCCCTAATCCGCCTCCTAATCTTACTTAAAGATTTTAAGTGTGGTTACCAATGTACTAATCTCAGAAACTTAAGACTTGTTCCGAAGAGACCTTGATTTTAGCTTTCTACTTTGACTAATCACATTAGATTTGGGTTTTCCTATCAAAAGTTATCCATGGATGAAGTTTGATCGCTAATCGGTCCTTCAAACTTCATCCGCTAATGACGGCTAGCCCTAATTCCAAAACTAACTTCTAATTTGACTTTCAGTTCCTAAATTAATTCCTCTTTTTATGTTAGCTTTTTTGTTCCTCTTGGATGAAATTTGTTAGGTTTCATCCAACATGACTCCCTAACTTCATCCGCTCATAACTCCTTTGTTTTAGCTCGGATCTGGACGTGTTTTAGGTTTTTGGAAACCCCTAGCCCTCTACTATAGGATTTTAAAGTTAATTCTAACCAAAATTTGCTTCTTGCCTACCCTAGCTCTCGGCCTCCTTCTAATTATCTTGATAAAACAAAGTTAAACACAGAAGAGTGGGGTTTTTAGGGGCCCACCTCATATTGGAGGTCTTGGATCAACCGGTTGAGGTTCCCCCCCTCGGCCATGTCCCTCCTTCTTGGATTCTTGGCTCCTTGAGTGATTCTCGGATTGGAGAAGATTTTGGGACGAAGTGGTAGATGCGGTGGAATTTCTTTCTCCTTCTTCTTTCCACCCCTTCTTACACTAACCGACTTTGTCTTCCAAAGTTCTTTACCCGTTGACTTCACTCTTACACCTCTTATACCTTGGCCTTCCCAAGTGCTTATGTGGTTGACCTTTCTCTTACACCCCAAGGGCACGTTCTTTTTTACTCTTACGCTCACTCCTTTAGTGGTCCAAATTTGTTAGTTGAGATTTCCCTAATCCATCCACTAGCATGCTTCTTTCCTATTTCATCTCCCTCTTTGCTTGTGATGCTCAAGGTTTTTCGGTCATGGTGTGTGAGAGCTTGGGTGAGTCGTGCGTGGAGTGATTGTGTGAGCTTTTGCAGGTTGTTTGTGTGTTTTAATGACAATTTCTACTACAGCACGTATTCTTTAATCTACTTTCTCCATTTTCCTCCTTCCACCTTAAGGATATCCCCACTTCTGCTATCCTAATTTCCTATTTAGTCTTCCTCTTTTTCCCTCCTACCTCTAATATCCTAATTTCCTTTCCTAATTATCCTTTCTAATCATCCAAAAATACCAAAAAAAAGAACAACCAGACCAAAGGACCGATTTGGCCAAGGGAGTCGGGAGTCCAGCTGCTGCCGGGGAGTCGGGGTCCAGCTACCGGGGGGTCGGGTCCGGGTCTCGCCGGAGGAGTCGGGAGTCCAGCTGCTTGCCAGGGTCGGGAGTCCAGCTGCCGGGGGAGTCGGGATTTATGATAATTTCACCTAGTTCTAAATCCTAACCTAGTCTACTCCCGGGGGGGGGGTACGATAATGTTTTTACCAATTCCTAAGCCTAACTTAGTCTACCCCTAAGGGGGAGTATACCCTTTCGTGGAACCTATTTTTTGGAGGCTAAACTTTGAGGGTTTCTAAGCTTGTCTTGGAAACTAAACTTTGAACCGAGTTCTCTGGGGAGATCAAGGCTTCGCCATTGAGTTGGGTATAACACCAACTCTAGGATTTCTCCCTACCCGAGGGTTCAAAGCTTCGCCGTATGGCGGATTTTTTAACACGCACTCTAGGACTAGGGGGGGTAATAGTCAAAGCTTCGCCGTCAACAACGAGGGTTTACGTGACCACAAGCAATTTCAAAAGAGGAAGAAAAAATCGTTAGAACATAACCACCCTGGGGGGCCCACAACTCCACCGTACGGGGGGAGGACCACACGCCAAGGGTTCTTAGAAAAAGCAAAAGAGTTCCCCGACTGAGAGAGAACACTCGGAGGTTAATCTAGACACGCGGGTCAGAAAACACAATCCTCAAACACTAAAAGACCTCCCAGTGGGCGGCAAAGCCAAGGGGCTGCGGGGGGAGCTTTAGGATCAGGACAAAACTCAAAGAACTCCCAAGCAAGTTAGTGCTTCAAACAAGTACTTCAACTGACAAGTTGGTGACCAAAGTGATTCAACAATAAGCCAAATAATACCCAAGGCTACTCAAAACTCATAAACACAAAGGAAGAAGGACCCCCAAGACCTTCAAAAGCTGAAAATAGAACAACAACGGAGCACCACGTGCTCAAAACACCGTGGAAGTGCCTTCCGCTAAAATCGCCAAAAAATCCAACATAAGTTGGACCCACGGACCCAAAACATGAATGGGGGTGGTTTTGGAGAGAAATGAGGGCCCTTTTATAGGTTTCCCAAGGCCCTCACCTCCCCTCTTTTAACCTAGGTAACCCTATCAACTTGGATTTTCATCCTTATCTTCTAGGATTTTCACGTAGTTTGGGTTTTACGCTGGTCTAACACTCTAACTATTGGAGATTAACTCCAAATCAAAAACCAATTGCGCCATTGGCTTCAGAAGGCCATTTTTAGTCTTAAGACTGCCCTACCCCCTATTCTAACGCCAAAATCCCACCATAAACTATTGCCAACTAGAGTTAGTAAAAGAGGTAAAAATCTACTTTTTGGAGGTTACCTTTTCTGACAAAGGTGACTAGCCAGGGTGGTCTAGGAGGTCTTAGGGAGTAAGAAAAGACCCTTCGTTGACTTCGTTCCGACTTCGTGTGCTCCCGGGACGCCGGTCAACTCCACGTAAATCCCGCCACGTGGATAATTCGAAGGAATGTCGGTGATTCGGCCGTCTCCCGCTATCGAAACACCATGAAACTCGTCGGGGCGCGTTATTAGCATAAAAGAAACTATCCTAATTTTTAGTGAGATTTTACCGCGACCTGGGTAATTATCGTGAATTTCCCATCATGGTTTTAGGCGATTGACCGTCCGGAAGGAGTATTTCTTCAATCCAGAAAATTCCGAAACTTCTTGGGGAACCTCTCATGGGGTTTCCCAAGAGATTTGCAAGTTCACATCTTGATCTTGCATGTCTTGATACGGAGGGCAAAAAGATACCTCCGTTGGTTTACCGGCAGTCAGGGAATCTTCCGCATACGGGGGAATCTTGGCGAATGGATTTCGCTTTTGACTTCCCGGTATGGTTTAGAACCAAGATCACAATCCGGTGACTGTAGATTCTTCCACTGGCCTGTCTTGCGAAAGTGACTCCTGCAAACTAACAATTGGGGTTTCTACTATTCGTCGATGGGATGGGGAAACTGAAACCTCTCTTGGGGAATCTACCTAAGAATCTCCCTAGACTTCCCTCAGACCAATTTAGCCTAGCTTGGTCACTTGCATAGTGATTTTAGGCTATTTTGGGTAAGAACCCTCAAACCTTCTAGTTCCCACTACTTCTATGGCTCCAACCTATTTACAAGTGGGTTTTTTGGACTATTCTAAGGAGAAAAGGCTATTTAGGACCAAAGGGCATATTGGTATGTAACATGTCCATTCTGGTTTTACACTCTTTTTAGGGTTTTTTGTGTACAATTATGACATAAATTGCACAATCTAAGAAAAAAGAAGACTATGAGTCCCAAGTGACGAATTGGGAGCTCACAAGGATCAGTCTAACGAGTGGGACAAGACGCACTGAGCGCTGCCAAGGAAATGGACCCTCGAGACGTGGAAAGCAGTTTACGACTTTCCTCGCCCAGGAGACGGGATGGCTTCCCGGACACACAAATTCGCGGAGGGTAAGTTTTCTGACACTCCCCATAAGAAGGATGGTTACCTCGTGGCGGACTGCAAGAATGCTAGGGAGAGGAGATTGCTAGAGTTTATAGTTCCAATAGTGTATTCGGAACGCCCATCCCGGATCACCGTGACTTGGGCAAACACGATCTTCGGTGCCCTGAGCGGAGAAAGGAAGGTATTCTGGGGAGAGATAGTGAAGGATTTAGTGGGAAAGATGGTCTCTTCCCTAGGTAACACTAAGGCCACGGCAATTGGCCCCTTTCTCTTCCACCTCTATGATTATCTAGGGACACTTAGAGGTCATGAGAGGACCACCTATAAGGCTGCAGCCACCATCCAGAAGTTTAACATCGTTCCTCCTAAGAAACAAGAGGAAGAGGTAGGAGAGGAATCAGAGGGAGGATCTTCAGAAAAGAAGGAGGAATCCTCAAAGAGAGCCAGAGAGGTCTCCCTCCGGAAGCAGAAACCTAGGGATAAACAAAAGGAGTCCGAGGAACCGGAAAGTTTACGGGATGAGTCACTTGGAAGGATCATTAAGGATCTCGAGAGGATTCGTGAGGAGCTGAATGCCGAGAGAGGAGCAGTCCAGGATGTGTGCGGACTGTTTGGTGGAATCGAGGTAGTTGGGCTCACAAAGAAGGTAGAGGGTTTACTTTGGGATAAAGAATCCCGGAAGTGGAAAACCCAGGTTAGAGAGTTGACTGAGAGGAATGAGGAATTGACCCGGAAGTTAGAGAAAAGTGAGGCAGGAAGCAAGGAGGTTAGGAAACTATCCTCCGAGGCTGAGGCCACACTTCGCAAAGTCCGGAGCTTTGTATCTTACTCGGGCAGTATGATCAACAAAGCTAAGTTGTTTGACGAAGGGATCCTGAAAGAAGGATATGAAGCAGCCGTGAAGACAGTGTTGGTGCTGGCGGAGTATTCAACGTCAATGGAGAAGATGATGTACGAGATCTAGGACGTTCTTCAACAGTCGGGGTTCTATCAAGACCCGAAGAAAGCGCCCATGTCCCCACCTGTCATTCCTAAGCTAGAAGATAAGCCGAAGGAGGAGAAGACACCTAGGAAGGGAACCTCCAAACTGAAGCCTGAGGAAGGGGAAGGATCAGTACGTGCATCCGGATCCAAGGAGAAGAGGAAGTCCGGATCCGACCTCGGGACCCCCCAGAGTATGGATTCAAAGCAGTCTCCGAATGTTCCCAAGTCAATGAAGAAGAAGACAACAAGCAAGCGTGCCAGATAGGGTTGTCTTCCCCGACACCGCGACATCGCGACAACTCGATGTCACGCGACATCCACTAGAGCTCCCGCGACGTCTAATAGAGTCAACTTTACCTTTGACTTTCCGAAAAGGTAAATACCCTTTTACCTACGCCACCTGGATGCCATGTGGCGCTCGCATGGCAGAATTTGGAGCGCATGCGTGTGTGGCGACTTCGGGTACAGCGCGACCTCGGATGTGGGCAACCTTGGATACAGGCGACTTCGGGTAAGGGGACCGCGGGTGGGCGACTGCGGATATGGCGACCGCGGGTGGGAGCTTGCAGGTGGTCGACCGCGGGTAGGGGCGACCTCGCTTGGAGCGACCACGGGTGGGCAGGGTTGACCGGAAGTCGCCCACTGGAATCCGTAGTCGCATCCAATGGACCCGAGGTCGCCGTATGAGGGACCCGCATTCGCCTACTGGGTACTCGAGGTCGCCCAAGTGGACCCGAGGTCGCCCAAAACCTGCACCCGAAGTCGCCTATTGGGACCCGAGGTCGCCCAGGCGAACACGGAGTCGCCTAGAATCTGTACCCGAAGTCGCCTACTGGGACCCGAGGTCGTCCAAAATCTGTACCCAAAGTCGCCGTATGCGCGGTCGCTGGAGTCGCACGCGCCTGTCCAAACCTAATTCACCCGTGCTCGCCCCGCCTATAAGTTCACTCGCCCATGCCATTGCTCCCACCTTCATTCTCCTTTGAGGCTTTCGGTCTTGTATCCGTAATTGGGTGCATGCGTTACCCTCTCGTTGAATATTTATTTCTTCTTGGATTCATCCAACCCTTTGTTACCACGAGTTCTCAACACCGACAATTCCAATGGCCACCGGGGGAAGTAGCGGCGGATCACTACCTATCCTGCACACTGCAGTTGTCACTCCTGGTGTAGCCAGAAAGGCTCTTTTAGATAAGGGGCGGAAGCGTAGGGGTACTGTTCATCGCAAGCGATGGCACGTGTTGAACAGCCCAGACCACCTCGCTTTTAAAGGCTGGGAAGAGGAGACCGAGCCGTGGACAATACAAACCTGTGAAGATTACATTGAATGGTGCCACATCGGGAAGTTGTTTCCGGCATGGCGCCATCATTACAACCGGCGCACCAATAAGGCAAACCTGAAGTATTATGAAAGTCCAACTTTCGTTCAAAGGTGCGTGGAAGTGTGGCAGGTCCTCTACAAAACCCCTTTCGTAGAGGGGAATGAGGTTACTCTATGCATTGCCAGAGGAGCGTATGCTGAGGTGGCATTGAAAAAGGAGGTTGACTGGAGCACGATATAAGAAAGTCCGTACGTCGAACGGCCAGAAATTGGATTAATCCCAAGAGGGACTTTGAAATTTCCAGAGGGCGGACTTGGACCTATTCGAAGTGATCTTGGGGGGGACACCTAGTATTTTACTACAAACCACGTGCGAACAAGTGGTTTCTAATGAACTATAATTTCAACTTAAAATTTTGAGGGTTGCTTAATAATGACTATAGGTTTCTATTGCCAAAATTTCAAACTAAAATAATAGTCGAAATGATTTGTACAAGAGGTTGAAAATGGCCTAAAACGGCATGTTTTTCAACTCAAATATTTATAGAGATCACATTTAGATGACCATTGCATCAATACTCAACTCAAAATGAACTTTCAATAGAGAGCTATTTTTAGGAATTTTTTGTTCATTTTTTAGACAATTTTTTAGGATATAATATAGGGTTGTGAAAGTTATTTTTCAGTTGTACAGTGTATCTAATTACTTCAAAAATTTGTAACTAATTATCATTAACAAATAAAAATATCAATAATTCAAAACATAAACTTTTGAAGTAGGAAAATCTAGTCGTATTTTTTTTATTTCATTTTATTTAAATTTTAGGATATAATATAGGGGGTCCAAAGTTTTGTTCGCACGTGTTTTCTAATGGACACTCTAAGTGACCCCCCCGAGGAAGTGATCCTTGAAACAAAGAGGCTCTTGAAGTTCCCACTGACGAATCGGAGGAGGATGAAGATTCCGATGGCACACGAGTCCCAAGGACAACACGAGTCAAGGAGCAGCCCGTAGCCCCCGTGGAAATTCAGGTTCAAAATATTGAGGCACCTTCATCATCACGAGGACGGAGAATAAAACATCCTCCAAAGGTGCGGCGTTCCACAAATCGAGTCAGATCTGCACTAGCCTCAGCGACGGTTTCAGGCCCACCGTTGGCAGAAGAGGATGATGTCAATGTCTTCGACTTTGGACCAAATGAGGACTTACCCGTGGACGGAGGTGTTCGTACTACCATTTCCCAGCCTTGAGCGACTCCAGCTGACAACACTGTGGCGTTGTGTAAGGCCCTCGATATCTTGAAGACCAAAGACTCCACGATTGCCTCACTTCAGTCGGATGTCAGGAAATTGCAATCACTTTGCGATCACAAAAGCGCTATTATATCTCAACAATCTAAAGAACTACAACGCCTTCGGGAGAAAGAGCGAGAAACGTTGACTTTGTCTGACATGGACGACCCCTTCATTGAGCATGATCCACATCATCTGGACAAGGTTGTAGGGGACCTCACCGACGACGTCCATGGACAGACTCCTCCTACCAAGCGTAGCAAGCGTTCTTCACTTCTTCCAATTGCGCTTCTTCCTACCATCACAGAAGACACTACCGCTGACACGAATGATCTCCGTAAGACCCAAGATTCACTTTCGTTTCCTGTTGTTCCACGCCCCGTACAGTCGGTGAAGAAATCGGGACTTGAAGAGGAAAACCGTACTCTTCGAGCGCAGTTGGGAGAGTTGGCGGCCACATACTACTATTGGAAGGTCGCCTGCATTCTCTCCGTGGACAGATCACAACAAATTGCCCAAGAGTTGGATAAAGTTTCAAAGAACTTCATTGCAAGCGCTCCTAAACGGGAGAATGGACTCACATCTTAGGCATTGCTTGATACCCTTTTTCCTAGTGACATGCCCATGTTGGAGTTGCCTGGGAAGACTGTCATAGATTGGACACAAAATGGGTGGGACCACATGAACCACAAGTCTTCCCACCTTGACAAAGAGCAACAGAAGTTGCTGTGGCCGAAGCCTGCACATTTCGTCTTGGACCACACCAAATGCCCCATATGTCTAGATCCATTTGGCTCCGAAGGAAGTTGGGCACTTGGATCCTGCCCACATGTATACCATCCTCAATGTCTCATCACGCAATGCTTGATTAGGCAACGTTGTGTCATATATTCAGCGCCATTCCATGAACGGTTGTATGCCATGTTCAACTTGATGACTTACATGCCACTTTCTTGGGAACACAGCAGCGACACAACGGATGAAACAAGATTTTGGGGCCAAGACTTGCTTTGGAGTTGGCGACAAGGCTTTCATGATAAAGAACCGAGAGATGTTAGCTCGCAATTGAACTGGAAAACAGACCCGGCTGAAATTGCGGCCGCTGCACCCAGGCTAATGGGAAAGGGAGCACAACATGAAGAGAAGAGGGCGTTCTTCTTCCAATGCCTTGGTGGATATTTCGATAAGAGCTCCGCAACCTTCAAGTGGGGTCCTCATCCGGAGAAGCATCGTTGGAATTTTCAAGGCGAAAGGATGGCCAATTGTGATGAAAATGCCTCCATTCAAGAGTTGAATGATATGCAATACATGGACTCCACGTACGGGCCTTATTACCAAAGTCAAGCATTGGACTATCTATTGGAAAAACACTCTCCACAAACCCAAAAAACCCTCCTAGCTTTGAAGGATTCAAATGTCTTAGAATCCATTTTGAACGCAGATGGACAAGCTTCTCGCACTCGTGCAAAGCGCAAGCTGGGGGTTGGAGAGTCATCCAATTCTGAACGTGGCAAAGGAAGCGGTTCTCAGAACGACCCAAATGTTATCAATTAGACATTTGTTGCAATCATTTACTTGAACATTACTTCTCGTTATTAGATGTAATGTAAGGCTTATACATATGGACTCATAGTATATCCATGGTCGCCTAGCTGAGTAATATGTGTTGTTTTTTATTTGTTGCGTCAATTCCAGTTCTACGGCTTTATATTTTTCTCATGCATAGCAATTATATATTGCTTGGATTTTTTAATATATACTATCCTCGCAATATTATGAGTCAATTTTCTGCGCGAGGAATAAATGTTTGTTCTCATTTTGGGTTTTATTACTCTACTATTATATTGAAAGAAATATCCCCCAAAAATGTCTCCTCCTCTCACTTTAAAGTTGAATTTTTTTTAAAAGGTCTTACATCATGTTAACTAACAATAAGGGGTTTTTTCCATTTCAGATTGTTATAAAAAATATACTCAACTATGATGAACTTCTAACGCTAAAATATAGTTGTTAGTGGGGTATAAAAAGATATTGAACCCACCAAAAATGCAGCTGCTCAAGGGAAAGAAATTGGTGCTCTTCTTCTTGTAAAAGAAAGATCCTACAAGGCTACAATATCTTAAATGAAAAAAAAAGGTTAGGTTCCCTAAACAAAAATTACTAATATAATATAGGAAAAAAATGGCTACATTGAACTTATTAAAATCATCCTTGTTCCTTACTTACCCAAAAAAAATGGAATTTACTCGGTTTCAAGGTACCCCAGAATTTGGAATATGAATATAAAAGAATAGTGGTGCAATTATTTTTACGAGGGAAAGTTTTGAAAACTTCTTAAATAGATTAAAAAATATTTATTATTCGCTTCAAAATATATTCAGATATACGCAAGTTTTTATTTAAATAAACATATACAAATTTGGATTCTTATTTTAAAAAGCTTAAGATGTAAAGAAGAAATATAATAAGTGCTCTTCATCCTTTGGAAAAAAGGTTCATCCGTAACTTACCAAAGAATGGAGGCTTTCCCATAATGGAAAACATAAAATTGGAAGAATATCAATGCGATTATTCTTCTCATTTGTAAACCTAAGTTCTCACAATTTCTGGAAAAAATTTCAAATAATATATTATTTGCTTCAAAATGTATCCATGTATACTAATAAACAAAATGGATTTTCGGTTCTTTATCCTAATAATTTTAACCCCTCAAGGCCGAAGGCCTTTTTTCTGCCAAAAAACACTTAAAACTGTCATTTCTATAGCAAGGATTCCAAAAATTTGAAAAAAAAAAATTTGGAAATTGAATGGTAGGATCTTATCCCTAACTAGTATGAGAATGTGAGGAAAAAATTTCAGAATTCTGGACCGCACAAATTGCAAGATATCTACGTTTAAATTGGAAAAAGCGAGTATTTCAGCACATTGCGAGACTATATTTTTAGACTTTAAACATTTTTAACTTAAAATTTTTGGACTACAAAGTTTTGAGCTTTAAATCATTATAGTGGCAAATTGAGTTGAGACTTGAGAGTCTAGGGAAAAAAAGAATATTCAAAAAAACTTAATTATCATTCCTAAAAAAGTTATTAAGTAGAAGTCGACACGAGATATAAGGAAAGTCTAAAATATTTATATATATTAGATGGAATTAAAATACAGTAATCCCACTGGTGACATTGTTCTAGCAAGTAAACTAAACCAAGAGAATTTATTTTTTGTGAAAAATTGCAAAAATAGCATTCAGAAATGAATCCTACAAGTTATTTTCTTCAAGAAGATGCTCTAACTGCCCAAAAAACAATAATGTCCCTATTAACTTTCTCATAACAATTCCAAATAAAATGAACCAAAGCTTTCCAGATAGACAAAAATATTATCTATGAAAAGAAAAATACAAAAAAACAAAATCCAATTCCTGCCAAATGTTTTTTCCTACCTAGACTGCCCAATTACGACAAAAAGTAACATATTTTGCTAGAACTTTTCACTCCTATTTCCAAATGTGCTTAAATTTAGTGTATATGAAAGATATTTTTATTGCGCCCACCTTCTATTAAAATTTCAGCTTAAAATATGGAATTCTCTAGTGACACGTACTTGCCCAAAATTCCTCTACAACCAAAAATCACATGCTGGTCCTCTAGGGGTTAATTCATAAATCACCCAAGCATTGAGTTCTATGAGTAGAAATCAAGAATTCAAAATACAATGAAGGAAAAAAATCATACCTCTTTTTTTTCTAAGCAAGAGTTTTGGAAAATAAATAGATATAAATTCTTGTTTTTATTTAAAAAAATTTAAGATGTAGAGAAGAAATATAATAAGTGCTCTTCTTCCTTTAAAAAATAGGTTCATTTGTAATTTACCAAAAAAAGGAGGGTTTCCCATTATGAAAAACATAAAAATGGAAGAGTAGCAATACGATTACTCTTCTCCTTGTAAACCTAAGTTCTCATAATTTCTAGAAAAAATTGGAAATAATATATTATTTGCTTCAAAATATATACACATATACTCATAAACAAAATGAGTGCTCTTTTTTTCATCCAAATTATTTTCATTTGTAAATTACCGAAGCTTAGAGTTCTGCAAGTAGAAATGAAGAATTCAAAATATTTCGGACTTCTTCTTCTTCTAAGCAAGATTTTTTATAAATAAATAGGTACAAATTCCTGTTCTTGTTTAAAAAAATTTAAGATATAAAGAAGAAATACAATAAGGGCTCTTCTTCCTAGAGAAAAAAGGTTCATTCGTAACTTAGCAAAGAGGCAAAGACTGGAAGCTTTCCCATAATGGAAAACATAAAAATGGAAGAATATCAATGTGATTACTCTTTTCATTTTTAAACCTAAGTTCTCACAATTCCATGAAAAAAATTGGAAATGAAATATTTCTCAAAAATACCAAGAAAATGGATTAATTATCATGATTTCTTAAATATGGTATTCTTTTCACTGGAACAATGTAGTCCCATAACTTACCAAAATGAAGAGGGTTCTTATTTTGGAAAAAGAACCAAAATATTGGTAAGAAAATGGATTGGTATTGTTGCTCGTGTACCGAAAATACATCACTGTAATTGTGAAAGAAAATGGATGTTATTTTAGGAAATAAGCAGGCCTCCAACAACAACTACATATAAAACGTGTATTATTCTATACAAATAAAAATTGAACTATAATTATAAAATTATCATTCATTTTCTTGTTCCCAACCAAAGAAAGGCTCAACAAGGATTTAAAAAATAGTCCAAATACACGTGGTAAAAGAATGACAATTAGGGACTTTGGAAGGAAAAAAAATGGAATTTCTTTTTCTATTCAAAGTCCATTACATCCAAAAAATGGTGCCCAAAACGTCAAATTCGTACTGAGCTCCTACATGCTTCTAGTATTGATCACAAAATCGCTTCTCTTTGGCTCTGGTCCAATCCTCTCTTGTTCTACAAGGCTTGCATCCTTAGTATCTTTGCTCCACTGCAGCCATTTCTACAGAAAATGAAGTTCGCACTCCAGCAACTCAAATTTCCTAGAACTTGCGTGTACCATCTCCTTGTAGAGCTTCACCAACTTCCGAAGCATTGCTAATTCTTCGGGAGTGCTACCATACTCAAGAGCCATAATGGAAGGGCATAACTCCTTAAACTCTTGGATTGCAATATTGTAAAATTCTTTTTCTTTCTCAGCTACTTGGACATCGATGCTTTTCCTTTGATGTTGCAGCTGCCCACACTTGCATTCCAAGAGTTGGAGTTGCCTTTGATATACTGCCACATCATCCATCATGTGAGCGCGGCCCTCCTCTCTCTTCTTGAAATAATTATCTTTACTTTTCTTCAAATCAGCCAAGTACTTGTCATTTTCAGAAATGGCTTTCTTGACCGCCTCAGACTCCGTCCGCAAAGATGACACAAGACCCTCGTCACATTCTGGTGAAGCTTCATTTTTCTTCAAGTCTTCCCATTCCATTGTGGCTTCAAGCAAAGCTTCTCGTGCACTTGCTATCTTAGCACTCAACATATCTTCATCGTCTCAAGAATCGTCCTTGCTCAGACCGCCACCGTGCTCCAAGAATATGTGGTCCACGCACTTGGGCTCCACATCCTCCCTGCACTGTTCATGTTTGTGGAACAGTGTTTCGGGCTCCTCAACCTTCTTCTTCCCCTTCTGGTCAGCCGTCGCCTTCGAGGCTGACTTATAAAAATCCATGAGAGCGAGTGCTTCTAGGTCTTCATCGAACTCATACTCATCGTATTCATGGGTGCGCTCATCTGAGCTAGAAGCAACTGACCACACTACCTCTTCGTCGGGAATGCACAACTTCCTCGGTTTAACCAATGGCAACTTCTTCTCAACATCAACTCGTTCATCTTCAACCAAGAGTGTTGGGTCCTCTGGATGGTCTCCAATAGGCAACTCCTTTATGGTTGTCCAATCCACCCGCTTCAGAAGTTTACATTCGGTACACACCATTTGGACAAGATACAAAGGAAAACTGTCGTTTCGATACGGCTGCTCCTTTAGATACAACTCCCTCCATACCTGAAGGCATCTCTTCTTGAAGTCTTCATTTTTGCAATATCCAAGATTTGCCTTGTTAGACTCCACGTGCAGCTTGTGTCGCCAGAGCGGAAACAGCTTGTCGATGTGGCACCAATCCACATATTTTTTAACTGTTTCATAACTCCAAGGCTTAGGTTCCTCCTTCCAACCCAAGAAAGCCTTAATGTGTGGATGCAAAAGGATAGGCACACGCTTCTTGTGAGTTTTTCCAGTCCTCTTCCGTGGCATGTCACGACGTGCCTTCTTCTGTTGCTGAGTCAATGGGTTTGGTTGGGCCTCATCCTCCATGACGATCACTTTGTACATGGACAACGAGTCTAGGTACTAAGTTTAATATTCTAATACCAAACTTGTACTACACGAGCATGAAAATCCTAAACCGGTGGTATATCACATTTACAAAAAACATACATTTACAAATATATATTCAATTTACAATACCCAAATGTCAAGCCGCCAACAATCCGATGCACGGAACGAAAGCCACAAAAATGAAGTGGAGAGACAAAATGTCCCCCTCACAACTCTAACCCCTAGCCCATGAGCATGCAATCACCTACTTCGAGGTGCATGAAAGACGGTGCGTAGGGCCTGAAGTGGAGAACGCGTGTATAGGAGAACGCTCATATACCCGAGGTCTCGTGGGGGCGAGTGCGGGTCTGGGCGACTTCGGAGGAGGCGACCTTCTGTCCTGGGCGACCTCGGGTCCAAGGAGAACGCGGGTCCAGGAACCACGACCGCCGGAGGGGAATTCAGCGACCGCACGTGGAAACTTGGACGACATCGTGTGGCAAAGAAGGCGACTGCGAGTCTTAGGCGACCTCGTGTCCTGGATCCCAGACGACCTCGGGTCCAGGGCGACCTCGGGTACTGGGCGACCTCGGGTACTAGCTTCCAGGGCGACCGCGTGTAGTGGGCGACTGTGCGTCCATCTCCACTACACTAATAATGGTATTTAGTGTTACCTACACTAATTGATTTCAAAATGTTATAGCTTTTTATTTTTGATGAATATTTTTACCAAGACCATAGGTATTGATATGTTCCATAGTTGCGGTTGTCAATGAATGTAGTTGGTAAAAATATTCATCAAGAGTAAAAATTTACGGCGTTTTGAAAGCAAGTAGTGTGGGTAACACTAAATACCATCATTAGTGTAGTATCGCATCTCTTGGAAAAAGGCTGTCCACATTTTTGGAAATTTGCTCTAGGAGTTGTGAACCCTTAAGCTTTGGCCTCTTCTTATGAAATTCAAAAGTACCGATACATAATATTGGCGGTCTAAGCTTGGGAAACAGGAGGCTCACATCTTTAGAACAGTTCAATAGAAGATCATACGATTACATATGCACAACATACATTTTGTAATGTTTTGCTCTTTGAAATAGACATACCATTTTTTAGTGACTTTTTATCCTTGTGTTGAAACCCGGCGGCCTTACAAATTGAACATTTTTGTAAACATTTTTTATATAATTTGGGTGTGGATTTCTAGACTTGTTTATACGTGGTAAGCTTTCAGTCATTCCATTGATATGAATGAATCAAAAGTTATGAGGGTTTAGAGTTAGCGGACAGTTTTGGATCCTCTAATTTCAAATGAACTTTACAGTCCTCTACATTACTCAATTTCCAATATTTCCCTTAGAAAAATAAATCATAGGATGTAGATTATTCATTACAATATGGCAACCATTGAATTTGGCATATTTCAATTCTATAATCAAATTCTTTGCAATTTAGTAATTAGAATCATTCGCTATTTCTTTCCACATGAAATTTCTGGCCAATATGTTCTACAACTCCAAATGATTTGAACAGATTAACCCGGAAAGGTTTTTGACTATGTTTTCACCAAAACAGCTCCAAAACTGCCATTTCAAATACAAGTACCAAATTTTAGAAGAAAAACAATTTTGAACAAACATAACCGTAGGATCTCGTAATATATCGGTTAAAAAAGATGTGGAAAAAATTTCATAATTTTCCACCATGTACATTGCAAGATATTATTGTTTGAATTGAAAAAAAATCCTTTTTTTGTCCTTGCCTGGAAGAAAACAGGCAACTGCCCTTATAGTTGTACAACATATAGGGAAAAAATAGTAAGTAGAAAGAGGTAGAGAATGACTCAAAATACTAAATTGTAAAGAATTTTGTTATGGAATTGAAAAATGCCAATCCCATCGGTTGTAATGTTGTAATAAACAATCTACACCCAATTTTTTTATTTTCTTTCTAAAATATTAGAATTTCAGTTCAATACAGGACTTCAAAGTTTATTTTAGAATATAGATTCCTTAACTACCCTCAAACTAAAACTACTCTTCACTTTTGACTCATTCATCCAAATGGAATGATTCAAAGCTTTCCATACATATATAAATTTATACAAGCAATTTCAAATTTCGAGAATCCAAAAAAGGGATTTTTCAAGACTTTTTTGTGGTTGCCCACTGATTGTGGAAAATGACATATCATGCAATAATTTTTTAACCATATAGTAAGAAGTTATGAAAATTGTTGAACCTTGAATCTACACCTGAGACACATCTTCTTTGAAAATTTCAAAGTCGCTTAATAAAAAGTTTATTTGTAGTGAACTGCTCTAAATCGCTATGTTGCCAAAAAATAGTGTTTTGTCCTTTAGGCATTAACCCCTAAATGCCCAAGGCCTTTTTTGAACTTCTAGGAATTTGCTTTTAATTGAACAAGAAGCCAACATTTTGTTAAGTTCTATCAATTTTTAATGAATTTTAAGTTTGTAACCGTACAAATTCAAACTAGACATGTTAGAGGCCACATACAAAAAGAAAACACAAGAACATCACTTATGAATTCAAAGACTATAATGTTCAAATATGAGGGTGTTCAAATTGTGAAAGTGACTTGAAGTCTTTCAATCTTCTTTTCACATGCCAAATCTACGAAGTTGGTCATCACAAGAATATGACCTAACATGCATAACCCCAATCAATTTACAGGTTCTCAAAATGTACTCTACAATTTCTTAAAATGAATTTCTAAGGTCATTTTTCCTTCAAGATCTAGTGTATTTAGGGCTCATTTCCAAGAGCCCTCAACACTACAGGAAGTGAAGATTGCAATGGATACCTTTGCACAAAATCTTCAATAGAAAATTCATAATCCATCAATTTCAAGATCGGACTTTTGATGCTAACACTAGACTTGAAAAAGAATATTTCAAAAATATAAATTATTAAAAATAGCAACTTTGTTAGGTTTTAGCTCGGGGGGGTCACTCTATGCATTTACACAACCCACGTGTGGCAAAGTTTTTGGACCCTCTATTTACTTCTTAAAATTTAAATTAAAGAAAACAAAAAAAATTAGAATAGTTTTTTCTACTTTGAAAGTTTAGATTTTGAATTATTGATATTTTGTTTGTTGATAATAATTAGTTACAAATTTGTGGAGAAAAAAGATACTGACACTGTAGAGCTGAAAATAACGTTAGACTTCCTATTTACTTTATAAAATATTGTCTAAAAAATGAACTAAAAATTTCTAAAAATAACTATATATTGGAAGTTTGTTTTTCTTGAGTATTGATGCAATAGTCATCCAAATGTATACTCTATAAATGTTTGAGTTGAAACTTATGCCATTTTAGTTCACTTTTCAACCTATTCAAATAGTCATTTTTTATGTTATTTGAGTTGGAAATTTTTGGCAATAGAAATCTATAGTCATCATTAATCAAAGTTCAAAATCATAGGCTGAAATTATAGTTTATTAAAAAATAAATAGGGAGTCAAAAAATCACTTCACTGCACGTGGTACTCAAAATCTCTATAGAATGACCTCCCTGTTAGGTTTTAGGGTACTTCAACGTTTTGTTGACACCGAAATTTGGTGCCTCGGGAATTTAGAGGTTAAAGCATGTAGCAAACTTCTGTTTGAAAAAAGGTCAAACAGAGCACTACCATTTTAGCCATTTTCCCATCATAGACAAGTGAGCTGCTGCAGTGCAGCTACCCTACTTTGTGTAGGGCCAAAAAAATGAACAAAACAGATTTGAATGCTTCTCTTCCAATCCACACAGTGGAAATTCTTGAAATGTTGATCTAATATTTTAAACACAATGTACGGAAAGATCCAACGATGACATGAGTAAAAAAAATGTTTTTTTCCAAATATTAGGTACTTGTATCAGAAATGGCATTTTCAAAGCGTTTTCAATGAAAACAAAGTCATGGAACTTTAGGGGTTCAGGTTCTTATTTGACTTCTTTTATCCACCTCTTATTTCAAGGGCCACTTTCTAAAGTCAAAGATATATTTCTTCCTGTAAGAAGTATCCAGACCTTGTAAACTACATCATCTTTGCAAATGAAAATCTTTATATCATACACAATACAAATGCTCTAGAACGATTACAACAATTTTACTAAAAAATTAATAGATACATAATAGCATTTCCGCAAGTGTCAGATGTTCTTCCATTTATTTGTTGTTTAACATGGTCTACAAAGGATTAAAACTCCATTATTACATTATCAAACATCAAATGAAATAATAGATGACAAAATGACTATGCAACAATATCCATTCACCAATACATGGATTTTTCATATCTTAGGTGTACCATTCACATGTTTCAAAGCAAACGAATCCACTTGCATCGCATCCCAAAGTTATAGATAGTTTGCTCAAAGAAATTCAAATTAAAAATGATGTACATGGAACTTGGCAATTTCCAGACACATCAATTGCTTTCAATAACACACTCTACGTGCTAGAAATTTTATTTCTCGTAATCATGTACCCTATACAAAATGAGAGGCGCAAAATATGGCCAACTACTTCATTCCTTCAAAGTTCTAAACTCAAAACATCAAGTCCTACACTCCCACTACAAAGGTGAGTCACGGAAAACTGCTTCCGGGGGCTTCATGTTCCATGGTGGAGCCATTAGCGATGTCGTCAACTCCATACATGTTGATCTAATCTTCGGGTCTGGGTGCACGAGTTGACCCAACTTATACGCAAAGAACCTAGACCCGTTGGCATCCTTGAATAGGTCCCTGTCGAATTCACTCATCTCACCAATCTTCATCCATTCGGTCAACTTCCCAATAGAGTATGAGTCCGATTGCTGCGTATATTTCCGCGTTGATTGCATAATAGATATGCTCGTATCCGAATTTGGAGGCCCAAACTCATAAAACAACTCAGGAGCCACCCACCAACGACGAGATTGTTCTTCCTGCTTCTGTACCTCATTTGGATATCCATAATGTGATGGGGCTTTTTCGTCAATACGACTTGCAATTCCCCAATCACAAATCCCAATGTGGATTATCTCGTTCAAATAATCGGGAAAATGCAACATTATATTCCTCGGAGACAAGTCATTGTGCAGCACCAAGGACTTGTGCATGAGATTAGTCACGAATACGAGAGCCCACACCAACTTCGCCTTGTGCCTTTGAAAGAGGCTAACTTCTTTTTGTTTCTCCTCTAGAAGTTCCCTCACTTGCCTCACTTCGTTCCATTCAACGCTTATTGCCACCTTCTTATCGAGTGACTTCAACTCATCAAGGTTGCCACTGTTCGACCATAACGTGTACGATTCCATGCTTTTCCCGTTAATGGCAAAAAATTTAACTATAGCTGGATGATTTAAGGGACATGCCAAGGCCTCTATTGACCGTTCCACCCTTGCATCATGCTTGTTCTCGGTCTTTGGCATCTTCTCAGCAAGAGCGATGTGTGGCAGGATTGTGTCCATCCCTTCAATGCGCACCTTGCGCACCTTTCCGTATCCACCTTGACAATCGTATCTAGTGAGGGCCACCACCTTCGCCAAAAGAGAGATCCATATGAGGGACAATCCACCATCTCGCGCTAACGCCGACGTTGTAGCATCATTTTTCCACTTGAATCCCCTCGCTCTATGCTTTGAGAGTTTCATTGCTGCTTTGTGCCACTAGTCCATCTTCCCACGGAATTCAATGGCACCTTCATCTCCTGGATATCCTGGGACTTCCGGTCGCATTTCCTCCATCAATCTGTGCGTGTTGAAGATGCATGGCACGATAACATCATCAAGCCAGCGGTAGATATGGTTATTGTAAGTTAACTCCACGTCGCAAAACTCCTGCGATTCTTTGCACTTACTTAAGATTTGTGCTGACAAATCATCCGTCAACTTTAAGCTACCCGTGGTTGGATCCCTCAAGTAGGTGGCCTCCAAGAACTCTACACTTTTTCCCTCATACCATTCCAGACACACCTTGTATGCATACCTTGTATAGGGTACAAGAGGATACGTTGGGTCCCTCTCATGTGCTGTCCTCTTCTTCTTCTTCTTCGACCGACGTGTACTCCCCGTCACTTGACCTGTAGATATAGGCACTTCAAACTGCTCTGGATCGTCCCGGGTCCAAATTGGACTTCCGCCACGTGCGACTACCTCCCACCGGATTTGATATGGTTGTGGTTTCGGAGAAGGTGGTCGTTGTTTTCCGTAAGTTTGTGGATGAAAACTGCAAAAACTTCCCCCCCCAAGTCCAAATTCACCTCCGGCCCACGAGCACGCAGTCACCCACCACAAGGCGGATGAAAGACCATGCGCAAGGCCGGGAGTGGCGACCGCGGGTGAGTGCGAATGCTTAAGTAGCCGCAATCGCCCTGGGGCGACCTCGGCTTCTCGGAAGGGGCGCGTGCGGGTATAGGGCGATCGCGTGTACGGCGACCGCGTGTCCCGGGCGACTGCGGATGGGCGACCGCGTCTCGGTGGGTCGAATCCAGAATTCAGAACCTATAGGGCATGATCTGAAATTTTTGGAACTTCAGAGGGGCAGAATTAAATAGTGTACATACAAGTAAAAGGACTAATCTTCATTTTCCAAATAAACACTGAGGAAAGCAATTTCCCGGGACCTCTTCAAAGTTTTCTTTCATTTAGAATTGGGTACCTTGGAGATTTTTACCCCTAAATGCACAAGGCACCCAAATGTGGTGCTCAAGACACTTTGAAGTTAAATAAAACCTTAGTTGCAATGGATCGCTCCATTTGTTCAAAAAATAAAAATAAAAATAAAAATAAAAATAAAACCTTAGGAAATTGCTATTTTGAATATTTCAAATCTTCGAAAGGTTGTTTTTCAAGTGTAGTTTTAGCATCAAATATCCGATTTTGAAAATGAATGATTATGATTTCTCTATTCAAGGTTTTCTGCAAACGTACCCAGTGCAATCTACACTTTTTGTACATTTAAGGGCTCTTGGAAATGAGCCTCAAATACAGTATATCTTGGAGAAAAAATCACACTAAAAATTCATTTACAAAAATAGTAGAGTACATTTTGAGAAGTCATAAATTGATTGGGGTTGTATTTGTTAGGTCCTTCAACAACATATTATTTTGGTCTTCAATTTTTCTGACTTAACATGCAAAAAGAGAGGTCGTTTTAACAACCCGATGGTCAAACATTATAATCTTTCAATGATATTGCTGTGTGTTCTCTTTTCCTATGCGATCTCTAACATGTCTAGTTTGAATTCGTACGATTACTAGTCCAAAAAAACCAATTCAACTTATGAAAATTATGCCTTCTTATTCTATTTAGAGCAAACACCAAGAGGCTCAAAAGTACAAATTGAGTCTGTGCAATTTAGGGGTACCTTAGAGACAACCGCAATATCATAACATTCGCTGAAACCCGGAGTCGCCTGGTACCTCAGGTTGCCCAAAATCCGAACTCGCCCATGTCCGTGAAGTTCAGAAGAAGAACAAAGTGCTGCACAAAACCCCTAAACCGCTCAACATACTTGAGGTCGCCTACACACGAAGTCGCCCACACACCCGAGGTCTACACAGAGCCCATAATTCGGCACAACGGAGCAGGGCCTGCACTCGAGGTCGCCCAATTCGCCCAAGACCCGAGGTCGCCCCACCCAAGGTCGCTGAGGACAGTGTTTCCTGTCGAGCACAAGAGTTTCCCCACATGAGGTCGCCCGTACCCGCGTTCTCTCAACTGTACCTGAGGTCTCCTCAAACTCGAGGTCGCTCATGCCAATGTGGTTCTCAGCCCCTCCTCACCTGAGGTCGCCCCAACCGAGGTCGCCCACACACGAAGTCGCCCACACACGAGGTCGCCCAGGACAGTGTTCTCTCAAAGACAGCGGAGGCTCGTACCCGAGGTCGCCCACCACCCGAGGTCGCACTATGTTAGCATTTCAAGGAGCAGTCGTGAAATTTAACTTCGTGCAATTTGAAAGGTCTCCCTAAACCCTAAACCCTAGACCCTAAAAGAAAAGAACTTCAAGAGATAATTCAATTCACTCTTTTCTCTTTCCTCTAAAGAAGTTTTATACATTTGTATAATTTTTCTCAATGTTCATTTGCATTCATGAATTTCATTTCTACTCATAACACGTACTTCTCAACCTATGAATATGGGGCAAGAAGTTCCATTCTTTACCCTAAGTGATTCCTAAGTCAATGAAAAATAATTCCATCACTTAATATCCTACAGCACACCCTTCCCCCAGCCCATTTTTTTTTAATCCTAAGTGCATTTGAACATAATGAAAAATAACTCCATCAAAATAATTCCATCACTTTGTATTTGTTTCTATTCCCTCCCCATTTTTTTTAATCCTAAGTGGGTTTGAATAAAATGAATAATAATTCCATCACTTTGTATTGTTTCTATTCCCTCCCCATTTTTTATATTACTAAGTGGGTTTGAACTCAATGGAAAATAATTCCATCACTTTGTATTTGTTTCTATTCCCTCCCCATTTTTTTTTAATGCTAAGTGGGTTTGAATAAAATGAATAATAATTCCATCACTTTGTATTTGTTTCTATTTCCTCCCCCATATTTTTTAATCCTAAGTGGATTTGAATAAAATGAACAATAGTTCCATGACTTCATATTTGTTAGCTCTTCCTCCCAATTTTTTTAAATTCTAAGTGGATTTGAATAAAATGGAAAATAATTCCATTAGTTTGTATTTGTTTGCACATCCTCCCCATTTGTTTTAATCCCATTTTAATCCTCATTCAATGATAAATGGAAATTAGCATTGCATTCCTTAAAGCAAAATAGAATAACAGCCAAGACAAAGCTGGCTAACTTAATGCTTGAGTTTAAGAACATGGATATTCTCTCACGAAAGCACCCAAGGTCGCCCGACCCGAGGTCGCCCCTCTAAAATTGCGGAAATTTTTAAAGGGTTGTGCTCCCGCTTCTTGCACCCGAGGTCACCACACCCAAGGTCGCCACACGGATGTTCGCCACACTCGAGGTCGCTGATGGCAGCACCCGAGGTCGCCCAGACACGAAGTCGCCCATTTCCTTCTTCTCGCAAACTAAGAGCACAGCCTGCTACCCGGTGTCGCCAACTACCCGAGTTCGCCATGTACGAGATACCCGAGGTCGCCTCTTTCGGACACGAGGTCGCCTCTTTTGGACCCGAGGTCGTCTGAGTCGTACCCGAGGTCGCCTCCGTCGGACCCGCACGCGCCCCCACGGGACTGCGGGTATATCAGTGGCCTCCTCACCCGCGTTCTCCACTCTTCGCCCTGCGCATTGTCTGTTATCCGCCTCAAAGTGGGTGACTGCGTGCTCGTGGGCTAGGAGTTTCAGTTGCGAGGGGGATATTTTGTCCCTTTCCAACTTATTATCTTCGCTTCTATTTTGTACACGTTGAACCCGGATATCCTTGTTTGAGATTGGTGTGACCTTAGTTTCTTGTGAATAGACGTATTTTTGTAATTGTGAACTGGACCGGTGCTAGGGTTTTCATGCTTGTATAGCTGCCAGCACCTGGATCCTAGTGTAGATGATTTAGTTAGTTTTTTAGTCTTTCGAGTAGAAATTGTATACAATGGGCGGCGACAAGAAGAAGACCAAGCCGAAAGGAAAGAGCCAGCCTAGGCAATGACGCATTCTTCTTGACCTGGAGGCAAAGGCCTATCCTGGTTGGAGGAAAATTGAAGGGGTGTGGACAGGGAACATCTGTAAGGCGTTTGTGGGATGGTGCCACGTCGACAAACTATTCTCTTATCATCGACATCAGCACCATTTGAGTAGGAATGTGGCCAATCTTCATTATTGCACCCATGACGCATTTGTGCAACGGTGTATCAAAGTGAACCGAGCATTGTACAATACAAAAACGGTGATCAGGAATGAAGTCAGTTTGTTCATATGCATAATGGTATACGCGGAGGTCATCTTGGAGCGCAAGGTAGACTAGAGGACCATAAAGGGAGCAAAAGAAGCAATCATTCTGCTTATCGAAGACATTCCAAAGGCGGGTCCATCCTCCACTCCACGGGCTGGGCTGGGATTAAAGAAGTTTATCAAGCATGGAGTGCCCGATGATCAATTCATTTGGTCTAACCATTCAAGCTCTGAAGATGACGAGGTTGAAGACCTTTCTCCCGACAACGCAGGCCCATCGGAAGCCACGTCCATGGCTGAAGATTTACCAGTGGTGGTAGCAAAAGAAGGGCATGTAGGGGAGAGCCAAGACTTGGCAATATACGTACCCCCTCTTGCAGTGGTAGAACCAGAGGGGGTCGATCTTCCTTTACATGAAGACATACTACAGTATGTCCTTTCACTCCGACTAGAGGATGACGATTTTCATTTCGATGAAGATATTGAAATGCTAGACCAGGTGGTGCCTCTTGCAATGAGAGCGCCTTTCGTAGAACCCGCATGAGTCCAAGTTGAATACCTTGAAGTTGAAGCTCACGAGGATTTTGCCTCTTCCTTCATGAAAATGATTTATAAACGTCAACTCAGGGGGATTCGTGAAGAATTGGCTGGCAAACGAGAAGAGTGCGATATTTTGCGGAAGTCGGCCATGGAAAATCTACTTGGCAATGTTGGGCAAGCCTACAAGCAAAAATTGGAACTGGGCGAACCCGTTTGGCAGCGCAAGAGCAAGAGATATCAGAGTTGGAAGCATTCTACCTCAAATTTTCCAGAGACCGCCAATGCAAACCTTGTAGTAACTCATTTGCAGCGGAAAGGCTTGCTGAACTAATTGGAAATTGCAAGAAGGGACGGGAACAGGTGCAGATGGAAAAGCAACGCTTGGAAGCGGCACGGTGGAGGTTACAGTTTCTAGAAGAAATTAAAGACAGAGCCCCTCTTGACCGTGTCGTGGATGTGTACGGGTGGGAAAATCCTAAACCGCAAGATGAGACGTGTCAAACGGAAGTAGCGGACTTGAAGAAGAAGTTAGGCCGCCATCTGAGAGACGAAAAGATCTTGGAAGAGCTCAAAGGGACCAAGAAGAAGTACATTACTTTCCACTCGTCAATAAGTAAACTTTGGCAGCAAGGGTACTTTTCCACCACTTGGAAGGAGACTAAGCAACGAGAATCGAGAGCAGTGATCCGCCAGAAAGAAGCTGATGCTGAGAAAGAGAAATAGAAGGGCAAGGCGCATGTTGAATGACTTGGTATTCTTGTTGCAATGCTATACTAAGGCTATGTACTTTCCACGACATGTATATATAATACCATCCATTTTGAACATTGTAGAGCAAGTATGGTGAATTGCATGTGCTTCATTGATGAGCCAAAACATATGAACATGAATTCCATCGTTTGTCTAATTGTGAAATAGTGAATACTTTAACCCCTAAAGGACCGAGTCTTTTCTTTCACCCAAACTACACTGAAAACTGCCATTTCTATTGTGAAGAGCCAAAAACTTAAATTTTTTTTTTTTCTGGCATATCCAACCGTTAGATCTTATATTTGACTAGTATATGAATACGTGGAAGAAATTTCAGAAACTTTGATTGTGTAGATTGCAAGATATATGCCTTTGAAGTGAAAGAAACAAGTTTCTGAGCACCTTGCTTAATTAGATGTTTTGTCTTTGAATTTATTTAGTGCAAGTTTTTTGCACTCTTGATTTTGATTTTCTACTTATTTATGTTAATTAGTTGAGTGGAGAATCTTCCAAAAATATTTAAACAAAAAAACACTTAATTTTCATTCAATAAAAAAATGTTAAGTAGAAATGGGTCGAAGAGTGATGAAAAAATTAAATAGTTAATAGGTTTTAGTTGAAATTGAGTTACAATAATTCCAACGGTAAGATTGTTCTAGCTTGAAAATCTAACCCATTCCAACAATTTATTCTTAAAATTCTTACAAATTGCATTCAAAAATGAATTCTAAAAGTTACTTTGCCTAAAAGATGCTTAGATTGCCCGAAAAACTAAGATTGTCCAGAACTTTCTCATTATTAGTCCAAATTGGATGAAATAAAGCTTCACATGTAGACAAAAATATAATCTTTTTAAAAAAAATATTTGCCAAAAAAATATTTTCATTTTTTGTGATTTTGTTGGTGTTGCCCGCCAAACTTGGTGCTTATTATGCCATAACTTTTTCTCTCGGGCATCAATTAAAATAAAAATTATATATTCACAAAGCTCTCACTAAAATACACGCCCTCAGAAAATCCTAGAAAAAATCACCCAAAATTGAGACCGTAGGAACCTGCCCAGACCCAAATTGTCCCTCGAGGGGACAAACGGTCCTTTAGGGGTTAAGAAGCAACAGACATTAATTTCTTTACAATTTAGTATGTATACAACAATTTCGAATAATGTACACAAACATGAGAAGGCAGAACAAATTTTATTGAAGTGCCCCACAGAGGTATACAAAATCACCTTACAAATTCGATAGAAAGGATGTCTATTGTGATCACGACTTTTTGTCTTGTTGAAGGCTTGACTTGGAGCTGAATCTGAAATGCACTGGATCTTGAAGTTGAAATAACCTTAGACCTTAAATCCTTAAGAAAAAAGAGAGTGCATTTTGAGAAGCTATGAATTGATTAGGTTTATGTAGAATAGGACGTTTACCTCAAATTTTTTGGGTGACTACCTTTGTAAACTTGGCATGTGAAAAGAGGATTGAAAGACTTCAAGTGACTTCCAGAATTTCAAGACCCGCATGATCAGTTATTATAATCTTTGAATCATAAGTGATATTTTTTTTTTCTTTTCGGTGATCTCTTATATATCTAATTAGAATTGGTACATTAATACGTTTACAATAAAGCAAAACAATATAACCATTTAAAAGGCTGTTTTCTGGGTCAATTTCGAGCAACTCTCCAAAGTTCATAGAAGGCCTTGTGAATTTAGGGGTTAAAAGGTTACGCTACATCAGAATTTTGTATGTTTTTACTGCTCGCACTCCCGGGGAAGGGAAAAAGAACTTGCCTTGTACCCGCGGTCGCTCCAATCCCGAGGTCGGCCAAGTAGAAGACCCGCGGTTGCCACCTGTACGCGCGGTCGCCCCTCTACCCGAGGTCGCTCCAATCCCGAGGTCGGCCAAGTAGGGGACCCGCGGTCGCCACCTGTACGCGCGGTCGCCCCAGCAGAGGACCCAAGTTCTCCACAGCAGAGGACGCAAGGTCGCCTCAGCAGAGTACCTGAGGTCGCCCTCGGACACGAGGTCGCCCTTTTGGCCGCGAGGTCGGTTTCGAACCCGTGGTTGCCCAAATTTCGAAAATTCCAGTTAGGACCCAAGGTCGCCCTTTGGGTAGATGCGAGGTCGCCCTTTAGCCGCAGTCGGCCTTCCGGTGAATTCAGGTTCAGAGATGTGGATCCGCAGTTGCAGAGGGGGAAACCTCGGGTCTAGGGAGTCCGTTACTATAAAGGTTGTAGGCAACATTAGTCTCTCAACTTGCTCCGATGATTAGACTCTGGACTTGAATCTTCGAAAGAGGCTTCCTGTGGACGTTTTGGTTCATTGGAGGGCAATAACCTTGCTTTGAGGGGTTCACAAGACCTCTTTTAGTGGGTGACTTTGTCATAACTTTCTATACATTTTCAGGTCACTTGGTACAGTATTTTTCTTTGAATCCGAAGTGGATTTCCATTATGGCTGGACGAGGTGTGGGGAGGGGAGCAAATGTAAACGACACACGTAGGGCTACGAAGGAGTGGGACCCTTGGCTTGTTCCGTGCACCGAGAACGATGGTTTGGTCCATCCTCGGAAATGCGTTTTTTGTGGCTGGAGTATAGCATTTGTACGAAAGAGGGCATTCATTCATTTTGGACATGGCGGTAATCCCACGTCAGATCGTTGTAAGGAAATGCCAAGGTGTGTACGTCAGAAGTTTGAAAATTGTAGAGGGGTTGTTCCTAAATCCATGAGCTACAAAGAGATGTACG
The DNA here is from genome assembly GCA_951799445.1 of Pseudisothecium myosuroides. Classification (NCBI taxonomy): domain Eukaryota; kingdom Viridiplantae; phylum Streptophyta; class Bryopsida; order Hypnales; family Lembophyllaceae; genus Pseudisothecium; species Pseudisothecium myosuroides. Next base: position 28,167,394 of record OX637291.1, read on the forward strand.
AGGCACCAGTTCCCGACAATGTAGGCAATGCAGTAGCAGAGTCCCTTGTTCAGCCTCAAGTGGACGTGGAGGCGGAAGTCTCAGTGAACCCTACTGGCATGGACGAAACAACAACTCCTACTCTCGATTCAGTAGATTCCACTCCCGCCGTAGTCCAGAGAAGGCCTAATCGGCCTTCCGTTTCCCGTCAAAGAAGTATGGATGAGGCGTTACAGGTGGGCCTCAGGCAGAAGTTAGATAAGATGTGGGCTTCTTTCTTTTATGAGGCCAACATTGCATTCAATGTTGTGCGACACCCTGCCTTCGTGAACGCAGTCAAGGAAACGGCGGCAGCTGGAATTGTGTACCACCTGCCATCGTACAACGCAGTGCAGACGAAGATGATAGATGTGAAGAAAGTAGCCGTTACAAATGTGGTCTCTGAGCGGACAAAGAACTCTATTAGCCAGTACGGAGCGACTTTTTGTTTGGATGGTTGGTCTGATACCAATGTGCGTCCATTGATGAACATGATGCTGGTCTGTCCTGTTGGGGATGTCTTTTTGGGATTGGTGGATAGCATGGGAGATAGAAAGGACATTGCCTACACGACGGAGAAGATGTCGAAATACATAAAGGAGGTTGGCCCTCTCAACATTGTGCAACTTTGTACGAACAATGCTGCAGTAATGACAGGGGCCATGACAAGCTTGGAGTTGAAGTACCCTCATATGTATAAACAGGGGTGTGCAGCACACATCCTGGACTTATTTTTGGAAGATTGGGGAAAAGATTTGAAGATGAAGGAATTGGTGGCAGATTGTAGGGATATAGTGAAGTACATAAAAAAATACCAATTTACTTCAATGGCTTTGTTTTGGAAGTGGTCACCGAACAAGGCGTTGAGACTTCCAGGTCAAACACGCTTCGCCATCAACTTCTTGATGATAGACCGTTTGGTGGAGTTACGTCAAGCGTTGAACTTTGTGGTCAGTGATGACACCTATATGGCGTTTGAGTTCAGTTTGGAGCGGAGGAAAAACGGGCGTGTACTCTTGCCCAAGGAAAGGAGTGTCGGACAAACATAAAAGCGGATGCATTCTAGACAAGGTGCAACAATTTTTTGTACATGGTAGAGCCCGTCCTCCTGGCTCTTCGTCATTTTGATGGCAAAATTTTGGCAATGCCTCAAGCTTGGTTAATAATGGCGAACTTGAGAACCCACGTGTTTAGTCTCAGAGCACTGCCGTTTGAGCTATTTCCAGTGGTCGCAGACAGGTACGAGAAGCAATTTGACGCTCGTTGGAAGTTGATGAGAACGGACTTGCACTTTGCGGGGGCACTATTGAACCCCTTCTTGACAGATTTACCTTCCATTTGTAACGATGGAGAAGCCAAGCGAGCCCTGAATCGAGTCATACAAAAAATGAGCGCGCCACTGGGAGTGTCCTTTTATGAGGCAATGATGGAGTCGACGCAATTTGAAGAGAAGACCAATCCGTTTGACCCCTTGTTGGAGGCTCCTGATATCAATCAATGTAAATTACTCCCTCATCAGTGGTAGAACCGGGTGGGTGGCAATGCTCTTCCAAAGATTGCAAAGAGAATTCTCGGGTTGACATGCTCAGCATCTTCATGTGAGAGGAATTGGAGCATGTATTCGTTTGTGTATAATAAAGTGCGAAACCGCCTAGCCACATCCAAGGCGGAGACATTGGTATACATTTACGCGAACAACAAACTTGAACGTGAGAAACGTGGACACAACCCTGCTCTTTTCTACGAGGACCTCCTTGTAGATGAGGATGAGGCTGCCGAGCAAGATGAGCCATTGGAATCAGAAGATGAGGAAGAAGTGATTCCCGATTTCATGGAAGCGAACGAGAATTGTAGGAACAAAGAGGAGCGCCTATGCGGCAATGTCTGGGCTGCAATGATTCCTCCCCATGTGTCTCCTTATCGACGACAACGTTTTTATCCAAATACGTTTGTAGCAGGCAATGATGGGAAAAATTTAGCTGAGGAAGAAATCTTACGTTCACCTTCACCAATCCGTGTTCGTGCGTGGCATGCGGATCCAATAGAGGATTTACCATGGTTGAGGGAATTAACTCCCGATCTGGACATCAAAGGCTTACGTAGCCCTATGCCAGCATCAGATTGGCGGACAAGATCTCCAGTACCGGCACGGGTGCCTTTGAGCCCAGCAATGAATCTTCGAAGCGATGCACGTAGAAGTTTGGGAAGTGAACGACAAGCTCAGGCACCTCCTATCGATGAAGTGGCACATGAGGGAATTCTAATTCCTACAGTATTGAACGAAGAAGGCTTACGTAGTCCTATGGCAGCATCCTCACGGCGGACGAGATCTCCGGTACTAGCACGTGTGCCTTCAAGCCCAGCATTGAATCTTCGGAGCGCTGCTCGTAGAAGTTTAGGAAGTGAATGGCAAGGAGAGGCACCTCCTGTCGATGAAGTGGCACATGAGAGAATTCCAATTCCTGCAGTATTAAACGAAGAAGGCTTACGTAGTCCTATGGCAGCATCCTCACGGCGGACGAGATCTCCGGTACTAGCACGGCTGCCTTTGAGCCCAGCAATGAATCTTCGGAACGTTGCACGTAGAAGTTTAGGAAGTGAACCGCAAGGAGAGGCACTTGTGGGCGTGTCGTAACACAGCAAAGCACAAATCCCTCCCTTAGGTGTTAAATTAGTGTAAAACACCTTGAATGACTTGTGTATCGTTCCCACAGGATTTCAACTAGTAGTATCTTCAAAATACCCGAAACAAGATCCGGAACACAAAACCAAAGACAAATAGAATTGTCGCAAGGTAAATTTTTGGTTTTTTGTAAGTTATCTAAATCTTGGAACGGAAACCGTGATCTGGTATCCGGATTCAAGCAGGAGGTAACCGATAACCGGAAATTAACTAATGGAACGGAATAGATGACAATCCGGATTTGATCTGAATCTGAACCGGATTAGAGTTGGAACGGATTTGAGTTGGATCGGATTGGGTCAGGAACGGATTTGGTCATGATGACAGATCAGACTATATATGGGCTGACCAATCCAGTGGCCACTCTTTTTCAATCTTCATTTGCGGAAATCTCGCTCCAGCGCGTACTTAGCTTCTCTTCCCAGCGTTTTGCTTTCTTGTTTTGAATTGGTTTGTGTGGGCGTGTTAGTGTGTTAGGGCGCGCAGCGCTTTAGTGTGCGTTGCAGGTTTTAGAGGTATTCCGGTTGAGATCGGAAGAGCAAAGGTGAGAAACGGGACGTGCGGCTAGGAGAGGGAAAGGTAGCCACAGTCAGGATCCGGTTAGCACAGTTTGTGTCCATGCCTCAGCTCCGTAAGAGTAGAGCAGGGCCGTCCAGTTCCTCCGCAGCAGAAGTAAAACTCCGGAAGGTGTGTCCGGTTATTCCAACGGACGAGAAGGAAAAGGACAACCTGATAGAGGATCTGGCCAAGATGGGCTGCGGAGGACTGATCGATAAACCCTGGGGGTTTAGGGAGGAGCAGATGATTCGAGAGTTGCTCGGAAGGCTCTCCAACCAGTTTGACAAGACTCTCCGCGGAAGTCCGGGCAGCTGGACGGAGGAGATGTGGAAGGCCGTGTATGAATTCCGGTCTGGAGGTCGAGGGATGGCCTCCTCGAAGGAGGGTTACACGCGAGGGAAGTTCCGGTGCAACGTGGACTCCAAGGATGGACATGCAGTCGCCGATTGTCTGGACGACCGGCATCGGAACCTCTTACAGTTCTTGGTTCCGATCATCCACCCGGACAAGCCAACGAGGGTGACCATCGCCATCGGAAACCTCATTTTCGGAGTCCTGAGCGGGGAACGGAAAGTGGACTGGGCCAGGATTTTGTTTGACCTAGTCAACCAGCTCATTCCGAAGATCGGAGGAAGTAGACCGACTCCATTGAGTCCCTACCTCGTCCATCTGTACAAGCACCATCAACTCCTCACGGATACGGAGGAGAAGGAGTGGAAGATGCAGGAGTCACTTCTGAAATATGGGGAATCGGAATCGAAAGAAGAAGAACAGGAAGAAGTATCTGGTTCCGAGGAGGAAGAAGAAGAAGAGGAGGAGCTACACCGGCCGCAGCACAAGCGGCAGAAGACGACGCCTCCTCACCGGAGAGGAACCCCAACCCCTCCGGGTGAGACCTCCAACCCAGGGAAGAAACCGGTTTGTGGAGAACCGGGTCCTTCCGGATCGGATCCGACGGATCCGTTCAACCAGCTGATCAACATCTTGAGTGATGTGCGAGCAGACTGGACGGTGAAGAAGCTGATTCTCACTCAGATCAGCGAGCTGGTGGGAGCACCAGCAGACAGCAACCTGGCGGGAGTGGTTGCGGATTTTATCTCCAGCCCGGATGAGATCCGGAAGCAAGAAGCGGAGATCCGACGACTCCAGGAGGAGAACGAGTCGTTGAAGACGGAAATGTTGCTCCTCAAGGAGGACATGGCTACCACCCGGGAGATGGCAGAGGCTACCCGGAAAGTAGCGGAGGACGTGAAGGCCACATTCGGAGCAACCGGAGAGGCCATCACCAAGTCAAAGTTGTTTGACGAGGGAGTCCTCAAGGAGAATGAAATATCCGGGACCAGGTTGGTCCGGATTTTGACAGACTACTCCGAAAAGGTGGAGTTAGTCATGATGGAAGCGCGAGGGGCTGCAAACCGGATGGAGGAGAGCAGCAGAAAGCTGAACGGAGTGACGCTGTCACGGTCGTTCCACCTGTCCGACCTTTCGATGCCCGGGTCTTTTCCGAACGTGGGCATTCCAACGGAAGGAAAGGATCGGACTCCCTAGTCAAAGAAGAGTGGGAGGAAGCTCGCGCACACCATCAACTTGGATTTGTCACCGGATCTCCCAGAACGTGAAACAAGGGAGCGGAACCGGAACCTGACGGACGTTTTCGAGCAGCTTGGAACGGAACCGCCCAGAAGTCCCACACTGAACCCGGGGAAAGATCAAAGTATGGATCTGACCCCAGATCAGGGTGAGGATCAAGAACAGAGCGTGCACCAAGGCGAAGATGAAGTCATGGATGAAGAAACGGATCAAGGAGTAGATCCGGTTATGGTAGGATAGTTAGGATTTTAGTCGTAAATATTTGTTAGTTAGGACCGGACCGGATTTGATCCGGATGTGTCTGGTCTGGATCGGATGTTTTCCGGTCTGGCCGGCTCGGCGGGGACCGAAAGTTCCGCGCGGACTTTCCGGGCCGCTTTGTGTTGACTTTTGAGTTTTAAAATGTATATAGTCAGTCTCTACAAAGGAGACTGGGAGTCTTTTCCCTTGAATTTTTGTGTGTTTTCTATTGATTCCTTGTTGTACGTCTCTCCCGCGCGTGGGAGGGCTGTTTTGGTGAGGAGTTAGGAAAATGTATGCAGATTCTAGAGAGATTTCTCCCCTTGGTGTGTTTGTTTTGCTCTTATGTGTATGTGAGTGGGTATTCTAAGTGCTAGGAGCGGATTTCAGTTCCTCAGCGCCCCTACAGTTCACGATTCCGGGCGAGAAAACCGTTGTTAGGCTAGGCAGATAGGGAAGGAGTCCTTAACTGTGCTAGAACTCCTGGATAGGAAATCCGGTTGAGTGTCCGATCTCCCGTGAGGTCTCGCTGCCCTAGTTGGTAAACGGAAGGACTTTAGTTGATGTTGGAACGGACGAGTTCGCTTGTAACCACCTAACTCCGCACGGAGGGAACTTGGCATCAAGGTCGTTGTAGTATGAGAGGATCGTACGGGGGGTCTTTGTGTGACCTGCAAACCCGGATCGTTGTCCAAGTGGCTGTGAGAGATCAAACCGGATCCGCGTTAGTATAGGAGGTAGTGGATTAGAGAAGTGGGTCTTTAGCCACTATAAATCACGGAAGGAGTGGCGGGCCTGCCACTCTCAAAAGCAAGCGGCGAACCCTCTGATGGTGAAACAGAGGCTAAACTAAACCGGAGTAGAGTAAGAGTACGTGTGAGAGGACCGGATCGGATCAGTCCAGAAGAGTTCCAGGATCAGAAATTGGAGGATCCTGGATTGTGGTGGTTTTGCAGGACCGAATAGCTTGACAGACCGGAAGAAATAGAGAGAGGTCTGGTCGTTGTTTTCGGTGTGTTGTTGTTTCCAGTTTTAGATCTAGGACCGGAATGTAGAAATTGGATATTGGTTGAGCTTAAGTTGGGAATAGTGCTAGACACTTCACAGAATCTCGTGGGTTCGATCTTTAGAGTCATTTTGTTATGCTTTAAAGTGGTTTTTGGGAGTATAACAGGGAATTCGCTTACTCTGTGCTGCGACAAGAATCCGGGAATAAAATGTAGAACTAGACTTCCCGCTCTGTATTCGTTGAACTTTCTCCTGTATCAACCTAGTTCTCAAACATATTACCAATCAACAAGAACCAGGTCTGCATTCCTTGACAATGGTATCAGTAAATTAGTATCCCGCTTCAGCTAAACACGGAAATGGAAAGAGTGTCTTGATCCTGTACCTTTCCCGGATCCGGATCTAGCAATCAATGCAAACAAGGGTATAGTTTAACCTCTACATCAGAGGGTTCTGCTCTTGGACTTAAGGAAGGACACGTAAATCCTACCCTCCACTGGTTTAAAGTGGCTGAAGTTCCACTAAAAGAGAAATAACAAAGAAAACAAAGAAAATCGGAAAGCAAGTATTTCCTCAGAACTGATCCGGGAAGTTACTCCAGACAAGAAGGTCACTCAGAAAACCCTCACAATCCCCACATTACTACAACAACAGATCTATCCGGGTAGAATTCCAAGAGCTAAATCGGGTACTCTTGTACTAACAGATCCTAGCTACCTTCCAGTTCCTCTCTTCTGGTTACAGCAAAACCTCTCAGACATCAGCTAGCGTTTGTCCTTCCTCTCAAGGACTCCCCTAACCTCGGAATGGCTATCTCGCTCAGAAGACTCCCAAGAAACATCAGTAGATAGAACTGTCTCTTAGTACAACAGACTTTCACCAACCCAAATACTCCCAGAATCGGATCCGAACAGAATCCGGGGATGCCTCTTCTCCTCAAAGCTTCACCATCAAACTACCTGAACTCGCAATGAGAAAAACACTGCCTAACCCCTCAACACAAGACCAAGACTTTTCAGACCAGTACTCATGGAGTTGAACTTCAAGTTTTCTTTTCAGAAATTGAAATGGGAAAAAAAACAAGAATATGAAAACGCCCGGAGCTAAAACTAACTTCCAACCCCTAAATAACAACCCAAGGGAAACCCTAAAGGTCCCCAGCAATCCAAAATAAAGGACCAAAGAATGACACGCGTCATTCCTTATCCATCTGAGTTGACTTCTGTGAGCTTCCAATTCGTCATTTGGGACTCATAGTCTTCTTTTTTCTTAGATTGTGCAATTTATGTCATAATTGTACACAAAAAACCCTAAAAAGAGTGTAAAACCAGAATGGACATGTTACATACCAATATGCCCTTTGGTCCTAAATAGCCTTTTCTCCTTAGAATAGTCCTAAAACCCACTTGTAAATAGGTTGGAGCCATAAAAGTAGTGGGAACTAGAAGGTTTGAGGGTTCTTACCCAAAATAGCCTAAAATCACTATGCAAGTGACCAAGCTAGGCTAAATTGGTCTGAGGGAAGTCTAGGGAGATTCTTAGGTAGATTCCCCAAGAGAGGTTTCAGTTTCCCCATCCCATCCACGAATAGTAGAAACCCCAATTGTTAGCTTACAGGGGTCACTTTCGCAAGACAGGCCAGTGGAGGAATCTACGGTCACCGGATTGTGATCTTGGTTCTAAACCATACCGGGAAGTCAAAAGCGAAATCCATTCGCCAAGATTCCCTCGTATGCGGAAGATTCCCTGACTGCCGGTAAACCAACAGAGGTATCTTTTTGCCCTCCGTATCAAGACATGCAAGATCAAGATGTGAACTTGCAAATCTCTTGGGAAACCCCATGAGAGGGTCCCCAAGAAGTTTCGGAATTTTTTGGATTGAAGAAATACTCCTTCCGGACGGTCAACCGCCTGAAACCACGGTGGGAAATTCACGATAATTATCCAGGTAGCGGTAAAATCTCACTAAAAATTAGGATAGTTTCTTTTATGCTAATAACGCGCCCCGACGAGTTTCGTGGTGTTTCGATAGCGGGAAACGGCCGAATCACCGACATTCCTTCGAATTATCCACTTGGCGAGATTTACGTGGAGTTGACCGGCGTCTCGGGAGCACACGAAGTCGGAACGAAGTCAACAAAGGGTCTTTTCTTACTCCCAAAGACCTCCCAGACCACCCTGGTGTGAGCTTCCAATTTGTCATTTGGGACTCGTAGAACTATTTTTTTGGAAATTTGAAATTTAAAGTTGATAAAAGTATAGAAAAATCCATAAAAAGAGTGTAGAACCGAAATAGGATTGTGTCATACCCATTGTAGTATTTGGTCTAGATTTGTGTTTTTTACTTAGAATCCCCCAAACCTTGCCTAAAAATAGTATAGAAATAACGAAAAGGTTAGATTTGGAGAATTCGAGTCACACAGCCCCAAAAGGGCTAAATCCCACCATGATAGTGGCGATTCATGGCTAGGTCGGTCCGAGGAATCCACAGCAAGGCCACTAGGTCGGGTCCTAAAGTTAGATTTAGAATTCCCCATTAGATCGACGAATCCCAAAATCCCGATTGTTAGTATGCAGGAGCCACTCACGCAAGACCGGGCCCGTGGAGGAATCTACAGCCCAAGGATGGTATTCTAGAGTAATCCCATGCCAGGAGTCCAACGGCGAAATCGGTTCGCCAAGATTCCTCCACCTGCAGAAGATTCTCGCACCGTCGCTGATTCAAGGAGATGGCCAGTTAAATCTCCATTGACCAATCGTGCCAGGTACGGAAACACACCCGCACGTCTTTCATGCGACTCCTTGAGAGGTCACGTGAAAAATCCCGACATCTTCCAACTTGCAGAACCTTTTTCAAGGTGGTCAACCCTCCTAACCTCCAAAGGGAATTTCATGGAAATTATCCAGGTTACAATAAAATCTCACTAAAAATTAGACTAGCTTGTTTTATGTTAATAATGCGCTCCGTGACGTTTCACGACATTCCGATAGCGGCAAGTACCCGAACCGGCGAGATTCCTCGGGAATTAACCACGTGGCGGGGTCCCCGCCACGTTAACCGGCATTCCGGGACCATACGATGGCGAAACAAAGTCAACCAAAAGTCCTTCCCGACTCTCTTGCACCTACCGGAGACCCTAGGCTATTCACATTTCTCAAAATAGGAGACCCCCAAGATTTAGGATTTTACTACGATTTGGTTTTTAAACTAAATTAGCCTACGATGGATTTTTGGCCTCGGTACGGGGGGTAGAGGGATTCAGGATTAAACACGGCGATTTGGATCCAACGGCGCAATCCGTTCGGCGATTGGAGCTAATCTCCAAAAGTTAGGATGTTGGTCCAGCATAGATGGTAGAAGTAGAAATTTAGGATGTAGGATGAAAATCTTTGAGGATGAGGATGAAAATCCCCGTTGATAAGGTTACCTTAGAACTTTAGAGAGAGGGGTGAGCCCTTGGGAAACCTATATAAGGGCCCCATTTCTCTCTCTAAAACACCCCTTCACTTTTGTTTGGGTCGGTGGGTCCAATTTGCTTTGGATATTTTGGCGTTTGAAGCCAAAAACCTCTACAGTGTTTTTGGAGCACTTTTTGCTCCGTTGTTGCTAGATTTCAAGCTTTGAAGGTCCTTAGGGGGTCCTTCTATCTTGCCTTGTGTACTTCTCGTGCATTTGTTATACCTTTGTTACGAGTTAAGAGTCCTCGTTTCTCTCTTGTAGTTCCTTTGTGGTCTAACTTGTGAGTTTAGGAGTCTTTTGGTGTCTTGTCCTAATCCTAAAATCACCCCCCACCGTACCTTGGCGATGCCGCTTTGGGGGGCCTTTAGCTTGTGAAGTTGTGTGTCTTTACGTGTCCTTAACCGTGTTGTTTTCCTCACTTGTGTATTCTCATCCTCTTCTAATCCTCCCTTTGTTGTGTGGACCCCCCCTCGGGACGGCAAAGCTTTGGCTTTGTTACGTGTGTTCTTTAACTTTGTCTTTTCTACCTTCTTCTAATACTCCCTTTGTTGTGTGGACCCCCCCTCGAGACGGCGAAGCTTTGGCTTTATCACGTGTGTTCCTTAACTTTGTCTTTTCTACCTTCTTCTAATACTCCCTTTGTTGCGTGGACCCCCCCTCGGGACGGCGAAGCTTTGGCTTTGTCACGTGTGTTCCTTAACTTTGTCTTTTCTACCCTCTTCTAATATTCCCCTTGTTGTGTGAAACCCCCCCACGGCGGCGAAGCTTTGAACTAGTGACCACGTCAAGTCCTATAGTGTGTGTTAAAATAGTCTTAGACGGCGGAGCTTTGAACCCGTGGAGCGTCACAAGTCCTAAAGTTGGTGTTAAAACCAATTTTACGGCGGAGCCTTGAACCTCCATAGCCTTAGATTCCAAAGTCTAGTTTCCAAAACCTTCTTGAAAAAGTCCAGAGTTTAGCTTCTAAGATTGGTCACGAGTTTCTAGGAAGAGAGTGACCATCCCGTAACACTTAGCTTAGGTGACCGCTCAAAAATTTGGGGCCTAACTCCCCGGACGGCAAAGCTTCGATCCTAGCCCTAACCCCTTACTAAAAATCCAATTTAAGTTGTGTTAGTGGGTTCCCCTAAGGGAACCCGGTTGTGTGGATTTTTTTTGGAAGGATAGCTAGTGCCCCAGACCAACATACAGCCAGCATACCGGACCAGTATACCGGCCAGCATATAGCCAGCCATACCGGACCGGCATACCAGACCAGCCGGCAGCCAGCCATACAGCCAACATACATCGGGCAGTCTGTTGACTGAACTGAACATCAGCATCGGGCTGGTCGGTTGACTGAACTGAACATCAGCCATCGGGCCAGTCGGCTTGGCTAACTGAACTAAATTTCTGGATTTCCAGAACTAAACGGGACGATGCCCTGCGGGGCTCCAACCACCCTTTTTTTTTTTATTTTTTGATCTTCTAAAGTCTGAAATTTTGGAATCCAGTTGAGAAGAGGAAAAAATTCAACTTGGAACTTCAAAAACACAAGAGAAAGGGGGGGAGAAATAGAAGCTGCCGCTCCACGCGCCACCTGCACAAAAACATCCGATCCTACCTGCATCACCACTCACACCTATACATAATGGAAGGAAATTAGGGAGAAAGATGTGTTATAGGAGTAGAAAGGAGAGAGACGATAAATAGTGCCTAGCTAGGAGATTAGGTAGGAAATCTAGAAGAACTCCTTGCAACCGTTGGGAGGAAGATTAGGATGACACAAAGCAAAGTTGCGTAAGAAGGTAGGAGGCTCATTAAAACTTCACGAAGTTTGAGACTAGAAGCGTAAGACCACCATCACCACGGTTAGTGGAATAGTTCAAGAGTAGAAGGAAGAGGAGGAGAGAAAGAAAAAGAGAAGGAAATGGGGGGAAAGGGTTAGAACATCATACTTGTAACGTTTTCTTTTCTACAACTTAAGCCGTGGGCCTTAAAAAATAAAATAAAATAAAATAAATTAAAATAAATAAAGACTATAACACAAAAATAAAAGAAGACAATCGCGAGTGGCCACCATGGAGCACGAGGACGCGCATGTGGACGGGGATGATGTCATTTCCGACACTAGCAGTAACGAGGTGGGTCATTAAACTAATCCTAGTCGTTTTTCCCTAATTAGCACTTATTTCCTAATCAGCCCTTAGAGCGTGATTAGCATCCGAGATTAGCGTGAATTAGAAGTTTAGATTCAAAAGTTGATAGATTAGGAATAGAGGTTTCCGAAAACATCTTGTAATTAAGATTTGACCGTAAACTGACCACATTAGGCTAAGTTAAGCGGTAGGGGGTAGAATGGAGGAATTTTAATAAAAATTGAACCACAAGAAACAATGGACGGAAATTAGGATTAGATTAGAAGGAGAATTTAGGATAAAAATTAAAGATCAATTAACGGTTAAAAACCTAGAGTTAAATTAAGATTTTAATTAGGGAAGTTAAAATTCAAAAGTCGGAATTTGGAGTTAACTTTGGGAAGTAAAAAGTAGAATAGGAAACAGAGGTCAAAAGTAGAATCCACTTAGGAAGTAGATTGTTGTGTTAAAAATAGAGTTAAAATTAGAAGTCAAAACCCTAGAGTTAAAAGTTGGAATTAAATTTAGGAGGGTAACATTTAGAGTTAATCCAGGATTAAAACGATAGGATTAAATTTGGAAGTAGAAGTCAAAAGTCAAAAGTCAAAAGTTTAGATTAAATTTAAAGGTTAAATTTTAGTCAATTGGGGAGTAAAAAGTGAGAGTGAAAAGCTAAAAGTAGAAGTTAAAAGTTAGAAGTAGAAGTAAAATTTTAGAGTTAGTAGAAAGATCTAGAGTCAAAGTGAAAACGTAGAGTCAAACCTAGAGGTTAAAATTGGGGACTAATTTTAGAAGTAAAAATTTAGAATTAAAAGTCAAAAACCTAGAGTTAAATTAGGAGTAAAAATCTACAGTGAAAAGGGAAAATTTCGAATTAAATTTAGAGGGTAAATCCTAGAGTAGTTTAGGAATAAGAACATAGAATTAGAGGTGAAACTTAGAATTACCTTAGAAGGTTAAAACTTGGAAGTTAGGAGTTGATTTAGAAGTAAAAACCTAGAGTTAAAAGTCAAACCCGTAGAATTAAATTTAGAAGGGTAAACTTAGAATAGAATAGAGGAGTAAAAATTTAGAGTTAAAAGTTAAACCTAGAGTTAAATTCCGAGGATAAATTTCAGAGTTAAATAGGAGTAAAAACCTAGAGTTTCATTTAGAGGTTGAAGATTAGAGTAAGAGTTAAACTTTAGAATTAGTCTTTAGAGTAGAACTTCTAGGTGGAGTCTTAAAATCCCACGATAGTCTTAGAGGTTCATGGAAAGAACATAGGGGTTCCTCTTTTTACATAGTTAGGGACGTTAGAAATGACGCCAACTACCCAGTCTACCCTCGACATAGGATAGATAGTTAGGGAGTTAGAATTTTACCATTACCCCTGAGCATTGCAGTTACCTTGTGAGTTACTACATGCATTCTAATTATTTGCTGCCATCCACGACATTTAGGAAACGTTAGCAAAAAAGATCCATTGCTTGGAAGGCACAGTGGACCGCGCTCACATCACCCCCATATATTAAAAAATGTGGATAAAGACATAGAACCTGGTCGGTGTTCGCTCTAATACCAAGGGTGGGTAATCTAGCGCGCACACCTGGCTAGTCACCTTTGTCAGAAAAGGTAACCTCCAAAAAGTAGATTTTTACCTCTTTTACTGATTCTAGTTGGCGATAGTTTACGATGGGATTTGGGCATTGGAATAGGGGGTAGGGGGATTTCAAGACTAAGAATGGCCTTCTGAAGCCAATGGCGCAATCGATTTTTGATTTGGAGTTAATTTCCAATAGTTAGAGTGTTGAACCAGCGTAAAACCCAAACTACGTGAAAATCCTAAGAGATAAGGATGAAAATCCAAGTTGATAGGGTTACCTAGGTTAAAAGAGGGGAGGTGAGGGCCTTGGGAAACCTATAAAAGGGCCCTCATTTCTCTCCAAAACCACCTCCATTCATGTTTTGGGTCCGTGGGTCCAACTTATGTTGGATTTTTTGGCGATTTTAGCGGAAGGCATTTCCACGGTGTTTTGAGCACGTGGTGCTCCGTTGTTGTTCTATTTTCAGCTTTTGAAGGTCTTGGGGGTCCTTCTTCCTTTGTGTTTATGAGTTTTGAGTAGCTTTGGGTATTATTTGGCTTATTGTTGAGTCACTTTGGTCACTAACTTGTCAGTTGAAGTACTTTGCTTGAAGCACTAACTTGCTTGGGAGTTCTTTGAGTTTTGTCCTGATCTTAAAGCTCCCCCCGCAGCGCCTTGGCTTTGCCGCCTACTGGGGGGTCTTTTAGTGTTTAAGGATTGTGTTTTCCGACCCGTATGTCTAGATTAACCTCCGAGTATTCCCTCTCAGTCGGGGAACTCTTTTGCTTTTTCTAAGAACCCTTGGCGTGTGGTCCTCCCCCCGTACGGTGGAATTGTGGGCCCCCCAGGGTGGTTATGTTCTAACGGTTTTCTTCTTCTTTTGAAATTGCTTGTGGTCACGTGAGCCTCCTTGTTGATGGCGAAGCTTTGACTATTAACCCCCCTAGTCCTAGAGTGCGTGTTAAAAAAATCCTGCCATACGGCGAAGCTTTGAACCTACGGGTAGGGAAAAATCCTAGAGTTGGTGTTAAACCCAACTCGACGGCGAAGCTTCGAACTTTGTTCTTTTGTTTTCTCTAAGCGTGTTCTGGCCTTTTTCTAACGATTCCCTTGTTGAGTGGACCCCCCTCTGGAACGACGAAGCTTCGAACCTACTTTGGGTGTTTTTTTTAAGTGTAATCTTCTCTTCATCTAAAGTTTTCTTTGTTGTGTGGACCTCCCTCTAGAACGGCAAAGCTTTGAACCCGTAGCTAGATTTAAGTCCTATAGTGAATGTTAAAAAGTTCCGAATGACGGAGCTATAGACCAACCGGGAGGTGACACGTGGCAGTCTCGGAAGGGTATCTTATTTGTATTCGTTTTAACCAGAGCAAACCACTTAGTCTTTCTAAAGGGTCTGAGTGCTATTCTGGATGGGTTTTCAGGGCTAACACTCTAGGCATAGATCAAGAAAGATTCTAAGCTCTGGAAAACCCAAGGACACAAACAAGCTAAGGAAGATGAATAGGTATTAAGAAGAAATTAGGTAGAATAGAGTAGGAGAGGGGTCTGGACCAACCGGGAGGTGACACGTGGCAGTCTCGGAAGGGTATCTTATTTGTACTCGTTTTAACCAGAGCAAAATAATTAGTCTTTCTAAAGGGTCTGAATGCTGTTCTGGATGGGTTTTGGGGGCTAACACTCTAGGCACAGATCAAGAAAGATTCTAAGCTCTGGAAAACCCAAGGACACAAACAAGCTAAGGAAGATGAACAAGTAGAATAGAGCAGGGGTATTTTCAATAGAGAACCAAATTAGAAAGAATTTATAAGTAGAATAGATTAGAAGAGGTGATGAAAACAAAGAACTAAATAAGAATAGAGTAGATTAGAAAAGGAGATAGTAAGCTTTGGGAACCACCACGCATATAAACAATACTCTCTCAAGCTCTCAAACTCTCAAGCTCCAACAACCAAGCTCCAACAACCAAGCTCCAACAACCAAGCTCCAACAACCAAGCTCCAACAACCAAGCTCCAACATCACCATGAAGAACTAGAAGAAGATGAAGTGAGGGAGAGACGAAGTTGGTCTAAGAAGGAGAAGTAGATTAGGAGCAATCTCCACAAACATTGTCAACCATTGAAGAAGTACAAAAGAACGTGCCAATGAAGGCTGTAAGAGGTAGTTGAGATGCGTAAGAGGTAGTTAAGATGTGTAAGAGGTAGTTGAGATGCGTAAGAGGTAGTTGAGATGCGTAAGAGGTAGTTGAATTGCATAAGGGAATAGTAGGGAAAGAGAAAGAAGAAGGGAAAGAAAGAAGAAGAAGCCCATAGGGTCCTGTTCACACGGTAGGCCGCTAAAACCCCACCCCTTTCGCATAAACCACTCAAATTAGACACTAATCACTAGGGCCGAGAGCTAGGGTAGGCAAGAAGCAAAGTCAGGTTAGAATTAACTTTAAAATCTTATAGTAGAGGGCTAGGGGTTTCCGAAAACCTAAAACACGTTCAGATCCAAGCTAAAACGAAGGAGTTATGAGCGGATGAAGTTAGAGAGTCATGTTGGATGAAACCTAACAAATTTCATCCAAGAGGAACAAAAAAGCTAACATAAAAAGAGGAATTAATTTAGGAACCGAAAGTCAAATTAGAATTTAGTTTTGAAATTAGGGCTAGCCCTAATTAGCGGATGAAGTTTGAAGGACCGATTAGCGGTCAAACTTCATCCATGGATAACTTTTGATAGGAAACCCCAAATCTAATGTGATTAGTCAAAGTAGAAAGCTAAAATCAGGATCTCCTCGGAACAAGTCTTAAGTTTTTAAGATTAGTACATTAGTAACCACACTTAAGATCCTTAAGTAAGATTAGAAGGCGGATTAGGGGCTTTTAAGATTAAGGTTAGGTTAAGTATAGATTTAGAGCATTTTAGGACAAGTTTAGGGTAACTCAAAACTAAACCCAGCTTAAGGAAATACCTAAACCCCAAGCAGTTAAGAAGGGATGAAGTTTGGAACAAGTAATGGATGAACCCTAGAAGATTTCATCCATTTGAGTCAAGACTTGGTAATTAGGTTAACATTAGGGGGTCAGGCCCATAGCCCAAATCCCAAGTCAAATAAAAATCCGGAGTCTATAGAAAAGCATGGATGAAGTTTGAGGGACCGAGTAGCGGTCAAACTTCATCCGTCCATAACTCTCTCTAGGAGAGTCCAAATCAAACAAGCTTTATACTTTTAGAAATGGCATGAGGTACTCTTTCATTTAGGATAGATAAGCTTAGACTAAGATCAACTCTTCTTCTAAACCACCAAGCCCTCTTAGGCTTTGATTCAACCTTAGCAGTTATAGCAATTCCGATTAGGGTTTTGTTTTGTTTCTTCATTATCCAAAATTAGCGAGACTTAGGAGTTTAGAAAAGATCCATTGCTTGGAAGGCACAATGGATTGGCGCTAGACACCCATAGATCGAGTCAAAACGGTTAATTACCGAGAGCCTGGTTGTGCTCGCTTCTTTACCAAGGGTGGGTAAACAAGCGCTCACAACTTCCTATCAGCCGATCCGCCAAATGTGGATCTCAGATCCTAATATCGCGGAAACTAAAGTCCAGGTGCATCCTCCTAAAATGCAACTAACTAACTGCTTCCTTGCTACTAAAAACTTGAGTTTAACCATGCAAGGATTAACTCAAGGAATTTCCTAACTACTTCTTGGCCTTCTTCGGGGTAGGTTCCTCTTTGCTTGCTCCTTTCCGGGGTGGCTGTTTCCGGATTGGAGATGGCTTGACCCCCTTCGATGTCGTGCCCTTTGTTGGCGTCCCCTTTGATGGTGTCTGTGTCTTACCCTTGATCTGGGAAGGAGAAATCATCTCTAAGTCTGAATCGTCCTCGGATTGAGAATCCGGAATCGCTATCGGTTGGGATCCGGATCCCGTCGGGCTATCATCCTTCTTCAACGTACTTGGTGACTCTTCCTCTTCCGAGTGGTAACTCACGGGAGACACCTCTCTGGCACGCTTGCTAGTTTTCTTCTTCTTCGTTGACTTGGGAACATTCGGAGACTGCTTTGGATCCTTACTTTGGGGGGTCCCGAGGTCGGATCCGGACTTCCTCTTCTCCTTGGATCCGGATGCACGTACTGATCCTTCCCCTTCTTCTGGCTTCAGCTTGGAGGCTCCCTTCCTAGGTGTCTTTTCCTCCTTCGGCTTTGGTATGACAGGTGGGGACATGGGTGCTTTCTTCGGGTCTTGATAGAACCCTGACTGTTGAAGAACGTCCCGGATCTCGTACATCATCTTCTCCATTGATGTTGAATACTCCGCCAGTATCAACACTGTCTTCACGGCTGCTTCAGATCCTTCTTTCAGGATCCCTTTGTCAAACAACTTAGCTTTGTTGATCACACTACCTGAGTAAGATACAAAGCTTCGGACTTTGCAAAGTGTATCCTCAGCCTCAGAGGAAAGTTTCCTAACCTCCTTACTTCCTGCCTCACTTTTCTCTAACTTCTAGGTCAGTTCCTCATTCCTCTCAGTCAACTCCCTAACCCGGGTTTCCCACTTACGGGATTCTTTATCCCTAAGTAAACCCTCTACCTTCTTCGCAAGCTCAGCTACCTCGATCCCACCAAACAGTCCGCATACATCCTGGACTGCTCCTCTCTTGGCACTCAGCTCCTCACGAATCCTCTCGAGATCCTTAATGATCCTCCCAAGGGTTTTATCCCGTAAACTTTCCGGTTTCTCGGACTCCCTTTGTTTACCCCTAGGTTTCTGTTTCTGGGGGGAGACCTCTCTGGCTTTCTCTGAGGATTCCTCCTTCTTTTCTGAAGATCCTCCCTCTGATTCCTCTTCTACCTCTTCCTCTTGTTTCTTAGGAGGAACGATGTTAAACTTCTGGATGGTGGCTGCAGCCTTATAGGTGGTTCTCTCATGACCTCTAAGTGTCCCTAGATAATCATAGAGGTGGAAGAGGAAGGGACCAATTGCCGTGGCCTTAGTGTTACCTAGGGTGGCGACCATCTTTCCCACTAAATCTTTCACTATCTCTCCCCAGAATACCTTCCTCTCTCCGCTCAGGGCACCGAAGATCGTGTTTGCCCAAGTCACTGTGATCCGGGATGGGCGTTCCGAACACACTATCGGAACTATAAACTCTAACAATCTCTTCTACCTAGCATTCTTGCAGTCCGCCACGAGATAACCATCCTTCTTGTGGGGAGTGTCAGAAAACTTACCCTCCGCGAATTTGTGTGTCCGGGAAGCCATCCCGTCTCCTTGACGAGGAAAGTCATAAATTGCTTTCCATGTCTCGAGGGTCCATTTCCTTAACAACACTCGGTGCGTCTTGTCCCATTCGTTGGACTGGTCCTTTGTTAGCTCCCGAATCATCTCATCGTCCTTCAGGCTCCATGGTCCCGTAGGAATCCAAGGCATCCGATTTGACCCAAATCCTCCTCCAACTGCTTCCGGTGATTTTCATCTTCCGGGATGACCGGGTGAATAGTCTTGGTTTTGAAGACGACAGCCTCACTACGCTCACCCTTCACCATTGCACTCAAATATTTCTTCTTACCCTGCCACGCACAATTCTCACACAAGCCCTCCAATACAAGAAACTACAGATCCTTTCTCACAAACTCCGGTACTATACTATCCGGATCCGGAAACTAGGAACCCTCCGTCTTCACATTCTGATCTGCAAACCACCGCTCTGAAAACTCCAAGGATGTTTCCTCAATTCAGAATGAAAAATGAAGACGGAAGTTTTCCTCTTCCTAGGTTTTTCCCAAACTATCCGTTTCCAGCCATTTTAGGGTTACCGTTTCCGCCGCAATCCCGGAAGACTGTGACCGTTTAAACGACTCTCCCTAACTTCCGGTAGAGCCGTTGGATCTCAAGATTGCCCTAACGGCTTTCTGTTGGCTCTCCGGTATCCTCCTGCATATGTTCACGCCCGGCCCGATACTTGGGTAACTTCTGGATTGAGACCCTGTTCCGGATCCGGTTCCGGTTTCCTGATTTAATCGGGAAACTCTAATTCTCTTTCTTAACCATATTATCTGTTTAGAGATGTTCTAACACAGATATATCTTAATTTTGGTAAAACTCGTATTTAAGCCTTATAAAAAGCCAAAATTTTTACCAGTTCTCACTCTTTTTTTCATATTTCTAACCAACTAACTTTATCCTTACATTTTGTGCTCCCACATCACCCCATTTTCAAATGTGAGCGTCTCTGCGAACACTGAATGTAAAAGACTTAATCCCGGTCTGGAGTAAATAATGGTATCCGGATCTGAATCAGATTCGGAAAGAGCTTCAAGATTATAGCGTTTGATCCTGGAACCATTGGTCCGAGTATCAAGCCATGTCCCTTGGAGGTCCTCAAGCTGGAGTGAACCATTTGGAAAGATCTGACTTACTCGATACGGTCCCATCCATCTTGTATGTAGTCTTCCCGGAAATTCTTCATGACGGTTTTCATAAAGTAAAACCAGCCCTTCTTCCAGTACTCCATGATCTTTTGGCAATCTTGCATCAAAGTCCTTCTTTCTTCTATGTTGAACAGCGATTGTGCGCTCCAATGCATCACCACGAGCTTCCTCTTGATCCTCAATTGCTAGTAACCGGATTTTAGAATCCGGAACCTGATCTCCCCTTCTGGAGGCCATCACTCGTAGGGTCTTGATCTCCATCTCTATCTTATGTAACGCTGTTTGTCCAAAAACCAGAAAGAAGGGACTCTTTCCAGTGGTAGTTTTATCAGAAGTATTGTAAGTATGGACTGCGGATGCCAATTTCCGATCCCAATCCGTCTTGTGTGCGGAAACCATTTTGTTTAAACTTTTCCCTACAATCCCGTTTGCTCTTTCAGTAAGCCCATTTGCTTTAGGATTGTAAGGAGTAGTTTTCCGGTGTTTGATCATATACGTCCTTGTGATGTTTTCAATAACATCATTGAGGAAATGGGTTCCTCTATCGCTTACCAGCTCTAGAGGGTGCCCAAACCGCATCATGATTTCCTCAAACAGGAACGAGGTTGCTGTGTTGCCATCATTCTTCCGTGTTGCTCTTGCTTCCACCCACTTGGTCGCGTAATCAGTGGCCAAGATGATATACCTCTTTTTCCGGGAACTGGCGGGATTGATTGGTCCTATGAAATCAATCCCCCATTTCTCAAAGGGAGAAAGAGGAATAATGGGAGTCAATGGCCAGTGATTTTTAAAGGCGGAAGCTCCATTCCTTTGGCATTGGTCGCAACTCCCCACGTAAGTCTGGACATCCTGGATCATAGAGGGCCACCAGTATCCGAAAGCCCGGATCCGGTTGACAGTTGTTCTGGCTACAAAGTGTCCTCCTGAGGATCCGGAATGGAAAGCGTTCATCACTTGTTTTCTCTCCTTCTTCTCCAAACATCTCCTTAGTAGATCATCTGCTCCCATTTTGAATAGCACTCCATGTATCAGGGTATATGGTGCCACCTTCTGATGGAATATGATCTTCTCTTCCATTGAGTACCCATTTGGATAATGGCGATCCACCAATTAGTCAATGATGTCTTGGAACTCTGAAACCCCAACCCCTTGTGGGCGCTAGACTACCCACCCTTGGTAACAAAGCAAACACCGACCAGGTTCTATGCCTTTATCCACAATTTTTAATATATGGGGTGATGTGAGAGCGGTCCACTGTGCCTTCCAAGCAATGGATCTTTTTTGCTAACGTTTCCTAAGTGTCGTGGATGGCAGCAAATAATTAGAATGCATGTAATAACTTACAAGATAACTGCAAGCTCAAGGGTAATGGTATACTTCTAACTTCCTAACAATCTATCCTATGTCGAGGGTCGACTGGGTAGTTGGCGTCATTTCTAACGTCCCTAACTACATACAAAGGGGAACCCCTATGCTCCTTCCATGAACCCCTAAGACTATCTTGGGTTTCCAAGACTCCACCTAGAAGTTCTACTTCTAAAGACTAATTCAAAAGTCCAACTCTTACTCTAATTTTCAACCTCTAAATGAAACTCTAGACTTTTACTCTTTTAACTTGGCTTTAAGTATTAACTACCGACTTCTATTCTATGTTTTGACTTTTGACTCTAGGTTTTTACTCCTAATTTAACTCTGAAATTTATCCTCGGAATTTAACTCTAGGTTTAACTTTTAACTCTAAGTTTTTACTCCTATATTCTATTCTAAATTTACCCCTTTGTCGCAGCACAGAGTAAGCGAATTCCCTGTTATACTCCCAAAAACCACTTTAAAGCATAACAAAATGACTCTAAAGATCGAACCCACGAGATTCTGTGAAGTGTCTAGCACTATTCCCAACTTAAGCTCAGCCAGTATCCAATTTCTACATTCCGGTCCTAGATCTAAAACCGGAAACAACAACACACCGAAAACAACGACCAGACCTCTCTCTATTTCTTCCAGTCTGTCAAGCTATTCGGTCCTGCAAAACCACCACAATCCAGGATCCTCCAATTTTTGATCCTGGAACTCTTCTGGACTGATCCGATCCGGTCCTCACACACGTACTCTCACTCCACTCCGGTTTAGTTTAGCCTCTGTTTCACCATCAGAGGGTTCGCCGCTTGCTTTTGAGAGTGGCAGGCCCGCCACTCCTTCCGTGACTTATAGTGGCTAAAGACCCACTTCTCTAATCCACTACCTCCTATACTAACGCGGATCCGGTTTGATCTCTCACAGCCACCCGGACAACGATCCGGGTTTGCAGGTCACACAAAGACCCCCCGTACGATCCTCTCATACTACAATGACCTTGATGCCAAGTTCCCTCCGTGCGGAGTTAGGTGGTTACAAGCGAACTCGTCCGTTCCAACATCAACTAAAGTCCTTCCGTTTACCAACTAGGGCAGCGAGACCTCACGGGAGATCGGACACTCAACCGGATTTCCTATCCAGGAGTTCTAGCACAGTTAAGGACTCCTTCCCTATCTGCCTAGCCTAACAACGATTTTCTCGCCCGGAATCGTGAACTGTAGAGGCGCTGAGGAACTGAAATCCGCTCCTAGCACTTAGAATACCCACTCACATACACATAAGAGCAAAACAAACACACCAAGGGGAGAAATCTCTCTAGAATCTGCATACATTTTCCTAACTCCTCACCAAAACAGCCCTGCCACGCGCGGGAGAGACGTACAACAAGGAATCAATAGAAAACACACAAAAATTCAAGGGAAAAGACTCCCAGTCTCCTTCGCAGAGACTGACTATATACATTTTAAAACTCAAAAGTCAACACAAAGCGGCCCGGAAAGTCCGCGCGGAACTTTCGGTCCCCGCCGAGCCGGCCAGACCGGAAAACATCCGATCCAGACCAGACACATCCGGATCAAATCCGGTCCGGTCCTAACTAACAAATATTTACGACTAAAATCCTAACTATCCTACCATAACCGGATCTACTCCTTGATCCGTTTCTTCATCCATGACTTCATCTTCGCCTTGGTGCACGCTCTGTTCTTGATCCTCACCCTGATCTGGGGTCAGATCCATACTTTGATCTTTCCCCGGGTTCAGTGTGGGACTTCTGGGCGGTTCCGTTCCAAGCTGCTCGAAAACGTCCGTCAGGTTCCGGTTCCGCTCCCCTGTTTCACGTTCTGGGAGATCCGGTGACAAATCCAAGTTGATGGTGTGCGCGAGCTTCCTCCCACTCTTCTTTGACTAGGGAGTCCGATCCTTTCCTTCCGTTGGAATGCCCACGTTCGGAAAAGACCCGGGCATCGAAAGGTCGGACAGGTGGAACGACCGTGACAGCGTCACTCCGTTCAGCTTTCTGCTGCTCTCCTCCATCCGGTTTGCAACCCCTCGCGCTTCCATCATGACTAACTCCACCTTTTCGGAGTAGTCTGTCAAAATCCGGACCAATCTGGTCCCGGATATTTTATTCTCCTTGAGGACTCCCTCGTCAAACAACTTTGACTTGGTGATGGCCTCTCCGGTTGCTCCGAATGTGGCCTTCACGTCCTCCGCTACTTTCCGGGTAGCCTCTGCCATCTCCCGGGTGGTAGCCATGTCCTCCTTGAGGAGCAACATTTCCGTCTTCAACGACTCGTTCTCCTCCTGGAGTCGTCGGATCTCCGCTTCTTGCTTCCGGATCTCATCCGGGCTGGAGATAAAATCCGCAACCACTCCCGCCAGGTTGCTGTCTGCTGGTGCTCCCACCAGCTCGCTGATCTGAGTGAGAATCAACTTCTTCACCGTCCAGTCTGCTCGCACATCACTCAAGATGTTGATCAGCTGGTTGAACGGATCCGTCGGATCCGATCCGGAAGGACCCGATTCTCCACAAACCGGTTTCTTCCCTGGGTTGGAGGTCTCACCCGGAGGGGTTGGGGTTCCTCTCCGATGAGGAGGCGTCGTCTTCTGCCGCTTGTGCTGCGGCCGGTGTAGCTCTTCCTCTTCTTCTTCTTCCTCCTCGGAACCGGATACTTCTTCCTGTTCTTCTTCTTTCGATTCCGATTCCCCATATTTCAGGAGTGACTCCTACATCTTCCACTCCTTCTCCTCCGTATCCGTGAGGAGTTGATTGTGCTTGTACAGATGGACGAGGTAGGGACTCAATGGAGTCGGTCTACTTCCTCCGATCTTCGGAATGAGCCGGTTGACTAGGTCGAACAAAATCCTGGCCCAGTCCACTTTCCGTTCCCCGCTCAGGGCTCCAAAAATGAGGTTTCCGATGGCGATGGTCACCCTCGTTGGCTTGTCCGGGTGGATGATCGGAACCAAGAACTGTAAGAGGTTCCGATGCCGGTCGTCCAGACAATCGGCGACTGCATGTCCATCCTTGGAGTCCACGTTGCACCGGAACTTCCCTCGCGTGTAACCCTCCTTCGAGGAGGCCATCCCTCGACCTCCAGACCGGAATTCATACACGGCCTTCCACATCTCCTCCGTCCAGCTGCCCGGACTTCCGCGGAGAGTCTTGTCAAACTGGTTGGAGAGCCTTCCGAGCAACTCTCGAATCATCTGCTCCTCCCTAAATCCCTAGGGTTTATCGATCAGTCCTCCGCAGCCCATCTTGGCCAGATCCTCTATCAGGTTGTCCTTTTCCTTCTCGTCCGTTGGAATAACCGGACACACCTTCCGGAGTTTTACTTCTGCTGCGGAGGAACTGGACGGCCCTGCTCTACTCTTACGGAGCTGAGGCATGGACACAAACTGTGCTAACTGGATCCTGACTGTGGCTACCTTTCCCTCTCCTAGCCGCACGTCCCGTTTCTCACCTTTGCTCTTCCGATCTCAACCGGAATACCTCTAAAACCTGCAACGCACACTAAAGCGCTGCGCGCCCTAACACACTAACACGCCCACACAAACCAATTCAAAACAAGAAAGCAAAAAGCTGGGAAGAGAAGCTAAGTACGCGCTGGAGTGAGATTTCCGCAAATGAAGATTGAAAAAGAGTGGCCACTGGATTGGTCAGCCCATATATAGTCTGATCTGTCATCATGACCAAATCCGTTCCTGACCCAATCCGATCCAACTCAGATCCGTTCCAACTCTAATCCGGTTCAGATTCAGATCAAATCCGGATTGTCATCTATTCCATTCCATTAGTTAATTTCCGGTTATCGGTTACCTCCTGCTTGAATCCGGATCCCAGATCACGGTTTCCGTTCCAAGATTTAGATAACTTACAAAAAACCAAAAATTTACCTTGCGACATTACCCCTTCCTCATCTGTGAGCGTCCTCGCGAACACTATCAATTCTAATCTGATGAAGAAGCCTCGGTATACTTCTTCACTCTCGATCCGTTCACACGGGTATCAAGCCACTGTCCTTGCAGATTCTGGAGTTGCAGAGATCCGTTCTGGAAAACTTGATTGACTCGGAAAGGTCCCATCCAGCGAGTATGTAACTTACCTGGAAAATCTTTATGACGGTTGTCATAGAGAAGAACCAGACCTCCTTCTCGGATTCCGTGATCCGCTGGGATTTTGCAATCGTAATCTTCCTTGCGCTTGTTCTGCACTCCCAGGGTTCTTTCCAGGGCTGCATTCCGGATTTCTTCCAGTTCTTCAATGGCGAGAAGTCTTGGAAGAGTATCCGTCCTTGATACTGCACTTCGAGCTGCCATGACCCGAAATGTTTCCACCTCCAACTCCACTCCATGGACTGCTTCCTGACCGAAAACCAAAAAGTTCGGAGTTTTTCCGATTGTGGTCTTCTCTGTGGTGTTGTACGCGTGAACTGCCGAAGGTAGTTTCCGATCCCAATCTGTCTTGTGAGCGGAGACCATCTTGTTCAAGATCTTACCAACTATTCCGTTCGCTCGCTCCGTCAATCCGTTCGCTTTCGGGTTGTAAGGAGTCGTCTTCCGGTGCTTGATAAGATACTTGTTGGTTAGGTCGACGATGACATCATTCAGGAAATGGATTCCCAGGTCGCTGACTAGCTCCAATGGGTGTCCAAAACGCATGAGGATTTCTTCAAACAGAAAGTTTGCCGAAGTTTCCGCATCGTTTTTCCGTGTTGCCTTGGCCTCTACCCATTTGGTCGCGTAATCCGTGGCTAGAATAATGTACCTCTTTTTCCGTGTACTGACCGGAAAAATAGGTCCTATAAAATCTATCCCCCATTTCTCAAAAGGTGCTAGAGGAATGATAGGAGTCAGCGGCCAGTGATTCCGGAAGGATGGTGCTCCTGTCCGCTGACACTGATCACAACTTCTAACAAAGTTCCTAACATCTCTGTGTAAATACAGCCACCAGCATCCGGTTGATCGGATCCGGTTCACTGTATTAACAAAGGCAAAATGTCCTCCGGAATCTCCGGCATGAAGAGCTTGTATCACCTTCTTCCGTTCCGTAGGTTCTAGACATCGCCTGAGAATATCATCCGTTCCTAACTTGAAAAGGACTCCTCTAATCAGGGTATAAGGAGCTACTTTTCTTTGGAAAATTTCTTTTTCCTCTACACTCATCTGTTCCGGGTATCTAGACTTCACGAGGTAATCTATGATATCTTGATATTCTGAAACAGTCTCGTTGTTGAGGTGAAAGACCTCTACCAAAGGAGGATCGTGGTTTTCTACAAAAACCGGACCTTCCAAAGTATCCGGGAACTCGTCCGGAAACTGAGCGGAAATATCCGCTACGGATTTTTGTCCTCTCTGTCTCGACAAGTAATCCGCATTCACATTTGCTTTTCCCGGTTTCACTACAACCTCGTAGTCAAACTCTTGTAAAAGCAAAATCCATCTAGCAATCCGGCCTGACAAATCCGGTTTGTTGACAAGGTATTTTAAAGAATCATGATCTGTGTGAAAAATTACCTTGTATCCGAGTAGATAGTGTCGGAACTTCTTACAGGAATACACCACTGCTAACGCCTCTTGTTCTGTAATCGTGTAATTTCGTTCCGCCAAACTCATTTGCCTACTCGCATAATAAATCGGATTCTCACGCCTTTCTGAATCAAACTGCCAGAGAATCGAACCCAGACACCAACCGGATGCATCGAGAGTAACATGAAACTCTTTGGTCCAATCCGGAACGGAAAGGATCGGAGCTTTGGCCAATTGGGTCTTCAAATCTTCGAAGGCCTGTTGTCTCTTTTCCGTCCAGACGAATTCCGTATCTTTCTTCAAAAGTTCCGTGAGCGGAATAGCCCTCTTGGCATATCCGTCGATGAACCGCCGGTAGTATCCTACACATCCAAGAAATCCACGGATTTCTTTAACACAGGTTGGAGGTAGCAAAGTGAGCATCACCCTCACTTTCTCTAGATCAGCCTGTAATCCGGTCTTGCTCACTACATGACCAAGTAAAATTCCGGATCCCATTCCGAAAAAACACTTGCCCGGATGTAGCTTCAAACTGGTTTCTCGGCATTTTTGGAATGTCTTCCTCAAACACTCGAGATGACTTTCCCGGTCACTGAAAACCGCAAAGTCGTCTATGAACACCTCAAGGAAATGTCGAAGAAAATCCTTGAAAATATCCATCATTAGTCGCTGAAACGTTCCGGGTGCATTACACAGGCCGAACGGCATCCGGGTAAAAGCATAAGTCCCCCATTCCGTCGTGAATGTGGTCTTCAGCTGATCGCACCACCGGATGAACACCTGGTTGTAACCGGAAAATCCGTCTAAGAAACTGTAACAATTGTGACCAACAATGTGGTCCAAAATAAGATCGGTGAACGGAAGAGGAAAGTAATCCTTCTTCGTGGCTGCGTTCAATTTCCGGAAATCTTGACAAACTCGGATCTTGACTTTCCCATCCGCTCCAACTTTCTTTGGAACCATCACAATAGGAGAAACCCATTCAGAGTTGTGGACCGGATAAATGAATCCTGCTTCCAGCAACCGATCGATTTCTCCTTCACCATCAACGAATACTTGGGGTTGAGCCGGTACTGTCGCTGTCGAACCGGAACAGATCCTTCTGTCAGGTCGATGCGGTGTTCTCCTAAATGAGGGGGAATGCCCTTCAGATCGGATGGCTCCCAGGCAAAAACGTCGAGATACTCCTTCAGAAGTTTAGTATAACCGGATTTCTCCGTATCCTTCAAGAGTTTACTGAGATAAAAACTCCTGTTGGGTTCAATACTCTCCTTCTCATACTCAGTGGGTGAAACAACCGGTTTGACTTTCTCCTCGTAAGCTTCCTCAAGAAAAGAAGCTAAATTTCCCCAACCGGATTCTCTTGTTTCACTCTGACTAACCGGTAGATTTCCGGTCCTGATCTGTTGAGCAATCCACTCGGCTGTGAGCGGAACACTCGACTCTCCCAGAGATCGATCTTCTACCACTGGTTTCTGGATTTCTTCCGGATGATGCTCTAACACAGCATCGGAAAATCCATAGTTCGTCTCGGACTGGTGCTCGAACGGGTCCACGAAATAACTGGTGGCGGAATCTTCCGGATCCGACCAGTCCGTCGTGTAGCCATCTGAATCACTCGTCTCTCCTAAATGCTTCTCAGTGGTCCATGGAATCCGGTTGGAAGGTTTCCCTACCACCAGTTCCTTGGCTCCCCAATCCACAAGTACTCGAGCGGAATATAACCAAGGTCTACCGAGTAACATCGAAAAAGGTCTACCTTTATGAACACGTATAATAACGTAATTCAGCAGATAGTCTTTTCCTCCAATCCGGGTTGGAACTTGTGAAAGTTTCCCGACCGGATTTACTCGTGACTGGTCCGCCATTCTGAGGACTTGTTCCGTGGCTTCGAAGGTGGTGAATCCCAAGTCAAATGCTGTATCCTCCAGCATCAGGTTCACTCCCGATCCTCCATCGATCGGAACCTTTGGGATCGCACATCCTTCTATCTCCACAGTGACTTCTGGAGCTCCGGAATCTTCCGGTTGAGAAAAGTTAACTGCGACCGCTGGCAGCTTCCCCTTCTTCCTCCGTTTCCGGGTCCACGCGTCTCGGATCAGCTTCTGGTACATCACGTTGTCATGCAGGAGCTGCCCGATTGTGACATTCGCCTTCTGATCCTTTATATCCTGGATGATGTTATACTCATGCGTATTTACATCCGGATTAATGATCACGGGTGTGTCACTAAAACTAACCTTCTTCTGATTCCGTAATATATCCGGTCCAGAGACTTCCGTTTGGATCTTTGCGCTGATATCTATCGGAATCCGGTTACTGCCTACCCCTTCCTCAGAGTGAACTAACTCTGGTTCCGGTCTAGGCTCTGGAGGAGGACGATCCGAATCGCTACTCGATTCCGGTTTCCTTCTCGACTTCTTCTTACTACTCCTAATGGTACGACCGGATTGGTTCCTGGTGGAACTGCGCGTCGATACTCGGTTGACCACGCTCTCCGCTCCTCCTGGCAGCTCCACCTCGCACCGTCATTTCTCCGGATTCTCCGTTCCAGCAGAGTGACCGTAGTTGAGTGCGGTCTGCTCCCTGGGAAGAATCTGGACTTGCTTGTAAACCGGTCGCGGTTGTATTGGTTTTGGACATTGATCCTCCGGATGTCCATACTCCTGGCAATTCTGGCATGGAAGGATTCGTGGCGCACCTTGTGCTACTCCCTTGTTAGGACAGTTATTGGCGTAGTGTCCCGATTCTCCACAACCATAACAAATCACCACTTGTCTATCCGGATACGCTCGCATCGGTTGCTGCATCATGACCCCTTGACTAGGACCGGGTAGGAAGTTCCGGTTCAGCATGTTGGAACGGATTGGGACAGCAATCCCTTTTCCTCTCCCATAAGTCGGCTGAATCTGGTAAACTTCCTCCTCTTCCTCAGGTGCCATGGTGTAGTACACCTCTTCTTCTTCTGGATACACGAAGTGAACATGCTATGGGTTGGTTCTTTGGCACTCGCTGGGGTAATGACCCGGTTCGCCACACCTTCCGCACCAGACGTTGGATCGGGAAGTCGGGACAATCCGTCTTGGTCTCCGGTTCTCTGCGATGTTGACCTTGATCGCCTCCAATGTGTCTTGGAGTTTCTTGATTGCCTTTTTAGAATCCGTCTCCTCTGCCTTCACTTTCACAACGGTCTTTCGACTCTGCCCCTTCTTGGACGAACGTCGGGGAGGTGAAACACTCCATTCCGTATCCGAACTGGATGAACTCCGATCGGAAACTTCCGATCCGGTCGACTCAGAAGTGCTTTCCGAGTCTGAGACCTTCTTTCGATGCTTCGATTTCCGGTCGATTTTCTTGCCCTTCCCTCTGGCTTGCTCTTCGCTTCGTTTGAGGGACTTCCGGAGTGACTGTGCTGAATTCTCGTAATTGGTTGCAGCATCCATGGCCTCTCTGAGCGTTCTTGGGCGCGTTTGTCGGATCAAGAATCCCATTGACTCGGGTAATCCGGCAACGTACCACTCCACCTGCAAACTAGGAGCAATCTCAGTGGTTAACTTCTGCATGAGAGCTTTAACTCTCTGCCCGTACCTTTGCACGGATTCGAACGATTTCATCATCAATGTACTCAGTCGGCCCAAAGCTCTGGCTTCTCCACCAACTTCCCGGAAAGCTTGCAGAAAGTCCGTTCTCAGCTGATCCCAGTTATTCCGGATCAGATCCGGAACATATTGGTACCATTTGAGAGCTTCCCCCTTCAGCAATCCTTGAAAGATTCTTCGCTGGGCCGCCTCATTCTCTTGGTTGGCGAGTGCAGTCCATTCAAACTCGCACAGCCATTCGTCCGCATCTTGGCTACCGTCGCCCTTGTAACGTTTGTACCTTAACCGGGTCATGACTTCTTCCGAATCCGAATCCGGTTCTTCCCCTTCCGGTTCAGATCCTCGTTCAGAAGTTGACGAAGTATTCCCCGATCTCGGACTTTCGATCTGCTCTCTAGGCGCAGGTACAAAGATCGGTTGGTCACCCGGATCAGAGTTATCCGGATCACTAAAACCAGGTCCAGACGATTCTCCTTGATTCTTCTTCAAACGTTCAGACCTTCTTTCGCTTCCTGTATTTCTTCTCATGAATACGAAATCCGGTTTCTCGTCAAAAACCAAATCTCAAGCCGGAAAAGACAAGACAGAGAATAAAACAACTACTGACTTCGCTACTAGGAATAAACACTGACAGCTTTAGAATCCCCGGCAGCGGCGCCAGATTTTTGCGGGTCGCAGCACAGAGTAAGCGAATTCCCTGTTATACTCCCAAAAACCACTTTAAAGCATAACAAAATGACTCTAAAGATCGAACCCACGAGATTCTGTGAAGTGTCTAGCACTATTCCCAACTTAAGCTCAGCCAGTATCCAATTTCTACATTCCGGTCCTAGATCTAAAACCGAAAACAACAACACACCGAAAACAACGACCAGACCTCTCTCTATTTCTTCCCGTCTGTCAAGCTATTCGGTCCTGCAAAACCACCACAACCCAGGATCCTCCAATTTCTGATCCTGGAACTCTTCTGGACTGATCCGATCCGGTCCTCTCACACGTACTCTTACTCTACTCCGGTTTAGTTTAGCCTCTGTTTCACCATTAGAGGGTTCGCCGCTTGCTTTTGAGAGTGGCAGGCCCGCCACTCCTTCCGTGACTTATAGTGGCTAAAGACCCACTTCTCTAATCCACTACCTCCTATACTAACGCGGATCCGGTTTGATCTCTCACAGCCACCCGGACAACGATCCGGGTTTGCAGGTCACACAAAGACCCCCCGTACGATCCTCTCATACTACAATGACCTTGATGCCAAGTTCCCTCCGTGCGGAGTTAGGTGGTTACAAGCGAACTCGTCCGTTCCAACATCAACTAAAGTCCTTCCGTTTACCAACTAGGGCAGCGAGACCTCACGGGAGGTCGGGCACTCAACCGGATTTCCTATCCAGGAGTTCTAGCATAGTTAAGGACTCCTTCCCTATCTGCCTAGCCTAACAACGGTTTTCTCGCCCGGAATCGTGAACTGTAGGGGCGCTGAGGAACTGAAATCCGCTCCTAGCACTTAGAATACCCACTCACATACACATAAGAGCAAAACAAACACACCAAGGGGAGAAATCTCTCTAGAATCTGCATACATTGTCCTAACTCCTCACCAAAACAGCCCTGCCACGCGCGGGAGAGACGTACAACAAGGAATCAATAGAAAACACACAAAAATTCAAGGGAAAAGACTCCCAGTCTCCTTCGCAGAGACTGACTATATACATTTTAAAACTCAAAAGTCAACACAAAGCGGCCCGGAAAGTCCGCGCGGAACTTTCGGTCCCCGCCGAGCCGGCCAGACCGGAAAACATCCGATCCAGACCAGACACATCCGGATCAAATCCGGTCCGGTCCTAACTAACAAATATTTACGACTAAAATCCTAACTATCCTACCATAACCGGATCTACTCCTTGATCCGTTTCTTCATCCATGACTTCATCTTCGCCTTGGTGCACGCTCTGTTCTTGATCCTCACCCTGATCTGGGGTCAGATCCATACTTTGATCTTTCCCCGGGTTCAGTGTGGGACTTCTGGGCGGTTCCGTTCCAAGCTGCTCGAAAACGTCCGTCAGGTTCCGGTTCCGCTCCCCTGTTTCACGTTCTGGGAGATCCGGTGACAAATCCAAGTTGATGGTGTGCGCGAGCTTCCTCCCACTCTTCTTTGACTAGGGAGTCCGATCCTTTCCTTCCGTTGGAATGCCCACGTTCGGAAAAGACCCGGGCATCGAAAGGTCGGACAGGTGGAACGACCGTGACAGCGTCACTCCGTTCAGCTTTCTGCTGCTCTCCTCCATCCGGTTTGCAACCCCTCGCGCTTCCATCATGACTAACTCCACCTTTTCGGAGTAGTCTGTCAAAATCCGGACCAATCTGGTCCCGGATATTTTATTCTCCTTGAGGACTCCCTCGTCAAACAACTTTGACTTGGTGATGGCCTCTCCGGTTGCTCCGAATGTGGCCTTCACGTCCTCCGCTACTTTCCGGGTAGCCTCTGCCATCTCCCGGGTGGTAGCCATGTCCTCCTTGAGGAGCAACATTTCCGTCTTCAACGACTCGTTCTCCTCCTGGAGTCGTCGGATCTCCGCTTCTTGCTTCCGGATCTCATCCGGGCTGGAGATAAAATCCGCAACCACTCCCGCCAGGTTGCTGTCTGCTGGTGCTCCCACCAGCTCGCTGATCTGAGTGAGAATCAGCTTCTTCACCGTCCAGTCTGCTCGCACATCACTCAAGATGTTGATCAGCTGGTTGAACGGATCCGTCGGATCCGATCCGGAAGGACCCGATTCTCCACAAACCGGTTTCTTCCCTGGGTTGGAGGTCTCACCCGGAGGGGTTGGGGTTCCTCTCCGGTGAGGAGGCGTCGTCTTCTGCCGCTTGTGCTGCGGCCGGTGTAGCTCCTCCTCTTCTTCTTCTTCCTCCTCGGAACCAGATACTTCTTCCTGTTCTTCTTCTTTCGATTCCGATTCCCCATATTTCAGGAGTGACTCCTACATCTTCCACTCCTTCTCCTCCGTATCCGTGAGGAGTTGATTGTGCTTGTACAGATGGACGAGGTAGGGACTCAATGGAGTCGGTCTACTTCCTCCGATCTTCGGAATTAGCCGGTTGACTAGGTCAAACAAAATCCTGGCCCAGTCCACTTTCCGTTCCCCGCTCAGGACTCCGAAAATGAGGTTTCCGATGGCGATGGTCACCCTCGTTGGCTTGTCCGGGTGGATGATCGGAACCAAGAACTGTAAGAGGTTCCGATGCCGGTCGTCCAGACAATCGGCGACTGCATGTCCATCCTTGGAGTCCACGTTGCACCGGAACTTCCCCCGCGTGTAACCCTCCTTCGAGGAGGCCATCCCTCGACCTCCAGACCGGAATTCATACACGGCCTTCCACATCTCCTCCGTCCAGCTGCCCGGACTTCCGCGGAGAGTCTTGTCAAACTGGTTGGAGAGCCTTCCGAGCAACTCTCGAATCATCTGCTCCTCCCTAAATCCCTAGGGTTTATCGATCAGTCCTCCGCAGCCCATCTTGGCCAGATCCTCTATCAGGTTGTCCTTTTCCTTCTCGTCCGTTGGAATAACCGGACACACCTTCCGGAGTTTTACTTCTGCTGCGGAGGAACTGGACGGCCCTGCTCTACTCTTACGGAGCTGAGGCATGGACACAAACTGTGCTAACTGGATCCTGACTGTGGCTACCTTTCCCTCTCCTAGCCGCACGTCCCGTTTCTCACCTTTGCTCTTCCGATCTCAACCGGAATACCTCTAAAACCTGCAACGCACACTAAAGCGCTGCGCGCCCTAACACACTAACATGCCCACACAAACCAATTCAAAACAAGAAAGCAAAACGCTGGGAAGAGAAGCTAAGTACGCGCTGGAGTGAGATTTCCGCAAATGAAGATTGAAAAAGAGTGGCCACTGGATTGGTCAGCCCATATATAGTCTGATCTGTCATCATGACCAAATCCGTTCCTGACCCAATCCGATCCAACTCAGATCCGTTCCAACTCTAATCCGGTTCAGATTCAGATCAAATCCGGATTGTCATCTATTCCGTTCCATTAGTTAATTTCCGGTTATCGGTTACCTCCTGCTTGAATCCGGATCCCAGATCACGGTTTCCGTTCCAAGATTTAGATAACTTACAAAAAACTAAAAATTTACCTTGCGACAATGTAATAACTCACAAGATAACTGCAAGCTCAGGGGTAATGGTAAAATTCTAACTTCCTAACTATCTATCCTATGTCGAGGGTAGACTGGGTAGTACCCGTCATTTCTAACGTCCCTAACTACGTACAAAGGGGAACCCCTATGTTCCTTCCATGAAACCCTAAGACTATCTTGGATTTCCAAGACTCCACCTAGAAGTTCTACTTCTAAAGACTAATTCAAAAGTCCAACTCTTACTCTAATTTTCAACCTCTAAATGAAACTCTAGACTTTTACTCTTTTAACTTGGCTTTAAGTATTAACTACCGACCTCTATTCTATGTTTTGACTTTTGACTCTAGGTTTTTACTCCTAATTTAACTTTGAAATTTATCCTCGGAATTTAACTCTAGGTTTAACTTTTAACTCTAAGTTTTTACTCCTATATTCTATTCTAAATTTACCCCTTCTAAATTTAACTCTACGGTTTTGACTTTTAACTCTAGGCTTTTACTTCTAGATCAACTTCAACTCCTAACTTCCAAATTTTAACCTTCTAGGGTAATTCTAAGTTTCACTTTTAATTCTATGTTCTTATTTCTAAACTACTCTAAGATTTACCCTCTAAAGTTAACTCTAACTTTTCACTTTCTACTGTAGATTTTTATTCCTAATTTAACTCTAGGTTTTTGACTTTTAACTCTAAATTTTTACTTCTAAAATTAATTCCCAATTTTAACCTCTAGGTTTGACTCTACATTTTCACTTTGACTCTAGATTTTTCTACTTCCAACTAACTCTAAAATTTAACTTCTACCTCTAAGTTTTAACTTCTACTTTTAGCTTTTGACTCTAACCTTTTACTCCCCAATTGACTCTAAAATTTAACCTTTAAATTTAATCTAAACTTTTGACTTTTGACCTTTGACTTCTACTTCCAAATTTAATCCTATCGGTTTAATCCTGGATTAACACTAGATGTTACCCTCCTAAATTTAATTCCAACTTTTAACTCTAGAGTTTTGACTTCTAATTTTAACTCTATTCCTAACTCAACAATCTACTTCCTAAGTGGATTCTACTTTGGACTTCTATTTCCTACTCTACTTTTTACTTCCCAAAGTTAACTCCAACTTTCGACTTTTGAATTTTAACTTCCCTAATTAAAATCTTAATTTAATTCTAGGTTTTTAACTGTTAATTGATCTTTAATTTTTATCCTAAATTCTCCTTCTAATCTAATCCTAATTTCCGTCCATTGTTCCTTGTGGATCAAATTTAATTAAAATTCCTCCGTTCTACCCCTTACCGCTTAATTTAGCCTAACGCGGTCAGTTTACGGTCAAATCTTAATTATAAGCTGTTTTTGGAAACCTCTATTCCTAATCTATCAACTTTTGAATCTAAGCTTCTAATTTACACTAATCTCGGATGCTAATCACGCTCTAAGGGCTGATTAGGAAAACAAATGCTAATTAGGGAGAAACGACTAGGATTAGTTTAATGACCCACCTCGTTACTGCTAGTGTCGGAAATGACGTCATCCCTGTCCACATGCGCGTCCTCGTGCTCCATGGTGGCCCCTTGTGATTGTCTTCTTTTATTTTTGTGTTACGGTTTTTATTTATTTATTTATTTTTTTTCAAGGCCCACGGCTTAATTTGTAGAAAAGAAAACGTTACACGTATGATGTTCTAACCCTTTCCCCCCATTTCCTTCTCCTTTTCTTTCTCTCCTCCTCTTCCTTCTACTCTTGAACTATTCCACCAACCGTGGTGATGGTGGTCTTACGCTTCTAGTCTCAAACTTTGTGGAGTTTAAATGAGCCTCCTACCCTCTTACGCAACTTTGCTTTGTGTCATCCTAATCCTCCTCCCAACGGTTGCGAGTTCTTCTAGATTTCCTACCTAATCTCCTAGCTAGGCACTATTTATCGTCTCTCTCCTTTCCACTCCTATAACACATCCTCCTCCCTAATTTCCTTCCATTGTGTGTAGGTGTAAGTGGTGAGAGGAAACAATTTTGTGTGCAGGTACGGTGGTGCTCCGCTCTTTTCTCCCTTCTCCCTTTTTGGTTTAGACCCTAATCCTACTCCTCCCTAGCTAGTAATAGATTAGTCCCACATCTTTGTTGTGTTTTAGTTTTGATTTTTGTTTTAGTTTGAGAGAATCCAAAAACCAGAAACCAAAAGACCAAAAATTGAGTTCAAAAAAGGGGTGACCAATCTGGACCGGGTGCTGGACCACCGAGCCTGCCTACCTACCTCCCGGCTGGCTGGCTTCCGGCTGGTTGGCTGGGGGCTGGTCAAAAAAATTAATTAAATTAATTAATTTTTTTATTAATTCGTTTTTTTTTCGCTGGCTCCTGATGTTGCTGCTGCATGCTGGTCCCGATGTTGCTGGGCTGTATGCTGGTTCTACAAAAACTGGATTTCCGGCTAAGGCTAAAAAAGACTGGATTTCCGGCTAAGGCTAAAAAAGACTGGATTTCCGGCTAAGGCTAAAAAAGACTGGAATTTTGCTAAGGCTATTTTAAGACTGGGTTTTTGCTAAGACTATTTTAAGACTGGATTTTTGCTAAGGCTATTTTAAGACTGGGTTTTTGCTAAGGCTATTTTAAGACTGGGTTTTTGCTAAGGCTAGGGGGGAATAAAACCTTGGGGGTACTAAACTTACTAAGACCTTGGAAACCACTAAACTAAATAAAACTTTGAAAGACACTACACTACACAAATGCAAAGGAACCTATATATCTTGGAAGCTAAACTCTGGAGGTTTCCACAAAGGTCTTGGAAACTAAACTTTGGAACTAAACACGGGGTAGGTGCAAAGCTTCGCCGTCAAATTGGTTTTAATACCAACTTTAGGACTTCTTGACACCCCGGGGGTTCAAAGCTCCGCCGTCTACACTTTTAACACACGCTTTAGGACTTCTACTTTGTCACTAGTTCAAAGCTTCGCCGTTTCCAAGGGGGGTTCACACAATGAGAGAAACTTTAGAAGAGGGAAAACTAAACCTTTAAAGAAAACACACACACAGGGTCAAAGCTTTGCCGTCCCGGAGGGAGGTCCACTCAACAAGTAGAAGATTAGAAGAGGGTTTGGAAGAAACTTTAGCAAAATATGTACAAGGAGGTTCAAAGCTTTGCCGTCCCGGAGGGGGGTCCACTCAACAACAAGAAGATTAGAAGAGGGTTTGGAAGAAACTTTAGCAAAACATGTACAAGGAGGTTCTAAGCTTCGCCGTCCCGGAGGGGGGTCCACTCAACAAGGAGAATATTAGAAGAGGGCGTAAGAAAAACACAAAGAGGAAAACACACAAGTTAGACCACGTGGCAACACAAAGCTCACACGCTAAAGGCCCCCCAAAGCGGCATCGCCAAGGTACGGTGGGGGGTGACTTTAGGATTAGTGCAAGATACAAAAAAGACTCTTAGCTTCACAAGTTAGATCACAACACGTACAAGAGGGAGAGAGAGGCTCTCCACTCACAACAAGGTACCAAAAACTTCACAAAAGAATACACAAAGTGAGATAAAAGGACCCCCAAGGACCTTCAAAGCTTGAAAATAAGCAACAATGGAGCCAAAAGTGCTCCGAAAACACCGTAGAGGTTTTTGGCTTCAAACGCCAAAATATCCAAAGCAAATTGGACCCACGGACCCAAACAAAAGTGAGGGGGTGTTTTAGAGAGAGAAATGGGGCCCTTATATAGGTTTCCCAAGGGCTCACCCCTCTCTCTAAAGTTCTAAGGTAACCTTATCAACGGGGATTTTCATCCTCATCCTCAAAGATTTTCATCCTACATCCTAAATTTCTACTTCTACCATCTATGCTGGACCAACATCCTAACTTTTGGAGATTAGCTCCAATCACCAAACGGATTGCGCCGTTGGATCCAGATCGCCGTGTTTAGTCCTAGACCCCTCTACCTCCCGTATCGAGGCCAAAAACCCATCGTACGCTAATTTAGTTTTAAAACCAAATCGTGGTAAAATCCTAGATCTTGGGGGTCTCCTATTTTGAGAAATGTGAATAGCCTAGGGTCTCCGGTAGGTGCGAGAGAGTCGGGAAGGACTTTTGGTTGACTTCGTTTCGCCATCGTATGGGCCCGGAATGCCGGTCAATGTGGCGGAGACCACGCCAGGTGGTTAATTCCCGAGGAATCTCGCCGGTTCGGGTACTTGCCGCTATCGGAATGTCGTGAAACTTCACGGAGCGCATTATTAACATGAAACAACCTAGTCTAATTATTAGTGAGATTTTATTGTAACTTGGGTAATTTCCATGAAATTCCCGTTGGAGGTTAGGAGGGTTGACCACCCGGAAAAAGGTTCTTCTACAAATCGGAAGATGCCGGGATTTTTCACGTGACCTCTCAGGGAGTCACATGAAAGACGTGCGGGTGTGTTTCCGTACCTGGCACGATTGGTCAATGGAGATTTAAACTGGCCATCTCCTCGAATTAGCGATGGTGCGGGAATCTTCTGCAGGTGGAGGAATCTTGGCGAACCGATTTCGCCGTTGGACTCCTGGCATGGGATTTACCCTAAAACACCATCCTTGGGCTGTAGATTCCTCCACGGCCCGGTCTTGCGTGAGTGGCTCCTGCATGCTAACAATCGGGACTTTGGGAATTCGTCGATCTAATGGGGAATTTTAAATCTAATTCTAGGACCCAACCTAGTGGCCTTGCTGTGGATCCCTCGGACCGACCTAGCCATGAATCGCCACATTCATGGTGGGATTTAGCCCTTTTGGGGTTGTGTGACTCGAATCCTCCAAATCTAACCTTTCCGTTATTTCTATATTATTTTTAGGCAAGGTTTGGGGGATTCTAAGTAAAAAACACAAATCTAGACCAAATACTATATTGGGTATGACACAACCCTATTTCGGTTCTACACTCTTTTTATGGGTTTTTCTATACTTTTATCAACTTTAAATTGCAAATTTCAAAAAAAAAAAAATCTACGAGTCCCAAGTGAAAAATTGGGAGCTCACACCCCTCCAATGTGAAAGACTACTGCCTCTTTTACTGAATCTATTTCAGATTCAGAATTTCCGAGTTCCTCTTTCGGGAACTCATCCGGAAAGTCTGCGGAAATCCCTTCCACTGCTTCCGGTCCTCTCTACCTAGAAAGGAAATCAGCATTGGTGTTTGCCTTGCCAGATTTCACCACTACCTCGTAGTTAAACTCCTGCAGTAGAAGTATCCACCTCGCTATCCTTCCGGATAGATCCGGTTTATTTACTAGATACTTAAGGGAATCATGATCCGTGTGGAAAATGATCTTGTATCCTAGAAGATAATGCCGGAATTTCTTGCAAGCATTAACCACAGCAAGAGCTTCTCTCTCAGTTGTGGTATACTTTCTCTCAGCTAAACTCATCTGCCTACTGGCATAGTAAATAGGGCATTCTCTCTTTTCCTCATACTGCCAGAGGATTGCCCCGAGACACCATCCGGATGCATCTAGGGTTACATGAAATTCTCGGGTCGAATCTGGAGGAGACAGGATAGGGGCCTTAACAAGTCTACTCTTCAGATCCTCAAAGGCTTTCTGTCTCTCCTCAGTCCAGGTAAGGTCTACTTCCTTTTTCAGGAGTTCAGTCAGATAAGTAGCCAGTTTGGCAAACCCTCAATGAACCTCCTATAGTAACCAACACATCCTAGAAATCCACGGATTTCCCTTACACAAGTGGGAGCAACCAGGGCTAGGATAGCCTTGACTTTATCCACATCGACTTCCAATCCTCTTTTGCTAACAACATGTCCTAGCACAATCCCGGATTGCATGCCCATGAAACACTTACCCGGATGAAGTTTCAATCCGGTTTTCTGGCATCGGATGAAAGTCTTCTCCAAAAACTCCAGATGTTTGGCTTGCTCGCTAAAGACTGCAAAATCATCTATGAACACCTCTAGAAAATGTCTTAGGAAGTCGTGGAAGATGTCCATCATGAGTCTTTGGAAAGTTCCGGGTGCATTGCACAATCCGAAAGGCATACGGTTGAAGGCAAATGTCCCCCACTCCGTTGTGAAGGTGGTCTTCAATTGGTCTATCAATCGGATGGTCACCTGATTGTATCCTAAAAATCCATCCAGGAAACTGTAACATTCCTGACCAGCTACTTTATCCAGGATTATATCCGTGAATGGTAATGGAAAATAATCCTTCTTGGTAGCTGCGTTTAGTTTTCGGAAGTCTTGACAGACCCGGATCTTCACCTTCCCGTCTGCTCCCACCTTTTTGGAAACAACCATAATAGGTGAAACCCATTCTGAGTTGTTAACCGGGTAGATAAACCCAGCTTCCAACAATCTGTCTATTTCCTCTTTCACCATGAGAGAGTACTTCGGATTCAATCTATACTGACGCTGTCGAACCGGAACAGCTCCATCCACCAGATCAATCCGGTGTTCCCCCAAATCCGGTGGAATTCCGCTAAGATCGGATGGAGTCCAAGCAAATACATCTATGTATTTCCTTAATAACCTAACATAGTTTCTCCTCTCATTTCTACACAGAGATTTTCCCAGGAAAAAAGAACTTCCCTGGCTCTACCTCTACCTTCTCATAATCTGAAGGATTCACTGTGCTCTTAACCCGATCCGGTTCCAATTCCTCCGACAGGGTCCGGAACTCGCTCCAAGGGATATCAGTCTTGCCCTCTTTCAAACTTACAGTGGATAAGTTGCCTTCAAGAATTTGATGTCTCATCCATTCTATTGTAAGTGGAACATTGGCTTCTCCAAGTGATCAATCTTCCGTGTGACCGGATGCAGGCTCTTGAGCAAGATCCAGGATTTTTTTTTCCTCTGGCTAACCCAACTCCACTATGGGTTCCGGAAACTCAAAGTCTGCCTCCGTCATCTCAGCAAACTCCCCAACAAAGTTGACAGATAGGGAGGAAGAGTCCTCTGGATCTGACCAGTCCGTAGTGTACCCTTCTGATTCACTTGTTTCTCCCTTGTGTTCTTCATTCTTCCAAGGAATCCGGATATGGGGTTTTCCAACAATAAATTCCTTGTTTCCCCAATCCACAATCACTCTTGCAGCATATAACTAGGGTCTTCTTAGTAACATAGGAAAGGGCCTTCCTTTATCTACCCTGATGATAACGAAATTGAGGAGATAAGTTACCTTTCCAATCCTAGTTGCTACTTGAGAAAGCCTTCCAACCGGAATGACCCTGGATTGATCCGCCATTCTCAGTACTTGGTGTGGGCACAAGATTACCCACCCTTGATAATAAAGCGAACACCGACCAAGTTCTATGCCTTTATCCACATTTTTAATATATGGGGGTGTTGTGAGCGCGGTCCACTATGCCTTCCAAGCAATGGATCTTTTTTGCTAACGTTTCCTAAGTTTCGTGGATGGCAGCGAATAATTAGTAATGCATGTAATAACTCCCAAGGTAACTGCAAGCTCAGGGGTAATGGTATACTTCTAACTTCCTAACTATCTATCCTATGTCGAGGGTAGACTGGGTAGTTGGCGTCATTTCTAACGTCCCTAACTACATAAGAAGGGGAACCCCTATGTTCCTTCCATGAACCCCTAAGACTATCTTGGGTTTCTAAGATTCCACCTAGAAGTTCTAATTTTAAAAGCTACCCCTAAAGTTCCAATTCTTACTCTAACTTTTAACTTCTAAGTCTACTCTAGGTTTTTAGCTTCCCAACTAATTAGAGAATTTAACTTCAAAATTTAATGCTACCGTTTGACTTTGTTTTGACTTTTGACTCCAAGTTTTTACTCCGAGACTAACTCTAAAATTTACCTTCTAAAATTAACTCTATGTTTTGACTCCAACTCCTAAATTTTTACTTCTAATTTTACTCTAAGATTTACCCTTGAATTTTAACTCTATGTTTTAACTTTTAACTCTAAGTTTTTACTCCTAAATTAACTCTAAGATTTACCCTTGAGTTTCAACTCTAGGTTTGACTCTACGTTTTCACTTTAGCTTTTTACTCTAACTTTTTACTTCCCCCCTTGACTCTAACGTTTAACCTTTAAATTTAATCTTAACTTTTGACTTTTGACTTTTGACTTTCTACTTCCAACTTTAATCGTATCGTTTTAATCCTAGATGAACTCTAAATGTTACTCCGAGTTTTGACTTCTACTTTTTACTCTATTCCTAACTCGAAAATCTACTTCCTAAGTTGATTTTTAATTCTACTGTTGACCTCTACTTTCTACTCTAATTTTTGACTCCC
Source organism: Pseudisothecium myosuroides (assembly GCA_951799445.1). Lineage (NCBI taxonomy): Eukaryota > Viridiplantae > Streptophyta > Bryopsida > Hypnales > Lembophyllaceae > Pseudisothecium > Pseudisothecium myosuroides. Next base: position 28,209,904 of record OX637291.1, read on the forward strand.
TAATCAACTCTAAACTCTTCCATGAACCTACCCTAAGATTTGACTTGAGAGTTTAAACCCCTAAGTTAAAGTTCTAAATTAATTCTATTTTTTAACTCTCCGAAATTAACTCTAGATTTTGACCTTAGAAGTTTAACTTTAAAAAGTAAAAGCGTAGATTGATTCTAATTCTAACTGCTAATTAATCCCTAATTTTACTCCTAAATTCTCCTTCTAATTTAAACCTAATTTCCGTCCATGGTTCTTTTTGGATGAAATTTTATTCAAAATTCCTCCGTCCTACCCCCTATTGTTTAACTTAGCCTAACGTGGTCAGTTTACGGTCAAATCTTAATTATAAGCTGTTTTTGGAAACCTCTATTCCTAATCTATCAACTTTTGAATCTAAACTTCTAATCTACACTAATCTCGGATGCTAATCACGCTCTAAGGGCAGATTAGGAAAATAAATGCTAATTAGGGAGAAACATCAAAGATTAAATCAAAAACTCACCTCTTCACTACCGGTATCGGAAATAACTTCGTCCACGTCCACGTGTACATCCTCACGCTCCATGGTAGTCTTTGGCTTTGTTTTGAATTTTTTTCAAGCTCACTGCTTATTGAGAAAATATTACAATTTTTGATGATCTAAACTCCCTCTTTCCCTTCCTCCTTTCTTTTCTTTCTTCCTCTTTCTTCTACACTAGCACTATTCCACCTAAGCTTTTATGGGTCTTACACTATGGTTTCAAACTACGAGAAGGGTTTAATTGTTCTTTCCTACCCTCTTATGCAACCTTGCTTTGTGTCATCCTAATCTTCCTCCCAACGGTTGCAAGGAGTTCTTCTAGATTTCCTACCTACTCTCCTAGCTAGGCACTGTTCATCGTCTCTCTCCTTTTCACTCCTATAACACATCCTTCTCCCTAATTCCCTTCCATTGTGTGTAAGTGGGGGTGGTGATAGAGACCGTTTTCGTGTGCAGGTACGGTGGTGCTCCGCTCTCTTCTTCCTCCTCCCTTTCGTATTTTTTTATTGGCCCTAATTCTGCTTCACCCCTGCTTAGTACTTAATTAGCCCAACATTCCTTGAGTTTGCTTTATCTTTGTTTGTGTTCTGGTTTGAGAGAACCAAAACGTGAAACAAAAAAAAAAAGGAATCAAAATTTGGGAGGAGCCCTGGTTGCCCCACCGAGAGCCTGCTGTCCCAACCGGAGCCTGCTGTCCCAACCGAGAGCTGCTGTCCCAACCGAGAGCTACTGTCCCACCAAGAGCTGCTGTTCCACCGGAGCCTGCTGCCCACCGGAGCCTGCTGCCCAACTGAAGCCTGCCTGGTCCTTCCCGGCTGGCTGGCCTTCCCGGCTGGCTGGCTGGGGGGGTCGGGATTCAAATAAAAATCTTTCTTTTTTTCTGATGGGATGCTGGTTGGGATCGCTGGTTGGGATGCTGGTTGGGATCGCTGGTTGGGATTGCTGGTTGGGATTGCTGGTTGGGATCGCTGGTTGGGATGCTAGTTGGGATTGCTGGTTGGGATTGCTAGTTGGGATGCTGGTTGGGATTGCTGGTTGGGATTGCTGGTTGGAATGCTGGGTTTTTTTCTAAGGCTATTTTAGGACTGAAATTTTGCTAAGGCTATTTTAAGGCTAGGGGGAAATAAAACCTCGGGGGTACTAAACTCACTAAGACCTTGGGAAACAACTAAACTAGATAAACTTTGGAAGACACTACATTTGATAAGTGCAAAGGAACCTACATCTCTTGGAAGCTAAACTCTGGAGGTTTCCACAAAGGTCTTGGAAACTAGACTTTGGAATCTAAGGCTATGGAGGTTCAAAGCTTCGCCGTAAAATTGGGTTTAACACCAACTTTAGGACTTGTGACACTCCATGGGTTCAAAGCTCCGCCGTCTAAGAGTATTTTAACACACACTGTAGGACTTGACGTTGTTACTAGTTCAAAGCTTCGCCGTCGATTTGAGGGGTCCACGCAACAAGGGGGATATTAGAAGAAGATAGAAAAGACAGACTTAGAAACACGTGTGACAAAGCCAAAGCTTCGCCGTCCCGAGGGGGGATCCACACAACAAGGGGGATATTAGAAGAAGATAAAAAAGACAAACTTAGAAACACGTGTGACAAAGTCAAAGCTTCGCCGTCCCGGGGGGGGTCCACGCAACAAAGGGGATATTAGAAGAAGATAGAAAAAAAAAACTTAGAAACATGTGTGACAAAGCCAAAGCTTCGCCGTCCCGAGGGGGGGTCCACGCAACAAGGGGGATATTAGAAGAAGATTAAAAAAAAACACTTAGAAACACGAGTGACAAAGCCAAAGCTTCGCCGTCCCAAGGGGAGGTCCACGCAACAAAGGAAAGATTAGAAGGGGTTGAGGACACCTAAGTAAGGAAAACACACGTTTTAGTACACGTAAAGACATACAACTTCACAAGCTAAAGGCCCCCCAAAGCGGCATCGCCAAGGTACGGTGGGGGGTGACTTTAGGATTAGGACACGACCCCAAAAGACTCCTAAACTCACAAGTTAGCTCACAAAGGTACAACAAGAGAGAACAAGGACTCTTAACTCGTAGCAAGGGTATAATAAACGCACGAGAAGTACACAAGGCAAGATAGAAGGACCCCCAAGGACCTTCAAAGCTTGAAAATAAGCAACAATGGAGCCAAAAGTGCTCCGAAAACACCGTAGAGGTTTTTGGCTTCAAACGCCAAAATATCCAAAATAACTTGGACCCATGAATCCAAAACAAGAATTGGGGGTGTTCTAGAGAGAGAAATGGGGCCCTTATATAGGTTTCCCAAAGGCTCACCCCTCTCTCTAAAGCTCTAAGGTAACCTTATCAACGGGGATTTTCATCCTCATCCTCAAAGATTTTCATCCTACATCCTAAATTTCTACTTCTACCATCTATGCAGGACCAACATCCTAACTTTTGGAGATTAGCTCCAATCGCCGAACGAATTGCGCCATTCGATCCAGATCGCCGCGTTTAGTCCTCTACGCTCTTACCCCCCGTACCGAGACCAAAAACCCATCGTAGGCTAATTTAGTTTTAAAACCAAATCGTGGTAAAATCCTAGATCTTGGGGGTCTCCTATTTTGAGAAATGTGAATAGCCTAGGGTCTCCGGTAGGTGCGAGAGAGTCGGGAAGGACTTTTGGTTGACTTCGTTTCGCCATCGTATGGGCCCGGAATGCCGGTCAATGTGGCGGAGACCACGCCAGGTGGTTAATTCCCGAGGAATCTCGCCGGTTCAGGTACTTGCCGCTATCGGAATGTCGTGAAACTTCACGGAGCGCATTATTAACATGAAACAACCTAGTCTAATTATTAGTGAGATTTTATTGTAACTTGGGTAATTTCCATGAAATTCCCGTTGGAGGTTAGGAGGGTTGACCACCCGGAAAAAGGTTCTTCTACAAATCGGAAGATGCCGGGATTTTTCACGTGACCTCTCAGGGAGTCACATGAAAGACGTGCGGGTGTGTTTCCGTACCTGGCACGATTGGTCAATGGAGATTTAAACTGGCCATCTCCTTGAGTTAGCGATGGTGCGGGAATCTTCTACAGGTGGAGGAATCTTGGCGAACCGATTTCGCCGTTGGACTCCTGGCATGGGATTTACCCTAAAACACCATCCTTGGGCTGTAGATTCCTCCACGGCCCGGTCTTGCGTGAGTGGCTCCTGCATGCTAACAATCGGGACTTTGGGAATTCGTCGATCTAATGGGGAATTTTAAATCTAACTCTAGGACCCGACCTAGTGGCCTCACTGTGGATCCCTCGGACCGACCTAGCCATGAATCGCCACATTCATGGTGGGATTTAGCCCTTTTGGGGCTGTGTGACTCGAATCCTCCAAATCTAACCTTTCCGTTATTTCTGTACTATTTTTAGGCAAGGTTTGGGGGATTCTAAGTAAAAAATACAAATCTAGACCAAATACTATAATGGGTATGACACAACCCTATTTCGGTTCTACACTCTTTTTATGGGTTTTTCTATACTTTTATCAACTTTAAATTGCAAATTTCAAAAAAAATAATTCTACGAGTCTCAAGTGACAAATTGGGAGCTCACACTTGGTCAGTGGCTTCAAAAGTGGTAAACCCCAAGTCGAAGGCTGTATCCTCTAACATCAGATTTACACCAGATCCTCCATCTACCAAAACTTTAGGTACGGAACATCCTTCAATCTCAACATTCAGCTCGGGTGGTCCATAATCTTTAACTTGCGCAAAGTTTATAGCTACGGCCGGAAGCTTAAACCATCGTTTTCTTCTCTTCGTCTAGGCATCCCGGATCAGCTTTCGATAGTTGAAATTATCGTGTAAAAGCTGCCCGATAGTCACGTTGGCCTTCTGATCCTTGATGTCCTGTAGGATGTCATAACTGTTTTCTCTTTTCTCTGGTTCAATGAAAATTGGGGTGTCATTGAACCGGACTTCCTGTGTGGAAGTTGCTAAACCGGAAGCCGAAACTTCTTTATCCGGTTTACTGGATTCGGAATTCCTCAGTCCCCGTTTTACTTCCTCACCTATATCCTCGAGAATACCCCTGGGTTGTACCCCATTTTCCGAGTTTGCTATAAGTTGGGATCTGGTGGATTCATCAGAGCGATTAGAATCACTTGAATCCGGATCCGCTCTCCTAGTTTTTCTACTCCTAGTACTGGCTCTGGCTCTATGCCTAGTTTCCCTCCTATTTCTGGTGGAGCTACGTGTTTCTACTTTATAAACCGACGTTTCTAATCTATCCGGTAGCCCCACCCCTACGGGTCATTTATCCGGATTCTCAATCCCGGCTTTAGATCCGTAGTTGAGTGCGGTCTAGTCTCTAGGAGGAACCTCAACTTGTTTGTAGATTACTCTATTCTGTGGTGGCTTTGGGCACTGGCCTGCACCATGCCCATACTCCTGACAATTTTGGCATGGTAAAATCATAGGTGCACCCTGTCCTTGTGGTTTAAAAGGACACCCATTGGCATAGTGTTCCGGGCTACCACAAATAAAGCAAAACCCATAAGGTTTTGGCTGAGACATCATACTTGGATTCATCCCGACTTGAACAGATCGGAGAACGACATTCGCTCTCATCAGTTGCTGGGGTGCCCTTCCTCGTCCGTAAGTAGGTTGGACTTAAAAAACCGGATTCAGATCTTCCTCTTCCTCTTCCTCCGGGATGGTGACATAGACTTCTCCTTCCGGGTTCACGTAGTGAACCCTTTTCACATACGGTCTATTATACTCACTAGGGAAGTGTCCTGCCTATCCGCATCTGGGGCACCAAACATTTGCTCTGCTGGTTGGGACAGTCCGTCTCGGATTCCGGTTTTCTGCCATGTTGACTTTGATGGCTTCAAGCGTTTCTTGGATGCTCTTGATCGCTTTCTTCGTATCATCTTCTTCAATCTTGACCTTGACAATGCTCTTGCCCTTGTCCTTGTCTTCCCTGGAGTTCTTGTGTTGATGACGTTTGGATCCGGTTCCGGATCCGGATGCTACTCCAAGGTCGGTCTCTGAACTATCTGACGGAGATGAAGAAGTGGTGGATCCACTGCTCGAACTTGAGCTGTCCGAGTACTTCCTTCGCTTTCTCCCTTTCTTGGAATGCTTCTTGCTCCTCCTCTCGGTCCTTCTTAAAGCATTTTGAAGTGATTGGGCTAAATCTTCATAATTCTGGGCGACTTCCATAGCTGCTCTTAACGTGGTTGGGCGAGCCTATCGGATCTGGAAATTCATGGTTTCCGGAAACCCTGCCACATACCACTCAACTTGCACACTTGGAGCAATTTTAGTAGTCAATTTCTGGATAAGGGCCTTCACTCTCTACCCATATCTACGAACTGATTCAGATGGTTTCATCTTCATCCTACTTAGTCGACCCAAGGCACGAGCCTCACCTTTGGCTTCTCGGAATGTTCTAACAAAGAATTCAGTGAATTGTTCTCAGTCATCCCGGGTAGCAACCGGAACATCCTAGTACCACATCAGTGCCTCTCCCTTAAGGAGACCTTGAAATATCCGTTGTTTTGCATCTAAGTTTTCCTGATTGGCTATAGCAATGGACTCAAACTCACAAAACCAGTCATCAACATCCTGGCTTCCATCCCCCTTAAAGCTACTATACTTCAAACGAGTGGAACCCATGGCGTTAAGATTCCTAAACTCAGGTTCAAATTGATCCTCTTCTTCTTCAGATGAAACCGCAGCTTCCTCCACAAGGACCGGATCTGGATTTGGTACCGGATCGGTACCGCCTACCTCTCCTGTTAATTCTACGACCAATTCCTCTTCTGATTCTAACTGGGGACGCTCTCTCGGGTCTAAGTTTACACCTGGAAACTCTGGAACAGGATCTCCCTCTTTCCTAAGTCGTCAGATCTTCTCTCGGATGTTCCTCCTTTTTCCTTTCTTTTTATGAGGAAGGAATCCACTTCAACTCCGGGACTCCTTTCAAAGGAAAAGGATCTCAACAAGTATGCCTATCCGAAAGAATTACACGTAACAACAAAATAGACTCTTCTGGCGGTTCCTAATACTAAACCGGAATTCAAAAGACACTATCTCGGAAATCCCCAGCAGCGGCGCCACTTTTGTCGTGTCGTAACACAGCAAAGCACAAATTCCTCCCTTAGGTGTTAAATTAGTGTAAAACACCTTAGATGACTCGTGTATCGTTCCCACAGGATTTCAACTAGTAGTATCCTCAAAATACCCGGAACAAGATCCGGAACACAAAACCAAAGACAAACAGAATCCGGGAATAAAATGTAGAACTAGACTTCCCGCTCTGTATTCGTTGAACTTTCTCCTGTATCAACCTAGTTCTCAAACATATTACCAATCAACAAGAACCAGGTCTGCATTCCTTGACAATGGTATCAGTAAATTAGTATCCCGCTTCAGCTAAACACGGAAATGGAAAGAGTGTCTTGATCCTGTACCTTTCCCGGATCCGGATCTAGCAATCAATGCAAACAAGGGTATAGTTTAACCTCTACATCAGAGGGTTCTGCTCTTGGACTTAAGGAAGGACACGTAAATCCTACCCTCCACTGGTTTAAAGTGGCTGAAGTTCCACTAAAAGAGAAATAACAAAGAAAACAAAGAAAACCGGAAAGCAAGTATTTCCTCAGAACTGATCCGGGAAGTTACTCCAGACAAGAAGGTCACTCAGAAAACCCTCACAATCCCCACATTACTACAACAACAGATCTATCCGGGTAGAATTCCAAGAGCTAAATCGGGTACTCTTGTACTAACAGATCCTAGCTACCTTCCAGTTCCTCTCTTCTGGTTACAGCAAAACCTCTCAGACATCAGCTAGCGTTTGTCCTTCCTCTCAAGGACTCCCCTAACCTCGGAATGGCTATCTCGCTCAGAAGACTCCCAAGAAACATCAGTAGATAGAACTGTCTCTTAGTACAACAGACTTTCACCAACCCAAATACTCCCGGAATCGGATCCAAACAGAATCCGGGGATGCCTCTTCTCCTCAAAGCTTCACCATCAAACTACCTGAACTCGCAATGATAAAAACACTGCCTAACCCCTCAACACAAGACCAAGACTTTTCAGACCAGTACTCATGGAGTTGAAGTTCAAGCTTTCTTTTCAGAAATTGAAATGGGAAAAAAAACAAGAATATGAAAACGCCCGGAGCTAAAACTAACTTCCAACCCCTAAATAACAACCCAAGGGAAACCCTAAAGGTCCCCAGCAATCCAAAATAAAGGACCAAAGAATGACACGCGTCATTCCTTATCCATCTGAGTTGACTTCCTATCAGCCGATCCGCCAAATGTGGATCTCAGATCCTAATATCCCGGAAACTAAAGTCCAGGTGCATCCTCCTAAAATGCAACTAACTAACTGCTTTTTTGCTACGAAAAACTTAAGTTTAACCATGCAAGGATTAACTCAAGGAATTTCCTAACTACTTCTTGGCCTTCTTCGGGGTAGGTTCCTCTTTGCTTGCTCCTTTCCGGGGTGGCTGTTTCCGGATTGGAGATGGCTTGACCCCCTTCGATGTCGTGCCCTTTGTTGGCGTCCCCTTTGATGGTGTCTGTGTCTTACCCTTGATCTGGGAAGGAGAAATCATCTCTAAGTCTGAATCGTCCTCGGATTGAGAATCTGGAATCGCTATCGGTTGGGATCCGGATCCCGTCGGGCTATCATCCTTCTTCAACGTACTTGGTGACTCTTCCTCTTCCGAGTGGTAACTCACGGGAGACACCTCTCTGGCACGCTTGCTAGTTTTCTTCTTCTTCGTTGACTTGGGAACATTCGGAGACTGCTTTGGATCCTTACTTTGGGGGGTCCCGAGGTCGGATCCGGACTTCCTCTTCTCCTTGGATCCGGATGCACGTACTGATCCTTCCCCTTCTTCTGGCTTCAGCTTGGAGGCTCCCTTCCTAGGTGTCTTTTCCTCCTTCGGCTTTGGTATGACAGGTGGGGACATGGGTGCTTTCTTCAGGTCTTGATAGAACCCCGACTGTTGAAGAACGTCCCGGATCTCGTACATCATCTTCTCCATTGATGTTGAATACTCCGCCAGTATCAACACTGTCTTCACGGCTGCTTCAGATCCTTCTTTCAGGATCCCTTCGTCAAACAACTTAGCTTTGTTGATCACACTACCTGAGTAAGATACAAAGCTTCGGACTTTGCAAAGTGTATCCTCAGCCTCAGAGGAAAGTTTCCTAACCTCCTTACTTCCTGCCTCACTTTTCTCTAACTTCTGGGTCAGTTCCTCATTCCTCTCAGTCAACTCCTTAACCCGGGTTTCCCACTTACGGGATTCTTTATCCCTAAGTAAACCCTCTACCTTCTTCGCAAGCTCAGCTACCTCGATCCCACCAAATAGTCCGCATACATCCTGGACTGCTCCTCTCTTGGCACTCAGCTCCTCACGAATCCTCTCGAGATCCTTAATGATCCTCCCAAGGGTTTTATCCCGTAAACTTTCCGGTTTCTTGGACTCCCTTTGTTTACCCCTAGGTTTCTGTTTCTGGGGGGAGACCTCTCTGGCTTTCTCTGAGGATTCCTCCTTCTTTTCTGAAGATCCTCCCTCTGATTCCTCTTCTACCTCTTCCTCCTGTTTCTTAGGAGGAACGATGTTAAACTTCTGGATGGTGGCTGCAGCCTTATAGGTGGTTCTCTCATGACCTCTAAGTGTCCCTAGATAATCATAGAGGTGGAAGAGGAAGGGACCAATTGCCGTGGCCTTAGTGTTACCTAGGGTGGCGACCATCTTTCCCACTAAATCTTTCACTATCTCTCCCCAGAATACCTTCCTCTCTCCGCTCAGGGCACCGAAGATCGTGTTTGCCCAAGTCACTGTGATCCGGGATGGGCGTTCCGAACACACTATCGGAACTATAAACTCTAACAATCTCTTCTACCTAGCATTCTTGCAGTCCGCCACGAGATAACCATCCTTCTTGTGGGGAGTGTCAGAAAACTTACCCTCCGCGAATTTGTGTGTCCGGGAAGCCATCCCGTCTCCTTGACGAGGAAAGTCATAAACTGCTTTCCATATCTCGAGGGTCCATTTCCTTGGCAACACTCGGTGCGTCTTGTCCCATTCGTTGGACTGGTCCTTTGTTAGCTCCCGAATCATCTCATCGTCCTTCAGGCTCCATGGTCCCGTAGGAATCCAAGGCATCCGATTTGACCCAAATCCTCCTCCAACTACTTCCGGTGATTTTCATCTTCCGGGATGACCGGGTGGATAGTCTTGGTTTTGAAGACGACAGCCTCACTACCCTCACCCTTCACCATTGCACTCAAATATTTCTTCTTACCCTGCCACGCACAATTCTCACACAAGCCCTCCAATACAAGAAACTACAGATCCTTTCTCACAAACTCCGGTACTATACTATCCGGATCCGGAAACTAGGAACCCTCCGTCTTCACATTCTGATCTGCAAACCACCGCTCTGAAAACTCCAAGGATGTTTCCTCAATTCAGAATGAAAAATGAAGACGGAAGTTTTCCTCTTCCTAGGTTTTTCCCAAACTATCCGTTTCCAGCCATTTTAGGGTTACCGTTTCCGCCGCAATCCCGGAAGACTGTGACCGTTTAAACGACTCTCCCTAACTTCCGGTAGAGCCGTTGGATCTCAAGATTGCCCTAACGGCTTTCTGTTGGCTCTCCGGTATCCTCCTGCATATGTTCACGCCCGGCCCGATACTTGGGTAACTTCTGGATTGATACCCTGTTCCGGATCCGGTTCCGGTTTCCTGATTTAATCGGGAAACTCTAATTCTCTTTCTTAACCATATTATCTGTTTAGAGATGTTCTAACACAGATATATCTTAATTTTGGTAAAACTCGTATTTAAGCCTTATAAAAAGCCAAAATTTTTACCAGTTCTCACTCTTTTTTTCATATTTCTAACCAACTAACTTTATCCTTACATTTTGTGCTCCCACAGGGCGCTAGATTACCCACCCTTGATAATAAAGCGAACACCGACCAGGTTCTATGCCTTTATCCACAATTTTTAATATATGGGGGTAATGTGAGCGCGGTCCACTGTGCCTTCCAAGCAATGGATCTTTTTTGCTAACGTTTCCTAAGTGTCATGGATGGCAGCGAATAATTAGAATGCATGTAATAACTCACAAGGTAATTGCAAGCTCAGGGGTAATGGTAAACTTCTAACTCCCTAACTATCTATCCTATGTCGAGGGTCGACTGGGTAGTTGGCGTCATTTCTAACGTCCCTAACTACATAGAAAGGGGAACCCCTATGTTCCTTCCATGAACCCCTAAGACTATCTTGGGTTTCTAAGACTCCACCTAGAAATTCTACTTTTAAAAGCTACCTCTAAGTTCCAACATCTTAATGTAACTCCAGATTTTACTTCTTCAGCTTGGTTCTAGGTATTAACTACCGACTTCTATTCTATGTTTTGACTTTTGACTCGAGGTTTTTACTTCTAAATCAACTTCAACTCCTAACTCCCAAGTTTTAACCTTCTAGGGTAATTCTAAGTTTCACTTTTGATTCTATATTCTTATTTCTAAACTACTCTAAGATTTACCCTTTTAAAATTAACTCTAACTTTTCACTTTTTACTGTAGATTTTTACTCCTAATTTAACTCTAGGTTTTTGACTTTTAACTCTAAATTTTTACTTCTAAAATTAATCCCCAATCTTAACCTCCAGGTTTAACTCTACATTTTCACTTTGACTCTGGTTTTTTTCTACTTCCAACTAACTCTAAAATTTAACTTTTAAATTTTATCTAAACTTTTGACTTGTGACTTTTGACTTCTACTTCCAAATTCAATCCTATCGTCTTAATCCTAGATTAACTCTAAATGTTACCCTCCTAAATTTAATTCGAACTTTTAACTCTAGGGTTTTGACTTTTAATTTTAACTCTATTTCTAACTCAACAATCTACTTCCTAAGTGGATTCTACTTTGGACTTCTATTTCCTACTCTACTTTTTACTTCCCAAAGTTAACTCCAATTTTCGACTTTTGAATTTTAACTTCCCTAATTAAAATCTTAATTTAACTATAGGATTTTAACCGTTATTTGATTTTTAATTTTTAATGCTAAACTGTCCTTCTAATCTAATCCTAATTTCCGTCCATTGTTCCTTGTAGATCAAATTTAATTAATATTCCTCCATTCTACCCCCTACCGCTTAACTTAGCCTAACGCGGTCAGTTTACGGTCGAATCTTAAGTGTAATATATTTTTGGAAACCTCTATCACTAATCTATAACTTTTTGAATCTAAACTTCTGATTTGCACTAATCTCGGGTGCTAATCACGCTCTAAGGGCTGATTAGGAAAATAAATGCTAATTAGGGAGAAACATCAAAGATTAAATCAAAAACTCACCTCTTCACTACCGGTGTCGGAAATAACTTCGTCTACGTCCACCTGTACATCCCCACGCTCCACGGTAGTCTTTGGCTTTGTTTTGAATTTTTTCCCAACTCACCGCTTATTGAGAAAATATTACAATTTTTGATGATCTAAACTCCCTCTTTCCCTTCCTCCTTTCTTTTCTTTCTTCCTCTTTCTTCCTCTTTCTTCTACACTAGCACTATTCCACCTAAGCTTTTATGAGTCTTACACTATAGTTTCAAACTTCAAGAAGGGTTTAAAGGTTCCTCCTATCCTCTTACACAACTTCGCTTTGTGTCATCCTAATCCTCTTCCCATCGGTCACTATGAATTCTCAAGATTTCTTTTCATAAGCCTACCTACTCCTCACCTAGGCTACTATTTATCGTCTCTCACCTTTCTTGCCTACTTCTTCTCCTCCCTTCCTAATCTCCTTCCATTGTGTGTAGGTGTGAGTGGTGAGAGGAACAATTTTGTGTGCAGGTACGGTGGTGCTCCGCTCTCTTCTCCCTCCTCCCTTTTATATTTTTTGCCCTAATCCTACTTCAACCCCACTTAGCACAACATTAGTCCAACATGCTTTTGGTTTGGTTTGTCTTTGTTTGTGTTCTGGTTTGAGAAAACCAAAAAAAAAAAAAAAAAAAGAGAATCAAAAATATGGGGAGGAGCCCGAATGGCCCCAGCCTCCCCTGCTGTACCGAGAGCCTACTGGCCCTCCGGGTGGCTGGCTGGGGGGTCGGCCAATTTAATTAATTAAATTTTTTTAATTAATTAATTAATTTTTTTTTCTGTTATGTTGGTTCTGATTGTTGGCTGGCTCGTTATGCTGGTTTTGATGTTGGCTGGCTCGTTATGCTGGTTCTGATGTTGGCTGGCCGTATGCTGGTTCTGGAAAACTGAATTTTTGACTAAGGCTACATGATAGACTAGATTTCTGACTAAGGCTAAAAAGACTGGAATTTTGGCTAAGGCTAAATAAAAAGACTAGATTCTTGCTAACCTAGGGGGGAATAGAACTTTGGGGGGTGCTAGATCCACTAAGATTTTTGGGATACAACTAACTAAATAAAACTTTGGGGAACCACTAAACTCTCTTAAACTTTGGGAAATGACTAAACTTCACTAAGTGCAAAGGAACCTACATATCTTGGAAGCTAAACTCTGGAGGTTTCCACAAAGGTCTTGGAAACTAGACTTTGGATCTAAACACGGGGGAGGTACAAAGCTTCGCCGTGAAATTGGTTTTAACACCAACTTTAGGACTTCTAGATTCCCCGGGGGTTCAAAGCTCCGCCATCTACACTTTTAACACACGCTTTAGGACTTCTACTTTGTCACTAATTCAAAGCTTCGCCGTTTCCAAGGGGGGTCCACACAATGAGAGAGACTTTAGAAGAGGGAAAAAGCTAAACTTTTAAATAAAACCACACATGGGTTCAAAGCTTCGCCGTCCCAGAGGGGGGTCCACTCAACAAGGAGAAGATTAGAAGAAGGTTTGGAATAAACTTAGCAAAAGCATGTATAAGGAGGTTCAAAGCTTCGCCGTCCCGGAGGGGGGTCCACTCAACAAGGAGAAGATTAGAAGAGGGTTTGGGATAACTTTAGAAAACATGCACAAAGGAGGTTCAAAGCTTCGCCGTTCCGGAGGGGGGTCCACTCAACAAGGAAAAAAGATTAGAAGAGGGTGTAACGAAACACAAAGATAATCACACAAGTTAGACCACGTAGCAACACAAAGCTCACACGCTAAAGGTCCCCCAAAGCGGCATCGCCAAGGTACGGTGGGGGGTGACTTTAGAATTAGTGCAAGAGACTAAAGACCCTTAAAACTCCACAAGTTAGAATACAACATGCACGAGAGGGAGAGAGAGGCTCTCCACTCACAACAAGGTACCAAAAACTTTGCAAAAGTGTACACAAAGCAAGGTAGAAGGACCCCCAAGGACCTTCAAAGCTTGAAAATAAGCAACAATGGAGCCAAAAGTGCTCCGAAAACACCGTAGAGGTTTTTGGCTTCAAACGCCAAAATATCCAAAATAACTTGGACCCACGAACCCAAAACAAGAATTGGGGGTGTTCTAGAGAGAGAAATAGGGCCCTTATATAGGTTTCCCAAGGGCTCACCCCTCTCTCTAAAGCTCTAAGGTAACCTTATCAACGGGGATTTTCATCCTCATCCTCAAAGATTTTCATCCTACATCCTAAATTTCTACTTCTACCATCTATGCTGGACCAACATCCTAACTTTTGGAGATTAGCTCCAATCGCCGAACGGATTGCGCCGTTGGATTCAGATCGCCGTGTTTAGTCCTAGACCCCTCTACCTCTTGTGCCGAGGCCAAAAACCCATCCTAAGCTAATTTAGTTTAAAAACCAAATCGTGGTAAAATCCTAGATCTTGGGGGTCTCCTATTTTGAGAAATGTGAATAGCCTAGGGTCTCCGGTAGGTGCGAGAGAGTCGGGAAGGACTTTTGGTTGACTTCGTTTCACCATCGTATAGGCCCGGAATGCCGGTCAACGTGGCGGGGACCCCGCCACGTGGTTAATTCCCGAGGAATCTCGCCGGTTTGGGTACTTGACGCTATTGGAATGTCGTGAAACTTCACGGAGCGCATTATTAACATGAAACAACCTAGTCTAATTTTTAGTGAGATTTTATTGTAACCAGGGTAATTTCCATGAAATTCCCGTTGGAGGTTAGGAAGGTTGACCATCCGGAAAAGGTTCTTCTGCAAGTCGGAAGATGCCGGGATTTTTCACGTGACCTCTCAGGGAGTCGCATGAAAAACGTGTGGGTGTGTTTCCGTACCTGGCACGATTGGTCAATGGAGATTTAAACTGGACATCTCCTTGAATTAGCGACGGTGCAGGAATCTTCTGCAGGTGGAGGAATCTTGGCGAACCGATTTCGCCGTTGGACTCCTGGCATGGGATTCACCCTAGAACACCATCCTTGGACTGTAGATTCCTCCACGGCCCGGTCTTGCGTGAGTGGCTCCTGCATACTAACAATCGGGACTTTGGGAATTCGTCGATCTAATGGGGAATTCTAAATCTAACTCTAGGACTTGACCTAGTGGCCTCGCTGTGGATCCCTTGGACCGACCTAGCCATGAATCGCCACATTCATGGTGGGATTTAGCCCTTTTGGGGCTGTGTGACTCGAATCCTCCAAATCTAACCTTTCCGTCATTTTTGTACTATTTTTAGGCAAGGTTTGGGGGATTCTAAGTAAAAAATACAAATCTAGACCAAATACTATAATGGGTACGACACAACCCTATTTCGGTTCTACACTCTTTTTATGGATTTTTCTATACTTTTATCAACTTTAAATTGCAAATTTTCAAAAAAATAATTCTACGAGTCCCAAGTGACAAATTGGAAGCTCACAGCACCTCTCGTTGATGAAGTGCCACACGAGAGAATTCCAATTTCAGCAGTATTGAACGAAGGAAACCCTCGAACATCTAATGCAAGGGAATATGATTCAGATAATGTTCTATTGGATAGAGTCCTGAACATGACGCGTAATGCGCCCTCTAATCGTGGACGAGCCACGAACTTGGCTACGGTTAGGAGGTCTATTCCTACCCCTCCAGCAAGGCTGCCTGGACACCGACGTGCAATACCGAGCGTTGATGAAGACGTTCGTGGCTCAGCTCCCCAACCCACTCAACCTTCACCTCTATCTGGCCTTGGAGAATCATCACGTGCAGTGCATGGACGCAGAAGAGGAACAAAGAAGCGTTTCAGGACCAGAGATGAGAGGGCACAGAGGAATCCTAAACGTGTAAACAAGGTTGTCCAACAATATAGCATGGGGGCGGGATGTTCCACGCAAATTGTTGGTCAACCGAATAGAGAAGGGCCCAACATTGATGGAACCACCGATGCAAGGAGGCTCACGAAGCGATTGGTGCCAACGGAAGTCCCGGGTGGTCAAGACATTGAAGTACGGAACCTTAACTCTGAGATTGAACGTGAGATACGAAATGAACCAGTAACAAGAGAAGATGACGAGAACGAGAGCTTGGGGGACAATAGGAGCCCCCTAGAGTCGCATGAGGATACGGACCCCGACGCTGATGAAGTACAAAGCGATTCCACTTACGGGCCAAGGAACTAGATGTCTAGGCAATATAGTAGACATTAGTATTTGAAGGGTTTAGATTATCTGTTTTGTAGTAAAGATTTGTAGTTGAAGTTCCTGAACTTCTAGCTTATTTGGAAGTGAAAGCTTCATTTTGAGTAATTAAATAGCTTATTTGTGAGAAGCCTGAAATTGATAGGGATTATACTTGTTATCCCATTGAACTTCATATTTTTGAATGTAACCAGTTTCTAGATTTGACATGTGAAAAGCGGATTGGAAGACTTCAAATCAATATAGGAATTTGAACACCCTCAGACTCCCACATTATATTTTTTCGATCCATAAGTGATGTTGTTGTGTGTTCTTTTCCTGTGTAATCTTTAACAAGTCCCTTCAGAATTTGTACGGTAACCATTCCCCTAAAATTCATAGAATTATAAAATTTGTTGACTTTTCTTATGAATTCGGAACAAATCCGTAAAACTAAAAGAAGGTTTTGGGCATATAGGGGTTAAGAGGGACCTATATCCGCCCTGAAACCTAAAAAGGTAGATCCGAGGTCGCCCTCTTGACCCGAGGTCGCCCACTGAACCGGCAGCCGCACTTCAAATTACACACGGTCGCTCTCAGACCCGCGGTCGCCCAAAGACCCGAGGTTGCCCACCTAAACCTCAATCCGCAATCGCACTTGAACCCGAGGTCGCCCAAGGCGGTGGACCCAAGGTCCCGAGGACCCGAAGTCGCCTAGCGTTCCTCACCCGATGTCGCCCAGAGGCCCCTGTACCCGAGGTCGCCATCAAACCCAAAGTCGCCCGTCATCCTGGACCCGATGTCGCCCTGGAATTTGGACCTGATGTCGCCTTACCGTGACCTGCACGCGCCCCCACCCGCAGTCGCATACGTGAGTTTCCACGTCAGATTTTGGAGCGTGCCACATAGGCGAAATTGAATTACCGAGGGGTAAATTTTTTTACCCTTGTGCGACGAGGTGCGACGCCCATCCGTCATGTTGTCCTATACGACACGCGACGTCAGATGTCCAACACGACACCTAAACCCAAAAACGTGTCAGACAAGACAACCCTGGTGCCAGAGAGGTGTCTCCCATGAGTTACCACTCGGAAGAGGAAGAGTCGCCAAGCACGTCGAAAAAAGATGACAGCCCAATGGGATCCGAATCCTAGCCAATAGCGATTCCGGATTTTGATTCCGAGGAAGATTCAGACTTGGAAACGATTTCTCCTTCCAAGCTCAAGGGTAAGACACAGACACCATCGAAGGGGACGCCAGCAAAGGGCATGACATCAAAGGGAGTCAAGCCATCTCCAATCCAAAAACAGCCACCCCGGAAAGGAGCAAGCAAAGAGGAACCTACCCCGAAGAAGGCTAAGAAGTAGTTAGGAAATTCCTTGAGTTAATCCTTGCATGGTTAAACTCAAGTGTTTAGTAGCAAGGAAGCAGTTAGTTAGCTGCATTTTAGGAGGATGCACCTGGACTTTAGTTTCCGGGTTATTAGGATCTGAGATCCACATTTTGCGGATCGGCTGGTAGGAAGTCAACTCAGATGGATAAGGAATGACGCGTGTCATTCTTTGGTCCTTTATTTTGGATTTTTGGGGACCGTTAGGGTTTCCCTTGGGTTTCTATTTAGGGGTTGGAATTTAGTTTCAACTCCGGGCGTTTTCACATTCTTGTTTTCCCATTTCAATTTCTGAAAAGAAAGCTTGAAGTTCAACTCCATGAGTACTGGTCTGAAAAGTCTTGGTCTTGTGTTGAGGAGTTAGGCAGTGTTTTGATCATTGCAAGTTCAGGTAGTTTGGTGGTGAAGATTTGAGGGGAAGAGGCGTCCCCGGATTCTGTTCGGATCCGGTTCCGGGAGTATTTGGATTGGTGAAGAACGTCTGTTGTACTAAGAGACAGTTCTATCTACTGATGTTCCTTGAGGTTCTTCTGAGTGGGATAGCCATGCTTAGGTTAGGTGAGTCTTCAGATTGAAGTTCGAACGCTAGCCGATGTCTGATGAGGTCCTGCTGTACCTAGAAGAGAGGAACGGGAAGGTAGCTGGGATCTGTTAGTTACAAAAGTACCCGATTTAGCTCTTGGAATTCTACCCGAATAGGTCTGTCATTGTAGTATTTGTAGGATTGCAGGGGTTTCCTGAGTGACCTTCTTGTCTGGAGTAACTTCCCGGATCAATTGTGAGGAAATACTTGCCTTCTAGGTTTTTCTTTGTTTTCTTTATGGTTTTTCTTTTAAGTGGAACTTCAGCCACTTTAATCCAGTGGAGGGTAGGATTTACGTGTCCTTCCTTAAATCTAAGAACGGAACCCTCTGATGTAGAGGTTAAACTATAATATGGTTCACTTGCTTACTAGATCCAGATCCGGGAAAGGAACAAAATTACAACACTCGTTCTGGTTCCTCATTTGGTCAAGCAGGATACTAAGTTACTACTGAGGTTGTGAAGAATTGAAAACTTAGTTCTTGTTGATTGGTAATATGTTTGAAAGCTAGGTTGAAATAAGAGAAAGTTAAATGTATATAGATCGGGAAATCTAGATCATCATTTTCAGTTCCGGATTCTTTTGTCTTGGGTTTGTGTTTCGGATCCTGTTCCGGTAATTTTGAGGAAACTACTAGTTGAAATCCTGTGGGAACGATACACAAGTCATCTAAGGTGTTTTACACTAAATTAACACCTAAGGGAGGGATTTTTGCTTTGCTGTGTTACGACAATATATTTCTAGATTTATTAGAAAAGAAACATAGAAGAATACAATGTACTTGCTTTGAAAATGGGGGTTGAAAATAAACTCTTAATCCATTCTAAGTTTACAGTAACACATTACTAAGAAGATAGAAATAAAAGCTTTTTCTTTTACAAATATATACTTGTAGTTTTCAATATTTATAGGTTATTCAATTTCATATACGTATATAATGTCAAAATTGAAAGAGGCCGCTCAAAGGTTGTGACACTTTGAAATGCAAGAATTTGTGTTTTTTTTTTACAAAGGTCACAGTACAAAGCATACCATATCCAGTCCAAACTCACAATGCTAAAAAAGCAAAAAGACATCCAAATATGCTCATCACATTAGCATCAACCCATATAACCCTTGAACACCCAAATCATGCTCTCGTTGACAACTCAATCTGCAGGCATACAACCTCCTGCTCACACCTATCCATGACGGGGAGGTCGAGTTACTCGAAGGGACCACTTTCTCTGACTGTGCACTTTGACAAAACATTTGTCCAAGCACATGTGAGCGCCAGCACAAGAAGTGCAACGGTATCGTATCCAACGTTTGCAAACTATGCACTTGCGCTACAAGCTTAGGTGGATGCTGCTATAATGCAATGCGGTCGGGTGGCGTAGGCATTCGACCTTGCATGTCAATGGCGGATCCAACCATGGAGCTATCAAACTGTCTGCAATCTCCAAGTGATACGGTAGCCTCTTTCGATATACTTTTTTGCCACGACTGAGCCGGTCATGCTTCAGTAGCACCCATGAATTCTGGAGCCAGCAATCCACAATGAAGAATAGATGCTTGTGCCACCACTTATGCAAATGGAACTGCACACTGTAATCCGTTCGCATTTGGTCCACAACGTCAATGCCACGCATGTGAGTCTGGTACTCCACTTGTTGTGGCGTAGATGGAATGGGCTCTTGGATACCGGCCACCCAACGCATGGAAAGTGCTCCCTCGGCGACCGGATTTGCAGAGGTCGAAAGTATGTATACAGGCTTGAAGTCATACCAACATGTAGCTGCTATCCGTCGTTGGGCATGCATACGCCATATCAAGGTGCCCCGGGGGTGGTCACCTCTCTTATGTCCCAAAAGCAAAGTCGGTAAGCCTGGACGATTCTCCCTCAAGGTGCCAGTCGCAAAGATTCCACGCTTATACAAGTCCTCAAACAACTTTGGAGACGAGAAGAAGTTGTCACAGACAACAGTGTGTCCAACACCATCCAAGCCACAGTGAGTTCCCGCACAACTCGTTCGCCCTGCCTCACATCTGGAACTCCCATTGCTCCTACATAGGGTTGGAGGTTGTATATATACCGTGAGGGATTGCAAACACCTGCAAAGAATTTGAAGCCATACTTTGTTGGCTTTGCTAGCATGTACTGCCGAAATCCAGAGTAATGGCCTCGGTATGCCACCATAATCTCATCACAAGTGATGAACTTCTCTGGGTTGTAGAACGCTTGACTCTTTGTCACAAAGTCCAAAATAATCCACCTCACTTTGGCCAGCTTGTCGTACTCTGGTGACTCCCGATCACTTTGTATGGTCTGATTATTCACAAGGTGGAGACATCGCAGTAGAGATTCAAAGCGGTTCCGTATGAACACCCGAGGTATCAAGGAACATCGGAGAAATTCTGCCTTCTTCCAATAGTCCCGTATGGTGGGCATCAACTTGATGCCCATGAGGATGGTTACACCTACAAATGCCCTTATTTCTAAAGGGCAAGTGGGAACCCAATGAGGGCCACCATTTGTATGCTTTGATCTTCTCGTACCCTGTTGAGATGCATACAAGTTTGTTTGTTCAACCACCTGTTGCACTACCCTCTCGTCAAAAAATAGATCGAAGAAGTGCAATGCAGGACGTCTGGTCCGAGGGACTCTAGCAGTGGGACCAGGATGTGGGCCACGGAAAGATTCCCTGTCCCCCAACAATGTAGTTTCTAGGCTCTGCCAGAACCTGTCATGATAGCGGGCCCGGAACTCCAAATCGTCGAGGTCACCATCCTCCTCATAGTAGCCAATCTCATGACAGAGATCCACACTGCCTCCCGCAGACCTGGAATCAGAATCAGAGTAATCAAGGGAGGAAGCTTCTCCTGCAAAGTCACGCCAGTCAGCCCTCCAGTCTGACTCTGAGGTGTCTTCAGTGGTGTCAGATGAAGCCCCTCCTTCCCCTTCTATTGGAAGGTTGGCCACTGTTGCACTCTGCGAACGACTAAATGGTGAAGCAAGCTCCTCTTCTAATCGTTGAGTTGGAAAGTGAGGGATGCCCTCATCGTCAAAAACAGAGGCATGGCATGAAGATTGACCTACTACATTATCTGCCCTAGCAACTGCTACACCACCCTCAAGTACACGGCAATCTGCAATACGGACCTTCCTCCCTCCATTGCTTCCTTTGAACACAACAAAATAGTATGGCACCCTACGCTCTTGCCAATGCTGTTGCGATTCCCCCACAAACTCTGATAGACCTCCCCACTAGACAGGATCGTAATCCAGAACATGCAAGGGCACCCAGACCACAGTTGGCAATAGTCGCATGTTGAGGGCCCTGAAGGGCCCATCTAGGCGAGGCAAGTATTCTTCAGAGTCCCTACTACCACCTTCTCTATTGTGGTTCTCCTGTTGAAGCCACTCTTGCACACGCTCTGATGCCGCAAATGCAGGATCCAATCCTCTCACTAGACGATCTCCACCTTCTACACCTGCACTGCAAGACCATTCATGTACTTTTGTTAGGAGGTGATGCACCCAAATGAGAATAGAACTAATGCCATGAAATGACACAGTGTCAAAGCAATGCAACCGATGACTTCTTATTATAGACCCTATAAGTGTTTTTTGGTGGATTGCACCAGCAGTGGGCCCTGACTAGTCACAGCAGTTTCAAGACATTCTTCTATTGAGGTTTACGTATAGTAAAATCGTAAGTTTGGGCGGATTGCATTTAATTTAGATGTTCGTCACTGTGATTCTCTCAATTTGAAGGTGTAATTGGAAACCGGACCCCAATGCTTGGATTGTTGTTGCCAAGGACTTCCGTTTCTGATACCCACTGATTGCAGAGGGTGTGAAGATGTGAAGAGAGAACCACACATGTGATTTTATCAATAATTCTGAGTCTTCATCAGCAGAGGGCAACCAAGGCACAGAAGGGCACCAGTTTTCGGTGATGGATTTGATGGTCATGGCTGAATTGCCTGCCTTCAATTTGTGATGACACTATATGAATGTCTGCATTCTCCGCTAAGTCTGACAATTTTGAACCTCATGTGCCAAGTTACTGTCCCACTGCCAAAATGGGATGTATTCAGAGCAGAACAAAGCGCAATGGAGACATGAAAAACATGTATCAGAAGACAGAGGTCCCTGTCATGGCAAAGCAACTTCATGAAGTATACAGTGCGAATGCTAAGGGCAATGGGAGGAGAAGTGAAAGTAATATACGCAGAAGTTGATAAAAGTCGTTCCTTTTTGCATTTCCAAGTTTGGGTGGTTACATCATTGCTGTTAGATGCGCTAACTCTCTATGGCTGTGTATGCAACTGTCGCAGCACAGAGTAAGCGAATTCCCTGTTATACTCCCAAAAACCACTTTAAAGCATAACAAAATGACTCTAAAGATCGAACCCACGAGATTCTGTGAAGTGTCTAGCTCTATTCCCAACTTAAGCTCAGCCAGTATCCAATTTCTCCTTTCCGGTCCTAGATCTAAAACCGGAAACAACAACACACCGAAAACAACGACCAGACCTTTCTCTATTTCTTCCGGCCTGTCAAGCTATTCGGTCCTGTCAAACTACCAAAACCCAGGATCCTAACACTTCTGATCCTGGAACTCCTCTAGACCGATCCGATCCGGTCCTTTCACACGTACTCTCACTCTACTCCGGTTTAGTTTTGCCTCTGTTTTACCATCAGAGGGTTCGCCGCTTGCTTTTGAGAGTGGCAGGCCTGCCACTCCTTCCGTGACTTATAGTGGCTGAAGACCCACTTCTCTAATCCACTACTTCCTACACTAGCGCGGATCCGGTTTAATCTCTCACAGCCATCCGGACAGCGATCCGGTTTGCAGGTCACACAAAGACCCCCCGTACGATCCTCTCATACTACAACGACCTTGATGCCAAGTTCCCTCCGTGCGGAGTTAGGTGGTTACAAGCGAACTCGTCCGTTCCAACATCAACTAAAGTCCTTCCGTTTACCAACTAGGGCAGCGAGACCTCACGGGAGATCGGGCACTCAACCGGATTTCCTATCCAGGAATTCTAGCGCGTTTAAGGACTCCTTCCCTATCTGCCTAGCCTAACAACGGTTTTCTCGCCCGGAATTGTGAACTACAGAGGCGCTGAGGAACTGAAATCCGCTCCCAACACTTAGAAAATCCACTCACATGCACATAAGAGCAAAACAAACACACCAAGGGGAGAAATCTCTCTAGAATCTGCACACATTTTCCTAACTCCTCATCAAAACAGCTCTGCCACGCGCGGGAGAGACGTACAACAAGCAATCAATAGAAAATGCACAAAAACTCAAGGGAAAAGACTCCCAGTCTCCTTCGCAGAGACTGACTATATACATTTTAAAACTCAAAAAGTCAACATAAAGCGGCCCGGAAAGTCCGCGCGGAACTTTCGGTCCCCGCCGAGCCGGCCAGACCGGAAAACATCCGATCCAGACCAGGCACATCCGGATCAAATTCGGTCCGGTCCTAACTAACAAATATTTACAACTAAAATCCTAACTATCCTACCATAACCGGATCTACTCCTTGATCCGTTCCTTCGTCCATGACTTCGTCTTCGCCTTGGTGCACGCTCTGTTCTTGATCCTCACCCTGATCTGGGGTCAGATCCATACTTTGATCTTTCCCCGGGTTCAGTGTGGGACTTCTCGGCGGGTCCGTTCCAAGCTGCTCGAAAACGTCCGTCAGGTTCCGGTTCCGCTCCCCTGTTTCTCATTCTGGGAGATCCGGTGACGAATCCAGGTTGATGGTGTGCGCGAGTTTCCTTCCACTCTTCTTGGACTGGGGAGTCCGATCCTTTCCTTCCGTTGGAATGCCCACGTTCGGAAAAGATCCGGGCATTGAAAGGTCGGACAGATGGAACGACCGTGACAACGTCACTCCGTTCAGCTTCCTGTTGCTCTCCTCCATCCGGTTTGCAGCCTCTCGCGCGTCCATCATGACTAACTCCACCTTTTCGGAGTAGTCTGTCAAAATCCGGACCAACCTGGTCCCGGATATTTTATTCTCCTTGAGGACTCCCTCGTCAAACAACTTTGACTTGGTGATGGCCTCTCCGGTTGCTCCGAATGTGGCCTTCACGTCCTCCGCTACTTTCCGGGTAGCCTCTGCCATCTCCCGGGTGGTAGCCATGTCCTCCTTGAGGAACAACATTTCCGTCTTCAACGACTCGTTCTCCTCCTGGAGTCGTCGAATCTCCGCCTCTTGCTTCCGGATCTCATCCGGGCTGGAGATAAAATCTGCAACCACTCCTGCCAGGTTGCTGTTTACTGGTGCTCCCACCAGCTCGCTGATCTGATTCAGAATCAGCTTCTTCACCGTCCAGTCTGCTCGCACATCACTCAGGATGTTGACCAGCTGGTTGAACGGATCCATCGGATCCGATCCGGAAGGACCCGGTTCTTCAGAAACCGGTTTCTTCCCTGGGTTGGAGGTCTCAGCCGGAGGGGTTGGGGTTCCTCTCCGGTGAGGAGGCGTCGTCTTCTGCCGCTTGTGCTGCGACCGGTGTAGCTCCTCCTCTTCCTCTTCTTCCTCCTCGGAACCGGATACTTCTTCCTGTTCTTCTTCTTCTTCTTCTTCCGATTCCCCATATTTCAGGAGTGACTCATGCATCTTCCACTCCTTCTCCTCCGTATCCGTGAGGAGTTGATTGTGCTTGTACAGATGGACGAGGTAGGGACTCAACGGAGTCGGTCTACTTCCTCTGATCTTCGGAATTAGCCGGTTGACCAGGTCGAACAAAATCCTGGCCCAGTCCACTTTCCGTTCCCCGCTCAGGGCTCCGAAAATGAGGTTCCCGATGGCGATGGTCACCCTCGTCGGCTTCTCCGGATGGATGATCGGAACCAGGAACTGGAGAAGGTTCCGATGCCGGTCATCCAGACAATCTGCCACCGAATGCCCATCTTTGGAGTCCACGTTGCACCGGAATTTCCCCCGAGTGTAACCCTCCTTCGAGGAGGCCATCCCTTGACCTCCAGACCAAAATTCATTCACGACCTTCCACATCTCCTCCGTCCAGTTGCCCGGACTTCCGCGGAGAGTTCTCTCAAACTAGTTGGAGAGCTTTCCGAGTAACTCTCGAATCATCTGCTCCTCCCTAAACCCTCAGGGTTTATCGATCAGTCCTCCGCAGCCCATTTTGGCCAAATCCTCTATCAGGTTGTCCTTTTCCTTCTTGTCCGTTGGAATAACCGGACACACCTTCCGGAGTTTTACTTCTGCTGCGGAGGAACTGGACGGCCCTGCTCTACTCTTACGGAGCTGAGGCATGGACACGAACTGTGCTAACCGGATCCTGACTGTGGCTACCTTTCCCTCTCCTGGCCGCACGTCCCGTTTCTCACCTTTGCTCTTCCGATCTCAACCGGAATACCTCTAAACCTGCAACGCACACTAAAGCGCTGCGCGCCCTAACACACTAACACGCCCACACAAACCAACTCAAAACAAGAAAGCAAAACGCTGGGAAGAGAGGCTAAGTACGCGCTGGAGCGAGATTTCCGCAAATGAAGATTGAAAAAGAGTGGCCACTGGATTGGTCAACCTATATATAGTCTAATCTGTCATCATGACCAAATCCGTTCCTGACCCATTCCGATCCAACTCAGATCCGTTCTAACTCTAATCCGGTTCAGATTCAGATCAAATCCGGATTGTCATCTATTCCGTTCCATTAGTTAATTTCCGGTTATCGGTTACCTCCTACTTGAATCCGGATCCCAGATCACGGTTTCCGTTCCAAGATTTAGATAACTTACAAAAAACCAAAAATTTACCTTGCGACAGCAACTCTAAGTCTATAGGTGAGAGCTCCCAATTTGTCACTTGGGACTCGTAGAATTATTTTTTTGGAAATTTGCAATTTAAAGTTGATAAAAGTATACAAAAACCCATAAAAAGAGTGTAGAACCAATATAGGGTTGTGTCATACCCATTATAGTATTTGGTCTAGATTTGTATTTTTTACTTAGAATCCCCCAAACCTTGCCTAAAAATAGTACAAAAATAACGGAAAGGTTAGATTTGGAGGATTCGAGTCACACAGCCCCAAAAGGGCTAAATCCCACCATGAATGTGGCGATTCATGGCTAGGTCGGTCCGAGGAATCCACAGCGAGGCCACTAGGTCGGGTCCTAGAGTTAGATTTAGAATTCCCCATTAAATCGACGAATTCCCAAAATCCCGATTGTTAGCATGCAAGAGCCACTCACGCGAGACCGGGCCCGTGGAGGAATCTACAGCCCAAGGATGGTGTTCTAGGGTGAATCCCATGCCAAGAGTCCAACGGCGAAATCGGTTTGCCAAGATTCTTCCACCTGCAGAAGATTCCCGCACCGTCGCTAATTCGAGGAAATGTCCAGTTTTAATCTCCATTGACCAATCGTGCCAGGTACGGAAACACACCCGCACGTCTTTTATGCGACTCCCTAAGAGGTCACGTGAAAAATCCCGGCATCTTCCGACTTGCAGAAGAACCTTTTCCAGGTGGTCAACCCTCCTAACCTCCAACGGGAATTTCATGGAAATTACCCAGGTTACAATAAAATCTCACTAAAAATTAGACTAGGTTGTTTTAAGTTAATAATGCACTCCGTGAAGTTTCACAACATTCCGATAGCAGCAAGTACCCGAACCGGCGAGATTCCTCGGGAATTAACCACGTGGCGGGGTCCCCGCCACGTTGACCGGCATTCCGGGACCATACGATGGCGAAACGAAGTCAACCAAAAGTCCTCCCTGACTCTCTCGCACCTACCGGAGACCCTAGGCTATTCACATTTTTCAAAATAGGAGACCCCCAAGATCTAGGATTTTACCACGATTTGGTTTTTAAACTAAATTAGCCTACGATGGGTTTTTGGCCTCGGTCTGAGGGGTAGGAAGGTTTGGACATAAACACGGCGATCTGGATCCAACGGCGCAATCCGTTCGGCGATTGGAGCTAATCTCCAAAAGTTAGGATGTTGGTCCAGCATAGATGGTAGAAGTAGAAATTTAGGATGTAGGATGAAAATCTTTGAGGATGAGGATGAAAATCCCCATTGATAAGGTTACCTTAGAACTCTAGAGGGAGAGGTGAGCCCTTGGAAACCTATATAAGGGCCCCATTTCTCTCTCTAGAACACCCCCAATTCTTGTTTTGGGTCCGTGGGTCCAAGTTATTTTGGATATTTTGGCGTTTGAAGCCAAAAACCTCTACGGTGTTTTCGGAGCACTTTTGGCTCCATTGTTGCTTATTTTCAAGCTTTGAAGGTCCTTGGGGGTCCTTTTATCTGACTTTGTGTACTCTTTTGTGAAGTTTTTGGTACTTTGTTGTAAGTGGAGAGCCTCTCTCTCCCTCTTGTACGTGTTGTGGTCTAAACTTGTGAAGTTTAAGAGTTTTTTTTTGGATCTTGTCCTAATCCTAAAGTCACCCCCCACCGTACCTTGGCAATGCCGCTTTGGGGGGCCTTTAGCGTGTAAGCTTTGTATTGCCACGTGGTCTAACTTTGTGTGTTTATCTTTGTGTTTCGTTACACTCCCTTCTAATATTTTCCTTGTTAAGTGGACCCCCCTCTAGGACGGCGAAGCTTTGAACCTCCTTTGTGCATGTTTTCTAAAGTTATCCCAAACCCTCTTCTAATATTTTCCTTATTGAGTGGACCCCCCTCTAGGACGGCGAAGCTTTGAACCTCCCTTGTGCATGTTTTCTAAAGTTATCCCAAACCTTCTTCTAATATTTTCCTTGTTGAGTGGACCCCCCTCCGGAACGGCAAAGCTTTGACCCTGTGTGTGTGTTTTCTTTAAAGGTTTAGTTTTCCCTCTTCTAAAGTCTCTCTCCTTGTGTGGACCCCCCTTGGAAACGGCGAAGCTTTGAACTAGTGACAAGTTTGAAGTCCTAAAGCATGTGTTAAAAGTGTAGACGGCGGAGCTTTGAACCCCCGGGGTGTCAAGAAGTCCTAAAGTTGGTATTAAAACCAATTTAACGGCGAAGCTTTGCACCTACCTCGTGTTTAGTTCCAAAGTCTAGTTTCCAAGACCTTTGTGGAAACCTCCAGAGTTTAGCTTCCAAGATATGTAGGTTCCTTTGCATTTGTCTAAGTGTAGTGTCTTCCAAAGTTTTATTTAGTTTAGTTGTTTCCAAGGTCTTAGTAAATTTAGTACCCCCAAGGTTTTATTTCCCCCTAGCCTTAGCCAACAATTCAGTATTAAAATAGCCTTAGCAAAGACCCATTCTTAAAATAGCCTTAGCAAAAATCCAGTCTTAAAACAGCCTTAGCAAAAACCCAGTCTTAAAATAGCTTTAGCCAAAAATCCATTCTTTTTTAGCCTTAGCGGGAAATCCAGTTTTTTTGTAGAACCAACATACAGCCCAGCCAACATCAGGACCAGCATACAGCAGCAACATCAGAAGCCAGCGGAGGAAAAAAAATATCTCTATTAATAAAAAAATTAATTAATTAAATTAATTTTTTTGTTAACCAACCCTCCAGCCAGCCAGCCAGAAGCCAACCAGCCGGGAGGCAGGCAGGCTTGGTGGTCCAGCACCCGGTCCAGATCGGGCTCCCCCTCTTTTTGAACTCAATTTTTGGTCTTTTGGTTTTTGGGTTTTTGGATTCTCTCAAACTAAAACAAAAATCAAACTAAAACACAACAAAGATGTTGGACTAACCTATTACTAGCTAGGGGAGGAGTAGGATTAGGGTCTAAACCAAAAAGGGAGAAGGGAGAAAAGAGCGGAGCACCACCGTACCTACACACAAAAATTGTTCCTCTCACCACTCACACCTACACACAATGGAAGGAGATTAGGAAGGGAGGAGAAGAAGTAGGCAAGAAAGGTGAGAGACGATAAATAATAGTCTAGGTGAGGAGTAGGTAGGCTTAGGAAAAGAAATCTAGAGAATTCATAGTGATCGATGGGAAGAGGATTAGGATGACACAAAGCAAAGTTGTATAAGAGGGTAGGAAGAACCTTTAAACCCTTCTTGAAGTTTGAAACTATAGTGTAAGACTCATAAAAGCTTAGGTGGAATAGTGCTAGTGTAGAAGAAAGAGGAAGAAAGAAAAGAAAGGAAGAAGGGAAAGAGGGAGTTTAGATCATCAAAAATTGTAATATTTTCTCAATAAGCGGTGAGCTTGGAAAAAATTCAAAACAAAGCCAAAGACTACCATGGAGCGTGAGGATGTACACGTGGACGTGGACGAAGTTATTTCCGATACCGGTAGTGAAGAGGTGAGTTTTTGATTTAATCTTTGATGTTTCTCCCTAATTAGCATTTATTTTCCTAATCAGCCCTTAGAGCGTGATTAGCATCCGAGATTAGTGCAAATTAGAAGTTTAGAGTCAAAAAGTTATAGATTAGGAGTAGAGGTTTCCAAAAATATATTACACTTAAGATTCGACCGTAAACTGACCGCATTAGGCTAAGTTAAGCGATAGGGGGTAGGACGGAGGAATTTTGAATAAAATTTCATCCAAAAAGAACCATAGACGGAAAGTAGGTTTAAATTAGAAGGAGAATTTAGGAGTAAAATTAGGGATTAATTAGCAGTTAGAATTAGAATCAATTTACGCTTTTACTTTTTAAAGTTAAACTTCTAAGGTCAAAATCTAGAGTTAACTTTGGAGAGTTAAAAAATAGAATTAATTTAGAACTTTAACTTAGGGGTTTAAACTCTCAAGTCAAATCTTAGGGTAGGTTCATGTAAGAGTTTAGAGTTGATTAGGGAGTCAAAAATTAGAGTAGAAAGTAGAAGTCAACAGTGGAATTGAAAATCAACTTAGGAAGTAGATTTTTGAGTTAGGAATAGAGTAAAAAGTAGAAGTCAAAACTGGGAGTAACATTTAGAGTTCATCTAGGATTAAAAGGATAGGATCAAAGTTGGAAGTAGAAAGTCAAAAGTCAAAAGTCAAAAGTTAAGATTAAATTTAAAGGTTAAACGTTAGAGTCAAGGGGGGAAGTAAAAAGTTAGAGTAAAAAGCTAAAGTGAAAACGTAGAGTCAAACCTAGAGTTAAAATTCAAGGGTAAATCTTAGAGTTAATTTAGGAGTAAAAACTTAGAGTTAAAAGTTAAAACATAGAGTTAAAATTCAAGGGTAAATCTTAGAGTAAATTTAGAAGTAAAAATTTAGAAGTTAAAGTCAAAACATAGAGTTAACTTTAGAAGGTAAATTTTAGAGTTAGTCTAGGAGTAAAAACTTGGAGTCAAAAGTCAAAACAAAGTCAACCGGTAGCATTAGATTTTGAAGTTAAATTTTCTAATTAGTTTGGAAAGCTAAAAACCTAGAGTATACTTAGAAGTTAAAAGTTAGAGTAAGAGTTGAAACTTTAGGGATAGCTTTTAAAAGTAGAACTTCTAGGTGGAGTTCAAAAACCCAAGATAGTCTTAGAGGTTCATGGAAGGAACATAAGGGTTCCCCTTTTTACGTAGTTAGGGATGTTAGAAATGACGCCAACTACCCAGTCCACTCTCGACATAGGATAGATAGTTAGGGAGTTAGAATTTTACCATTACCCCTGAGCATTACAGTTATCTTGTGAGTTATTACATGCATTCTAATTATTCACTGCCATCCACGACACTTAGGAAACGTTAGCAAAAAAGATCCATTGCTTGGAAGGCATAGTGGACCGCGCTCACATCACCCCCATATATTAAAAAATGTGGATAAAGGCATAGAACCTGGTCGGTGTTCGCTTTATTATCAAGGGTGGGTAATCTAGCACCCACACTCAAACTCGCCCTCTCAACAGAAGCCGCTCCGGAAGGTGCTCGGCACCCTCTGGCGCTGCCAAATTCTCCTGCCCCTCTGCAATGTCTGTCCCTTCCCCATCAGAGGGTGGAGGCTGATTCAAATCCAAACCCCCCCCAAAACTGCCTCAAAATTGGAAGTTGTTCCTCCCCTTCCATGCCCTCCACCCCCCGTACGCCCAGCTGTTCCTCCACCCCACCCAACACAACCAAAGCCTCTGCCACGCCCCCGCCCCTGGCCCTGCCCCGCAGGACGCTGCCTTCATGGTGAATTGATTGCTCCAACGGAGTTTGGAGCGTTGCTTGCCCGTATCGTCCCCGGCCGCGTTCCTGCCCGTGTTGTCTTGGGCCACGTTCCCCGGTGTCTTCTTGGAATTGTATAAAGGGTCCTTCGGACTGAGCTTCTCTGTCCACTGTTGTTGGAGAGTGATTGTTCACCCCCTTACCCTCTGCCGTTGGCAATCTCCCCTGCATTGCTACTGGGCCACCACTTGTTCCGAATAAAATTGTCCACAGTTGGTGGCAATCCATCCACATGGCCCTCCGGTATCCTATCAAACACACCCAAAATTTGAAAGCATTGCCTACGAAACAAGTAACGCCATGAATTCCCATCGGGATTGACAGGCCTATAGTGATTGGTGTTGGGCTCAACAAGACTCAGGAGAAATTCTTCCTGCAAGCACTTCTTTAGCTTTTCAACCTGATCTGCGGTAGCATTGTGGCGCTCCCTCGCCCAGCCTTCCAACACCAATTCAATTTCAGCAACATCAACATCGGAAGCTCTCAATTCCAGGGGACGCAAGCTCAGGGGGCCACGCTCGGCCTTTGCTTTAGGTGAAGCCGCCATCTCTCCGTCAACTATCAATGTCTTCCGCTACCAAACGTCTACACACTGTGCCAATCGCAACTTTCGCACTGGTCTCACTCCTGGCGATGATGTTTGAGGACGTACGCCAACAATCGCGCTAACCTCCAACCACAATTCAGCCACTCCAGGTGGTTGCCAAACCCTCCATGAACTACCCTTCTTTGCCCCCACTCTCGGAAGTGGAGTGCAATTCTCCATGAACACTAATGGAACCAGCAGTATCCAGTGCAAAATCCCCCAGCCCGCTCACAAAGGACGTCTCCAGCACTCATATCCCAAAATCCTCACATTCCTCACACGCTTTGGTCGCCATAGAAAGCCCTCTGCAGAAGTGAATCCTGCTGAAGCCCAAACCCTCCCATCTGGCGCCAAAATCCCCAATGGAATGCCACTGGCGGTCCCTGATCGTTCCGGTTGAGCATTGAACCCCAGAACGCAAGTAATGTGGCAAGATTGGATAATTTTGGTGTACAACAATAGGCCCAGGCCGTGCCTCCACTCCGATGCACTCAAGACCCCACTTCCCCTACCCTTGTACACTAATTTTGACAGTACAAGCTCATCTGCCGCCTTCAGAGCTATTTTCAGATTTTGAGAGACAGGATCCTGTCGCTGGGGCGCTCAGGGATTAAAGTGGACAAGCCTATTACCACCCTGATTTGCAATCCAAATATCTTGGGGCCAATTCCAAGAGGGGCACGTAATTCCAGAGGCGTGCGCTTATTTAACAAATCAAACCCAAGTGGAATTATAATTTTTCGATTCAAATTGTAATTTTTGAAAATTTTTGAAGTGGGCTACCCTGAAATTACAAAATTGATCATATGTGGAGTCATAAACATCCTATCAACAATCTATAACCACCCTTCCATGTATCTATTAACACTTAAGTATTGACCAGTGAAAGATTGACATGTTATCCTTTCTGGCATTAACCCCTAGAGGACCGGTGTGCGTTTTTTGGCTATTTAGAAATTCTAGGCAAGTACGTGTAACTAGAGATTTCCATATTTTAAGCTGAAATTTTAATAGAAGATGGGCGCGAGGAATATCTTTCATATGCACTAAATTTCATAACATTTGGAAATAGGAATAAAAAATTATGGCCAAATATGTTATTTTTTTTCGTAACTGGATAGTCAACAAATCAGAAAAAATCACTTTTTTCAAAAATAAAAATTTGAAATTGTTTTTTTAGAGTTATATATATATATATACATATATATATATGGAAAGCTTTGAATCATTCCATTTCGACCAATGAGTCAAAAATTATGAGGTTTTTTAGTTTGCAGGCAGTTATGGATTCTCTACTCTGAAGTAAACTTTGAAGTTGTTTATTTAACTCAATTTTTAATATTTTTTGAAAAAAAAAATTTCATAGGATGTAGGTTGTTTATTACAACAACATTACAACCATTGGGATTGATATTTTTCAATTCCATAATTAAATTCTTAACAATTTAGTATTGTGGATCATTCTCTACTTCTTTCTACTTACTATTTTTTTCGTATATGTTGTACAATTTCAAATGATTTGAAATTTTTTAAGCATGTAGCCAACTTGTTAAGGAAAAAGAATTCAAAGAAGCACCACCATTTTGGACAATTTTTCATGCAAATGTGACCTTGTGAAGTGCAGCTGCCTTGTTTTTCGCAGGGACAAAAAAAGGATTTTTGCCAATTCAAATGCTAACATCTTCCAATCCGCATGGTGGAAAATTCTGAAATTTTTTCCACATCTTCTAAAACTAGTTTACTATAAGATCCTGTGTTTACATGTGTCAAAAAAGTTTTTTTTTTCAAAAATTTGATACTTATACTAAAAATGGCAATTTTTGAGTGTTTTCGGTGAAAACATAGTCATGGAACTTTAGGGGTTAATGGTCTAATTTTGTCAAAAAAATGAATGGAGTTGGTGGTGGAGATGGAGCCAGAAGTACCTTGGCGGAAATAGGAAGCTGGAATAGGTAGGTTTACCTTAGCTGCAGGCAACATTTGACTGCTTGGAATGCAATACTGAATACCTGCCAAAATCTACGTTGCAACGTACACATCCATTCATTGCCTGCCTTGACTCAATGGAACCCCCCTTTTATCCCTTTAGGATGTTCTCAAATGGCATACATGAGCAAATTTCAGTCTATTTAGAAGAAAATGATGTACAACCATTGTTTCGTAATCATAGACCACGTCTTTATGAGGTGGGAATTTTACATAACAACCACTTGCAAGTGTGCTTCACAATTCTAAAATCAAAAGTGGTTTTGAGGAAAAGAAGCTTCAACAAGAAATTTGTGACTACGAATGGATGTTGGGTGAACCACATACAAAGAATGTACTGTACTGAGTCGGAGAAGAAGAAAAAATGAACATCATATTGTCCATCGAACTAGCTCACACGCTTGGTTTGATGCATTTGCATTGGTTGCAAATAAATTATGAACTAGAAATACTAGTGGCCAAGCGAAATGTGGCTTAAGCGGTTGCGACAACAACCTATGCAACAAAGTACTGCACTTATGAGGATTTCAAAATCTTCATGAGAAATTTGATGCTAATTCATTTCAAAATTGAGATTTATAAAGGTGTTAGTTTATTGACACAAAAATTCAAAACCTAACTTTTACAAAATCAAAAGACGTGCAGTAGGTAAAAATCCTAGGATTCAAAAAAGAATTATTCTTGTAATAATAATGAGTACAACATATATATATTATATTCTGAAAAACATCTTCTAAAATGAACTTCTAGATTATCAATAAAAAAAAAAAAATACTAAATATCACTATTGAACTTTGAAAAGTCTCTAACAATTCTAGTTTAAAAAAATACAAAATGAATCCAAACATTGCCTTGTTCTGAAAAAAAAATCCAAAACCTAGGTTGTACCAAATTAAAAAATAAACCCTAAACCTAGCTTATTACACAAATACAATATGAATTAAAGACACTACCTTCTTGTAAAAAAATTAAATGCTATTTGCTTATTGACATGTAATGGTGTAGTTTACATTTTTTCTCGATGGCATGGTTGATTTCCTTTCCAATAGAAACAACAATACCCTCCAAAAAAAATGCAAACCACAATATTCTAGGAGATCTTACTTGCTTATTCACATGTATTTTTGTAGCTTGAATTTTTCCTCACCAGCATGGCTACTCCCTTTTCCGGTGGAAACAATATTACCCTTCAAAAAAAAATGGAAACCACAATATTCTAGGAGATCCTAATTACTCATTCACATATACTCTTGTAGTTTGAATTTTTCCATGCTGGCATGGCTGCTCCTTTTTCCGGTGGAAACAACATTAATACCTTTCAAAGAAAAATGCAAATAACGACATTTTAAGAAATCCAATTGTAAAATGTGGATGGAGAGGTCGTCTTTATAATGAAAATCATTGTCTGTCATGAATCCTCAAAAGGTATGGAACAATTTGAAGATGAGAGCTTCACTGCTCATTGTCAAGACAAAGAAATTGTGTTCAATGTAGAACTTTAGACCTCATTTTGACATAGTACAATAACTTTTATCAAAAAACTTTGAACTGAGAAAAGTTGGGAGATGAAGCTAAGTTCATCTTCAAAGATCCATTTGAGATTTTGAGCCTCCAATCAAAAGTTATGAACAAAGCTTAGAGAAGATGTTCAAAAATGTCAAAGAAAATGTTCCTTCTAATCCCTCTTAATTTGGTCCATAACTTTTTATAGAAAGCTTAAAATCTCAAAAGGATTTTTGAAGATAAAATTTAGATTCATTTAACATCTTTTTTTAGTTTAAAATATTGTGATAAAAATTATTGTACTATGCCGAAATGAGGTCTGAAGTTTTACATTGAACACAATTTCTACCCGTAGTATTTTGTTTTCATTTTGGTTTAGTATTTTGTTTATTTGTTTTCTCTTTGGTTTCCTAGGTAATTCTAATTTTATTTATCTAATTTTTTGTTTTTTGTTTTTTAAACACCATTTTATCATTTTCCTAATTTGTTACTTTACCAAATCTTGCTTAAAGGAATTTTTGTTTAGAACCCCTATTTTCCCCCTAGAATTTTCCCTTTGTTTTCTTATAAATGCACATTTCCATTTTTTACCCTAAACTCTTGACATTTCCGTTGTTATTTAATGAAAAAAATTCTAATTTCTAATTGTAATTTAATTCAAAATACTAATACTTTTGGGTGTATAAATTCAGGCACATTGTTTATAATTCCCATTTCTATAAGGTGAAGCAAAATGGTGGTTCACAACATCCTCCAAAAGTATTGTTTCACTTGGGTGAATTAAGCATGTGAATTAGAAGCGGGGATGTGACTGGATGAAATTTCTTCCTCTTCAAGTTTCTATTACGTTATAAAAAATCTGTCATAAAACTCAAGAAATTAAAGAATCCAAGACAAACCCGCCTGCCAGTACACACACTCTACAACTCAATGGAGCACTTATGATAACTATTTTTAGCTTTACTTGTCAGTAGCCAAAAATGTATGCATACTTTCCAAACGAACTATGCCTAATACAAAACCTTCTATAGGAAAAAGCCTGTATTCACTATAAATATGTAGAACATGTTCTTTAATTAAAAATATTTTCTATCCTTTTATTTTTATTTTTTATTTTTTAATTTCATAATTTGCTCCACAAGGCCAAGGTGTTTATAGTTTCATGTTTTGCCCAACGTATAAGGGAACTAGCAGAAAAATGTGAAATACTAGAAATCAAGGCCCAAGTATGGTCTCTAGCCTATAAAAATGCCAAGAAAGAGTGGAGAGGATTGTTGAAATGGACGAAACTTTTAGAGTTAATCACAATGCCATCTCCAATTTAACAAGATAATGAAGTTGTATCATGTGTCAACAGTGCTAGTATGTGAGCCCAAGAATGCGAGCTTGTGAGCATTGAGCCTACAATATAGGTACCTATAATATAGATACCACACACTATAGAAGGTGTATATATCTTAAACACCTATAATATGGATATTTGTGACATATATACCCTATAATCAAAGACGGTTTCTATAGTTTCTATACCTATAACATAGATGTGTAGTATTCTAGGCTCATGGGCTCATACTCCTATGCTTACATAATAGCAACCCTCTATCATGTGTTGAAGTAGTTAACTGCAAAGGAATACACTCTTTGAAAAAACAGGATGTCAAATTTTGTTGGGCTTGAAATAGTAAAAAATTCACCTATCCTACAGTGCATTCCCTTGCCGCTAATGATCCCAAATGAGGCCTGTGACTCTAACCACGCAAAATAAAACTTATCACCCAACTCAAGTGGTGCCCAATTTTAGTGCTCCAAGGAGTTTCATGTTGACAACGCTAAAAAATTGCGCATCAAAGAGTCCTCTTTGCATGAACAAGGAGGAGATAAAATAATATATTTTTAGATGCCTTAATATAGAACATGTCTGCTTATTGTCAAAATAATAAGACCACAAAAATTTTAGCTCTAGATCATTAATTTTGGATATTCAAAATTCTCCAAAACCTCTAAATTTGAAAGTGAAAAAAATTAGAAACATCCATTTCTAATAAAGTATTCAAGCTCATTGGGATCATACTTCAAAAGTTATAGCAAATCACAAGTCTATCACACTATGTGTAACATAAAGAAGGACCAGTATTTCTTGCAAACACCCAAACATGCCTGGATCATTGTGTAGATAGTGCATGTTGGCAACATCTAGATCCTTACACAAAATATTACCCATCCCTTTGGTCCCTAGTTCACTTTTCATTTTAGAATGCATTTGGATTCATAGTCAATTTGAATATTTTGAGAATGATAATGAAGAATGATGGCATGCAATCTAATTCTGTTGGGTGGTCTTCTTCCTACATTGAGGTTTAGATCTTAGACTTGCAATGAGGAGATCAAAAGTTTTTTTCCATCACTAGAAATGCAATTTTTGTTTTGATCCCTTCTTCTAGTAACTCATTAACAATAGATTGTCCATAACAAGTTCCTCTAGATATAATCCGGATTTTTAAAAGGATTGTACATTCCAAAACATTTTTTGAATCATTTTTTCTTCAAAAACAAGTAGGAGCGACACCTAATTTAATTTATATTTATTATATTTTTTTTATGAATTTTTGAATCGGGAATAGAAAGTGCATTAGAAGTGTTTCCACCTTAAAATGTTCTCCTATAATCCCTTGAGGACAAGGAGGTAGTTCAAATTGAGAAAATTGAGAAAATGTATTGTAAAATGCAACTTAGAATAATAATTTAATGATTGACATCAAACAACAATTATAAAATTAATATGATCCATAGATATTATCTATATAATTAAATCAACTCGTATACAAACCAATATTTTTCAATAAAATTTGAAGCCAAAAATTAAAAATTCCTTCTGGAATTGATTGTAGAATGAATACTTGTGATTTTTACAAGAATATTTCTTTTTTATTTTCAAAATGCTAAGTTCCAATCATAGCAATTTTTGAAGATTTTATTTTACCTTTTTATTCAAGTCATGTTTTAAGGTTCTTTTTTGGAACAAAAAAAATTATTTTTTGAAGCTAGACCTATTAGTATCCTTTGAATTATAGAATATTTGCAAAACAAAGTCTTCAAAATCTATATGCTAAAGAACTAATACAAGAATCTTCAAAAAAAATTAATGGATGAAAAATTCATTAATTTTCAACTTGTATTTACAAATCATTATAGTATAATTGTGCTTGCATTTCATTTACTTTTATATACTTATATATAAAAAATAAAAATTTGAACCACTTATAATAGGTATTTAAAATGATTGATTACAAATTTTATTATTATACAATAACTTTACAAATCCTTCACTAACTAAATTTACTTTAATCTATTGTATTTGGAATTTTTGTCTCTTTGAACTAAATTATATTAAGACATAGAATATCAAAAAATCTATATTATACAAATCTTAGACAAGTAGTCAAATAAATAGCAAATACATAAATGGATGAAATGCCAAATCCTTGTAGAAAACTTTTGCATTTTATTATCATACAAATCCCTTCTACTACTGTGAGTCATGTTGGAGTGCTTGCCTTGATGGGCCACCTTCCAACTCTTCAATTTTAAAGAAGATCCTATTTTTTTTATCCATTCCAAATTTTTCATCTTGAAAAAAATACTATAGTTTACTATTTAGCTTTGATGATAAATTTTAGAAATTCATACTTGGAATTAAAGACTCCAAAATATCTTGAACGGGTCAAAAAACACATGTATATTGACCACAAAAGAGAGTGCAGATTTTTGCAATATTCTTTGAAAGATGAAAAAAATAGAGGCTTCCTCAAAATCAAGGGAGATTTAGAGCCACAACTAGGATACACTAGCACAAACGGGGCTAGATAACAAAGACGTTTCAAGAAAAGGGGTGGCGGCTTTTCCTTGATTCTCTTATTGACTAGAGGTTTAGGACTATGTTTTTTAAATTGCCATTTCTTGTACAAAGAGAAAATTTGAAAGCAAAAAAAGTTAGTCTTGGTATCCAACAATAGGATCTTGCTTTACACTTTTAGGAGAAAGTATTCTAAAGTTTTCAATAACATTGACTATATAGGTCAATTACAAGATTGTAACATTTGAAGTGAAGAAAAGAGATGTTTTGCAAGTTCCCAAATATGGTCAATAAACTTTGAATTCTCCTAGCTCAAAGTTTTTTTTACTTTTGAGATTTCAATTCTTTTAATATTATTATACAATTGACTTAAGAATCATTATGAAAATTTGAATAAATATAAAAGATTCTCCAAATCCTATATATTCATTTAAAAAAAATAATTGAGTAGGAAGAAGTATGAGACCAAAGGTAAACTTAAACTGCTTATTATTTAGTCTAATAGTGAAAGTCAATCCCTATGCAAACAACGTTGTTGCAAGTATTCTAAATGAGGTTCACCTTTCATTTTAAAAAGAATTTCATAATTGAATTATATAATAGACATTATGTGTTATTTGTCCATGGGGTACCATAACTACACTAAAATTGGTAAATAGTGTTGGCAACACTAATTGTCCCACCTAACACTAATTGTGATTTGCAAGGTTAGTGTTAGATCATTATTTACCCAATCTAACACTATTTTAGCTCTATAGTAAATTTGGTCATTTCAACATTTTTACGAGACTGCATTTAGTGTTAGATGGGAACAAAATATGGAAGTTGGAATGGTGGGGAAAAAGTGATGTATGAAATGGTTGAAATAAGCAATGAAATGCTGAAATAGAGAATGAAACGTTGAAATGGACAATGAAATGCTGAAATGCTGAAATAGACAATGAAACGCTGAAATGTTAAATTGCTGAAATAGACAATGAAATGCTGAAATAGACAATGAAATGCTGAAATAGACAATGAGATGCTGAAATAGACAATGAAATGCTGAAATAGACAATGAGATGTTGAAATAGACAATGAGATGCTGAAATGTTGAAATGTTGAAATGCTGAAATAAATAATGAAATGCTGAAATAGGCAATGAAATGCTGAAATGCTAAAATTAATAATGAAATGCTGAAATAGACAATGAAATGTTGAAATGCTGAAATTTTTCATAGTGTATGTATAAGTTGCTAAATATAACAACAATCCTAAACACAACATAATAATCCTAGTTGTAGGCCAAAAATTCTAGGATAAATATAGTAAAATATCAAAAAGGATTTTTAAACTGCCCTATTGTAATTGGGCAGTTCTTGCCCTCGGAAGTATTGCAAATGTTTTGCAATTATCTCTTGGAGATGTGGAAACAATTGTTCTACACTCCAAGATCCATCAAGTCCTAATGCCAAGCCACAACGAATCATTGCTTTTCTAGCATAGGATATGTTGTCACAATCCACCTCTCGATTAACATCTTCTACACTATCAGCAGCCAATTGTAGGAAAAAACGTTTTCCAGGATTTGTCAACTTCCCGGACCATTGTCCATCTGCCCGGGGTGCATTTTGCCAAGCATTTTGTTGTATCAACTCAATCTTCTTGGCTTCCCAGCGTTTTGTCCATGCATCTTTGATTTTTGAAATGAGGAATGTATCTGCTGGTTGGCAAAGGTGAGTAGAACATGGAGGCAAAAACTTTAAAACTGTGTTTTTGGCAGCTAGGACAGCAGCCAATCTAGGGGTGATAGTATGTTCGCTACAATTATCAAGCCATATGATCTTCATGCGTTGATGAAGATCGGCTTGATATGCACGAGGTTCCAAAAAGTATTTGGGGAAGATGGTTTGGTCCATCCAACCTTTAGGGCCCGTTCTATAAGAGACCCCCGGAATATCATCCATCAAACCCTGTATAGGATAACTCCTATTGTCATTTGAAAAAATGAGCATAGGAGCTTCTATTGTGGTACGACGACCTCCTGAAATTTGAACCACCATAGTCATAGAGTCCCCACCCGAGACAACTTCAGCATATTTGACAGTTGTATCTCCCCTAAACCCTAAAGTTCGGCCATTTTCAAGATTGACAACGAAATGTGTTTCATCCAGGTTCTCCATAAGATTTTCATCAAATTCCCTGGATGAAAATCCCCTTTGCAAAACCCCCAAATGGTAGGCGGTTTGCATTTCGATTTGAAGCTCCTTTTCAGGGCTACAAGTCAAACGACCATGTTGGGATAGAAGGACTATATTGTGGTTCTCCATGAACTGATTGATCCAATTCGCGGTGATTTTGTTAACCAACAAGACATTGTCTTTGGGATCGACAGAATGGGCTGTGAAAATGGACTCGAGAGCTACAAGGATGGAGGAGGTCAATTCACGAAGTAGGTGAGAGGAAAATTTGACACCTGATTTGCAAAGGCGGTTGAATTCTTCAAGTAATAATGGGTACAAATATTGCACCCATTCACTCTTCTTTTTGCCTCGACCTGGTCTAGCCTTCGGAGAATGGCGTCGCCTTTTGCCCAAACGGCTTCAGCCACAAGACAATGGAGTGAGATCTTCATGGAATTGGTCACGTTGTTGCCACCATCGGCTGGCTTTGATGAGGTTGGCAGGGCGTTGGCCACGAAAGTGTTCGGGAAATGCTTGAATTACCCGACAATTGAGGCCAGCCAAGCCGTGAATGCCAACGTCTTCAATCATCCAAGAAGTCACAGATCGGCGAGTGGCAAGGCTAGAAACTTGTTGAAGACGGCGGGGAGTGGCATCGGGAGGAAGAATCGGAGGCTCCATGTCCGGCTACCAAAACGAGGGAAAATGGGGCTGTAAGAAAAAAGTGGCGACCAAAAAAAAAAAAACAATTTTTTATAGGAAATAGAGAAGAGAAAGACAAATCCAATGGTGTCATCCAATATTCAATCACATACCTCAAGAAAAAGTTATAGGCCGTGGAAGTTCGAAATTTGAAATCAAGCGGCAAAGGAATCGGCGGGAAATCAAGAAGTATAACCCACCCACCCCCCAAAAAAAAGCCTTCTTCTCTTGAAGAAACGGAGAGCTCAACACTTCTTTTGACAATGTCTCCAAGGCGGTCTCCACCACACACGACAATCTCTTGAAAGTAATCGGGCAAGGGAAGAGGGAAGCAAGCAAGCAAGTTTTTTTTAGAGAAGCAAGTGGACGACGGAAGGCAGAAATTGGAGTTTCTCAGGGAAGGGCCAAAATCGGAAGATGGGAGGCAAAAATTGGAGTTTCCAGGGAAGGGCCAAAGTCGGAAGACGGGAGGCAAAAATTGGAGTTTCCAGGGAAGGGCCAAAATCAAACAATGGGAGGCGGAAATTATGGTTTTCCAGGGAAGGGTCAGAGATTGACGGCGGAAGGCAAAAATTTTAGTTTTCCAGGGAAGGGGCAGATATTGATGGCGGAAGGCAAAAATTTCAGTTTTTCAGGGAAGGGCCAGTTATTGACGGCGGGAGGTAAGGACCAACACTATTTACACATAAGGTGGAAAATAGTGTTGGGGGTAAAAAACAGGG
Source organism: Pseudisothecium myosuroides (assembly GCA_951799445.1). Lineage (NCBI taxonomy): Eukaryota > Viridiplantae > Streptophyta > Bryopsida > Hypnales > Lembophyllaceae > Pseudisothecium > Pseudisothecium myosuroides. The sequence goes on from OX637291.1 coordinate 28,252,454, forward strand.
AACAACACTAATTATCACCCAACATTATTTACCAATTTTAGTGTACTAGCAAAACAAATGTGAGTCTTCCAAATCAACATGATGTCAAAGTTCTCCTTGTATAGTGGATTGTTTTTGTTTTTGTTTTTGTTAGAAGACGTATTCTTATTTAATAAAATTCATTTTTTATAATTTTCTTTATTAAATTGCAAGGAGTCACCTATTTTGCGTTACATGCGATATAACTTTTTTCCCAAGGTACGGTGGCCCAAAAACATTGTATTCTTAGAAAAGTAGTATATTCTTGTACCTTCAATTTGTTTCCAAAAAGTACTAATACAAGTCCTATTCTTAGACTTGGAACCTTTTGGAGTTGACGAGTAGCACAATTGAATTTTCACAATCCAATGAACTCTTGCATACCCCGCCTTCTTGAATGGGATGGTAGGGGGTCCTTCCACAATGCTGGCCTCCGCCCCACTGCAATTCAGTTGGTTCTTCCTCTCCGCAGTTCCGCACTCCCGTTCAGTAAGTTCAGTTACGTAGCTCCGCGCGTCTCTTTCCTGCCTGCCTGCGTCCTCCCTCGCTCCCTCGCTCCCTCCCATGGAGTTCTCCCCGCTTTCCTCTGGGCCCTGGCTCCCGCTTGGTTGACCGTTCATTGCTGCATCAGCACTTCAGCAGGCTCTCTGGCCCGACCGCCCACTGCTGTGCTGCTGCTGCTGCTGCTGAATGCTAGACTAGTGGGATCAGCTGAGCTGAGCTCCCCCCGAGGGCGGCCATGGCCACCAAAATCTTCTCGTTTCCTGTGCGTGGACGCCGCCACTGGTGTTTCAGCGCCGTTGTGCCCGAGGTGCCGGCAGGCAAGTACAGCAGTGTGCTCACCTTCTCTCAGCTCTGGGAACGGCTGCTGGCGCTGCCGCGCCTCGCGGACCGGGCGGAACTCATGGAATCGTTTGCTTCCACCAAGGTCCAGTACTTGCCCTCGCTCCTCAACCCTTGCAATTCTTGCGAAACGAATACTGGCACTTTTCCACCAGTAGTACTGTGGATATGGAAAGAAATTTCGGAAGATCGCGAAACAAACCGGGAATTGTTGCAAACTGGGTCGTAAGCGTCAGCAGTTTTTGCATCCAAGGCCGCTGCCTGCTGTTGCTTCATAGTTGCTCTGACGAATCTTCACAGATAGTTCTTGCATGATAGTGGGATGCTGCCGGGGGTGAATCTCATCACTGCGGTCTTTATCGATGCGGATATTTTGGGGTTTGGGTTTTAATGCTTGTCACAATGATGTTTCAGCGTATTCGATACTCTCTGGCCTTTGGAAACGTTGAAATATCCTGTTCGTGCGAGCATCAATTTGCAGGGTTTAGGGTTTAAGGTTTTAGGGATTAGGCGATACCCCTCTATTTCCTCGTTGCTTTTCTTTTTGCGATTTTTTTACCTAAGGAAATACGCTGGGCTACATGTAGGCAAGGATTCCATTCCGTCCTTATTTCCCACTACGAATAACCTCGGTACAATTAGTTTTCGTTGCCTTTTGAAGGTCCACAGATCTGTTTTAGGAATCTTCTTCTAGCAAGGGTTCTGCAGGGCCTCTGTTTCTCACGAGATTGTGACAAATGCGTGTTGTGTGTGGCTTTATCTCTGCGCTGAGGACTTTTGCACATGAACAGATGTTCTTTATCTTTTCTTCTAGTGTGAATGTCTTGGTGTTGATTCTGTGGTAGGTCGTTTGTCTTCTCAGATGCAGACGAAATGGTCAGAACTCGGAGCCTTACCTAGCGGAAGTATCAGGCATCGAATTTACAGGTATCTCGTTGTTTTACAATTCCTTTTTTTACCACCATGAATTGCTTCAAGTACCTTCAAAATGTCCAGACGGTTTCTGTAAGATCTAGTGGCGACGTGCAATGTGCAGCGTTGGACAGAGCCTGCTCAATCGCCTTCCTGCGCAGGAGCAGTTTCTGAAAAGCGTACCAAAAGACACCCCTAAAGTCGAACTTATATTTCCCTCAAGGTGAGCTGAACGCTTCCTTTCTGTCCTATTATCTTGTTTCTGTGGATTCCTTTTAACATGTGAGCTTGTTTTTGACACGGTTGCTCGATTCAGTTTGAACCCAAGACTAGTTCGAAGACGTTTACGACACCTTGCTCACTAGTAAGCGTCATCTATTGTCTTTCTTCTTTTCTCTCTGCAAACGCTTTTTGTGGTACTGTTTCTAGGAACCTTTTTTTTAGAACTTAGAGCTTGATCATGTCTAGCCTTGTGAACAATCTCTCTATATCTTAGAAACTCATGAAGTTTACACCGGGTCTCTCTTATGATATGCTTATAGTTTTATCTTTGCATTGTTTAGATGAGTGCTAGGTGCATTCTATTCAAACATGATCTGCGGTGTACTACACGCAGCTTCTGAAGAGAGTTTCAAAACAAGACTGTCATCTTATTCCTTTTGATGGTGGTTGTTTTACAGTGGAACTGTATATCATCGGAGGCTTATGTATGGATCGATGTCACTTCTGCCTTTTACTGTTCTATTGGGGGTATGCTTCTCGAATACCCTAGCAGTGCTGATCCTCAAATCGCCAATGATTAATCATACAAAAGAAAATTTAAAAAATATGCAAAAATTTTACAGCCTTCAGGATGAACCTTGAAAATCAAATTTTGACCTCAAGGCAACAAACTAAGTACATTGCCAGGAGTTTAAAAAAAAATTTAAATGAAGTTGCTTATTTTATTTTCAATGCATTTTTCAATAACTGATGAAAGTCCTAGAATTTATCAGGTAAGCTTGATGAGCATCTGTCCAAATAAATAAATAATTTGTCAGTAAACAGCCTCACTCTTACGATGTCTGCCACGGCTTTCAATAATTTTCATATTGGTCATTGTGATACGGGATATGCTATAATTCTGCATATGACTGTTGCAGTGGATAACCGTAGGTTCAGCAACTCTATGTAGGATTTTTGCGTTGACACTGGGTTACATGATTGTTGTTTATGCAGATTCTACCCATGCCCAATATAGTTTTTTTTTGGAACATTTTCAGAGCACACTCCCATTGGAGTGCTTTACAGGTAAATGCGCCGTCGAAGCTCTCGTCATTTTGTGTGCATTGCTTTTTGATTCTAACGTTATGACCTCATTTTGTGCGCCTAAGTCTATCAGAAGTTTGACTCTGGCGCATTTGTTGTCATTAGAGTAGCACAAGATTGAAGATGCTGCTGACAGAGGGTGAGACCAAGACGCCGGCAGCAGAAACCGAGGGAGCTTCTAGGAATCCCTCCGGCATTGTGGGCTCACGGGAGCCTTTATGGGCAAGTTTTATAACTTTGCTGCTGATAGTTCGAAAATTTGCGCTGTTTTTTTAGTATCAGATAAGTTTGATCGGCTTCTTGGAGATAGATTTTTACTTAGTTCACAATCTTTATTTCAATTTTCAGTAGTGACTCATCACTTCTGACGAAGCTTAGAATAATACTCCGTATTTGATATGGTTCATATCACGTACTGATCTTGCAGTTTATTGGGGTGCAGGTATTCGTGCCTTCTAAGGAGTTGGAATCATTAGTGAAGCCTGCGGATGTGCTGGCAGGAGTTATTCAACCATCAACTGTCTCTGCCTTATCCAAAGCTTTTGGTTTAAATTCCGAGGAAGTGTTACGTTGGGTCAATACCAAGTAGTGTGCCATTGTGCCAGGGAGAACTAGCCAGGGATAAATGTTCAAGTTTGCCCCTGTTTTCTAGTGGTTAATTTTGTATTCCTTGACCTCTCCTAGCTAATCCGGGGTCTCTGATTCCAAATATGAATTGAAAATTTCCAAATTTGTTCATCCATGATAAATAAGTTCCTGCATTTTCGCAGTGGTGAAAGAAGGGGCAATGAGGGGATCTCAGGTCATCTCTCCCCCTTAGGCCTTCCAAACTTTATTGAGCACCCAAAATTATTGCCATTTCTCAAGCATCAGGTGAACTCAATTTGAACCCAATTTTACTGCATTTTTTGTATTTGTCGGAAACCTCTTACAGTTAAACTTTCAATTGGGGGTGTCTTGCACAGGTCAACCTAAGGTGGAAGCACCGAAAACCGTCAATATAAGCAATTAAGCATAGTTGGAGGCACCTTTTCGTAAAAATAATATTTTTTTAGTATTAGTGAGTGAAAATCATGAATATTCAAAAAAAAATTAGATTTTTTGGATGTGGTATGTAATTTCTATGATTTTTCAAAGTGCCGGCTCCCTAGACCATTGAAACTGTCACATAGGTGAACCCAAAACTGAAATCTGCAAAAATCAGTAGTTAGCCAATGAAAGTTAGGTATGTGTCCTTCAAATGTGTCAACAAATCAGAGTTGAACATTTTAACCCTTGAATGACGCAGTGGAAGTTTGGTGTCCAATGAATGATAGAGAATCTTTGCATGTGGATAGAAGTACAATTGAAACACCTTAGTTATGGCACATTTCAGTTTGGTGCCATTTCCTTTTGAAATTATATTTTTTAGTACATAACATGAAATGTCAAAATGAATGGGCTTCCATTGAAAGAGCAATCTTGAACCTGACATCTTATATGAAATTGAAATGATACCTTAATCAATAAGTTGCACCCATTATCAGCTCTCTCTAAATATCTACACTTTAAATATGAGCATGAAATCAATGGGGAAGAAATGCATGAGATTTTTTTTTAGAGTGGCATAGGGAGAAGTCATAGAACAAGTGTCATTATTAAGTGAATTCACCATTATTGTATTATTTTTAGCATGTGTGTGCACTTGGTTTATAGTTGATCCTAAAATTAGTTATTAGTGCTCTTCTTTAAAATGAAAATATCTCCATATTTGGATCAAAATTCTCTATATTCATTTGAGCATGTCTTTTCTTTGAATTGCTAAAAAAACAAAATATTATTCTTTGATCTAAATTAAAGCTTATTTTTGTTTGATTACAATAAGTGATGTATTTAGGTGTGCATACCTATTAGATTAGCAGTACATAATATATGGGAGCCTGCTTCTAGTTGCTATTCTTGAGATGATTTTTTATTATGCTTGGTCCTATCAAGAGTTGCGACTTCATATATTAGAAAAAAAATAATTCAGATTGCAAATTTTTTCATAAAATTATCATTTTCATATTGTAGAGATTTGATCAATTAATGTATGTAGTGCAAAAATAATGAATATTGTCTACATATGACCATATTCGTTATATTGAGACTTTTTGCAGATTTTGAGACAGAATGCTAGTTATTGTAAATTCATTTTGAAAAATATTAATTGAAACCAAAAATAAATAATTCTAAAATAGTGATTCTAAAATAAAATTCTAAAAGTTGATATTGTTACCTATTTATAAAAAAATACTAATAAAGAGATAAAGCGGTTTATCTTTGAGTCAAAGATAAAAATGAGACTGTGAAAAGTCTCAATATAATGAACATGGCCTTACATCTATAACCTCCAAATAGCAAAACAATGCTCTTGCAAACCAATAAAACAATGGATTTAAGAGAAAAAATGAGCAATCTATACATCTATACATAGAATTAGGCTATTCATTTTGTTACAGTCTTACAAAGGAATCTCCAATGCATCTTCTTAGTGCATTCATGGTACTGTTAAAAAACTCTCTGCAAGGAGGGATGCACGGACTTTGTTTTGTGGCATTTAGACATACGGTGTCAAAGTTATAGATTTTTGAGTTATATTTGGACCTTAAATTATCCTAAATTATGGATCATGACAACAGTATAGGGCTACACTAATGGAAATTAATCTTAACATCATCCTTTGTTTTTCTACCTTATATCATTACTTTCAATTCCTAACAATGTAACTGAAAAATTAATGAAAAAAATTCTATTTTTGTAGAACAATTGGAACCCTACAATCTCATGTCTTCAATCAAATCAATCATTGGAGTTATACATTGGCTTAATGATGAAAATCAATTCAAGTCGTCTTTCATCTTGATTTAAAGTTTGGGGCAAAACCTAGATCCACAACATGGTTCTCAAAGTTCCTACTTGAGCATTGTCATTGGCAAATTTGCTACAACCTCACGTATAAAAGTTAAATAACACGTATTAGATGGTTGTTTCTATTCCTAGTTTGTATGACTTATATTATTTTCAAGTCAACTCACAAAGCCAATCTTTTTAATTTTAGTGATATCTTTGCAATATAGTTTCTATAGTTCTCATGGAGCTGGTAATTTTTAAACTAAGATTCAATGCAAGGGATTACTGTTATTTGAGGTTATGGAACTATACACTAAATTGTCTATGGATAGGCATAAGGCCATTCCTTAACACCTACTTTGGATTGCCATGTTGTACTAGCTATGCTTATATTTATCAAAGTTCTTTATTGTACAATTTAACAATACAAATTAAGTGGCTATTTGATGCCCAATTTGCAATGGACAAATAATGCACCCTATTTGCTAGTAGGTTTGGGATACAAATTGCTCCTATGGCTCTTGACAGAAGACAAAGGTCCTAGCCACATGACGATGGACTAGACAATAGAGTTAATCGTAAAGTGAGCAAACGCGGGACCAGGAGCCACAGTTCTGAAAAAACACAGGACCAAACTCCCTATGTCACCCAAACTCAGGTCTAATTGAGTTTGGTGTTGTGTTTATTTTGTTCTATTCTTAGTTAAACCTTTCTTTGACACAGGTTCACAAACATAAGACAACTTTGCATTTAACTCTATTGTACAACTAAAACTTTAAAAAAAGAGTTGTTTGGTGGTGAAAAGTTTGAGAATTTAACCCCTAACGGATAAAAGATGTTTTAGATGTTAAAAGTCCAAAATTTGCTGATTTTTGATGCATTGTCCAAAATCTAAAATTATTATTTTTTAATTCAAACCATAGAAAAGTGTATAAAATAAGCAAAGCAATGTGTGAAAAACATTTCAGCTCATTTGACCATGTGGATTGAAAGATTTTAACATTTGAAGTGTAAAAAAAACTTTTTTTCATTCATGTAAAACAAGGTTAGTAAACTTCAAGTCCTCTTGGAATAAAAATTTTGCTCTATACAAAAAATGAAGATTTTAACCACTAATAAGTACATGATGCTAGGAGTTTGCTTAGGGTTGTCATACCGGACGGACGTCCGGTTCGCCCGTCCGATAGAGGTCTCACCCGTCCGATGTGGTCAATACTAAGTTGACTTTCTTTAATTGAAAAACAAGTGATATGGCTGCCACTTTGACGCCACTGGTTGCCAAGTAGGATCCAAGGCACGGACTTTAGTGAGGGCACGGACTTATTCTTGCCAAGGTGCGGACGAAAGTCAGGGTAGGGACGGAATTGTGTTGGGGCGCGGACGAATGTCAGGGCGGGGACGAAAGTGGGTCAGGGTGGGGATAAGAGTGGGTCAGGGGGGGACGAGAGTGGGTCAGGGCAGGGCCAAGAGTGGGTCGGGGCGCGGACGATAGTCAAGTCGCGGACGGAAGTAGTTGGGGCGTGGACGATTTTTTAAAATTGGAGCCAAATTGAATTAATTTATTTTTGAATGAAGGGGGTCCTTCTCGGGGAGGTCACTCTATAGAGATTTTGAGTACCACGTGCGGCGAAGTGATTTTTTGACTCCCTATTTACTTTTTAATAAACTATAATTTCAGCCTATGATTTTAAACTTTGATTAATGATGACTATAGATTTCTATCGCCAAAAATTTCCAACTCAAATAACATAAAAAATGTCTATTAGAATAGGTTGAAAAGTGAACTAAAATGGCATAAGTTTCAACTCAAACATTTATAGAGAATACATTTGGATGACTATTGCATCAATACTCAAGAAAAACAAACTTCCAATAGAGATTTATTTTTAGAAATTTTCAGTTCATTTTTTAGACAATATTTTATAAAGTAAATAGGGGGTCTAAAGTTATTTTCAGTTCTACAGTGTATCTTTTTTCTTCAAAAATTTATAACTAATTATTATCAACAAAAAAAAATATCAATAATTCAAAATATAAACTTTCAAAGTAGAAAAACCTATTCCAATTTTTTTGGTTTTCTTTAAATTAAATTTTAAGAAGTAAATAGGGGGTCCAAAAACTTTTCCACGCGTGGGTTGTGTAAATGCATAGAGTGACCCCCCGAGGGGTCCTTGTACAACCAAACCATAGTTTTTTTCATTGGGGCCAAGTGGAACTAATTCCTTGTGAATTTAAAAGTAAAGGAAGAGGAACCTTGCTCCATGGACTCGTATTTTTTTCCCTTGAAGGCGAATGAATTTAATTCATTCTCCATTAAGAAGAAATAAAGGGGCCCTCATTCAATTAAACCATATTTTTTTGCATTGTAGGCAAAAAATTACTAATTCTTTTTGAATTTATGAGCAATAAGGGGGTACCCGTGCTCACGTGAACCACATTTTTTTAATCCCTAAAGGACCATTGTCCCCTCGGGGGACAAATGGGATTTCGGGCAGGTACCTACGGGCTGAATTTTTGTCCTGATTTTTTTTATGCAGATAGAAAAACTTATAAGCTTTGTGGGAATATAATTTTTTTTTCAATCGGTGCCTGGAAACAAAAGTTATGCCCAAAGAAGCTCAAAACAAGGGAGAGGGGTTTCAAGCAAAAAAAATTTGCAAGAATTTGGATTTTTTATTTTTATTTCTTTTTGCCATAGATTATATTTTTGTCTATCTAGGAAGCTTTGATTCATTCCATTTGGATTTGTTATGAGAAAGTTATAGACAATCTTATTTTTTGGGCACTTCAAGCATCTTCCTGAAAAAATAACTTGTAGGATTCATTTCTGAATGCAATTTTTACAATTTAAAAAAAAAAAAAGTTCCTTGTGGTTTAAATTTTTTGCTAGAACAATCTCACCATTGGGATTAGTGCATTTTAATTCCATATAAAAGATATTAATATTTTAGATTTTCCTACTATCTCGTACCTACTTCTAATTAACAATTTTTTTAATAATAAAAATTAAGTTTTTTTGAATTTTCTTTTTTTTGCTAGACTCTCAATTCAATTCTCCATTGTAAAGATTTAAAGCTCAAAACTTTGTAGTGCAAAAATTAAAAGTTTAAAATGTTCAAAGTCAAAAAATCCAGTCTCACAATGTGCTGAAAAACTTGTTTTTTGCACTTAAAATGCAACGGTCAATATTTTTTATAATTAATTCTACACATCCCACTATCCTAGACATAGTAGTCTTCCTTTTTGTACGCTTCTATTAAAAATTTCAAATACATCCCATACACAAAAAAATATCAAAGTGGGAAGATTCATTGGAAAATTTCATTGTCAAAACATTGTTAGGCCTTTAGTGGTTGAACATAACTATCTTGCAATCTACTTGCTCAAATTTTCAAGAATTTTGTCCAAACATTTTTATACTAATCTAATACAATATCCTATAGCTAGATATGGAGAAAAAAAATTCAATTACGTACAATATCTAAGAAAAATTTAAAAATAATTTATCATCATGTTTTGAATTTTAGAATAGAAAGAGGAGCTCGTTATATACATATGAGGTGGTAGGAGGTACAACAACCCACATGAGATATGGTAATTACAATTAGTGCTTAGGAGTTCCATTGCTCATGGTGAGCTCAAATTAAAGTAGGATTTTAGAGGTTGAAAACTTGATGTACTATCCTATTACCAAACCCAAAACCGTTGAATTTTTCTGCAAGCAAAAAAACGATTGTATTTTACTTCAATTCCAAACATAAGTAGATGTCTAGATTACAATCATTAAAGAAACCATTTAACTTGAATCCAAAAATAAAACAAAATATATTCGATTTTTTTCCAAAACAATTCTAGTATCCAATTTTTTTTGTTTTTAAAAACAACCTAAACCCAAAAATAAAAGAAGAGGTATTTGATTTCAATTCCTAAATCCAAACATAATTAGACTCTTGTTACTGAAATGAAGCATTGAACGTTTGAACTCGAATCCAAAAAACAAGTAACTTGAAATTGATGACAATCCCTAAACCCTTGCAGTAGTTTTATCCACCAATTACAAAAATATAACTTGTAATTGCTAATTACAGAAATTGACCCTTGAACTAGAACTGAAGATTTTCCATTCTATATTTGAATTGAATACCCAGCCCTTGTAGCCTTTGATTACAGAAGTAGACCCTGCAAGGCTGCAACTTGAATCCCTAAGAACTATATCCTGTATTTCATAGGAATTCCAAAATCTTGTAGCCCCTACGTAGTACTTACAAAAGTAAACCCTTTAATCCTAACCAAATATAAAATCACTTGTATCTGGTTTGAAATCACAATCCTTGTATCTTCCAATAACACAAAATTACAAATGAACCCTTGAAGTAGAACCCAAAAATATTAACTTGTATTTGAAGGGATTTCCAAACCCTGATAACCCATACTTCAACTTGAGGCCCTTGAAGTACAAGCACATAACATTTAACTTGTATTTGATTTGAATTTTAAATACTTAAAACAACAATTTACCAACACCATAAAGGTTTCAACTATAACTAAACAAAACATAATTTCTATTTGATTTGAAATCAAAACCCTTGTAGCATCCAGTAATAAGACTAAAGCCTTGAACTTGCTTCAAAACCACTAGAACTTGCATTTTGTTTCCTTTCCACATCCTTGTAGCCTCTATTTTCAAAAATAAATCTTTGAACTACATTTGAATACATTGTAATACATTAATGATGTGATTTCTAATTTCCAAACCCTTGTAGCCCCCATTACCAAAAATAAACCCATTCAATTAGAATTTCACAAAATACAAGACGTGTTTGATTTGTTTTTTGAACTCTGAACCCTTTTAGTTTCTATTTGGAGAATTCGAAAATGCATCCTTCCACTTGAATTTAAAAAAATGTGTACCTTGTCTTTCGTTATAAATCCAAAAACTTCTAGTATCTAATTCAAATTTTTTTTTCTTGAAGTGTGGAAGTTAATTTTCATTTTCTACAATCTCCTTTTTGGGGAGGTGGGGACTAGTTCTCAAGTCCTTAGGGAAGCCAAGAAGGAGAAGTCCGGCCCCAAGAAGAGAGCGACATGCTTCCATATATTGTCTTTGAATTGAAAAAGTGGTTGGACCTCTTAATGCAGCCATTGACTTGCAAATATTCTCCGAATTCAAATGAAGGGCTGGCTGCATTAATCGGTTTTTCCTCTCCATGGGAAGGAAGAATCCCATGCCAATTTCAAATGTTGAAGTTGAATTTCACTCCCCCTTGTTGTTTTGCTCAACGTCCCCACCCCTGCGTATGCGCCCCTGCAAGACGTCCCTGTCCCTGCCCCTGCGTCCGCGTCCCTGCAAGACGTCCCCGCCCCTGCGTCCGCGCCTTGACTTGGGCGTATGTGTGGAAACTTATCCAATTGACAAACTTGAACTTCTTCCAAGCCAAATTTGAACTCCCTCCATGACAAACTTGAACACGCGAACTCATAAACCTTAACACACAAATATCTTAACCAGTACTTCATTTCAATCCCAAACCCTCTAGTAGCCCCTTACAAAAAGAACCCGTTGAAGGTGAATTCCAAAAAAAATCTGAACAAATATTTCATCTCAATTCCAAAGCCTTCTACGATCCCATTACCAAAATACACCGTTGAACTTGAATTAAAAAATAACTTAAGTAGTATTTGATTTCAATCCCAAACCCTTCTAGGATCCCATTACATAAATAAAATTTTCCAAGTTGAATGATTGAATTCAAAATAACTTAAGTAGTATTTCATTTCAATCCCAAACCGCTTTGGTATCCCCATTACAAGAATGTACCGTTGAACTTGAATTCCAAAATAACGTAACTAGTATTTTATTTCAATACCAACCCCTTTTGGTATCCCCATTACAAGAATATACCATTGAAGTCTTGAAGATCCAAACCCTTGTAGCCTCTTTTTCCGAAAACAAACCCTTCAAGTATATTTCAATGCATTCTAATTTATATTTGATTTCAATCCAAACCCTTGTAGCTATTTATTTCAAAAATAAAGCCTTGAACAAAAAGCCAAAAAAGTATAAGTTGGTTATGATTTGATTTGTAAACTCCAAACCCTAAATTACAAATAGGTTCTATTTAGAAGAATAAAAAATGAGTCCTTGAACTCGAATTTAAACAAATATGTACCTTGTCTTTCATTAGGACTCCAAACCCTTTGGGATTCTACTCACACAAATTTTGTCCTTCTTGTTAGGAAGTTAATTTTCATTTTCTGAAATCTCCTTTTTGGGGGGGTGGGGACTAGTTCTCAAGTCCTTGGGGAAGGCAAGAAGGAGAAGTCTGGCCCCAAGAAGGGAGCGACATGCTTCCATACATTGTCTTTGAATTGAAGAAGTGGTTGGACCTCTTAATGCAGCCATTGACTTGCAGATATCCTCGAACTCAAGTGAAGGGCTGGCTGCAATAATGGGTTCCCCCTCTCCATGGAAAAAAAGAATCCCATGCCAATTTCAAATGGTGAAGCTGAATTTCACTCCCCCTTGTTGTTCTGCTCAACGTCCCCGCCCTTGCAAGTTGTCTTCGCCCCTGCGTCCGCGCCCTTGCAAGACGTCCCCACCCCTGCGAATCCATCCGCGCCTAGTACAGTCCCCGCCTTAACGACGATGTCTGTCGTCCGCGCCTGTCCGTCCGCACCCTGCACTGACGTCCCCGCCCTGACTTTCTCGTCCGCGAGCTGATTCCAGCATGGACCACCAGCGTGAAGTGACTTACTAATTGGAAATTTTCAAAAATGAAAGGCGTCCGGGTTGTCCGGACCGTCCATCCATCCGGTCCGATCACCCCGATCCGTCTGTTATGACAACCCTGAGTTTGCTCATAAAATTTTTCAAAAGCAAATATAGTCTAGCTTACTCTAAATCACCCTACAATTCACAGAGGTTAAGTGAACTGACAGTACACTAGTCTTTCTGATGATTTCTTGTGTAGTGAGGAAATTCTTTATTTGAAATCAAAATGGTGAAAAGTTAGAGAGAAACATTTGGAATATCTGGGAAAAAATTCAAGAACTTTAAATTCACATATTGCAAGATAATAGGACTTGAAGTCAAAAAGAAAATATTTTTCTCCAAACCGCCCCGACACAGCTAACAAAGTTTGACTCCTCTTAGAATGTGATTTAAGTGTTCAAATTTTTTTGGGGGGGGACAACTGTATGATATATTTTATTAGTTACATACATGCCAAATTTCAAAAGTTGATAAGGATTTTAGCAAAAGATGCTTCCAAGATGTCCAAATTAATCAAGATGCAAAAAACGTTTTGGGCAATGTATAATCTTTGATTTGACACTCAATTGGAAGAGAAAAAAATTCCACTAAAGAAGTATATGTTCATGCTTTGTGTCAAAACTTTGTAAACATTTAACCAAAATGGACTTTGCAAGAACCTACCTAGATTTTCAATTATTTGTTCAATGGACAATTGTTCTATAGAGATTAAAACAGACATTTTAGGATCAACATGCAATTGGACTTGTCTATTGCATTTATACTAGAGGAGATCATTGCTTGGGCTATGAGATAAGGTATGAGGTCCATAAATGGACCATCTAAGGCCTGGAACTGAATTTGGAGGAGGCTAAACATCTTGAAAAAAAATTCATTAAATTTTCCTTGAAAGACAAGTGGAAGTGACATCTAATCCAAGTTGTTTCATATTTTTTGGACCTTTGTGGAATTAGTTACAAATTTTTGAAGTTGGAAAAAAGTGGTCATTTGCGGTCATCAAAAGCGACCACCTCCTGAAATGTGCATAGTTGGTACATTGAAGAAAGCAAAATGTACCTGTCGCAATGTGAATTTTTGGTTTTTGTAAGTTATCTAAATCTTGGAACGGAAACCGTGATCTGGGATCCGGATTCGAGCAGGAGGTAACTAAAAACCGGAAATTAACTACGGAACGGAATAGGTGATAATCCGGATTTGATCTGAATCTAAACCGGATTAGAGTTGGAGCAGATCTGAGTTGGAACGGATTGGGTTAGGAACGGATTTGGTCATGATGACAGATCAGACTATATATAGGCTGCCCAATCCAGTTGCCACTCTATTTCAAACTTCGTTTGCGGAAATCGCTCTCCATCGCGTACTTAGCCTCCCTCCCAGCGCTTTGCTTTCTTGTTTTGTGAATGTGTGTGTGTGCGTGTTAGTGTGTTAGAGCGCGCAGCGCTTTAGCGTGTATTGCAGGTTTAGAGGTATTCCGGTTGAGATCGGAAGAGCGAAGGTGAGAAATGAGACGTGCGGCTAGGAGAGGGAAAGGTAGCCTCAGTGAGAATCCGGTTTAGCACAGCTCGTGTCCATGCCTCAGCTCCGCAAGAGTAGAGCAGGGCCGTCCAGTTCCTCCGCAGTAGAAGTTAAACTCCGAAAGGTGTGTCCGATTATTCCAGCAGAAGAGAAGGAAAAGGACAACCTGATAGAGGATCTTGCCAAGATGGGTTGCGGAGGGCTGATCGATAAACCCTGGGGGTTTAGGGAGGAACGGATGATTCGAGAGTTGTTGGGAAAACTCTCGAATCAGTTCGACAAGACCATCCGCAGAATTCCGGGCAATTGGACGGAAGAGATGTGGAAGGCCGTGTACGACTTCCGGTCAAGAGGTCGAGGGATGGCCACCTCGAAGGAGGGTTACACTCGGGGGAAGTTCCGGTGCACGGTGGACTCAAAGGATGGGCATGCGGTTGCAGATTATCTGGACGACCGGCATCACAACCTGTTGCAATTCCTGGTTCCGATCATCCACCCGGAGAAGCCGACGAGGGTGACCATCGCCATCGGGAACCTCATTTTTGGAGCCGTGAGCGGGGAACGGAAAGTGGACTGGGCCAGGATCTTTTCCGATCTGGTCAACCGTCTGATTCCGAAGATCGGAGGAAGTAGGCCGACTCCGTTGAGTCTTGTCGCAAGGTAAATTTTTGGTTTTTTGTAAGTTATCTAAATCTTAGAACGGAAACCGTGATCTGGGATCCGGATTCAAGCAGGAGGTAACCGATAACCGGAAATTAACTAATGGAACGGAATAGATGACAATCTGGATTTGATCTGAATCTGAACCGGATTAGAGTTGGAACGGATCTGAGTTGGATCGGATTGGGTCAGGAACGGATTTGGTCATGATGACAGATCAGACTATATATGGGCTGACCAATCCAGTGGCCACTCTTTTTCAATCTTCATTTGCGGAAATCTCGCTCCAGCGCGTACTTAGCTTCTCTTCCCAGCGTTTTGCTTTCTTGTTTTGAGTTGGTTTGTGTGGGCGTGAGTGTGTATTAGGGCGCGCAGCGCTTTAGTGTGCGTTGCAGGTTTTAGAGGTATTCCGGTTGAGATCGGAAGAGCGAAGGTGAGAAACGGGACGTGCGGCTAGGAGAGGGAAAGGTAGCCACAGTCAGGATCCGGTTAGCACAGTTTGTGTCCATGCCTCAGCTCCGTAAGAGTAGAGCAGGGCCGTCCAATTCCTCCGCAGCAGAAGTAAAACTCCGGAAGGTGTGTCCGGTTATTCCAACGGACGAGAAGGAAAAGGACAACCTGATAGAGGATCTGGCCAAGATGGGCTGCGGAGGACTGATCGATAAACCCTGGGGGTTTAGGGAGGAGCAGATGATTTGAGAGTTGCTCGGAAGGCTCTCCAACCAGTTTGACAAGACTCTCCGCGGAAGTCCGGGCAGCTGGACGGAGGAGATGTGGAAGGCCGTGTATGAATTCCGGTCTGGAGGTCGAGGGATGGCCTCCTCGAAGGAGGGTTACACGCGGGGGAAGTTCCGGTGCAACGTGGACTCCAAGGATGGACATGCAGTCGCCGATTGTCTGGACGACCGGCATCGGAACCTCTTACAGTTCTTGGTTCCGATCATCCACCCGGACAAGCCAACGAGGGTGACCATCGCCATCGGAAACCTCATTTTCGGAGCCCTGAGCGGGGAACGGAAAGTGGACTGGGCCAGAATTTTGTTCGACCTGGTCAACCGGCTAATTCCGAAGATCGGAGGAAGTAGACCAACGCCGTTGAGTCCCTACCTCGTCCATTTGTACAAGCACCATCAACTCCTCACGGATACGGAGGAGAAGGAGTGGAAGATGCAGGAGTCACTCCTGAAATATGGGGAATCGGAATCGGAAGAAGAAGAACAGGAAGAAGTATCCGGTTCCGAGGAGGAAGAAGAAGAAGAGGAGGAGCTACACCGGCCGCAGCACAAGCGGCAGAAGACGACGCCTCTTCACCGGAGAGGAACCCCAACCCCTCCGGGTGAGACCTCCAACCCAAGGAAGAAACCGGTTTGTGGAGAACTGGGTGCTTCCGGATCGGATCCGACGGATCCGTTCAACCAGCTGATCAACATCCTGAGTGATGTGCGAGCAGACTGGACGGTGAAGAAGCTGATTCTCACTCAGATCAGTGAGCTGGTGGGAGCACCAGCAGACAGCAACCTGGCGGGAGTGGTTGCGGATTTTATCTCCAGCCCGGATGAGATCCGGAAGCAAGAAGCGGAGATCCGACGACTCCAGGAGGAGAACGAGTCGTTGAAGACGGAAATGTTGCTCCTCAAGGAGGACATGGCTACCACCCGGGAGATGGCAGAGGCTACCCGGAAAGTAGCGGAGGACGTGAAGGCCACATTCGGAGCAACCGGAGAGGCCATCACCAAGTCAAAGTTGTTTGACGAGGGAGTCCTCAAGGAGAATAAGATATCCGGGACCAGGTTGGTCCGGATTTTGACAGACTACTCCGAAAAGGTGGAGTTAGTCATGATGGAAGCGCGAGGGGCTGCAAACCGGATGGAAGAGAGCAGCCGAAAGCTGAACGGAGTGACGCTGTCACGGTCGTTCCACCTGTCCGACCTTTCGATGCCCGGGTCTTTTCCGAACGTGGGCATTCCAACGGAAGGAAAGGATCGGACTCCCCAGTCAAAGAAGAGTGGGAGGACGCTTGCGCACACCATCAACTTGGATTCGTCACCGGATCTCCCAGAACGTGAAACAAGGGAGCGGAACCGGAACCGGAACCTGACGGACGTTTTCGAGCAGCTTGGAACGGAACCGCCCAGAAGTCCCACACTGAACCCGGGGAAAGATCAAAGTATGGATCTGACCCCAGATCAGGGTGAGGATCAAGAATAGAGCGTGCACCAAGGTGAAGACGAAGTCATGGATGAAGAAACGGATCAAGGAGTAGATCCGGTTATGATAGGATAGTTAGGATTTTAGTTGTAACATTATATTCATTAAAATGAGGGTTTTTCAGTGAAATGAGAGTTGCAAGAGCTAACTTTTAGAGAAATAATGGACAAATATCATACCAAAACTATTAGAATAGAAGAGAAGAATACCAACAACAAGGAGTGTTTGCTGAAACATGGACAGGAGTACAACATTCATTATGAAAAGGTCATCTATTTATAGTAAATTTTTGGACCAATATGAAATTGTAGGGCAATTCCTTTCCAATCCTTAAAAGACCAGAGAAACGTATATAATTGTCATGAGTGTGATTCACTCTAGCACTTGAGTTCTACATAATATCTACACAATGCTATCATGCATGTACCTATAGACACTCAATCTACAATATGAACAGACCCTACATGTGCGATTTACACTTTTGCATCTCCATCGCTTTCAGAATCTCGGGTCCCCGACTGTACCTAGTATTAGTCCCATTGTACTCCCGCTTGCTCTGAAGCCTCTGCAATTCTAGGAACTTTCGGTCCCACATATCATGCACTGGAGGAATGCATCCACTTGGCTGGACTCTATGAGGTGCTTTGAACTTCTGCACACCTCCAGACGAGACGCTTCGACGAGGAAGTACTCTCCGACAATACGGAGTCCCTCCTTGTAAGGCAGGCGACCCAGCCGGAAATGTGGCCATCAACACCGGCGCGGGTAACGTATCTGCCGCGTCTTGGTAGAGCCTTCTCTGCGTCGCCTTGTCCGAGACAGCCGGCGACAATCGAGAAGCAAGGGGTCCCTGGGTCCTCGACGGAGAAGGGGATCGAGAGGCCCGTTGACGCGAAACTCCACTTGGCGGGCTGTCGACGACTCCATCTTCTAAGGGCCTGGAGGAGAAGTCCATAGTGGAGTTTGCCGTGGCCGCCGAGCAGAGGAAGTTTCCTCTGCTCAAGATTTTGTATTGCCCGTAGTCCATTATGGAGTCCACGGACGCGGCGCATGGCAGATGAGCATCCTCATCATGCGAAATTGATGTGCGCACAATCTAGAATCAAGTATCAGGTAAAACATATTAACAAAGCACAGGTAACGCTATAAATTCTAAGCAGCAACCATCCGTACATGCAGAAATCACGTAGCCAAAAGCAACAAACAAATCAGCTCGATCCGAGCTAAATTGAGGCACAGAGTTCACGACGCAAAACTTTAGAATAATATTTTTATTTCCTGGATTAAGAAGAAAGCAACCCATCAAGCAGTTCCAAATGTGCAAATCAGGTCGATTCGAGCTGAATTACATGAGAATCTAAATACCCGCACATCCGTACGTCCTAAGCTACAAACCCCTCACTCTAGTTCTATCGAATAAATGGCGACGCTGTGACGATCTCCATCAGCTTGTCGTATTCTTGATGGTTTCTCTCGTCGCAGAGCATCCGGCGACCAATTCTAGCAACCGCCGTTCCCCTAAACGCCTTCAGTCCTTCCTCTCGAGCTAGGTGCAGGCCTTGAAACCAAGGCAGCAGGACTTCCAGGAGAAACGTGTCCTTTGGACCATGTCCCCTATTTGTCCACGTCTCAGGCAAAACGACGTTCTCAGGGCTGTTGAGAATGTGTTTGTTTGGACTATCGTCCACGATGATTGTGTTCTCAGCACTGAATCTACCCCGGATGCCAGTGAACAGGTTATTTAGGTTCTTAAGGAACAACTCCTTCTCCATGCCTGGCTCCCTGTACGTCGACGGTCTTCCCGTCCTATCTCTGCACTTAAGCGTCTTACAGGAGTCTTGTCCGAGAATCAGCAAAGGCCTATCCAATCCGTCGAAGAGATACTTCGCCACCTCTTCGGTGGTGGACTTCTTCATCGAGCTCCACACAGAAATGGATGCAATCCTGCCTAATTGACGTAGGAACTCGAAACATCCCGGGCGAACGTAAACTAGCTTGGGTCCCACTACGGCTGGATTGATAGCCGAGTGCGGCTGAACGGCATCGGGGATGCGTTTTGACCAACCCTTAAACTTCAAATCTTCGCAGACACATAAAATCCCATTGAGGTCCAGGACGACGTTGATCCACTTCTCCACCACCCTGGACGTCAATGGACGATGGACTGCCTCCGAAGTTCCTCCTACATCACAAGAAGGATCGGATTCCTGCTAGACAATAGACAAATGTGCAGCCAGTTATTACCCTGTACTGGCACATTTGGAACTTCACGCATAATGACGGGGACGCTCATGTTCGAGTTGACTAAATCATTCTTAAAACAAAAATGAACACAGAAAAAGAGTACCCCAAAAGGTTCCAAATGAGCAGCATGATTTATACCTTCTGCTGCGACGCCTCTCCAGTCTCCACGGAAGCATCTGTCGCCACGACGGCCGGCTCTGGAATGCGAACCTCGAGCAGGTCCTCATCTGAGATGACAACGTCATCTGCGACCGGTGTAAGAGATGTGGACGGTCCAGGCTCAAGGACGGCCACGAGGACATTGCATTCAATGGGATTAGTCTGATCACATTCCACCGGACCAAGCACAGGCTGAGCACTAGTATTCACAGGATCAGGGACGGGAGGAGAAACAAAATCTACAATATTTGCAGTGCCTGCATGCCACAAATGCACAAGAAAATATTCGTGAGAAATCTGTATATTAGAGACTCATAAAATGAGATATAAATACATGAATGAACTGCAAAATGTGTGAACTCCATGGTTCAGTCCACTGGAAGTTCCGTTTTAGCAAAATGATTGTATTCTCTCCAAAAGGACTACAACTACATACAACTACATGCAACCTATGGCAAAAATCAGCTCGAGTCGAGCTAAACTGTACAAGCGACATCGAGTGATTATTGAGGAGCACCTGCGCCCAAGTCCTAGCTAGGCACCGCGGGACTTTGCAGATCTAACTGCGCCGGCTGTTCCACCGGATGCTGCTTGTCAGCACCTCCCGGGACTGGAAGGATTGGAGCCGCCTGTGCGTCGGCAGGAGCCGCCTCTGCGTCAGCTGATGATGGCGGGGGCGGAGGGGGAATAGGATGTGGGGGCAAAGGAGGTGCCGGAACAGCAAACTCAGGGAGACCCGGTGGTTCCAATGGAGCCACGTCGCCTGATGAGGGAGACAGACCTTCAAGCAGCAGCTGCGGCCTCGACGTCGGGGGTTCAAATGAGGAGAGCGGTCTGGCACCCCTCAAGTGATTGATGATCGAGTCCAGCTTGTCGGTGTTGTTTGCAGAATCCACCAACATGAACGTCTGCATTTTATCCATCCTCGTGTTCTGCTGGTACTGGAATTGTAGATTCGTCGCGCGATCCTCCAGTTGTCTCCGCTCCAGCTCCGCAAACCTCTGCTCTATGTATTCGTCTCGCTTCGACAACTTCCTTTTCTTTGGAGTGACGGCAGACGAAGGCGTGCTTGAGGGCTGCTCCTCTTGCACGTGACCGCTCAAGGCCGACGACCCCCGATGTTCCGTCGGAGTGGGAGGAACCGGAGTGCTGGCATTCACCAGAAGTTGCTCGTCCAGCACCTGCTGGACATAGAAGTCCTGCTCCTTGCCTTCATCGTCGGAGAGGACTTCTGGCTCTGTAGCTGGCGCCTTCTCGCGCCGCCCAGTGGATGGCGAATCCCAGGGCGAGTGTTTCCTCTTGCGCGACGACGACGGAGTCGTTTGAGACACCGGAGGCTTCTTGCGCGAAGACGTCGACACCTTATATCCCCCCTCCAGGAAGTCGGCCCTGTCTAGTTTCATGGCCGCCAGGGAAATATCATTCCAGAACCCCATATCGTTGGCAACTCCAACCGCCCAAACGTTCACAGAACTCATCTGTACGTTAAGAAAATTACCACAGGACGTTAGTATTGAGAATACAGAGTGGCTTCAGCTCGATTCGAGCTAAACCCCTCGGTGATTCAGGACGAGTCCAGCTAATTTGTTCCATAACGAATCGGATCATGCAGGAATCACACTTATCGCAACAGAAGGAAACACAACAAACGGATGTGGTACATCAGCTCGATTCGAGCTGATTGAGCTGTAGGGAACTTACCACTGCTGCACAGGTTACTTTTCCTCCTGCAAAGACTGAGAACACGCTCATTCCGGGAGAGCAGAACTTCTTTATCACCCACAGGTAAAATTCCATGCGAAGCTCCGTGTTGTAAAGCCGGAATTCCAACTCGTTGTACCCCCGGGGCTTATTGAATGTATCAGTGTCCGGAGCCAGAAAGAACTCCGAAATGTCGCCACCCCTCGTACACGATGGACTCGTCAAAAACGTCAGCAGCACTTTGTCGTGCGACTTCGCCTTGGCGGAGGCCATGTCCCCCATCCGCTCGTACTGTCCCGGTATGTAGTCCGCGAACGTGCACTTGTACGTGCTGAGGACGTCGTTGTTCTCCACGAAGGCGATCACCTGCGTCTGCTCTTGCATGTCCGCGCATATAAAAAGCCAAGCCGGGATGTCCTCAAATTTCAGCTGCTGCTTCCCTCCCAAAGACACGATGACGGTGTTGAAGTACGGAATTGCGATAGTCCCGTCCTTCTTCGAAAGCACCCCCGGAATGTATCGGAAATCGATAACACCGAGCCCGAGATCTGCAGGGCTGTCAACTGTCCACGCACACCTTGGCCACTGAGCGTGGTGGTCTTTCGCGATGTCGTATGGTGCGTAGTGCGCCACTGCCGACGGTGGGACAAAATTCTTCTGTTGACTTAGGAAGACTTTGAAGAACTCGGCTGCCTGGTCCGAAATTTGTTCCGTGGACTTGTTTTTCGATTTCTTCTGCTTCACTTCGGAGAAGAAGGCCTCCCCGGGACGCTCCAAGAGTACATTCATCAAGGCGGAGGTGACGTTGTACTTCTTCTTGAAGTCCTTCTACTTGTCCTGGACAGGCTCCCCTACCGCGTTCAGCAGACCCAAGGACGGATCAATCTTGTTCAACTCCTTCTTCACAAACGCCTTCCGTTTGCGCCTCTCAATCCAATCCTTCGCAGCGTAACAGCTTTCGAGAACTGACGATGACTGCTTAATCGTCACCTTCGGGTGCGGATGCATCCTCTTATCACCATCTCTAAACAGAATGTGGTTGGCGAGCACAATGAGGTCTTCGTTCGTGAGATTTCCGAAGAACTTGAAGAATTCCTTGTTCAGCATCCTGTTCTCGGTTTTCCAGGACGATTTGACATTGAATTTCTTCAAGGAGTCCGCGTCAATGAGCTCGCCATGCGCAGCACTGGAGATGACCTTGCTCCAGAGATTGAACACCTCTGCAGGAGCGGTGATGAGCCTAATCTCATTCGTGATGGAGGTGTTTCCCTTTGAGTCCTTGGCTTTGGACTTCTGATGCGATTTCGTAACGTCAATCATAGAAAAACGCATCTGCATCGCCTTAGTGAATTCCTGCATATAGAACGGGAAACCAACGTCAGGATCCTTGTTAGCTCGATTCGAGCTGATCTGCGACAAGGTATTGACCAAACAGTCAGCAACTAATTCACAGTAGCCAGCATAGCGTAGTTCAGCTCGACTCGAGCTGAATCACTTACCGTCCACTTCTTCTTGTTCTCGAAGGCAGCTTTAGTGCGCCTCGCGTTGCTCACAGCTCCGGCTTCGGTGTCCTCTTTCGGGTTGTGTGGTGACCCCATCTCCTCCCAGACATTTCGGGCGCCCAGGATGTTAGTGGCCCACGACGGCTGAATCGCTTGGAAATGGTTCACTCTGTTGAAGTAGGCCGAAATGGAACGGAGTGTCTCCTTGTCCTCCATCCATGCAATGTAGCAGTTCCAAGTTTTGAAGTTTTGGATCGTGGCCGGGTCAATGTTGAACTTCGGGTCCTCCATTAGCTTGCTGGCCCAGACACTGTGCTGGCCGTTGATGATGTAGAATTCCCCGTCCT
This sequence comes from Pseudisothecium myosuroides, assembly GCA_951799445.1. NCBI lineage: Eukaryota > Viridiplantae > Streptophyta > Bryopsida > Hypnales > Lembophyllaceae > Pseudisothecium > Pseudisothecium myosuroides. Next base: position 28,275,514 of record OX637291.1, read on the forward strand.
TGATCTCGGACCACGAGTCGTCCCCTTCCCTGGTTGGCTTCTTCGTCGGCATGACGCAGAGCGTTTGCCGGTGACTGTGGTCGGGCATATTGCACAGGTAGTGCATCAAGCCCTCAATGATCGTCTGTTCCTTGCTCCGGATATTTAATGACGCCGGAGCCTGGATCAGCTTGTCAATTGTGAGCTCCTTCTTCTCCATCTTGTAGAGAAACACATCAGCGCAGGTCTTCCAGAAATTCTTGTACGCCTCATTGGACTCGTAGTCCGGGTTCCGGTTTGTCTGCAGCGACTCAGGGACAATACTCATGTCCTGGCTTATATCGTCCACAGCAGAGTGCTCTCTAGTTTTCTCAGCTGTTTTTGCCGCTGATGTGCTAGCCAAATTGCTCTTTGCAAGTGGAGCGTTTGGAGCTTCCGTCGGCTGCTTGTTGCGCGTGCCTCTTCGAGATGTCTGCCCTTGGGTCTGGTTGTCAATAGACACCTGACTGGGCCCCTGGCTTCCGGCGTTCAGTGAGACGCTCCTAGCAGCCTTGCTCTGACGGTCGAGCTGGATTTTCGTTCTGAGAACCGCAAAGTCCTGGAAGAGACCTCGGATTTTTGCACATAGCCTCCGACTATTGAGAGGCTCTCCATTAGGTTTCTGGAAGTACTTCTCGTTCACCTTCTCCTCCAATTCTTTAATTTTATCCTGGAACGACGTCGTCGACAGGGACTCCATGAAATGGGTCACGTGGAAGGGAATCAAACGAGAGTCGAAGTGCAGCGTGAAGTTGTACTGCTTGTCTGCCGGAAGGTCGTTCTGGGTTGTTACACAATGGACCTTGATGGTGGGGAAGACGTCCTCCACAACGTCTTTTATTCGTTCGTCGTATGAGAGAGGGAGGTAGGTGTCCATCCCTTTATATTTCACGGCGAAGCAGATTTGCTCCGAGCACGGGATCATCAGGAGAGTCCAGCTATCCACCTTCTCTGGATACACGAACTCCCAGTACTCTCCATCATTGAGAAAGTCATCTCCTTCCCCTTTGTCTTCCACTCGTTGGACCTCGGACTTCTTGTAGTAGTGCGTGAGTTTCTCGACCTGCCTCTCCATTCTGCAGCATGACAACCATTGCTTAGCTTTAAAGACGATGCTAGCTCGAATCGAGCTGAATATTCAACCTCGCAGTTGCCACACATGTTTCGTCATAAATTTCCAGTTCCTGGAATGACAGACCCCTCGTTTTGTACTTGCTTCTACCCTGCCGTCCCGTTAGCTCGAATCGAGCTGACTTCTTTCTAGCTGCCCTATTCATGTCTACCTTTGGCATTCGCCTTGTCATTTAGGTTGTTACGGATCTGGTTTTTTTCTTCATCTTTTTTCTGAGAATTAAATTTTTCAGCTCGATTCGAGCTTCCGTGTTCATTTCTTCTTTTGTTTTCATGTTCTTCCCGTTCCGTGTATTTGTCTCGAATCAAACTGACAGGGTGGGCTCTTTTGATTTATCCGCTAGTCGAGGTTCATAGCCACCTTCTTACTTCTTGTCTAGTCAATTCTTCATTCTTTTTAATTGATTTGTTTCTGTTTAACCCTTAACTCGAGTTATTTTCCTCTTCAGCTCGAGTCGAGCTAAATCTCTCCGCGTCCCTCGGCATGCATTTTTCTGTTTGGCTCCTTTTTTCTATGTTTTATGTTCAGCGCTCTCCTGACTTCCTCTCCCCAATTTATTTTTTGTTAATATTTTACAGTGTTGTTCTCCTAGCTCGATTCGAGCTTACTTATTCTGATTTTTTTACTGGTTATTATTTATAATCTTTTTTTCTTTTAGCTCGAGTCGAGCTAAATGGGTGGTTTATTATATGTTTGCTTCAAATTAGCTCGATTCGAGCTGATTTTCAGGGTGTCCTGGATTTTACATGGGCGTTTTTTGTGTTTTCGTGCCAGGTTTTGTTGATTTTAGCTCGAGTCGAGCTAATTTCATAAATTTGGTTACTGAAATTTAGCTCGGCTCGAGCTAAATGTGCTTTGAGCTACACTCTTTGAAGCAGGGGGGGTCCTTGAACAGGGGTATCGACACAAACCCTACACAGACCCTGCACAGACCCTACAAACTTTAAGCACAATTAACCCCAACCCTAACCAAACCCTACAGACATGACAAACCAGAACCCTAGCACAATCCTGAATGTGAATCCTAAACACAACTTGCGTAATCCAAGCACATGCCATAATCCTTCTGTAGGCGAAAATTTAAAATTATAACACCACCAGTACTACATTCACGTTTTCATTTGGACCTAAAGAACTGAACCAGGCTCAAATTCAGAGCTTTCGGTACTAATAGAACCCACAGTCACACATATCTATGGCATTACCACACATGAGAACTAGAATGTCTTCGAATGCAGACTTTACTAAGCCCTCAAGCCCTAATCACCTACATTCCTTATGAAGCCTACTAATTGCAAGCATTCCAGCAACATGAAACTGTGGAAACCCTAAGAACGTATACTTTTCAACAACAATCTTAGGCAACTGCAAACTCTGGAATTTGTAAATGCATTTCCAACAAACAATCTTCAAGAACCAATCAAGCAAAGCACAATTCAAGAGCAATTCACAATTCAGGAGAACAAACTCACCGTAAACTCCACGATACTTATTCCCTCGACCCGGCTTCACGAGACGGCTTCACGAGATCAAAATCGGATACAAACCCAGTAGTCGTCACTGCAGGCTACAACACCAAACAGAAAGTTAGTCATCGCTTCTAATGAGGTCCTCAACACGGCTCTAAAGTTGGGACTGACAGGGAACTCCCACATTCAGGGTAAGCAAACCTCAGCCAGACGAAGGCTCACTGGAACATGCTGCTGGACTCACTCACACCCCTCGATTTTACAATTGCAACGACTGGAAAAGCAAAATAAAGAAGATCGCACTGAACCCTAGAAACACATCCCCACTCATAACTTGCTGAATGCAAGCTCAACCTCCCGCCACCACAACCTCCATCCAAAACAAATTCTAATACAAAATAGCAAGTACTGGAGATGAGAGTAACAGAGGAAAAAAGAGCGAAAAAATCAAGATGGGAAGCAACTCAACAAGCTGTCACCGCGACCCTAAACCTCCGTCCTTGCACTCCAACTTCGAAACAACAGTAAAAAACCGCGATGAAGAAGCTTCGACGCACCTAGCTTTCACCGTCAGGAAGAAGCTCCGTCGTCAGCTCAGAAGCTCAAATCGCGCCTAAACCTCCGTCGTCGCACTGGCGCTGCAGGTTTCCAAAATCGAACGGAATCCACGCTCCTCAATCACTCAGGCGCGCGCGCAAACAGGGAGAAACGACAAACAAAAACAAAATCTCAAGAAACGCTAAGCACAGACGTGAGAAAATTTAGCTGAAAAAAGTGAGCGCCAAACCCTAACCACGAATCTACTAAACCCTAGCCCTCTTCCTGATTCACAACAGATATTCGGTTGATACCCGCCCGACCACGATTGATCCCCTACTTGTAACCGGTTCTCAATACCCGCCTTCTCCATTGATAACCGGCCCTGAACCACACCAAGCCCAAACGTTGCCCTAAACTCTAGTAGCTTCACCCTACCACACAAAATAGTGAAATTAGGTTGCCCATTACAAATTTCTTGACAGTCTACACTATAAAAACATTTATTGTTCCTCGACAAAAATAGATTACTTCGGAATTAAGTATTGTTGTAATTGGGACTGATGAACCTCCATATAATATACAAACAAAAAGATTTGTAGAAAGATTTGTTGACTTTAATTTCTTGTAAAGTAATTTTCTGGAAGTACAGCAACCTAATTGTCAAGGCAATTTAGTTTCACTATTTTGTGTAGTTCATCCTACACAAGCGAGCTACTTTTTCTTCTTGAAATTGACATTCCATAAATAGGTCAATATTATTATATATAAGTACGTTATACTTTTGAATTAAATATTGATGTAATTATATCATAAACCTGCAGCCACAGAAATTGAAGTATCTACAGTACTCTTTATTCACGTTAATGGCTTGGAAAAGTATATATTTCTTGGTATAAGGCACCCTAATTCTCATGACTTATTGAATGTAATTTAACAATGTATTGTATGGAGCACATTCAAACCCCTAGTAAATTTGATAGGGATCCGAATGTCAATCTGTCACCCTTGAACACCTACTTGTTGACCGTGGAAAGTTTGTTTACTGATAATCAGTGACACTATCCACTAATTTCTTGAAAACAACTAATGCTAATTTATTTGATGTAAAAGTACTTTGCACATTAAACACATTTGGGATAGAATTGCAATACACATTGAATAACAGTATTGGCCTAAATTTAAAATTGTTTGTCTTCCATAATATATGCAAAAGGAGATCCAATTGGTAATTCCTAGAGTTACTTGTATAATACCGAGGCGTTCCAATTATAAAAACAACCATGAATAACCATTTTTATTATATGTAGTATGTGCACGGTATTAATTTTTTTCATTTATAAGAGGAAGCAAAAATAAATTTAATCTAATTAAAGTGTTGTATTTGAAAGAACTGAAAAACAAATCATCAAGTTTGTATGCTTCAGTGTTCAAAATAGAATATAGAAATTGGAAATTATTCATAGATTGAGTGTAGTTGTAAAAGCACACTATAATCATTGGCTACATTTCTTAATTTACTAAAAGAGTCTAATAAACAATTGACCTTCTGTTGTATTTCAAAAAATTTAAGAGAAAGAAGTGATAAATTTGATATAGGGTTGTGTAAGGAAAAAGTATAGAAGTTCAAAATGATATAAACATTCATGTAGGATTCATGAACATAGTAATATATCATGGTCTTTATTTTTTAATTTACAAAAGTTCTAATGATTGGGTAAAATTTCCTTCAGAATAAAAATAAAGCATTCACATAAACGAATCCATGACAACTCATATTCAAGGCAACTAAAATATAGGACACATTTCATTCCCAATTTTTTTTTTGCGGACAGAAGAAGTTCAAATGGATTCAAAAGGAAAATATTATATTTCATAGCATAAGAGTTGTCATATTTCATGTTTAATGGCTCTACATTTTTTAGTTATTCAACCTACAGCAGCGGATGTCTTTACTTAGCGGTATTTTTTTTTGCTCCTCTTTCCAATTTTTGAAGTGGAGGTCCAAATTGGAGGAGCTCATGGGTTTCAAAAGTTTCCAACATTTGCAACTTCTACATATTTTTATATTTCCTCCTCGTTCCAATTTCATGACTTTAAAGTTCTATTTAATTTAAAGTACAGCGAAGATGGATGGATATTTGTTTTTTGTTTTCCTTTTTAATTTAAGAAAAAAAGGGGCAAAGTGGAAGAGCTCATGGGTTTCAAATGTTTCCCACATTTGCAACTTCTACATATTTTTATATTTCCTCCTCGTTCCAATTTCATGACTTTAAAGTTTTATTTAATTTAAAGTACAACAAATGATGACCGGTATTTGTTTTTTGTTTTCCTTTTTAATTTTAGAAGTGGAGGTCCAAATTGGAGGAGCTCATGGATTTCAAATGTTTCCCACATTTGCAACTTCTACATATTTTTATATTTCCTCCTCATTCCAATTTCATGACTTTAAAGTTCTATTTAATTTAAAGTACAGCAAAGGATGACCGGTATTTGTTTTTTGTTTTCCTTTTTAATTTTAGAAGTCGAGGTCCAAATTAGAGGATCTCATGGATTTCAAATGTTTCCCACATTTGCAACTTCTACATATATTTATATTTTCTCCTCGGTCCAATTCCATGACTTTAAACTTTTATTTAATTTAAAGTACAGCAAAGGATGACCGGTATTTGTTTTTTGTTTTCCTTTTTAATTTTAGAAGTGGAGGTCCAAATTGGAGGAGCTCATGGGTTTCAAATGTTTCCCACATTTGCAACTTCTACATATATTTATATTTCCTCCTCGTTCCAATTTCATGACTTTAAAGTTTTATTTAATTGAAAGTACAGCAAAGGATGACCGGTATTTGTTTTTTGTTTTCCTTTTTAATTTTAGAAGTGGAGGTCCAAATTGGAGGAGCTCATGGGTTTCAAATGTTTCCCACATTTGCAACTTCAACATATATTTATATTTCCTCGTCGTTCCAATTTCATGACTTTAGAGTTTTCTTTAATTTAAAGTACAGCGAAGCCGGATGGGTATTTGTTTTTTATTTCATTTTTCATTTTCATAGTTTCTTTTGTTGAGGATTTAGAATATTGTCTTCAACATTTTCCACATTTCAAATATTCCATATTATTTGTAATTTTTGAAAAATTCATTGCATGCCATGTATAATTATATATTGAATTAATTTTTAATGAATCTGACCCAAATGTAAAGTACAATGCAAAGAAAGTGGGAAGCAATAAAATTCCGGATTTGTAGATGATATGTACCTAACTCAGTAATACTTATATTAATTATCTCAAAAAATATTGAAGCTATTTATTTGTATTTCAATTGTAAGGCTATGTGAACTTCAATTTCTGGACCATGTGCGGATTGTATTGTAGAGGGTATTTTTTGAAAACTGTTTGCAAGGCCTAAGGGGTGCACTAAATTTGTCTCTTGATGTTTGTACGTATGGTGTGAAAGTTATTGAATTTGAAAGTGCTCATTGAAATAATTCTCATGAATTCATATTTCTATTGACTTCGGAAAACAGCACCTCAGGGCATACAGATTGTTTGTTAACATTCCAAATATGTACACACTCAAATTTTTTTATGGCCAGGGCGCACGTCTTGAAAGAGTTTATCCATAGCAGTCCTTAAGTTCGGCTCTTATTTTTTTATATTGGGTTTCAATTGTAAGTTTTGTTTTATTTGTAACATCTTGAAGTCTTGTGCATAAATTATAAATATTTGATTTTTTTTTGGTCCTTTTAAATTAATAAAATAATTATTCTAAATTAATTGTCTTTTGTGTGCAAATTTCTCACATAATGAGCACCATTCGAAAGCCCTTGACGAGGAGGGCTGTGTGGGCTTTATTGTGCGGCGATGGACGTATGGTGGGAAAGTCAGACTTTTGAGGTCTTCTTTGGTTTTCAAAATGACTTTAGTTATACAGTGTACAGCAAAGGATTTTTTTTGGGGTTTAGGGTCCTCCTTAATGTCGGTAAAAAAGGCCCAAGTTGGAGGACCTCATGGATTTTACATGTTTCCGACAATTGCAACTTCTACGTATTATTTTTATTTCTTCCTCGTTCTAATTTCATGACTTTCAAGTTTTATTTAACTTAAACTACAGCGCATGATGATGGGTATTTATTTTTTGTTGTCCCTCTTAATGTAGGAAAAAAGGTCCAAAATTGGAGGACCTCATAGATTTCAAATGTTGCCAACAATTGCAACTTGTACATATTTCTGTTAATATCCTCCTTGTTCCATTTTTTATTATGGCTTTATAGTTTTTTAAAATTGAAGTACAACAAAGGACAAGGGGGTGTTCATGTGATGTTCTCCTTGTAATTTTAGAGGAGAGAGCCCAAATGTGTAACCCATTTGAATTCTATAAGCAATTGGGATGAACATTTAAATTCCGCCTCGTTCGTAAGCTTATAACTTTTGTAGGGTGGTCGACTATGCTTTGGAAGTCGCGTGCATGCACAGCAACACACAGCAGCGGAAATAGAAGCCGATAGTTCACATCATTTTTCACATGAATTTTGAACTTGCTTATCTTTCATTTAAATTGTATATATTTTCTTTTCACAGCGGTAAATTTTTTTAACAATAATGTCAAAGAAGATCAAAGACATCACCTTCAATAGAATATGAGTTATATTATTTTATACACATACCGTATGTTTGGGTCACATTAATAAGGCCGAAGTTAGACAAAATATTTTTTTTTTCACATAAAGAATACCATTTGAAAGCCCTTGACAAGGAGGGGAGCACGGGCTTTGTTTCGTAGTGCGTAGACTTATCATAGTAGGGAAGTTATAGACTTTTGAGGCCTTTTTTTGTTTTAAAATTGACTTGTCTCCCTTTATTTGGTTGTGGCGACATCACAGGACACAATAGTGACTAATGGGATTGGATTTATTTAATGTACATGACAAATTTTTTTTTATCCCCTACATGCCCGAGTCACCAGTTTCTGGTATTTCGAGACCTTTGAAGTCAAGTGAAATCCAATGAAGTTGCTATTTTTAGTAGTTTAAAATTTTAAAATTACTCTTTTTGAAATCTAGTTTTAGGATCAAGGAGCTGATCCTAAAAATTAATGAAGGATTATGATTTTGCTATTCAAGATTTTGTGCAAGCATACCCGTTGCAATATTGACTTCCCGTAGTGTTGAAGGCTCTTTGAAATGAGCCTCAAATACAGTAGATGTTTGAGGAAAAATGACCTTCGAAATTCATTTAAAAAAATTGTAGACTACATTTTTAAAAACCATGAATTGATTGTGGTTGTGCATGCTACGCACTTCAACCTCATATTTTTGGAGTGACGAACTTTTTAGAGTTGACATGCAACAATAGAATTGAAATTTTTTCCTAGTTTGAACACCTTCATGATCAAACATTATAATCTTTCAATTTGTACGTGATATTGTTATGTTTTTTCCCCCTATGTGATCTGTAACATGTCTAGTTTCAATATGTTAGTAAGGTTACAATTCAGAAGAAATTGGTACAACTTATGAAATGTTGACTTTTTGTTCAATTCAGAGCAAACTTCAAGAAGCTACACAGAGGCGTTGGGCATTTAGGGGATAAAGAGGTACTGTATTTTACAATCCATACCTTTTGTTTGTTTGTTTGTTTGTTTGTTTGTTTGTTTGTTTGTTTGATTGTTTGTTTGATTGTTTGTTTGTTTGTTTGTTTTGTTTTGTTTGTATGTCACGTTCAGATCTCTTGGACCGTGCATCTCGAGAGGGTGTGCTTGTTACCCTAAACCCTAAACCCTAAACCCTAAGACCGTACAAAATCGGAACTAAATGTCATGATTTTCGAACTCCTGTAAATCCGAAATTCATGTTTGAAATATAATCCGAAACCGTTGTTATCACCCTTTCTGAGGAAAAAGCGAGGGGAATGTGTCCAACTATATTATCCGAAAATGTCAGTGACATAATTACAACCTACGGCATTGGATTCCTTTTTTTTGGCTGTGCAGCTACAAAGTCATCCCTGAATCCGGTGATTTTCTATTTTATCGCCATCGGAATTTGAGCGTTCAAAATTAAATTACTCCAATGCAGTTCCCGCCCACGAGTTCCCGCCCACGAGTTCCCGCCCACGAGTTCCCGCGAGTGAGCCGGTTGTACGCCGTCATCCACTATTCCGAAATTCTTCTTCACTCTTTCTTGTTGTCTGGATCAACTCGTGTGCGCGTCGGCTTCTTCCTTTCTGTGGTCGAGCAGATCAATTTGAGTTGCAGGTGTAGTCCAATTATTGAGTGTATTTGTCATTGATAGATATCGTGGCCGGCGAATCCTGGAAGGAGGATCTCCGATTTGCACAAGCACTCACGGTAAACATATGTAGTTATTGTCATCACATTGCGGGCTCCATTTCTGTGTTTGAATTGATTGCAGATTACGTTTGACTCTGCGTGCAGTCCTGAGAGAAGATTGCGTTCAAGAAACGGGTTCCCTATGGAGAGAGTGCCATAGAGATTGTAGTTTGTGTTGTACAGTATGGTGTACAATTGAATGAGACATCCTGCATCTCATGTCCCCGTCTCTGGAATTGTTTGTGGAAGTGGAGGTGATGGTTCCTCCGATGTTGGCACCGGAAATTACGGAATCGTGAATATAATTTTAATGTCTCGCAATTTACGGGATTAATCAGCTCGAATCGAGCTGATTGACTGACCACTCTAAATTCTTGTACTTGAGGAGGCAGCTCGAATCGAGCTGAATGTGTCCTGGTGAAACTACTATAATTTAATGATGATCACATAATCATGAACGTCTGGAAATTTCTGAATATGATTTAGCTCGAGTCGAGCTTCATATACTTCCAATGAATTATTCTGAATTCAAAGAATTAAGAGTACATCACGATCTCACATCCGTGGGTCAGCTCGATTCGAGTTGATTCTAGAAGCTTGCGTAACATGATTTATGAAAAATAGAAATCTATAGTTCTTCCTGTTTTAGTAAAAGTAATGAATTTAGTATATATAAGGACGAATGGACTGTCAGGTGCGATGAGCTGGAATTGAGCTCATTATAATACAGAGAGATGTAAAAGACTATATGACTCCTTCAAAGGCTGTCGTTTAGCTCGAATCGAGCTGATATGATCTTGTCAGTTTTAGGGATTGACCATATTATTCTCATTTCTGCAGTTGTTCAGAATGATGTCGCAACATATTTTCATGTCAACAGTTTTGGATCTGACCATTCTACAGTACAAAATACTATTTTCTGTCCTTCACTTTAAGGGTCAATCTATTACCTTTCCCCTGAATGAGTAGTGTTTTACGCAGTTGAACAGGGACCCCACCTTAAAAGAGTATGTGAACATTTTATGTTGACTTCTGATATCTATTGGTTATCCCATTCAGCTCGATTTGAGCTGAATAGAGAAATGATGAACGCTATGACGAGCACTTACAAAATGTTGGCTTCCTGTTCTGCAGATATCTGTCATGAGTTCCTCTGACATTGCAGCTGACCCTATGGAGTATTCAGACGAGGAAAATCCTGCGGTTGAAAGCGTGAATGTCGAAATTCCGGAATGCGAAGGAATTCCACGTCGTCTCTGGAATACTAGAACCGTGACTTTGTACAACGATGGCGGTCTACTCGTTGGCGAAGGTACTTGCCATAGCGTCAATTCGGACCTCGTGCTCGGTGCGAATGGTCCTCTCGGGGATACCCACGTCGCTGTGCACATTACGAGGACTCACTCTGAAGTGGACATCCCGGAGGAGAGAATCTACTATTTGATGGCTTGGCCCATTGACAGAGTCCACTCCTCTGGGGCAAGTCTTCGCGACCATGAACTACGGGATAATTTCAGAACTCAGTAGGCCCTTCTTCTGAATCCTCCTACACGAACTTCTGCCCGGCCTTATTCAAGTCTACTTCGAAATCCACCTCGCGTGACGGCCCTCAAGTCTAAAGAGCTCCTCACTCAAGAGTCCATCAACCTCGTTTCCAGCAAAATCTGCTGCAGCAAAAACTGTGTTCAGCCGTTTCCAAGAGAGAAAATTCGAGCCTTCAGAGAACGCATGTACCACAGCTCATCATTTAAGTTCAGGTCCCACATGAAGACTGATGTGCACAGATCAGTTCATCTTGATGCACGTGGGAGGAAGATGGTGACCATTGAAAGCATTAGTGTGTGCTTGCGAGCATGGATGCATATTGCTGCTGTCCCGGAGGCAACATTTTATCGTTACTTGAAATACTGGAAGGACGATCGAGAGGCGCGTGCACACGGTAATACGGGCTTGTCAAAGCCAAGGAAGCATACTGAACAAGCCATGGCAACGTTGAAGTGCATCCTTGACAAGGAGGCGGATCACATGCCACATCGTACCCGAACTTTGAAGTCAGGGGACAAAGTTGTCTCCATGTGTCTCCCCGCTACCTTTCAATGGAAGGGTAAAATGAAAGAAATCAACGAAGTGAATGCGGCCTTCGGATTGCCAGACGTTTCAACTTCAAACTTGAGCAAGATTAGGTACTCAAAGTTCCCGGAGTACGAGGTCAAGAAGCTTGGAGATAACTTCGCTCGGTGTTCGGAGTGTGACAGATTACAAGAGATACGGAAGAGTTGTTTTGTTGGATCTGAAAGCGCTCTGAAATGGACAAGGAGGCTTGATAGACACTTGGCTATTGCTCGGGCGCATAGGGAGCTGTCTTATGCAAACCGTTACCAGTCGCACAGTTTTCCACACGAGTGTTTGACAATCATGCATGACAAGATGGACCATTCTAAAACTGCATCCCCGGTCTTCTCTCACAAGACTAAAGAACTGGACGGGCTCACGAAATTGCCTGTTGCTGTCACCGGCATGATTGCGCATGGTCATGGTGATGTTCGGTACGCGCATTATGGCTTGGAAATGTTTCCTAAAGATTTGAACTACACCGTTGGCTCCATGGCAAAGTTATTGCGAGATTTGGAATTGCCGCCAAAGTCTTCTTCTCGACAATTGTTTGTGGGGGCAAGGTCGACAAATTTGTCAAAGGCGCTTCTAAAGGGCGCGGAAATGTGTGAAGCCTCACTCCCCCCGCCACCGGAGACCTTAGTTCCAGCAACGCCTTTGCCGCCCATTTTGAATGTGCAAATGGACAATGCCGCTGGGGACAACAAGAACAGATACGTTTTTTGCTACTGGTCTCTACTGGTTGCAAACAAGATTTTTCGTGAAGTGTATGTGAACTTCATGATTGTGGGTCATACTCATGACGACATTGATGCGCTCTTTGGAAGATGGAGCATGTTGTTGAAGAAGGAAAATTTCTTGACAATTCCTGCGCTTATGAAGTCGTTCATGGATGTAGAAACCATTCCTACTATCCCCCATCTTATAGAAGAAGTGCCTGATTTCAAGGCTTTCATTGCAGGCAAATTTTTGGCCGGCAGCCATATCATGATTGGGCCCACAAAGCCCCAACAAGTGAAGTTCTACCTTGATTCCACGGGTTGTCCTGTCATGAAGTACAAATTGCTGTGCACTGACCTAGATTGGTTGCCTTCAGGCGCAGGTGGCGGAATTAAATTATGGCATGAGGATTCGGAGGGGCAAAGTTTATGGCCCCGTGGAGTACCACAGGCAGTTCTGCCAGTCCCAATGAAAGCTGAGGCAGACATTGTGAAGGGTATATCCGCGTTTATTAATTACTGGGAGAACTTGTGCAACCAAGACCGCACCGGGGAATGCCGAAGACGGCTGGAGCATATAGTGCACTATTGGCGTGGTGTGAAGGTAGCACTTGAAGAACCACTACCTGACTCTACTGTTTTGAAGGATGGCTTCTGGCCGACTACTCGTGTTCAGGCGACTCGGGTTGATCAATTAGACAGCGATGGAGAGGATCGTGAAGAGTTTGGGAAAGATGATGTGTACGTCGGGCCATTGAGTGGTCGCCCACAACCATCCTTCAGGGTGGCTCGAGATCTCTTCGAAGGCTATTTTGTTGCGATTACTCCCGCGGAAAATGAGTTGCAACCAGTTGTCGCAGCACAGAGTAAGCAAATTCCTTGTTATACTCCCAAAAACCACTTTAAAGCATAACAAAATGACTCTAAAGATCGAACCCACGAGATTCTGTGAAGTGTCTAGCACTATTCCCAACTTAAGCTCAGCCAGTATCCAATTTCTACATTCCGGTCCTAGATCTAAAACCGGAAACAACAACACACTGAAAACAACGACCAGACCTCTCTCTATTTCCTCCGGTCTGTCAAGCTATTCGGTCCCGTAAAACTTCCACAACCCAGGATCCTAACACTTCTGATCTTGGAACTCCTCTGGACCGATACGATCCGGTCCTCACACATGTACTCTCACTCCACTCCGGTTTAGTTTAGCCTCTGTTTCACCATCAGAGGGTTCGCCGCTTGCTTTTGAGAGTGGCAGGCCCGCCACTCCTTCCGTGACTTATAGTGGCTAAAGACCCACTTCTCTAATCCACTACTTCCTACACTAGCGCGGATCCGGTTTGATCTCTCACAGCCCCCCGGACAACGATCCGGTTTGCAGGTCACACAAAGACCCCCCGTACAATCCTCTCATACTACAATGACCTTGATGCCAAGTTCCCTCCGTGCGGAGTTAGGTGGTTACAAGTGAACTCGTCCGTTTCAACATCAACTAAAGTCCTTCCGTTTACCAACTAGGGCAGCGAGACCTCACGGGAGATCGGGCACTCAACCGGATTTCCTATCCAGGAGTTCTAGCGCGTTTAAGGACTCTTTCCCTATCCGCCTAGCCTAACAACGGTTTTCTCGCCCGGAATCGTGAACTGTAGAGGCGCTGAGGAACTGAAATCCGCTCCCAACACTTAGAAAACCCACTCACATGCACATAAGAGCAAAACAAACACACCAAGGGGAGAAATCTCTCTAGAATCTGCACACATTTTCCTAACTCCTCATCAAAACAGCTCTGCCACGCGCGGGAGAGACGTACAACAAGCAATCAATAGAAAATGCACAAAAACTCAAGGGAAAAGACTCCCAGTCTCCTTCGCAGAGACTGACTATATACATTTTAAAACCCAAAAGTCAACAAAAAGCGGCCCGGAAAGTCCGCGCGGAACTTTCGGTCCCCGCCGAGCCGGCCAGACCGGAAAACATCCGATCCAGACCAGACACATCCGGATCAAATCCGGTCCGGTCCTAACTAACAAATATTTACAACTAAAATCCTAACTACCCTACCATAACCGGATCTACTCCTTGATCCGTTCCTTCGTCCATGACTTCGTCTTCGCCTTGGTGCACGCTCTGTTCTTGATCCTCACCCTGATCTGGGGTCAGATCCATACTTTGATCTTTCCCCGGGTTCAGTGTGGGACTTCTCGGCGGGTCCGTTCCAAGCTGCTCGAAAACGTCCGTCAGGTTCCGGTTCCGCTCCCCTGTTTCACGTTCTGGGAGATCTGGTGACGAATCCAAGTTGATGGTGTGCGCGAGTTTCCTCCCACTCTTCTTGGACTGGGGAGTCCGATCCTTTCCTTCCGTTGGAATGCCCACGTTCGGAAAAGATCTGGGCATTGAAAGGTCGGACAGATGGAACGACCGTGACAACGTCACTCCGTTCAGCTTCCTGCTGCTCTCCTCCATCCGGTTTGCAGCCTCTCGCGCATCCATCATGACTAACTCCACCTTTTCGGAGTAGTCTGTCAAAATCCGGACCAACCTGGTCCCGGATATCTTATTCTCCTTGAGGACTCCCTCGTCAAACAACTTTGACTTGGTGATGGCCTCTCCGGTTGCTCCGAATGTGGCCTTCACGTCCTCCGTTACTTTCCGGGTAGCCTCTGCCATCTCCCGGGTGGTAGCCATGTCCTCCTTGAGGAGCAACATTTCCATCTTCAACGACTCGTTCTCCTCCTGGAGTCGTCGAATCTCCGCCTCTTGCTTCCGGATCTCATCCGGGCTGGAGATAAAATCTGCAACCACTCCTGCCAGGTTGCTGTTTACTGGTGCTCCCACCAGCTCGCTGATCTGATTCAGAATCAGCTTCTTCACCGTCCAGTCTGCTCGCACATCACTCAAGATGTTGACCAGCTGGTTGAACGGATCCGTCGGATCCGATCCGGAAGGACCCGGTTCTTCAGAAACCGGTTTCTTCCCTGGACTGGAGGTCTCAACCGGAGGGGTTGGGGTTCCTCTCCGGTTAGGAGGCGTCGTCTTCTGGCGCTTGTGCTGCGGCCGGTGTAGCTCCTCCTCTTCTTCTTCTTCCTCCTCGGAACCGGATACTTCTTCCTGTTCTTCTTCTTTCGATTCCGATTCCCCATATTTCAGGAGTGACTCATGCATCTTCCATTCCTTCTCCTCCGTATCCGTGAGGAGTTGATGGTGCTTGTACAGATGGACGAGGTAGGGACTCAATGGAGTCGGTCTACTTCCTCCGATCTTCGGAATGAGCCGGTTGACCAGGTCAAACAAAATCCTGGCCCAGTCCACTTTCCGTTCCCCGCTCAGGGCTCTGAAAATGAGGTTCCCGATGGCGATGGTCACCCTCGTCGGCTTCTCCGGGTGGATGATCGGAACCAGGAACTGGAGAAGGTTCCGATGCCGGTCGTCCAGACAGTCTGCCACCGCGTGCCCATCCTTGGAGTCCACGTCGCACCGGAACTTCCCTCGCGTGTAACCCTCCTTCGAGGAGGCCATCCCTCGACCTCCAGACCGGAATTCATACACGGCCTTCCACATCTCCTCCGTCCAGTTGCCCGGACTTCCGCGGAGAGTTCTCTCAAACTGGTTGGAGAGCTTTCCGAGTAACTCTCGAATCATCTGCTCCTCCCTAAACCCCCAGGGTTTATCGATCAGTCCTCCGCAGCCCATCTTGGCCAAATCCTCCATCAGGTTGTCCTTTTCCTTCTCGTCCGTTGGAATAATCGGACACACCTTCCGGAGTTTTACTTCTGCTGCGGAGGAACTGGACGGCCCTGCTCTACTCTTACGGAGCTGAGGCATGGACACAAACTGTGCTAACCGGATCCTGACTGTGGCTACCTTTCCCTCTCCTAGCCGCACGTCCCGTTTCTCACCTTCGCTCTTCCGATCTCAACCGGAATACCTCTAAACCTGCAACGCACACTAAAGCGCTGCGCGCCCTAACACACTAACACGCACACACAAACCAACTCAAAATAAGAAAGCAAAACGCTGGGAAGAGAGGCTAAGTACGCGCTGGAGCGAGATTTCCGCAAATGAAGATTGAAAAAGAGTGGCCACTGGATTGGTCAGCCCATATACAGTCTAATCTGTCATCATGACCAAATCCGTTCCTGACCCATTCCGATCCAACTTAGATCCATTCTAACTCTAATCCGGTTCAGATTCAGATCAAATCCGGTTTGTCATCTATTCCGTTCCATTAGTTAATTTCCGGTTATCGGTTACCTCCTACTTGAATCCGGATCCCAGATCACAGTTTCCGTTCCAAGATTTAGATAACTTACAAAAAACCAAAAATTTACCTTGCGACACCAGTGTGGATTGCAAGGGCGTTGTCTGATCCTTTTGTTGATCCACTACATCCAAATTCTGTGCGCATTCAGTACTTCCGTCCAACAGCTATAGATGACGATATTCAAAAATTCTACACTGGATGGGACAACAGCAGAGGTCTACGTTGGGAGATTGATGCAAAGGAACTACCACTTTGGCAGCACACAGATGCTGTTATGACAGCGTGGAAGTGTAGGACCAAGAAAGATACTGCACACTGCAAGATCAAGATTCCTCCTGCTCAAATTGAAATCATCAAGCAAAGTTTGGCTGCAAATCGTTAGTCTTAAGTACAACGATTGCAGGAGGGAAGTTCCCTTATTATGTTCTTAGGTCTATATGATAGTGTATTATTTGTCATTTCTATGCCTAGAATATGCTTTTGCGTATATGTAGAAGACATCATTTTGTGTTCTCATGAATGTGGGCATCTAGATTTTGTTTTCTTTAACGGTTTACAATTCATTTTCATAAAATAGAACTCATAAATATAGATTTCTAGTGGATAATACATGTTTTGGTGACGCATTTCCCGTATTCATATCGGAAGTGCAATTTAAATATCATATTAAAGTATTTGCTATTGTGTTTTATTTTCAATTTGTTTCTTGAACACGTGGAATGTTTGACATGGAATATAACAACATTTGTTGGAAGGCGTTCATTGTTTGCATGACTCTCATTTTAATGGAAATTGCTACTTTAGACCAATTAATTGAGAGATTGCCGAACTAAAGTAGAGCCCATGCAATTCACTAGTTGTGCCTTCAAATACCTAAGACTATTTTGAGAGGGCGGCCACCCGCCATTTTAATGAATATAATGTTTTGTAAATATTTGTTAGTTAGGACCGGACCGGATTTGATCCGGATGTGTCTGGTTTGGATCGGATGTTTTTCGGTCTGGCCGGCTCGGCGGGGACCGAAAGTTCCGCGCGGACTTTCCGGGCCGCTTTGTGTTGACTTTTGAGTTTTAAAATGTATATAGTCAGTCTCTGCGAAGGAGACTGGGAGTCTTTTCCCTTGAATTTTTGTGTGTTTTCTATTGATTCGTTGTTGTACGTCCCTCCCGCGCGTGGCAGGGCTGTTTTGGTGAGGAGTTAGGAAAATGTATGCAGATTCTAGAGAGATTTCTCCCCTTGGTGTGTTTGTTTTGCTCTTATGTGTATGTGAGTGGGTATTCTAAGTGCTAGGAGCGGATTTCAGTTCCTCAGCGCCTCTACAGTTCACGATTTCGGGCGAGAAAACCGTTGTTAGGCTAGGCAGATAGGGAAGGAGTCCTTAACTATGCTAGAACTCCTGGATAGGAAATCCGGTTGAGTGTCCGACCTCCCGTGAGGTCTCGCTGCCCTAGTTGGTAAACGGAAGGACTTTAGTTGATGTTGGAACGGACGAGTTCGCTTGTAACCACCTAACTCCGCATGGAGGGAACTTGGCATCAAGGTCGTTGTAGTATGAGAGGATCGTACGGGGGGTCTTTGTGTGACCTGCAAACCCGGATCGTTGTCCGGGTGGCTGTGAGAGATCAAACCGGATCCGCGTTAGTATAGGAGGTAGTGGATTAGAGAAGTGGGTCTTTAGCCACTATAAGTCACGGAAGGAGTGGCGGGCCTGCCACTCTCAAAAGCAAGCGGCGAACCCTCTGATGGTGAAACAGAGGCTAAACTAAACCGGAATAGAGTAAGAGTACGTGTGAGAGGACCGGATCGGATCAGTCCAGAAGAGTTCCAGGATCAGAAATTGGAGGATCCTGGGTTGTGGTGGTTTTGCAGGACCGAATAGCTTGACAGACTGGAAGAAATAGAGAGAGGTCTGGTCGTTGTTTTTGGTGTGTTGTTGTTTTCGGTTTTAGATCTAGGACCGGAATGTAGAAATTGGATACTGGCTGAGCTTAAGTTGGGAATAGTGCTAGACACTTCACAGAATCTCGTGGGTTCGATCTTTAGAGTCATTTTGTTATGCTTTAAAGTGGTTTTTGGGAGTATAACAGGGAATTCGCTTACTCTGTGCTGCGACCTGCAAAAATCTGGCGCCGCTGCCGGGGATTCTAAAGCTGTCAGTGTTTATTCCTAGTAGCAAAGTCAGTAGTTGTTTTATTCTCTGTCTTGTCTTTTCCGGCTTGAGATTTGGTTTTTGACGAGAAACCGGATTTCGTATTCATGAGAAGAAATACAGGAAGCAAAAGAAGGTCTGAACGTTTGAAGAAGAATCAAGGAGAATCGTCTGGACCTAGTTTTAGTGATCCGGATAACTCTGATCCGGGTGACCAACCGATCTTTGTACCTGCGCCTGGAGAGCAGATCGAAAGTCCGAGATCGGGGAATACTCCGTCAACTTCTGAACGAGGATCTGAACCGGAAGGGGAAGAACCGGATTCGGAAGAGGAAGAAGTCATGACCCGGTTAAGGTACAAACGTTACAAGGGCGACGGTAGCCAAGATGCGGACGAATGGCTGTGCGAGTTTGAATCGACTGCACTCGCCAACCAAGAGAATGAGGCGGCCCAGCGAAGAATCTTTCAAGGATTGCTGAAGGGGGAAGCTCTCAAATGGTACCAATATGTTCCGGATCTGATCCAGAATAACTGGGATCAGCTGAGAACGGACTTTCTGCAAGCTTTCCGGGAAGTTGGTGGAGAAGCCAGAGCTTTGGGCCGACTGAGTACATTGACGATGAAATCGTTCGAATCCGTGCAAAGGTACGGGCAGAGAGTTAAAGCTCTCATGCAGAAGTTAACCACTGAGATTGCTCCTAGTTTGCAGGTGGAGTGGTACGTTGCCGGATTACCCGAGTCAATGGGATTCTTGATCCGACAAACGCGCCCAAGAACGCTCAGAGAGGCCATGGATGCTGCAACCAATTACGAGAATTCAGCACAGTCACTCCGGAAGTCCCTCAAACGAAGCGAAGAGCAAGCCAGAGGGAAGGGCAAGAAAATCGACCGGAAATCGAAGCATCGAAAGAAGGTCTCAGACTCGGAAAGCACTTCTGAGTCGACCGGATCGGAAGTTTCCGATCGGAGTTCATCCAGTTCGGATACGGAACGGAGTGTTTCACCTCCCCGACGTTCGTCCAAGAAGGGGCAGAGTCGAAAGACCGTTGTGAAAGTGAAGGCAGAGGAGACGGATTCTAAAAAGGCAATCAAGAAACTCCAAGACACATTGGAGGCGATCAAGGTCAACATCGCAGAGAACCGGAGACCAAGACGGATTGTCCCGACTTCCCGATCCAACGTCTGGTGCGGAAGGTGTGGCGAACCGGGTCATTACCCCAGCGAGTGCCAAAGAACCAACCCAAAGCATGTTCACTTCGTGTATCCAGAAGAAGAAGAGGTGTACTACACCATGGCACCTAAGGAAGAGGAGGAAGTTTACCAGATTCAGCCGACTTATGGGAGAGGAAAAGGGATTGCTGTCCCAATCCGTTCCAACATGCTGAACCGGAACTTCCTACCCGGTCCTAGTCAAGGGGTCATGATGCAGCAACCGATGCGAGCGTATCCGGATAGACAAGTGGTGATTTGTTATGGTTGTGGAGAACCGGGACACTACGCCAATAACTGTCCTAACAAGGGAGTAGCACAAGGTGCGCCACGAATCCTTCCATGCCAGAATTGCCAGGAGTATGGACATCCGGAGGATCAATGTCCAAAACCAATACAACCGCGACCGGTTTACAAGCAAGTCCAGATTCTTCCCAGGGAGCAGACCGCACTCAACTACGGTCACTCTGCTGGAACGGAGAATCCGGAGAAATGACGGTGCGAGGTGGAGCTGCCAGGAGGAGCGGAGAGCGTGGTCAACCGAGTATCGACGCGCAGTTCCACCAGGAACCAATCCGGTCGTACCATTAGGAGTAGTAAGAAGAAGTCGAGAAGGAAACCGGAATCGAGTAGCGATTCGGATCGTCCTCCTCCAGAGCCTAGACCGGAACCAGAGTTAGTTCACTCTGAGGAAGGGGTAGGCAGTAACCGGATTCCGATAGATATCAGCACAGAGATCCGAACGGAAATCTCTGGACCGGATATATTACGGAATCAGAAGAAGGTTAGTTTTAGTGACACACCCGTGATCATTAATCCGGATGTAAATACGCATGAGTATAACATCATCCAGGATATAAAGGATCAGAAGGCGAATGTCACAATCGGGCAGCTCCTGCATGACAACGTGATGTACCAGAAGCTGATCCAAGACGCGTGGACCCGGAAACGGAGGAAGAAGGGGAAGCTGCCAGCGGTCGCAGTTAATTTTTCTCAACCGGAAGATTCCGGAGCTCCAGAAGTCACTGTGGAGATAGAAGGAGGTGCAATCCCAAAGGTTCCGATCGATGGAGGATCGGGAGTGAACCTGATGCTGGAGGATACAGCATTTGACTTGGGATTCACCACCTTTGAAGCCACGGAACAAGTCCTCAGAATGGCGGACCAGTCACGAGTAAATCCGGTCGGGAAACTTTCACAAGTTCCAACCCGGATTGGAGGAAAAGACTATCTGCTGAATTACGTTATTATACGTGTTCATAAAGGTAGACCTTTTTCGATGTTACTCGGTAGACCTTGGTTATATTCCGCTCGAGTACTTGTGGATTGGGGTTCCAAGGAACTGGTGGTAGGGAAACCTTCCAACCGGATTCCGTGGACCACTGAGAAGCATTTAGGAGAGACGAGTGATTCAGATGGCTACACGACGGACTGGTTGGATCCGGAGGATTCCGCCACCAGTTATTTCGTGGACCCGTTCGAGCACCAGTCCGAGACAAACTATGGATTTTCCGATGCTGTGTTAGAGCATCATCCGGAAGAAATCCAGAAACCAGTGGTAGAAGATCGATCTCTGGGAGAGTCGAGTGTTCCGCTCACAGCCGAGTGGATTGCTCAACAGATCAGGACCGGAAATCTACCGGTTAGTCAGAGTGAAACAAGAGAATCCGGTTGGGGAAATTTAGCTTCTTTTCTTGAGGAAGCTTACGAGGAGAAAGTCAAACCGGTTGTTTCACCCACTGAGTATGAGAAGGAGAGTATTGAACCCAACAGGAGTTTTTATCTCAGTAAACTCTTGAAGGATACGGAGAAATCCGGTTATACTAAACTTCTGAAGGAGTATCTCGACGTTTTTGCCTGGGAGCCATCCGATCTGAAGGGCATTCCCCCTCATTTAGGAGAACACCGCATCGACCTGACAGAAGGATCTGTTCCGGTTCGACAGCGACAGTACCGGCTCAACCCCAAGTATTCGTTGATGGTGAAGGAGAAATCGATCGGTTGCTGGAAGCAGGATTCATTTATCCGGTCCACAACTCTGAATGGGTTTCTCCTATTGTGATGGTTCCAAAGAAAGTTGGAGCGGATGGGAAAGTCAAGATCCGAGTTTGTCAAGATTTCCGGAAATTGAACGCAGCCACGAAGAAGGATTACTTTCCTCTTCCGTTCACCGATCTTATTTTGGACCACATTGTTGGTCACGATTGTTACAGTTTCTTAGACGGATTTTCCGGTTACAACCAGGTGTTCATCCGGTGGTGCGATCAGCTGAAGACCACATTCACGACGGAATGGGGGACTTATGCTTTCACCCGGATGCCGTTCGGCCTGTGTAATGCACCCGGAACGTTTCAGCGACTAATGATGGATATTTTCAAGGATTTTCTTCGACATTTCCTTGAGGTGTTCATAGACGACTTTGCGGTTTTCAGTGACCGGGAAAGTCATCTCGAGTGTTTGAGGAAGACATTCCAAAAATGCCGAGAAACCAGTTTGAAGCTACATCCGGGCAAGTGTTTTTTCGGAATGGGATCCGGAATTTTACTTGGTCATGTAGTGAGCAAGACCGGATTACAGGCTGATCTAGAGAAAGTGAGGGTGATGCTCACTTTGCTACCTCCAACCTGTGTTAAAGAAATCCGTGGATTTCTTGGATGTGTAGGATACTACCGGCGGTTCATCGACGGATATGCCAAGAGGGCTATTCCGCTCACGGAACTTTTGAAGAAAGATACGGAATTCGTCTGGACGGAAAAGAGACAACAGGCCTTCGAAGATTTGAAGACCCAATTGGCCAAAGCTCCGATCCTTTCCGTTCCGGATTCGACCAAAGAGTTTCATGTTACTCTCGATGCATCCGGTTGGTGTCTGGGTTCGATTCTCTGGCAGTTTGATTCAGAAAGGCGTGAGAATCCGATTTATTATGCGAGTAGGCAAATGAGTTTGGCGGAACGAAATTACACGATTACAGAACAAGAGGCGTTAGCAGTGGTGTATTCCTGTAAGAAGTTCCGACACTATCTACTCGGATACAAGGTAATTTTTCACACAGATCATGATTCTTTAAAATACCTTGTCAACAAACCGGATTTGTCAGGCCGGATTGCTAGATGGATTTTGCTTTTACAAGAGTTTGACTACGAGGTTGTAGTGAAACCGGGAAAAGCAAATGTGAATGCGGATTACTTGTCGAGACAGAGAGGACAAAAATCCGTAGCGGATATTTCCGCTCAGTTTCCGGACGAGTTCCCGGATACTTTGGAAGGTCCGGTTTTTGTAGAAAACCACGATCCTCCTTTGGTAGAGGTCTTTCACCTCAACAACGAGACTGTTTCAGAATATCAAGATATCATAGATTACCTCGTGAAGTCTAGATACCCGGAACAGATGAGTGTAGAGGAAAAAGAAATTTTCCAAAGAAAAGTAGCTCCTTATACCCTGATTAGAGGAGTCCTTTTCAAGTTAGGAACGGATGATATTCTCAGGCGATGTCTAGAACCTGCGGAACGGAAGAAGGTGATACAAGCTCTTCATGCCGGAGATTCCGGAGGACATTTTGCCTTTGTTAATACAGTGAACCGGATCTGATTAACCGGATCCTGGTGGCCGTATTTACACTGAGATGTTAGGAACTTTGTTAGAAGTTGTGATCAGTGTCAGCGGACAGGAGCACCATCCTTCCGGAATCACTGGCCGCTGACTCCTATCATTCCTCTAGCACCTTTTGAGAAATGGGGGATAGATTTTATAGGACCTATTTTTCCGGTCAGTACACGGAAAAAGAGGTACATTATTCTAGCCACGGATTACGCGACCAAATGGATAGAGGCCAAGGCAACACGGAAAAACGATGCGGAAACTTCGGCAAACTTTCTGTTTGAAGAAATCCTCATGCGTTTTGGACACCCATTGGAGCTGGTCAGCGACCGGGGAACCCATTTCCTGAATGATGTCATCGTCGACCTAACCAACAAGTATCTTATCAAGCACCGGAAGACGACTCCTTACAACCCGAAAGCGAACGGATTGACGGAGCGAGCGAACGGAATAGTTGGTAAGATCTTGAACAAGATGGTTTCCGCTCACAAGACAGATTGGGATCGGAAACTACCTTCGGCAGTTCACGCGTACAACACCACAGAGAAGACCACAACCGGAAAAACTCCGTACTTTTTGGTTTTCGATCAGGAAGCAGTCCATGGAGTGGAGTTGGAGGTGGAAACATTTCGGGTCATGGCAGCTCGAAGTGCAGTATCAAGGACGGATACTCTTCCAAGACTTCTCGCCATTGAAGAACTGGAAGAAATCCGGAATGCAGCCCTGGAAAGAACCCTGGGAGTGCAGAACAAGCGCAAGGAAGATTACGATTGCAAAATCCCAGCGGATCACGGAATCCGAGAAGGAGGTCTGGTTCTTCTCTATGACAACCGTCATAAAGATTTTCCAGGTAAGTTACATACTCGCTGGATGGGACCTTTCCGAGTCAATCAAGTTTTCCAGAACGGATCTCTGCAACTCCAGAATCTGCAAGGACAGTGGCTTGATACCCGTGTGAACGGATCGAGAGTGAAGAAGTATACCGAGGCTTCTTCATCAGATTAGGATTGATAGTGTTCGCAAGGACGCTCACAGATGAGGAAGGGGTAATGTCGCAAGGTAAATTTTTGGTTTTTTGTAAGTTATCTAAATCTTGGAACGGAAACCGTGATCTGGTATCCGGATTCAAGCAGGAGGTAACCGATAACCGGAAATTAACTAATGGAACGGAATAGATGACAATCCGGATTTGATCTGAATCTGAACCGGATTAGAGTTGGAACGGATTTGAGTTGGATCGGATTGGGTCAGGAACGGATTTGAGTTGGATCGGATTGGGTCAGGAACGGATTTGGTCATGATGACAGATCAGACTATATATGGGCTGACCAATCCAGTGGCCACTCTTTTTCAATCTTCATTTGCGGAAATCTCGCTCCAGCGCGTACTTAGTTTCTCTTCCCAGCGTTTTGCTTTCTTGTTTTGAGTTGGTTTGTGTGTGCGTGTTAGTGTGTTAGGGCGCGCAGCGCTTTAGTGTGCGTTGCAGGTTTTAGAGGTATTCCGGTTGAGATCGGAAGAGCGAAGGTGAGAAACGGGACGTGCGGCTAGGAGAGGGAAAGGTAGCCACAGTCAGGATCCGGTTAGCACAGTTTGTGTCCATGCCTCAGCTCCGTAAGAGTAGAGCAGGGCCGTCCAATTCCTCCGCAGCAGAAGTAAAACTCCAGAAGGTGTGTCCGGTTATTCCAACGGACGAGAAGGAAAAGGACAACCTGATAGAGGATCTGGCCAAGATGGGCTGCGGAGGACTGATCGATAAACCCTGCGGGTTTAGGGAGGAGCAGATGATTCGAGAGTTGCTCGGAAGGCTCTCCAACCAGTTTGACAAGACTCTCCGTGGAAGTCCGGGCAGCTGGACGGAGGAGATGTGGAAGGCCGTGTATGAATTCCGGTCTGGAGGTCGAGGGATGGCCTCCTCGAAGGAGGGTTACACGCGGGGGAAGTTCCGGTGCAACGTGGACTCCAAAGATGGACATGCAGTCGCCGATTGTCTGGACGACCGGCATCGGAACCTCTTACAGTTCTTAGTTCCGATCATCCACCCGGACAAGCCAACGAGGGTGACCATCGCCATCGGGAACCTCATTTTCGGAGCCCTGAGCGGGGAACGGAAAGTGGACTGGGCCAGGATTTTGTTTGACCTGGTCAACCGGCTAATTCCGAAGATCGGAGGAAGTAGACCGACGCCGTTGAGTCCCTACCTCGTCCATTTGTACAAGCACCATCAACTCCTCACGGATACGGAGGAGAAGGAGTGGAAGATGCATGAGTCACTCCTGAAATATGGGGAATCGGAATCGGAAGAAGAAGAACAGGAAGAAGTATCCGGTTCCGAGGAGGAAGAAGAAGAAGAGGAGGAGCTACACCGGCCGCAGCACAAGCGGCAGAAGACGACGCCTCCTCACCGGAGAGGAACCCCAACCCCTCCGGGTGAGACCTCCAACCCAAGGAAGAAACCGGTTTGTGGAGAACTGGGTGCTTCCGGATCGGATCCGACGGATCCGTTCAACCAGCTGATCAACATCCTGAGTGATGTGCGAGCAGACTGGACGGTGAAGAAGCTGATTCTCACTCAGATCAGCGAGCTGGTGGGAGCACCAGCAGACAGCAACCTGGCGGGAGTGGTTGCGGATTTTATCTCCAACCCGGATGAGATCCGGAAGCAAGAAGCGGAGATCCGACGACTCCAGGAGGAGAACGAGTCGTTGAAGACGGAAATGTTGCTCCTCAAGGAGGACATGGCTACCACCCGGGAGATGGCAGAGGCTACCCGGAAAGTAGCGGAGGACGTGAAGGCCACATTCGGAGCAACCGGAGAGGCCATCACCAAGTCAAAGTTGTTTGACGAGGGAGTCTTCAAGGAGAATAAAATATCCGGGACCAGGTTGGTCCGGATTTTGACAGACTACTCTGAAAAAGTGGAGTTAGTCATGATGGAAGCGCGAGGGGCTGCAAACCAGATGGAAGAGAGCAGCCGAAAGCTGAACAAAGTGACGCTGTCACGGTCGTTCCACTTGTCCGACCTTTCGATGCCCGGGTCTTTTCCGAACGTGGGCATTCCAACGGAAGGAAAGGATCGGACTCCCTAGTCAAAGAAGAGTGGGAGGACGCTTGCGCACACCATCAACTTGGATTCGTCACCGGATCTCCCAGAACGTGAAACAGGGGAGCGGAACCGGAACCTGACGGACGTTTTCGAGCAGCTTGGAACGGAACCGCCCAGAAGTCCCACACTGAACCCGGGGAAAGATCAAAGTATGGATCTAACCCCAGATCAGGGTGAGGATCAAGAACAGAGCGTGCACCAAGGCGAAGACGAAGTCATGGACGAAGGAACGGATCAAGGAGTAGATCCGGTTATGGTAGGGTAGTTAGGATTTTAGTTGTAAATATTTGTTAGTTAGGACCGGACCGGATTTGATCCGGATGTGTCTGGTTTGGATCGGATGTTTTTCGGTCTGGCCGGCTCGGCGGGGACCGAAAGTTCCGCGCGGACTTTCCGGGCCGCTTTGTGTTGACTTTTGAGTTTTAAAATGTATATAGTCAGTCTCTGCGAAGGAGACTGGGAGTCTTTTCCCTTGAATTTTTGTGTGTTTTCTATTGATTCGTTGTTGTACGTCCCTCCCGCGCGTGGCAGGGCTGTTTTGGTGAGGAGTTAGGAAAATGTATGCAGATTCTAGAGAGATTTCTCCCCTTGGTGTGTTTGTTTTGCTCTTATGTGTATGTGAGTGGGTATTCTAAGTGCTAGGAGCGGATTTCAGTTCCTCAGCGCCTCTACAGTTCACGATTTCGGGCGAGAAAACCGTTGTTAGGCTAGGCAGATAGGGAAGGAGTCCTTAACTGTGCTAGAACTCCTGGATAGGAAATCCGGTTGAGTGTCCGACCTCCCGTGAGGTCTCGCTGCCCTAGTTGGTAAACGGAAGGACTTTAGTTGATGTTGGAACGGACGAGTTCGCTTGTAACCACCTAACTCCGCACGGAGGGAACTTGGCATCAAGGTCGTTGTAGTATGAGAGGATCGTACGGGGGGTCTTTGTGTGACCTGCAAACCCGGATCGTTGTCCGGGTGGCTGTGAGAGATCAAACCGGATCCGCGTTAGTATAGGAGGTAGTGGATTAGAGAAGTGGGTCTTTAGCCACTATAAGTCACGGAAGGAGTGGCGGGCCTGCCACTCTCAAAAGCAAGCGGCGAACCCTCTGATGGTGAAACAGAGGCTAAACTAAACCGGAGTAGAGTGAGAGTACGTGTGAGAGGACCGGGTCGGATCAGTCCAGAAGAGTTCCAGGATCAGAAATTGGAGGATCCTGGGTTGTGGTGGTTTTGCAGGACCGAATAGCTTGACAGACTGGAAGAAATAGAGAGAGGTCTGGTCGTTGTTTTCGGTGTGTTGTTGTTTCCGGTTTTAGATCTAGAACCGGAATGTAGAAATTGGATACTGGCTGAGCTTAAGTTGGGAATAGTGCTAGACACTTCACAGAATCTCGTGGGTTCGATCTTTAGAGTCATTTTGTTATGCTTTAAAGTGGTTTTTGGGAGTATAACAGGGAATTCGCTTACTCTGTGCTGCGACAAGTCCCTACATCTTCCATCTGTACAAGCACAATCAACTGCTCACGGATACGGAGGAGAAGGAGTGGAAGACTCAGGAGTCACTCCTGAAGTACGGGGAGTCGGAATCGGAAGAAGAGCAAGAGGAGGTATCCGGTTCCGAGGAGGAAGAAGAAGAAGAGGAGGAGGAGCAACTCCGGCCGCAGCACAAGCGGCAGAAGACGACGCCTCCTCACCGGAGAGGAACCCCAACCCCTCCGGGTGAGACCTCCAACCCTGGGAAGAAACCGGTTTTGAAGAACCGTGTCCTTCCGGATCGGATCCGACGAATCCGTTCAACCAACTGATCAACATCTTAAGCAATGTGCGAGCAGACTGGACAGTGAAGAAGCTGATTCTGAACCAGATCAGCGAGCTGGTGGGAGCACCAGCAGACAGCAACCTCGCAGGAGTGGTTGTTGAGTTCATCTCAAGCCTGGATGAGATCCGGAAGCAAGAAGCGGAGATACGACGACTCCAAGAGGAGAATGAGTCGTTGAAGACGGAATTGTTGCTCCTCAAGGAGGACATGGCTACCACACGGGAGATGGCAGAGGCTACCCAGAAAGTAGCCGAGGATGTGAAGGCTACTTTTGGGACAACCGGAGAGGCCGTCACCAAGTCCAAGCTGTTTGACGAGGGAGTCCTCAAGGACAAGAAGATATCCGGAACCAGGTTGGTCCGGATCTTGATGGACTACTCCGAGAAGGTGGAGTTGGTGATGATAGAAGCGCAAGAAGCTGCAAACCGGATGGAGGAGAGCAGCCGAAAGCTGAACGGAGTGACGCTGTCACGGTCGTTCCATCTGTCCGATCTTTCAATGCCCGGGTCTTTTCTGAACGTGGGCATTCAGACGGAAGGAAAGGAGGGGACTCCCCAGTCGAAGAAGAGTGGGAGGAAACTCGCGCACACCATCAACTTGGATTCGTCACCGGATCTCCCAAAACGTGAAACCGGGGAGCGGAACCGGAACCTGACGGACGTCTTCAAACAGCTTGGAGCGGAACCGCCTAGAAGTCCCACACTGAACCCGAGGAAGGATCAAAGTATGGATCTAACCCCAGATCAGGGTGAGGATCAAGATCAGAGCGTGGACCAAGGCGAAGACCAAGTTATGGACGAAGGAACGGATCAAGGAGTAGATCCGGTTATGATAGGATAGTTAGGATTTTAGTTGTTAATATTTGTTAGTTAGGACCGGACCGGATTTGATCCGGTGTGTCTGGTCTGGATCGGATGTTTTCCAGTCTGGCCGGCTCGGCGGGGACCGAAAGTTCCGCGCGGACTTTCCAGGCCCCTTTTTGTTGACTTTTGAGTTTTAAAAGTGTATATTAGTCAGTCTCTGCGAAGGAAACTGGGAGTCTTTTCCCTTGAGTTTTTGTGCATTTTCTACTGATTTCTTGTTGTACGTCTCTCCCGCGCGTGGCAGGGCTGTTTTGGTGAGGAGTTAGGAAAATGTATGCAGATTCTGGAGAGATTTCTCCCCTTAGTGTGTTTGTTTTGCTCTTATGTGCATGTGAGTGGGTATTCTAAGTGTTGGGAGTGGATTTCAGTTCCTCAGCACCTCTACAGTTCACGGTTCCGAGCGAGAAAACCGTTGTTAGGCTAGGCGGATAGGGAAGGAATCCTTAGTCGCGCTAGAACTCCTGGATAGGAAATCCGGTTGAGTGTCCGATCTCCCGTGAGGTCTCGTTGCCCTAGTTGGTAAACGGAAGGACTTTAGTTGATGTTGGAACGGACGGATTCACTTGTAACCACCTGACTTTGCACGGAGGAAACTTGGCATCAAGGTCGTTGTAGTATGAGAGGATCGTACGGGGGGTCTTTGTGTGACCTGTAAACCGGATCGCTATCCGGATGGCTGTGAGAGATCAAACCGGATCCGTGCTAGTGTAGGAAGTAGTGGATTAGAGAAGTGGGTCTTCAGCCACTATAAGTCACGGAAGGAGTGGCGGGCCTGCCACTCTCAAAAGCAAGCGGCGAACCCTCTGATGGTGAAACAGAGGCTAAACTAAACCGGAGTGGAGTGAGAGTACGTGTGCGAGGACCGGATCGGATCGGTCCAGAGGAGTTCCAGGATCTGAAGTTGAAGGATCC
Source organism: Pseudisothecium myosuroides (assembly GCA_951799445.1). Classification (NCBI taxonomy): domain Eukaryota; kingdom Viridiplantae; phylum Streptophyta; class Bryopsida; order Hypnales; family Lembophyllaceae; genus Pseudisothecium; species Pseudisothecium myosuroides. Next base: position 28,305,730 of record OX637291.1, read on the forward strand.
TGGGTTGTGGAAGATTTACGGGGCCAAATAGCTTGACGGGCCGGAAGAGATAGAGAGAGGTCTGGTCGTTGTTTTCGGTGTGTTGTTGTTTCCGGTTTTAGATCTAGGACCGGAAAGTAGAAATTGGATACTGGCTAAGCTTAAGTTGGGAATAGAGCTAGACACTTCACAGAATCTCGTGGGTTCGATCTTTAGTCATTTTGTTATGCTTTAAAGTGGTTTTTGGGAGTATAACAGGGAATTCACTTACTCTGTGCTGCGACAGTACCTCTGAGTCATAATTGCTTTTATTTTCCGGTCAGAATTTGAGCCTCCTACCTTAATAGTGCTTGTTGCCCAAATCCATAATCGATCTATTTTCTGCCCAAAATATAGCCTACATTAATTAAATAGAGAGGACGCTAAATCCTTCATTTGAAGTGGGCCTTGTGGGCCAAATTTACCTTTGGAAAAAATGCAAGAATTTTTTGTTTGCAACATATAAAAAAATTTGCACATTTTGAATTCATGTTTGCAATCAAAGGCCCCAAATTAGCTAGGAGAGGTCTTCAACATCCCCTAGACATGGCTCAAAGTAGAAGACTTTTTTTACTTTTACCCCCAAAAAATACAAAATTTTTCCTCTAGTCCCACTTTGAATGGAGGATTTAGTATCTTGCATTAAATAGTATTACTAGGTTGCCCTTCACTTAACTCCTCAATATTTTACACGATATAAATAATTTCTATTACTGTGCGAGGATACAATAATTTTCATCAATAATCATTGGCAGATTCAACTCCCTAATACCAAGCCGGTAACCTTAGAGAATTGCATTCTCCTCTACATAGACAAGTGGCAAGTCATGAGGCAACCTATATACACAAAATAGTGAAATTAGGTTGCCTCCTAAGCGTCAAGCGCAAGATTATTCAAATCCAGACCCTTTGGAATTTATTTCAATCAAACAATCACCTAAAAAGACATCCACATAAATTGACCGTACCAATTGGTAGTGGACAAAGGCCTAGAGCTCCAAGGAAAGGGACACATCCTTTGACCGTATTGTTGAAAATATTATAATGGTCAAACAAGGGAATCTTTCAAAATTGAGAGGCTATGTGGGAGTACGTATCATCCGGAAAGTCCCAATTAACAATTTAGTGGAGGTAAAAATAGCAGAACTTTTTCAATTTTTGCATTTAAATACAAAGTTAGGACTTAGATATTAGAAATAGAAATTAGTTTCTAGGTAGAAAGGATAAAACTCTAAATAGGTTACGCAGTCTACCGGAAACTGTAGCCGGAAAGCCGGAAAGTTCCGGAAAGTTCCGGATCGTAGGGACCTACCGCCTAGGTTCCGGCTAGGGAACTTACGGGAACGTTTTTGGCGGCGGGAACTTAGGGTTCCGACAGGTACTTAAACCCCACCGCCAGCCTCATTCAGTCTCTTTTACCCGTGCTCTTCCACGGTGCGTTAGAAGAGAGAAAGAGTGGTGAGTTAGGGCGTGTTAGGGAGAGAAAGGGAGGAAGGTGCCGATTGCACCAGATTGTCCTAGCAGTCGGTGAGATGGCGGAAGCGAGTCGATCCCGGAGGTCAGTAGTGACAGCCCGGGGTGTACGTCCGGTTGTCCCATCGGATCCGGAGCGCCTGAAGGAATTAGAAGAAGACCTAGAAATCATGGGGTGCTTAGGATTGGTAAAACGTCCATGGAACGTCCGGAGTGAAGAGATGATTGACGAGTTGGTTTCCGGAGTGGGTAATCAGTTCGATTTAACGATTAGGGGTTGATCTAGGGCCTGGACTCCAGAGTTGTAGGCGAAGGCATACTTTACGCCAAGCAGGGGTTCCGGAATGGCGTCCCAGACGGACACTTACGCCGTGGAGGTATTCCGGAGTCATGCGGATTCCAAGGAAGGGAACACCGAGAGTGATTGTAAGAGTCCCCGGGATGGGCAGTTGTTAGCATTCCTCATCCCTATCTTGTATCCGGAAAAGCCCACCCGGATTACAATGACCGTGGCAAACACTATTTTCGGAGCGCTGGGAGATAGAGAGAATCTGGCTCCCAGGCCGGTCAGCTGGGGAGTGATCATTCACTCCGTAGTGGAAAAGTTAGCGGTCAATATCGCGAACAAGAAGTCAAGTCCGATTAGCCCCTATCTTTTCCATCTGTATCACTCCGAGGATGCACTGGGCGGACCGGAAATGACCATATACCGGAAGGGCGAGAATTTGTTGAGGTATGAACTTCCCGCGGAAGATGAACCGGATGAGCTCGAGCCGGAAGAAGAGGAACCAGAACCGGAGCAGGCATCACCAAACGTTGGAGGGACGCGCCGGAAATCGACTGATCGAGGTGCGCGGGGGAAGCAAGAAGCCGAGGAGGTAGAGAAGCCCCGAGAACCGCTTCCGGAAACGGATCAGCTAGAGGCCACCATCAAATGGCTGTTAGCTACCCGGGCACAGAATGAGCGGATGTCGGCGCTGATCCGGCAAATGTGCGAGAAATTAGGTGTGAAGGAAGAAACCCAAATCCTGGTGGCATTGGCGGAAAGGCCAGATCCGGAAGCGGTGAAGCAGCTGGAGGACCGGATTCTGACCTTGGAGCAAGAACGGGACCGGTTTCGAGAACAAGCTGCGTGGTCGGAGAAAGAGAGGATGGCCGCTGAAACAAAGGAGGGAGAAGCCCTCGATCTGGTCCGGAATGTCAGAAGTCTGTTTGACAATCCGACGGATATTCTTGCCAGAGCTACACTCTGGAATAATCACATGGTGAAGGATGGTCACGTGGCGGGATCAAAGGTGGTGAGCATCCTTGTGGATTTTGAAGTCCGGATTGAGGGAATGCTCAAGGAAGTCCGGCAACTGTTGGGAAACTTGGATCCGCTTGAGGGGTTAGACCAAGGCCTTTTTGACCTGGGTCAGGATCTCCAAGAAGGAGGGGCACAGAACCAGCCTTCTCCGGCAAAGAGCAAGACAATCGCCGGAACGTCGCAAGCCGGAACAGCATCGGCCCAGAAGAGGAGGTCGCTGGTAAAGCAGTTTGCGGCCTCGACTCCAGTAAAAGACGTTGTCTTAGGCGTCCTAGCCGGAAGAACTGCGTCCGTAGCAAATCTGTTCCCCGATAGACCGGTGGGTTCTACTTTCCGGGAACCACCTTTACCCGGAACGGTGTTGAATCCAGCCCGGACGGATCCGGTGAGTTTCACTCACATGCTCCAGCCCTTTCTCCAGACACCGCCACCGTCCCAGCTCATCGATCTTACTGTTCCGAAACCAAGGGGACGACGGCTACTGAGCGAGACGGACCCGGAATCGGAAGAGGGGGAGACGACTCAATCGGAGGAGGAAGAGTTGCAACCTCCCCGGACCAGGTCGAAGACAAAGAACACCCCACCCTAGAAGACAGGTGGATCGCCAGCTCAGGGTGGCACGTCTGTAAAGAAGGCTAAGAGGAATAAATGACTATCTAGGGTAGCAGTAATTATAGTTAGGATTCTTACCAGGATGGTAGTTCCGGAACCGGATTTTCCGGATGTGGGTCCAGTAGTTCCGGACTTTTAGGAGTTAAACGGTTTTGCAGTTTTCCCGGAACGGTCTTCAGGGCCGTTGCCTTTTTTCTTTTTGTTTGGCCGTTGGCCGGTTTTTCTGGTGGCCGTTTGGGCTGCCTTTTTTTGTGGGTTTTTAAGGGCAGGCTGGTTTGTTGGCCTGTCATTCCTTTTTTCCTTGTTCATTTAATCTGAAGCATTCAGGAAAGCACTCGTTGGATTATTCTCTTGCGTATCGCGTCTATAGTCACTTGTGTGGATGTATAAGTGAGAGTGTGCAAGGGGGAGGAGTCCGGATTCGTGGACTGCCGGATTAGGCTAAGTGTGTCTTGCAGATGAGTTTTTTTAGACTTGCGCAGTGAGAAAGTGGCGCCTTTAAAACGCTGGTACGGTAATCCGGTGGAGACCAAGGAGTGGTCCGGAAGCTAGTCCGGAATTCGCAGGGGCGGTTCCGTGCGGAGATAGGCAACCGCCAGAGGAATATTTCCACCCATCCGGAAGGCTAGTCAACCTCATGAGCGGTCGAGAGCTAGGAAGTCATTCCCTTAGTTCCGGAAGTCTGGTATCCGTCGTTGTAGTAAGGAGGACCTAACGCTACCCTGTGTGACCAGCTTTCCGGATAGGCCATCCGGGATGTTGTGAGGATGCCACCCTGTTTACTCAACTAGATCTATTCTTGGGTTGTGTTTTGTTTTATGTTTATGTCAGATACGGAGTGGTGCAGTTCCCTACCCCTCGGAAAGAGCAAGTGAGGAACCCTCTGAGGGTAAAACAGAGGTATTGAAAACCAACTTGTTAAAAAGACGGAACCGGAAGATTGGATAGAGCCGGATCCAGAAGAGAATCCGGAAAGGAAGTAGTTCCGGAAAAGTGTTTGTGTGTTGAAAGGACCCCTCTCAAGGTGGTCAAAGTCCGGAAACTTAGAGGTCTCGAGAAACTAATTTTGAAGCAACGTCTGGAATCTCCTGGGACGATAACTTGTGTCATCTTAGCACGTTTTTGTGGTTAAAGATACTTACACCTAGATTACGCGTACGACAGGCTATATTTTGGCCTTTGGGGCGCTCAGGGGTTAATAATTAGGTTGCCTTATCTCAAGAAAGGTACTCTACAAGCTATCAAAGTCAACAAATATTTCTACGTATACTTTCATTTGTACTCATGGAGTTTCATGAGTCCTAATTACACCAATAACTAAATCAAAAGTAGTGCATTCTTGTAAAGTAAGAGTAAGTATTTATATAGTATCAAATGTCAAGAAATTAGTGAGAACCAATCTAATTTCACTATTTTGTGTAGTGCCATCTAACTTTAAAAATCACCCAATTGGGTCCAAGAGTGGATACAATTGGATGTGGTAAGGTAGAAACTGCTAATTTTGCCCATGCTCTAAGAACTGCTCCTACAAGTGTATCATGAATAGTCATTGTAGGAATGAAAAATGACCCATTGATGAATTGATGCCAATTTGGGAGTCTCATTGCACAATTTTAGGAATGGTTGGAGATTGAGATTGATTTGGAAGTAGACAAAATTTCAGTGTGCATAATGTGGAGTTATGAGTGGTGGGAGACTTTGTGTCATTTTAGGCAATTACATGCACCATGTTGTTGCAATTTATAATTAGCACACCTTCATTTTTAGACTGTTTTCATTTGCACCATTAAAAGACAAGTGTTTGACATTTCATAGTTGTACCTATGGACTCAAATAGCACCCTACTATTGTGATCTTTAGGAAATCATATCTAATTCAATTTAATTCTAAAAATGATGAATCAAATCGTAATGGATGTTTCTCCCTCTCTTCTTTTTTTGAAAATTTGTTAGAAAAAGCTTTGATTAGCATAGAAGACATCCTAAGCCAAAATGCTCTTAAATGGGTGGTTTCTGCACCTCCTACCTTATTGGGTGGTTTATTATTGAGCAGAGCATGATTATAGAGCTAAGCTAATTTTTTAAATGCAATGATTAAGTTTTGGAATAGATGCTTGACCATTTATTATTTAAGAATCCTTGGACTTATGCTCAGTTAAGTATAAAACTAGGTGATGAAAAAAAAGGGGCTAAGGTAGTTTGCTCAAAAAGTGACCATTTAAGCCTATCTAACTCATCATTGATAGTAATAGATATTTCATACAACATGTCACTCAATCCTAGATAGGGGTTGCATTTAGAACATGGTTGCTTTTAGAGCAGACTGCTTTAGTAGCATTTTGTGATGCTCATGAGCATTTTAACTTGTAAATGGTTTTTCATTTTTTGAACAATGAACTTTTAAAACTCACTCACATAACTATGAATTTCCATCACAAAAAAATTATTTTGTTTGGATTATATATTTTCTCTCAAGATTTGTCCATTTGGCTTTGAAAAGACAAGTGATGATTTAATGTATTTTACTAGTGTGCATTGTACCATTGCCACATCCAAGATAAAAGTGAAAGTAATTTTTTCTAATTTTTTTAATTCAAAAATAACTTAAAAAATCCATAACTTTCCCATTGTAGGTCTAAATGCCACAAAACAAAGCCCAAACACCCCTCCTTTATTAGAGTTTTCCGACAGTACCAAAAATGAAACCAAGGGACTCATGGTCCAGGAGATCTCATTGTAACAAACAAACAAAACAAAACAAAACAAACATTCTAACTTAAGGTAACGTAGATGGATAAATGGTAGACAAATATCTAAGGTATTTAATTTTGTTTAGAGGATGGTAATAGTGGCACTTCTACATTAACTAATGTGCCCTGTGTTGTTGCCATAGCTAAAATAAAATAAAAGGAATTTTCTAATTTCTTAAATCAAAAAACTTCAAAACTCAATAATTTTCACATTATAGGTCCAAACGCCATGAAACAAAACCCGTGCACCCCTCCTCGCAGAGAGCTTTCTAATGGTATAAAGCACGCAAACGGGGGACGCATGGTCTAGGAGATCTTACCATAATAAACAAACTAACTAACTTAAATATCTAGTGTGCCCCTATACTGTTGCCAGAGTCAAAATAAAAATAAAATAATTTCTTTGGTTCATAAAAACTTTGAAATTCCATAACTTTCACTGCTCAAGTTCAAACGCCATGAAACAAAGCCCATGCATCCTTCCTCAAGTCCTCGCTGAGAGCTTTCCGACGGTACCAAGCATGCGACCGGAGGATGCATGTTCTAGGAGATCTCATTGTAACAAACAAATAAAACAAAACAAACAGCTTGTCTTAAGGGTATGGATGGATATCTTCCTATGACAAACTTATGATTCTATCCAACAAGTGCTAAGGTAAACCAGCTTGTAACCGCCACTTTCCTATTTCAGCCAGGCTAGTTTTGGCCCCAATTCCACCACCAAACTCATCCAATTCCATTCACTTTTTTTGACAAAATCAGACCATTAATGCCACAAAAGATAATGTGTCAATCTTTCATTAGTCAATGCTTAAGTGCTAATAGATACATGGAAAGGTGCTTATAGGTTGCTAAGAGGACATTTATGACTCCACTCTTTGGGCGGTTTTGTAATTTCAGGGCAGCCCAAGTGCTTCAAAAATTCACAAAAATTACAATTTATATTAGAAAATTATAATTCCACTTGGGTTTGGTTTGTGAAGCAAGTTCACACCTCTAAAAAATATGTACCCTTCTTGGAATTGACCCCAAGATATTCAAATTGAAAGTCAGGGTGGTAAAAGGCTTGTCTATCTTAGAGCCACTCTGGATTGATGGACTTCATGGTGAACGCCTCAATGGCAAAAGCGAAGCAAGCGTTGGTGTCTTGGTGAGGTTGACATTGATATTGCTAGCGAGGTCAAAGAAGTGGAGAGAGTTGGGGTTGTTGAAAACAAATCACGTTTGAAATGTACCTGGCGCTGCATCTACTTTAACCCTTGAATGGCCTGAAAGCCCTTTGCGGCCATATAGAATATTACAAAATTGGTGGTATTTGATCAGAAAAACATGACCAAGTATTTTTTAGTACAAAGTAAATTATTGATCATGATAGTATGTAAATAACAATTTATTACAAATCATCTATTAAACCACAAGACATTTGTAAATAAGGCTATTGTAAATACAAGTTGTATAGAAGGACCCCAAGGGCTTTTCAAGGCTTAAAGTTAGTTCTTAGCTGCAAACACTTTCTAGAAATTCATTTTTTTCAATGGATACAGTGACGAACAAAACTGAGTACAAATTTGAAATGTTTTCATTCAAACAACCATAACACATGCATCAATGGACAAAGTCCAAAAGAGTGTATACAAAAATTGTAGTGTGCAACATACTACACGTGACCATGGAAGTTTGAAGAAAACATTAGTTGTGGTTTGAAAGGATATCAATTTCAAAGTTAGTCATGTCTAAAACTTACTTTTGTTCAACATGATTTGGAATTACTTTATCTTTTATTAAATTTTTCTTAGAACTCTGAATTTTTTTTTATACCTTGGCATGATTGTATACATCATTTCAGATTGTTGTACACAAAAATTGAAGGAAATTGACATTTATAAAATTTAAAATACCAACAATTTGACAAACATGCAAATGATGTTGGTTCTCACAATATTTTTATTGTTTTTGGAATTGAAAGCATGGGATAGCATTAGCCATTGTGGAAAGAGTGTAGGTTGCAATTTGGACCATTTGTTACATCTCAATGCCCTTGCATTTGAAATATTTGTTGAATTGGACAATGCATTTGATTTATATTTTGCAGTCATATAATGTGTTTTTAAATTCCATTTTTTGGTCTAAAGATTAGGAATCAAGATGCACATGGTTGGTCCAAAAGATCCCCCAAAATTTAAGTTATCATTGTCAATATCGTCAAAAATTTGAAAATTTCCAAAAATTACACTGATCTTCATCAAATTCGCAGTTTTTTGACGATATTGATAATGATAATTTAATTTTGGGGGGATCTTTTGGACCAATCATGTGCATCTTGATTCCTAATCTTTAGACCAAAAAATGGAATTTAAAAATACATTATATGACTGCAAAATATAAATCAAATGCATTGTCCAATTCAACAAATATTTCAAATGCAAGGGCATTGAGATGTAACAAATGGTCCAAATTGCAACCTACACTCTCTCCACGATGGCTAATGCTATCCCATGCTCTCAGTTCCAAAAACAATAAAAATATTGTGAGAACCAACATCATTTGCATGTTTGTCAAATTGTTGGTATTTTAAATTTTATAAATGTCAATTTCCTTCAATTTTTGTATACAACAATCTGAAATGATGTATACAATCATGCCAAGGCACAAAAAAAAAATTCAGAGTTCTAAGAAAAATTTAACAAAAGATAAAGTAATTCCAAATCATGTTGAACAAAAGTAAGTTTTAGACATGACTAACTTTGAAATTGATTTTCTTTCAAACCACAGCTAATGTTTCCTTCAAACTTCCATGGTAACGTGTAGTATGTTGCACACTACAATTTTTGTATACACACTTTTGGACTTTGTCCATTGATGCTTGTGTTATGGTTGTGTGAATGAAAACATTTCAAATTTGTACTCAATTTTGTTCGTCACTGTAAGTATTTTACTGACTTTACTTGAGTATTGAGTAACTATAAAGAACGCATACAGAAAGAGAATTCCGAAATACCATGTAGTAATTACAAATTAGACTGCAATTTATTGAAAGTAATGTTTCAATGTATCTATACATAATCACTCAATGTACAATCACTATGAAATGTGATTTTGTATAGCAATTCAACGCGACCTTTGAAGAAAGTGACATGCTACTGTAAATAAAGAATTCCTGAAACGGGTACCTCAGTATTCGAAGGATGAAATTTAGGTGCAAACTATAGGTAGCGAACAATTCCACAGCGGATATGAATTCAAGACCGGAACTTAGACAACTATAGAAACAAGTTATGTCATGCTCCTTGGCAAGTACTCTTACACACTGCAGTGTGTAAACTGCAATCTATAAGAGTATTTGTGAAGGAGATTGACATAACTTGTTTCTATAGTTTTTTAAGTTCCGTTCTTGAATTCATATCCGCTGTGGAATTTTTTGCTACCTACACTTTTCAATTTATTTTATCCTTTGAACACTCAGGTAGCCTCTTCAAAAATTGTCAGCTACAACACTGTGGCACCTTCTTTCATATTTTGAAACAATTCATGATTCCTAGCACCGAACTTCAGCTATTTACTACAAAATGGCCCAACGATCGGAACCCAAATATGTAAACCACTCAATAACAATTAAGTGATACACGAAAATTTTATATTACTACAATAGAAGGAGTGAAATGTCCTCCACTGTCTTTTATCTACATACTATGATTTCGATGTATTCTTGAACTTCTCCATTGCCGCGATGATCTCTGGCCCTCGACTGTACCCATTTTTTTTCTGCGAAGATGTTGTCCTCGCAATCTCCCGTCTTTGCGCCCGCAAAGACCTTTCTTCCCAAGCGTCCCATGGTTTGGGATTAAGAGAACTCGGTTTAATAACAATATTATGTGGCTTGGATTGCGGTGTGGTAACTCCCAACGAATTGCATCGAGGCAAACAAGCTCTGGAAACTCTTGCTGTTGTAGGCAGCTCTCCTGAATCAGAAATTGGAAGTGGCAAACCATGCACACCATTGCCGGCATTGGCAACGGACTTAGCCACGACATCACCGCCCTGCCAAGCCAATTGAAATCAGTAATTTGCAATCCAATGGAGTCGACAAACACAAGTTCAAAAGCTAAATCAGAAAATGAAGACCTTCATACCTCGAGGGTGGGGAGCACACCTATTTGTTCACCGTACAACTTTCTTTGCGTCTCGGGATTCAACCCAAAGCCATCTTGGGGTGAGGTCGACCTTCAGCAGGATTTCAACGGAGATGGAGAGCTAACACTATTGGTGCGCTTCTTCGTATTTGGTGGACTATCCACTATCCCATCATCGACAGGCATTGCGGAGAAGTCCATTGTGGATTGCGCCGTTTTAGCAAAAAACATAATGTGCCCCACAGCACTCCCTGATATTGCAAACTGACCATAGTCTGAAAACAAATCATGAGAGGCAGAAGACTTGCCGCCACATTCAACATTTGGGAACGACTTACGAGGCAAAGCCTGTGGCAAACAGAGGAATGAAATTCAGGTACGTACGCAATACAATGTGTTGTGCAATTGCTAACTTCTTCAATATCCACAACAAATAAATACATATTTATGAAGGGCAGCAGTTTGACAAGCACATGTTGTAGCACACATGAAGAGAAGCCCACGTCCTACAGCACCTAAAAATCTCCATCTATGTTAGGTCGCGGACAATTAACGAACATCACGTCCTCTACATCAAGCTCCTTGTGCTTCGATCTGCCTGGCCTTTTAGGAGACATGTAAGGCCTACCACTCTTCTCTCTAAACTCGTCAATGATAAAATTGGAGACCTCTAGTGCCCTCGCCAGCTCCTTGTACTTGCTTTGGTCGGGCTGCAAGGCAAGGTGGAGGCCCCCCATATTATCGTCTCTCCGAAAGGGATACAGTTCCCAAGGCCTCTCCGTGTGCAGTCTCTGAATCCAAGGGAGAAGATGATCTATGAGGATCAAATCTCTCGCTCCATACCCCTCAGGCGACCACGTGTCGAAGAGCACCACATTCACGGGGTCATTCATGAAGTGCTTCTCCGGTTTGTCGTCCACAGTAATTGTATTGTGTTTAGAGAAGCAAGAACCGCTCAAATTGAACAACTTCTCCAACGGTTTGAAGAAGAGGTCCTTCTCTGTCCCCCTCAATCTGAAGTTAACTAAACTTTTTCCATCTCTCGATCTGCACTTCAGAATGTTGCATTGTTCTTGTCCAAGTATATACATTGGTGGATCTAATTTATAGAACAGGTTCACGCCAACCAATTCGGCATACGACCTGTTCATGGAGCTCCAAACCGACACGTTGGCTATGGAGTTCAACTCCTGCAGGAACTTCCTGAGGTGCGATCGACGAGTGACCCTGTTGATCTCTGCTGTTAGATGCCCTAGCTTAGGATCTACCTCACAAGGAGAGCAAATTCTCTTTTCATCTAAGTCATAAATCAGATCCTCGCACACGCAAAGTAAGCCATTCAGATCCAGGACGAAATTGAGCCATTTCTTCACTGTCACCCTGGACAAGAATGGGGGAAGAACTTGCACGTCCTCCTCACCTATAGGTATCCTTCTCTCACTGTTAACCTGTTCAGAATGAACAGCGACAAATTTAAACTCGTCAAACCCATGCGCACCCCGCTACTGGAAATCCACATAAGCATAACGACTAGGGTGAACTAACAACCACCAAGAAGAACACTAAAAATTACTTGTGAGGCAGAGCACTCACTGGATCCGCATCCTCGCGGAGTGGTGAAGGGATGACTGCATCCGCCAACGCCGCCGACGAAGGAATTTCGAGCTGGAAAATTGCGTCGTCCGGACTGCAGGCTCTGGCCACCTCCTCAGCCAAAGACGGAACATCGTTGGGAATTCTTGCCGAATCAGGCCGTGTGGGATGGGCAGCACCTAAGTCTACCACTGATTCCTCATGCGGGGACAACGACAGAGTGCACACATTCCGGGGACTAGACGGACGAGCACAACCAACAGCCAGATTTGCGGAAGGAAGAGGGTCTGCAGCTGTAAAAATCGTACACAAAAAGAGCTTTGTGAGAAAAAATATATTTATTACATAGTCTCGGAACGAGAAATAAATTTACAATATATACAACTTCAAAGTCTTCGCCCACCTATCTATCTGGAACTCCGTAGTGCATCTACAAGGAAATGACGATAGACGAGTCAGAATGTTCAACTCGGGCCGAGTTGAATGAGAAATCAAGGAAGGTCCTGGGAACCACCTGGCTGGGTTTCTGACAATGGATCCAAGGCCTGCTCAGGCTGAACCTCATCCAACACCTTCTCCTCCTCAGACACCTGCTCCTCCTCCACCTGATCATCCTCCAAATCCTGATCGTCCCCACCCACGTCTTGAAACTCCTGAGCCTCGTGAGCAACCTCAGGAATTCCCTTCCTAGCATTGTCATCCTCGGGCACTGGAGCAGGTGGTGCCGCTAGAGAACTTGAGATGTCCTGGATCCTGGGGACCAGTCTACCGCTCTCTGTCTTCTAAGCCTCGATCTGAAGTACAGGAGACGGCGGAGTCTTCTGATGTGGCTTCTCCGCGTACTCAGAAATGACGCTCCGCACCAAGCTCTTCATGTAGGACATAATCTCCGCCTTGTCAGATTGTCAAGTTTGGTCCATCATAGCCTGCCACTTCATGAAGTTCGGTTCGGAGAACTGCGGTGTCGAGTCCTCTCTCCTCCTCTTTGCCGGAACGTGCCTGAATGAAGTCGGAGTTACATTTACCTGCTCCCCCGCAGATGCTGAGGATCCGCCCATGAGGCTGGACTCCTGTCAACATCCTGCATCCGGGAAGTCCCCCGGGTGAGCATCCTGTATGGCATCCATGGGGTCAACCCATGCTTCCTCCTCGCCTTCCCCTCCCTCCAGGTTGACGATTGTATCCACCAATACCATTTCGAAAGCAGGCTCATCAACTGGAGATCTCTCCCTCTCCTTGCCCTTCCTCGATTGCAATCCCATCTTACTGGAATTGTGCGGCGCCTTCTCAGGATGAGCGTTCTCATCAACAAAATAACTGGACTGAAGGAAGTCATCCTTGTCCAGATTCTCCGACAAGATTGCCATGTCCTGAAATCGGTCATGGTAGTCCGCGTCGTCTATGCAGAAGTGATCCATGCTAGACATCTGCCAAAAGAAAACATGATTCAGTACCTCATAATCGATAGTTCAACTCGGGCCGACTTGAATCCCCACACGTCAGAGATTTTTTCAAGAAATAAATGACTCAAGTCAAACCGAGTTGAACAAGGGTAAACGACAGCGCGCGAGAAGTTCAAGTCGACTCGACTTGAAATAACAGAACAGTAAATACACTAGCGGTATGGAAAATCAGAAGTTATCAAACGCAGAACGAGACCCCAGAGAACGGAGACTCAAAGTATTCAACTCGTCTCGACATGAATGAAATGGATACAGGTCAGACAACCTACCCAAGAAGCACAGACAAATTTGCCTCCAGCGAAAATGGAGAGCACATCGTTACGGGCATTGTAGAAGAGGTCGATCACGCCCAAGTAGAACTCCATTCGAAGTTTTGTGTCATAGATCCTGTACTCGAGCTCGTTGTACAATCCCGCCTTAGACCATTTGCCGTCCATCGGCACCTCAAATCTTCGAGATATTGACCGGGGCTTAATCTGAGCACCTCTCTTGATTAAGAAGATGAGGTGTACGGGAGCCTTGGCGGCAGATGAATGCGGATTCAAGTCCATGAGGCGCTCCGCAGGCACGGCGGGGATGTACACTGCATACTGCAAGGCGTAGACACCCGCCATCTTCCCCGTTCTGATGAGTCCCCTCACCTGGTCGTCCACCTCCTCGTCCTCGGTAATCCATAGCCAGACCTGCGGATCTGTGAGGCTTGGGTCAGTTAGCTCCATCGCCCTAGCCATGAACTCTTCGTAGTAGGGAGACTCTTTTGGGGCCGTGCTCTTATATTTGACTCTAGGGATGTTGCGGAAGTCCAACAGCGCGAGCTTAATGGAGCTCTTTGTCGTACGCGTAATCTAGGTGTAAGTATCTTTAACCACAAAAACGTGCTAAGATGACACAAGTTATCGTCCCAGGAGATTCCAGACGTTGCTTCAAAATTAGTTTCTCGAGACCTCTAAGTTTCCGGACTTTGACCACCTTGAGAGGGGTCCTTTCAACACACAAACACTTTTCCGGAACTACTTCCTTTCCGGATTCTCTTCCGGATCCGGCTCTATCCAATCTTCCGGTTCCGTCTTTTTAACAAGTTGGTTTTCAATACCTCTGTTTTACCCTCAGAGGGTTCCTCACTTGCTCTTTCCGAGGGGTAGGGAACTGCACCACTCCGTATCTGACATAAACATAAAACAAAACACAACCCAAGAATAGATCTAGTTGAGTAAACAGGGTGGCATCCTCACAACATCCCGGATGGCCTATCCGGAAAGCTGGTCACACAGGGTAGCGTTAGGTCCTCCTTACTACAACGACGGATACCAGACTTCCGGAACTAAGGGAATGACTTCCTAGCTCTCGACCGCTCATGAGGTTGACTAGCCTTCCGGATGGGTGGAAATATTCCTCTGGCGGTTGCCTATCTCCGCACGGAACCGCCCCTGCGAATTCCGGACTAGCTTCCGGACCACTCCTTGGTCTCCACCGGATTACCGTACCAGCGTTTTAAAGGCGCCACTTTCTCACTGCGCAAGTCTAAAAAAACTCATCTGCAAGACACACTTAGCCTAATCCGGCAGTCCACGAATCCGGACTCCTCCCCCTTGCACACTCTCACTTACACATCCACACAAGTGACTATAGACGCGATACGCAAGAGAATAATCCAACGAGTGCTTTCCTGAATGCTTCAGATTAAATGAACAAGGAAAAAGGAATGACAGGCCAACAAACCGGCCTGCCCTTAAAAACCCACAAAAAGGCAGCCCAAACGGCCACCAGAAAAACCGGCCAACGGCCAACTAAAAAGCAAAAAGGCAACGCCCCTGAAGACCGTTCCGGGAAAACTGCAAAACCGTTTAACTCCTAAAAGTCCGGAACTACTGGACCCATATCCGGAAAATCCGGTTCCGGAACTACCATCCTGGTAAGAATCCTAACTATAATTACTGCTACCCTAGATAGTCATTTATTCCTCTTAGCCTTCTTTACAGACGTGCCACCCTGAGCTGGCGATCCACCTGTCTTCTGGGGAGGGGTGTTCTTTGTCTTTGACCTGGTCCGGGGAGGTTGCAACTCTTCCTCCTCCGATTGAGTCGTCTCCCCCTCTTCCGATTCCGGGTCCGTCTCGCTCAGTAGCCGTCGTCCCCTTGGTTTCGGAACAGTAAGATCGATGAGCTGGGACGGTGGCGGTGTCTGGAGAAAGGGCTGGAGCATGTGAGTGAAACTCACCGGATCCGTCCGAGCTGGATTCAACACCGTTCCGGGTAAAGGTGGTTCCCGGAAAGTAGAACCCACCGGTCTGTCGGGGAACAGATTTGCTACGGACGCAGTTCTTCCGGCTGGGACGCCTAAGACAACGTCTTTTACTGGAGTCGAGGCCGCAAACTGCTTTACCAGCGACCTCCTCTTCTGGGCCGATGCTGTTCCGGCGATTGTCTTGCTCTTTGCCGGAGAAGGCTGGTTCTGTGCCCCTCCTTCTTGGAGATCCTGACCCAGGTCAAAAAGGCCTTGGTCTAACCCCTCAAGCGGATCCAAGTTTCCCAATAGTTGCCGAACTTCCTTGAGCATTCCCTCAATCCGGACTTCAAAATCCACAAGGATGCTCACCACCTTTGATCCCGCCACGTGACCATCCTTCACCATGTGATTATTCCAGAGTGTAGCTCTGGCAAGAATATCCGTCGGATTGTCAAACAGACTTCTGACATTCCGGACCAGATCGAGGGCTTCTCCCTCCTTTGTTTCAGCGGCCATCCTCTCTTTCTCCGACCACGCAGCTTGTTCTCGAAACCGGTCCCGTTCTTGCTCCAAGGTCAGAATCCGGTCCTCCAGCTGCTTCACCGCTTCCGGATCTGGCCTTTCCGCCAACGCCACCAGGATTTGGGTTTCTTCCTTCACACCTAATTTCTCGCACATTTGCCGGATCAGCACCGACATCCGCTCATTCTGTGCCCGGGTAGCTATTAGCCATTTGATGGTGGCCTCTAGCTGATCCGTTTCCGGAAGCGGTTCTCGGGGCTTCTCTACCTCCTTGGCTTCTTGCTTCCCCCGCGCACCCCGATCAGTCGATTTCCGGCGCGTCCCTCTGTGAGCTCCCAATTTGTCACTTGGGACTCGTAGAATTATTTTTTTGGAAATTTGCAATTTAAATTTATAAAAGTATAGAAAAATCCATAAAAAGAGTGTAGAACCGAAATAGGGTTGTGTCATACCCATTATAGTATTTGGTCTAGATTTGTGTTTTTTACTTAGAATCCCCCAAACCTTGCCTAAAAATAGTATAGAAATAACGGAAAGGTTAGAGTTGGAGGATTCGAGTCACACAGCCCCAAAAGGGCTAAATCCCACCATGAATGTGGCGATTCATGGCTAGGTCGGTCCGAGGGATCCACAGCGAGGCCACTAGGTCGGGTCCTAGAGTTAGATTTAGAATTCTCCATTAGATCGACGAATTCCCAAAATCCCGATTGTTAGCATGCAGGAGCCACTCACGCAAGACCGGGCCCGTGGAGGAATCTATAGCCCAAGGATGGTGTTCTAGGGTGAATCCCATGCCAGGAATCCAACGGCGAAATCGGTTCGCCAAGATTCCTCCACCTACAGAAGATTCCCGCACCGTCGCTAATTCGAGGAGATGGCCAGTTTTGAATCTCCATTAACCAATCGTGCCAGGTACGGAAACACACCTGCACGTCTTTCATGCGACTCCCTGAAAGGTCACGTGAAAAATCCCGGCATCTTTCGACTTGCAGAAGAACCTTTTTCCAGGTGGTCAACCCTCCTAACCTCCAACGGGAATTTCTTGGAAATTACCCAGGTTACAATAAAATCTCACTAAAAATTAGACTAGCTTGTTTTATATTAATAATGCGCTCCGTGAAGTTTCACGACATTCCGATAGCGGCAAGTACCCAAACCGGCGAGATTCCTCGGGAATTAACCACGTGGCGGGGTCCCCACCACGTTGACCGGCATTCCGGGACCATACGATGGCGAAACGAAGTCAACCAAAAGTCCTTCCCGACTCTCTCGCACCTACCGGAGACCCTAGGCTATTCACATTTCTCAAAATAAGAGACCCCCAAGATTTAGGATTTTACCACGATTTGGTTTTTAAACTAAATTAGCCTACGATGGGTTTTTGGCCTCGGTACGGGGGGTAGAGGGATTCAGGACTAAACACGGCGATTTGGATCCAACGACGCAATCCGTTCGGCGATTGGAGCTAATCTCCAAAAGTTAGGATGTTGGTCCAGCATAGATGGTAGAAGTAGAAATTTAGGATGTAGGATGAAAATCTTTGAGGATGAGGATGAAAATCCTCGTTGATAAGGTTACCTTAGAACTTTAGAGAGAGGGGTGAGCCCTTGGGAAACCTATATAAGGGCCCCATTTCTCTCTCTAAAACACCCCCTCACTTTTGTTTGGGTCCGTGGGTCCAATTTGCTTTGGATATTTTGGCGTTTGAAGCCAAAAACCTCTATGGTGTTTTTGGAGCACTTTTTGCTCCGTTGTTGCTAGATTTCAAGCTTTGAAGGTCCTTAGGGGGTCCTTCTATCTTGCCTTGTGTACTTCTCGTGCGTTTGTTATACCTTTGTTATGAGTTAAGAGTCCTCGTTTCTCTCTTGTAGTTCCTTTGTGATCTAACGTGTGAGTTTAGGAGTCTTTTGGTGTCTTGTCCTAATCCTAAAGCCACCCCCCACCGTACCTTGGCGATGCCGCTTTGGAGGGCCTTTAGCTTGTGAAGTTGTGTGTCTTTACGTGTCCTAACCGTGTTGTTTCCCTCACTTGTGTATTCTCATCCTCTTCTAATCTTCCCCTTGTTGTGTGGACCCCCTCTCGGGACGGCGAAGCTTTGGCTTTGTCACGTATGTTCTTTAACTTTGTCTTTTCTACCTTCTTCTAATCTTCCCCTGGTTGTGTGGACCCCCCCTCGGGACGGCGAAGCTTTGGCTTTGTCACGTGTGTTCCTTAACTTTGTCTTTTCTACCTTCTTCTAATACTCCCCTTGTTGTGTGGACCCCCCCTTGGGACGGCGAAGCTTTGGCTTCGTCACGTGTATTCCTTAACTTTGTCTTGTCTACCTTCTTCTAGTATTCCCCTTGTTGTGTGAAACCCCCCCACGGCGGCGAAGCTTTGAACTAGTGACCACGTCAAGTCCTATAGTGTGTGTTAAAATAGTCTTAGACGGCGGAGCTTTGAACCGTGGAGTGTTACAAGTCCTAAAGTTGGTGTTAAAACCAATTTTACGGCGGAGCCTTGAACCTCCATAGCTTTAGATTCCAAAGTCTAGTTTCCAAAATCTTCTTGGAAAAGTCCAGAGTTTAGCTTCCAAGATTGGTCACGAGTTTCTAGGAAGAGAGTGACCATCCCGTAGCACTTAGCTTAAGTGACCGTTCTAAAAATTTGGGGCCTAACTCCCCAGACGGCGAAGCTTTGACCCTAGCCCTAACCCCTTACAAAAATCCATTTTAAGGTTGTATTAGTGGGTTCCCCTAAGGGAACCCGGTTGTGTGGATTTTTGTTGGAAGGATAGCTAAGTGCCCAGACCAGCATACAGCCAGCATACCGGGCCAGCATACCGGCCAGCATACAGCCAGCATACAGCCAGCCATACCGGACAGGCATACCAGACCAGCCGGCAGCCAGCCATACAGCCAGCCATACATCGGGCAGTCCGTTGACTGAACTGAACATCAACATCGGGACTGGTCGGTTGACTGAACTGAACATCAGCCATCGGGCCAGCTAACTGAACTAATTTCTGGATTTCCAGAACTAAACGGGACGATGCCCTGCGGGGCCCCAACCACCCTTTTTTTTTATTTTTTGATCTTCTAAAATCTGAAATTTTGAATCCAGTTGGGAAGAGGAAAAAAAACTCAACTTGGAACTTCAAAAACACAAGAGAAAGGGGGGGAGAAATAGAAGCTGCCGCTCCACGCGCCACCTGCACAAAAGCATCCGATCCTACCTGCATCACCACTCACACCTACACACAATGGAAGGAAATTAGGGAGAAGGATGTGTTATAGGAGTGGAAAAGAGAGAGATGATAAATAGTGCCTAGCTAGGAGATTAGGTAGGAAATCTAGAAGAACTCCTTGCAACCGTTGGGAGGAGGATTAGGATGACACAAAGCAAAGTTGCGTAAGAAGGTAGGAGGCTCATTAAAACTTCACGAAGTTTGAGACTAGAAGCGTAAGACCACCATCACTACGGTTGGTGGAATAGTTCAAGAGTAGAAGGAAGAAGAGGAGAGAAAGAAAAAGAGAAGGAAATGGAGGGAGAGGGTTAGACCATCATACTTGTAACGTTTTCTTTTCTACAACTTAAGCCGTGGGCCTTGAAAAAAATAAAATAAAATAAATAAAGACCACAACACAAAAATAAAAGAAGACAACCGCGAGTGGCCACCATGGAGCACAAGGACGCGCATGTGGACGGGGATGATGTCATTTCCGACACTAGCAGTAACGAGGTGGGTCATTAAACTAATCCTAGTCGTTTTTCCCTAATTAGCACTTATTTTCCTAATCAGCCCTTAGAGCGTGATTAGCATCCGAGATTAGCGTGAATTAGAAGTTTAGATTCAAAAGTTGATAGATTAGGAATAGAGGTTTCCGAAAACATCTTATAATTAAGATTTGACCGTAAACTGACCGCGTTAGGCTAAGTTAAGCGGTAGGGGGTAGAACGGAGGAATTTTAATTTAAAGGGAACCACAAGAAACAATGGACGGAAATTAGTATTAGATTAGAGGGATGATTTAGGATTAAAAATTAAAGATCAAATAGCAAGTTAAAAACCTAGGATTAAATTAAGATTTTAATTAGGGAAGTTAAAATTCAAAGGTCGAAAGTTGGAGTTAACTTTGGGAAGTAAAAAGTAGAATAGGAAATAGAGGTCAAAAGTAGAATCCACTTAGGAAGTAGATTGTTGAGTTCAAAATAGAGTAAAAATTAGAAGTCAAAACCCTAGAGTTAAAAGTTGGAATTAAATTTAGGAGGATAACATTTAGAGCTAATCTTGGATTAAAACGATAGGATTAAATTTGGAAGTAGAAGTCAAAAGTCAACAGTCAAAAGTTTAGATTAAACTTAAAGGTTAAATTTTAGTGTCAATTAGGGGAGTAAAAAGTGAGAGTAAAAAGCTAAAAGTAGAAGTTAAAATTTAGACGTAGAAGTAAAATTTTAGAGTTAGTAGAAATCTAGAGTCAAAGTGAAAACTTAGAGTCAAACCTAGAGGTTAAAATTGGGGATTGATTTTAGAAGTAAAAATTTAGGATTAAAAGTAAAAAACCTAGAGTTAAATTAGGAGTAAAAAATCTGCAGTAAAAAGTGAAAAGTTAGAGTTAACTTTAGAGGGTAAATCTTAGAGTAGTTTAGAGATAATGACATTGAATTAGAAGTGAAACTTAGAATTACCCTAGAAGGTTAAAACTTGGAAGTTAGGAGTCGAAGTTGATTTAGAAGTAAAAACTTAGAGTTAAAAGTTAAACCTAGGGTTAAATTCCGAGGATAAATTTCAGAGTTAAATTAGGAGTAAAAACCTAGAGTTTCATTTAGAAGTTGAAGATTAGAGTAAGAGTTAAACTTTAGAGTTAGTCTTTAGAGTAGAACTTCTAGGTGGAGTCTTAAAATCCCACGATAGTCTTAGAGGTTCATGGAAGGAACATAGGGGTTCCTCTTTTTACATAGTTAGGGACGTTAGAAATGACGCCAACTACTCAGTCTACCCTCGACATAGGATAGATAGTTAGGGAATTAGAATTTTACCATTACCCCTGAGCATTGCAGTTACCTTGTGAGTTACTACATGCATTCTAATTATTCGCTGCCATCCACGACACTTAGGAAACGTTAGCAAAAAATATCCATTGCTTGGAAGGCACAGTGGACCGCGCTCACATCACCCCCATATATTAAAAAATGTGGATAAAGGCATAGAACCTGGTCGGTGTTCGCTCGATTACCAAGGGTGGGTAATCCAGCGCCCACACCCTCCAACGTTTGGTGATGCCTGCTCCGGTTCTGGTTCCTCTTCTTCCGGCTCGAGCTCATCCGGTTCATCTTCCGCGGGAAGTCCATACCTCAACAAATTCTCGCCCTTCCGGTATATGGTCATTTCCGGTCCGCCCAGTGCATCCTCGGAGTGATACAGATGGAAAAGATAGGGGCTAATCGGACTTGACTTCTTGTTTGCGATATTGACCGCTAACTTTTCCACTACGGAGTGAATGATCACTCCCCAGCTGACCGGCCTGGGAGCCGGATTCTCTCTATCTCCCAGCGCTCCGAAAATAGTGTTTGCCACGGTCATTGTAATCCGGGTGGGCTTTTCCGGATACAAGATAGGGATGAGGAATGCTAACAACTGCCCATCCCGGGGACTCTTACAATCACTCTCGGTGTTCCCTTCCTTGGAATCCGCATGACTCCGGAATACCTCCACGGCGTAAGTGTCCGTCCGGGACGCCATTCCGGAACCCCTGCTCGGCGTAAAGTATGCCTTTGCCCACAACTCTGGAGTCCAGGCCCTAGATCAACCCCTAATCGTTAAATCGAACTGATTACCCACTCCGGAAACCAGCTCGTTAATCATCTCTTCACTCCGGACGTTCCATGGACGTTTTACCAATCCTAAGCACCCCATGATTTCTAGGTCTTCTTCTAATTCCTTCAGGCGCTCCGGATCCGATGGGACAACCGGACGTACGCCCCGGGCTGTCACTACCGACCTCCGGGATCGACTCGCTTCCGCCATCTCACCGACTGCTAGGACAATTCGGTGCAATCGGCACCTTCCTCCCTTTCTCTCCCTAACACGCCCTAACTCACCACTCTTTCTCTCTTCTAACGCACCGTGGAAGAGCACGGGTAAAAAAGACTGAATGAGGCTGGCGGTGGGGTTTAAGTACCTGTCGGAACCCTAAGTTCCCGCCACCAAAAACGTTCCCGTAAGTTCCCTAGCCGGAACCTAGGCGGTAGGTCCCTACGATCCGGAACTTTCCGGAACTTTCCGGCTACGGTTTCCGGTAGACTGCGTAACCTATTTAGAGTTTTATCCTTTCTACCTAGAAACTAATTTCTATTTCTAATATATAAGCCCTAACTTTGTATTTAAATGCAAGAATTGAAAAAGTTCTGCTATTTTTACCTCCACTAAATTGTTAATTGGGACTTTCCAGATGATACGTACTCCCACGTGACCCCATTTTCAAATGTGAGCATCCTCGCGAACATCATCGTCCTCTTCTTCTGAATCCGGATCTGCTTCGTACTTCTTGACCCGGTTTTTATTAACCCTTGTGTCAAACCATACGCCTTGCAGATTCGTCAACTGTAAGGATCCGTTTGAGTAGATAGACTCTACCCTATACGGCCCCATCCATCTAGTGTGAAACTTACCCGGAAAATTCCGGTAGCGACTGTCGTAGAGTAAAACCAGGCCACCTACCTTGACTCCGTGTTCCTTTGGGAGTTTCCGGTCATGGTCTTCCTTTCTTTTGGCTTGCACCTCCTTATTTTGTTCCAGCGCTACTTCACGAGCTTCCTCCAGATCTTCGATAGCCATCAGTCGAATTTCCGGATCGCAATTCCGGATTGCAGTTCGGGATGCCATGATCCGGTGTGTTTCGACTTCCAGCTCAATGCCATGAACAGCCGTCTGTCCAAACACTAGGAAGAAGGGACTCCTTCCGGTTGTGCTTTTGTCTGATGTATTATAGGCATGGACGGCTGATGGGAGCTTCAAGTCCCAATCCGTCTTGTTTTCGGAAATCGTTTTGTGTAAAGCTTTTTCCACAATGCCGTTGGCCCGTTCCGTCAATCCGTTCGCCCTAGGATTGTAAGGTGTGGTCTTCCGGTGCTTGATCAGGTACCGATCCGTAATGTTTTGGATGACGTCATTGAGGAAATGCAGTCCCCTGTCACTGACCAACTCCAACGGATGCCCAAATCGCATCATGATTTCCGTAAATAGGAAAGAAGCGGCCGTTTTGGCTGAACTATGCCGGGTCGGACGAGCTTCTACCCATTTAGAGGCATAATCCGTGGCTAGGATTATGTATCTCTTCTTCCTGGCGCTCACCGGAGAAATGGGACCTATAAAGTCAATCCCCCATTTCTCAAATGGAGCTAACGGAATGATAGGGGTTAGTGGCCAATGGTTCCGGAAGGAGGGCGCTCCCGTCCGTTGACATTGGTCACAACTCCCAACATACGCTTTGACATCGCGTATCAAATACGGCCACCAGTATCCGGCGTTCCGGATTCGGTTTACCGTAGTCATGGTGGCGAAATGACCTCCAGATAGTCCGGAATGTAAGGCTCTCATCACCTTCTTCCATTCCTTGGCCTCCAAGCACCTTCTGAGTTTGTCATCTGCCCCCATTTTGAACAAGGTTCCCTTAATCAATGAGTAAGGAGCCACCTTTTTCTGGAAGACGCTCTTCTCTTCTCGATTCAGCCCCTCCGGATATCGTTGTTCTGTTAGATACGTAATGATATCCCGAAAGTCTGAAGAGTCTCCCTCTTCTAAATGGAAGACCATTTCCTCCTCCTTTTCCGGAAACTCATCCGAGAAATCGGCGGAAATGTCTCCCAGTGCACTAGTTCCTCTCTGTCTTGATAAGAAGTCGGCATTCGCATTGGATTTTCCGGATTTGACTAATACCTCGTAATTGAACTCCTGAAGCAACAGTACCCATCTTGCGATTCGTCCGGAAAGATCCGGTTTGTTGACCAGGTACTTCAGAGAGTCGTGATCCGTATGGAATACGATCCGGTATCCGAGCAAGTAATGCCGGAATTTCTTGCAAGCATAAAGCACTGCCAAGGCTTCCCTTTCAGTGGTGGTGTACTTCCGTTCCGCCAAACTCATTTGCCGGCTTGAATAGTACAATGGGCACTCCCGTTGGTTTTCGTCATATTGCCAAAGAATGGCCCCTAGGCACCATCCGGAAGCGTCCAAGGTTACATGAAAATCCTTGGACCAATCCGGTGAAGACAAGATTGGAGCTTTTACCAAAGCTGTCTTCAAGCTTTCGAACGCTTGCTGTCTTTCCGGATTCCAAGTAAAATCCGTATCCTTTTTCAACAGTTCCGTTAAAGGAATCGCTTTCCGGGCGTATCCTTCAATGAAACGTCGATAGTACCCCACGCATCCAAGAAAACCACGGATCTCCTGTACACAAGTTGGAGGGGCTAAGGCAATCATAGCTTTAACTTTATCTATGTCGACCTCTAAGCCTTTCCAGCTTACTACGTGTCCGAGCAAAATTCCGGATTGCATACCGAAAAAATATTTTCCCGGATGTAGTTTAAGGTTCGTCTTCCTACATCTTTGAAATGTTTTTCGTAAGTACTCAAGATGATCCGTCCGGGACTAGAATACTGCAAAGTCATCGATGAATACTTCCAAGAAATACCTAAGGAAGTCTCAAAAAATATCCATCATGAGTCGCTGAAACGTTCCCGGAGCATTGCATAACCCAAACGGCATCCGGGTGAAAGCAAAAGTTCCCCATTCTGTCGTAAAGGTAGTTTTTAGTTGATCTATCAACCGGATGAAGACTTGATTATACCCTGAGAATCCGTCCAGGAAACTATAGCACTCGTTTCCGGAAACATGATCTAAGATAATATCAGTAAAAGGTAGAGGAAAGTAGTCTTTCCGGGTAGCTGTATTCAACTTCCGGAAATCCTGACATACCCGGATCTTGACCTTCCCTTCCGGTCCCGCCTTCTTTAGTACGACTACGACTGGGAAAACCCATTCCGAGTTGTGGACTGGATATATGAATCCGGCCTCCAACAAGGCGTCAATCTCCTCTTTCACCATGATTGAGTATCTGGGATTCAGCCGGTACTGGCGCTGTCGAATCGGAACTGCTCCTTCCGTGAGGTCGATCCGGTGCTCTCCTAGTTCCGCCGGAATGCCTGTTAAGTTGGATGCTACCCAGGCGAACACATCCATATAATCTTTGAGAAGGGTGGTGTACTCCTTCTTTTCCGATTCCGTCATGGAGTTGCTGAGAAAGAAGGACTTTCCGGAAACAACTTCGACCTTGTCATAATCCGAAGGACTTACGACAGTCTTGATCCTTTCCGGAGTAGCCTCTTCTGCTCCCTCGTGAATGTCACTCCATGGGATTTCCGGATCCTGTCCGTTTAAACCAATGGACGGAATGCTACCGTCCATGATCTGCTGTCTAATCCATCCAAAGGAAAGTGGCACATCCACTTCTCCCATGGATCGATCTTCTTGTGGAACAATGTTCCCTTCATCAATCGGCTCCTCTGCTCCGATTTCTACCATCGGTTCCGGAAACTCAAAATCAGTTTCCGTAGCCGACGTAAAATAGCTGGGGACTGAATCTGAATCTTCCGGATCTGACCAATCCGTGGTGTATCCATCTGACTCGCTGGTTTCTCCAAGATGCTCCACACGTTTCCAGGGAATCCGGATTGCTGGTTTCCCAATCACGAATTCCTTGGCTCCCCAATCCGCTAAGACTCTGGCTGCATACAGCCATGGTCTTCCAAGCAACATGGGGAAGGGTTTTCCCTGATTGACCCGAATAATCACATAGTTTAGGAGGTAGGTAACCGTACCTATCCGGGTAGGAACTTGTGATAGCCTTCCTACCGGATGCACACGAGACTGATCCGCCATCCGGAGTACTTGGTCGGTGGCTTGGAAGGACGTATATCCAAAGTCAAATGCTGTTTCTTCCAACATCAAGTTGACTCCGGACCCTCCATCGACCGGTACTGCAGGTATCATGCATCCTCCTACTTCAACTTCCAATTCAGGTGCTCCGTAATCCTCCACTTGGAAAAAGTTGACAGCAACCGA
Source organism: Pseudisothecium myosuroides (assembly GCA_951799445.1). Lineage (NCBI taxonomy): Eukaryota > Viridiplantae > Streptophyta > Bryopsida > Hypnales > Lembophyllaceae > Pseudisothecium > Pseudisothecium myosuroides. The sequence goes on from OX637291.1 coordinate 28,331,923, forward strand.
AGGTAACTTTAGTCTTCTTCTCCGTTTCTTGGTCCAGGCCTCCCGGATCATCTTCTGGTAATTGGCGTTGTCGTGCAGAAGCTGCCCAATGGTGACATTGGCCTTTTGATCTTTGATATCTTGCAGGATACTCGTCCACCTTGAGTTCCGGATTGATCACAACTGGAACCTCATCAAATGTGACTTTTCTCGGAATAGTTTCCGGGATTACTACGGAATCTCTCAGACTCGTCCTGATTTGATCACTAATATCGATAGAAAGGGGGCGGCGAGCCACCCCTTTTTCTAAATCTACTACGGGGTGTAGTACTGGCTGAACTTCTGAGCGATCAAAATCGCTCGAATCCGGTACCTCGTGCAGAGTACCTAATCCGGATTTTTCTTTCCGTTTCTTCTCTCTTTTCCTACGTTTTTCATCCCGGTTCTTGGTGGAACTCCGGGTCTCTACTCTATGAACTACTTCTACTTGTTTCTCCGGAAGTTCCACCCTTGGTTGTCATTTATCCGGATTCTCGATTCCGGTCTTAGAACCATAATTGAGTCCGGTTTGATCCCGAGGTGGAACTTCTACTTGTTTGTAAATGGTTCTAGCCTGCTGCGGGCTAGGGCAATCACGAAGTCCGTGCCGGTACTCTCCACAATTTTGACAAGGTAGAACAAGGGGTGCTCCTTGACCAAGCCCTTTGTGAAGACAAGTGTTGGCGTAATGCTCAGGACTACCACAAATGAAACAAGTTCCGGGAGGAAACCTGGAAGGTGGAAAGTTACCTGGACTAGATGTGCCTGCTCCGGGTCGTGGAAACACGTTGGTCCGGATCAGTTGCTGAGGTGCCCTTCCTCTTCCGTAACCCGTTTGGACTTGGAATACCGGATTGACTTCCTCCTCGTATTCTTCCTCCGGTAGGGTGTAGTAAACTCCCTCCTCATCCACATAGTGGATCTGCTTCTGGGGTCCTTGAGGACATTCGCTTGCGAAATGGCCGGGTCGTCCGCACCTTGGACACCAGACATTCGTCCGTGTTGTTGGTACGATCCGTCTCGGCTTCCGGTTTTCCGCGATGTTGACTTTGATGGCGTCCAACGTCTCCTGGAGGTTCTTCATGAATTTCTTGGAGTCCTCTTCTTCCACCTTGACTTTGATCACTTTCTTACCGCGGTCCGTCTTCTCATCCCGACCTCGTGAAGACCGTCTACTTGACGTTTCTTGTTCAGCTCCGGAACTCTCCGTGTTGCTGGTCGACGCTTCTGATCCGGTTCCGGAACTTGGAGATTCCGAATCGGAATACTTCCGTCTCCTTCTCTCCTTCTTCTGATGCTTCTTGCTCCGGTTCTCTCTTCTTTCGCTCTTCTTGATGGATCTTCTTAGTGACTGGGCGGAGTTTTCGTAATTCTGGGCTGTCTCCATAGCTTCTCGTAACGTGGCGGGTCGAGCCTGCCGGATTTGGAATCCCATTTCTTCCGGAAATCCTGCCACATACCACTCTACTTGTATGCTAGGGAACACATCCGTTGTCAGTTTCTTCATCAACGCTTTCACTCTCTGGCCATACTTTCTGACTGACTCAGTTGATCGCATTGATATTTTACTCAACCTTCCTAGAGCTCTAGCCTCCCCTCCGACTTCCCGGAATGTCCGAAGAAACGCATCCGTAAGATCCTCCCAGTTATTCCGGATAATTTCCGGAACATCCTGATACCACTTCAACGCTTCCCCTTTCAGTAATCCTTGGAAGACACGCTTCCCCTTTCAGTAATCCTTGGAAGACACGCTTCCCCTTTCAGTAATCTTCTTGGTTGGCTACGGCGGTGGCCTCAAACTCTCCCATCCAGTCATCCACATCCGTAGTACCATCGCCCGTAAATTTACTATATTTTAGGCGTGTGGATGTCACCATCGGTTCTGCTTCGTCAGAGGATATCTCCTCTTCTGAATCTACCGGCGTGGGTTCTCTATCCGGTTCCGGTTCTATATTATCCGGATTCGCAACTGGTTCCGGATTGGTGGGACTTGGGGTTTCACTAAGATTTCGCCTAGCAACATGTACCAAATCTTCTTCTGATTCTGACGCTGAAATAGATCCGGAACCTCTACCAAAACTAGGGATTCCGTGTACTACCGGTCTTCTAGCAGCAGCCTCTTCTAATCTTCCAGAACGTCTTCCGGTTGGAATTCCTCTCTGAGGTCTACTCATGAAGTACGAGGTAGGTACTCTTTCAAGATCTACTTCATCAATTTGAGGATACAGATCCACACTGCTAACTCGTATATCAACTCCTGTTCTTTTTGACTAAAGGTCTCTTTACAAATTTTCTAATTTCAGAACAATCTATCAGAATCCCCGGCAGCGGCGCCAAAAGTGTCGTACGCGTAATCTAGGTGTAAGTATCTTTAACCACAAAAACGTGCTAAGATGACACAAGTTATCGTCCCAGGAGATTCCAGACGTTGCTTCAAAATTAGTTTCTCGAGACCTCTAAGTTTCCGGACTTTGACCACCTTGAGAGGGGTCCTTTCAACACACAAACACTTTTCCGGAACTACTTCCTTTCCGGATTCTCTTCCGGATCCGGCTCTATCCAATCTTCCGGTTCCGTCTTTTTAACAAGTTAGTTTTCAATACCTCTGTTTTACCCTCAGAGGGTTCCTCACTTGCTCTTTCCGAGGGGTAGGGAACTGCACCACTCCGTATCTGACATAAACATAAAACAAAACACAACCCAAGAATAGATCTAGTTGAGTAAACAGGGTGGCATCCTCACAACATCCCGGATGGCCTATCCGGAAAGCTGGTCACACAGGGTAGCGTTAGGTCCTCCTTACTACAACGACGGATACCAGACTTCCGGAACTAAGGGAATGACTTCCTAGCTCTCGACCGCTCATGAGGTTGACTAGCCTTCCGGATGGGTGGAAATATTCCTCTGGCGGTTGCCTATCTCCGCACGGAACCGCCCCTGCGAATTCCGGACTAGCTTCCGGACCACTCCTTGGTCTCCACCGGATTACCGTACCAGCGTTTTAAAGGCGCCACTTTCTCACTGCGCAAGTCTAAAAAAACTCATCTGCAAGACACACTTAGCCTAATCCGGCAGTCCACGAATCCGGACTCCTCCCCCTTGCACACTCTCACTTACACATCCACACAAGTGACTATAGACGCGATACGCAAGAGAATAATCCAACGAGTGCTTTCCTGAATGCTTCAGATTAAATGAACAAGGAAAAAGGAATGACAGGCCAACAAACCGGCCTGCCCTTAAAAACCCACAAAAAGGCAGCCCAAACGGCCACCAGAAAAACCGGCCAACGGCCAACTAAAAAGCAAAAAGGCAACGCCCCTGAAGACCGGTCCGGGAAAACTGCAAAACCGTTTAACTCCTAAAAGTCCGGAACTACTGGACCCATATCCGGAAAATCCGGTTCCGGAATTACCATCCTGGTAAGAATCCTAACTATAATTACTGCTACCCTAGATAGTCATTTATTCCTCTTAGCCTTCTTTACAGACGTGCCACCTTGAGCTGGCGATCCACCTGTCTTCTGGGGAGGGGTGTTCTTCGTCTTTGACCTGGTCCGGGGAGGCTGCAACTCTTCCTCCTCCGATTGAGTCGTCTCCCCCTCTTCCGATTCCGGGTCCGTCTCGCTCAGTAGCCGTCGTCCCCTTGGTTTCGGAACAGTAAGATCGATGAGCTGGGACGGTGGCGGTGTCTGGAGAAAGGGCTGGAGCATGTGAGTGAAACTCACCGGATCCGTCCGGGCTGGATTCAACACCGTTCCGGGTAAAGGTGGTTCCCGGAAAGTAGAACCCACCGGTCTATCGGGGAACAGATTTGCTACGGACGCAGTTCTTCCGGCTAGGACGCCTAAGACAACGTCTTTTACTGGAGTCGAGGCCGCAAACTGCTTTACCAGCGACCTCCTCTTCTGGGCCGATGCTATTCCGGCGATTGTCTTGCTCTTTGCCGGAGAAGGCTGGTTCTGTGCCCCTCCTTCTTGGAGATCCTGACCCAGGTCAAAAAGGCCTTGGTCTAACCCCTCAAGCGGATCCAAGTTTCCCAACAGTTGCCGGACTTCCTTGAGCATTCCCTCAATCCGGACTTCAAAATCCACAAGGATGCTCACCACCTTTGATCCCGCCACGTGACCATCCTTCACCATATGATTATTCCAGAGTGTAGCTCTGGCAAGAATATCCGCCGGATTGTCAAACAGACTTCTGACATTCCGGACCAGATCGAGGGCTTCTCCCTCCTTTGTTTCAGCGGCCATCCTCTCTTTCTCCGACCACGCAGCTTGTTCTCGAAACCGGTCCCGTTCTTGCTCCAAAGTCAGAATCCGGTCCTCCAGCTGCTTCACCGCTTCCGGATCTGGCCTTTCCGCCAATGCCACCAGGATTTGGGTTTCTTCCTTCACACCTAATTTCTCGCACATTTGCCGGATCAGCGCCGACATCCGCTCATTCTGTGCCCGGGTAGCTAACAGCCATTTGATGGTGGCCTCTAGCTGATCCGTTTCCGGAAGCGGTTCTCGGGGCTTCTCTACCTCCTTGGCTTCTTGCTTCCCCCGCGCACCCCGATCAGTCGATTTCCGGCGCGTCCCTCCAACGTTTGGTGATGCCTGCTCCGGTTCTGGTTCCTCTTCTTCCGGCTCGAGCTCATCCGGTTCATCTTCCGCGGGAAGTCCATACCTCAACAAATTCTCACCCTTCCGGTATATGGTCATTTTCGGTCCGCCCAGTGCATCCTCGGAGTGATACAGATGAAAAAGATAGGGGCTAATCGGACTTGACTTCTTGTTTGCGATATTGACCGCTAACTTTTCCACTACGGAGTGAATGATCACTCCCCAGCTGACCGGCCTGGGAGCCAGATTCTCTCTATCTCCCAGCGCTCCGAAAATAGTGTTTGCCATGGTCATTGTAATCCGGGTGGGCTTTTCCGGATACAAGATAGGGATGAGGAATGCTAACAACTGCCCATCCCGGGGACTCTTACAATCACTCGCGGTGTTCCCTTCCTTGGAATCCGCATGATTCCGGAATACCTCCACGGCGTAAGTGTCCGTCCGGGACGCCATTCCGGAACCCCTGCTCGGCGTAAAGTATGCCTTCGCCCACAACTCTAGAGTCCAGGCCCTAGATCGACCCCTAATCGTTAAATCGAACTGATTACCCACTCCGGAAACCAGCTCGTCAATCATCTCTTCACTCCGGACGTTCCATGGACGTTTTACCAATCCTAAGCACCCCATGATTTTTAGGTCTTCTTCTAATTCCTTCAGGCGCTCCGGATCCGATGGGACAACCGGACGTACGCCCCGGGCTGTCACTACCGACCTCCGGGATCGACTCGCTTCCGCCATCTCACCGACTGCTAGGACAATCCGGTGCAATCGGCACCTTCCTCCCTTTCTCTCCCTAACACGCCCTAACTCACCACTCTTTCTCTCTTCTAACGCACCGTGGAAGAGCACGGGTAAAAGAGACTGAATGAGGCTGGCGGTGGGGTTTAAGTACCTGTCGGAACCCTAAGTTCCCGCCGCCAAAAACGTTCCCGTAAGTTCGCTAGCCGGAACCTAGGCGGTAGGTCCCTACAATCCGGAACTTTCCGGAACTTTCCGGCTACGGTTTCCGGTAGACTGCGTAACCTATTTAGAGTTTTATCCTTTCTACCTAGAAACTAATTTCTATTTCTAATATATAAGCCCTAACTTTGTATTTAAATGCAAGAATTGAAAAAGTTCTGTTATTTTTACCTCCACTAAATTGTTAATTGGGACTTTCCGGATGATACGTACTCCCACACTCTTCATCCAGTCATCCCATGCCACGGAGGTCCAAGACCCCATGACATCTTCCTCGGAGTCGTATGACCTCAGGTACGCCCGAGCCTCCGGCTTCTTGTACTTCCCCTTGCTCCTGAGGAACACCTTGAAAAATTCCGCAGCATAAGGCGACAGCTCCTCGCATTTCTTGTTCTTGGTCGATGGCCTCTTCACCTGGGAAAAGAACTCTTCCTTGGGACCAGTCAGGAGCAGCTGCTTGGTGGCCTGCGTGATGTTGTACTTTTTCTTGAAGGTCTTCTACGCCTCGCGACGGTATGTGCCTTTTCCTCCGAAGAATCCCAGACTACGCTTCTCAAGCGAGAGAAACTTCTTCACAGCCCATTTCCTCTTGACTCTCTCCAGCCACTGCCCCGAGCTGTAGCAATCGGGAATGACTCCCGGGACCTTTTCACTGTCACCTTCGGATACGGAAGGGTCTTGTTCGGCGTTCTGTTGAGGAGGTGCAGAGCAAGTCTCTTCAGATCGTTCTCAGGGGTGTTTCCCATCCACTTGAAAAACTCGCGGGAGAATGCACCGTCCTTCTCTTGGTCCCAGACCTTCGTATCCTTCATCGGCTTCAGAGACTCCGGATCAATGAGAAGCCCTTCTGTATGCTTCGAAATAACCTCCTTCCACAAGTTGTGGACCTCATTGGATGCGGTGATAAGCTTGATCTCGTTGTGGATGTCGAGTTTCTCAAGCTGTGCTCTATTCATTGCGTCTTGGTTTTTCTTGACGTCAATCATGGCAAAGCAAAGTTTCATGGCGTCTTGAAATTCCTGCACACAAGTCAAGAATGTCAAAAATCAGGCCTCCTAAAGATTCAACTCGCATCGACTTGAATCAGACAGACGCGGAATCGTCTCGGGGCTTTAGTAGGAAAGAACAGTTCAAGTCGAATCGAGTAGAACGAGGTGCTTACATTCCACTTCAAAGTCGAAGCCACATCCGTCGTGGACTTAGGGTCTTTCCTGACGGTCGAGCCAACCTCCGTGGGCTCCTTTGGTGGAGGTGGCCTGTTCAGGCTAATCCACACATTTCTGGCACTGAGGATATTGCTCGTCCAGGTCGGTTGGTAATTCTGGAAGTGGTTCACTCGGTTATACCACGCTGATATTTTGCGAATAATCTTCGCGTCCTTGTTCCACACAACGTAGCACTCCCAGGTCTTAAATTTCTCGAATTTAGCCTCGTATCCTGGAAGGTTTCTCATCCTCTTAGCAGCCTCCACGCTATGTTGCCCGTTAATCATCAAAAATTTCCCCGAGGCAACATCCTTGAATTCCCCGGGACGCTTAGTCAGGCCCTAAGGCATCGCGCAAAGCGTCATTTTCTTTCTTGGGTCGGGCATCTCCAGATAAAACTGTAGAGCTGACTTAATGCCCTTCTCCTCGAGACATCAGACGTTCAGCTCTGCTGGTGGACTCTTGAGTTGGTCGATCAAGATTTCTTGGGACTTCTCAACCCCGTCAATATACGAGTCTGTACATAGAGACCAGTAGTCCTCATAAATTTTTCTGGACTCCTCGTAGTTCACCTCGACACAACTGCCCTGCGTGTCTTTGGGAATGTCTGTGAGCGCGGAGACCATGCTCTCTTCCTCCAGTTCCTTTGCCCTCTCCTCTGCATCAGCCTTGGCCTGCAGCTTCTTCCCTTTCACTGGAGTTTTATTGCGCGCTCCCCTCGCGTCGACAGCAGTGGACTTTCACTTTGTCCAGCTCTTTTGCGTCTCTGCTGTGTCCAGGACAAGCGAACCGTGACTTGCTCCCCCTGGTGTATACTCCGTGGAAATCGCCATCGGCGCCAATTTCGTCTTGTTCTCCTTTAATTTGTCCCTCTCATTCTCGAAACCTTTCAAAAGGTATTTGAGTCAAGACAGGAGGACCTTATGAGATAGGGGTCCTCCGTCCTTGCTGACCCACCTTTTGTTCTCAATGTTATTAATGAGGTTCGAGTAAACCCCCTTGTATGCCGTGTTCTCAAGGCTTCTGCTGGTCATGGAGACCGAGTAGATATTGTCCTTGGAGGGAACTATGTAGGAGAACACATACTCCTCTTTATGGTCGGGGTCGACCGTCTTGCACGATACTATAAACATGTTGTCCGGACCGGTCTTGAATTCGGTCACAGACTCGAACAAGGACACCAGAAGTGTTTCCGGGCAGTTGTTATATTTTGTTTTGAAGCTTAGGTGGCCGGAAGTTGGTGTGAGATTGACGCTCTAGCACTCTACTCTTTTGGGCTCCTTCCACGTCCAGCACTCGCCGAGTATGAGGTCATCACCATAGTCCTCCGCGTCCTCGTCCCCTTCAATGAGGAAGGGCCTGAAGTTCACGTGCAGTTTTGTCTTCTGCTCTTCCATACCTGCACACGAAGAGCTCTTTCTTAGAATCAAGTCGACTCGAGTTAAACGAGTAGCTAGATGTCCTTAGCGAGATCATCTTGATCTAATACTGGTGATCTACCTGAGTTGGCTTATAGGTTTCCCGTTCAAGTCGAGCCGACATGAACACTTTATGGGGCCCTCTTTTTTTTTTCCTATTTTGAGTCGTTCAACTCGGGTCGAGTTAAACGCTTAGTTCAATGTCGTTGGCTATATCTTCGTGAACGTATATCTGCTGCCTAGTAATGACGCCTAGCTATGTACAATTCATGTTATTCCTACGTGATTGCTCTATTGGACATTCAGTTTTCTGAGTTGGTTCCTCAGGGGGGGCACCTAGTATTTTACTACAAACCACGTGCGAACAAGTGGTTTCTAATTAAATATAATTTCAACTTAAAATTTTGAGGGTTGCTTAATAATGACTATAGGTTTCTATTGCCAAAATTTCAAACTAAAATAATAGTTGAAATGATTTGTACAAGAGGTTGAAAATGGCCTAAAACGGCATGTTTTTTAACTCAAATATTTATAGAGATCACATTGAGATGACCATTGCATCAATACTCAACTCAAAATGAACTTTCAATAGAGAGCTATTTTTAGGAATTTTTTGTTCATTTTTTAGACAATTTTTTAGGATATAATATAGGGTTGTGAAAGTTATTTTTCAGTTGTACAGTGTATCTAATTACTTCAAAAATTTGCAACTAATTATCATTAACAAATAAAAATATCAATAATTCAAAACATAAACTTTTGAAGTAGGAAAATCTAGTCATATTTTTTTTATTTCATTTTATTTAAATTTTAGGATATAATATAGGGGGTCCAAAGTTTTGTTCGCACGTGTTTTCTAATGGACACTCTAAGTGACCCCCCCGAGGTTGGTTCACAGGTTTCAGATACCTTCTGAAGTAGTATCTATTCCATGAGAGAGGGACATGTTCAACTCGATTCGAGTTAATCTGGCTTACAGGTTATGTGGTCTACGTTTGCCAGGAATGTCATAAACCGCCATTCTTTTTGGTCGGTCAACTCGATTCGAGTTGAGTCTCTAACTCGAGGTTTGTTATGCTGCCGGTTTTGGGTTTCGGTGATCGTGTTCAACTCGTATCGATTTGAACTTCAGCTGACTATTGTGTCCAGAGTTGGGAGTGTGAGGTACTAGCATCGGCCAGACTGGTTAGGCATTCAACTCGACTCGAGTTGAATGGGAATCTATTATCTGCATTTGGTTTGGGTTAGCGGGAGTCCTTTCTTCCTATTCAACTCGACTCGACTTGAATCGAGTGCCTGGCATCGTTCTTGGGTTTATTTTTATCTATAATGGTTCAAGTCGATGCGAGTTGAATTAGCTAATTTTCATGCTTCTCTCAGCTTGTTTCTAGCTATTCAGGTGTGGTTTTGAGTTGAACTGTCTTCGAGTTGAAGTGGGTTCGAGTTAAAGTGACTTCATCTCTCTGGTTTGGGTTTATGTGGCGCTGGTTCTTGTAATGTCTAATATGCCACTGTCAATCCGACAAAATGCATGAATTGTTGCATTTGCAATCAAGAAACAGGAAAGGAACACTCACAATCCCACAGTAACAAAACGAACCTAAAATGGAGATGAAGCCGCCTGCTGAGCCTTCCTGTGACAGAATTCGCACCCTAAACCCCAAACTGCTGTCCGCAACCTGCAAAAGAATGCCACATTCTACTCACAAACAAGGAAAGCATTGTGCTTACAGAATACAAATCATAGACATTAACAGGGACATCAGTTGTGCTAAGCATTCATAGTAAAATCAATTGTACTAAGCATTCATCGGCTTTCATAAACATTCACTCATACGAAATCTGTAAACCCTGAACCCTCGTGATGAAAATCAGACCCTAAACTCAAAGTTGCAGGTGAAGCAAAAAACAGGAAAACAAAAACAATGAAGCCAAGAAAACTGGAAAAAACGAAACAACAATCGATTCAAAACAAACAAGCAAGGAGGTACGAGTTTTGACGAACCTGTCAACCCAAGTAGGGGCTGGAAATCCCTGGTGACCTCGCAACGCACTCAGAGCATGCCACAGATGCTGCCGACCTTGGATCACGGGCGCAGAAGCACCGTCGCCGCAGCCAAAATCTCTGCCTTCTGACCCTCTCTCGCAACAGCACGAATGCTCAAAGCCTTCGCTCCCAGATGGGCAGCTCGTCCAACAACCGACGACCCTAAAGCGCTCACCAAAACAATCGAATCGGAAGCCAAAAACGAGGTGCAACAAAGAAAAACTGAGGGAACAAGAGACAAAAGCAAAAAAAGTCGGCGTGCCAGGTAGGGTTACAAAATGAGAGAGACGACCGGGACGTCCGTGGTCATAGGGCCAGGCTCGGTTTTAGGCTAAGCGTGGCTTTAGGATTTTTGGGCGACTTCAGGGTTTTTTGGGTGGCTTTAGGGTTTAGTGGGCGGCTTTAGGGTAATTCTATCTATACGGTTAGATCTACTATTGCTATCACCAATCTTTTTCTATAAATTTTTATAAGAAAATTTCAGAATTCCTTCTAAATTCAATTACAAGTAAAATATTATCATTTTTTGAGTAAAACTTGTTGGAATGGATTTGAAATAAGGTTCTCTTCATATGGTGATTTTCTGAAATTTTTGTGACCTTTACATCTTTGACCTCATTTTTGCACATCTAGTTTTGAAATAAAGTCAATGCAAATTGACCACTTCACATACTTCCACATTTGTAATTTTAGAAATTTATATATTCTAGTAACACCAAATGCAACCGATGGATAGGACAACAACTTGATAAAGTATTACCAAAAATTAGAATGACTTTCATCCAAGCAGGAATGAGATAGAAAGAAAGATCTAAATCAGTTCATCGTCCAGAAAATGGACGTTGGAGCGCTCCAGGGATAGGCTCCCTCACATTAGAAGGTCTTCTTTTTAGAACCGTGAACGACGTTGAGAACATTTTCCGGCCAATCAATGACATGGAATCTCTCCATGCAGGACTGATCTGTAACTATTTATCTTTCACATTCTGTGTAAAAAGGGAATTTATTCTACAGTACTGTGACTTCCAATGAGGGCTTCTTTTTCAACCTACAAATAACGTTGATGACATTTTCCGACCAATCATTGATATAAAACCTCGTCACACAGGACTAACATGCAATTATTCATCTCTCATATATTATGTGAAAAGAGAATGTTTTCTACAGTATTTTGAGTTCCAATGACTATTTTTGCATTTTTGAAAGTAAGAAATTTTGAAGCCAACCGGGTACGAAAACAAATGGTTTCACAACAACTGTCTCAAGGTTTACGTTTCAAAATTTTTGACTTTGTTCATATCAGAACTAGAAAGCACTGTATTACAACAATGCACTATTTTTAAGCGTTGTAGGGCAGTGCAATCTTCTCTAGCATTTGAGCTGGTAAAACTAAAATTTATACAGAATTAGTTTTGTTGCTCATTATTTTTGAACTTCACTCCTAGGTAAACAAAGGATACTTCTGTAATTACAAAATTTCTAAAATGTATATCTTAGTGTAAAGATGTAATGAAATTCAGCAAAAGCCTTGCATCACATGTCCCAAAAGGGTGAACTCAATGTGTATATGATTCACATAGTTTTTAATAAAGGCCAATTGTTCAAATAGGTATTATTGTAAGAACTTGGAACTCATAAATGTACTCCTTAATTATTTTGTTCAAAGTGCTTGAAAGTGTCGTAAAGTTTGAATCTCTTCATGGTTTTGGAAGGCATGTATCACAAATTTTTTCTCTTAAAGCTACCCTTCAAAAGTCACTTAGTGAATCACTCTAAACAACATGCGTTTTAATTTTGGACCCCATGTTCACTTAAAATTGTTTAAGTGGCTACTTTACGAGACTTAAAACTTGAAATGTAGAGAGTTTGAGACTTCAGATGTTTATAGTTTAGGATTCATGATATTTATATTAGTTACTAAGTCAGGGGTTTATATCCCCTTTCTTTTAGGGTTTAAAGGTACATTGTACATTTGAATATAATGTGGGCCACTATAACACATTTAGGAAAATAGTGCCTTTGCAACTTACAGAATTCTATCTTTAAAGAATTTGTGTAGACTAATTTGTTATTAAAGAAACATAACCGCTTTTCTTCCTCTGAAAGGTACATTGCACATTTGAATATAATGTGGGGCACCATAAATTATGTTGTTTATAATTATTCTTGAACTTCACTAAGAAATGTAGGGTACTTGTGAAAATTATGAATTTATTGAAATGTGCTTTTTTATTTAAAAATCATTCGAAATTTCCAAAAATATGCCACAAGTTCCTTGTGCTTATTAATTCAAAATGCTTAGAATATCTCCAACTTGCACAAATTTTTATTATTTATCTTATTTTGAATATGAGTTTCATGACTTTCTAGATTTACAATCTATAAACTAGAAGGCATTAAATAACCTTTTTAGATTATGTAGCAAATAACATAAAAAAGAAATTAAAATGAATGTGGCCACAATGTTCAAAGTGAAGTGTACAATATTTCAAACTTTCACATGATTATTTTATTCATATGCACGTGCACTTCTTTTAAGAGTCATGTAAGATGGTTCTCTTAAATACAGGGCATGCATTTGTTTTCTGGCGTTCCTAAACAAAATTTAAGCAAATGGGTGACAAATTAAATGCGGCCACAAATTTAGAAGTGAACTTTAGTAAATTTCCAACTTCTACAATTCTTCCCTCCTCCACTCGCCTTTACATTTTAATCTAATTTACAGTTCAATTCCACGAACATCCGCGAAACCTTCAACTAGTTTACATTTTACTTTCTTTGTCGCTCTTGAATAAGAGTGAAGAATTTGATCGCCACATGAATTTTTTCGTGTATGGATTATTCAAAATTAGCACATTCACTTGTCTCGTCCGCTTTGCATTATATTTGATGTATTGACATTTGAGATTGAGTTTCATCAACTATAGGACATGGCTCATTTTTAATATTGTTTCACAATCTGGAATGACAGGCAATAATTAAATCCGCACATAGTTTCCTTATGTACGGGTTATTTACAGCTTGCAGTTTTACTTCATGAACCGCTTGCCATAAAATTTCATAACATTTGGGATTGAGTTCCACTAACTTTTAATAGGGTGTCACTTACTATTAATCACTTGTTTTCTCTTGTGTATATTATTTTAGAATTTCTGTTGTTCAATTTTGAAAAAGACGCCTACATTTAATGATCTTCTACATTTTAAATGTTTCACGACATGTGCATCCTGTACATTTGTGTAACACTTCCTTAACCTCTAACTGCCCAAGGCACCAGAATTTGGTGTTTAGGGTACTTATAGGTTAAATAAAGCCTAACCAAATTGCTATTTTTAGTACTTCATATTTCTAGAAAGTTCTTCTTGAGGTCTAATTAGAGCATCGCAAATCCGATCTTGAAAATAAATGATAGTGATTTTTCTATTTACGATTTTGTGCAAGGGTACCTAGTGCAATCTTGACTTCCCGTAGTGTTGAGAGCTCTTAGAAATGAGCCTCAAATACACTAGATCTTGGAGAAGAAATCACATTTAAAATTCATTTTAAAAAATTCTACAGTAGATTTTAAGAAACCATAAATTGATTGGGTTTATACATGTTAGGCCCTTTAACCTCATATTTTTTTGGTCACCAAATTTTTAGATTTGACTTGTATAAAGAAGATTGAAAGATTTTTGCAATTTTAGCACGCTCATGGTCAAACGTTATAATCTTTGACTTTATAAGTGATATTGTTGTGTTTTTTTTTCCTAGGAGATCCCTAACATGTCTAGTTTGAATTTGTACGGTTACAATTCAAAAAAAATTGATACAACTTATCAAAATGTTGTCATTTTGTTCAATTTAGAGCAAATTCCTGGAAGCTCAAAACAAACCTTCGGCATTTAGGGGTTAAAAAAATGTCATTAATTCAAACACTTGTACATTTTTGTTGAAGCCTGCGCTTGTATTTTATTCATTAAAAGTCCCAAAAGTCATGAACTTTGTAGTAAACTAGAATGGAAATAAATTATTGAAGCTGCGAATAGCGGTTTAGATGTAGAATTTATGAGGACGTTGATTTCTTGCTGTGTTTATGCATTTCTGAATGAGACTTGAATTTCCCTTTTTTCAAGGAAATGCGCGAGTTTAGGATAATTCCCTCATCGAGAATTTATGTGGAGATTGAATTCTGGCCCTTTATTTACTATAGGGCCCTAAATCCAAGAAAAAATGCCCTCGAGTTAGGGGAATTCAATTCCAAATGTCATGAAATTTAATGGCGAGTGGAGGAAGAACAAAATGCGCCAGTTGCAAATAATCCACAGCCCACATGGGAAATGTCTGAGGGCATTAAATTGGTGCCCCTCAATTGCATTTTCTATTTCGTACCTGACCTGTCTAAAATGTGCCATGCCATGAATTTTAAAAAACCATAGTGTGATGACTTTCTAAATAAGTGCACGTGTATATGAAAAATATTTATGTGCATTTGTTTTACAATGTGCACATTTGTTTCCAAACTAAAACGCATGGCTTCTTTTTTTTGTTTTCTCTAACGTAAAGAAGGGGCAAAAATTCAATCCCCACATGGATATTTCATGTGACTGGGGATTATTTACAACTTGCACATTGTTTTCCTTCTTGCACTCACCATTTCATTTCATGACATTTGGGATGCAGTTCCACTAAGTACAGGCCATGGCTTTTTGTAAATTATTTTTTCAATCTCTTTTATATTAATTTTGGACAATTGAAGTCAAATTTGGAAAATGAAGCCTACATGTAATCACCTCGTGATTTTTAAATGTTCACGAAATTTGCAAAGTCTTCATTTGTTTTACTTCTTCTTCATTTAAATTTTAGAACTTTGAAGACCTTAATTTTTTCTTTAAAGCTATGTATTGAACTTCGTACCCCCTAAATCCCAGAAGTCATTAACTTTGTAGGAAAAACGAGTCAAAATAAATTATAGAAGCTAAAAATAGGCAGCACATGTTCAATTCATTTTCGTATTAAATTTGTGTTATTGTTATGCATTTCACAACAACAATGAAATGTTCTTTTAATTTGTAATCCGTGTCTTGTTTATTATCCATGTCACTAGAAGCCCAAATTACAGCTATCAATTTTGTAGGAGAAATGGAAATAACTGTTTTTTAAAAGTTATAAGTATAGGAACATTCTTTTAAAACACATGAGCGCTTGAAGCTCATGCTTCTTCTTCCATACATCACTGCGTACTCTAACAAAAGAACCAACCAAAATGTTTATGTTACATCTTTGAGGTCAATAAATTGTGTTACTTTTCTTCCTAAATGCAGTTTAGTACTTCCACATGAAAAAAAAAGTAAGAGGACATTGTGCCCATTTTTTATGAAGTTCCAATTGGGCTTTGTCGAACATAGCAAAGTATTTTTTTTATTTTTATGTAGTTCATATTGCACGTTCTAGAGGGAAAACAGATTTAAGTCAAATAATTCTTGAACACCTTCAATAGTAATTGAAAGGCATGTTGAGGGCAAATGTCATGATTGCAAGCATAGTTGCCCTTCATTTCAAGAAATGAAGACTTGAAATGAATTATGGCTAACAAGTTCGACGATTCCATTAGGAATGCATGGCGGCTCAATGTAATTAGTGTCTTTTATTTGGGCACTTCAAATCTATGATGGCTTGTACGTTGAATGGTACCATTACATAGGTTTGCATGGCGCATAGCACTCGACAGAGAAACATTTCATGATTGGAAAATTTTAATCATCATCAGAACTTTACAATACAATTACAGCAAATTTCATTAGAAGTGCGGTATTCGTATGTGCCATTTTAACACTATGACATCCTACATTGCTAACATGTAGACGAATTTTGGATCTCAAAAATGTAGGACTGACATAGGTATCAGTCTACGCAATCTGAAAACTCTATGATTATTATAGATTTCAAGAATCTAGTATTGTTGTAGATTCTTGCACAAAAAAACAGTTAAGATTGTGAGGTCTGAATTGGTAAAAGTGCTAAATCCTAAAACCGCCATTTTAATGAAATTGGCCATAATTGCGTCTTACCATTTTATGAGGTCATTTTCTTTCTCTCATGAATCAAGTACGTAGTAATATTAGTACGCATACTCAATTTGCAATGATTACATGTAACTAATACACGCACTTCTAAATTTCATATATACATTTGTTGAAAATGTAGACATCTACAATGAGTGAATTGAATTATGTCTACGTCATGCCAGTTTAAACCAAATTTAGTAAAGAAGTAATAGCATAAAGCCCAAATTGATGCTCATAAATTCTTAATTGACCTCCCTAATATTAAAGTTGAAGTTCTTCAAAGTACATGCTCCTAAACCCATTTTCTTAATCACAAATGAATCCCAAGTCCATCATAGAAATTTCACTCCATCACTTCACTCCCTCCCCATTTATTAATCACAAGTGAATCCCAACTCCATCATAAAAAATATCACTCCATCACTTAACTCGCTCCCCATTTGTTTTATCACAAGTGAATCCCAAGTCCATCATAAAAAATATCACTCCATCACTTAGCTCCCTCCCCATTTTTTTTAACACAAGTGAATCCCAAGTCCATCATAAAAAATATCACTCCATCACTGAACTCCCTCCCCAATTTTTTTTATCACAAGTGAATCCATACGCAAATATATTTAAATTTCAATCCATCACTTAGTATTTGGATCCGCTCCCTTCCTATTTGAGTTTAGGGTAATGAATTCCAACTCAAAGAATAAAAAATTTCACTCCATCATTTAAATCCTAAATGCCCAAGGCCTTCAGAGAGCCTCTAGGGATTTACTCTAAATTGAACAAGAAGCCAAGTTTTTGATATGTTGTATCAATTTTTTTTGAATTGTAACCATACAAATTTAAACTACACTTGTTAGAGATCACATAGGAAAAGAAAATACAACATTAACATTTATGGATTGAAAGATTATAATGTTTGATCATGAGGATGTGAAAAGTAAGAAAAATTTACAATCTTCTTTTCACAAGTCAAATCTAAAAATGTGATCATTCAAAAAATATGAGGTTCATGGGATGAGCATGCATAACCCAAATCAATGTATGGCTTCTCATAGTCTACTCTACAATTTTTTTAAATGAATTTCAAATGTGATTTCTTCTGAAAGACGTAGTGTATTGGAGGCTCATTTCCAAGAGTCGTAAACACTCTGGGAAGTCAAGATTACAATGGGTATCCTTGCTCAAAACCTTGAATAGAAAAAACATAATAAAATCATTATCAAAATTGGATTTTTGAAGCTGAAAGTAGACTTGAAATTTTAAAAATATCAAATAAGAACTACTACAAAAAGCAACTTAGTTAGGATTTATTTAGTTTGAAAGTATTGTAGACACCAGAATGTGGTGCCTCGGGCATTTAGGGGTTAATAGACGGTTTCACTGTGTCTCCAATTTTGTGACTTACATGCATGAAGTACGATGTGCAAAAGGCTAATGCTGCTCAAAAATATATTTCATCATGAATCTTAGGAGTACTAAATGAATAGAACTTCTACAGGTTTTTTATCCTACAATGTTCTACTACATTTTTGGACATTTTTGAGTCGCATTCAAAGAAAAGGACCCTCAAAATGTAACCCCAATCAGTGAACCCTATACCCTAAGCCCTAACAAACCCTAAATCCTACTAGAATCCCAATTAAATGGCTCTACAACCTGTAAACCTTCATCCTCTACTGTTGCGCATCATGATTGTCAGCGATACTCTAAACGTCACTACAAAGTAGCCTAGTATTCCCCCAAAAGTAGTAACTTCTAAACGTCTCCAACTGTAAAATGAAAATGAAAAAAAATGAAAAAAATACAAAATAAATTATACGTCCTATGACTGTGTCTAAAGCCCACCCACTTACTATGCAGACCTAAAGAAGGACAGCATCCACTTTTCCGCACAAAAATTCTGTTGCCTTTAATACCGAATGCGGACACTTGTCAGAAAAAGAAAATTCCTTCTAAATTGGTCCCAGCGACTTTTGCCAGTAGCCGTTTGAAATTCCCGCCCGGCTTTCCCCGTGCAAGCGCCGAGGCAAGCGCGCTGCCTCGCCTCCTGTCCTGCGAACTACTCCGATATCCATTTGCGTACTCATCGTTTTGTGCTTGTGTTTCCGTCGTCCATAGTTGATGGTCATTTCGCTCCCGCGTTACGTCTTGTACTTGCGTCAGGTCTCTTACTTGCGTTACGTTTCTTACGTCGGCGGTCTGTCGTTCGTATGTTGTGGTTCTTTCATTGTAAGTGAGCCGGTTTTGATAGTCTGAACGTCACGACTTCTTAGTTGCAGCGTAACATACTCTGGTAAGTACTATTGGTGTGTTCAGTAAGCCATTTCAAAGCTTTTGGTCGATGGTATGATGTATGACAGTGATGCATTAGTAGAGTATTGTACGGGACCGCATTAGAATGAAGTGATTGATATCGTTTTGAGTTGCGCCTGTTCCTCTGTGAATCGTGTTGTTGCTCATCTTCACTGGCAATTGCTTCAGAAATTGGATTTCAAAAAACTCCGATAAAAGCGCCGGGTTTTACGGAAGCTTACACTGAAGTGTGATGTTCACACTGTTTCAATCGTTGGACACCCTGGACTTCAACTCGGTTCGAGTTAAACCTATGTAATCTCGACGATATGTCAGACGTTCGACGGAAATCTATTCATGTCGATACGAGATGAAATGTAATGACATCAAATGGAAAACTTGTTCAACTCGGTTCGAGTTAAATCGCATCACTGAACTCATTATTTAAGATGACTTATATCCTTTCAAGTCGATACGACTTGAATTGCTGTGATCCTAGAAGGAGTTACTTGCAGGAGAAAGCTTTATTGTTAACTGTAATGGAGTTGAATAGAACAATATTTAATATATAATATGGTAGAGTAATGATCTTTCCATGAATTATTTCAACGCGATTTGGTCGCCAGTGATTGAAGGGACCTTGAAAATAAATTCTTCTTGTTCAAGTCGATGCGAGTTGAACTACCCTTCAACTTAGCATGGGGGATAAAATGATCATGTTGTGGTCTGAAGTCTATTCGACACGAAATTATTTTTACTTTACTTTACAGAAAATTTAGGAATTTCCTTCAGTAATATATGGAAGTCTTCATCCAGTATCTTTATGTATTATGGTGGTCGCTGGACTTCGTTCAACTCGATGAGACTTGATTTACTGATCACTTGAGAGCTTTGATACTGTGTAGTACGTCGGGTCTTTCAGTGTAGGGGAGTCTATGTCCAACATAGGTTGTCGTTATCAGAAATGCTTATGGGATGACTCGATTTCAAGTCAGTGCGAGTTGAAGTGATTCTTCTGAAATTTGGCATTCAGATCAAGCAAATACATGATTTATTAGATAATCCCTAAACAGAAGTCCGACTGTCTTTACCGTCACTAGGCTCTAAACATCACAAAAATTATAAATAATTAAAAAATGGTACGTAGGAATTCGTTCTCCGATCATTCCTTACTTTAATCCATGTCTTGGTGTTTCCATATTGTTGCGTAATAGTTACTTCAGTGATTCAGTCTCTTCTACTTGATTAGGATCTTCAATATCACTGGTGGCTATTGCTGCTTCAGGTCTCCGATCATTCAAGTCGATTTGACTTGACTGGCGATCACAGTCGTGTATTTGGATTTTGGTTTCGTCTCTTCAATGTTTTTTGGAAGGTGATGTGACAGTCGTGATTCTTTGTGCAGTGATCATGGAGTCGACCCAGAATCCGTTCCACGGGCATTCTTCCGATGACGAAGAGATTGCCAATGTGCTTGGGGAGATTATCAACGTCCCTGATTGCGAAGGTGTACCCAGACGGTTGTGGATGACGAAGGTTGTCCTCCTGCGCAATGCTATTGGGCTGGATGTGGCTAAGGGGATCTGTCACAGCGTGAACTCGGACGTCGTCTTAGGTAGTGATCGACCTCTTGGAGATTCTCTTGTCGCGGTACAAATCTCGAAGTCACTGCACGTTCAAGACATTCCGGAGGATTGGAAGTACTCTCTTCGAGCATGGTCTATTCAACAAGTGTATTTGAATGGGGCAAGCCTCCGCGATCACAAGGTTCGAGACGAGCTGTCGCAGCATAGAGTAAGTGAATTCCCTGTTATACTCCCAAAAACCACTCTAAAGCATAACAAAATGACTCTAAAGATTGAACCCACGAGATTTTGTGAAGTGTCTAGCTCTATTCCCAACTTAAGCTCTTGTCAGTATCCAATTTCTACTTTTCGGTCCTAGATCTAAAACCGGAAACATCAACACACCAAAAACAACGACCAGACCTATCTCTATCTCTTTCGGCCGTCAAGCTATTTAGTCCTGTAAAACTTCCACAACCCAGGATCCTTCAACTTCAGATCCTGGAACTCCTCTGGACCGATCCGATCCGGTCCTCGCACACGTACTCTCACTCTACTCCGGTTTAGTTTAGCCTCTGTTTCACCATCAGAGGGTTCGCCGCTTGCTTTTGAGAGTGGCAGGCCCGCCACTCCTTCCGTGACTTATAGTGGCTGAAGACCCACTTCTCTAATCCACTACTTCCTACACTAGCGCGGATCCGGTTTGATCTCTCACAGCCCCCCGGACAACGATCCGGTTTGCAGGTCACACAAAGACCCCCCGTACGATCCTCTCATACTACAACGACCTTGATGCCAAGTTCCCTCCGTGCGGAGTTAGGTGGTTACAAGTGAACTCGTCTGTTCCAACGTCAACTAAAGTCCTTCCGTTTACCAACTAGGGCAGCGAGACCTCACGGGAGATCGGGCACTCAACCGGATTTCCTATCCAGGAGTTCTAGCGCGTTTAAGGACTCCTTCCCTATCCGCCTAGCCTAACAACGGTTTTCTCGCCCGGAATCGTGAACTGTAGAGGCGCTGAGGAACTGAAATCCGCTCCCAACACTTAGAAAACCCACTCACATGCACATAAGAGCAAAACAAACACACCAAGGGGAGAAATCTCTCTAGAATCTGCATACATTTTCCTAACTCCTCATCAAAACAGCTCTGCCACGCGCGGGAGAGACGTACAACAAGCAATCAATAGAAAATGCACAAAAACTCAAGGGAAAAGACTCCTAGTCTCCTTCGCAGAGACTGACTATATACATTTTAAAACCCAAAAGTCAACAAAAAGCGGCCCGGAAAGTCCGCGCGGAACTTTCGGTCCCCGCCGAGCCGGCCAGACCGGAAAACATCCGATCCAGACCAGACACATCCGGATCAAATCCGGTCCGGTCCTAACTAACAAATATTTACAACTAAAATCCTAACTACCCTACCATAACCGGATCTACTCCTTGATCCGTTCCTTCGTCCATGACTTTGTCTTCGCCTTGGTGCACGCTCTGTTCTTGATCCTCACCCTGATCTGGGGTCAGATCCATACTTTGATCTTTCCCCGGGTTCAGTGTGGGACTTCTCGGCGGGTCCGTTCCAAGCTGCTCGAAAACGTCCGTCAGGTTCCGGTTCCGCTCCCCTGTTTCACGTTCTGGAAGATCCGGTGACGAATCCAAGTTGATGGTGTGCGCGAGTTTCCTCCCACTCTTCTTTGACTAGGGAGTCCGATCCTTTCCTTCCGTTGGAATGCCCACGTTCGGAAAAGATCCGGGCATTGAAAGGTCGGACAGATGGAACGACCGTGACAACGTCACTCCGTTCAGCTTCCTGCTGCTCTCCTCCATCCGGTTTGCAGCCTCTCGCGCATCCATCATGACTAACTCCACCTTTTTGGAGTAGTCTGTCAAAATCCGGACCAACCTGGTCCCGGATATCTTATTCTCCTTGAGGACTCCCTCGTCAAACAACTTTGACTTGGTGATGGCCTCTCCGGTTGCTCCGAATGTGGCCTTCACGTCCTCCGCTACTTTCCGGGTAGCCTCTGCCATCTCCCGGGTGGTAGCCATGTCCTCCTTGAGGAGCAACATTTCCGTCTTCAACGATTCGTTCTCCTCCTGGAGTCGTCGAATCTCCGCCTCTTGCTTCCGGATCTCATCCGGGCTGGAGATAAAATCTGCAACCACTCCTGCCAGGTTGCTGTTTACTGGTGCTCCCACCAGCTCGCTGATCTGATTCAGAATCAGCTTCTTCACCGTCCAGTCTGCTCGCACATCACTCAGGATGTTGACCAGCTGGTTGAACGGATCCGTCGGATCCGATCCGGAAGGACCCGATTCTTCAGAAACCGGTTTCTTCCCTGGACTGGAGGTCTCAACCGGAGGGGTTGGGGTTCCTCTCCGGTTAGGAGGCGTCGTCTTCTGGCGCTTGTGCTGCGGCCGGTGTAGCTCCTCCTCTTCCTCTTCTTCCTCCTCGAAACCGGATACTTCTTCCTGTTCTTCTTCTTTCGATTCCGATTCCCCATATTTCAAGAGTGACTCATGCATCTTCCACTCCTTCTCCTCCGTATCCATGAGGAGTTGATGGTGCTTGTACAGATGGACGAGGTAGGGACTCAACGGAGTCGGTCTACTTCCTCCGATCTTCGGAATGAGCCGGTTGACCAGGTCGAACAAAATCCTGGCCCAGTCCACTTTTCGTTCCCCGCTCAGGGCTCTGAAAATGAGGTTCCCGATGGCGATGGTCACCCTCGTCGGCTTCTCCGGGTGGATGATCGGAACCAGGAACTGGAGAAGGTTCCGATGCCGGTCGTCCAGACAGTCTGCCACCGCGTGCCCATCCTTGGAGTCCACGTTGCACCGGAATTTCCCCCGAGTGTAACCCTCCTTCGAGGAGGCCATCCCTCGACCTCCAGACCGGAATTCATACACGGCCTTCCACATCTCCTCCGTCCAGTTGCCCGGACTTCCGCGGAGAGTTCTCTCAAACTGGTTGGAGAGCTTTCCGAGTAACTCTCGAATCATCTGCTCCTCCCTAAACCCCCAGGGTTTATCGATCAGTCCTCCACAGTCCATCTTGGCCAAATCCTCCATCAGATTGTCCTTTTCCTTCTCGTCCGTTGGAATAACCGGACACACCTTCCGGAGTTTTACTTCTGCTGCGGAGGAACTGGACGGCCCTGCTCTACTCTTACGGAGCTGAGGCATGGACACGAACTGTGCTAACCGGATCCTGACTGTGGCTACCTTTCCCTCTCCTAGCCGCACGTCCCGTTTCTCACCTTCGCTCTTCCGATCTCAACCGGAATACTTCTAAACCTGCAATGCACACTAAAGCGCTGCGCGCCCTAACACACTAACACGCACACACAAACCAACTCAAAATAAGAAAGCAAAACGCTGGGAAGAGAGGCTAAGTACGCGCTGGAGCGAGATTTCCGCAAATGAAGATTGAAAAAGAGTGGCCACTGGATTGGTCAGCCCATATATAGTCTAATCTGTCATCATGACCAAATCCGTTCCTGACCCATTCCGATCCAACTCAGATCCGTTCTAACTCTAATCCGGTTCAGATTCAGATCAAATCCGGATTGTCATCTATTCCGTTCCATTAGTTAATTTCCGGTTATCGGTTACCTCCTACTTGAATCCGGATCCCAGATCACGGTTTCCGTTCCAAGATTTAGATAACTTACAAAAAACCAAAAATTTACCTTGCGACACTTCCATCATGACCAATTCCACCTTCTCGGAGTAGTCCGTCAAGATCCGGACCAACCTGGTTCCAGATATTTTCTTCTCCTTAAGGACTCCCTCGTCAAACAGTTTTGACTTGGTGACGGCCTCTCCGGTTGTCCCAAAAGTGGCCTTCACGTCCTCGGCTACTTTCCGGGCAGCCTCCGCCATCTCCCGTGTGGTGGCCATGTCCTCCTTGAGGAGCAACAATTTCGTTTTTAACGACTCATTCTCCTCTTGGAGTCGTCGTATCTCCGCTTCTTGCTTCCGGATCTCATCCGGGCTGGAGATGAACTCTGCAACCACTCCTGCGAGGTTGCTATCCGCTGGTGCTCCCACCAGCTCGCTGATCTGGTTCAGAATCAGCTTCTTCACTGTCCAGTCTGCTCGCACATCACTCAGGATGTTGATCAGCTGGTTGAACGGATCCGTCGGATCCGCTCTGGAAGGACCCGGTTCTTCAAAAACCGGTTTCTTTCTAGGGTTAGATGTTTCACCCGGAGGGGTTGGGGTTCCTCTTCGGTGAGGAGGCGTCGTCTTCTGCCGCTTGTGCTGCGGCCGGTGTTGCTCCTCCTCTTCTTCTTCTTCTTCTTCCTCGGAACTGGATACTTCCTCCTGTTCTTCTTCCGATTTCGATTCCCCATACTTCAGGAGTGACTCATGAGTCTTCCACTCCTTCTCCTCCGTATCCGTGAGGAGTTGATTGTGCTTGTAAAGATGGAAGATGTAGGGACTCAACGGAGTCGGCCTACTTCCTCCGATCTTTGGAACCAGACGGCTGACCAGATCGGAAAAGATCTTGGCCTAGTCTACTTTCCGTTCCCCGCTTAGGGCTCCGAAAATCAGGTTCCCAATGGCAATGGTCACCCTTGTCGGCTTCTCTGGGTGGATGATCGGAACCAAGAACTGCAACAGATTGCGCTGCCGGTCGTCCAAACAATCTGCGACCGCATGCCCATCCTTTGAGTCCACCGTGGTCCGGAACTTCCCTCGGGTGTAACCTTCCTTCGAGGTGGCCATCCCTCGACCTCCTAACCGGAAATCGTACATGGACCTCCACATTTCTTCCGTCCAACTGCCCGGAATCCCGCGGATGGTCTTGTCGAATTGATTCGAGAGTTTTCCCAACAGCTCTCGAATCATCCGTTCCTCTCTAAACCCCCAAAGTTTATTGATCAGTCCTCCGCAACCTATCTTGGCAAGATCCTCTATGAGGTTGTCCTTTTCCTTCTCTTCTGCTGGAATAATTGAACACACCTTCTGGAGTTTAACTTCTACTGCGGAGGAACTGGACGATCTTGCTCTACTCTTGCGGAGCTAAGGCATGGACATGAACTGTGCTAACCGGATTCTGACTGAGGCTACCTTTCCCTCTCCTAGCCGCACGTCTCGTTTCTCACCTTCGCTCTTCCGATCTCAACCGGAATACCTCTAAACCTGCAACAAACACTAAAGCGCTGCGCGCTCTCACACACACACGCATACACACACATTCACAAAACAAGGGAGCAAATCGCTGGGGAAGTAAGCTAAGTACGCGCTGGAGAGCGATTTTCGCAAAAGAAATTTGAAAAAGAGTGGCAACTGGATTGGTCAGCCCATTTATAGTCTGATCTGTCATCATGACCAAATCCATTCCTGACCCAATCCATTCCAACTCAGATCCGCTCCAACTCCAATCTGGTTTAGATTCCGATCGAATCCGGATTGTCACCTCTTCCGTTCCATAGTTAATTTCCGGTTTCCCGTTACCTCTTGCTCAATTCCGGATCCCAGATCACGGTTTCCGTTCCAAGATTTAGATAACTTACAAAAAACCAAAAATTCACATTGCGACACGAGTATAATCGTCAGCAGGCAGGCCTCCCGCATGCGTCCGCATCAAGTGCAAGACCCTATGTGAGCGATGTGAGGAATCCTCTTCCTCCGACTTGTGTGAAAGCCAATGATCTACTCACTCAAGAGTCTATCAATTCTGTTTCAAGCAAGGTGGGCTGTAGATTCCTCCACGGGCCCGGTCTTGCATGAGTGGCTCCTACATGCTAACAATCGGGATTTTAGGAATTCGTCGATCTAATGGGGAATTCTAAATCTAACTCTAGGACCCGACCTAGTGGCCTCGCTATGGGTCCCTCGGACCGACCTAGCCCTGAATCGCCACATTCATGGTGGGATTCAGCCTTTTTGGGGCTGTGTGACTCAATTCCACCAAATCTAACCTTTTCGTTATTTCTATACTATTTTTAGGCAAGGTTTGGGGGATTCTAAGTAAAAATACAAATCTTGACCAAATACTATAATGGGTGTGACACAACCCTATTTTGGTTCTACATTCTTTTTATGGGTTTTTCTATACTTTTATCAACTTTAAAATGCAAATTTCCAAAAAAATAATTCTACGAGTCCCAAGTGACAAATTGGGAGCTCACATATGGCGGCCATCTGCGGTATGATTTGCAAAATCATGAGGACCCAGCATCTCTTGCTACGACTGTTTGGGTACACGGTCAATTTCGAGATCAAACCTAATGACAGACTAGAAATCAAGATGTTACTCTATCTAAAAGGATGTTATTCCTATCAAGAGACTCTTGATGTATTAACTGACAAGGGGGAAGAGAGCAGAGGGAGTAGTCGACCTTCTAAGTGGAAGGGCTAGGGGTGGTCAAAGGAATTTTGACCCTCATAGACTTATCACTCATTTTTTTGTTCATTTTCTATTTATTCTAGTTTTTAATTTTCTTATTGTTTCCCCATCCGCCTCGAACGGAGTCGACTTGGATCTGTAGATAAAAAATGTAAGAAAACCCCACAATCCGCCCTCAACGGAGTGAATTTGGACCTAAGGGGGAGATAGAAGTAGAGAGGGAGACCCCTGTCCTCCTTTGATACAGCAAATCGGGACACTATAGATAAAAAATATTTCAAACCCGCCTTCCTCCCTCAACAGAGTGAGTTTGGACTAATGAGATGAAATAAAAGAAAAAGAAAAACAGAAAGGAAAAGCATAAATGGAAAAGACAAGTGGTCTGAGACCTCAATGCTCGGGAGCTTCACTTGTAAAAGTGTCTTCCGTCATGGAGGCCGCAGCATTTCTTGCCATCTTGTCACTAGCTCAGATAGAGGGCGCCCCGGTGCCTGGCTCGAGGTTCGAACCTGCGTCGCCAAGGGAAAATTGAGGTATTTTGACCGCGATGAGGCTGCGGTCTACAGGCTGCCGGCTACCGCGGCGGAAGACGTCCGTCGGTCTGCTTTGGTGGTATATGAGCCGGTGCCGGTGCCGGCCTGGTCCCTCCCCTATTGCACAGTGTCAAGGATTTTTTTTTTTTTAAAATTTTAAAATTTTTAAAGTATATACAAGGTTGAGACAAGGAATGCCGAGGAGATCAGGGGTCTTGCATGATACCCAGGAATGCGGCCAAGCTTATCACAATCTGGATGATGCAAAGTGCTCGGTCATGCTTGGGGAGAATCTCCAAGGGCCTCCTTAGCGTGAATATGTGGACTTCGTCATCCGGGCTCTCGATGATAATGTTATCGTTTGGGTTGACGAATTGGCGCAAGAGTATAGTATCTTCGCCTGTTTCCTCGTCTCGCAGGTTTTGCACCAAGAGTGCAAATGCCCGGTTTGGTTCCAAGCCAGCCATTTGGATGCCCCATGGATTATGACGCGGAGGTGGGCTGCGGTGAGGTTGCTCCCCTTCCTCGCGGCGTCTTCGGCGTGGGTTGGGCTGGAGAGGCTCAGGTTCTTCTTCAACAGCACGAGCTGCTGGTTTCGATGTCTGCTCCTCCGATGGCTGGCGCACTAGAAGCTCTGGTGGTGTGGAGGTTTCTGCTGATAGTGATTGAACTTCGGTGAGGGGTTGTGTTAGGGCCTCTTCTTCCGCCTCTGCTGCTGTTGCTGACGTTGGTGAAGATGGCCCCGCGGTAGATCCAACTAGATAGAATGGTAGGGAAGAAGACGACGGTGTTGATTGTAATGATGATTCCGAGGGCAACCGTTCCCGGAACTCGTCTCTCTTCCCTGGCATGATTCTATGCAACTGCTATTGTCTTTCCCCAAGGAGTTGGGTTGGACCTGCAAGTGAGAATAGTAAACTGACGTACCGTCCTGCCAGAGCAGGTTTTGAAAAAGAAGAAGCCTGAGGAAACAAACGAAGAGGAAGAATGTGAACCAAGGACGACATGTAGGGAAATAAGCAAGGAGGAGATAACGAAGACAAGACAGGCGGGAGATAGAAGGGCGCAGGCGCCCAAAGACTGTGAAATCACTCCGCTGTTCGAGAGAATGCTAGACTAGGACGTAGATGATGCTTTCCCAGATCTCTCCATAATTAACAACGGAAATCTGCACAGGCCAAGGATGCTGAAGCACACGGAGGAAGAAATTAAAACCAAAGCGAGAGATGAGGAAGTGGGAGAAGCTGCATTTCTCAACACAGAGATTTTTGATTTGAAGCGCGACTGGTAAGACTGTTGGCGGGTTGAACCGTCCATGGTCCATATGTTACTCGAGCGGTACCTGCACATGACGCTGCCAGTAGCTTAAAAGTACGAGGGCTGCCCCCCCATTCTTATACACTAACGTGGGGGACATGATGTAAGGTGTCAGTCCTAAACTAGCCGTTTTTTAAGCCTTCTGCATTATTACAACGGTCTAGTATCTAGTGTCCCTTCTTAAACTAGCTGCCTTGTTAGTATATCAGCAGGTTTGACGGTCTAGCAAGGGACGAGCGCCAATGCCCCTTCTTGAACTAGCCGCCTCATTAACATATCAACAGGTTCGACGGTCTAGCAAGGGACGAGTATCTTCCTTTCAGCCGCCCTTTCATCCTCTTCGCGGGCTTCTATTATGACGGTCTGACAAGGTTAGTGCCCACTCAACTAGCCGCTTTTTCATCCACTATGTGGCTTCTATTACAACGGTCTAGGGAGTACCTAATCTAAGTGAAAGGCCATCTGTCTTCCACATGACGCTAACTCCGACAGGTTGGTGATGTGTTGGGCTTAGGTCTGGGCAGTTCCCAACAGACTCATGTGTTGGGCCCAAGTGTGAGCAATTCCCAACACACTCGACGTTTTCCTGTCCTACTGAGAGTTAAGCAAGCTAGAACGGTCAACAAAGTTGGTTGGCCTTGCGGCTTTTACTTTTACGTTAGATGTGAACCATCCTCAAGAATCTTAATATTCTTGATTCTTCCCAAAGGGTAGATGGATTAGTCCCGACATAACAACCACCACTCTGTGCCGGAAAGTGGAGAATGTTAAAATCTTGACCTGGCCCGAAATAACAACCACTTCTCTGTGTTTTTCCTACTTCTCAAATCCCATAGGGATTTGGGAGATCATGCAATAGTGAACTTTTAGAACCTTCAGTTTTTTTTTAGGATTTTCAAAGATTTTTCAAGCTTTCATTTTTTTGGTATTTTTTGGGGTTTTTTCTAGCTTTCTTACTATCCCGTGTAAATAATAAGATGGTAGCTATTAAATTTTTTTGTTCTGGAGGGCTAAATAGGCCTTTTACACAATCATCTATAATATAAGGCTAACCTTATATTATTAATAATCGTAACCAATAACTGGTTTAGGCGCCCAGAAACCAACAAGCCAAGGTGTGAAAGAGAGCCGTGGCGGAGATACCTTGTACCTGGCCAGTGGGTGGTTGCTCTTTGTTATTAGGTGTGGTAGGTGCTGCAGGACTTACCAGTGGCTGCAGCTCGTCCTCCTCCTGCCCCCGTGGCGCTTCTAGAGCCCTTACTTGCTACTGCCAAGCGTGCGGAGCATTGTGTATTCCGTACGGGATGAGTCCAACAGAGGCCGTTGCTACCTCATGCATGGCCGACAAGGTCTCGGCAATCTCTTTCTCGTTGATCAGCTCTAGGACTTCTCCCCATTCGCCATGTATTCCCAGAATCCACCCTTCTGGAGGATGGCAGTTGAATGGGAAATCACGGATCGCAATAGGGCTGTTGTCCTCGTCACTGAGATAGCCCCCTGGTTGCGGGTCACCATCTTCGATCTCTTGGAGTTGGCAGCGCATTGGCTTGGAAGTGCTTGGAATGGACCTCAGCGCAAGTGGTACCGTGTTCGAAGTTGGGGGTAGATCTCTTCCCACGACGTGGGTGGTGTCGCTGGGCGAGGCCGATGTTCCCCCTCGTGTCGCAGTAATGGACCCTAGGGGGTACGGGGCAACGGGAACATGTGATTTGAAGCGGCCTGCGTTGGTGGGGGAGAGTAATACCTGAAGTCACGATTGTGAAGGTTGTCCGCATCTCCTCAGGACCGAGTTGCAGCGAATGTAGTGGCCGTGGAGCAACTATTTGGTGTGGGACGCGCCGGACTTGGTGGTTGTCTCCGAGGTGGTGGTTGGCATTTGCCCTGCCCTCGTGGTTGGGCATCATGTTCTGGCCAGATCTTGGTGCAAGAGCTAATTCGGCTTCGTTCTCGGGATCCAAGCTATCGGTGGAGATCTCGATAGCTGTACTCTGCGCGGTGCTTGGATCGTTTTGAATTGCGGAGGTGCAAATGATGACCAACGCATCTTTGCTAGAGTCGGGGTGCTCTTGGAGCCATTCCTCGAATGGCATATTGTCCTCCAACCCATACAAACCTAAGCCTAAGCATTTCATCTTACCTAGGTCAGTGGTTGCCAAGGCCTGCATAGTTTGGATGGTGGTGTATACGAACTCTTGGGGCCCCCGTAGAGCTGGGTCATTGGAGACGATTGGTATCTTCGTCCTTGCCTCGTTTGGCCCGTAGGTGAAGGTGGGCTGGGCCTTCCCCTAGTCTACTACCCCGCCACATTGGCGAAGGAACCCCCGACCCAAGAGTAATGGGTAGGGACTGGTGGCCTCCTCGTTGAGTGGTAAGACTTCAAAGGTGACAATGTAATCGACTCCCCCAGTCTGAATCCGGAGGTCTTTGATTTGGCCAATGGTCTTGACCGATCGCTGATCAGTGCATTTGAGGGTCACGCAAGAAGGGTGCGTAATCTCTAGACCTAACTTGCGCATAGTATAGGTTGGCATGATGTTGACGCCGCTGCCGTCATCCACTAGGGTCCGGGGGATGATTTTGTCAACTATTTTGACCTCAATCTCCACCACTTCGAAGCTCTCCAAGGTGGTTCGAAGGTTCTTGCGGGACGTTTTGACTAGTGGGGTAGACTCTTCAAGGTCAGACTCCAGCTCTTCGGGGGTGACTTGGGACGCAACTCGGTTGACAGAGGCGAGCTTAGGAGCACGGGGAATGGTGGCCCCCTCCTTTAGCTGCTTGCGTAAGGCGGGAGAGGTCTTGATCAGCTGTCCAAAGGAAATGTTTGCTTTGGTGTGTGCCAAGTCCCCCCACAAGTCATAGGGGCCAAAGGGATTGTTAGTTCTTCGGGCTTTAGGCCGATGGGAAAGAACCCTGGAAGGGAAGGCATCTCCCTGCTGGACGAATTGGTATTCGTTCTCGTCCATCTCAGTGCGAGTGGGGAGATTCTCGTGGAAGCGTACCTCCTTCGCAGTGTCCCTTAGTGTACTCTGGAGGTCAGAGAACTGAGGGGAGTCTTGAGAGGATTCCAGGGAAATGCCACTATGGGAACTAGAGTCAGGGGAATCTATAATTCCAGGCTTGGGTAGTGGAGGAGGGATCGTTTGTGCTCCTCCTCTCGTGACTACGAGAGCGGGCAACACTTCTTGACGTGAGGTATCCTTCGCCGATTTGACTCCCTCGGGTTCAACTGCGACCTACATACTCCGATGACACTCATGAGCCCTAGAGGACTCTACCATAGTGGCTGCCACAAATCTCGCATCCTGTGTCACTTGAGGGGGCAAGGCTGAGTTCAACGGAATGGTACCTTGGGCAGTTTGGACTGCCGCTGGGGGGTTTTGTGTCTGTCTGTTGTTGGCATGGTCATAGTACATATTTGGTGGCCCGGTCGACACAACGGGGTCGGCAAAGCGGACGCCTCTCTGGTTGTCTTGCGCCTGCTTGGCGTAGTCTGCTTTAGGAAATTCCAGTGGAATGACTCTATCCGCCGTTGTACACCGGATCGTGGAGTGGGGACCATCACAACGTTCACACTTGACGTTATTTTGAGCCCAGCAGTCGCCTGGAGCATGTCGCCTCTTGCAAGTGGGACATCCGTCAGCGGGGTTGGATCGTCCTTGACGTGCGGCATTGGGATGCCGATACGGTTGTGGTTCTCGCGGTCGTGGTGGTGGAGGATCATCCTTCAACAGCGGACAGAAGAGAGGCATGTGATTTTCTGGCCACAATGGTTGCACCACATGGTGGTTGCGTATTGACCCGACTCATGGTATCTGGGGCGAGCTGGCGAGGCTTGTCCTCGAACTAGAAACGCCATTTGATCGGCCAACTCGCGCACCGCTGGCGTCATCTCCCTCGAAACTTGTCGCATCTCTGTTCGTAACTCATCGACAGGCGCAGTTAGCATTAGCATGGGTTCGTGGGTAGATAGTGGGGTTACCTTGAGGGTGGTCGAGTGGTACGGCCCCATATTCATCCCTTGGTTATGGACCTGGATGAAAGCTGGGATGGGATCCAATCCTTGCCGTACCATCCGGTCGTTCTCCTTTTCGATGAGTTCAACATCGTATGCTGCGTGGACAGCGTCCTCGAGAGTTTTTGGCCTACGTGCCAGAATGTCTCGAATGAGTGGGGGGTTGTTAATCCCCTTGATGAAGTAGTATCGAATTGTGTCGTTGTTGAGTAGATTACCCACGAAACGAGTACACACCATTTGAAATCTCGTGATGTAGGAAGTCACATCCTTCGTGAAGTCCTTACGGATCCGGTCTAGGGCGGCCAGAGCATGCTGTTGTCCTGTTGCCGGTCGGAACTTCCGGAGGAAGGCCGTCTGAAGTTGTTGGTATGTGGTAAACACACCTTCGTCATGAGATCGATACCATGAGTAAGCTGCTCCTACCAACGTGCTGGGAAACCAAATCAAATAGTAGCCAGGGTTAGTGACCAGACTGGATATGAGAGCTTCCTCGAACTTTTCCACGTGGGCTGTGGGATCATCGTCCCTATCCCCCGAAAACCTGGGTAGATTGTGAGGGATAGGCACTTCCCGCAGTCCTTCCGGTACCACGATGGGCAATCTTCTTGGTAGCATCATCGGATCGATGTCTAGTACAAAGGGCGCTACTGGCGGAACATCGCCGGCGTTGAGCGGAGTAGGAGGTCTAAGAGGCTCGTGGCCGTCCATCTCCCCGGATGAGTCCGATGCACTTACTCTTTCGACAGGTTCGGGGAGGTGGATTTCCTCTTCGATATTCCCCGGTGAGCCTACCCTTATTAGGAGTTCGGGCGAATTAAGGTCTTCCCGGATTGATGCCGTGGGGGATGTTGGTGGCGTTAGTCGGGACGAACTCCCGCCTCCACCTCTCGGTCGTGCTACCCTTTTGGGTCTCAGGGATTTTGAAGACTTTGGTGGCATCTAACTCTAGGCGAGTCGAGGTATATACCAATCAAATCCACGCATATATATATAGTAAGTCAATACAACACAAATACCAAATCAAATCCACACTATATGTAATCAAGCTAGAAATCTTAGATGGGTACTAGATCTGTCCCATAGAGGGCCAAGCTAGCTGCAATCTCTGTAGCGGTCGGCCGGTACTCGAAGAAGTAGGGGGCCTGTTCCCTCTCGATGCGGTCGATGGACGCTTGGTGGCGAATCCAAGAGTCTTCGTTTGTAAAGAACGTAGCGTTCTTGATACGAACGAAGCGTGTTCTCTTCCCTCAGCACGGGTACTGATAGAAGAGAGGATGAAATCGAGGTTGATGCAGAAGCTCAAGCCCCGGCGCTGTATTAAGCGCCACCCGAATGTCTTCGGCGTCTTGGCACGGCTCACAAACTAGATGATATTCGGTGATGTAGCTCAGCTGGTGCACGGTGGCGGCGTGGAAGGGCAAGTAGCGGGTTGAGATGCCCTTGCACCCTTCTTTGGTGAGATGGCCACCGTGGTCGTGCCACGATCGGAAGTGCTGGAGACAAATATAGGGGTTCTCCGGTACCTGAAGATTCTCGATATCTGATGCGTCGAACCGATACAACTGGCCGTCAAAGAAAGGCTTCGGGGCCTTATAGCGTATGTTAATGTGTAGCAGCTCTCGCAAGGGCGCGTCACCTTGATGTGATGGAAGTCGCGAGCCGAAACACTCTCTCACATAGTGGTTTTCGAAAAACCAAAAGTGGACCACTAGGTGCCAATAGAAACAGATATGTTTGTGGAAACTGTGTGACGGCACTCCGAATGACCCGGCTGCGATTGCGTGGGCAATCTCCGGAGTATGCCGATTCGGGTCGTGCAGGTAGAGGCGAACGAGGTACGTCCAATACTCAAAGGATATCTTTAGTACCCGTGGGCCGGACTCCAAATCTGTCAACGAGATTACCTGGAGACCACTCTCTTCTCCTCGGCCAAGTTTGAAGTCGGAGTAATTCTTGAGGGGGATGCCGTCGAAAGTAGACGCCCAAACCTCGAGGTCGAAGTGGCCCCTAGTATTGGAAAACGGCTCAGATGATCCCGAGTCCGAGTCCCCTTCAGAGCCCTTCACATGCAACACTTATTAGTCAAACATGCAAATGTAATCTAATGTTTTCAAGACTCCCGGCAGACGCACCAAAACTGTGGGCGCTAGATTACCCACCCTTGGTAATAGAGCAAACACCGACCAGGTTCTATGCCTTTATCCACATTTTTTAATATATGGGGGTGATGTGAGCGTGGTCCACTGTGCCTTCTAAGCAATGGATCTTTTTTGCTAACGTTTCCTAAGTGTCGTGGATGGCAGCGAATAATTAGAATGCATGTAGTAACTCACAAGGTAACTGCAATGCTCAGGGATAATGGTAAAATTCTAACTCTCTAACTATCTATCCTATGTCGAGGGTAGACTGGGTAGTTGGCGTCATTTCTAATGTCCCTAACTACGTAAAAAAGGGGAACCCCTATGTTCCTTCCATGAACCTCTAAGGCTATCTTGGGTTTTTTAAAACTCCACCTTGAAGTTCTACTTTTAAAAGCTATTCCTAAAGTTTCAACTCCTATTCTAACTTTTAACTCCTACGTGTATTCTAGATTTTTTAACTTCCCAAACTAATTAGAGAATTTAACTTCAAAATTTAATGCTACCGTTTGACTTTGTTTTGACTTTTGACTCCCAGTTTTTACTCCTGAACTAACTCTAAAATTTACCTTCTAAAGTTAACTCTATGTTTTGACTTTAACTTCAAGGTTTCACTTCCCTATTTTATTCTAAATTTACCCTCTACGTATAACTCTAGGTTTTTGACTTTTAACTCTAAATTTTTACTTCTAAAATTAATCCCAAAATTTACCCTTGAATTTTAACTCTATGGTTTGACTTTTAACTCTAGGTTTTTACTCCTAAATTAACTCTAAAATTTAACCACTACCTTCTAACTTTTAACTTCTACTCTTAGCTTTTCACTTTAACTTTTTACTTTCCCGATTGACTCTAAAGTTTAACCTTTAATCTTAACTTTTGACTTTAGGCTTTTGACTTTCTACTTCCCAATTTAATCCTATCGTTTTAATCCTAGATTCACTCTAATGTTACCCTCCTAAATTTAATTCCAACTTTTAACTCTAGGATTTTGACTTCTAATTTTAACTCTATTCCTAACTCAACTATCTACTTCCTAAGTGGATTCTACTTTTGACTTCTATTTCCTACTCTATTTTTTACTTCCCAAAGTTAATTCCAAATTTCGACTTTTGAATTTTAACTTCCCTAATTAAAATCTTAATTTAACTCTAGGTTTTTAACCGTTATTTGATCTTTAATTTTAATCATAAATTCTCCTTCTAATCTAATCCTAATTTCCGTCCATTGTTCCTTGTGGATCAAATTTAATTAAAATTCCTCCGTTCTACCCCCTACCGCTTAACTTAGCCTAACGCGGTCAGTTTACGGTCAAATCTTAAGTGTAATATGTTTTTGGAAACCTCTATCACTAATCTATAACTTTTTGAATCTAAACTTCTGATTTGCACTAATCTCGGGTGCTAATCACGCTCTAAGGGCTGATTAGGAAAATAAATGCTAATTAGGGAGAAACATCAAAGATTAAATTAAAAACTCACCTCTTCACTACCGGTGTTGGAAATATCTTCGTCCACGTCCACGTGTACATCCTCACGCTCCATGGTAGTCTTTGGCTTTGTTTTGAATTTTTTCCAAGCTCACCGCTTATTTTAGAAAATATTACAATTTTTGATGATCTAAACTCCCTCTTTCCCTTCCTCCTTTCTTTCCCTTCTTCCCCT
The DNA here is from genome assembly GCA_951799445.1 of Pseudisothecium myosuroides. Classification (NCBI taxonomy): domain Eukaryota; kingdom Viridiplantae; phylum Streptophyta; class Bryopsida; order Hypnales; family Lembophyllaceae; genus Pseudisothecium; species Pseudisothecium myosuroides. Next base: position 28,368,105 of record OX637291.1, read on the forward strand.
TTCTTCTACACTAGCACTATTACACCTAAGCTTTTATGAGACTTACACTATGGTTTCAAACTACGAGAAGGGTTTAAATGGTCCTCCTACCCTCTTACGCAACTTTACTTTGTGTTATCCTAATCCTCCTCCCATTGGTCACTATGAATTCTCAAGATTTCCTTTCCTAAACCTACCTACTCCTAACCTAGGCTACTATTTATCGTCTCCCACCTTTGCTTGCCTACTTCATTTCCTCCTTCTCTAACCTCCTTCCATTGTATGCAAGTGTGTTTCGTGAGAGTGTGTGCAAGTGTGCTTGGTGAGAGTGTGTGCAGGTGCAAGGGTTCTCTACTTTTTCCTCCCTCTTCCCTTGTGCTTTTTGTGTCAACTCTAAACCTACCCCAACCCCTAGTGTAGCAAATAATCCGTCCAACCTTCTTGGTTTTGTTTTGGTTTTGGTTTGATTTTTAGAAAATCAAAAACAAAGAAAAACGCAGTAAAAAAAAGGAGAGTTCAGTGCTGGGGTCCCAACGACCTACCCACCACGGCCTGGCCCTCTGGCTGGTCGGCAGGGGCTGGCTGGCTGGGGGGTTGGGAAGTTTTTTTATTTATTTTTTATTTATTTATTTTTAAAATAAAAAATAAACAAACCAAACGGGGACCAGCTGGTTGCTTGTTCCGATTTGATGGCCTGGCTGATGCTGGTTTTGATGGCCTACACTGATGCTGGTTTGATGGCCTGGACTGATGCTTGGGCTAAAACTATTCTTGCAAAAATAAAACTAAGGTAGCTGGACTTTGCAAAAACTAAGGGTAGCTGGACTTTGCAAAAAACTTAAGGTAACCAGATTTTTTGCACCATAACTCTAAGGTATTAAAACTAAAGCAAGGCTAGTTTTGCCAAAGAGCCGAAAATTGTTGACAATCTACATATCTTGGAAGCTAAACTCTGGACTTTCCCAAGGAGGTCTTGGAAACTAGACTTTGGAATCTAAGGCTATGGAGGTTCAAAGCTTCGCCGTAAGATTGGATTTAACACCAACTTTAGGACTCGTGACACTCCACGGGTTCAAAGCTCCGCTGTCTAAGAGTATTTTAATACACACTGTAGGACTTGACGTTGTCACTAGTTCAAAGCTTCGCCGCCGTGAGGGGGGGTCCACACCACAAGGGGAATATTAGAAGAAGGTATAAAGACAAACTTAAGAAACACACGTGACAAAGCCAAAGCTTCGCCGTCCTGAGGGGGGGTCCACGCAACAAGGGGGATATTAGAAGAAGATAAAAAAGACAAACTTAGAAACACATGTGACAAAGCCAAAGCTTCGCCGTCCCGAGAGGGGGTCCACGCAACAAGGGAAAGATTAGGAGAGGGTGAGGACACGTAAGTGAGGAAAACACACGTTTTAGTACACGTAAAGATACACAACTTCACAAGCTAAAGGCCCCCCAAAGCGGCATCGCCAAGGTACGGTGGGGGGTGACTTTAGGATTAAGACAAGATCCCAAAAGACTCCTAAACTCACAAGTTAGCTCACAAAGGTACAACAAGAGAGAAACAAAGACTCTTAACTCATAACAAGGGTATAACAAACGCACGAGAAGTACACAAGGCAAGATAGAAGGACCCCCAAGGACCTTCAAAGCTTGAAATCTAACAACAATGGAGCGAAAAGTGCTCCAAAAACACCGTAGAGGTTTTTGGCTTCAAACGCCAAAATATCCAAAGCAAATTGGACCCACGGACCCAAACAAAAGTGAGGGGGTGTTTTAGAGAGAGAAATGGGGCCCTTATATAGGTTTCTCAAGGGCTCACCCCTCTCTCTAAAGCTCTAAGGTAACCTTATCAACGGGGATTTTCATCCTCATCCTCAAAGATTTTCATCCTACATCCTAAAAAATCTACTTCTACCATCTATGCTGGACCAACATCCTAACTTTTGGAGATTAGCTCCAATCGCCGAACGGATTGCGCCGTTGGATCCAGATCGCCGCGTTTAGTCCTAGATCCCCCTTCCCCCCGTACCGAGGCCAAAAATCCATCGTAGGCTAATTTAGTTTTAAAATCAAATCGTGATAAAATCCTAGATCTTGGGGGTCTCCTATTTTGAGAAATGTGAATAACCTAGGGTCTCCGGTAGGTGCGAGAGAGTCGGGAAGGACTTTTGGTTGACTTCGTTTCGCCATCGTATGGTCCCGGAATGCCGGTCAACGCCGCAAGGACCCCGCCACGTGGTTAATTCCCGAAGAATCTCGCCGGTTTGGGTACTTGCCGCTATCGGAATGTCGTGAAACTTCACGGAGCGCATTATTAACATAAAACAAGCTAGTCAAATTTTTAGTGAGATTTTATTGTAACCTGGATAATTTCCATGAAATTCCCGTTGGAGGTTAGGAGGGTTGACCACCCAGAAAAGGTTCTTCTGCAAGTCGGAAGATGCCGGGATTTTTCACGTGACCTCTCAGGGAGTCGCATGAAAGACGTGCGGGTGTGTTTCCGTACCTGGCGCGATTGGTCAATGGAGATTTAAAACTGGCCATCTCTTTGAATTAGCGACGGTGCGGGAATCTTTTGCAGGTGGAAGAATCTTGGCGAACCGATTTCGCCGTTGGACTCCTGGCATGGGATTCACCCTAGAACACTATCCTTGGGCTGTAGATTTCTCCATGGGCCCGGTCTTGCGTGAGTGGCTCCTGCATGCTAACAATCGGGATTTTGGGAATTCGTCGATCTAATGGGGAATTCTAAATCTAATTCTAGGACCCGACCTAGTGGCCTTGCTGTGGATCCCTCGGACCGACCTAGCCATGAATCGCCACATTCATGGTGGGATTTAGCCCTTTTGGGGCTGTGTGACTCGAATCCTCCAAATCTAACCTTTTCATTATTTTCTATACTATTTTTAGTCAAGGTTTGGGGGATTCTAAGTAAAAACACAAATCTAGACCAAATACTATAATGGGTATAACACAACCCTATTTCGGTTCTACGCTCTTTTTATGGGTTTTTCTATACTTTTATCAACTTTAAATTGCAAATTTCCAAAAAAATAATTCTACGAGTCCCAAGTGACAAATTGGGAGCTCACACCACCTTCACGTGGAAAGAGACTATTCCCGAGATCAACGCAGCAAATGCTATGTTTGGGTTGAAAGAAGTCTCAAGTTTGAATATCAGCAAGATTAGGAAATTGAACTTTCCAGAGTACTCTATGAAGAAGCCAGGAGATAATTTCGCTCGTTGCGCTGAGTGTGATAGATATCAAGCACAGAGAAGGACCGCTCCGGTTGGGTTACGACGGAAATGGGACCGTCTATTGGAAATACATAATGCATCAACACGGGCTCATCGAGGTAATTATTATGCAAACCGATATAGGTCCAGCGCCTACCCTCACGAATGCTTGACGATCATGCATGACAAAATGGATCATGCAAAAACGGCATCTCCTATGTTCTCCCACAAGAACAAGCAACTTGACGGACTCACAAAATTGCCGGTATCAGTGACTGGAATGATTGCTCATGGACATGGTGATGTCCGTTATGCGCATTACGGTCTTGATATCTTTCTACACGACTCAAACTACACGATAGGGTCATTAGCGAAGCTCTTACGAGACCTTGAACTCCCTCCAAAGTATTCTTCTCGGGAATTGTTTGTTGGAACGGGCTCTGCTCCTCTATTTGAAGCAGTTTTGAAAGGAGCTGAAATGTGCAAGTCATCACTTTGGCTTGAGCCCGAAGTCCCGATTCCACCAAGTACCCTTCCTCCGGTTCTCAACATTCAAGTGGACAATGGCACAGGAGACAACAAAAACCGGTTTGTATTTGCATTTTGGTCACTCCTGGTCGCAAAGAAGATCTTCCGGGAGGTTTATGTGAGTTTCATGTTGGTGGGGCACACGCATGACGATATCGATGCTTTGTTTGGGAGGTGGAGCATGCAATTGAGGAAGGAAAGCTTTCCTACCATCCCGTCTTTGATGAAGTCCTTCATGGATGTTGATTCTGTGCCTACAATTCCTCACTTGATTGAGGAGGTGCCAGATTTCAAAGCTTTCATAGAAGGCTCGCTTTTGGAAGGGGAAGAAGCACTTATTGGTCATACGAAGGCACAACAATTTAAGTTTTATCTGAACTCAACGGGTATTCCGATTATGAAGTACAAGAAGTACTGCACGGATAGTAACTGGCTTCCAGAAGAAGGGGGCATCAAGTTGTGGCAAGAAGACTCTGAAGGACGGAGTCTATAGCCTCGTGGGGAACCTGTACCTGTGGCCCCCCTTCCAATGCGGGGCGTGGATGACATTTCGAAGGGTATATCGGGGTTCATCAAATATTGGCAGGCATTATGCAATGAAGACGAGAGTGGAGAGTACAGAAGACGTTTCGAGCATTTGGTGTTTTACTGGCGGGCGGTGAAAGCAAATTTGATTGAGCCAATTGTACCATTTGAGGCATTGAACGAAGGTTTCTGGCCTTCTACACGAATCGAAATGACAGAGGAGGATGAACTTGATGACGATGGCAAAGTTCGCAAGGAGTTTGCTGAGGATGATGCTTTTGTGGGGCAACGCCGAGATCGCCCATTGCCAACTTTCCGTATCGCGCGTGATGTTTTTGAAGGATATTTTCTTGCAGTTCGACCCGCTGATGGTGATGAGAAGCCTATATGGATTGCCAAAGCTATGTCTGATCCTTTCAGTAACCCGGATCATCCAAATTGTATCCTGATCCAATACTTTTGACCCACGTCATGAGGGCGAAATGTTCAGGAATTTTATAGCGGTTGGGACTCCGCCAAAGGATTGCGGTGGAAAGTGGATGAGACACAGGAGCCTATATGGGAAGATACAAATTCTCTCGTCACGGCATGGAAGTCCAAGGTCAAGAAGGACACTGTAGAGTGTGTCCTTAAAATCCTTTCCGCTCAAGTTGATGTCATCAACGGGAGTTTGTCGTCGTACAATTCCGATTGAGCATGTAGCAGGTATTTTAGAGATGTTTTGTAGTATTTGAAACTAAGTTTTATAGTTTAAGTTTTTTGGTTCTTCTACGGTAACGTTTTTGCAGAACCATAGACATATTCATATGATTTTGTATTGCCTATTGTCGAGTAGATGGTGTGGTTTCATATATTGTGATTGGATTTTTTTTATAGAATTGTATTGGGACTACTTCTATACTTAATTTGTATGTAGTCACTTGCTTAGAAAGTGCACTTCTTTATAATATTTAATATATTTATGATTACATTATAATACATATAATATTGTATACTTTGGCAACATTTCAATATTTATTGATTTTTTCAAAAAATTGTTTTTGAAAATAGGGTTTAGGGTCTTAAAAATTTGTAGTGGGTAAGACCACTTTTTATTCTGTTGATGTGTGAAGCACTTGTCACAATTTTGGGGTAGGGGCCGGTTGGTTGTTGTAACTTTCCTGCCTGAAAAGCTCACTCAGCAGCACCAAGTCATGTCTATCTCATTGCCGCTCAAACGAATTCAATGGGAATCGAACCCGAACCGTCTAAATGAGATAAATAGCTTCTTTCAACCAACCATTTAGCTCATGACCTGGTGTTCTGTGAGGATCATTCATTGCATTTATTTAGAAAACCATTGTGATCACCTGCCTCAATAAAGTATTGGACATGCTCAAATACATGAAACTGTCATTTTAATGGAAATTGCATCTACCAATTGTAAAATTCAAGTCTTCTTCATTTAAATTTGCTTCAAGTCGACTTCAACTTCTGGGGCATAGAAATCAATAATGTTATTGTGGGAGGTCTTCCATCTCCCAAAATAATGAATATATTGTTGAAATCAAAAATTGTCCATTTGGAAAGACTGCATGGTGATGAGATTTTACAAAAAGAATGATCTTGAAACCATCTTCAATATTTAGAAGTGCTTGCACAAGTGAGCCCTATTTGCATGGACGTGGAGGACATAAAATAATATATTTTTAGATGCCCCTTGGTAGGCATATGCTCGCCTAGTATTGGAATAGACTACATAAATTTCAACTCTAGATCATTTGGATATTCCAAACAATGTAGTGAAAACCCCTAAACCTCAAATTGTGACATCAAGGACTTTGAGTCATTGGTGGATACTAATAAGGCTTTGAGCTTAATCCAACGTTAAATACTACTGGGAGAATTTGAATCTTAAGTGTAGATGGTTTGGCAACATGGAATACAATCACTACGGTTTGGTCTGTGATTAACTCCTAGAATATGTTGAAGGCAATTTCATGTTAGATTGAAAGCTTCAATACTACAATGTTGTGCAACTAGGTCAAAACTAGCATTGTACCTTTGCTATAAAAATGCTTTGCGTACAATATTTTTATAATTTTTATCCCCCTCAATAATGTTAAATATTTCCATTTAAAAAAAAATCCAAATCTCAATCCTATAATTTCCAAGATAACCTAATATTGGCATAGTTAGCTTTGACCTAGCCTAACTCATGGAAATCTCTCCATATGATTTGAAACTTTGTCAATATGCATATCAATTTGTCATATCATCACAAACAAAATTTTATTCTAATTCAATATATTTTTCAACTTTGGTCATGGACATTTTGCCACTATTGACTTCCAATTTAGATATAGCCTCAATCCTTTGGATGAATTTTGTTTTTAACTTGTAAGTTCTAAGTCCATTGTATCAAATGTTTTGGCACATCAAGGTATAAGGTAAGTTTATATAGGCCTATATACATCAAGTTTCATAAGTAAATCAATAATATTCAATTAGATTGAAGCTTCCAAATACATCATTCTTGGCTACTTTGGATTTCAAACATCTCCACTTTGATGCCTCATATCTCCATTTCCATAAGCGATATGCATCTAAAATTTGGGATCATAGTAGATCATATTGCCCAAAATTTAGATCCTAATATATTATCTTGATCCAACACTTTATTCAACACTTTATTCATACACAAACTCAAAATTTCTCACATGAATGCTTCTTCTAATAATAAAACATCTACAAACTTCAGATTTAGCATCCTAAATGCATCCTACACCTCGTTTCCACCAAGAGACAAAAGGGAGAAAAAGGACTAGGCCTTGCCTCAAAGTAGCCAACCCAATCCTAAGAGGCATGCTGTCACTAATGTTAACCCTGATATCTTTTTAATTTTAACATCAACTATTTACCAATAGGTTATCAACTAATTAACAACTAAAAAGACCTCCTAACACTACACACATACTTTAACATAAGAAGATGCCTACTTCAACTAATAGATGGCCTACAGTATAACACTAATTTTGTATTTAATCCCTAAAGGACCTTGTCCCTTCGGGGGACAAATGCGTTGTCATGACCATTGTCCCTACGGGTTGAAATTTTGTCGTGATTTTTAGAATTTTTTTTGGAGATAGAAAAATTGATAAGCTTTGTGGAAATATAATTTTTTTCACAATCGGTGCCCGGGAACAAAAGTTATGACCAAATAAGCTCAAAACAAGGGACGGGGGCCAGCCCGGGTAGCCAAAAAAAAGGGACAATTTTTTTTTTTAAGATTTTTTTTCTCATAGATTATATTTTTGTCTATCTCAAAAGCTTTGATTCATTTCATTTGGATTTGTTATGAGAAAGTTATGGACATTCTTGTTTTTCGGGTAGTTAGAGCATCTTCTTGAAAAAAATAACTTGTAGGAGTCATTTTTGAATGCAATTTTTTCAATTTTTCAATTTTTTTTTACATGGTTTGATTTACTTGCTAGAAAAATCTCACCATTGAAATTAGTGCATTTTAATTCCATCTAAAATATATTAATATTTTAGATTTTCCTTCTATCTCGTACCTACTTCTATCTAACAATATTTTTAAGAATGATAATTAAGTTTTTTTGAATTTTTTGAATTCTTCCTAGACTCTCAACTCAATTCTCCACTATAAAGACTTAAATCTCAAAACTCTGTAGTGCAAATTTTTTAAGTTAAAAATGTTCAAAGTAAAAAAATCTAGTCTCGCAATGTGCTGAAAAACTTGTTTTTTTCACTTCAAACGCAAATATCTTGCAATCTGTGCGGTCAAAAACTCTGAAAATTTTTCCACACACTCTCATACTAGTTAGGTGTAAGATCCTACGGTTAGATGTGGAAAAAAACAATTTTCAATTTTTTTACTCTTTGCTATAGATATGGCAGTTTTGAGTGTTTTTGGGCAGAAAAAAGGCCTTGGTCCTTTTGGGGTTAAATCATGGGCCACCCAATTTTAATGATTGGCATGCCTTTAAGTTTCTACCTCATCACATAAAGCATGAAGCACTCTAAACTTTGTAGCAATGGACAAAGGCTTATTGGTTCAACCCTCATTAGTTTGAGCAATATTGGGAAGATTGAGTAGAGTTTATTATCGCTCTCAAAGTGGGTGTTGCATTTTCCTTGTTGTCTTTTGAAGATGCAAAGGAGGAAAAAACTTTAGACAATATTGTTGAAGAGATTTCAAAAGGTAATACTAAGGGAAAATTGGGGGAGGAGGGTCATACTAATGGTTAAGGGATAATAGATCTAACATTCAAGCTTAACATTGAGATTAAAGAGTCTAAGGCATTTTTTTGTTTGAAGGAGCATGCTGGAAAAAACTGCGGCTTCAACATGTTTGATGCTTTGGTCCCAGATTTTGGGAAGTTCAAGGCTCAGAGGATGTTTCTATGAGTATCGCACTGTAGAATTTCATCTTTTGTAGATTTTGTAGCCTCACAAATTGGTTGTAGTGGAGAAGCCTCACATTTGTTTTTAAATAAAAAGGTTACAGACACAAATGTAATCCTTCCACGGATTAGTAATCACAATCTATGTTTGCATTCCTTTAGTTGAGAATCAAACTTTAGAATTTGATAATTGGCTATTAGAGGAGGTTGACTAATAAATGTGTGCTGCTAGAATGCATGAGAGTGAGTGAGGATAACATGGTTGATTGCCCATTAGAGTGCGCAAGTTCAAATGATGACGTAAAAAAAGTGCGTGGATTTGTTTTCATAAGAAGAAAGAGTGTGTGGTTCTATTTTTGGAAGTTGCATGAATGCAACTATACAAGGTTTAGAGATTTCTATTTTCATGAGTTTGCGGACTACATGCATCAGTTTAAATAAAAAATTTAATTTTTGGGGCACATTTGAGGTGCCACATAGGCTAATTGAAGGACTATATAGGGGACCCTTTAATGTAACGTGGCAACTTACCCTAATTTAGTTTTTAAAGCTGTGAGCACATTGGCTCAATAGTGAAGAACATGTTAAGCAAAAGATTGAGCGTACTAAGCCACAAAAAAAGGACAACATGCTATAAGCCACACTATGAAACTTGATGCTACAACCAAAAATCCTTAAGCGACAAATACAAAATACTAATAGCCTTCTACAACAACCTCTCTATTGAACATTTCCCTTGCTTCTTAGTTGCAAATAACTTTACAAGGCAATACAATGACCTACTAGCTTTATATTCACATTGCTAGAGTTTTTTAGTTTTTTTTTCCAGGTATTGATTGCAAAGGGTGATGGATATACCACTCCAAGTATTGTGATTAATTGAATCAACATGCTTCATTCAAGTATGTTATATCAATGGACAAGAGTATTGATTTACAAAATATGCTTGACGATTTGCTAGGGTTGAAGCATATTAGTACAATCTCTAACATTACATGCAACTAGTAGAACAATGTCCCTAAATCTTAGGTCGAATTTAAATAATTATAAATAAATAAAGTCTATTTTTTGTCTTTAATTTATAAAAGATGGTCCACAAAATGTAGTATCTAAACACAAATTGCCTATGTGATAGAACTTAAAAAAAATATGGTTGATTGCAAGAAACACCGGATATATTTTTTAGTCACAATTGGAGTGATGTTGTTATCATCCGCTATAAGTTTTGAAGCACAAGTCCAATGAACATGAAATTTTTATTGGAGATGTCAAATTTGATGTTAAATCAAATTTGTTACTTTTCAAAAATTTAAAAATACTCAAAATTTAAAAGTGAGTTTTGATTATTTGTAGTTACCCTCCATACATTTACGGTTTTATTTTTTTAGATAGAGATAGGATTGATAGGTATTATACACTTTTATTCTTGTGTTACATTGGATTATTGTGTCCTTAATATCACCTTAAGCACCTACACATCTAATTGTAAGAAGGATTAGGCCCCATGAAAAATGTTTTTTTGGCTTTGGAGAAAGTTTTGTCAATCTATTGTAGCAATAGGATCCTTCATCATCATGTTATTGGTTGATATGCAGTGCAATGTTAGAGAGGAAAGAACATTATGACAACAATGTTCAGGAGCATTAGACATCCAAGTTGGAGGATTGGACTCAAGAAGACATGATGAGGAAATACTACCATTTTTAGAAAATGTAACTCCAACAAACACCTTATTAATATTAGCGTTTGCTACAAATCCAAAGGTTGCCAAGGTCTAGCAATAGATTCAAATGCAGACAACCTACCACAAAATAACCTAAAAAATTTGTGAATCACTATAGAGATGGAAGAATAGTCACCAAACTTTGAAACAAGAACTCAAAGTTTGGAGGCCACAAGACATTATATTATGGTGACAAAAATAAACTATATAGAAGTGAAGACAACAAGTACAATTGCAAATGTGATGAAGAGCCAACGGATGAAGATGTCCGCATTCTAATTACAACCCGTGATGGACAACATAAATTGGATTGTTTGAACAACATGAAGAGCATATTGCAAGGATGTGAAGGCAATAGTGTGTGAGTGAGTGATCTATGGGTGAGAACAAGAGCTTTGTAGATAACTAATTCAAAATTTGAAGTATTATTCAAATGTATGGTGATGGTATTGATATTTTGTTATGCAATGCATAATTATATATTTTTGGTCATCATAAGTAAAAATTTACAAGTTGGCATGCATGTTAAATACATTGATAAACCAGAATCACTAATATGTGCTTGATATTTGTAAAGGATATTCTAATGCGTCAACTAAAGGTTATAATTGAAGAAATTGTATTGAAATCCCATTGAATGCTTTGAACTCCTAAAATGAGTGGCATGAATGAACAAGTCTATGACATATTGGGATTGTACATTGTTACTTTCAACATTGCTACTCATGTCCCTTAACCCTTAAAGTTCCAAGGCCATTTTTATGTCAAAAACAACTCAAAACTGCTAATTCAGCTATGTTCATTCAAAAAAAAAAAAAAAAAAAAAATTAGAATCTAACCTTAAGATCTTGTACTTCATTTGTCTCAAGTCATGTAGTAAAAATTTCATGAAGTTTGACTGAACAGATTGGAAGATATTAGCATTCAAAGTTGGAAAAAATTATTTTTTTGAACACTAACTTGCAATTTCAAATGACTTTGACCGCCATTTGTAGAAAATTTATCACTAAAGACTTTGGATTTAATCTTTTTTGTGTTGAAAAATTGAGTTGAGAATCTAGGATTTTTTTTTTAAAACACACACTTGATTTTCATTCTTTAAAAAATTGTTAAGTAGAAGTAGCTCTAAGATCGAAAGAAAAACTAAATTGTTAATAGCTCTAAGATGGAATTGAAACATTATAATTCCAATGGTGTGATTGTCTTAGAAAACAAACTTAACCTTGTCAAACAATTTTTTTTTAAATTGTGAAAATTGCATTCAGAAATGAATCCTATAAGTTATTTTTTCAAGAAGATGCTCTAATTGCCCAGAAAATAAGATTGTCCATAACTCTTACATAACAAATCCAAATGGAATTAATCAAAGCACTACAAGAGAAAGGGGTGTTTTAACCCCTAAAGTTCCATGACTATGTTTTTACCGAAAACACTCAAAAACTGCCATTTTTAGTACAAGTACCAAATTTTTGAAAAAAAAACTTTTTTGACACATGTAATCGTAGGATCTTATAGTAAACTAGTTTTAGAAGATGTGGAAAAAATTTCAGAATTTTCCACCATACGGATTGGAAGATATTAGCATTTGAATTGGCAAAAATCTTTTTTTGTTCCTGCGAAAAACAGGGCAGCTGCACTTCACAAGGTCACATTTGCATGAAAAAATGTCCAAAATGGTGGTGCTTCTTTGAATTATTTCTCCTAAACAAGCTGGCTACATGCTTAAAATTTTTCAAATCATTTGGAATTGTACAACATATACAAAAAAAATAGTAAGTAGAAAGAAGTAGAGAATGATCCAAAATACTAAATTGTTAAGAATTTAATTATGGAATTGAAAATGTCAATCTCAATGGTTGTAATGTTGTAATAAACAACCTAAATCCTATGATTTATTTATTTTCAAAAAATATTAAAAATTGAGTTAAATAAACAACTTCAAAGTTTATTTCAGAGTAGAGAATCCGTAACAACTCGCAAACTAAAAAACCTCATAACTTTTTACTCATTGGTCGAAATGTAATGATTTGAAGCCGCTTTCCACGTGTATATAACTCTAGAAAACCAATTTCAAATTTTTATTTTGGAAAAAATGGATTTTTTCAGATCTGCCCGGACTGCTCGCCTGGTGAAAAAATTAACATATTAGGCCATGACTTTTGATTCCTATTTTAAAATGTCATGAAATTTAGTGCACATGAAAGATATTCCTTGTCCTCACCTTCTATTAAAATTTCAGCTTAAAATATGAAAATCTCTAGTCACACGTACCTGTCCAAAATCGCTATATTGCTAAAAATAGCAGGCTGGTCCTTTAGGGATTAAATGAGTTTTAAAGAATAGTCCTAGACATAAAATTATAAGTAATGACCTTTAGGATATCTTCAATAAAAGTTTGCTAGAAATACATGTGTTTTTAGTAAAATTTTACTGAAAATCTCCTAAAAGGTCATTACTTATAATCTTATGTCTAGGACTATACTTTAAAACTCATTTAAAACACCCCTTTCTCTTGTGTTCAAGCTTCCCATATAGATATAATTACCATCCATAAGAATAAAATTTATAAAATTTATAAAAAATAAATTGTGTGAAGACACTTCCGCCCGCCGTATAAAAAAAAAAAGATCTTTTGTGCCATAACTTTTGCTCCTAAGCACCGATTGAAATAAAAATTATATTCCTTGAAAGCTAATTTGCTTTTCTATCTTTACAAAAAGTTTCAAAAAATCATGATGAATATTGAGGCCATAGGAACCTGCCCAAAATCCATTTTGTCCCTTGAAGGGAGAATGGGACTTTAGGGGCTTAGCAATTGCACCTCTACACTCCTATCCTATTGTTAACATTTATGATTTGACACAACTTTACATTGTCTTCCCAACAAAATGAATTTCCACCCACAAAAGATGTGTTTTTGTCCTAGCAAATAATATTTTTGTCCACTATGCTATCATTTGTTTTCCTAAAGTAATTGTCCTTCTTCACCCCGACCCTACTATGTAAGTTCAAATCTTAGCATAACATTCTTGCCTATAAAAAATATTACAAAAAGAATTGCCCTTATGAGGGGCCACTAGAACTGCATTAGCAGTGTTTGATGTAGCAAATAAAAAAATAATTTAAAAAATAATTAATTAAAAAATAAAAAATACAATAAAATGATATTTTTATTTGCCACATCGAAGTGATTACACGCTACTGGTTCAACTTAGGCGGCCCTCTTGAGGCCCCATTCTTTCTTAAATGATATATGAAATCCTATGCCATATCATTCAATAATAGAATATTATGGCCAAAGACAATAACTTTGTTTTTACTTGGCCAAAATCCAAGTTTTACTTACCCAAAATTGTCCATCCCATCCATCCATCCATCCCATCTAAAATGTCTGTCCACCAAAGACATCCAATGACCTTGTCCTATCTAATGTCATAACCTAGTATAGAACCTTAGCTACACTTTTCCATTCAATTACTAAAGTTGTGTTGGAATTTACATCATACCTTTAACATAATGTGTGAATTATTAAATATGTAATGTAATTTAATCTTTGAAGTTAAGATTCTATAATCATATTGTCAAACTTCAATATCTTTTACTCTATATGTTTCATTTTGCTATTATATATGAATAAATGGATTAATTTTCCACATGAACCTCTGGGGACTTGTCGTCAGTTAGGTATAGAGCCTTCATATTACATGTGGAGATTTCACTAATTATGAAATTTAGAAGAAAAGTAAAAGAAATTCACATCAATTATTAGAACATTATTCAATAAGCCAACCTAAAATTTTTCCACATTACAATCCTAAAAAATAAAATATTTTATAATTGTTATAGTGATTAACAAAATTGAGTACAAATTTGAAATGTTTTCATTCAAACAACCATACCGTAAGCATCAATGGACAAAGTCCAAAAGTAAATATACAAAAGTTGTAGTGTACGACGTACTAGACGTTACCATAGAAGTTTGAAGAAAAAGTTAGTTGTGATTTGAAAGAAAATTAATTTCAAAGTTAGCCATGTCTAAAACTCATACTACAAGAGAAACGGGTGTTTCTAGTATAGTCCTAATAGTATAATCCTATAAGTAATGTCCATTTAGGAGTTTTTTAGTAAAATTTTGCTAGAAATATATGTGTTTATAGTAAAATTTCACTAATGATCTCCTTAAAGGTCATTATTTATAGAACTATATTACTAGGACTATACTTAAACACCCCTTTCTCTTGTAGTGTCGGTTCGTTCACCGTAATTTGGAATTATTTTATCTTTTCACAAATTTCTTAAGAATTTCTAAATTCGTTTTTGCACCTTGGCATGTTGGTATACATCATTACATATTGTTGTACACAAAAATTGAAGGAAATTGACATTTAGGTGATTGCAAGAAACACTTGTACTATTTGTTGTGTTTTGCATTATTGGACTTTTAGTATTTTTGTACTATGAGTCACCTTTGGTACTATTGAAGGCATGGAACATAAAATTTGAATGGTCAATTGGATTTCAAATTTACTATTCTGACAATATGTGATGTTCATCGGTGGATGACAAAAATGGATGGAAATACTTAATTTTCCATTAAAAAATAATTTACATTGGTAGATAGAAGGTATTACGAGCCCTAGCAATACTATTGAGTCTTTTTGTGTATTCTAGAGTACTATTTTGAGCCAGATGCTACAATTTACCTTAGAAAATGAGACTTTCACGTTTCTATTTTTGAAAATTAGGAAATGAGTTTGAAAATTTTATTTTAAAAATGGCCATTGTTGCCAACTAAGAGCAAAGTAAGAAGATCAAAGTTAGAACTAAAAAACCATTTTTAATTCAACATAAATTCAACTTGAATATAGCACACTTTAGGCCAATATAAAACACATTTGAAAAATGTTTTTGGAAATCCCTCTCTTGAGAAGGTGTATTTCTATTAGAAGAGCTAGCCTACCAAATTTGATGATGTAACTCTTCAAAAAAGGTACTCGATAGTACTAAAACCCACCAAAACCGCATGTGTGACATATATTCTAAATTCAGTTTCACCTATTAAATTAAGTTTGAAAAAATTGAAATAATTCAAGTGTATTATTTATTGCTATAGGAAGCTTGCTTTTGAATTTCATGTTCATTCAATCATTTTTGCAATACTTATGGCACAAAACAACTTCCGCATTGAACATGTGACAAAAAATAGTACAGGTGTTTCTTGCAATTATTCATTTATAAAAATTAACCCCTAAAGGTCAGAGACTATGTTTTCACCAAAACCACTCCAAAATTGCCATTTCAAATAGAAGTACCAAATTTTAGAACTTTTTTTTTGGAAAATATATAACAGTAGGATCTTGTAGTACACTAGTTTGAAAAGTTGTGGGAAAAAATTCTGAAATTTCTACCATGTGGATTGCAAGATAATAGCGTCTGAATTGACAAAAATCTTTTTTTTGTCCCTACAAAAATCTGGATAGCTGCACTTCACAAGGTAACAATTTTATGAAAAATGTCCAAAATGGTGGTTACTCTTTGGATTCATTCTTCAAGGCAAGTTGGATTTATGCTTGAAATATTTCAGATCATTTGGAATTGTACAATATATAGGAAAAAAATAGCAACAGTGCTAGTATGTGAGCCCAAGAATGCGAGCTTGTGAGCATTGAGCCTACAATATAGGTACCTATAATATGGATACCACACACTATAAAAGATGTATGTATCATAAATACCTATAATATGGGTATTTGTAACATATATATTCTATAATTATAGATGATTTTTATAGTATATACACTTATAACGTAGGTGTATACTATTCTAGGCTCATAGGCTCAAACTCCTATGCTCACATAATAGCGACCCTCATCCCAACGGTTGTAATGTTGTAATAAACAATCTAAACCGAATTTTTTTATTTTTTTTCAAAAATATTGAAAATTGAATTAAATAGAGGACTTCAAAGTTTATTTTATAGTAGAGATTCCATAACTACCCTCAAACTAAGACTCCTCATAACTTTCATCTCATTAATCAAAATGGAATGATTAAAAGCTTTCCACATATATATAAATCTAAAGAACCAATTTCAAATTTTTGTTTTTTTTAAAGTGATTTTTAAAGAAGTTTTTTGAGTTGCCAAGATTGCCCGCCGACCAATGAAAATGACATATCATGCAATAACTTTTTAACCATATAGTCAAAAGTTATGAAAAAATTTTGGGCCTCAAAGCCACTCCTCGGGCACATCTTTTGTAAAAATTTCAAAGAAAAAAAAAAAAAAATTCCGTTTGTAGTAAGCTGCCCAAAATTGCTATGTTGTCAAAAAACGGTGTTTGGTTCTTTAGGGGTTAAAATATCAACAATTTGGCAAATATGCAAATGATGTTGGTTCTTACAATATTTGAATTTTTTTTGAATTGAAAGTATGGGATTGCATTAGCCATTGTAGAGAGAATATAGGTTGCAACATAGACCATTGTTATATCTTAACCCCTAAAGTCCCAAGGCCATTTTTTTGTCAAAAACCACTCAAAACTGCCATTTTTGTTGGATTCATCCAAGAAAGCAAAAAAAATTTTTTTCTTAGAATCTAACCTTAGGATCTTGTACTTCACTTGTCTAAAATCATGTGGTAAAAATTTCATCAAATTTGACTGTACAGATTAGAAGATATTAGCATTCAAAGTTGGACAAAAAGTTTTTTTCAAGAACATCCTTAGATTGCCTAAAAAGCAAGATTGTCCATAACTTTCTCATCACTTGTCCAAATAAAATGAATCAAAGATTCAAATGTAGACAAAAATATAATCTTTGAGAAAAAAATAAAAAAATAAAAAAATAAAAAAATAAAAAATTTTAGGGATTTTTTTTGGGCTGCCCCTTGAGCTACTTTTTGGACTTAAAGTGGCATAATTTTTGTTGTTGGGCACTAATTGGAATAAAAATTATATTCCCATAAAGCTAATCTGATTTACTATCTTCAAAAGAAGTTTTAAAAAATCAGGTCAAAATTTGAGATCACACAAGCCTACCCCAAATCCCAGGAGTCCTTAGTAGGGACTTTGGGACTTTAGGGGTTAATGCCCTTGCCTTTGAAATATTTGTTGAAACCGACAATGCGTTCAATTTATATTTTACATCCATATAAAGCATTTTTAGATTTAACGTTTTATACAAAGACTAGGATTTATGATGCACATAATTGATCCAACAAATCCAAAAATATTTAGTTATCATTGTCCATTTCATCATATGATTTCAACAAATATTTCAAATGCAAGGGCATTAAGATATAACAATGGTCTGTGTTGCAATTTATATTCTCTCTACAATGGCTAATGCAATCCCATGCTTTCAATTCCAAAAAAAAATTCAAATATTGTAAGAACCAACATCATTTGCATGTCTGTCAAATTGTTGATATTTTAATTTCTGTAAATGTCAATTTCCTTCAATTTTTGTGTACAACAATCTGAAATGATGTATATCAACATGCCAAGGTACAAAAAAAATTTTCGAAGTTTTAAGAAAAAATTGTGAAAAGATAATATAATTCCAATTATGGCAAATAAAATCGAGTTTTAGACATATGGTCAATTTCATTTTTACTGAACTTTGGCTCTTTTATAGTTCAAAAATCTTTGTCTTAGGTGGTCAAAATGTCACACTGTCAAAATGGCGCAAAAATACCACCATTTTAATGAAATTGCCCATACATGGCTAACTTTGAAATTAATTTTCTTTCAAATCACAACTAACTTTTTCTTCAAACTTCTATGGTCACGTCTAGTACGTCGTACACTACAACTTTTGTATATTTACTTTTGGACTTTGTCTATTGATGCTTACGGTATGGTTGTTTGAATAAAAACCTTTCAAATTTGTACTCAGTTTTGTTAGTCACTGTAGATGTTGAAAATTCAACACACATGTCAAATTGTGAAGTAAATGTAGAGGATTACTAGCAATGGATTGGACCATATTTCAATCATTAATGAAAAATGGTCAACTTATTTTTTGTTTTTTTTACTTGACTCACTTGACACCCCAGTTTTATAATAAGTTGACAATTTACTTCACTATACATTGTAGTGTAGAACATCACAATGTAAACCAAATATCTATATTATACTATATTTAGGAACATGGCCACAGAATGTACTACAATTTGCAATATTTGAATACTCCTCTTTAGAAATTTTCAAGCGGAATAGAAACCAAGACTCTTGGAAAGCTTCATTTGTTGGTTGATTTGCTTGAATTGAAAGCCCCCCAAAACTCATTCTAATATGCAATATCAAATAAGTTGTAAGAACAAAGCCAAAATTATAGCCAATTTCATTAAAATGGCAGTATTATGTTAACTTGGCACTTTAACCCCTAAACGTCTGGATTCATCTCCAAAATTGACGATTTGAGAAAAACCATTATAAACTACAATTTGGAAGAATATTTTGGAATTTGTATACAAATGAAAGCTGTAGATTTTGATTTTTAAATTCTATCCGTACGGTTAGATCTACTAATGCTATCACCAATCTTTTTCTATAAATTTTGAAAAGAAAATTTCAGAATTCCTTCTAAATTCAATTACAAGTAAAATATTATCATTTTTTGAGTAAAACTTGTTGGAATGGATTTGAAATAAGGTTCTCTTCATATAATGATTTTTTGAAATTTTTGTGACCTTTACATCTTTGACCTCATTTTTGCACATCTAGTTTTGAACTAAAGTCAATGCAAATTGACCACTTGACATACTTCCACATTTGTAATTTTAGAAATGTATATATTCTAGTAACACCAAATCCAACCGATGGATAGGACAACAACTTGATAAAGTATCACCAAAAATTAGGATGACATTCATCCAAACAGGAATGAGACAGAAACAAGGATTTGAATCTGTTCATTGTCCAGAAAATGGACGTCAGAGCACTCCAAGGTTAAGCAGTTTAGACCACATAGTCTGAACTGTTTTTTCAATACCAGAATCTATATAAATACTAGATTTTTGAAGTCTACACTTGTCCTAGATATTTGAAATCTATACCAATCCTAGATTTTTCAAATTGCGCTGTCTGATATCCATGTCAGTCCTAGATTTCTGAAATCTAAAATTGACCTAGATGTTAGACCATTTTAATGAAATTTGCCATAATTGCTTCAAAATTTTGATAATACACTGATCGAATGACTGTATGCCAATCTTGGAAACCAAACTCCATTTAGAATCAGGAAATATCTATGTGACTTGGACAAAGTCTCCACAGTAGATTCGGAGTTCGCCAGCGATGTTGATGTTTGGACTCTAGTAGCATGATTGACGTTGTGGGTGGCGTGTGCAGCTCCCGGTGCAGCTGGAGTGATTTTTCTTCAGCCTTTCCGCTTACAAGTGAAGGAGCCCTTTCACAGTACACCAGCATTTCGTACTCAACCTGCCTGTTGATCACGTTCAGGTATACCTGACGTATATATAAAATATTCATGTCGGGATCCGTCGATCTGTTCAAACAGGGGTTGTCAAACCTCTAGGATTATATCTTGAGGATTGTGTGGAAAATACACACGCGTCACATAGTTTGGACCTCATCCTCCAAACAGCCCTCACCGCTTTAATACCTTTCCATTCGACAACTTCTTCCGGCCGCTCTCTGGAAAGAGACTCGAGATCAGAACTTATGACACGATTTAAGACACAGGGCCCATCAGTCTAATGAAAACTCGAACGGTTCAAGCAGTTCACAAGTTTGGGCATGCTGATTAATTAACCCTGGAAGGTCGTTGCAGACCAAAAAAGTGGGCGATGGATGACTTTTCAGATCAATCTAGAAATGAAGAACGCACCTACTGGTCCAAAAATCAGGACATTTTAGTACTAGCTAAGCTAGTACTCCGTACCTTGCTGATAGGTCTCATCCTTTCAGGATTAACAGATCAAGAACATGGCCACGCAATTTGGGGACCATTCTTAGCTTTTTGATAGTACAGTACACGAGACATGGCGTTTCTGGGAGGAATATACATATATAGCACGCATAAGTTACACTCATATATAACTTAACTTATGTTTCAGATCCTATCATTTCAGAAATTCAGAATTTCACGACTGCTGACAGTAATTATATATAGAACCCAGAGTTGCAAATCTAGACGCAAGCCCGGTACATCATTACCAGATGCCATGATGTTCCAAACGATGCTTGTCCCTGCAGTCTCAGAAGAGGAGAACTGAATCCTCGATATTATTCGCGGAATTTGCTTTTCTGTGCTGGGATGACGCAAAACCGGCCTCACAGCCTGGAAGTGTTGCAGCATGTGAATCTAAGGTAGAACCACCCATTCCGGATCAAGGAGCCATGGGCAACCTGTAGGGTGCCCTATTTCAGACCAAGGAAGGTGCCCAAACTTGGAATGTGTTTTTTTCTCCTTGGAATGTGTGTTTTTCTCCTTTTCAAGGTTGGGACGATTAAAATCATGACACATGTCCCAAAGTGTACAAAAAACAATGAGGAAGATAGTAGGAAGTAGTGAGTGGGAAAGTAGTTTGGCTATGATCGGAATTAGAAGACTCTACATATTGGCAATGGGTTCTAAGCACTTTTTGCCTCCCAAAATTCATAGTAATTTCAATTTTGACAATAAAATTACAAAAAATTCAGAGTCCTAATATTTCTTATTTGTCTACATGAGAAAAATTTCCATTGCCTCACTCTGCTGCTCATCTGTTCTATAATTCCTTATTTGATCAGGTATAGGTGGTCCTACCTTAATAAGAAGCCGATATATTGTGGCCTGCATAAATTTGTGGGGCGATTTGCATCAACAAGCCTATACCGGTAGTAAATTTGAGGTCTGCTGGAGTAGCTTTTCACCAATTCTTTCAGAGCTTGGCCTAGAATTCGTCAAATCTTCTTATCATAGCAAACTATGTAGCTCAAGTGGTCAATAGGAATCAATAGAGTTAAAAACTAGCAAAAATAGGCATTCTCAACCTGCAATTGATCACCACATTGACAAAATGAAAACAATTCTTAAAATTTATGTTGATGGAAGCTTGTTAGGGTCCTAGAGTTATTAAAAAAATGTTGGGCCACTAAAAGGCCGCTTTATAGTAGGCAAAGGGGGGTCTAGTTAAATTGATTTGTACTTTAAAGGAAGAAAGGGATTTTATTCCCCTATTCTTGCTTAGTGGGCATGCCATAGTATGAAGTAATGTAATTGAAAAATAAATATGATAGTAATTGCAATTTTGAATTGTTTATTTTGAAATCTTGTAAAAATTTGTTATAAATGGGATGAGTGTATACTAGATCCTTGTGTGATTATAATTGTTGGAATAAAATCTGATGTCATTTTAGGAAATTCACACAAGCTAGCAACAAAAGTATGACACATTTGCTAAGCTCCCTACCCTACTAATAATCGGTTGGCTTGTCAAAGCTTGATAGCCCACAGAAGGGCTCTTTTTTCTTCTAATGATTTGACAAGCTAATCTATGGAAGGATCCGCAGTCCATTGGTGTCTAGGGTGATTGCACAAAACACCTGCCGCGTTTTGAATAATACTCATGGCTTTTTTCTAGAAGTACTTTAAAAAGAGAAAAATAATTTCTAAAAGGTTTAAAAAATATGACTAATGTATACACCTTTAAGATGAAGGTAATAACCAAAGGAAATTCATTAAAAAATTCTCTAATTAGGAAAACTAGAAAAGTACTAAATCCCAAGAAAATAGATACTTTGATGTTTTAATTAGTTAAAATAGGAAATAAAGTTAAATATATAAAATAATTTTTTTCCATTTGTAACAACTCTATGGAGATGGTCATTCACCCAAAAAAAATTAATGTTTTATGTGTTTCAAAATGCAAGCAAAAAGAAGCTCACTTTGTGGAATTCCACATGACATACAATTAATTATTTTTAGAATTTATTTGGACAATAGCTACAAGTCTATAGAATACCATCCTTTTCAAATTTTAAATCAAAATTCCTTTTTGGGGGTACTAAATAGTACTAAAAACCTCCAAATTAGCGAGTGTGACATATTACTGGGGGCTATTTTTAAATAGTAAAACATTTTGAAAAATTCCAAAAAAATTCACAAAGTGTATAATAGTCATCAATACCTTGTCTATAAATTTTGAATCATTTGGAGCCAGATCGCAAAAGTTATAGCCAAAAAATTAATCAGCAAGCGTCGTGTGACAGAAAATAGTACTCCCTCCGTCCCAAAATGATCTTCATGTTGGCCTTAAATTTTTGTCCCATAATGATCTTTCTGTTGTACTTTGTGACATCTTAAATTGGTCAAATTTGGCTTTTTATTTTTATTTGGGACCAACAAAATAACTTCTAGTAGTAGTTATCCATCCATCTATGCAATCATTAGTCACAAGATAAATGAAATGATTAATGAGATCAATCAACACTGTTTGTTTTTATTTTTTGCATCTCTTTAAATGTCTCCCAATTAAAGGAAATGAAGCTTTGGAAGGCGGAACAAAAGGTCACACATGGGCTTGGGCATATACTAAATGCTTACAAAATGATAATCTCATACTCAACAATCAATTGGCCATTGGTGATCTTTAAAAATGCCCCAAAAATACTACTTTTCAATATTTCAAAATTACATTTTGAAAAAGGATTTGAAACTCAAAATTTCTAGAATGCTAGGAGTGCACCAAACTCTATTTATAGCGCAAAAATGGTTTTTAAAATGTTATTTTTTGCCTTAATCTAGAATAATTTGTCTAACACAAAGATCATTTTGGGACAGAGGTAGTACAAGTGTTTCGTGCTATGACCCATTTGTGGCACTAGACACTATTCATAGGTCCTTTACAAATACTCACAAATGAGTCAAGTGACTTGGCCAACAATTTTCTTTACTATTTTTCTTCTACACATACTCATGAATGAAGCTACTTTATAGAAGTATTTTTAGACTTCATTTCGTCTAACATGGCCTTATTGCATTGCCGCATGGCGTAGTAGTATCACATGTGATAGAATATTTTTTGAAAAGACATTTTTATGACTCCTACAAGGCTACAACACTTTTTCAATTTTTCCCAAGCTCACTGAGGTCACTTAGCATGTCACTTATCTTCAAAACTCATTGTTAAAATTGACTCTCTCAGTATTTTCAAAATTGATGGAATTAATATGCAAAATTTGCCATTGCAATTATCATTTGGACCTCAAACTTTCACGATTCAACCTACTCCACAGTAATGATTTCATATGATTACAAGTCAATTGAGAAGCCTTTTTTTTTTCACTAAAAGTAGTTTGTCATTATTGGTCGAAGTTTAGGGTTAGTTGAAGGAAGCTAAACCAAGCCGTGGATGTCAAGAATATAGAAAATGGATGGTCAAGTTGGATAGCTAGCCCTACCTCAAATATGAGATATGATTACACTGAAGACAAACATCTTCAATAAAAATTCAACTTCATACGAGTCAAGCTTCAAAAGTTATTGCATTAAAAAGTTATTGCTTTAAAAATATTTTATTTTGTGTCCTCTACGTTCATGCAAATAGGTCTCCCTTGCGCATTCAATTTTGAACATTAAAAATGATTTCAAGACCATTCTTTTGGTGAAACCTCTTCATCATAAAGTCTTTCCACATTAAAAATTTATAATTTCTTTGGAAATTGTTTTTCCTATTTTTTACAAATTAAAATATCCAAGTCTCTATTTTTTTGGCAATTTTGCACTTTTCGAGTTCTCCTACTTAATGAATTTTTTTTGCTTTAATTTCCTTCATAGGGTACCTTCTTACAGGTCTACATTAAATATATTTTAAACATTTAAAAAAAATATTTTTCTAATTTTAAAGTAATCCCCCCAAAAAAGCCTAGTACTGCCAATGTGGAACAAAAATAGGAGATCATTCTTGCAACAACCCTTAAATTAAGTCTAAAGTCACTTCATCAAGCAAACCAAGTCTACAAGACGCTCAGCTCCACTAAGCCATCAACTAGTACTGGTACCGACTTGCAAGAGACAACCTATAATAATTTTGGTTGTCGAAATGATAACCTTCATTAAATTTTGGTTGTCACCTAGGACACACTATAAAAAAACCCGTGTTTTGGGTAACAAGTCCCAATTTTTGTAAACAGATTTTAGGTGATGTCAATGTTAACAATTCTATGTTTTTATGTCAACAAGAGCGTCCAATGTAACATCAATGTTGACTTAAAAACATTGGGTTGTCAACATTGACATCACCTAAAATCCGTTTAAAAAATTTGGGGCTCGTCACCTAAAACGTTTTTTTTTTTATAGTGACAACTTTTCTAACCAGAAAGTATAAAATGATAATCTAGAAGTTGTTAATTTTTTGTCGTAGAGGCAACACATTGGTGTTGTCATCATTTGGAGGGGAGTTGATACTGTAGGTTCCGTGCAATATGAATTGCCATCATCATTCAATTTGTCAGTCATGGGATGTTTACGTGTCTTTACAAGTGAGTGAGTTTGGGACAATATCAACCTAATTTAATATTCCAGATTTGTAGCCACCATGTAACTTACTATATGAAAGAGACCACTTTGAAAGTCAGAAGTTTGGTCAAGTCACAAGCAAGGCTACTAAAATATCTTTTGGGATTCTAAAAACACTTCTATTTCAGCCAATATCCTATTGGGAGATTACCACGCCACATGCCCATGCTACAAGGTCTTGCTAGACAAAATGGAATCTAGAAATACTTTTATAGAGTAGCTTCACTCATGAGTAGTGTAGTGTAAATGCAAATGAAAACTATGATTTAGACTACGGAGTCTGTGATGGCCGAGTCCCTCGTGCCTCGTGCGTGTGTGTGAACGCCTATGACTCTGTGAGTCGACCCGGTGGATGAGGACAAAATTCCTCCCAACGGCACGGCTCAACCTCGGGAGGCGGGGACATCGGGGAGCATGGGCAAGCCGTTGAAAGTCGACTCTCCGCGAAAGCAGCCAATGATCCTCGCCACCGTGACGCGCGACAGCTGGTGGGCTGGAAGGCCGGAACGGTTTGTCTCACACGGCGCAGCTGGGCTCGGTTTGGCCCATCCAGAGAAAGACATGGGACTGCGGGGAGAGGAGAAGGAGCCCAGCGAAGGGATGGATGTCACGGAACATGGCCCTTCGGCAGGGGGACCGTCCGTCGTCCGTCTGGCCGTCTGGCAGGAGGGAAAGGGGGAACCGGGGAAGATGCTCCTTGGCTTGTGTGCACGCGACAATCATTCACAGATCGTTGTGAGTCACTGAGTCACTCACTCCCCAAAAGGTTACTCGTGGGGAAGCGTGTCCACGTTTCAGGCCATATTCGACCCAACTGAACTGAAGCTGCTGCTGCTGACGACTCAACAAATGGGGGAGTTCACCCGACGTTCATTCCTTCGGAGGGGACGGACGGACGGACGGAGGTTCCCCCAAAACGAAGGGAAGGGAAGGTCGAAACGGGGGGAGCTGAACTGCTTCGCAGCAACCGAACGCCTCACATCTGATTATGGAGTTCATCACACATCATCAGAAACAACGGCGGTCAGGGACTCAGGGACCAACCTTACAAAGAGGAGAGGAGCTTAGTTACTCGAGAAAGAGCCACACAGAGCTGAGCTGTAGTAAGAGACACAAAGTTGTCTTACCCCAAGAAAGGTACTCTCCAAGTCATCCAAGTCAACAAACGTATTTCATCATATATTTCCATTTGTACACATGGAGGTTCATGAGTCCCAATTACCATAATAACTAGTTCAAAAGTAGTGCATTCTTATATAAATGTATAGTAACAATAAATATTTATTTAATATCAAATGTCAAAAAGTTCGTGATTGGAACCTAATTGCACTATTTTTTTGTAGTGAATTAACCCCAAACGACATCCTCTTGTCTAGAGGCCAACTCAAAAAAGAATCAAAAATCTCCTTGAAACAAGGTATGTGTCTTGGTAATTGATCAAAGTTTCTGCAGCCAAGGCATGCAAAAAAAAATAGTAAATAGTGCAACCTCTTGCTTGCTTGGCAAACCATATTCACTATTGAAGTAGGTTCAGAAGGTTGAAACATTCTAAAAAATATATAAAAAGCATTTTTTGTCAACAATTCTCTCAAAACCTAGTCCGACTTTTAAGGATTCATTCCATAAAATTTGTAGTTCATTGACAAGAGTAAGAAATTTTTTAGCCCCTGAAGTTCCATTGTCTTCTTGAAGAATAAAATTGATGTCTTGTGGGCAGGCTTGTATAGTCTCAATATTTGTCGTGATTTTTGTAAACTTTTGCTAAAGATAGAAAAATACATTAGCTTTCTAGGAATACAATTTTTATTTCAATCAGTGCTTGAAAGCAAAAGTTATGGTACAATAAACCCAAATTTTAGGTCGGTTGGCAAAAAAACTATCCACAAAAATTTTAAAATTTTAAAATTTTAAAATTTATTTCTCATAGATTGTATTTTTATCTATATAGGAGCTTTGATTCATTCCATTTAGACCAATTATTTGATAAGTGAAAATTATGTTTAAAAAAAATAATAATAATATTCCTAGACTTTCTATTCAATTCTTCGACATGAAAAGCAAGAAATTCAAAACGAATATTGCAAAAATTTAATCTAAGAAGATTCAAAGTCAAAAAATCTAATAACTTAGCAAGGTGCAAAAGTATTTTTTTTTCTTCACTTTAAATATGGGCAATTTTGTTAAAATGGCAATATTTTTTTTAAATGGCATGAAAACAGTTCAGAACGTCCGTCTTGAAATCTATACCCGTCCTAGATGGTTCAGAACAGCCGTTCTGAAATCTATAGTCTATACCTGTCCTAGATGTTGAAAATGGCACACTGTCAAAGTGGTACTTGGAATATCGTGATTTTAACGAAATTGCTTATAAATGCAATATTTTATAGTGTATGAAGACTTTAAAGTTTTTGAAATTTCTTCCAGACATTCTTGCATTAGTCTACTACAAGATTCTATGGTAGTATGGTTAGATATGCAAATTTAAAAATAAAAATAAAAATAAAATTCTCTTTACAATAGAAATGGAAATTTTGAGTGGTTTTCGATTGGAAAGAAGGCCTCGAGACTTTAGGAGTTAAAGAAAAAAGCACACCAATGAAGGTTATTTCACTTCCCTTGTGTTAAATTCAGCATTACCCCGGGGATTTGCAACATTTCCTTGAACTTGCAAGGGAAGTGGGTAAGACCATTGGTCATTTGCGTCTATTCTCCTGTAATCGCACAGGGGAACCATATGTATTCCCCTTCTATCACACAGGAGATTTACGGAGTAAATAAGATGAATTCGCCTGTTACATTGTCCCCTGGAATGCGTGCATGACTTCCCTATGAAGTCAAGAACTGTGAAAGGCGTGCAAACGAGCGATTTCCTTAAGAAGCAGAAGTTTGATTGATTTAGCAAAGGATTATTGACCTCTGTCTAGCGGTGGTCGTGTAAGGGATTATACACCATTGCCAGGTAGCAGCGTTACATAATTAGTAGGTAACAGCAATGGATTCACATAATATTGTTTACTAATGAGGCAGCCTTGAAGAGGGGACCCTTACTGTGAACAAAATTGTCTTAGCTGACTCCTCAACCAACCCCAATTCTTGAATTAACTGATAAGTCCCTGCCAGGTATCTAGCAAAGCGTAATACCTTCCCAGCAGTTAAACAATGTTATGCAAGTGCCTGCCAGGTATCTAGCAAAGCGTAATACCTTCCCAGCAGTTAAACAATGTTATGCAAGTGCCTGCCAGTTCCATTTGAAGGCACGCAGTACAGTACGGTAGCTAGCACAAGGAATGAGTGACCAGCCGGATCAATTCTTCAGTTTCTTTCAGGAATCAGGAGCACAGTAAACTATGCTGAAAATATGCTATGCACACGACTATAGTATCCCTAACGTCGTTACAGCAGTAATGTACGATTTGTTTCACTTACAGTCATCAAGTTTCGCATCTAATACTGTGATCTGCTAATGTTATAGTCTGAGCGTGAATGAAGTCACAGTCCCAATGGCTTCAGAAAAATTCCTTCTTTGTCAACAAAAGTCCAAAACAATACGAACGGTAAGATCTAATACAAGAAAAAGCTGCATCCGTCCTGGGTCCAGTGGTACACATTGGGTGGTGCAACTCAAATAGCGACTGGTGCAGTTGCTGACCGCAGGAGCAAAATGGATACCGTAAACAATATTAACGTATGAATACCCTGAATCCCTGATGAATACCCATTCTCTAGATTTTCTTGACTCTGAACGCGTCACAAGATGGTGCGGCATGCCTATCTGAACTGACTCATCGTCCCTCATCCTTTAATTCCACCTAAGTCACATGGTCTGCATGGTTGGACGGACCACTACGAACCCTGGTTAGTATTAGGTTGCTCATCATCCTCTTACAGTATCGGTGCCGCTTTCATCTAGCCTGCTTCAAAACATTAAGAAAACAATCTACAAGTTACTAGTATTAATCAGTAGTTTGATAACATCAATGTTTGTTAGTTTGTTTTTTAGAAAATCGTTATAGTATAGTCTGTTCAAATCACGCAGAAAGTTCTTCACTGATGAAGATCAACTTCAGCAGCACATGCAGCAACAGAAGATCAGACAGTGCGAAATAAAAGCAACCCCAGAAGTCAGAAAAATCTGGAAACAAGTACAAAGAAACATCCTGGTTAATACCCAGAAATCCAGAATGAAGGTAGGCTAGGTCTGCATCGGCTTTCACCTCGACATGGCTCTTCATCTGGAAGCGTCTCATATTTCAAAAATTTGCATTACCTTGAGGAGCAGAGGAGTAGCCAGTTCACTTAATGGGTACCCATAACGTTCTACACAGCATCGAGCATCAAAACCCTTGCTCATTCAAATGCACGACGACACCCAAAGGCCTGCCACGTACATCAGTACTAATGAAGATCTAGTCAATCAGAATCATCTTATAATGTTCCAAGTTTTTCTGAAACACTTTTTATGTCATAAACAGTCATTATTGAGATGGATCAAGCACAAGGACGGGTACACTTCTCAACAGAAGTCAAGGAAGGACCAGACTAACTCTGTCTACTTGTGACTGTCGCAGTCCTGTAATCTCCAAGTGACAAAGATCGACTATCTTTTCTGGTTTATGTTGCAGATCCTTCTTTTGCCAAGTGACTAACGCACATCATCAGCCAGGAAAACATACTGCGCTGCATCTACGCAAGGCAAATGAAGAATCTGCAACATAGACGAGAGAGATAATCAGTGAAGGTTGTCGCTCCATTGCTCCAATAGGTAACGGAAAGGTCTAACCGACTCGTAATGCAACAAAGAAGGATCCACATCCGATCCAAAGATATGAAAAGAACATGGAAGCTAGCTAGCTTGAGGAGATGAGACTGCCATCAATCGATCTTTACAGGAAAGTACCGGGGGTCCCATGATCACTAAAGCTGCTTCGTCAGTCAGGGACTACCAATTGCGAGGTTGCACTTGATGAGCAGCGCGTGATGGATCATAACAACTGCACGCTTCGTACCTACTTTTGCTGTCCAGAAGCTGGCTGCTGCTCACTAGACAACCACTGCTACTGACAATCATGCAGATGCTGGTCATCACGGTCGATCTATCTGCGTGACCCGAAGCCACCCGAGTGACCGGACGTCCAAGCTTGACCATGCCAGGCGGAGTAGCTAGCTAGTGCGACCAGTGAGCAAGGTGAAGGAGGTCCTGGTGGAAGAGAGTCCGCTCTATAATTAACAGGACGACGTCTAGGCGTCCGAAAGCAGTGGTATCGACTGCGGTGTACGTCTTCCTGGAAGAGCTACTGGTGAAAGCTGAAGAGGCTCATTGGTTAAATAGTACTCCGTCTGGAGTGCTACGTCCTGGCACGGCCCCAGTCCGATAGATGCTACCGTATTGCCCCTCACGGGTATACAGTATATAGACAGCGGTGGGGTGTCGACATGTCGTCGTGCGAAGATGACGCGCTCCGAATGGACTAACTACGGCGGGACCTAGAAATGCGAGCGAGGAACCTTTCACTTCACTTCACTGCTGCGGGGCAAATGACCACCTCGCTCGCTGGCTCGCCCGCCGGTACCGGTGTGAACCAAAATTTCTTTAAATCCACAAACTTGGCACTTTTACGTTTAGACCTTGCGGTCTGAAATCTATTCCAGTCGTAGACTATACAGCTAAAGAAGGAAATGAATGGTAAGCTAAACCGCCATTTTAACGAAATTTCCCACAGTGGCGCTGGTGTACGTGACTCGTCTTCTTTCCCCAATCCCACTCGCTTGGCTTGGCAGATGGAATGGGTTGCCGGCTTGCCGCTCACTGTATCGAGTGTATGCAATGGGAGCTGGAGTGCGCATGTCAATCCAGCACTGCCGAATGGGAGACCGACTGCCTCGGATTCCGCCCTCTCACGTTCTGTAATTGAAGGACGGACTGACGGAGCATCTCATCGATCAGGCAAGTCTTCCGGGGTGGGGGTGGGTGGGGTGCTTTCGTTTTCTTCCGACGGATGGATGGACGGAGTCGTGCATTTTGCAATCGTCTAATTTCAATTCCAAGGAAAAGTGACGTGCCGGATGTCTTCCAGCGCTACCGTACACTGCCGGTAGTAAACATGCAGAGGCGGGGCCAGCGCCGTGACAGTACAGGGCCGGGGGGAACGGTCCGACCCCCTCGCTCGTCCCCGGTTTTACACGCTGGGGAAAACATCGGACCTTTTTATTTGCCATGCATGATAAAATTTGGAAATGATGAATTCATGTTTGCAATCAGAGGCCCCCATTCTGTTAGGACTACGCCAGTGTAAAAAAATGTAAAAAATAGATTAATCAGGCACAAAGTAGGGGGGCTTTTTAAAAGTTGAAGTTTTGGGGGAGACGAGGAAGGGGGCAAATCCATCCCGGCCGTTCTCAACACTTCAAGCACCTCCATACAAACCTTCCCAACCAGCATAAATGCTTTTCCTGATTTGTCACCAAATATTGACATGGTTAAGGCCTAGGAGCAAGTGACAAGTGTATGGGAAATTTGAGGATTTTTTAGCAACTTTTCACCAATTTCATCAAGGTTTGGGCTTAGAATTCACCACATCTTTCTAGTTATAGAAAATTATATAACTCAAACGATCAATAGAGATCAAAAGAGTTAAAAATGGCAAAATAGGAATTCTCATCCTACAATTGATTGCCACATCAATGATATAGAAAAATCCAAAAAAAATACCTTGCTCCCAATTGGTAAAACTAATCTTTTGTTTTTATAGAATAAAAACTTGAAAATATTTTCATTGAAATCATACAAAACAATAATATAAAATAGACATCAAGATATACAATTTTGGACATTGAATGATAAAAAAGAACCTCTAAATATCCTCCAATGTAAGGTGAAAAAAAAAGATAGGACATCAAAAATTGCTAAAATTTGCTCTTGGTCAACTTATAGGATTTTTATCCATAATTCGTTAAAAAGTGGTGGTATTCCACAAACTTCGCACTTCTATATTTAAACCTTGTGTGTTTGAAATCTATACATGTTCTTGAAAATGAATGGAAAAATGACAAAAAAATCACTCAAAACTGTCATTTATATTGTAAAGAGTAAAAAATTTGATTTTTTTTTTCCAAATTTAACCATAGGATCTTACATCTAACTAATATAAAAATGTGTGAAAAAAAATTCAAATTTTTTGACGGCATAGATTCCAAGATATTTGCATTTGAAGTGAAGAAAACAAGTTTTTCAGCCCCTTGCATGACTAGATTTTTTGACTTTGAACCTCCTTAACTTAAAATTTTTGTACTTCAAAGTTTTAAGCTTTAAATGTTTATAGTGGAGAATTGAGTTGAGGATCTGGGGTTAAAAAATTCAAAAAACTTAATTTTCATTCTTAAAAAATTGTTAAGTAGAAATAGGTATAACTAAGATAGAAGAAAAATCTAAATTATTAATATCCCTAAGATGGAATTAAAATGCACTAATTCCTATGGTGAGATTGTTCTAGCAAGCAAACTAAACCAAATTGATTTTTTTTTTTTGAAATTATAAAAATTGCATTTAGAAGTGAATCCTAGAAGTTATTTTTTCAATCTGAAGATGCTCTAATTGCCCAAAAAACAAGATTGTCCATAACTTTCACATCACTTATCCAAGTTAAATGAATCAAAGTTTTCCACGTAGACAAAAATATAATCTTTGTAGAAAAAAATTATACAAAAAAATTCAAATTTTTGAATTTTTTTTTGCTGCCCAATCTCTCCTATTTTGAGCTTTTGGGGGCATAATTATTGTTCCCGGGCACCAATTGAAAAAACAATTATATTCCCACAAAGCTGATAAGTTTTTTTATTTATAAAAAAACTTTAAAAATTCATGACAAAAATTCAACCCATAGGTACCGGCTTGAAATCCAATTTGTCCCCCAAGGGACAATGGTCCTTTCGGGGTTAAATTGCAATTTGCATCATAGTAACCATGCTTTAACTCTTGCATCATTAGATAGATATTCATAGAAATACACTTAAAATTGTATAATCTAATATTGTAGTTTCATATGTATATATTGTCACAAATATAACTTTATATGTGGTACTAAGTGTAAATAAATTTACAAATGATGTCATCTAAATTTGCTTCCTTGTTATTGATATATTTGTAATAGTAATAAGAAATATTAACTTCAATTAATTACAATACTTGACAAATATGTTCACGTTTACAATTCTCAACATTTAGTGTCAATGCTTGTAAGCTTATTTTTTAGTACACAGATTTGTTTAATGTAATATAAGAAAAACTTTATTAGTATGCAGAATAAGTCCACCATACTATTGTTGCAGGATGAAAAGTGCACATTAAATGTTTGACCCCCTTCAACTATTATCTTCGACATGACAGAAATTGCAATTTTGCCCAAGGTTGACAACTTTGCCGTAAACACTTTTTCTAATACAAGTAGTTAATTGAACAGTGACAACTTAGATTTGCTTTACTTTTGGACACTAGGAGCCTTGTGATTGGTTGAAGTCTACCACCAAAGGAGGCAATAAGGGAAGACTATACTTCCTATGTCTTTGAGGCATGGCTAGTTGAACTACTCTAAGTAGACTCTTCATTTACAATGGTCTTCAAACCTTTGTTATAATAACATAACATTCAGTAGCTAAAGCAAAGGCTGTTTTTCTTTTCTTCCAAGAATTTCATCCACAGGAAGTGGTGGCAGACTAGCAGCATGCCTTGGGAGCCAATCAACCAACTACCAAAGCTAATTTAATTGGAGACCTTTCATGTCAAGGGTCGTTGCAAGAAAGACTGGTACTAAAACATTGTCACAAAGCGAGTGTAGAAGCTTCCTTTTGCTATAACTTTTGTAGCATGACTTGCATGAATTTGAAATTTTTATTGGAGATGCCTCTCTTGAGTTTAATCATATCTCATATTTTTCAGAAATTTTCAAAAATCATTTTATATTTAAAAATCATTTAAACTAATATGTCACGTTTTGAATTTTAAGGGTTTTTAGTGCTATGGAGTCCCCAAATTTAATGATTTGGAGCTGAAATTTTTATGGTCTATTCCCATAGTAGGAAGTCATGTTCCTACCAAGGGGCATTAAAAAATATTATACTTTATGTCCTCTACGTCTATGCAAAGAAGGCTTTCTTGGGCGCGCAATTCTGAATGTTGAAGATGATTTTAAGATAAATTTCTTGGTGAAATCTCTTCAAAATAAAGTCTTTCCAAATGGCCAATTTTTAGTTTGTTTGAAAAGTGTTTTTCCTATTTTGTACAAATTAAAACGTCAAACTATGTATTTTCTTTAAAATTTCAGCTCACACGTTTTTGTGAATAACTTTTTACCTTGATTTTTTTTAGGTCTGAAATTTTGGTGATATGTTATTTGTAGTGTTATACTAATTATCCTTATTTTATTTTATTTTAAAAAATTCATATGCAAAAAGCTCATAGTACTGGGAGTACTAGCCGAAAACAGCCAAAGTGGAACAAAATTAGGCAGTCATTCTTGCAACAACCCTCAACTAAGCCCTCATTAATTGTTTCACTCCTTTTATCTCTCATAGTCTGACATTTTTCAACATCTGGCCATGTAGCCGTCCACTGGAAGGTATTCCACACCATTCCGTCCTTGGGAAGGCAGTCATGCAGACTGCTACTGAATGTTATGAATGATGATTATTTGAGATGCAAAATAACGTGTTGTAGGGTGGTGTAAACAAGAAGTTCTTGCAACTAAATAGAGAATCTAAATTCTGTTGAGATGGAGTTTTCCAACATTAATTGTTGCCTATGCTCTAAGGAATTCCTGTCAGAGTATCCTTTTGTGAAGATCTATCGCCCCCCAAACGACTTCCCTCAGGCAGGCCTTTCCAACAAGAGTATGAGTACATAAGAATGTTGGGCGTATTTTCACTGCATTTCACCCAATCCATGCAAGTTTGCTGACTCTTTCTTCTTCAACTAAACCGCCCGCCATGAAACACAAATAGAACAACTGAATGTAACTTCGTTAATAATAGAATAAGATGGCGTCTCTTATCTTCCAAATCCTCGCCACGTGAACGCCCGCCATGCCTGGCTGCAGACCCCCGCTGATCTTTTATGTTACCGCTGCTTTCCAGTCCGCCAGATGGAGAACTGGTAAGCTTTATTAATTAAGTTTATCCTTGGTTGTTCCCTGAATGCAAGGCTTTTCCGCTGCAATGGTACTGTACGTGTGCGGAATTTCATCAAGTTCGCTTCCCGAGACGGAATAAGCTTATCTTCCCCTTCCGTTCCGTCGGTTCAGTTCGGAGCTGAAACTCAACTTTTGGAACTTTCGGACCTTTTCTGACCTTTCTGAGGAAAGTAATCTACGTCACTCGGTCCCATGGGACTGGTGATTCGATTAGCTGTGTGATTCTCGGCAGTTTGTCTCGTCAATCTGGACCTTCCACTGGGAAGATGGGCGATGCTGGCTGGACCCCAGAAAACACGAGGTAGGTACACCTAAAAGCAAATGACTGAATCCGTCTCGCACCGAAAAAAGACAGAAAGAGCAGGGAGCCCACAGGAAGGCACTCAACACGAATCTGAAGCACGGCATCAGGGATTACATTCTCTTATTAGCAACCAGAATGGCCGGGCGCCGGGCTTCCGGCGGAACTGCCTGCCCTGGTCAGCTTGGTGTGTCCAGACCTCGTTTGGAAAATTACCGTAATCTGCATTTGCGTCCCAAAACCACTGAAACTCGGAATAAGTAAGGTAGAAGCACCTAAATGGGACACTTATCGGAATAAGTAAGGTAGAAGCACCTAAATGGGACACTTATTCGAGATGTGCAGATCTTGAGGGTAGCTACAAAATAAAATGATATATGCTTGTTAGGAGATGGTTTAGGAAGTCAACATAATTGGTTTTGTATTTTTCCAAGCTTGTATGAATATAATACGAATTTTCAAAAACAACTACATAAATGCACCTACTATGGACATTAGACTAACACCAAAGTGGACACACAAACACCCAGAAGAGACACACTCTAATCTTGGATCATGCATAGGTGCTTGGTCAATGCAAGAACCTCCATCATGATAGTGACAACTTCTTGGAACCCTACTTGTCTACTTTGGGTCCACTTGCGCGTGGATTTAGGTTGTTTTTTAGGTGTCCCTAAACGACTCGTGTTCAAATTAGGTCCTTCTACCTTAATTGAGAGTCAAAAAACGCGCAAAGAGGGAGGGTCTATTGGACTCCCTTTTGACCATGGACAGTTTTGGGACCCGCATTGGATGTGGCCCCATAACCAAGGTAGTCACCAAAATTTGTTGATTATTGGACGAGTAGGTGTATTCTTTTTTTTACACGTAACATTGAAGTTATCCATCAAAACACTTTGATCTATAGTGTCCTTACGGGGTTAAGAATTTTGTTTTATTTTTAATTATTTAGCACCCTCTGTTGAATATTAAGGACCAATTCAAAATGGATTTTCTATTCCTATCCTCCAAAGAAAATTTCAAACTTGCAGAAAATATCATTTTCAATCCAATGATTCCACATACATGCATCTAAAGCTTGAATGCATTCAAAAAATATTGTCCTCAATCCTGTGACTCCACATATAGGCATTTCGGGCTCGAATGCATTCAAAAAGGAAGAAAATGTAATAAAATTGACAAAATTGACAATCCTCAATTAGAAAAATTTAGGGCCTCCGAAGGGCTGTTTTGTAGTGACAAACAAAGCCCTATTTTACAATGGATAGGGAGCCTATCAAATGTGTCCAAAATGCATTGTCAATTGGTTTGACTCTTGCAAAAAGAGTCAGGACATAATAATCACAGTACAAGAAAGCAGAGTGTTTAATTGACAACTGAAACATATTAAGTCCAATTAAGCCAAATTAAGTGGCTTTTGAAACTAGTTGTTATTAACTTCAATAGCCACTTACTTAATTTTGTAAGTTTGAAGACGAGAAGAGAAGCTCTTTATGCAAGTGGGGTAGTGGTAGGTAAAACAATCCATGTGGGATATGTAAATTAGGATTAATAGGAGCTCAACAACTTATAATTACGTCAAATTTAGGAATTGTGTTCAAAGTTGAATTTTAGACCGCATTTAGATTTAGTAAAATAATTTTTTTTTTAAACTTTGAACTTATTTAACCCCTAGAGGACCAAGGTGATTTTTCTGCAAAAAAGCCCTGAAAACTGTCATTTCAGCTGCAATCATCCCAAGAAGCAAAAAAAAACTTTTTTTCAAAATCAAATTGTAGGAACTTGTACTTCACTTGTTTGAGATGATGTGATGAAATTTTCATAAAGTTTGACCGTACGGATTGGAAGATAGAAGGTGTCAAAGTTGGGGGAAAAGTTTTTTTCCTTCTTGCCTGGAATTTCTATTTCGGTTTGACCACTCCTAGAATACAAAACTTACTCTACACAAAGTTGAGCTTTAATTTTTCCATGTAGCCAAGTATGTCAGCTATATGCCGGACAATTTTCAACTACATTGGAGTTGAAGAACATATAGAATAAAATCTTGCAATGAAAGGAGGTGTAGAAAAACGCAAATGCACTAAGCCAAATGGGAAGTTTTTTGTAAATTTCAAAAATGAAAATTACAAAAATCCGAATGGTGAAAAGTATGGCATGTCATATTACTACAATATGGTGAAATTAAAATTTTTAAAATTTTTAAAAAGGCGGAAAAAAATGGAAAAAATTGTGTGCAGTGCACATTTTCCCCAGGGCCGCTGGAAAGGAGGGTTCCCTGTCCGAAAGCCGGCCCCCTTCCATCCTCTCTGTGGAGGGGAGGGATGCCTGGCACAGACAGGGGTGTTAGGCGCCCTGACTGACCCTCTCCGCCTTGCCATTTGCTTCTCAGCGGGCGGGGTGGCGCAGGCCCTCCCCAGCCTTGCCTACGGCAATAGCTTGGACTGGAACAGCGACCTGCTTGCCGCTACAGCTCCCATACTGTCCCCGTGTTCTCCTCCTGTGCACGCCGTTTCCATGCGGCCATCCCCATTCCCGAATTCCTAGCGCCCATTCCTGGCCGTCATGGTCTGTGGTACCAACTCCAAAATCTGCACTGGTTGGTCCTTCTTCTGGTTTAGAATTCATAGAATACAGAATGGTAGGACTACCATAATACAAAGAAGCTTGTGAAAGTAAAGAGACTCAGTCATTGGTATTGCCTGTTTTTTCATCAGTGCAAAATTTGTGTTAGGCCGTATTTCCCATATTCTCTAATTATTTTTCATGACGTTATAAACAAATAATTGAAAAAAAATAGTAAAGCAATGCTTGCAATCATATACACTTACATACTTTTTGGCTATATCACTGAAGACTCTCATGGTACTTTTGGAAACACCCGGATTGCCAACACATAAACTTATTGTCACAGAATGGACAATAAGTTTTAGGCCACTTCATTGGACAGGAGCCCCGTCCAGTATTATATACCATACAAGGACCCCTCATTGAACTAGTTGCCGAATAAAAGACCTTGCGCTGTCGCACTGGAATAGGCAACATGTTGCTTCGGAGGCCACATTGCTGGCGGTCTCCACCCAGCCCAACAATAGCACCTCGAACGTGACAAAAGGCGCAGGCTCGCTACCACCACGCCCAAAGCGTAAGTACGCACGGAGGCGCATGGCGAATACGACAACGGCAGCGGGATTGCCTAACGCCATAGGTAGCCAAGTCGTGCCGGGTGCTGTACACGAAGGGAGATTGGGTGCCGGACGAGGGCGTGGCGGGCAGCGAGGAGCTACACGGAGATGCTACTGGCACAAGTGGATGAAGAAGACGAATTCCCCGAGCTGTGGGCGCTAGATTACCCACCCTTGGTAATAAAGCGAACACCGACCAGGTTCTATGCCTTTATCTACATTTTTTAATATATAGGGGTGATGTGAGCGCGGTCCACTGTGCCTTCCAAGCAATGGATCTTTTTTGCTAACGTTTCCTAAGTGTTGTGGATGGCAACGAATAATTAGAATGCATGTAGTAACTCACAAGGTAACTGCAATGCTCAGGGGTAATGGTAAAATTCTAACTCTCTAACTATCTATCCTATGTCGAGGGTAGACTGGGTAGTTGGCGTCATTTCTAACATCCCTAACTACGTAAAAAGGGGAACCCTTATGTTCCTTCCATGAACCTCTAAGACTATCTTGGGTTTTTGAACTCCACCTAGAAGTTCTACTTTTAAAAGCTATCCTTAAAGTTTCAACTCTTACTCTAACTTTTAACTTCTAAGTATACTCTAGGTTTTTAGCTTCCCAAACTAATTAGAGAATTTAACTTCAAAATTTAATGCTACCGTTTGACTTTGTTTTGACTTTTGACTCCAAGTTTTTACTCCTAGACTAACTCTAAAATTTACCTTCTAAATCTAACTATAACTTTTTTACTTTTCACTTTAGCTTTTTATTCTAACTTTTTACTTCCCAATTGACTCTAAAGTTTAACCTTTAAATTTAATCTTAACTTTTGACTTTAGGCTTTTGACTTTCTACTTCCCAATTTAATCCTATCGTTTTAATCCTAGATTAACTCTAAATGTTACTTCAAGTTTTACTTCTAAATTTTACTCTAGCTTTTGACCTCTAACATTCACTCTAATTTCGAATTTCTAACTTCAAGATCTAACTTCTATTTCTACTCGTGATTTCTACCTCCTAATTTTAGTCTAAAGTTTTTTACTTTTAATTTCTACTTCTTACTCGGATTTTTTACTCCTAATTAACCCTAACTTCCTTTTCTAAACTACCCTACGGTTTCACTGGGAATTTTAACCCCCTAAGTTACACTTCCAAATTAATTCTACTTTTGAACTTCCCAAGTTAACTCTAGATTTTGACCTTAGAATTTTAACTTTAAGAAATAAAAATGTAAATTGATTCTAATCCTAACCGCTAATTAATCCCTAATTTTAGTCCTAAATTCTCGTTCTAATTTAAACCCCTAAGTTCCGTCCATGATTCTTTGTGGATGAATTTTATTCAAAATTCCTCCGTCCTACCCCCTACCGCTTAACTTAGCCTAACGCGGTCGATTTAAAGCCAAATCCTAAGTGTAATATGTTTCTGAAAACCTCTATTCCTAATCTATAACTTTTTGAATCTAAACTTCTAATTTGCACTAATCTCGGATGCTAATCACGCTCCGAGGGCTGATTAGGAAAATAAATGCTAATTAGGGAGAAACATCAAAGATTAAATCAAAAACTCACCTCTTCACTACCAGTTTCGGAAATAACCTCGTCCACGTCCACGTGTACGTCCTCATACTCCATGGTAGTCTTTGATTTTTGTTTTGAATTTTCTCCAAGCTCACCACTTATTTAGAAAATATTACAATTTTTGATGATCTAAACTCCCTCTTTCCCTTCCTCCTTTCTTTTCTTTCTTCCTCCTTCTTCTACACTAGCACTATTCCACCTAAGCTTTTATGAGTCTTACACTATGGTCTCAAACTTCAAGGAGGTTTTAAGATGCCAACTATCCTCTTACACAATTTTGCCTTTGTGTCATCCTAATCCTCCTCTCAACGGTCACCACAAATTTCCAAGATTTCTTCCTAAAGCCTACCTATCCTAAACCAAGGTCACTATTTATTGTCTCTCACCTTCCTTTGCCTATTTTTCTCCTCCTCTCCTAATCTCCTTCCATTGTGTGTAGGTGTAAGTGGTGAGAGGAAACAATTTTGTGTGCAAGTACGGTGGTGCTCCGCTCTTTTCTCCCTTCTTCCTTTTTGATTTTAGACCCTAATCCCTACCCCAATCCCTTCTTAGCAATAGGTCAGCCCCCCATTTTCCTTTGTTTTGTTTATCTTGTCTTTGTTTTGTTCTAGTGTGAGAAAAACCAAAAAATCAACAAAAAGGAGTCCAAAAATTGGGGACCGAGTTGGGCCCCAACTGCCTGCTGGACCAAGCCTGGCCTCCCGACTGGCTGGCTAGCTGCTAGAGGGTCGGGTTCAAACAAAATAAATAAATAATTTATTTATTTGTTTTCTTTTGATATTCGGATGATGTGACCTGGTCTAGTTCGGTTCTCGACTTGATCTGGTCTGTTTTGGTTCTCGACTTGATTTGGTCTGTTTTGGCTCTGGACCTTGACTACTAAGGGAAAACTGGATTTTTGGCAAACTGGATTTTTGGTGAACTAAGGGAAAAAACTTGGGGAATATAAAACTTGGGGAAAATAGGACTTGAGGGAAATAGAACTTGGGAAAAATAAGACTTGGGAAAAATAGAACTTGGGGAACAACTAGACTCACTAAACACTTGGGGAGCAACTTAGACACACTCTGGGTTGTCAAAACTGAACGTCTGGGACCAAATCACGTCCAAAATCCGGACGTCTGGACGGTCGGACGTCGGGACGCAGCGTCCGATCGGACGAGGTGGGTAAAACTGCCGTAAAAAAAAATTACCTCAGGTAATTCGGACGCCGCGGTCGGCGGTCGGCGGTCGTCTTGACAACCGCATCGGTCGGCTTTCCGCTGTCGGTCTGACGACCGCGTCGGTCGGCTTTCCGCTGTCGGTGAGCCGACCGCGTCGGTCGGCTGCCGGTGTCGGTAATCGGGGTCGGCGTTGAGTTGGTCGGGGCGGTCGGCCGGAGGGGTTCAGGATTTCAGGCTGTCACTTTAACAGGGACGGAAAAAATTTTAGAACATACATGGTACATCAGCTATTGGCCTATTGCAATTGCAGCCACTTGCGGAGTTATTTCATTATTGATGTTCAAGAGGTCATGGGTTCGAAACTTACTTTGTACCTTGTTCTTCATTTTCAATATCCAGCGCTTATAAATAGTTACAGATTTCTATTCTACTTCAAGTTGAAATGGGGTACTATAGAAGTATAAGCGCTTTTAGTCAGGCCTCATTGTTTTTTGACTCATTTTTTCATCTTAATTCAAATATGCCGAAGTCTTTTCGGGAACTTTTAGGAATTTTGATCTACATCGAATAGAAATCCAACATTTTCGTAGGTCACATTCATTCTTTTTGAATTTTAGCTGTATAAATTTAATTTACACATATTAACCCCTAAAGTTTCAAGGCCATTTTTTGGCCAAAAAGCACTCAAAACTGCCATTTTTAGGTTTAAGGGTAAAAAAAATTGAAAATTATTTTTTTTATCACATAACCATAGGATCTTATACTTTACTAGTATGGCAATGCGTGGAAAATATTTCAAAATTTTTGACCACACTGATTGCAAGATATCTGCGTTTAAAGTGAAAAAAACAAGTTTTTCAGCACATTGTGGGACGAGATTTTTTGACTTTGAACATTTTTAACTTGAAATTTCTGCACTACAGAGTTTTGAGCTTTAAATCTATATATTTTATAATTGAGTTGAGAGTCTAGCAAAAAAAATCAAATCAAAAAAACTTAATTTTCATTACTAAAAAAATTGTTAAGTAGAAATAGGTACAAGATAGAAGGAAAATCTAAAATATTAATATCTTTTACATAGAATTGAAATGAACTAATCCCAACGGTGAGATTGTTCTAGCAAAAACACTAAATCACGCGGAATTTAAAAAAAAAAAAAATTATAAACATTGCATTCAAAAATGAATCCTACAAGTGTTTTTTTTCAGAAAGATCAGAAGATGCTCTAAGTGCCCGAAAAAATAGATTGTCCATAACTTTCTCATAACAAATCCAAATGGAATGAATCAAAGCTTTAGGGACAGACAAAAATATAATCTATGGGAAAAAAATTTAAAATAAAATAAAATGAAATTTGCAACATTTTTTTTGCTGCCCCCTCTCCCTTGTTTTGAGCTTATTTGGGCGTAACTTTTGTTCCCGGGCACCAATTGAAAAAAAAATTATATTCCCATGAAGCTTATCAGTTTTCCTATCTTCAAAAAAAGTTTCAAAAAATGAGGACAAAAATTTAGCCTGTAGGTACCTGCCCAAAATCCCAAATGTCCGCCAAACGGACAATGGTCCTTTAGGGGTTAAACTAGGACAACTATGAAGGTGAAACTCTTCACTACATACAATTCTTGCAATATATTATGCTTCATTGAAGAAAGAAAACATACAATCAAACTTTATTGAATTATAATCCAACAGTTTGAATATCAAACCATCTTAGTGGTGTTTTGTACATCACTAAGCAAAGTAGACAACTAGTACCACAATATAATGTTCTACCAACCAATTACCATTACGTGCTCTATGTATGAGCATCAAAACATCTAAGCGATTCAAGGCCTTTCAATCTCTAAGGCTTATAATCACTATCCCCTTTTACCTCAGCCCCACTACAGTCTCCTCTACTTCTCCATTCCACATCTTCATCGGATGTCACTTCCATGTCGTCAGATGAAGAATACAAAGTTCTCACTCCTCCGTGCTGTACTTGCCTTGATGTAGATAATCTCCTTGGTTGGTCCTTGCTCTTTTCCCTTTTTACTCTTAATATGGCGTTCCTCCTATCTTCATGAAGGGAAGGAATTGTTTTCATTTTCCCCTTCGAAGAAGGAAGACATGCATCAAGGGGAGTTCTACCTACGCCTTGTCTCTTGGTTGGGCTCGCTGCAAAAGGCTCCATTTTCCTTTTACTTTTGGATTTTATGGAGTGTTGGGCATCCAATTTCACTGCTCCAGCTCCTCCTTGAATAGTTACCTTCATTGCATTCAAAGACAACGTTGTAGGAGCTGACGATTTTGTCGAGCGCCGTGGTGGTGCATGACCAGATTCCCGAATAAACATTTCTTCCAATGTCTCGTTCATCTCACCATCGGTCGATGGT
Organism: Pseudisothecium myosuroides; assembly: GCA_951799445.1. Lineage (NCBI taxonomy): Eukaryota > Viridiplantae > Streptophyta > Bryopsida > Hypnales > Lembophyllaceae > Pseudisothecium > Pseudisothecium myosuroides. The sequence continues at coordinate 28,411,806 of OX637291.1, forward strand.
AAATTGATTGGAGATGAATTGATACGAGGTTGCATTTTTTTGGAAATTCGGACAAGTCGTCTTCCTACACCTGAACTTCCTGAGCCATCCAATGCTACACTAGGAGTTTCGCGTGCTACAGGAAGAACACCGCTATATCGTGCTCCTCTGCATTCTTCAATGACTTGTTTCTTATCTTCATCATGGTCCAAAGAAATTGGGCTCTCAGACCCATGTATCAAACCTCCATCAACATTTCTTTGGACTTCGCTTGGCTTGTCATTTTCATGACTTCGTTCCCCGCTCTTCTCATTTGCCAATACCACAATGGATTGAACACTTGCATTGCCCACATTCATTCGAACATTCAACTGACATCCTCCTTTGTCAATGTGCTCTTCATTCTCTTGCACTTCTACCATTGTCATGGATGTACACTTCAAACTTTGAAGAACTTCATCTGCTTTTGGAGTGTCATCATTGACATTCCTTGTCCCATTCGCCTCCGGATCTTCTACGTAAGCCGCTTCCCCTTGCGATACGATATTTTGGCTATTCAAAAATCCGGTCCCATCGCAAAATCTAGCTAGGGGAATATTATCTTCATTGTCCATATTGATGTCCTCGTCCGATTCATCGAACTCATAAGCGTCTCGATGATTGACCCCAAAGTCTTCATTACTGCGATTAGGGCTCTGAAGCGGTCCATTGTCATAGTCCTGCATGTCGTCGTTTATGGCATTTTCCTCACTAAATTGTGGCCCATAATCCTCGTCAACTTCCTCGTCTTCCGAGATAAACCCCTCTGAATCTTCCAACTCCACGTTCTCATGGTACCACTTCTTCTCATCATTTTCTTTTGATGCCGTTAAAACTTTCAAATTGCTGTACACATACACCAAATCTGCTGCTCTTTGTGGCTTCAACTTGTTCCAAGATTTGTTGTGGACAAATGAATAGTTACTCCAATTTCGTTCGCATGAAGATGATGATACTGGTTGGGCCAATATCCTCTTTGCAATTGGAGCAATGAGCTTCCCACATGCACCTTCAAAATCCCACCAAGCATGTGCCGACAACATCTGTTCGCCCGTGTCTAACATGTTATGGAACGGAGGGGTTTTATGTCGAAAGGCTACAAATTCCCTCACGACCATTGCGTAATCTTCGGGTTTACAAATTTTCATTATAACTCGCTTGCATGCCTCCGTTGCATTTGTGTTGTCAGCTAGTTCTTTATCGTGCAGCAAGTACGGGTTCAGAAGAGCTCCTGCATAGTGTAGATCTGTCTCCCCCATTTTTCGTCGGTTCACAAATGAGGCCTGCAGTCGTTTTGCTCGATTTGCGGGCAAAGAAAATGGCTCTTTCTCCAAGTCCATCACATGTTTCTCTAAACCCTTCATAATATGCAATACCTTTCCCATGCATGGTGTCTTCGCATCCAACTCGCGTAGAGCAAATACAACTGGACCCACTACATCTCGGATATTGACACAACGATTCCAGAAATGCGAATCAAGAACAAATTTCTTGACATCTCGAGACTCAGACCGGGGTTGTGTTTTTCGATTGTCCTTTAGCTTCCGCACATACTCCACCCACTGCGGATCCACCACACTTTGTTGTAATGCTACTTTGACCTTCAACAAACGGTGAATCATAATAAAATTCGAGGCAAACCTCGTTTTGGCCGGCAACAACAAGCTATATTTCGTCTCGTGCTTTCGAAATATAGCAAGCGGCATCTGCCTATTCTTGAAGAATTTCACAATGGCATGGGCTTTCTTCAGATACTCATCAATCCATTTTTCCTTCCCCCAATCTTTCAACAACAAATTCAAGGCATGCACCACGCATCCTTGAGAATAAATGTGTGGATACTTACTGGATACCAAATTCCATGCCGCTTGATTTACCGGAGCATTATCAGCGCTGATTTGTACCACATTGATGGGACCCATGTGCTCTATAAACTTTTCCAAGACAGATGCCATATACTCTGCGTTTTTTTCCATCCCGCTTGTATCTACCGATCCAACAAATTCCTCTCCGGCAGAAGATACGAGCATGGCATTTATCAATGGGCGGTTTGTAACCGAGCTCCATCCATCAATAGACAATGTTGCTCCAAACTTCCTTATGCTATCTTCGGTTCTCCTCAGGAGCTTTGCCTGAAGGTCCATCTTTGCTTCGTCAAGCAATTTGCATCGTAGATCATGATATGATGGTGGTGTGTACGGCCTATTCCACTCTACCGTGAGTTTTACTGCTTCTTTAAAGGCTGGATTTCGGGCTACAGCAAATGGTATATTTGCCGCATAAAAAAATTGGCCCACACTGCATTCAATTTGCGTTTGTGTGCTTCTTCAAATCCATCTATTAGCCTGCTCTGTTTGTACGGCCTACTGCTGGATGCCCTGGGAGTTCCACGTTCACCAGATGTTTCAGTAATTCGATTCCCTTCCGAACCCACACGAAGAATTTCTTGCGGTACTGTGCATGAATCTTCCTGTGTAGAATGTGATCTGTCCCTGCCATTGGAGAAGTCACTCCCGTCCGTGGGCATGTTGTTTCTATCCACATTGTCCACACCCGATCTCCGTGGGAATTTCCCTTCACAACGACGAAATAGACCTCGAATCTCTGATGTCAATTTCGGACAAAGGCAAACTCCGATATCACGAGCACCAGATGCGCCTTCATATCCTAGATGGCTCAACATTTGCGCGGGCTTTTTAGCAAACAACAAGTTGCAAGCCTTGCACTGCACTTTACTCGGTGGCATGAGGCCATACCAAGGAGAGAAGTCCTTGCTCATAGTGACAAGTTTGAAATCCTTATAATTGAACCAATTCAAAATCACAAAGTGCACACACAATGTCAGAATCTCAACAGTGTCCAAAATCAGTTTAGCATGATGTGTACAAAGCCTTGAAAATCAAGGCCCCCCCGTCCACTGAACTATGCATTACCAAGCAAGGGACACAAAAAATTGCAGCTCCTAGCCCTCGGAAATCTTAGCGTTCAGTTTCTCAGGAGTGCTTCTAAAAACTTTTTTCCTTGCACTTATACTCCTGAACTGCTGCCGACCGTTGGAGAGGAAATCTGCTCGCTTTCAACGGTCAGTCAGTTTCTGCCGTCCGATTTCCGATCAAGGCGGTCGGCAAAGTCGGGGCGGTCGGCCGGAACCGCCAGTCGGGAAAGTCGGGGCGGTCGGCCGTTCGGAGCGGTCGGCCGGAACCGCCGGTCGGGATAGTCGGGGCGGTCGGCCATTAGGGGCGGTCGGGGAAGTCGGGGCGGTCGGCCAATCGCGGCGGTCGGGGAAGTCAGGGTGGTCGGCCATTCGGGGCGGTCGGCGGAGCTAGGCAATTGCCAGGAGGAATTCGGCATCCACCCATCACTTTAATATGAAGGATAACGGATTCAGAACATAGAGGATTTAGTAGACGATTGACCCGCCATTGCAATTGGGGGCACTTAAAGGTTTGTTTCATTATTGCTCATGACGAGGTCACGAGTTCGAATCCTACTCTATCCGGCGCTTATAAATAGTTGTTCTAAACTTCTATTCCACTTCAAGTTGAAATGGGGTACTATAGAGGTTTAGAGCTATTTATGAGTGCTTTTAACTAGGCCTCAATGTTTTTTTTTTTCATATTTTCAATTTAATCCACAAATGCCAAAGTCTTTTTCAGATCTTCTAAAAATTTTGCTCTACATTGAACAGAAACTCAATATTTTTTTGAAGTGAACTTCATTTTCTTTGAACTTTAACCTTTAAAGGTTTTTTACTATGTTTTCACCATAATTGTTTGAAAAATGCCATCTCCAGTACAAGTAGCAAATTCTGGTAAAAAAAATTCCACCATACATATAACCGGAGTATCTCGTAGTAAATTATTCAAACAAATTCTGGAAAGACTTTTTCAAATTTTCACCATGTACATTGCAAGATAATAGCTTCTGAATCGACAAACACGCTTTATTGGGCCCTGCGAAAATCAAGGCACCTACACTTCACAAAGTCACATTATATAATAAAATGACAAAACCGATTGTAAATCTTTCGGTTCTTTTTCCTAAAGAAGTTGGCCACGTGCTTGAAATTTTTTAAGTTCATTTGAAATTGTACAATTGTTAGAAAAAAAATAGTAGGTAGAAAGAAGTGGAGAATGAATCAAATCATTAAATTGTTACGAATTTTATTATAGAATTGGAAAGTGCCAATTCAAACGGTTGTAGTGTTAAAATAAACAATTTGCATCCAATGTTTTCTTTTCTTCCAACAATATTTAAATTTAAATTAAATAAATGACTTCAAAGCTTTTTTTACAGTAGGGATTCTATAACTACCTTCAAACTAAGAATCCTTATAAATTTTGATTCACTCATTTGAAATAAATGATTGAAGCTTCCCGCCTATATATAAATCTATAGAGCCAATTTCAAATTTTTGATTTAATAAAAAGGGATTTTAGAAGAACCTTTTTTTACTTTCCGGGTTGTCCAAACATCAAAGAAAACTACATAGTACATATCATGCAATAACTTTTTCACTTTGTTACCAAATGTTATGAAAATTGTTGGGCCTTACCGCCTTACAAATATTCCTTGAGTCCTTGGATACATCATACATCTAGTGTGAAAATTTCAAAGGAAAAAAAATAAAATTTCATTAACAGTGAGTTGCCCAAAATCACTATGTTTCCAGAAAACCATGTCTTGTACTTCACGGATTCACTATATAAATTCAATTTTTGCATACGAACCCCTAAACATCAAGATTATTCTCTACAATTTTAAATGCGAGGAAAATTTCTACAAAGCACTACTTCAAAGAATATTCCGGCTTTAATATACACATTCAAGTTCTGCATTCTGAATTATACATTCCGCCTAATACATTTAAAGTCAACAATGCTGTCTCTAATATTTTTCTATACCTTTAGCAAGGAAAAATTTGAAATTTCTTCTACATTCAACTACAAGCAAAATACCATCATTTCTTTATTAAAAATTTGTTGGACTGCATTTGAATGGACATTCTTCTGGCATGATGAATTCCTAATATTCTTGTGTTCTTCATATCTATGACCTCATTTCTGCAAGTCCAACTTCAAACTACATTCAAGGATTCAAGGCTGTCTTGGCTTGGACAGCCACTTGCCCACTTGCCCACTTCGTATACTTGTACATTTGTAATTCTAGCGAAATTAGATAAATATGTATTCTAATAACACCAACTCTAACGAACACATATGGAAACAAAGTGATAACAAAAGTATTTCCACAAATGAAGTTCACTATCATCGAAGCAAAATGAGAAAAGACTAAAAGTTTGAATCTATTATCATTCAGGACCTGAACGTTGAAGACCTTATGGATTAAAGGACCTACTGCGAACAAAATTCATGACAATAAAATTTTTCTATTCAAAGATTATATAATCATGATTCATGAAGGTGTTTTAAGTGCAAAAATGACTTCAAAAGTTGAAGTCTTTCGAGCCTCTTTTCCCTTTCCAAATCTATGAAGTTAGTAAGCAAAAACATTAAGGTTTAGGGGTTTATCACATGCACAATCTCAATCAGTTCACGGCTTCTTAAATTGTACTCTACATTTCTCTAAATGAATTTTTAATGTGCTTTTGCTTCCAACGTCTACTGTTTTGAGCGCTCATTTTGAAGAACATTGAATAATAAGGAAAATCAAGATTGAAACTGGTACCCTTGTACAAAATCATTTATAGCAAAATCATAGTCGATCATTCCAAAATGGGTTTTTTGGCCATAAAATTAGACTTCAACCGGTATTTCTTTGGCATGTTCATTGTTAATTAGAGCGACTTTGTTATTTTTTTTAAAAATTCAAAGTTTTGTCCCCACCCAAATTTGAAGCCAAGGGCATTTACGGTTCTATGAATTAGAGTCGCAAAAAATGAATGAACTTCTCCGTTCCATATGCAAGGAATAATAGACATTGACAAATCATAAACACAACATTATCTTGCAATGTAATCACGCAGAACATATATTTTACAAAATTGTTTGAAGGTGCATTCAAAAGTACCATAAAGTCATAGCAAAATCAAAACATATTTGTATTGCATATATATTTGCATTTTATAAGCAGCTCATAACATACCAAGAGTACTATGAAATATTGAACGTCAATCCTCAATTCCTCATGACATCCAAACGACACTCTCTAGTCCATATACTTCTACTTTAAAAAAACCAAAGCCCAACTACATCATTCTTCAGCACCTGCCACTACCTTCTCCCGAAACAGGAGATGTCCCTTCTCCAGCCAAGAGTCTTCTAGCAGCTTGTCGAGTTTGGCGTTGTTGACTTACTCCAACAATGCGCCCTCCGGATTGCACTTCTTCGTCAACCTTGGAAAACAACCGCTTTGATTCCGGAGAGTAGTCATCCTCATCTTCAACCCTACGTTTCCTCTTCCTCGCGGGAGTCAAATCTACTTCGCCGGCGCTTAGAGCTCTCAAAGCAACATCCACTCGATCTACCATTGCGTTCACTGCCACATCATCGTCTTTGGATTGCAAATTGTTCGGTCGATCTCCTTGCAACAAGAATGCCCTCCATTGAATTATAATGTCGGACATCCTCCTGTCGAATGCCCCTGCCACATCTACTAATGCATGCTCTGTACTTCTTGCTGCATCTACTTGGACAAGAGCGCAAACTTTTGCAGCCTCTTCCAACTTGGACAAGAAGAAGGCCCTGCCAATCAAAGTGTGGTTATACGCGCCGTACTGCTCCTTAAACTCTTTCGGACCCTCCACCTCCACCCAATTGCCATCTGGCCCTTTTTTCACCTCTTTTTCAGGAAATCGGAAGAATTTCTGGTGCTGCAAGCTCCAATGCCCCCCCATGTTGCGACAAAATAATTCACGACCCTCTTCATTTTCAATAACTCGTACTCGCAACTCCACCTCTCTGTTCATAGTCATCCACATGAGATCATCTACCGGTTCTTGGGACTCCTCGTAAAGTCCATGCTTTCGCTCATTTGCATCCCATGTCAGAGGTTTTCCCCAATGCAAGTAATTCGAAAACTTGTATGGTCCTTGGTCCAATGGAAGGTTCCAACGATTGTATTCGTGGCCAGGGGGCATCACTTCCAAAATCCCAAGCATTTCATAGAACCTAGGACTCAAAGGAGAGCGACACTCCGCACAAACTGAACGAATGAGCGATGCTCTAACCATGCATGTTACATGGAAAGTGTGACGACATTGGCCCATAGTTAGAGCTCCTTCAGGACCAAAGGGGCCTTGACAAACACTACAATGACCCTCCAAGATGCCCGGAGCCGGATCACAAGCGTGCACTACAACCTTCTCATGCTTCTTGATGTGTGCTGAAAGTGTATTGTAAGGCACCCATCCTTCCTCTGCTTCGAAGGTCCAATTCACATTCTTAATTGGTGATTCCTTCTTCGTGTGATTCAAGCGCTCAAACATGACATCCATGTCTCCCCAACATGTAATTTCGGTATACCCCCTAATTCCTTGATGGAACGCATTTCGGAACCTCTTTAAAGAGGTCTCAATGGCAGTACAATCTTCAGCCGACTTCATTGCCAATTTTTGAAGCCCTTGCATTGCTCGGGATACCACGGAGGGCCTGTCTTGGAGAATCTGCATCCATGCCAACCACCGATACTCTAATCCGTACCCGGGCATATAGTGACGCAAGTCCATTGTCTGTTTCATTTGTTCCAAGTCCGACTGAAGAAGGGCTTTTTCTCGAATTGTTTCATTCAATTTTTGTTTCAGCTCTTCAAACTCCTGACCTTTAGTTTGCATGGAAGCATCCATCAGTGTCGGGGTAGGGTTATTGGTGGAGGGTCGTACCTGCACTTCCCATCTACGGGTTTCCTCCTCGTCATCCAAATGCACAACTTCGGTCTCCTGCACTGCTTGAACTTTATCGAAAGGAAGAGAGAGTTTATCCTCACTTTCTTGACTTGGCTCCACAGACGGGGGTTTCACATTGTCTGTGATGGGTACCCCTTCATGCATGCGATTGAATTTAATGAGTTCAGTTTCTAATCTTTCATTCTCATCCACACGGACAAGCATTAATGAATTCCTGCGCTTTTCTGCCTTCACAAGCTTTTTCTCCATCTGCACTTGTCGGGCCAAGTCCTTGCACTTTGCCTTCAACTTCATGTTTTCTGACTCCAAGAGAAGCACCTCGCTTGCTTTGCCTACATTGTCGTCGAGAAGTGGTACCATGGACTTTGTGAAATCCAAGAAAGACAAGGCACCAGTCATCAATTCTGGAGAGACTCTAGAAAATTCTTGCGCCATCTCGATAATCCTTGGCGTAATTTGAGCTACAAGTCGAGCTGAAGAAGTTAGCGAGAAAGCAGTTTCCACAACCGATGGCTTGATAGCTCCCCATAAATGCACTCCAGAGCTGCTGGCCTCGTGGTTGGGGTCATTTTTCTGAAGCTCTTCTTGATGCTTCTTCCACTGATTGTCGCAGTCTAGCAGGAATTCCACTTCCTTGGTAGTTTGCATTAGACCAAGGTTCTCCACTGGGTCATCACCTGGTGGTGACAAATGTGGATGCTCGCTTTCAGGCTCTATCCCATCAATAAAAAGGTTCATGGCATCGTCCTGGGGTTCTTTTCCGTATCTTCGTGTCAGTTGTACTTCCATTTCTGGACTTAGGATTGGACTTGACGGTAAAGACGAAGGCGGAAGAGGTGTGTACATCAAGGGCTGTAGAGCATTGCTCTCTAGAAGACTATCAATTCTAGCATTGGCCCTTACAACTTCTTTGTCGCCAACCTCCTTTCGTGGCAAAATAGGTGCCCCATTTCCTATCGCGGGGCCGCGTTTGTTTGGAGCAGTCTCTCGACCTAACACAGTACTCAAAATCGGTTTGGAAGTCAAACACATTTGAGGAGTCAAAAACACCAGTCTCTTTGCGCCTCCCGAAGCGGTATTGCTCACTTTCACTGGGGGAGTTGGTAAGACTTCTTCTATTGTACCTCCCGCGAGGGCATTGCCAACTTCCGCAAGGGCATGCAATGAACCCAACTGCGCTGCATCACTTGTCCCCTCCCCAACCTCCGTTGTATGCGTTGTAGTAATTTGTAATGCTTCTTTGGGTTTTGCCTGAGGCCTGGGGGGACAATGGGGAATATCTTTCTGGTTTCTTCCAATCAGAAGTGGACACTGTGCTATTGTCGGAAACGTACTCCAATCCACTTTGCGGCCCAGTATGAGTTCCGCATAAACCATAGATGCCAAGGTATAATTGATGTACCCCTTACTCATTCCCTTGTCTCCAAAAAGCGCCCGCCAGACCTCCTTCGATCGACAAACAAATTGCGAGTTTTGGCAACTCCCTGGTTTGCAACCGAAAGCCCGTGTGTGGACCGGGTGAAAATCTCGAGGCCACAACTTGCCAATGTGGTACATTTTAACATACTGCTTGCAGATTTTGGAGGTCCAATACTCTGCTCCCTCTTCCTCCCATCCGCTTTCGGCTTTGATGTCAGGATTATCTAAAATCTCATAATGAAGCTCATGTTTGGCTCCCTTCTGTTTAATCCTTTTTGTGTTATCACCACTTGAAGTCATCCCATCGGTAGTCGCATCACCTTCACCAGTCATGATTGGCAATTTGAAATTGCCTTCACCTCCAATTCAAGAAATACTCCGCAAGTGACGTCCAATGTATATGCACAAGTAAAAATGTCAAAAAGTTCCCATATCAAAAGCTCAATGACTTCAACTCTCCACCATGTAGGAGCAACTGGCGCATAAAGCAACAGAGATCAGCCGACTTGGCGCCGAAGGGGAGTTGAAGTGAGGAGGTCCGAGGAGGCCGTCCGCTCTTATAGCCGACCGACCCCAGACCTAAGCCGCGTCCGCCGCCGGACCAGCCCCGAACCTCGCGGACCTGCCCCGGACCGACGCGTTCCGCCTCCGCGGCGGTCGCCGAAGCCGCAGTCCGCCCCGAACCTCTGCCGACCGCTCACCGACCGACCCCAACGACCGCTCCAAACTGACCGACCGCCCGAACCAACATACGAAGCCATCCGAACCAAACACGGCCGTTTTAGGGTAGGCCGACCGCTTCGGACGGCCGTTTCAGGGGCGACCGACCGCTTCGGACGGCCGTTTCAGGGTACGCCGACCGATTCGGACGGCCGTTTCAGGGTACGCCGACCGAATCGGACGGCCGTTTTAAGTTACGCCGACCGATTCGGACGGCCGACCTGGACGACCGCCAGGGTTGACGAAAATTGTTCACCGCTGCAGAAGACCGACTGTCTAGAACCTCGGATTCCGCATTCTGCACTAAAACGGTTTGATTCGCTTTTACATTGGATGCATCCTTCTAGAAGCATCCAATGTAGAAGTCATGTAGAAGTAATAATGTGTATTGTGATTGAATTTCTTTTTTCATGTTTTAAGCCTCTTGTCTAAGTAGTATTTCCTAAACCCTATACCCTAAACCCTAAACCCTAAACCCTAATCAGAAATCGTATGCTACAAATCCTAAATTCAAAACACTGCAATGTGATATAATCAAATGATTCTTCAGTTTTTATTTTGGATCCAATGGAAGGACCAATTGTATTAATCCCTAGAGGAGGAAGGTGATATTCCTATCAAAAAACAACTAAAAATTTTCAGTGCTATTTCAAAGAGTAAAGAACCATCAAACCTTTCTTTTTGGGAATATCAAACTATAAGATCTTATTCTTAACTAGTATATGGATACGTAAAAGAAAGCTTCAAAAACTAAACTGTGTATAGTATAAAATATATGAATTTAGAAGGAAGAAAATTAGTTTAGTGGCACCTTGCTTGACTATAGTTTTTGGCTTTGAATCTTTGTAGTTCAAGTTTTTAACACTAATGATTTTGATTATCCACTTATCTACGTAAAGTAGTTGAATTCATAATGTACCCAAAAAATTTAGGAAAAAAACCACTTGATTTTCACTCATTATAAAATTGTCAAGTAGAATTGGATGGAAGATGGAAGAAAAAACGAAACTGGTAATAACTTTTAGATGGAATTGGATCACAATAATCTCAACAGTGAGATTCTTGTAGCTAGGAAATCTAAGAAACTAAGATTGTCCAACAATTTCCTTGGTAAAATTCTAAAAATAACATCCAATAGTGAATCATTCAAATTTTTTTTTCCTTGAGATTCTTAAATTGTCTGAAAAAATCAGATTCTGAAGAACTTTTTCATTATTAATCCAAAATTTCAAATTGAAGGGAACAAAGCTTCACATGTAGACAAAAATGTAATCTTTGAGAAAAACATTCGAAGAAAAAATTACTTTGAATTTCTCTTATTTTTTTTTTTTTACTTCTCTCATTGCACTTCGATTAGGATTCAAACTATCAATTATATTCAATTTTTGGGGCAATTTCACAAGTGCACTTGACGTGTACTTCTTGTAGTCTTTAGATATAGGGTGAAAGGTTTATCTCTCAACTAAAAGGGCACCATTACTTTTCTCATTTCATTTGAATCAGAAACTCCCCCAAAATTGGCAACCAAAAATATATTTTACAAATGAAGAGCAAACAACTTTGCTTAATAAACCTCAAGCACACATAAAACACACATTGGAAAACCATATCTGAAAAAATTGAATCAGCAGTTCTTTGTTTTCAAATGAAACAAAAACACTAAAGACACGTAGATAGACCTGAAGCACACCTCAATCACAACTGAACCTCAATTTTACTATTTTAGAAATTCATGATCTCCTTTATTCAAAAAAATAGTTTATTAAGAGTTCATATTGAATGCATTTCAAATTAGGAGAGAATTTTTCAAATGAACTTAAAGTTTACATGCATGGCACCTTATTTTCCACCCCTTCAATCATAAATTCAAATAACTATACTTTTTGTTCTTCATAAATTCAAGAAATTTTAAGAATGTGCTTGAAAGTTGCTTGAAGAATTGAAATAAACCTTAAGCATGGTAGGAGCACACTTTAAGCACTGTATTACTACATCTGAATTTCTAAACCAGAAGAAATTCAAATTTTTATTCTTTTAATATGAAGAAATCTAAGTAGTAGGAATTTGCTTGAGGTGAACTGATGGTGGACCTCAAACGCAACTCAAGCAATTTCATTTATACTGTAAATTTTGAAATTTTGAAAAGAAGATTCTATTATCTTCAAATTTATTTAATTTGAAATGAATGGAAATAGTGAAAATGTATACTAGATGTGCTTGAGGTGTACTTCAAGCATAATTTAAGCATTTGGTATTTTGATGAGTTGATATTGAATTATTCAATAAGAGATTTAAATTAAAATCATTTTTAGGATCCACACTACTTTGAACAGTAAAAACGTGCTTCAACCTTTAGGTGAGCTTGAAGTACACATGAAATACACCTTACGCTATTTTTATTTATTTTTTGAAATTCGATCTTTTTATTGTAAAAGATTTCAATTTAAAGTTGTCTTTATAATCCAACATAATTTGACCCCTTAGTTTTTTTGACTAAGTTTTCACCAAAACTGCTCCAAAACTGCCATTTCCTGGTACAAGTAATAAATTTTGAAATAAAAATATTTTTGGACACATATAACGTTGGATCTTGTAGTAAATTAATTTGAGAAGATGTGGAAAAAATATCAGAATTTTCCACGATGTCGATTGCAAGATAATAGGATTAATAGCGTTTGAACTTTGGAATGACAAAAATGCTTTTTTGGTCCCTGCCCTAAACCAGGCACCTGCATTTCACAAGGTCACATTTATATGAAAAGATGTCCAAAATGGTAGTTACTCTTTGGATTCTTTTCCTTAGACAAGTTGGCCACATGCTTCAAAATTTTTAGATCATTTGGAATTGTACAATGTACAGGAAAAAAATTGTAAGTTGAAAGAAGTAGAGAATGATTCAAATGTTCACTAAATTGTTACAAATTTAATTATCAAATTGAAAAATGCCAATCCAAAGCGGTTGTAATATTAAAGTAAATAATTTACACCCAATGTTTTAATTTTATTTTCGAAGTTATTCAAAATTGAGTTAAATAAATGACTTCAAAGTTTTCTTTAGACTAATGATTCCATAAGTACCCTTAAAGTAAGAATCCTCATAATTTTTTCTTCATTTATTGGAATTGAATGATTCAAAGCTTCCCGCGTACATATACATCTGAAGAACCAATTTCTAATTTCTATTTTTTTTAAAAGTGATTTTTAAAGAAGTTTATTGGCTGCCCGAGCTGCCCAAAGATCAAACAGAACTACCTATCATGCAGTAACTTTTTAACCTTGTTGTCAAACGCTATAAAAATCGTTGGGCCCTTAAAGATACTCCTTCGACACATCTTGTGTTAAAATTTTAAAGAAAAAAAATAAAAATTGCGTTTGTACGGAGCTGTCCAAAATCGCTATGTTGCCAACAAATGGTGTTTGTTGCTTTAGTGGTTAAACGATACAAATGTGCTTGAGGTGTGTTTCACGTCTATCTGAAGCACACGCCATTATTTTTTTTTCCCCTAGTACATTTGATTTTTTTTTTGACTTCTTTATAATGCACTGAAAATGAAGAAAGTATTTTGCCCGTTCGACCTTAGGTCTATAAGTCTATTTAAGCACACTTCAAACTTTTCATGATTTCGATTGGCATTTATATGAAAAGAATTGAATTCAACAAAATATATAAATTATTTGAGGTATCTTGACAAGATGGAATTTGCTTGAAATATGCTTCAACTAGAACTCAGGCATACTTCAATCACTTTTACTTATGCTTTTCATTTTGGAAATTAGCATTTCATTTTAAAATTCATCATCATTTCAAAGCAATGCAAATAGAAGAGATGATTTGTAGATGTGCGTGACGTCTATTGTTAGCGCACTTTGAGAACCTTATGATTTCATTTAGTACACTTAGTAGAAGGTTTCAATTTGAAATTATTTTTATGATCCAACCGACCAAAAAGCAGCAGGTTTACCAAACAACAAACCAAACAAGCAGCAGGTTTACCAAACAACAAACCAAATATAATGTTGTATGGTGTCATGGCCATGATTTGGGCAGAGATTGTACTCCACAAAGAAGTGGATTGGCGCACTATTCCGGGTAAAGATGTGCACAAATTGAATCGCAGCGTCCACGTGATTGATTCGAACTGGGAAGGTCCGAGCGATTGTATGTACGAGTGGTCTAATCGAGGATTTGGCCATCTTCCCACAGTTGTGTTGCCGGATGCAGAGGATGAACTCGATGACGAAGATGATGATGCTCCTGCACCCGTAACATTTGGAGGAAGACACAAACGCCAAGAAGAACGAGACAACATACAATACGAACAAGAAATGCATGAGGCAATGCGAAGGAGCCTAGAAGATCATGGTCGACAGCCTGGGCACGATAGGTCATACGGACATGACCGTGGTGCATATGGCCCACCACAAGGCGGAAGTCATTCTCAATATGCTAATGATCCCCGAGGTGAATCTCAAGGCAGAGAAAGAACCCATGGAACCGTACAGTATGGTGGTTCCAGTGAAGGAGGCTCACAATACTACGGTGGAACCACTGGAGGTGGGTCATATGAACATCACGGGAGCTCCTATTATAGTCGTCCAAACGAAGATCGCTCTAACCACAACGTTTCAGCTCCTCCACCAACTTTTGGAGGTCCTGGCTACGGCAATTATGGACAAACAGGTGCATCAAGTGGACGTGGAGACATCTATGGTGGAGGTCCATATCTTGGGATTTATGGGTCTGCTTCTACTGGGCCAAGTCAGAGAGATGACACCGATTCAGATTCCGAGGAGGAATAGTGTGTATTGTTGTAACGACTTTCTTTTAGAATACGATCATGTATATTGTTAAATGTACATGCAATGTTTTTTCATGCCAAGCGTAGTACAATGATCTTGTTGAATTGTAGTACTGTATTTCGCACTATAGATAGAATGGCCTTTTTTGAGAATATGTGAGACATTGGTAGGTATTTGAGATTACTATTATTGAATACCATTTTCTGTGTAACCAATTTTTTTTATTAATATAAATATTGTACCGGATCGCTTTCTCCCATCATCTCATGTTCAAGTCAATATAGACTCTCCAATGAAAAGCATAGTCCAAATATACAACAAAAACATTGAATTGCTTTTAAACCTTGAAATCCTAAGTCTATCATTTTTTCAAAAAGCTATAGAAAATTAGAAATTGTCACCTTGGCTGCATTTGTCTTCAGTTACTTGGGTGTTGTATGTGAATGTACAAAGTCGGATTGCATGAAAGGAAGGTGTAAACATTTGAAGTTGGAGAAATTGGGTGTTTTCAACCCTTGAAGTTCGAAGGTCATTTTTTGGTTTACAAACACCCGAAGCTGCCATTTTTGCTGCATTCACCCATGAACCCTTTTCTTTTCTTTTTTTTTCCAATCTAAGCGTACGATCTTGTACTTCACTTATTGTAGATGATGTTGTCAAAATTTCATGAAGTTTCACTGTATAGGTTGAGGTTATTAGCATTCGAAGTCGAAAAAGATTTTTTTTTTGAATACTGGCTTTCAGTTTTTGGTGAATTTGATCGCTAGTTGTGGAATATTTTTGAAATACAAACATTGAATTTAAGGTTTTATGTGTTGGAGACGTAAGTTGAAAGTCTATATTTTTCTTAAAAAAGGAACACTTTATTTTCGTTATTTTAAGAATTATTAAATAGAACTATAGAAGTACGTCGAAGACAAGAAAGAAAAAAAATTGTTAGTAGATCTTACATAGGGTTGAAGTATAATGATCCCATTGGTGAGATTATTTAAGCTAGAAAACACAACATTTTGAAAAAAAAAAATTGAAAAATTGTGGAAATTGCATTGATAAAAGAGTTCTACACTTCTACAAGTCATTTTCCTAAGAAGATGCTCAAATTCCCTGAAAAGCAAAGTTCTCCATAACTTTTCCATTATTAATCCAAACAGAATGAATGGAAGGTTCGCATATAGAGAGAATTATAAAATTTTGAAGAAAAGGAAAAAAAATCATTTTGTCTATTTGCCAAATAATTTGTGCTTCCCGTCAAGTTCAATTTCAGAGTTTTTTTGGTGTAACTTCTACTCCCAGGCACCAATTGAAATAAAAACATATTATGACAAAGCTAATCAACTTTCCTATGAAATAGGAAAGTTTCAGAACGTTTTATTACAAATTGAGGTTAGAGGTAACCGCTCAAAATTCCCTTTGTCTTGGAACGGGACAATGGAAGTTCTAGGGTTCAACATTGGATGTGCATTTTGGGCTCCATCAAGTGGACTATCATTAGGAGAAATATTTCGCACCATGGATCTTTACTGTACAATTTCTTATCCCCAGGAATGCAGTTGAAAACTTAAAAAACTCTTCTAAGGAAGATAGAGCTCGACTTACATTCCTAAACCCGCAAGGCCGAAGGCCTTATTTTTGGCAACAAATCTTACAATTGTGAATTGCCATTTCTATAGGAAAGAAGAGAACAATTAGAAAATTATGGGCACATGTAGCCATAGGATCTTATACCCAACTAGTATAAGAATTTGTGGAGCATTAGACATAATTTTGGACCACACATATTGCAAGATATTTGTGTTTAGCCTTTAAAGATTTTTGACTAAGTTTGTACCAAAACTACTGTAGCACTATTGGATTCAGTATAAGTACCAAATTTTATAAACTTTTTAATGTTGGACACATATAACCGTAGGATCTCGTAGTAAACTGGTTAGAAAAGATGCGGGAAAACTTGTAGAATTTTTCACCATCTAGATTGTAAGATAATAGTGTTTCAATCCGCAAAAGTGCTTCTTTGGTCCCTCCGGAAAACGGGGCAGCTGCACTTCACAAGGTCACATTCATTTTAAAAAATGACGAAAATTGGGGTAACTCTTTGGATTCATTCTTGAAGGCAAGTTCGGTCCATGCTTGACAATTTTCAGATCATTTACAATTGTACAACACATAGGAAAAAAATACAAAATAGAAAAAAGTAGAGGATGATTGAAAACACTAAATTGTTAGGAATTTGATGAAGGAATTGAAAAATGCCAGTCCCAATGGTTGTGATGTTGAAATAAAGAATCTTGAAACCCAATATACATTTTTTTTCCCAGAAATACTGAAATTTGAATTAAACAAATGACTTTGATTTTTTTTTGGGAGTAAGGATTGAAAAAATACCGTCAAACTAAAGATCCGCTTGAGTTTTGGCTTGGTGATTGGAATGGATTAATGGAATGATTCAAAGCTTCTTTTGTTTATACAAATCTGAAGAACCAATTTTAAATTTTAATTTTTGAAGCAAGTGATTTTTGAAGACGTTTTCTTGCTGCCTGAGCTGCCTAGAGATAAAAAAAATACTTATCATGCAAAACCTTTCTGACCTTGTGGTTAGATGTTATGAAATTATTGGGCCTAATCCGCCTGAAAGCTACTCGGAGAGCACATCGTGTGTGAAAATTTGAAATAATGAAAATAAAAATTCTATGCATAATAAACTATCCAAAATTGATATCTTGCCCAAAAATAGTATTTGGGCCTATAGGCGTTAAAGTGGAGAAAAGAAGTTCTTAAAGACATTATGGAAAGCAGTGTTTTGATTTTGAAGATTTTGCACTTGAAATTTTTGCAATAGTGAGTTGTGAGCTTTGAATCTGGAAGTTGGAGAATTGTGTTGGTAGTTTAGCCGAGAGGAAATTAAAAAAAAATTTAATTGTCAAAATTTTTTATTATTCATATATGGAAGTGCCAAAGTGGATACAATGAATCATTAAATTTTAATATCTTTTGCATTAAATAAGACTAGGGTAATTCAATGGTAAGATTATTGTAGCCCAAAAAAATGAACCACACAGACCTGTTTCTGTGAAAAAAAAAATTGAAGAAATTGCATTCATCAATGAAATTCTACAAGTTCGTTTTCTCAAGTGCCTTGAAAATAAGATTGTGTAAAACTATTTGTAACCAATTGAAATGGAATGAATGAAAGATTTCTAGGTAGACAACAGTAGCACGAATGGGAAAAAAATCCACTCAAAAAAACTTTCTTTTGGGCTGCCCTCAGCCCTCCTCTTCCCTATTATCAGCTTATTTCAGCAGAACTTTGGATTTCCGGAATGTAGGCACGGTTGCGAAAAAAATTCTATTTCCATCTTTCTACGAACTTAAGAAAACCAGCGACTCCCCGCCGACCGCCCAGTCTGCCAACCGCCGACTGTGCCGACCGCGAGCCGAACCCTAATCTGTCACCGCCGTCCGATGCGGCGGATGGAGCGGTCGGGCCGTCGGATTCGGCGGTCGGGGCGACCGCAAACTATAAGAGGGGTGGACGGCCAGACCGCTCCCTCACTTTTGCTATCCCCCTTGCCTTGTGCAAGCGTGGAGCGGAGAGCTTGGTGGTTTGTCCTCATTTGGCTCCTCTCCTTGGGAAAGCAAGAGTCCGGTTTTGGGGGCCACTTATTGCCAATTTTTTTGACAACTTGATTGAAGATTACGTGTACTCTAGAGTGAAGTGAAATCGTGACTGGTAATTTTCATTACCGATTGTAATTAAATACCGGTAGTTCATCAAGATGCCAAGGGCAAAGAAGGCTGCAAAGAGGCGAGACGGGGTGCAATCAGGGCAACCAAGTATCAAAGAGTTGAAGGAAATTCCCTCTGATGCATGCAAGAACTTTCTCATTGAATTCACCTTGAAATTCTTTGAGTCTGAAACCACTCTTTCCTTGGACAATAAATACATCAGATACCAAGAGGAGTGCCCAAAGAAATTCATAGATGATATGTCGCAGAAGATGATGGAAGCCCTTCACGTTCCTGAATGGCATCATGAAATGGAGAAGAAGGGCTTTGTGAAATTCCTTCACAACAGGGCGTATGATGCGTTGTGGAATTCCAAAGTGGTTCTCGCAAAATATGTGAAGCAACACCGCGCCGATGATGAAGCCTTTCAAGAAGTTATCCTCAGAGCTGATTTATTCACGAAGCGGTGCAAGCCATTTGCTAACACGCGCAATAGAAGGAAATCAATGACATGGTGGAATAGCGATGATGGAAAGGATGAATTGTACCATGGCAGGAGGCATCTCATTGCACTTCCAGATACGGCACAAGTGATTGCCCAAGATGATAAAATTATAAAGGGTGGATATGCTACTATTCGGAGGGTCCGAATTGAAGGATGTGCTCCTATAGTACCGTTTTGGGAGTTTGCAGCAAAGAGATCTCACCAACACAATAAAAGGCCTGAGTTAGCGAAGTTGGAACACCTGAACGAATCAATGGCAGTGAGGATTGCGCACCCTGGAGTAATACGTTTTTTTGCAGTGCATGCAACAAGGAATGAAGGGTACTCCTATTGGTGGAATGGTGGGACACTGCGAAATATGCTGAACATGGATAATGATTATCCAGACAACATACAGGTTCGGTTGATGTATGACAATCCATCGGAAGCAGAGGTGATTAACGCTTTCCGCCTCGCTCGATTCAGGAAGAAGCGAACGGAACTTACATGGGCGTTCGTGCACATTATGAATGCAGTGCATGTTGCTGGACATCTCCATAATGATATTTCTCCAGACAACATCATGTTTCACTTTCCCGACGATGAGTCACGTGTGTATGTTGGAATTTGTGATTGGGGCTTAACTAGCTTAGCTAGTGAACGTCCTAAATCCTTGTACACATTCACATCTGCCATTCAGAGGGATCAAACTTTGACACAGAGGTGGTGGTTGGATCCCAGTAGCGCCTACTTGCACAAAATTGATGCGAATGAGGACGTCATTCCAAGGTTATCATGTGAAACGGAAGCATATGCGATTGCTAAAATAGCTCAGAGGATGAACAGGCAGTGCATGTCCGAGGCTTACACTGCATTGCAGAAGGAAACTCCAGAATGCAGCAGATTCGAACACCACACATTGGGACTGGCGTTTCACGAGTACTTACAACGGGTCATCAGAAAAGAAAGCACTTTGGCTCACGTCGTGAATCGATTCTGCACTACTTTCAAGTTTCCTATGCCCGATGAATATTTCCGGCAATCATACTAAATATCAGTAGGTTACCAACTTACCGTAATCTATAGAGGTACATAAGTAGGGGACTAGGGGATGAATTTAGATATGAGGATTTATCGTGTGTAGAGGACGTAGTATGTATGCACATATAATCTATACCAATGTATGTGGAATTGGATATACAATTTGATTTTTTGTGTGTTTTTCAAATTGTAATGAATACAAATGTTTACTATACAAATTGTATGCTTTGTGTGGATGAGAAGTGCAGTTCTCCTTGTTAATGGATATTGGATTGTCGCGGTTGCATGATAAATAGAATGATATATGACATTTGGATATTTTGAACTTAGGCGTCAAGGGACACATGTGTAGGGTGAAAGGAATATTAGAAAAATTTCAAGATCCGAAAGGCCAGAAAGTGAAGTCTAAATTAGGAAGGAAATTTTAATTCATATCATTCAAAAGATTCATAAGGATTGAAGGTTTTTACCATTTCATGGATACAAATCCCCTACCCACAAAAAAATAGGGTGTGAAAAGAGAGGTAGAAAACGAAAGCAATGATAGTATATAATTGAAGATGAGAAGGTGTCAATGTAAAAAAAAAATTTTACGCTGCGAAAAGTTTGTTTTTGAAAAATTGAGGGTGTGAGCTTAACCCCTAAAGGTTGTTGAGTATATATTCACCCAAAACGTTCCGAAACTGCCATTTCCAAAAAATAACCCAAATTTTAGAAAGAAAATATTTTAGGACACATGTAATCATAGGATCTTGTAGTGAATTGGTTTAAGAAGATGTGGAAAATTTTTCAGAATTGTCCACCACGTATATTGCAGGGTAACAACATTTGAATCGACAGAAATGTTTTTTAGGTCCGGGCCAAAACCGGACAGCTGCATTTCACAAGGTCTCATTTGTATCGGAAAGTATCAATAATGGTGGTTTCATTTGGATTCATTTTCAAGGTGAAGCTGGCTCTGTGCTTGAAAATTTCCAAAACATTAGGAATTGTACAACATATAGAAAAAAAATAGCAAACAAAAAGAAGTAGTGAATGATTCAAACCACTAAATTGTTAAGAATTTAATTATATAATTGGAAAATGCCAATCCCAATGGTTATAATGTTGTAGTAATGTATCTACATTCTTTTTTTTCTTTTTTTCAAAAGATATTGAAAATTAAATTGAATAAAGGATTTTAAAGTTTATTTCTGAGCAAGGAATCCAGAATTGCCCACAAACTAGATCACCGCGTACTTCTGATCTCATAAATGAAAAAAAAAAAAATTCAAACCTAAACTTGCATATATAGATCTAGAGAACTAGTTTGAAGTTTTATTCTTTTTTTAAAGCGATTTTTAAGAATTTTTGAGCTGCCCACCAAGCATTAAAAATCACATATCAATATATCATACAATAACTTTTTAATCTCTAGGTTAGAAGTTATGAAGAAAAGTTGGACCTTAAAGCTACTCCTCCTGAAAATGCCTTGTGAAAATTTGAACTAAAAAAAATAAAAACTCTGCTTGTAGTAAGTTGCCCAAAAATGCTATGTTCTCCAAAGACCAAAATGCATGTTCAATGCCTTGTGGATTAAATTGAGACTTTGATAGAAGTCGTAGTATCTTACCCAAAATAAGATGGTGTGAAAATAACTTTAAAAAAATGTACAACAACCATATTGAGACAATGTTATTTTCCCCCCTCCTTGAAAGTAATGTGTAAAAAGAGGAACTTCTTTTTACACCGATTGAAGTGTCTTTCCACAAAAGTAGGGTGTGATAATAAACCAAAAATGCCACACCTATTAAAATTTCTTATTTTTGATTGTTCCAAATTGATGATCTTCTCTTCTGGTAATCCAAACTTCTCTATTATTCTTGTTTGGTTACTTCAACGCAATGGTAGTCGCATTTTCATAGCAAGCAGTTGCATGACATCGTGGGATGACCTTTGTTCCTAATAACTGTTATTTCTTTCAATGAAAATCAGCACTCTTCAAAATATCCTTAATTCATTTCAATCATTTACATCACACCAAGCAATTCTTACCATTGCCAAAACTTCTCAAGGACCCTTACGCAAAATTCTATTTCCACTCAAACACCCGCGTACGTTCATTGTTGAGTTCCTAGTGACCTAGTCCCATTACTCCTATAACATTCAGTAGCTTATAAACCAAAAAAAAAAGGAAAAAAAAAAATTCTGTACAATTTGTATGACAAGATTATTTGGCTTTGTCACTTTGTGCCTTCTAAGCTTATAAGTTTTTAACTATTGATATTCATTTCTTAAATTTTTTCTCTTAAATATTTGAGTGAAAAATTTAGGAAACAAATTTAGGAAAATATAACTAAATTTTCATTCATTATAAAATTGGTAAGTGGAACTAGGTTTCAGAATCCCGAAAAAAAAAAAATCATTAATACATTTATTATGAAAGTGGAACTTGGAACACAACTCCCTTTGGTTTGGTGTATTGTATCCTTTTTATCAATGGAAATTGTTCATGTGTTTTAAAACAAAAACAAAAACAGAACACAACAATCCCAAAGCTCACATTATTTTAACAACCGATTTGAAGCATGTTTATTAATTTCTTCGGAGAACTTGTAAAAACGGGTCGGGATTGGGGTCGGGTCAGGTTTTCAGTCGGACTTTCGGACGGGTTATCGGTCAGGTTGACGGTCGGGTTTTCGGTCGTGATTTCGGACGGTCAGGTTTTCGGTCGGGGTTTCGGTCGGTCGGTCCGGTTTTTGGTCCGGTTTTTGGTCCGGTTTTCAATCGAGAATTCGGTCGGTCTGGTTTTCGGTCAGGTTTTCGGTCGAGAATTCGGTCAGTCTGGTTTTCGATTGTCGGTCGCATTTTCGGTCGGTCCGGTTTTTGGACGGGTTTTCGGTCGGTCCGATTTTCGGTCGGTCCGGTTTTCGGTCGGTCCGGTTTTCGGTCGGTCCGGTTATCGGTCGCGTTTTCGGTCGGTTAGTCGGTCGGGTCCTCGGTCGGTTTTTCGGTCGGGTCTTCGGTCGGTTTCTCTCGGTCGGTTTTTCGGTCGGTTTCTCTCGGTCGGTTTTTCGGTCGGTTTCTCTCGGTCGTTTTTTCGGTCGGTTTCTCTCGGTCGGTTTTTCGGTCGGGTTTACGGTCGGTCGGGTTTTCGGTCGGTCGGGTTTTCGGTTGGTCGGGTTTTCGGTCGGTCGGGTTTTCAGTCGGTTAGTCGGTCGGGTCCTCGGTCGGTTTTTCGGTCAGTTTGTCGGTCGGGTTCTCTCGGTCGGTTTTTCGGTCGGTTTCTCTCGGTCGGTTTTTCGGTCGGGTTTACGGTCGGTTTTTTGGTCGGTTTTTTGGTCGCGGAATTTACCATGTAGGTAAAAAACATAAAAAGTGAATGTCACAGGACGTTGGGGGGGCAGCGTCCCCGGATTTTGGACGTCCGTCCGAACGTCCGAACGTCCTGACAACCCAGGACACACTAAAACTTGGGGAACACTCAGACTCATTAAACACTTGGGGAACAACTAAACTAAAGAAAATGTGGGGATTAACTAAACTTCACTAAATACAAAGGAACCTACATATCTTGGAAGCTAAACTCTAGAGGTTTCCACAAAGGTCTTGGGAACTAGACTTTGGAACTAAACACGGGGCAGGTGCAAAGCTTCGCTGTTAGATTGGTTTTAACACCAACTTTAGGACTTCTTGACACCTCGGGGGTTCAAAGCTCCGCCGTCTACACTTTTAACACACGCTTTAGGACTTCAACTTTGTCACTAGTTCAAAGCTTCGCCGTTTCCAAGGGGGGTCCATACAATGAGAGAGACTTTAGAAGAGGGAAAAAAATAAACTTTTAAAGAGAACACACACACTCAGGGTCAAAGCTTCGCCGTCCCGGAGGGAAGTCCACTCAACAAGGAGAAGATTAGAAGAGGGTTTGGGATAACTTTAGAAAACATGCACAAAGGAGGTTCAAAGCTTCGCCGTCCCGGAGGGGGTCCACTCAATAAGGAGAAGATTAGAAGAGGGTTGGGGATAACTTTAGAAAACATGCATAAAGGAGGTTCAAAGCTTCGCCGTTCCAGAGGGGGGTCCACTCCACAAGGAGAATATTAGAAGAGGGTGTAAGAAAAACACAAAGAGAAAACACACAAGTTAGACCACGTGGCAACATAAAACTCACACGCTAAAGGCCCCCCAAAGCGGCATCGCCAAGGTACAGTGGGGGGTGACTTTAGGATTAGTGCAAGATACAAAAAAGACTCTTAGCTTCACAAGTTAGATCACAACACGTACAAGAGGGAGAGAGAGGCTCTCCACTTACAACAAGGTACCAAAAACTTCACAAAAGAATACACAAAGTGAGATAGAAGGACCCCCAAGGACCTTCAAAGCTTGAAAATAAGCAAAAATGGAGCCAAAAGTGCTCCGAAAACACCGTAGAGGTTTTTGGCTTCAAACGCCAAAATATCCAAAGCAAATTAGACCCACGAGCCCAAACAAAAGTGAGGGGGTGTTTTAGAAAGAGAAATGGGGCCCTTATATAGGTTTCCCAAGGGCTCACCCCTCTCTCTAAAGCTCTAAGGTAACCTTATCAACGGGGATTTTCATCCTCATCCTCAAAGATTTTCATCCTACATCCTAAATTTCTACTTCTACCATCTATGCTGGATCAACATCCTAACTTTTGGAGATTAGCTCCAATCGTCAAACGGATTGCGCCGTTGGATCCAGATCGCCGCGTTTAGTCCTAGATCCCTCTACCCACCGTACCGAGGCCAAAAACCCATCGTAGGCTAATTTAGTTTAAAAACCAAATCGTGGTAAAATCCTAGATCTTGGGGGTCTCCTATTTTGAGAAATGTGAATAGCCTAGGGTCTCCGGTAGGTGCGAGAGAGTCGGGAAGGACTTCTCGTTGACTTCGTTTCGCCATCGTATGGTCCCGGGATGCCGGTCAACGTGGCGGGGACCCCGCCACATGGTTAATTCCCAAGGAATCTCGCCGGTTCGGGTACTTGCCGCTATCGGAATGTTGTGAAACTTCACGGAGCGCATTATTAACATAAAACAAGCTAGTCTAATTTTTAGTGAGATTTTATTGTAACCAGGGTAATTTCCATGAAATTCCCGTTGGAGGTTAGGAGGGTTGACCACCCGGAAAAGGTTCTTCTGCAAGTCGGAAGATGCCGGGATTTTTCACGTGACCTCTCAGGGAGTCGCATGAAAGACGTGCGGGTGTGTTTTCATACCTGGCACGATTGGTCAATGGAGATTAAAACTGGCCATCTCCTCGAATTAGCGACGATGTGGGAATCTTCTGCAGGTGGAGGAATCTTGGCGAACCGATTTTGCTGTTAGACTTCTGGCATGGGATTCACCCTAGAACACCATCCTTAGACTGTAGATTCCTCCACGGGCCTGGTCTTGCGTGAGTGGCTCTTACATGCTAACAATTGGGATTTTGGGAATTCGTCGATCTAATGGGGAATTCTAAATCTAACTCTAGGACCCGACCTAGTGGCCTCGTTGTGGATCCCTCGGATTGACCTAGCCATGAATCGCCACATTCATGGTGGGATTTAGCCCCTTTGGGGCTGTGTGACTCGAATCCTCCAAATCTAACCTTTCCGTTATTTTTGAACTATTTTTAGGCAAGGTTTGGGGGATTCTAAGTAAAAAACACAAATCTAGACCAAATACTATAATGGGTATAACACAACCCTATTTCGGTTCTACACTCTTTTTATGGGTTTTTCTATACTTTTATCAACTTTAAATTGCAAATTTTCCCAAAAAATAATTCTACGAGTCCCAAGTGACAAATTGGGAGCTCACACGAGCCCACCGCATTAGATCCCAGAAATTTCACTCCACCTGCCACTTGGTCCACTTCCACTTTTTCCTCCCGCGTGCGAGTGCTCCTCTGGAATTTGCATTAGGGTGGCGAGGTGCTTCCTGTGCCTTGTTAGTTTACTGTGGGGACGGTGGTTGGCAAGGACGAAGCGGAAGGAGGGGATGGGCTCCTCCAAGTTGACTTCGGAGTGAGTTTGGGATTCCAAATTCTACGGCACGAGCACTGCAAAGTTCTCAACTCCACGGCGACTCCAACCTACAACAATGACGGCAACAACCATGGAGCGCCTGACAACACAATTCCCGGCCTGTTGTGGGCGCTAGATTACCCACCCTTGGTAATAGAGCGAACATCGACCAGGTTCTATACCTTTATCCACTTTTTTAATATATGGGGGTATTGTGAGCGCGGTCCATTGTGCCTTCCAAGCAATGGATCTTTTTTGCTAACATTTCCTAAGGGTCGTGGATGGCAGCGAATAATTAGAATGCATGTAGTAACTCACAAGTTAACTGCGATGTTCAGAGTGATGGTGAAATCCTGACTCCCTAACTATCTATCCTATGTCAAAGGTCGACTGGGTAGTTGGCATCATTTCTAACGTCCCTAACTACGTAAAAAGGGGAACCCCTATGTTCCTTCCATGAACCCTAAAGACTATCTTGGGTTTCTAAGACTCCACCTAGAAGTTCTACTTTTAAAAGCTACCCCTAAAGTTCCAACTTCTTAATGTAACTCTAGATTTTACTTCTTCAGCTTGGTTCTAGGTATTAACTACCGACTTCTATTCTATGTTTTGACTTTTGACTCGAGGTTTTTACTTCTAAATCAACTTCAACTCATAACTTCCAAGTTTTAACCTTCTAGGGTAATTCTAAGTTTCACTTTTAATTCTATATTCTCATTTCTAAACTACTCTAGGATTTATCCTCTAAAGTTAACTCTAACTTTTCACTTTTTTACTGTAGATTTTTACTCCTAATTTAACTCTAGGTTTTTGACTTTTAACTCTAAATTTTTACTTCTAAAATGAATCCCCAATCTTAACCTCCGAATTTAACTCTACATTCTCACTTTGACTCTAGATTTTTCTACTTCCAACTAACTCTAAAATTTTACTTCTACCTCTAAGTTTTAACTTCTACTTTTTGCTTTTCACTCTAACCTTTTACTCCCCTATTGACTTTAAAATTTAACCTTTAAATTCAATCTAAACTTTTGACTTTTGACTTTTGACTCCTACTTCCAAATTTAATCCTATTGTTTTAATCCTAGATTAACTCTAAATGTTACCCTTCTAAATTTAATTCCAACTTTTAACTCTAGGATTTTGACTTCTAATTTTAACTCTATTTCTAACTCAACAATCTACTTCCTAAGTGGATTCTACTTTTGACTTCTATTTCCTACTCTACTTTTTACCTCCCAAAGTTAACTCCAAATTTCGACTTTTGAATTTTAACTTCTCTAATTAAAATCTTAATTTAACTCTAGATTTTTAAACCACTATTTGATCTTTAATTTTAATCCTAAATCCTCCTTCTAATCTAATCCTAATTTCCGTCCATTGTTCCTTGTGGATCAAATTTAATTAAAATTCCTCCGTTCTACCCCCTACCGCTTAACTTAGCCTAACGCGGTCAGTTTACGGTCAAACTTAAGTGTAATATGTTTTTGGAAACCTCTATCACTAATCTATAACTTTTTGAATCTAAACTTCTGATTTGCACTAATCTCGGGTGCTAATCACGCTCTAAGGGTTGATTAGGAAAATAAATGCTAATTAGGGAGAAACATCAAAGATTAAATTAAAAACTCACCTCTTCACTACCGGTGTCGGAAATATCTTCGTCCACGTCCACGTGTACATCCTCACGCTCCATGGTAGTCTTTGGCTTTGTTTTGAATTTTTTTCGAGCTCACCGCTTATTGAGAAAATATTACAATTTTTGATGATCTAAACTCCCTCTTTCCCTTCCTCCTTTCTTTCTTTCTTCCCCTCTCTTCTACACTAGCACTATTCCACCTAAGCTTTTATGAGTCTTACACTATGGTTTCAAACTACGAGAAGGGTTTAAATGTTCTTCCTACCCTCTTACGCAACCTTGCTTTGTGTCATCCTAATCCTCCTCCCAACGGTTGCAAAGAGTTCTTCTACATTTCCTACCTAATCTCCTAGCTAGGCACTATTCATCGTCTCTCTCCTTTCCACTCTTATAACACATCTTTCTCCCTAATTTCCTTCCATTGTGTGTAGGTGTGAGTGGTGATGCAGGTAGGATCGGATGTTTTTGTGCAGGTGGCGCGTGGAGTGGCAGCTTCTATTTCTCCCCCCCTTTCTCTTGTGTTTTTGAAGTTCCAAGTTGAGTTTTTTCCTCTCCCCAACTGGATTCCAAAATTTCAGACTTTAAAAGATCAAAAAATAAAAAAAAGGGTGGTTGGGGCCCCGCAGGGCATCGTCCCGTTTAGTTCTGGAAATCCAGAAATTTAGTTCAGTTAGCTAAGTTGACTAGCTCGATGGCTGATGTTCAGTTCAGTCAAACAGACTAGCCCGATGCTGATGTTCAGCTCAGTCAAGCTGACTGCCCGATGTATGCTGGCTGCCGGCTGGTCTGGTATGCCGGTCCCGTATGACTAGCTGTATGCTGGTCCGGGGTACTATCTGCCCTTCCCAAAAAATCCACACAACCGGGTTCCCTTAGGGGAACCCATTAACACAAACTTAAATTGGATTTTTAGTAGGGGGTTAGGGCCAGGATCGAAGCTTCGCCGTCCGGGGAGTTAGGCCCCAGATTTTTAGAACGGTCACCTAAGCTAAGTGTTACGGGATGGTCACTCTCTTCCTAGAAACTCGTGACCAATCTTGGAAGCTAAACTCTGGACTTTTCCAAGAAGGTCTTGGAAACTAGACTTTGGAATCTAAGGCTATGGAGGTTCAAAGCTCCGTCGTAAAATTGGTTTTAACACCAACTTTAGGACTTGTAACACTCCACAGGTTCAAAGCTCTGCCGTCTAAGACTATTTTAACACACACTATAGGACTTGACGTGGTCACTAGTTCAAAGCTTCACCACCGTGGGGGGGTTTCGCACAACAAGGGGAATATTAGAAGAAGGTAGAAAGACAAACTTAAGGAACACACGTGACAAAGCCAAAGCTTCGCCATTCCGAGGGGGGGTCCACGCAACAAGGGGAATATTAGAAGAAGATAGAAAAGACAGACATGAGAAACACACGTGACAAAGCCAAAGCTTCGCCGTCCCGAGGAGAGGTCCATACAACAAGGGGAAGATTAGAAGAGGATGAGAATATACAAGTGAGGAAAAACAACACGGTTAGGACACGTAAAGACACACAACTTCACAAGCTAAAGGCCCCCAAAGCGGTATCGCCAAGGTACGGTGGGGGTGACTTTAGGATTAGGACAAGACACCAAAAGACTCCTAAACTCACAAGTTAGATCACAAAGGGACTACAAGAGAGAAACGAGGACTTTTAACTCGTAACAAAGGTACAACAACGTATGAGAAGTACACAAGGCAAGATAGAAGGATCCCCTAAGGACCTTCAAAGCTTGAAATCTAGCAACAATGGAGCAAAAAGTGCTCCAAAAACACTGTAGAGGTTTTTGGCTTCAAACGCCAAAATATCCAAAGCAAATTAGACCCACGAGCCCAAACAAAAGTGAGGGGGTGTTTTAGAAAGAGAAATGGGGCCCTTATATAGGTTTCCCAAGGGCTCACCCCTCTCTCTAAAGCTCTAAGGTAACCTTATCAACGGGGATTTTCATCCTCATCCTCAAAGATTTTCATCCTACATCCTAAATTTCTACTTCTACCATCTATGCTGGACCAACATCCTAACTTTTGGAGATTAGCTCCAATCGTCAAACGGATTGCGCCGTTGGATCCAGATCGCCGCGTTTAGTCCTAGATCCCTCTACCCACCGTACCAAGGCCAAAAACCCATCGTAGGCTAATTTAGTTTAAAAACCAAATCGTGGTAAAATCCTAGATCTTGGGGGTCTCCTATTTTGAGAAATGTGAATAGCCTAGGGTCTCCGGTAGGTGCGAGAGAGTCGGGAAGGACTTCTCGTTGACTTCGTTTCGCCATCGTATGGTCCCGGGATGCCGGTCAACGTGGCGGGGACCCCGCCACATGGTTAATTCCCAAGGAATCTCGCCGGTTCGGGTACTTGCCGCTATCGGAATGTTGTGAAACTTCACGGAGCGCATTATTAACATAAAACAAGCTAGTCTAATTTTTAGTGAGATTTTATTGTAACCAGGGTAATTTCCATGAAATTCCCGTTGGAGGTTAGGAGGGTTGACCACCCGGAAAAGGTTCTTCTGCAAGTCGGAAGATGCCGGGATTTTTCACGTGACCTCTCAGGGAGTCGCATGAAAGACGTGCGGGTGTGTTTTCATACCTGGCACGATTGGTCAATGGAGATTAAAACTGGCCATCTCCTCGAATTAGCGACGGTGTGGGAATCTTCTGCAGGTGGAAGAATCTTGGCGAACGAATTTTGCCGTTGGACTTCTGGCATGGGATTCACCCTAGAACACCATCCTTGGGCTGTAGATTCCTCCACAGGCCCGGTCTTGCATTAGTGGCTCCTACATGCTAACAATTGGGATTTTGGGAATTCGTCGATCTAATGGGGAATTCTAAATCTAACTCTAGGACCCGACCTAGTGGCCTCGTTGTGGATCCCTCGGATTGACCTAGCCATGAATCGCCACATTCATGGTGGGATTTAGCCCTTTTGGGGCTGTGTGACTCGAATCCTCCAAATCTAACCTTTCCGTTATTTTTGTACTATTTTTAGGCCAGGTTTGGGGGAATTCTAAGTAAAACACAAATCTAGACCAAATACTATAATGGGTATGACACAACCCTATTTCGGTTCTACACTCTTTTTATGGGTTTTTCTATACTTTTATCAACTTTAAATTGCAAATTTTCCAAAAAAATAATTCTACGAGTCCCAAGTGACAAATTGGGAGCTCACACTTGACCCTCCAGTCTGGCGCTCCAGCAGGGTAGGATCTTGAAGACAATGACTCCGATCATGATTGGGTTCCGCCCCTGTCGGATTTAGGCAATGAAGATGGCGCCTTCTTGTCTGGTGCTTCCTCCCTCAACGTACTAGAGGATGATCCAATGGCCTTGCTAGGGGAACTCGGCATGTATCCGATGGGACCTGACGTTGAGAGGCCTCAACTTGAAGAGAAGTATGCTGAGCCAAATTGGCATGCAAAGACTTGGTCGTTGCTTCTGAGGCATCCTTTTTCAAGGAAGGCGCCAAGACCGTTGGAGGCGCTTCCTACAGATGCCCTATTACAGCCACTTGAGTACTTTTTGCTATTTGGGGATGAAGCCCTGCAACGCAAGGTAGTTAGGGAGAGCAATAACTACGCTGATTATATTAATCCCAAGATTGGAAAGCAAAAGGGAGGTGAGTCGGTTGCAAGGCCCATCACTCTGCAAGAGTTCACCAGTTCACTGGCATATGCTGCCTTATGGGGGTAAGGGACCAGCCTTCCATTTGCGATTACTGGTATTGAGGTAAAGGGGCATTGTTCTGCAAGGACGTGGCTGGAACGATGTCACGCTGGTGCTTCGAATACATCCTCAGATGTTTGCACATGACGTCCAAGTATACATTTGTCACTGATAAACAAAGCCCGGACTACGACCCCATTAGGAAGTGTAGGTGGATCCTTGAGCACGTGGAGGCACAGTTCCAAGAATTTTGGAAGTTCTCTCCGTTTTTTACAATAGACGAGTATATGGTTGCATATAACAGCCGCTTCTGCTCATTCAAGAAGTACTTGCCGACTAAACCAATTACGCTTGGGATCGAGATCTAGACAATGGCTTGCTCTTTGACCAACTATGTATACAAGCTAGAGGTGTACGTTGGAAAGGAGAACACGGTGGCCAATGATGGGGCGAGTGCACACATTGAGATGGCAGGCCAAAAGGTGGCTCGGTTGACGCGCAGACTAGAGGGGCATTGGTATACAGTAACATGTAAAAACTATTTCACTTCGCCATTTTTGTTTGACGACTTACTGTCACAAGGATTCTACGCCGTTGGTACTGCTCGTAAGTAGCGGAAAGGGTGCCCCCAAAGCCTGAACTTCAGCCACAAACAACCACAAGGCACTCTTCATACTCATGTTCACAGAGATATGAAGATGGCAATGATTCTTTGGGAAGACACCAAAGGAGTGTACTTCCTTGCCACAAGCGCTAACCCCATGGTTCTCGGAAGAGTAGTGATGATTCGAGTCTCACGGTAGCGGATTGTTCAGGTTCCAACGTCGCCGATCCAACTTCTTTACTTGTGGACAATGGGTGTAGATGTGGGTGATCAAAACAGGTCGTATTACACTACGCAGATTGCCACCAAGAAATGGTGGCATTGGGTATACTTCTTCTGCCTAGACTCCTGCATTGCTAACACATTCACTGTTCATAAAGAGATGTCCAAGAGACTCGGTGATAAACCAATAAGCCAGAAGGAATTCCAATTGCAAGTGGCATATGCGCTGATGGGTTCTTTTTATCGGGCCGAAGGTGCGGCACGAACCGTAGTGCCTATTTGGAGGGTCTTTCCTTGGACATCTGAAGCGCTGGTCACTTATCTTGTGCGGAAAACCCCTCTTTGTCAAGTGTGTCTCATTTGCAAGCGATGCACTTGCCAGATTTGCCCCGTGTGTGATGGGGTTCGTTTGTGTACTGTGAAGCACTTTGAGTTCTTCCACATGCGTTGTATTGTGGAATAGGTCTTGTGGCAGTTGTCTGCCTGCAGCGGTAAGTGTTCCCAAAACGTGAACCTCTGTAGCTGCAAATGTTTGGGATGGGTGTGACCACTCTCATTGCTTTGCTTTTTTTAGTGATATTTGTGCCTAAAGTCTTGGCATGGTTATGTTCGTCTATAGCGTAGCCACAGGGAGACACTCGGATCGCCAAAATTGCTGGCAGCGTCGGATTTTTGAGATTTTGAGTCATCCATTTAGCCATGTTTTGCAATGGCCACTCACAGCACTTATGCCGTTGTCATGTTAGTTTCTTAGCCTTGTGGTGTCAGTTATTGGATTATGTCAATGCTCTGATCACGGCAGCAGTTGCCAAGAACGTCGGAAGTCCACAAGCGACACGACAGTAGAGGCAGGATTGCGTGGTCTTTCAAGAGAGGTCATTTGTCATGTGAGTCGCAGGTGCTTTGCTTGTTGTTTTTTGTATGCTGAGAGAACCTTGTTCCATTTGGTAGCCATAGCTATGACGTTTGTAGTGGTGTTGACAATGACTTTTGTTTCCGGATTTGAATTGAATTGGGTGCCAAGCGTGTGAAACGCCGTAGGCATAGTGTACCTTTAGAGCGAGTTTGTGTTCATGTCACTTATGTTGTGCCTTTCAGAATCTGTTACTTCGATGGCCGGGCGATGGTGACCCTCCAACTTCTTTCAGTCTGCTTATCCATCTGTGGCTTCATAGACATTGTGTTGGTTGTACAATCGCCTGGGCTTCAGCTGAACCCCTGCGTTGGCACTGTGCATGGATAAAACCCTCGGGGGATGCACTCCCATTTATTTAGTTGGAGACGTGCGATCAAATGAAGGGTGGTTTTAATTAGGGTGGTCCTAAATTTTAGACAATTCTTTGAAATAAATTAGCATCATAATAATGCATTGAGGGTCTTTATAAATAATGAAGGGTGGGTGAAAAGAGTGATTTTTATTTATTTTTTAGTTCTAGAATAGCCTGGCTAAAAAAAAAAAAAAAATCTGAAGTTTTAATACAGGTCCAATATTAGGGAGTACAGTATAACTCTATGACAAGTATCCAAAGTCAAGAATCCAATGTCTGGTGCAATGTAAGGCCGTATCTTTTTACTGTAATTACAAAATGAATCGTTGAAGGCTCCTCAGATGAAGCAGTCACTATAAGAAACCCCCATTTTAGGTGACAAGCCCTAATTTTTTATGACGGATTTTAGGTGATGTCAATGTTGACAACCCAAAATTTTTATGTCAATAAAAATGTACGACGTAACATCAATATTGACAAACCAATGTTTTTATGTCAAATTGATGTTATGTTGGACATTTTTGTTGACATAAAAATTTTGGGTTGTCAACATTGACATCACCTAAAATCCGTCATAAAAAATTAGGGCTCGTCACCTAAAACAGGGATTTCTTATAGTGAGTAACTCAGTGGATGAGAAAAAGTTGATTGGACTTCATCTTCGATGCAGCAGAAGCATTGCTCCCAAGCTTCAACAGCTCCGTCGTTTAGGGTTTACCTTAGCGCTGTGAATCTACGGTTTCCCATACCGCGAATACTGTGTTTTCAAACTCTTGCAAATTCCATAGATGTGCGCGCTTGTGTTTCAATGAAGTTTACACTTAGGGTTTAGGGCTTTGGAGAGCATACAATGTTAGAGGTGTAGGGTAGAGGGTACCTTTGAATTCTAGGGTTCGATATGGCTTCGACTGTCTCCGAGAAGGTTACGCTGTGGACGTTGGAGGCGGAATCTGTAGACGTCGAGTACTTCGGCAAGGTTGAGGTCGGAGGGGCTGTGACGCTGGAGGCATTGAGATCTACGTTGGAGACAAATGACATTTTGAAGTGGTCCTTTGATTTTTGGGACGCAGAAGACAAACGGCGTGTGAGGAAGAAGTTAGAGCGCTTGAATGGTTTCTGTAAAGAAGTGCACATCATTTGTCTTGAAGAAAAGGAGAGTGATGCCAATAAACGGCGCCGAGGTGCAGACGGATCCTTCACTGTGACAACGGTGGACGTCGGCGAAGCTGTGGAAGCTACAGTTCTTCACAGAGAAGTCGAAGCTGAAGGTCTGGATCCCGAAATTCCCCCCATTGCCTCATCTAGGATGAGTGGCACCGCTGACTCCCCCAAGGTACAGGACAGCCCTCTTAAATCTTTGCTGATACCAAATGATGTGATGGATCGCTATTTGAAGAGGGTGAAGAAGATGAGGGAAGAATTGAAGCGGATCGCCTTGGATGATCACGACTGGTGGTTGAAGAGCTTCGATTTGAATGGTAGCGGAGTGGTTAAACTGTGGTGCGTAGAGTGCAACAAGGATTGTGGAGGAGGCGACACGGATCACAAGAAGTCTGACATCGACAATTTGTTCAACAATTTTAGGAGATCCCACATTGTAAGCACTTAGCATATCAGAAATTTTTGTGCAGCTAAGAAAGTAAACTTCGATGACCACCCACAGTCGGAATCCAAAAACGGAAGAGCAATGACCGTCATTCCCGAGGATCACAAAGTATTGTTTTTGAAGGGGGTTCAGATCATGGAAGAAGTAAATGGTACGCTTCCAGAAGGGCACAAGAAATTTATAATGTTGGGGAATTTAAAAGCAGACGACACTAGATGTTATTGGTTCAAGATCAAGTGCCCTTATTGCAAGGAGATGATGGTCCTTTGCCCGCCAAAGAAAACACTGGAGGTGAATTTGCGGAACCACTTGACTGGCTTGAAACATCGGAAGACCGTTGAGGATTTTGAGCTAGCTGCGAGGGAACCAGCAAGAACTGGGAGACCTGGCCGCCCAAGCAGGTCAAGCGCCACAAACTCTCAGTCCAACCAAGGTGACCTTCACTCTTGGTTTCTGCCAACGCCAGCAGCCGATTCACCAGGTACATTACGATCTGTTGATAAGTTTTTTCTTGCTGCTCTCAGTTGCTACGGATTTAGGGGTTCCACTGTCGAATATGCTGGTAATTTGTATGAGGTGAGTGCGCTACTTAACGACCCTCACAAGGGTGTGCAGTGGTACCCTGAACCACATTTGAGTGCTGTGCTCGAAATTGAAGGTCGTCCAGTTAAGGTGAGTGGTTCATTTCGGCACAACAAATGCAATCGCTTGTCATTGTTTGGGAAGCCGTTTCCTAATTTAACTTGCCATATGTGTGCTCTTATACCACTTGAGAATGATTTTAGGATGAGGATTAGAAGAGAGGACCAGGCAGTGGTAAAGAGGGGTCATCGAAGTGCTGCAGCTGATATACGATTAGGGTACCTATCTACCAACAAAGTCTCTAAGCATAGTAGAAGTCTTTCTAGGAAGTTACGATTAGATAAGCTACACTCTTGGCATGCTAGAATACGCATAGTGCAATTGAAGGCTAAGAGGCTAATGCTGTGTGAAAGTGCAGCGACTACCTCCTCCAATAACAATCTAATTAAATTTTGTAACAATATAATTACTGCGCATAGGACGGGGGCCTTCGGAGGGAAGATTGCATTGTGGGACTTTCTCAAGGATGTTGCAGCTAATCTGAACAGAAAGGATTCTCGGAATCACTATAGTGAAAACAAAAAATGTTTCTCACAAGCGATGAGAATCTACAGGGGACGTCATCTTTGCAATCTATTTTCTCTAAATTTTGCCGGTTCCAATTATGATACTATTTGGAGGGATTGTAGAAAAGGAGTGACATTCATATCAGGGGAGCATGCTGAGATCTTCCAGTCCATTGCCAGCATCTACACCGATGCCAAAGCGGCACATGGAATCTCTGAGCCCATCCCGGTGATACTAGCTGAGGATGAGACTAAGGTGAGGGGTCGAGTTTGCTGGGAGGCTAGGTGGGATACTATGCTGGGATTCTGTGAAACAAAAGACAATCACACTTGTGTAACGGATTACAAGCCCAGTGTCGGAGTTGGTGAGGAAGGTTATAACAAGATGGTAGAGTCGCTTAGGCTGGACAGGGTGGGGTTTTTTGCTAGAGTTATTGTTGTCAACCCCTTGCATGACAAACTCCCTCAATTAGTGTTGGTTGCTTGTTGTACTTGCGGTTACTTTGATTTAGGGTGGGTTTGAGATCAATGGAAAAAAATTGATAACCTGTGGAACTAGCACTGCTATGCTGTGGTGGGGCCTATAATTGGTCACACCAGTGACGGGGACTTCCGGAGGCGACAATTAATGCTTGCAGATTACAGAAGTTTAGAGGGGCCTAGGTTAACTATGGATTGGGAGGGCTGGGTTTTCAGCTCGTCAATGAATGCTGTTGGCAAAGCAACTAGCTTGCATGACCAAGACTACATACACAATGGTAAGAAATTGCTTAACCCACTTGATAGTAATGTTCGCACTTTGAGATTAGGGGCTGATATGGCACTTCACCGGCAGATTTGTCAAGTTTTCAACCGCTTCACGGTAGATCAGCATGGTCTACTGCAGGAAGATTATGACAAAAAGGATCAACAAAATTGGGCCAGTGCCCAAAGACTGTGTTCACAGAAGGTAAGGAATTGCCTATGATCTCTCTGTTTGTCTAGTGATTTGCACAGGGAACGCACTCTTGGAACTGAAATGTACTTGGAGATATGCGCTGACTACATTGATATATTTCTTTCCCCACGTCATGACCTGCGTGTCCGGATTGTGAAAGCAACAAAGTTTTTTTTTTTCCGACTTTGAAAATTATGGCTACGGCATGGGAATCACGGGGTATTGGGGAATACAGAACCAGTAGATCCGAAACTGCACTTTGTAAGTCAACAATGTTTTTTGGATATACAGTTGTCTTGTCATTTCATTGTTTTGCTTGTTTGTCATTTCCGTGACAAATATCCAAACTTGACTGTGCCATTCCACCTAATTGGAAGTGACTCGTGTGAGGTTTTCTTCTCTAAGGTAGGGGGCATGGTAGGGATGGAAAGGGCCTATGATTTCTAGGAATTGTTGGGTGCAGCAAACACCGTTAACCATTTGTCGCACATAGAGTATGGAGGGAACGGAATCAAATTAAGCCGGGCACACAACAAGATGAATAACATCTGGGCAAAATTGCATAAGCTAGAGGAGGACGAGGTAGAGCCCAATCTGGGGGACTATAGTGCTGTAGCGACTAATGAGGAGGTTGTCAAAGCCTTGAAGGAAGGTCTCAAGGAGGCGCAACGGATGATTAACGCCCTCAACATGGCACCCAATCCACAAGCGGCTGCCCACAAAAAAGTCTGGTTTGAGAGACCCTAGACGGTGGAACGTGCAGAGAAACAGTCGTTCGTTTTTGCTGCAGGTAACAAACCCCGCCGTGGTGAAGATGGCGACATAGAAGTTCTATGAGAAGAATTGAGGCAGAAGGAGCAAGAGCTACAGCGACAGGCTGAACTTCATGAGCTTCCCCCTTTTGTAGCAGAGAATGTCAAAGATGAGTTGGTTAATGATGGAGTCCCAGCAATTGATGTTGCAGAGAGTGAGACGCGCCATGTGATTACCGAGATGCTGAACAACCACGAAGAATACGTTGGAGGAATACTAGTTCTAGCACACGTCGAGGCCTTTGTGCAATTTGGTGGCAATCGAATCTTCAAATCTACATTGGTTGCGCAGCTCAATGGTAATCCATTCTTGTTGAAGGATAGGTTGACTCGTGTCAAGAAGTCAATGTATTTCAATAACAGTGAGGATTACCTGAATGCTGCTTCCTGCTCCAATACTTGTTTTGTTGGCATTGGCTTGGATGTTGGAGTCTACTTTGTCCAACGCTCCACAATTATGAGGCCATCGACTGTCACAGCAGCAAAGAAATATGCCGGTAAGTGTCGGGTAGCAAAATTAGGAGGCCGGCGTCGACGCTGCAAGGTGTGGACAAGGGAACCTAGTGGGTGGGATGCATTCAAAAGATGAGATGTCTTGCAGGTGGCAATTCTTGGGGAGCCTTGAAGCAACTTGTCGATCTTGCCAACCGGGAGGTAAGCACAGGTAAAAAAGGTGTTCCAGTTGCAAATGTTGAAGTCATATTGCAATACTATTCTAGAGCTCCTGGCCAATACAAATTTAAATATGACCTAACAGACTCTAAATGGATTAGTTTAGAATCTATAGTCATGAATGTAACTCTTACTTATAATCCCGAGAATCAAGTGTATACCTTAGACAAGGATGATGCTGCTAACTTGAACGAATATGTTTCCAACAATAGATTAGAGTAGCCACATTTTATGAGTTCGAAGTGGAAACTGTGGAGTCGGAAATGCATGCTGCCTCTACGTTGATTAATACAGATGATGTCTTCGTGGGTCGTTTTCTTAAACTAATAACCCAACCCCCTTTTCTGGCGACAATTGTTTTTCTTCCTTGGACAGCAATTTGTGGACCAGATTCCCAAATTTTTTTGGATAACAGTGTAACCCGTGTTACCAGTTCGCCATTCTTTTCCCCAGAGTGGCTGAGTCGGCACTTACTGTTTCCCGATGAGCATTCACTTCTTTGGTACTCGCTTTCTTTTTTAATAACAGAATCCCTTGCTCTGCTAAGACTTTTTCTTGCATCCCTAAATTCCTTGTTCTGGTAAGACTTTTGTCTCCGTTCCAATCTTTGCATTGTCTTTTTACATTCCCTCATTGCCATTTGTGAACTGAATTACAATTTTGTCCCAAATTTTGTTATTCCATTTTATTTTATTTCATTTTTTAACTCCCAATTTTTTTGGACGAGCCTGAATCTTAGTTACTTGTTACCAGTATTCTTTAACTCTATAATATGCATAAATTCTTTTAGGTTCCCAATTTTTTTAATGAGCCTGAATCTTGGTTACTTGTTAATGGTATTTTTGAATTCTACAATTTGCATGGTGTCGTTTAGGTTCCCAATTTTTTTTAATGAGCCTGAATCCTGGTTGCTTGTTAATGTTATTTTTGAATTCTACAATATGCACGGTGTCTTTTAGGTTCCCAATTTTTTTAATGAGCCTGAATCCTGGTTGCTTGTTAATGGTATTTTTGAATTCTACAATATGCATAAATTCTTTTAGATTCCCAATTTCTTTTAACGAGCCTGATTGCATTTTTACCTTTTTATGTTATTTTTGAACTCTTCTGTCTTCATTCGTGTTTAGATTCCCAATTTTTTTTAACGAGCCTAATTGCACTCGTGCCCGAATTATGTTATTTTTGAACTCTTCTGTCTTCATTCGTCTTTAGATTCCCAATTTTTTTGGATGAGCCTGAATCCCTGTTACTAGTTGATCATATTTTTTAACTCTATTGTCTGCATTAATTATCTTATATTCCCAATTTTTTTGGATGACCCTCCATCCCGGTTAATTATTTATGGTATTTTTTAACTATTGTCTGCATTATTTCTTTTATATTTCCAATTTTTTGGGATGAGCATCATTGCACTCTTACGTGTTTATGGTATTTCTAAACTCTATCATTTGCATTAATTAATTTTTCGGGATGACCCTGATTTCACTCTTACTTGTTCATGTTATATTTTTCCTTCTAAGTCTGCATTCCTGCTTTTAGTTTTCCATTTTTTTCTAATCAGCCTCACTTCACTTGTATGTGTTTATGGTATTTTTGTCATTTGAAGTCTGGAATTTATTCTAATACACATTTCTTTTAACTATAAGGTGCTTTGGGTTTTGTTTTTTTCCTCGGCCAGCTTTTTTTTTCCTAGGGCTATCCGTGACCTGCAGTCATTCCAAGTCTTGTTGACATGATTAACCAGCAAACAGGGATCACAAGAAGATTTGGAGCCCAAAATTCTGCAAAGTGAAATGACTGAATTCTGGAGTCTAGGAGGTTTCAGCGCCCCATCAACAGGACCCTCAGTGGGTTTTTTTTTAAAATTTCCGGATCTGCATCAGAGTTCTCAATCTGTCACTCAGCCTGTGCATATGTCCATGTCACCTGGGATCTGTGGAGTCCCTGTCATCACTGAGGTATGAAATTCCTGAGTTTCCAGAACCCTCCTCACCTTCCAATTTTACTTGTACTCGTTGGTTTTTGCATCAGTAGCATCGAGATTGGAGCTGCGTTTTGGGGGATTAATTAGGTCTCTCTTTTGGCACTGGGGTTTCTCTCTTCATCAAACAAGAGCCCAATTTCCATTTCTTCGTTGCTGATCTCTTGCGCTTGAGTGACATCATGGTTGGAAGCAAATTCTTGAACAAATTCCTGTGAATGTCTCCTTCTTCCTCATCTCCGTGCTGCACCATGGACTCTCCAGTTTCGGGCGAAGCGGAGTTGCTGAATCACGCGCTGGTGGATTTTGTTTTGAAGGGCAGCCGTCTCTCTGAGTGCCCGTAGGTTCATTGTGCTATGAAGGACTCAGACCGGATTGCGTTGCTGCGACTCATTCCGACGCTGGCGACAGTGTCAAAGGTCACCCGTGCAAGTTTGGGGCTGAGTCTGTAGTACACAGCACTCTGACTTGCGCTATTTGACGTACAGGTCTGTGGGTCGAATGCTGCACGGGGCATTCCAATGGATGGAGCGGGCAAGTGTGTTTTGCAGGGCTTTGACAACAACCTTGACTTTTTGAGCAAGTCCTGGCAGCTGGAGAAGGACATCCCCATCAAGCTCCGGTGAAGTGCGCTTTGTAGATCTCGGCGCGGCAGAGCTTCACCAACTTCGGTCCCTCATTTGTGCAGGTTGGCAGATTGAGGTGAATGTCATACAAGGAAACAGGCATTTCGAGTGTGGCAACGTGTAGGTGACACTAGCACTTTGTTGAGGTAAGCAACATTCACCCTAGAACAGAAGCAACTCTAACATTACCATTCTAGTTCAATTTTTTCCTTTCTGAATTTGCATCACTCAAAAGCTGGTCCGGGTAATGCAGGTGCCCCGCATTGGCTGACAAACTGCAGCACAGCAGTGACGAGGACAAGGTAACACCCTAACTATAGAACTTGGAATCGGTCAGTCATTGCTGCAAAGAATTTGAATACCTTCTTGTTTGATTGTAAGTTTGAATCTCATTTTTTTTTTATTCTTGTCTTCTTTAGGTTTCATTTCCTTGTTCTTGCCTGCATGTTTCAAACTCATTTCGTTCTCCTCATTTCTCTGATTTGCTGCTTGAATTTCATTTCCATCTTTCTGTTGTGGAACGTGCAGGAAAGTGCTGCATGCGAACTGCAACCGATGGATCCAGGAGGCAACCAGTTTTGAGATTTCTTTTGAGTGTTGAGAATGTCACGGTTGGTTGAATCCAAGTTTTGCTTGTATTCATATTGGATTTAGAACCTAGAAATCGGAACCCTCTGATATTGCAGGCTTTAGTTTTTACGACATTGTAATTGCACGCAGTTGTGTTGAGTAATACATGCATTTTTTGCTGCTTACTGCATTTCCTTTTGAATTTCAGGTTGCACTTTCACTCTAAAATCACCACACCATATCCTTCGTGTATGATCTCCAGCTTTGTATGTGTTTCAACAGTTTGTGCTTTTCCCCGCTATTTCTTTCATATTACTTTGCAATTGTCTAAATGTATGATAGGAAACAGGATTTGACAATACTTTCTGCTGCAAGTAGTTTCACTTTCCAAGCAATTCGTCATACAGTTTGCTTTGCACTTCAAAGTTCTATATGCTTGCAAGTACTCTATGAACTCACTTGTTTTGTATGATAGCAAAATGTTTATAGGTTTTCCTTGTTCAGAGTACTATACTACACTAAATGTTTCATCCTAGTTTATGAACTAAACTTGCTATATAAACACCATTTTCTGTTTTTTCTAAACATTATGAAGTTCACTTCTTTTGTACACTGTCTTCTGTATGCCAACTTTTCAGTGACGGATGTTAATATGAGGTGCTTGAATTTTTTGGGCCAATGTTAAGTATTTCTAATGAACATAGGGTACACAAAAATAGCCCCCACAAAAATTTATAATGAAATCTAGGGTACATGAAATGGCCTAAATTTTGAAATTTAGATAAATATAGCCCTATAGAAATTTTAAAAATTTACCTACATAGCCCCTATGCAATAGGGGCTTGCA
Source organism: Pseudisothecium myosuroides (assembly GCA_951799445.1). Lineage (NCBI taxonomy): Eukaryota > Viridiplantae > Streptophyta > Bryopsida > Hypnales > Lembophyllaceae > Pseudisothecium > Pseudisothecium myosuroides. Next base: position 28,454,498 of record OX637291.1, read on the forward strand.
CGCACGGTACCAACAAAGAATATACATAGTGCACCCCTCGAGATAAAACCGGGTATGGGAACTGCACTCTGGTGCTCCCTTGTCATTCAAACTTCCATGCATGCAATGATTTGTGCAAAAGATGCACAACGTGGCCTCAGCGCAACGAGAAAGAGGTCGTCCTAAAGAAATACAAACCCATTTGTATGCCAGTCACTCCCATACTCCATTCCATACATATGGTAGCATAGATGCATCATAATAAACGGGATTCTACAGCATGAAATCGCAGCAGTGACGCCCATAGGGTAAAACGTCCACGTCGAATCCATCGGTACGGTTGGATTTTCATTAGGCATGGACACCAAACTGTAGTGAAGATATTGCCCATACAGCCTCATGACCACTTGCCCGCCCTCCAAAACGACCACGGACGTTAATAGGTTAAGCCTTGTTGCAACTTGCAAGAAATACTTGTTACTTTTGTGTGAATTGTAGGTAAAATTGGGAATATTATAAACTCTTGCAAGAGAATTTAGCAATTTTATTTATATGAAATAATTAAAAATACTAAAAATAATATATTTTCAAAAATGTAAGCCTTCAATAAATTTACCACCAAAGTTATGCACAAAAATTCACTTATGAACTAATCCATATTCCATGAGTACTATTATTACTACAAAGAAAATAATTATACAAAAACTTGACTTTTCTTTGATTAGGAATACTTTAGTTAAATTTTACATCTAATTAAAGGATCAGCCTTGTATTTTTGGCAACATAATTTTTTTTTTTTTGATAACAAATGGAAACCATTGTATTAAAAAAAGAACCAAGTAACTACTAAGCCAAAGGCTGGACAAATGAAGAGAGGATGAGCAAAAAACAAAAAGAAGAGCAATAAAAAGGAATCAAAGAAACTAATAGAACAAACAAAGAGGAGGGCCCTCTTTGTTCCACCTGATAGAATAACCAACCCTAGTAGCTAGAACCGGAGATTGCAACCAAGTACTAGAGAATTTGGACCAAATCCTATTAGAATTTTGGGATCTACGCCTAGAAATTAGGTCAGTCTTACGAGCAGCAGCTCGTCCTGAGTCAAGGAGGGCGCTCCATAGACTAGTATCAAGAAGGATGGTGGGCCAATGCTCTTGCGCAAAAACCATATAATTACGCATAATCCAACATAGCCAAAGGGCAGCTCCGCGGACAATAGACCAAATCGTATATACTCTATGGAACATTCTAGGAGTAGGAGTTCCCAAAATACACTGGATAGCATCCAATCTTTGATGAGGGCCCAATGTTGGAGACGACCCACGGATGTGGTGCATCACCAAAAGTGCATAGTTCCAAATTTCTTGGGATTTAGAACACTCAAAGAACTTGTGAAGAGGGGTTTCTGGGTGATTGCACGAAACACCTGTATTGTCTGGTTGCGTTTTTTTTTTGGACTACTATAACTTTTGCTATAACTTTTGATTTATAGGTTCAATGCCAAAACCAAAAAAACGCTTCCTAGATGTCATGATTGTAATTGTATCCCTTATTTTTCAGAAATTAAAAAAAGTCAATTTATATTTAAAATTCAATTTTGTTAATTTGTCACACTTTGACATTTAGGGGGTTTTAGTACTATTGAGCGGCTTAAATTAATGATTTTCAGTTGAAATTTTTATGGTATATTCCCCTAGTAGGTAGACATCTTCCTGCCAAAGATCATTTAAAAATACATTATTTTATACCCTCCATAGTTGTACAAGTAGGCCTCCCTTGCGCGCGCACTTGTGAATAGTAGAAATGATTTTCACTTCATTTTTTTGGTCAAATCTCATCACCAAGAAGTCCTCCCAAATGGCCAATTTTTAGTTTTGTTCAAAATTGCTTTCTCTATTTTCTACAAATAAAAATGTCGAAGGATGTATTTTCTTCTTTACTAGAGTAGTCTGCAGAATTGTTCCAGAAAATACATCCTTCGACATTTTAATTTGTAGAAAATAGAAAAAGCAATTTGAACAAAACTAAAAATTGGCCATTTGGGAGGACTTCTTGGTGATGAGATTTGACCAAAAAAATGAAGTGAAAATCATTTCTACTATTCACAAGTGCGCACGCAAGGGAGGCCTACTTGCACAACTGTGGAGGGTATAAAATAATGTATTTTTAAATGATCTTTGGCAAGAAGATGTCTACCTACTAGGGAAATATACCATAGAAATTTCAACTGAAAATCATTAATTTAAGCCGCTCAATAGTACTAAAAAACCCTAAACGTCAAAGTGTGACAAATTAACAAAATTGAATTTTAAATATAAATTGATTTTTTTTAATTTCTGAAAAATAAGGGATACAATTACAATCATGACATCTAGGAAGCGTTTTTTTGGTTTTGGCATTGAACCTATAAATCAAAAGTTATAGCAAAAGTTATAGCAATCCAAAAAAAACCCGAAACCAGACAGTATAGGTGTTTTGTGCAATCACCCTTCTATGGCACTAGGATTGCAACAAACACAATTCACGTCAATCCTTGGAGCAATTTGGGCCCGCCATGAGTTTACAACAACAACATTGTGCCAGACTGACTATATAAAGGCCGCCTCTTTCTACGGACGAGCTTTGATCCAAATATCTCTCCAACGTGGGACGTAAGAATCTGAAAGAAGAGCAAGCCATTTTGCTGCAATGGGCCGCTTCAGCTGATTTAAGGTTGTAAGTAGCTTGCGTCCAATGGCAGCCATATAATCTAGGATTGGTTTGCCATTGGACCACTTCCATCTGTCTGGATCGTATTGAAGTGAATGAACTGGACCTAAGAACAAGAATTTAGGAGAACGTCTTTCTCCTTTCTTGACTTGAGAAACTCTAATTCTTCGCACAATGCCTCTATGAACCAACGCAGCTATCACGTCCGACAAGAAAGATAGCTGTCTAGAATGGAAGCCCACAGTGGCGCGTGGAGAGTCATCCTTTAAGGAAATATCTTGAATTTGTGCACTGAATAATGAAAGATGGGGTTCAGACACCAGCCATATGATCTTAGGTAATATGTCATTGGGCATAGACTAGATGCTAGCCCAATCCCCTATGGATGCTAGATTTGAATGAACATTTAAGAATAGAAGCCAAGTGTGCGGGATTTGAGAGATCATAAAGAACCAGTGATGACGCTCCATAATGGTGAATGGAAATTCTTCTGAAATGGTCTCCCACGTCTTGAACTCATTGGCATTGGAATCACATAAATCTCCAATGGTACAAAGTCCTGCCCTAGCTAAGTCTCTTGCTCGGTCGATAGAGAAATTAAAATTAGAGCCTATAAAACTCGTTGACCACCAAATGCTAGTAGAAAGAACCTTGGATGCATTGGTAGGTGGAACTAGCTCAATGTGTTTCACAAGTTTCTTCCATTCAGAAGTGATAAGGTTCCATACTCTTGATCCTCTAGATACAGATGGTCTTTGTACCATAAGCCATGCAGCGGAAGAGAACCAAAATCCCGACTTAGGATGTGGTTTCATACGGTGAATTTGATATCAGAGGAGAGTCATAAGTCTAGAAATGCCAGGTTCTATATGGCATACAAAATGCACTTAGCTAATAAGGCGTTAAGAGACACTTCCGGGTCGAGTAGTTGAAGGCCACCGGCTGACTTCGGCAAGCAACAATCTTCCCAGCTAACCCTAGTCCGAGACAAGTGTTTGGAGCCACTCCACAGGTAGTTGCGCATGTTGTTCCTAACTGCAACATAATTTTTTTGGGCAGGTACATGTGAGTGGAGATTTAAATTTTTTTTCTTTGAAATTTTCACATAACATGTGGACAAAGAGTAGCTTCAAGGTCCAACAATTTTCATAATTTTTGACTACATGGTTAGAAAGTTATTGTGTGCAATGTAGTTTGTTTCTCAACTCAAGCAGCACAGGCTGATTAGAAAAAACCATCTTTTTCAAAAATAAAAATTTGAAATTGGTTCTTTAGATTTATATATACATGGAAAGATTTCAATCATTCCATTTGGATTAATGAAATGAAAGTTATGAAGAGTTCTAGTTTGCGGGCAATTATAGATTTTCTACTCTAAAATAAACTTTGAAGTCCTTTATTTAACTCAATTTTTAATATTTTTGGAAAAAAACAAAATCATAGGATGTACATTTTTTATTACAACATTACAACCATTGGGATTGGCATTATTCAATTCCATAATTAAATTCTCAACAATTAAGTATTTTGAACCATTCTCTACTTCTTTCTACAAACTATTTTTTTCCTATATGTTGTACAATTCCAAATGATTTGAAAATTTTCAAGCATGTAGCCAACTTGCCTTGAAGAATGAATCCAAAGATAAACAACCATTTTAGACATTTTTTCATAACGATCTGACCTTGTGAAGTGCAGATGCCCAATTTTTCGCAGGGCCAAAGAAAGGATTTTTGCCACTTCAAACGCTAATATCTTGCAATCTACATGGTGGAAATTTTTGAATTTTTTTTTCACATATTCTCAAACCAAAACATTAGAAGATCCTATGGTTACATATGTCCAAAAATGATATTTAAAAAAAATTTGATATTTGTACTAGAAATGGCATTTTTGGAGCATTTTTGGTGAGAACATAGTCAAGGAACTTTAGGGATTAATCCCTAAAGTCAAAATTCAAAAAAGGTAATTTTTATATGAAAAAGCAAAACTGCCATTTCTACTAGAAAGAGAAAAAAAATTTAATTTTGTATCCACATTTGCATTCTTAACAAGTGTGAGAATGCGGAAATAAAATCAGAAACTTTGACCGCATAGATTTCAAGATATTTGCGTTTAAAGTGAAGAAAACAAGTTGTTTTTGCATCTTGAGTCACTACATTATAAGACTTTGAATCTTCTTAAGTTAAAATTTTTGCATTACAAAATTTGATTTTTGTAATCTTTAAATCTTTAATGTTGAATAATTGAGTTGAGAATCTAGGGCAAAAAAATCAACAAAAATTTGTTGATTTTCTTTCTTTAAAAATTGTTGAGTGAAAGCATGCATGTATAAAATAGAATGAAAAACTAAATTTTTAATGGTTTAAAGTTGGAACATACTAATCCCAACAATGAAATTGTTCATAAAAAAAATTGAAATTTGTAGATTTTTCTATTGTTTTTGAAATTGTAAAAATCGAGTTCAAAAAGGAATCCAATATGTTATTTTCTAAAGAAAACATATTAAATACCCGCAAAATAAGAAGCTCCAAAACCTTCACATTATTAATCCAAATAGAATGGGTTAAACCTTAGTATGTAGAGAAAAATATCATATATGAAAAAAGAATTGTAATTTTTATTTCAAATTTTTGTAAGTATTTTGTTGCCTAATAAACTCTATTTTGAGCTTTGGGTGGCATAACTTTTGTTTTTGAGCTACAATTAAAATAAAAATTTTATTCCAAAAAAACTGATGTGTTTTTCTATGACCTTAAAATTTTTTTTCTAAAGAATCACGCCAAAAATTGAGATCATATGAGTCTACTCAAATTTCCATTTCTCCCTAGAGGGAACTTTGGACCTTTAGGGTTTAAATAAGAAAAAATCAAATTAAATCTCAAAACTGTTTACAACATGAGAGGAATACCAAAGCACTTTTGAAACTTCCAAAATTGTTTTTTATAGGTCAAAAACTCATTAGTTTATTCCTACTTGTAGTAGAATTAGAACTAGTTAAATAGTTCATGCAATCAATCCCTATAGGATTGGAGGGATTTGAGCATAGTTCTTATTTTTTTGACGAGCTCTTGTAACAAGCATAATTCTTCATTTGTGTAGAATAATTTTGATCATAGTCACTATTGATATGAAAGAAGATATATGTATCTATTCTATAAAAAAAATTGACAAAATCACACAAATTTTGAGAATTTATCATTATTGACTAGATTGATGAAAGATATTCAGTTACTAGGTGGTACTTTGTACATATGCTAAAATTAGAATGCTGAAATCAAAATGCCCAAAGGTACTCTAAAAACTTTGATTTTTTTTCCAATGGTACATATCACCATAGTTTTGATGTACAATTTTTTCAAATAATTTCGAGGTGTAGAAAAAAAGATTTGAAGATTTGAAGTGATGGTCCAAAGCTCTTTCTTTTCTTCAAGAATCACCAAAAATTGCACATTTAATTTATAAGTTGATTATTTCTTGATCGGATTGCATTGGCAAAGTCAGCTAAAAAAATCATCTAGGATCATTTCATTGTTCACAAAATATTAGTGAGGTTCACATTTCAAATTTTCTACAAATATAGTTGCAGAAGCCACTAGGTGGCTTTGTGGTCCTTTAGGGTCAAGAAGGGCTAGGTAGCATTATACATTGTCCATCTTTCTCCTCTCAACATTAATTGAGACCTTGCCACATCAACTTTAATTAAAATTGTATTATACACTAGCATTTATTTGTTTACATTGTTGAAAATAGATTTTTTGTATTACCTTCTTGTTTTGGGACTTAGGCCATATACTACTAGCCCCTATTTTTTAAAATTTTTGCCAAGGTGGCCATGATTGGTTTTTCTATAGTGATGAATTGGCTTCCATTAAAAATTTAGTATGAAATGGTGTAGCAATTTTGCAAGCTCTATTTTTGAAAACTAGCTTTGTAGATATAATTACCATGGCAACAACTAGCTATTTGAAATCATCCTTCGTGAGAACATTTAGGAAATTTGTTGAACAAAATGTCAGTTATTTGACAACCCTATCTTTCAAGTGGGTGCTTTTGAGATAATACATCCTTCTGAATACATTAAAAAACTATTGTAGTAATATCTCAAAAAATGTAATACTTTGAAATTAAAACAATAAATAGTAGATAACCAAAGCCACAAATTATTATAATTGAATACACTAAAACCTATCAAATTAGTTTTTTAAAAAAGAATGAATTTAAAATTTAAAAAATATATAGTAACTAACTAAGTAAAGCCACAAATAAGAGGTTCAGAATGGAGCTTTCATTAAAAAAAAAATAGGGCATCCAGAGGGTCACTCCACAACCCTCCGAGGCCCCTGCAGACTACCTTTTTTTCACTTAAACCCTAAAATACCAAGGCATTTTTTGGCTCCAAAACCACTGAAAACTGCCATTTCTGCTACGATCACTCCCTAAACCAAATTTTTTTAGAATCTAACCGTAGGATCTTGTACTTCACTTATCTCAAATTATGTGGTAAAATTTTCATGAAGTTTGACCGTACGGATTGGAAGATATTAGCATTTGAAGTTGGAAAAAAAAAAAATTTTGAACTGTTTTCTGCAATTTCAGATGACTTTGACGGCCATTTGTAAATTTTTTTGCACTACACAACATAAAGTTAAAATTTTTTATGCTAAACATTTAAGTTGAGAGTTGGGAATAAAAATTTCAACATATCAAAACTAAATTTTCACATATAAAAAATTGTTAAGTAGAAGTAGGTTCAAAATTGATCAAAACACTAAATTGTTAATAGCTCTTAGATGGAATTCAAACACCATAATCCCAACGGTGGGATTTTTCTTGCAAACAAATTTGACCACGTCAAAAAAAAAATTGAAAAAAATTGAAAATTGCATTCTAAATTGAATTGCCCAAAAAACAAGATTGTCCACAATTTTTTCATTATTAGTCCAAATAGAATGAATCAAAGCTTCAAATGTAGACAAAAACATGATCTTTGAGAAAAAAGTTGAAAAAAAAAAAAAAAAAATTTTTTTTTTTTTTTTTCTGCCCGGCGAACTGTTTTTTTGCTTTAGGATGGCATAACTTTTGCTCCCAGGCACCGATTGAAAAAAAAATTATATTTTTAGAAAGCTAATGTGATTTCCTATCTTCAAAAAAAGTTTCAAAAAATTAGATCAAAATTTGAGGCCACACGGGCCTGCCCAAAATCTGAAGTGTCCCCCGAGGGGACTTTGGTACTTTAGGGGTTAAGAATTATTGTTTCTTCTATATCCACTCACCTTAAGTTGTGATGTCAGATGCTTGGCAGTGGTTCAAAATCTGAATACAAAGTATTAAAAAGTAGGGTTAAGGGACTCCAATACACCTTAATCTTGATTATTTTACACTTTGTATTTGGATGCACCTTGCATTCAAACCAAATTGTGCAAAAAAAACAATTGTCCAAAACTAATTCAACATCTACCACCAATTTTTTTTTATGGCAAACTTCATAAGTGAAGGACTAACTTCATTGACATTTGGTGAGTATGAAGGGTGAAGACGTTTCTTTTATAGATAATTGGATTGTCCATCATAAATCCACAGAGGCTATAGGATAAGTTGAAGATAGTTCACTCATTATCAAATAAATGAAGATACATATCCCACATGGGTTATTAACCCTACCACTACCCCACTTGCATAAAAGCTCCTCTTCTCATCTTTTGACTCACAAAATTAAGTAAGTCGCTATTAAAGCTAGTAGCCTCAAAGGCTACTTAGTTTGACTTATTTGAAACAAAATTGAAACAAAATAAGTCTCAATTAAGTCAAATTAAATCCAATTAGACAAAATTAAGTGGTTTAATTGGATTTAATTTGAATTAAATTTAACTTAATTTAGACAAATACCGTTTTTATCGTTGAAGACTTCAGATACATTTTGTAGTCGCGAAAATAGTCATGGCCTGATTATTTTTGCAAAAGTCAAACAAGTCTAACAATGTTGTTCCAACACTTTTTATAGGATCCTTGCCCACTGTATAATAGCTTGGTTTGTGACTCTGGAGCGGCCCTCTGGAGGCCTAAGATTTCTTCTAATGAATGCATAAATCCTTCTCAATGAAAACGTCACCATTCTTTTAGTTGAAACCTTATCTGCACATTCTCCACAACAAATGCATACTCAATGTTGATAAAGTACAACAAACTCTTAGAGTAAACAAGTGATAATGGTTAGCAAAGTGGAACTTTGTTTGGCAAAGTAGTCAAATTAATTTGGGTTGTATGATCTTTATAGTCTTTTTATTTACTTGAACTTTTGGGCAACAAATTTCTTTAAATTTAATTTTAAAAAAAACTTTAATTTATAGAATAAATCCATATTTATATGGAATTTTTTGAATTTATTCTATTCTAATGGATGAAGTAAAGGATATGAAGAATTATGTTTTGAGGGTAGTCATGAAATGTTTTAAAAAAAAAGTGTCACGTTTGGTTTTATAATTCAATTTTTATAATTTTTCAAAATAACAAAATACAAAGGTACTACCACCTTTACTTCATAATTTTTAAAAATATGAATATAGAATTTTTTTGGTTAAAATTTTTCCATGCATTTTCAAACCCTTTTCTTACATATTGAGTAGAATTTGCAAATTTTGCTATTATGGAACATACATTTTTTAAAATAATGCTGAAAGACAAAAAATTTCCTTTCAAAAGACTAGAAAAGCCTACATTTGGAAGTTTAGGCACATTGCACTTGCAATTGGTAAAGATATTCACTCTAAAATTGCTTTTGGGACAAGTATTTTGAAGCAATTTTTTGCCTCTAAACATCAAGAACTTTAATGGTTAATAATAGAACCATATTTTAAATACAATTTGTGTTAAGAAAAAACATTCAATTTGAAATTAACAATAGAATCACATTTTTGAACATAATTTGTATTGAGTTTAGTTTGCAAACTAAACAATGTGGAGATCACAATGTTCTACAAACTATCCAATGTTTAATATACGGGAGAAGATGGCCACTTCTTTATGTAAGTGGCATAGTAGAAGGTTCAACAATTTGTATGGGATATATACAAGAGTTAAAATACCAATAGACAAGTCAAAAAGAATGATTGTGTTGTAAGCAAAATATTTAGACTTTATTTACACATCAAATCCACTTTCTTCAAGATATGCCCCCGGATATGCCTAACTATAAAATGTAGAAAGTTTTATTAAATTCGGGTTGCAAAAAATCATTTATAATTTGAAGGCTCAAATTCAAAAATTGTAGACCAAATTTTGAAAAGGTATATGTTAATTTACTTCCTCCTCCACTCAATATCAAACGACTTTGAAGAACAATTGCCTGTTCACATCCAACATTCAATTCTATATTTACAACTACTTGGTATACACAAGTACCAAGAGGAAAAACACAAAATTGAATTTGAGAAGAAGGAATAAAGTTTTCCTTAACTAAGATCTACATGCCAAGTAGAGATCCTTTGTTTACAATAAAATATCCTCCACTCATGCTTGCACTAGACTAGTGATCACATAATACAAGGAGGTCATTCCATTGACATTCAAAAATGTTTCAAAGATTAGTCTCTTAACAAATGGGAAAATTCATGTCACAACTAAAATATTTACATTTAAGAACAAAACTTTAAGCACTCAACATTTGATATTAGAATTAGAATGGTCCATTTAGTAGCAAATTGAAGGCAATTCCAATGCCAGTCACAAGATGTGTTAGTTGGATTTTAAATTCCAAGTTTTTGCTAAATGACCTAAAATGGACAGAATCTCTTAAATTGAAGTGCTCATTCTTAAAATCAATATGCCTATATTGTTCAAGATTTCAGAGTGTTGCACTAAGGAATATGTCTCAATTAGGTAACTCTACTTTGATGCCAAATTTGCTACAAGACCCACAACTTTGCGTGGAACAAACTCAAGTCTTTTACTAGTCTTTTCATATTTGTTTGATGCAATTGAGGCTGGTCACAAGTGAACATGACTCAAACCCCTTGAAGAGTCACTCCATTGTGCATTTGGTTTGCACAATTGTATAAAATAAAATAAAATGTCAGCATATTATGAAATCGTTTAAAGTTTTGTTCAGGAAGCATGTAAATCATGTAAGATAAACCTCATCCAGTTTGAATTTCGATCCAATTTTGGCTACAAACAAAGAGCTCCACCGCAAATTTTCAGTACAGGTCTCAACTCACCTTCGGACACCATCTTCCTCAAGGCAATAAAAAGATTCCCTTGCCTTCGCTGGTAAACATCGGGCCAATCGTAGATGCTTCATCTACAACTTCCTGGAACTCCATAATCCTTCGACGTTTGCATCAGTTCCCTTCGCCATTTATCCGTGTGTAGTTTGTAGTGCAACACCTGTCTCACCAAATCAAAGCATCACTAACAAAGCTCGTGAACTGGGCTTTATGAAGAGTGTTCCCATCAAAGCTTATGAACACTCACCTGCAGATATTAGGGATCAGCTGTTCAAGCAAGCCAAGAAGTGCTGACCTGAATAAAGGTGGAGAAAGCATCATCTCCTGTCAGGGAGTTGTACACAGTGGCCCACGAATCTTCTCTATTGAGTTTTAGCATTTGCCTCTTTGCCTCCAGCTTCACGGCACGGTGGTATGTGAACCGTTGCCACAAACCTCGGATAGCCGCCAACATGGAATCAACTTCAGTTTCATTTATGGCCTGCCATAACCCAGTTTCATCAATGGACAAACGAAGAAAATGTCAAGATGGTATACAAACTGCGATCGTTTGAAGTCGCACAATTTCGCTGCAAAGCAGCATACAAGTAGCCAGCAGGACAGATTCCAAAGCGTACCCTGAGTATGGTGGTGAGATTGGGGATATCGTCTTCTGCTATGCGTACAGTGAAACTCTCATAATTAAGAACATTCTCAAACGGCAAATGGATACCATCCTGCAGCAAACCCGCCAAACAAGCCCTGATCACTGCGATTATCCGAAAGCAAGGCATTGGAGAGCTCAGATAAGAGTAACAGGATAAAGAGGATCTACATGAGGTTGGCAGTGTGGGAACACCTGTATAATGACAGGAATACAACCGTTTAGAATGCTGTCTTCCATGCGACCACTCCAGCCATCTCCTGGAAATACGCCACAAAATCGAGACTTGGACAGCTCAAGCTTGTAATTTGGACTTCGTCGGGCCTGAACCACCACATCATCCGTTGCTTGCCGGCCCAGCAACCCGTTCTTGTCACGCTGTGAGCCAAACTCTGCTGCCACTCGCTGCCTGATGCCCATGCTGTACCTGTCATCATCAGAACCAAGTTTTAACATCTCGTGCACCCAGATGAAGTTCTAACCTGAATCTTTAACCATGAAGCACCGAAAATGGGCATGGACAGTATTTTATTTCTCAATTGTATGATTTAGTTCCAACTAAGTTGTGAGTCAACTTGAGGTTGGTGGACGGACTGATGCAGAGACTTCTAAAGTGCAGAATACTGCAACACATTTTCCAGTGAAAGAGAAGGATAACGTGCAGACGACATACTCGGGTTCTCGTCGACCACCTTGATATGCACTCCCCAAGTTACCGTTGAAGTAGAAGAGTGTTGGCCGAGCTTGGCGAGGTCTGCATGCAAGAGATATGTTCAGAGTTTTGGTACTCACAGGTACCTGAACAGAATGCTGATGTATTAGATTTGCGTAATGTTCTGTAACAGCAGCAAGAATGATGGCTCCTCGACATGGGGAAACATTAGTTAAATAGCCAGGCTAACCTAGCCGATAAGTTCTGTACGATTGGATATGGATCTGGATATTTCCACGCTGGTAGGACAAGGTCTTTCGCAGGGTCATAGCAAGGGTGATGGCCACGCCATTCTGGTGGTATGCGATCCCAATTGTCAGGAAAATATGCCGTAGTGGACGTCTTGTGCTTTGTGTTTGTGTTACCCCAATGAGTCAACATCATGCTATTCCATATCTCTTTTGGCGCCGAGCATGCTCCTTCATCCCATGGGAAAAACTGAAATACCCAGCATCAGCATACAATCGTTCATAAGCAGCGAATGTGCACCCTAAGAACCTAATTACAAATAGGAAAAATGTCCAATAGAATGAGAATAAAACTTTCAAGGACATTCCAAAAAGCAGGTAGCATACCCAGATGTGATCACGTCCGCCAGAGCGATTCCAATATGGATAATTCTCTTGTATGTGCACGTATGCCTGCCTGCTATAGTCTCCGGCGAAGTATTGCCTTAAACCCATATAATATCCCTGCATAAGAGAGATATCAATCCAAAGTAACGCCACACAAGACAAACTGGCATCGAGTAGCGTCATACATCTTCCTCAGCAAATGCAGGGCCTCAATCCAGTTCAACAAGCAGGATACACGAAATCCACTGCATCCATTCAGTATACCACTCTAAAAGAAATTGATGCAAGAAGGAACCTGCATACTCAGGTGTGGAGCGGCATCTGCTTGTTCAACCATGCAAGCAAGTAAGAGAGGCACGTAGAAATAATCTGCTTCATCGCCATTGGTAGTCCGATGCTTGCTTGCAAGCAGGGTCTCATATAAAGCAATCTGAGCGGGTTCACCAATAACCTCAGATGAGAAAAACTGCTTAATTTAAAACTCCTTGGAACTAATTCTTGAACCAAACACAAATAATTGTACAAATTAAAGGACATCATCTGAATTCAGCAGCAAGGATAGCCCAGGCAAGGAGCCTCAGTGACAGTATAACATTCTTATAGTCAATAACCTGAATTTTTATATAGAATCCTCATGATGAGGAATTGAAAACCACATCGAACAGCAAAAACTAGATAACCTTAGTGCAAAACCCCTGTCAACTTTAATTCACAGAAAATATCCATGTTAAAACAGACTGCTTTCGCACAGAATCACATCCAAATGCTGAAATCGTAGCAGAAAATCAATTTCCAACATCATAGACAACCATGGTAGAAGGGATAACATGTACGTACTCCCGCACCGTACAGATTCTCTGTCCACACGGTGATATTATCGACGCTGTAGATACGGTTTACACAATGATACTTGAAGTGCCTTCCCTGACAAGGAAATGTTTTTTTGTTAGTTTGGAACATCAGACCATCTCCCTTAGCAAGCACAGAATGCAAACCTTCGGATGCTTCTCAAAGCCAGTTTCGCTCAGATAGTGTATGTTCCAAATTCAACAGAGTATAACTTTCCAGGTCGGCATGATAGTAAGATGAGACGTATCATATCACCTAGTCAAGTACTCTGGTCATGTTTGAAATAACTAAGGAGAAATACTAAATAGAAATATTCTGCACAGCCAAAAAAATTCCAATATTATAAAATTATTATGATTATTCCCAACTCCATATGAGATGCAAATCTACCTGGAGCAACTGCGTGCTCAATTCTGCAGGGAGGTCGTAAATATAGATTAGTGGTCGTTTTTTAATTGTGGTTGCAGATATGAAGCTGTGGTTTGTCTCGTCCGAAGAATGATTAGCTTGAAGCAGCCACGAGGGACGTTTCTCCAGTGAAGACAAGTAGGAAGGAATACTACAATCAATGCCATACCAACCCTTTCTGCACTGCACGGTTCATAGCAACCTGCTTATCACTGAAACCAAATCAAAGATGTTTCGATATTCTCCCTCATTCCTACACAAGAGAACTGCAAATTTCTTGAAAGCCTAAGAAGCTTAGCAACTAGAAAGATGACAATAGAAAGATGGCACATAAAGAATACAACTGATTATCAGTGACGGAATTTGAAGAAACTAACTGCACAAAAGCCTTGAAGACAAATCCCGTTGTCGTTACACTGGTTGATGCAAAAACTCTCCGAGACAATGTCACAAAGGACTCCCCACCGACCATCGTATTTACAAAAGCACTGGGGAATCTTGAGAGGTATTCTCTGCTCTAGGACTTCTTTTGCATCAAGATTGCACCAACCCTTATAGCTCCCATTCCCAAACACATTGTCCACGTCAGCGCTTGTCCAGTCCACATCCGAACCATCCTCCCTGCATGTCAAATACAGAATGCCCTCCCGTTATTCGAATTTGTCAAAAGCTCTCTAGCGTGGATGACTGTAATAGAGAATCCAGTTCTAGAAAATCCAGACCCCAGAGGTTATGAACTAACAAATTTTCACGTCATTGCGCCTTTAACAATAAGCAAAAGAAGGGGTGACGACCTCACAACACTAAGAAATTAATTGATTGTCATAGAATGGATGGAGCAAAAATTGCCTACTTGAGACGAAATCCACAAGATTCGGCTACTGGTCGATCAGGGTATTTGGTGGTGTTGCCACACAGGCAGTGCGACGTGCGCTTATCGCACTGCCCCGGACACATGGAGACACCCCAGGAGCCAAAGGGTTTCTCTGGGGTGACTCCTCTGTTACATTCCAGAGCGACCTCCGTTTTGCAGTCCGATCCTGCCAACACCCATGAAAAATAGTGCTGTCAGCGAAAGCGTGATGTTAACCCCTCCAGCCTCAATCAACCCGTATGGGTGCAGACATCTAGTACCTGTACTCCCAACTGAGAGCTTCGTTCAGTGCAAAAAAGTATTGAAAAGGGCTTGGCGAGGTAACTCTGCCATGCAAGGGTGAGATCTGACATTTTTAGAATTTATACTTCGCTAGAACTATGGGAATAGAAGTATGTGAACATCTTAATTCTCACAAAAGCACTCCATACATATGTAATAAAGTACTCCGTCTACAATAAGATCTGACGTCACTTCAAAGGAAGATGAAGTTATAGGCTTAAGCAACAAAATAATTTCAAAAGTTACCCCATTGACAGTCACGTTTCAAACCCTCTCCAAAAAGTTTCACCCAAAAATCGTCAATACTTCATTTGTAATCAAATATTGGTGATAGAAATGGTAGATTTCACCGTCAGTAAAGATGTGATTTAAAACTTAAAACCTACAACTGCTTCTGTCCACACAATAGCTTCCAATTACATTACCGAAGATGCACTTTATGAGGGATCATTGCAAATTTTCAAATAAGAGAAGGGTAGAAGCCTTTTAAGGGTCAAAAGAATTGAAGTAGGAAGTCCAACACATGCACGCCACTCGATCCCATTTTCTGTTCACACAGATGCAAATCCCAGCTTGAGATGAGGGCGAGGTCCAGTAGCCCATTCAATCAGGATGGTAGGTCAATGTCCCCCAAGTCACCTGAAAAGCCCACGGAGCACCGACATTGTGCCAGTTCCATATTGCAGACGCCACCGCCGTGGCACCCTAACTCGCAACTGTTTTTCCACACCTTCTGAGCCAACAAAATCCAATGAGCAGTGTCAGCCTGATTCTCAACGAATTATGATTTTTCCAGAAGAATCAACTTTCTTGGATTGCACACTATTTTCACGACAATTCTCTCCTTCTCCCCAGTTTGACCTAACAACTGTGAAGAAGGGTAGCCACCACGCACTTCCAGCACCGGAATGGCGACGGTGGAGTTGCCGCACACGGACAGCCAACATCCGACGTCGGCCTTCCATGTCGCCTCCCGGACTCCGACGGCCTCCTCCTCCGTCCCCTTGGGATCACATTTGAGGGCTCGCTCCCCCTCCCATCCATCGATGCGTCGAAAGAGCAGTGCCCGCGAATCCCCCGGGAAACTGGGCAGCCGAGGGGTTCCGAAGAAATGCAGGGCCACCAGGAGGAGAACGAGCGAGACCCCGGGCAGCACCGCTTGCCAGGACCGCCACTGGAATCCCATCTGGCTTCAATTGGATGCCTTCTCCGCATGCCGCTGCTTCTGCTGGAGACCACGACTGCGGAACTCACCACCACCACATCCTCCTCCTCACTATCACTACATATCACCACAATCGAAACTGGTCCAGCCCAGGCAAGTCCGTCAGTCCACCACCAGATGAGCACGATCGCACTAAGTTCACTACTACTTGCTTCGCGCGAGGAATCCTCCGTCTCCCAGACCTCTCTCCCCGATCATCGCCAGTGAGATCAAGAATTGGAAACGGCGGGTAACGACCAGTGAGTCGACTCCAGGCAGCAATAATGAAGGAAGGAAGTGCGGGTTAGGGGGTCATTACGATCGACGTCCTGCCTGGAGGAGAAGGGTTCCATACGTGAGATCACCGAAGCTTCCGGCGTGCACCTCGGGAATTCCAGGAGAGAAGGGAAGCCCCGGAGTCTCGAGAGGCAGCGCGAGCGAGGGAAATTCGCCGTCCCCTGGACTCCTGGAGGTCAGACAGACAGATGGTGAGTTCCCCGAGAATCCGGACCTGAAGGCGTTGGTACTCCAGGATTCAAGGAACATCGAGTTGAGAAGAGAGATTCAGGGAGGAGAGCGTCAGGGAAGAGCAAAGAATCCCAAGAAATAGCATCGAAGAATCCCAAGAAGAGTATTCAAGAACCAGAACCAGAAGCAAAACAAGAAGCAGCAGCAGGCGATGGAGCACTCATCAGCTAGACAGCAGGAGAACTGAAGGGAAATCCACGGCTGGACAGGCGGAGGATGGAGATTTGGGGACCCACTGACCGCAGTAATATACTCACCTCCCCCAACTAGCATTCACACAATACTTATGAGCCTTCTTGGATAACCCATGTCCTTTCACACTAGCCTAATACGAATTCGGATGATTAAACAACTAAAATAGGCAAAAGACATCCAAATTGGAAGAATTGACACAAAAGAATCCCATTTGGAGCTTGTCTCACTACAAACCGTTTGGAGCTTGTCTTACCCAATGAAGCTCTGTCACCAAAGCTGTGAGCAGAGAATGATCAAAAAGCGCTGTGATGACAATGGAAGAAGTTTCTGTTGAAGAAGCACGGACACCGGCATTTATGGAATGAATAATGAGAATGCACATGACCCGTGGCCACTACAGATAATGTCTTCCGGGGTGTCGAAGATGTTCGTGTGGGATGACTCCTGGGAAGATGTATTTCGCAGTGAGAGTGGCATGAAGCTGCTTAATTTTTTTGTAATGCATGAAACAGAGTGGTGTACTGGTGTCCAATTCTCACAACCATTTCGACGTGAGAATCGAAATCAAATCATGTCATGTACAGTACAAGAGGTGTCCCTTGTCTGTCCTTCAGGTGGAGCGTTACGAATCACTGGGTTGAACAAGTTCGCAGCACTCCATGCCTATTTACTTCTTCGACGATCCGATTCCACGATCTGTACAGGAATGTAACGTCGCACATTGATCCCGGCTTGATCCCGGCTTCTTCAGTCGTATGGTAATAATTCAATGATGTATAGGAGCAATTCTGGAATTAAAGGAGTTAAAGGCTTGTTCAAACTCGGAGTCCAGAATTTATTGCAGAAGAAGCAAGTACAATACGAATCAATGTTCTTCGGGATCGGATTAGCCGAAAATAACATAGACTCGAAAGAACTTTTGGAGCGAAATTACACGCGACGTCAATCTACTTTCAATGGCAATCTTTAGACGTTAAGAAAGGTTATTCTCTAAAGAAAATCGAAACAAGAAGAGAAGCTAACCTGGATCTGAGCTGAGAAGTGATAGACAATGCCCGCATCTGTGATTTGGACATCATGTAGGTCTTTCAGCAAGATTTGACCTAAATTGGAGGGGAACACCCTGCAATACAACAACCCTAAAACTTCAGGACTGTACCATCAGCGCTGGAAACTTGGGTTAGGAGATGATGAGAATACTACCACTGCTCAAGAGTGGCAAGAAAGTCTCCACAAATGCAATGTGCTGACAGCCATCAATGTTGACCCTCAAAACTTGAGGCGGTACCGATACTGCAGAACATGTGCACGTCGATCCTGTGTACATTATTCCAGATCATAGGCGTATTATATTTTACACATCAAATCGCGACATTTCTTATGCGTCCTTGATCGACACCAATGGTTTGACAATCAAGAGGGTGGCAGGGAGTGGCAGGGAGTTGTGAACGTCCTAACATCTCTGCTTTGATCTAAAGCTGGCATGGGACAACTGAATGTTTGACCTTCTATAACTACATCCGTGCATACAGCAGTTGATTAAAATAATCATACGGCCATCCTCCCTTCTCAAAGAGAGGCATTACATGCGTACACCAGTGAACAGTCGTTTCAATGCAATCTCAATTAGTTACTCTGCAATATCGAGGGACGGGAATCGGTTGGGATACGGACCACAAGGAGGCCTCACCATGTCCTCACCATGTCCAGGTTGTTCGTTACGTTCTCTATTGGGCTCAGGGTGGAGAATGCACAGCAGGCAATGAAGGGGAAGCCTGCAGCAATAGCTCACGGAAGACAGCTGGAACGGCGGCCAGAAAACCCGATCTCCTCCTTAGTAAAGATTCTACTGACCTGATACTAAGTTGAACTTCCTGTATGGATGAGAGGCCGGTGCAGCACTTTCGAAGCTCAAATGAGGCATGGGGGAGGGGGTGTTTCGAAATGGGTAGTGGGACGAAT
The DNA here is from genome assembly GCA_951799445.1 of Pseudisothecium myosuroides. Lineage (NCBI taxonomy): Eukaryota > Viridiplantae > Streptophyta > Bryopsida > Hypnales > Lembophyllaceae > Pseudisothecium > Pseudisothecium myosuroides. The sequence continues at coordinate 28,473,643 of OX637291.1, forward strand.
AAGTACCCAAATTCCCAAGTTCAAGAGATTTGAAAGATACCAGATACGGCGGAACAATCGATCCAGTGATGACGACGAACCGAATATGAGAGCATTCAATTATGACACCGGGCACTGGATGCAGGGAAGACAGGGCAAGGAGGGCAGACTCAGGGCTGCTTATGAATGGTGGTGCCGGAAAGTCGTCTTGCGCAACGCCAATCCTGTAGCTGCGGTGCTAATCTTGACATCTCTATGGGTGTCTTTGTACTCAGGGTCACTGGCAGGGGGCGACCTGCAAACAGTTGTTGGGCAACTGGATCGCATCGGAGCATGCTTCTTCTCGGCCATGGCGTGCTTCCTGACTGCAATCTACATCGCCATGTTCAGTCCCAGCATCCCTGTGCGGACGAGGATCGGCCTCTTGGTCACGATAATCGCCTCATGGAACCTCCTTTTCCTGTACGATCATGGCGGGAGCCTCAGACACCACGGAGCGTACAACATGCTCATCTTCGTTGTGTTTGTTATCCCGGCGCTCGCCATCGCTGGAGTGGAGTATGGCCTATGGCGCACGGTAGGATGGAACAAACTGGTGGCGGTGCACTTGCCCATCTTCATCGTCAGCGCCGTGGCAACAGCGGTCACCCTTCACAGGGCCAACCAGGTCTGGGATCAAGGATTCCGCGGCGAGCGCATGTTGCCCTTAGCTGCAGTATGCACACCAGTGAATCGTGGTCTCCCGTGGGTGGACATCCTCCCTGCCGGCGCCCAAAACTTCTGGGCGGGTTCATTGATATGCGGCAACGAATATGATCGGCAAGCTGCAAAGACGCTGGACTTTCACGTCAATTTCACCAATGGTGCTCTCAGTATCAGTTGCAGTGCTGCTCAACGTCTGACTTATACCCCACTCCCGTCCACGGTGGATTGGCCCAAGGCCGACAAGCTGGTGGAGGAAGCTTTCGAGGGCACATTCCGCAGGCCATTCAACAAGCTCGTGATGGACAAAGTTCGGGAAGCAGGCGAGGCCCCCTACAAGGTGTTTCAGCCAATAACCCTTCCCGCAGGAACTGAAGCCGCCATAGTTCGCTGCGGTGCCGTCGAGAAGCTCGTGACACGAGTGAGGCCGACTTCAAAGGCCTTGACTTGGCCCAGCTCAGATCCCCCGAAGCTCGATGTCATCTTTCTGTTTCTGGATGCAACCAGCCGCCGGGGATTCCACAGGCGCCTCCCGCGCACAGTGACTGCCCTGGAGGACGTCGACGCCATGGGCTTGACTCGGCTGTACCAGTTCTTCCGCTACAACGTGATGTCCTTCTGCACTGAGCCGAATTCTCGAGCCATGTTCCAGGGCACCTCATCAGCTCCCAAAGAGAAGTGGGTGTCACCGTTGTGGGAGGATTTCGCGAACTCCGGCTGGGTGACCCTCTACACCGCCGACACTTGCCAAGACCTGAACGCCGCTTATATGAACCGCAAGTCCCACGAGGATCGACAATGTTTCGACCACGAGCTTGTGTCTCCGTTCTGTCACTCCGATTTCTTCGCTGAGGATTCCAACCCTTTTGGTAACTTCAAGGGACCATATTCCATTACTGCCAGGTGCCTCAAAGGCCAGCATGTCCATGAACATGAGCTCCAGTACCTCGAATCATTTCGATCTGCTTACTCCCACCAAGCTAAATTCTCGCTAGCTTGGTTTCTGGAAGGGCATGAAGGTACCACCGAAGTGCTCAGGCATCTGGACGACGGCTTGGCAGCATACGTGGAGAAGATATCCGTCCAAGACTGGAACCGGACGGCGTTGATCATCGCCGCCGACCATGGCTTGCATATGGGACTCAACTTCGGGCTGTCCCAAAACGGAGCAGTCGAGCACAAGAACCCCATGTTGGCCGTCATGTTGCCGCCATGGTTCACAGATCAAGAGAACCGCCATGGGTTAATACGAAAAAATCAGCAGAGGTTGGTAACAGGATTAGATCTGTACCGAACCTTGCAAGGGATTCGGCTGGCAGGGTCGAAGGACGCAAAGTGGGTAGACGAAGCAGAAGAGGAAAGATCGAAGAGCGGTATCGATCTGTTGCAAGATGAGGTTCCCGAAACCAGAACTTGCAAGGATGCAGAGATTCCTGCACAATGGTGCCAATGCCTCTGAACCCTGGAATTCTTTCAATTTATGTTGCTTCTAGGTGGTGATCAATTAATGATGGCCATGCCCACACAAATGGTCCTATTTCAACAGATTGTGCCGACAGGTAACAAAACATGATCCTTGGGGAGAAATGAGAAGCATGAACAATGTATCATATGCATCACTCAGTTTAAGCATCACAGGAAGCAAATTCCTCTAAACAACACCGCATCACAAGATGTTCAGCAGGCAATGAGCTCTATATGAAACCAATCTCCCCAATGCTCACTATTGTTATCTCTCTTATATCACTGTCAAATGATGCCTTCACTAAATACCACAACTAGTATCTACGATATGTTTACCTATCATAAAACTTATAACTTACAAGTTGCTCACCACTAAAAACTCACATTCTAAATAACTACCTCCGTGTGCCGTTCGTGAAACACATGGCCGTTCATCAATAAGTGACATATTCTTCATCGCTTTGCAGTGCTGATGAAGTCCTCAAGCTCTTGAATGACAGCCTCATAACAAAACCGGTATTGATCCTGTTGAGTCAAAAATTGACGCATTTAGCACAAAATTGGACATGTCAGTACGAAGTGACGCTTAAAGCCCTAGGGATTGCGCCCTGCCGAAATATCGCAGGTTCCGAAACACACACTCGGGGAAACAAAACATAGAAGCAGCAGTCTTCAAGATGCTACCACAGATGGCCAGAATTTTGATCGAAACGATCATCATTCAATATCGGTCCACAAATTTATGTGTGCCACAAAGCCAACATAGCATGCTTATCAAGATCAGAGAAGCTGACGTGCAAGTTTGCACCCACAATAACTTCATCAATGATCAAGAATCTAATGAAGTGTCCACGTGGTTCAACATTTTTTCTCCAACGAACAAATATTTGCAGCGGATAGAAACCCTTTCTTCGCGTTTGGCAATCTACAGTGTCACCTAGTCATGTAGTAAGTCTCCTGCTCTACGTTAACACCACAGTTCTGCGTTATTATCCTTTAGGGTCAGGCAAGTATCATACCCTGGTCTGCACCATCCCATCACGCTGCAATCTGAACTGGCGCACTGTATTTTCCATATCCACTGCGGTCAAATCACCTCCTAAAATTCTGCGAAGGGTGTGATCAATGGCACAATAGGTCCCTGTTCTTCCTATGCCAGCACTGCAATCAAAGACAAGAACCTCATAAATTACAATACTATAGGGCTGACGAGGAAGAGTAGCAAACTTCCAGCATCAAGGAAACTCGGGTTTCAAATATTATGATGATAAGAAGCGTGGAGTAAGCGTTCCAATTGTGTGAGGCTCAAAATCATATTACACAGATGGATGGGACTTGCGTCCATACATGTTAACTGACCAGAAAGATTTCAACCTTTGAAAGGACAAAGAGGGTGCACCTGCAATGTACCACGAACGGGCCAGCTCGAGGGGGTATACTAAAAGAGGCTCGAATCAGCTCACGAACAGACCTTGTGGATACTGGAACATAGTGATCAGGCCATCCGAAATACTCGTAATGCACCACTGTCAAGGGCTGTTCCAGGGACTGCACAAGTCCACCCGCATTCGCTAAAGCATTTCACAACACAAGGTGAAGACTAGCAGGAGATGGGCTTCCGCACCATCCAAAATGAAAGACACTTTGCCCTAACCATTTTTACTCTTTGGCGTGTCCCACCCCACTGTCATAACATCAGGTGCTGCTCAAATAGAGTGGACTACCGAAATATATAAGCAGGATTGTCCAATTGTCAAAAAACAGCGCGGAAACTTGAGAAAGGGACGAAGTAGATACCTTGGTGTCTTGAACTGCAAAAACTCGTCTGGCTATACCATGCGGACTGCAGGTAAAGCTTTTGTTTGTTACGAGAACTTTTCCATATATTTGAGACTGGTTTTCGGACTCGGGGAAGTAAAGCGCACACTTATCCTGTCACGTAATTGAATCAAAAGTCAGAACCGAAGCCTTGGGGGTCTTCGCTCCTTTCGCAGAAATGGGGGAAATGGATGTTATTAGTAGTCAGGGAAGGATAAGCAATGCTTCAATGTGAAGTTTCCAAATCTAATGCGTAATACAAAAACTTCGTAAGATTGAGTATACATACATAGACGTCCGCATTTAATTTCAACCATGGACGTTCACAGCAGTAAATAACCACCATCATCAATCCCTACTCCTCTTAAGATAACTTTGCTTACTTCGTCACCATCAACAATTCGAGTAAGCATAATGATAACTGGGCACCGCTGCTGGAGCACCATGGTCCAGAGGTCGTTCACTGTGGTAGGCAGTGGCCCTTGAGTGGCTATGTATCTGGGCAAATCTTCATGAACATAGTCCTGAGAACGAAGATTAGCACATCATTTGCAATTACCTTAGCACTTGGGGGGTGTAAACAAAAACTTCTGCCATCGTCAGTCTAAGGTGACAATAAGTGGATCAGAAATATCCTATTTAAATAGTTACATGAATCTGATATTGATTAGGTCCCAACAAAATCGCGAGAAACTAGATAAGACTCCACAGTTCAAAATTGCTTCAGAGAAATACCTGAACAAAGCTTGCATTAATGTAATCAGAGGAACGGATTCCAGACTGCTTCTTGGCGAGAATCACTCTCGTACTATCATCTATAGCATCAAGTTATAGGAATGAAACCCTCTTCACTTCTAAATCAGTACATTACGAAAGCTTCAAGGACACACGACGACCTTTGTAAACAACCAGTAGATCTACAAAAGCACAGAACCTGGTTAAAAAATGTTTTCTCTTAATTCTCGTGACAAAACCAGTCAACCTAACAACTACAAAACACATTACAATCATCTCTTTGAGGATACAAGGCAGAACATTGACGTAGCGGTTCTTGGCTCTGTTGGAGACCGACAATGCCACTGCTGTTTGAGAAATTGCCTTGTAATTGTGCATCCTCTCTGCCTGAAAAAGAAATAGTGCAGTCACACAAGTCAAACTTGGAGAAATTTCACTGAATCTACATTGAATAATATCAGCCTCGCTTATTTCAATAGATGTAGCAAGCATAAAAGGCAAATGCCGGCACTCTATTCTATGGCCATCAAGATTACATGCACCAATCGACCCGACACTCCTAAAAAAGATAACTTAAAGAGTTCTGTGTAACCAAAAGAGGAGCATGCTTCTGAGGATATTCAATACTAGGAAAGAGCTTCACGACACAAAACTCGTGCAGAAGTCGCATTTTCATACCTGCAATGTATCGAACTCACAATCAATTGCTCCATTCAAATTCCGGCCACCGTTACCCTTCGCTCTCAGTTTCAGCTGCTTCAGTGCATTTTCACACGTCGAGATTTGCGAGGCAGTGATTGATGGCACCGGGAGATCTCTTTCAATCTGCTGCTGCTTAATGACTGCTCCAAGATCAAAGTCCCCATCTAGGGTTCTAGCACCAGCCATCCTTGGAGTCGCCGAAGGGGGTGTGGGTGTGACAGGGGACGACGACATTGCGGACAATCCACCTGTAACTTCTCCTTTGATGTTCTTCAACGTATTGGATCCATCCCGGAGAGTCTTGGAACGAACTGCTTTACGAAGTGTAATCCCCGTCTTTCTAAGCTTTATAACCAGCGTAGGTACAAGATGCACTTGCTTCTCAGAGGCGCAATGTTAACAAACACCGAAATAACCATTTCCTGATCAGTCAACCCTGCTATGCCACGTCCCACGCTGAACGGCAACCTTCCCCGCAACGTTAAGAGTAAAAATCAGTTTCAAAAAACTCAGATTCAACATTTGACGACTGAAATGCAGCTTCCAAGACTCCTCACAGCACGCTTCATTCCGAACTTCCACTGAATCGCAAGAGACATGTGCGAGAGCAGGAACAATTAAAAACACGAATACTTACCACAATGTGCCGAAGTTATCTTTTTCTATGAGGGCGGTCGGTTCTGCTCAGCTGCGTCCGTCGGGATTGGCACGATGAAGATGGAGAAGGGATTAGTCGAAGCCTGAGCTCAGACTCGCATTGGGGAGTGCTCCTTCAGTTGAGTTCTAGGGTTTCGAGGGAACGCAGTTTCAGAGAAATTCTCTCGTGGAGATTTTTTTTTTTTTTTTTTTTTTTTTTTTTTTTTTTTTTTTTGAACAAACGGAATGAGCCATTGCATTTTTTTTTTAAAATACAAGGAGAAAAATGAAGAGATAAGAGCCAAAAGGACGGAAAGACAAAGACCTAAAGGAAAAGATAAGAGGGAGAACTCCTCTTGTTCCAGTGGATAGTAGATCCAACTCTAGTAGCAATAGTGGAAGACCTGAGCCAAATACTATCAAACTTAGCCCAGATCTCAACACTATCTTGGGGGTAAGAGCGAGCCCCATGTTGAGCCTTAATCCCATAATGACCCTAGAATTTCTTGAGCTTCTAGGAATTTGCTCTGAATTGAACAAAAAATCAACATTTTGATAAGTTGTATCAATTCTTTTTGAATTGCAACCATATAAAATCAAACTAGACATATTAGAGATTACATTAGAAAAGAAAACACAACAATATCTCTTACAGATTGAAAGATTATAATGTTTGATCATGACGGTGTTAAAACTGTGAAAGTGATTTGAAGTCTTTCAATCTTCTTTTCACATGTCAAATCTAAAAAGTTGGTCACCAAAAAAGTATGAGGTAAAAGAGCTTAACATGCATAATCCCAATCAATTTATGGCTTTTCAAAATCTACTCTACAATTTTTTTAAATGAGTTTCTAATGTGATTTTTTCTCAAAGATCTAGTGTATTTTAGGCTCATTCCTAAGAGCCCTCAACACTACAAAAAGTCAAGATTGCAATGGCCCCCCATGCAAAAAATCTTGTATAGAAAAATCACATTTGCACATTTTCAAAATCACATTTTGAAGTTGAAACTAAAATTCAAAAAAAATTCAAAAATATAAACTACTAAAAATAATAATTTGGTAAGGTTTTATTTAACTTCAAAAATTGGTCAAGGACACATTCTGTCTTCAGGGTCATTTTGGGGTTAACCCCTAAAGGACCATTTATCCCCTCGGGGAACAATTTGGGTTCGTGTAGGTTCCTATTGTCTTAATTTTTAGTGCATTTTTTTGGGAATTTTTGAGGTTGTGTAGTTTTATAAGAGCTTTGTGGATATATAGTTTTTATTTTGATTGGATTCTGAATGAAGAAGTTATGGGCATTTTTTTCAATACCAAACTTGAGGGGCAGGGCTGGGTTATCAAAAAGCCCTTGACTTTGGAGGGGGTAGCATATGGGGTCGCCAAATCCAGGATGGGGTAGGCAGCGGGTGATCCCGAACCTAGTTAAGCAACCCTTGGTCGCACGGGGTGGGTGGGGGGCCTCACAAAGGCGCCGACCTCTAGTCCTTCGACGAGGTGCAGGGAATTGCTAGGCCACCTGGTAGCAGTCCTCGTGCTCGCAATGTCTACCAATAAAATTTGATGACCCATAGGTGGATGATGTACAATAGTGAGTTGGAGATCCCATGCAATGGAACTCTGTGGAGAACATATCGGGAACGCAAGGGAACTGGGCCGCTTTATTTTCCTTTGCCCACAAGACTTTGGCACTTCAAAGCCTTCTAAATTCAATAGAAATTAGAATTTTTATTTATTTATTTATTTATTTTTAGAAGTTTGTCAAAGATAAATAAATGTTTCAATCCCCGTTGGAATCTTTTATTATTGAAATTGTGAGGTAGAAATCTTGTTAGCAAGAAGTGATAGTGTATTGTCAATTTTTCAGGCATTGTGTCATTCCAAGATTTTTTTGGATGCGTTCTACACATTTTTTTGGAGTGAAATTTGGTGGACATATGTATGACATTACCTTCATTATGGCAAATTTTTTTTATTCAAAGTCTAGTGCAAAAAAAATTTCAAATGGTCGTCAAAGACAGCTGAAGTTGTAGGGCAGAGTTCAAAAAAACTTTTTTTCCAACTTTGAATGCTCATATCTTCCAATCCGTACAGCCAAATTTCATGAAATTTTTATCAGATGATCTTAGATAAGTGAAGTACAAGATCCTATGTTAGATTCCAAAAAGATGTATTTTTTGGTTTTATTAAGTGAATGCAACAAAAATGACAGTTTTGAGTGGTTTATGACAAAAAACACCCTTGGTCCTTTAGGGGTTAAGCTGTGTTGCTCTACCAGAATCATGAAGCATTACAAGAAGTTTCAGCCCTCCAAAAGGCCGTGAGTTTTAAACCTCCCCGGTGCAATTGTAGAAAAATGAAAATAAAAAATTATTATTATTATTTTTTTTAAATTCGAGTGCTAATGTGGCACTACTGGTTACTACTCGTTAGATTTTTTTTAAATATTTAAAAAAATTTATTATTATTATTATATAATTGCACCACATGGGGGCCGAAAATTCAGGGCTGAAACTTCTTCTAATGTGCGTTCCAAAGCACAGATTGGGTGAAAGCCAGTGGCCAAGGGTGTTGGGCGAAGACCTTACTGTTGCGGAATATTCAAATAGTCCAAATCACAGAACCTCAGAGTAAGGTCCAAATAATCTTGAAGGCCCGAAACCGTCTAGGGATGGATGGATCAAAGATGTATTGAGAAAAGTCCAGTCTGACATAATGACCATCAACTGGTGGCACACCACAAATGTGATAGATGATAGACTTGGTGTAGTTCCATACCTCTAGAGCTCATGGGCAAGAGTAAAATCTATAGGGGAGTTTCTTTAGTAGCTAGGTCACAGCAGGTGCAATTCGTATCTATATCTGGGGCACTGTTGGCTCTCCAAGAATGAACCGCCACCATGTTATGCCAAACTGACCACATAAATGTAGCATCTTTCATTGACCTCATCTCACTATAAGAAAGCTCTGTTGTAGGGGACAAGTGAAAAAACAACTAGTACTGTTCAAAGTAACATCCACTCTTGTGGACATAGACATCACCTAAAATCTCTTATAACTGATGTAGGGAAAACGTGTGGAATTTGGAAGAACAGGTCGTAGAACTTGGCTGTTTAGTTGAAACATGTCTTCCAACAGAGTTTCCCAAACCTCTGTGACTGCAACACATGGAGGCCACGTCACGGGCAATAACAAAACCAGTGCCACGTGGCAATTTTCTCCATGCTGTCGTGGCAGTGACATGGCAGTCGGTAAGCGCCGGAAGATTGTCGGCAGGAGTGTTCCACAAGCATCGCGGCTTCTGTGACGGAATTTTTTTGCAATTCAAAAAGACGATTTGGGCCACGACTGGCCCATCTCTCAAACATCGTCAACAAGGAAAACTTGTCAACAAAGGCAGCACCGTGTGTTCACCGAGGGTATCTGAGCGTGCGTGTGCACAGATGTCAATGGCGAAGGGAGGGATCGAAACGCCATCTCCATCGACTGATTGAGGCTGACATGGACGGCCGCTTCAGTTCTCCGAAATCAAAGCAATGACTAGAATGGTCAAGAATTACGCTGGTGACAGATTTTCCTGAACAGTTGACTGTTTTTCCAATTACGTGGATGACGTGCATCACCTCGATGTGGAGTTTCTGTTCTGCTGGAATACTGTCATCTTTGTCAGTTTCATTATAAGATTTTTGACACTACTCATAGCGCCTTTGTCATTCGGAAGGGGTTCTAGTAACAGAGTTCTCTATTTTGGATGTCGTCTACAAGGACTCGCAACAGTTTTGAGCAGCAACAATCGACTCTTGACCAGACGACGACGGCATGTTCATGGTCACGGCGGTCTCTTCCTCCAGACGTTAGACATTTCAAGCGGTGTCTTCACAAAAACGTGCGAGATTTCGAGCAAACGTAGATTTGAAGTCTGCTAAGTTGCTGCAACAACAGTTGGAAGACATGAAAAGAATAGGAGTGGTCGTCTTGTTTGATGAGCGTGTAATACGACGGTAATTTTGCTAGTAAACGCTTGCCGTCATGAATTCCAGTTAGGTTCTCACGTCCACTCTGATGTCGCGCATGCTAGTGTGTTCAGTGTTCAAGTTCACGGAAGGTTCTCAGCAGCGGTTCCACATTTTCAGTGGGAGTGAGGCCAGCGCGATCGCTGGTCATTCCTCACGATTTGTTCCTCCTCTTAGACAGTACTGTTCGTTGGATACCTTGCCAGCCGGTAGACTTATTCACGAAGGTGCTCTATAAAAGTAACGACACAAGTGAAATCCGAAGCGCATGACTGGATCACGGACTGACAAGAGAATGGCGGCACAATACATACGGACGGAAGACTTCCTAATTTTTTGCTGTACAAACTTTAATTTGCATTCCACCGTAGTCATTACATAGAGATGTTCTTACACAAAAAATTGCAGTGTTCCAAAGTCCGCGATCTCATTCTAAGAGAGCGACTTCCATATCCTACTCAATCCTTGTCGCAAGGTAAATTTTTGGTTTTTTGTAAGTTATCTAAATCTTGGAACGGAAACCGTGATCTGGTATCCGGATTCAAGCAGGAGGTAACCGATAACCGGAAATTAACTAATGGAACGGAATAGATGACAATCCGGATTTGATCTGAATCTGAACCGGATTAGAGTTGGAACGGATCTGAGTTGGAACGGATCTGAGTTGGATCGGATTGGGTTAGGAACGGATTTGGTCATGATGACAGATCAGACTATATATGGGCTGACCAATCCAGTGGCCACTCTTTTTCAATCTTCATTTGCGGAAATCTCGCTCCAGCGCATACTTAGCTTCTCTTCCCAGCGTTTTGCTTTCTTGTTTTGAGTTGGTTTGTGTGGGCGTGTTAGTGTGTTAGGGCGCGCAGCGCTTTAGTGTGCGTTGCAAGTTTTAGAGGTATTCCGGTTGAGATCGGAAGAGCAAAGGTGAGAAATGGGACGTGCGGCTAGGAGAGGGAAAGGTAGCCATAGTCAGGATCCGGTTAGCACAGTTCGTGTCCATGCCTCAGCTCCGTAACAGTAGAGCAGGGCCGTCCAGTTCCTCCACAGCAGAAGTAAAACTCCGGAAGGTGTGTCCGATTATTCCAACGGACGAGAAGGAAAAGGACAACCTGATAGAGGATCTGGCCAAGATGGGCTGCGGAGGACTGATCGATAAACCCTGGGGGTTTAGGGAGGAGCAGATGATTCGAGAGTTGCTCGGAAGGCTCTCCAACCAGTTTGACAAGACTCTCCGCGGAAGTCCGGGCAGCTGGACGGAGGAGATGTGGAAGGCCGTGTATGAATTCCGGTCTGGAGGTCGAGGGATGGCCTCCTCGAAGGAGGGTTACACGCGGGAGAAGTTCCGGTGCAACGTGGACTCCAAGGATGGACATGCAGTCGCCGATTGTCTGGACGACCGGCATCGGAACCTCTTACAATTCTTGGTTCCGATCATCCACCCGGACAAGCCAACGAGGGTGACCATCGCCATCGGAAACCTCATTTTCGGAGCCCTGAGCGGGGAACGGAAAGTGGACTGGGCCAGGATTTTGTTCGACCTGGTCAACCGGCTAATTCCGAAGATCGGAGGAAGTAGACCGACGCCGTTGAGTCCCTACCTCGTCCATCTGTACAAGCACCATCAACTCCTCTCGGATACGGAGGAGAAGGAGTGGAAGATGCAGGAGTCACTCCTGAAATATGGGGAATCGGAATCGGAAGAAGAAGAACAGGAAGAAGTATCCGGTTCCGAGGAGGAAGAAGAAGAAGAGGAGGAGCTACACCGGCCGCAGCACAAGCGGCAGAAGACGACGCCTCCTCACCGGAGAGGAACCCCAACCCCTCCGAGTGAGACCTCCAACCCAGGGAAGAAACCGGTTTGTGGAGAACGGGGTGCTTCCGGATCGGATCCGACGGATCCGTTCAACCAGCTGATCAACATCCTGAGTGATGTGCGAGCAGACTGGACGGTGAAGAAGCTGATTCTCACTCAGATCAGCGAGCTGGTGGGAGCACCAGCAGACAGCAACCTGGCGGGAGTGGTTGCGGATTTTATCTCCAACCCGGATGAGATCCGGAAGCAAGAAGCGGAGATCCGACGACTTTAGGAGGAGAACGAGTCGTTGAAGACGAAAATGTTGCTCTTCAAGGAGGACATGGCTACCACCCGGGAGATGGCAGAGGCTACCCGGAAAGTAGCGGAGGACGTGAAGGCCACATTCGGAGCAACCGGAGAGGCCATCACCAAGTCAAAGTTGTTTGACGAGGGAGTCCTTAAGGAGAATAAAATATCCGAGACCAGGTTGGTCCAAATTTTGACAGACTACTCCGAAAAGGTGGAGTTAGTCATGATGGAAGTGCGAGGGGCTGCAAACCGGATGGAAGAGAGCAGCAGAAAGCTGAACGGAGTGACGCTGTCACGGTCGTTCCACCTGTCCGACCTTTCGATGCCCGGGTCTTTTCCGAACGTGGGCATTCCAACGGAAGGAAAGGATCGGACTCCCCAGTCAAAGAAGAGTGGGAGGAAGCTCGCGCACACCATCAACTTGGATTCGTCACCGGATCTCCCAGAACGTGAAACAGGGGAGCGGAACCGGAACCTGACGGACGTTTTCGAGCAGCTTGGAACGGACCCGCCGAGAAGTCCCACACTGAACCCGGGGAAAGATCAAAGTATGGATCTGACCCTAGATCAGGGTGAGGATCAAGAACAGAGCGTGCACCAAGGCGAAGACGAAGTCATGGATGAAGAAACGGATCAAGGAGTAGATCCGGTTATGGTAGGATAGTTAGGATTTTAGTTGTAAATATTTGTTAGTTAGGACCGGACCGGATTTGATCCGGATGTGTCTGGTCTGGATCGGATGTTTTCCGGTCTGGCCGGCTCGGCGGGGACCGAAAGTTCCGCGCGGACTTTTCGGGCCGCTTTGTGTTGACTTTTGAGTTTTAAAATGTATATAGTCAGTCTCTGCGAAGGAGACTGGGAGTCTTTTCCCTTGAATTTTTGTGTGTTTTCTATTGATTCCTTGTTGTACGTCTCTCCCGCGCGTGGTAGGGCTGTTTTGGTGAGGAGTTAGGACAATGTATGCAGATTCTAGAGAGATTTCTCCCCTTGGTGTGTTTGTTTTGCTCTTATGTGTATGTGAGTGGGTATTCTAAGTGCTAGGAGCGGATTTCAGTTCCTCAGCGCCTCTACAGTTCACGATTCCGGGCGAGAAAACCGTTGTTAGGCTAGGCAGATAGGGAAGGAGTCCTTAACTGTGCTAGAACTCCTGGATAGGAAATCCGGTTGAGTGTCCGACCTCCCGTGAGGTCTCGCTGCCCTAGTTGGTAAACGGAAGGACTTTAGTTGATGTTGGAACGGACGAGTTCGCTTGTAACCACCTAACTCCGCACGGAGGGAACTTGGCATCAAGGTCGTTGTAGTATGAGAGGATCGTACGGGGGGGTCTTTGTGTGACCTGCAAACCCGGATCGTTGTCCGGGTGGCTGTGAGAGATCAAACCGGATCTGCGTTAGTATAGGAGGTAGTGGATTAGAGAAGTGGGTCTTTAGCCACTATAAGTCACGGAAGGAGTGGCGGGCCTGCCACTCTCAAAAGCAAGCGGCGAACCCTCTGACGGTGAAACAGAGGCTAAACTAAACCGAAGTAGAGTAAGAGTACGTGTGAGAGGACCAGATCGGATCAGTCCAGAAGAGTTCCAGGATCAGAAATTGGAGGATCCTGGGTTGTGGTGGTTTTGCAGGACCGAATAGCTTGACAGACCGGAAGAAATAGAGAGAGGTCTGGTCGTTGTTTTCGGTGTGTTGTTGTTTCCGGTTTTAGATCTAGGACCGGAATGTAGAAATTGGATACTGGCTGAGCTTAAGTTGGGAATAGTGCTAGATACTTCACAGAATCTCGTGGGTTCGATCTTTAGAGTCATTTTGTTATGCTTTAAAGTGGTTTTCGGGAGTATAACAGGGAATTCGCTTACTCTGTGCTGCGACAATCCTCTGTGTACGTTGTCCTCTATATGGACTACGTATGTAAAATTGGTAATCGGTTAATGTACATTCCCGTAACCTCCGCTAATACCCAACTTCTATATATACAAACAAGAAATCTGCCTGTGTGCGTGTCTGAGAACGCACATAGTATGGCTACAAAACAAGGAACCGATCGCACTGCTGGCGCTTCCCCGACCTGCACGCTCACGTTGGAAACTGTTAATGGGAAACTGAAATTTCTGAAGAACACAGGTAGGGACGGGTCAAAAACCACTTCGCTTCCAACGAGAAATTTTCAATGCAAGCGTCCAAAGTTTATAAATGTACAACGAAAACAGGAAAGCTAGTCATTCTTACAGGTGGGGAAAGCGAAAAGGCTACGACGTTGAAACATTTTGTATACTATTCACGTGACGTGCACAAGGTCTTAAAATTGGTCTCCTTGCACTCACCATGCTTTTTGAAAACCTTATCTTCATTTCTTCTTCATGACCTCCCCTTTCTTGGCATTCAGCACCTGTACAAGGCCCAAGAAAATTGCAATTAACGATTTAAAGCAACGTCATCTACTTTCCTGTAACTAGAAATTCATGTCCAACGAAATCTGACATGGCAAGCTTCGTATACAAAGAACCTCTGCGCCGCAGATGCGGATCACAACAATTTGTCAATGACGGTGCAATTTGGAGTTCACGCAGCACCTGTGCAGGTTTGGATGAACCGCCAGCCTTGGAGATTGCAGCTTTTGTCGCCTTTGTCGTTGCCACGTATGAAGGTGCCTTATTGCCAGTCGTATTCCCCATTCCCCATTTCGGTCGTAAAGTGGACTCCACTGCCACTGCAACCATATCAACAGAAGTCTGCACTTATTCATAACCACTGTCACTGATTCAACTCACAGAAGCATCGACAATGTGTCCTATTCTAAACGCCGCCGTCCCCTTGCACAGTTGAAGCACAATTCTCATCATGACATCAAGAAAATATAGAAAACGTTTGAGCCATTCGTCCTCTACTTCACAGATGGCACTAATGAAAAGCGATCACAAGCAAGTGTACCTCATCCTCATCCGAGGTGTTCCTCACGGTCCCTACCTTCTCTGATGATGGGTTGGGCTCTTCCGTTTCCGGAATGCAATGCAACGCTAAGTCCTTCTGAACCTCATCGCTGCGACCGCTGAGAACCACCGTGTCCGCAGATTTCACGGCTTCCGTGGAAGGTGGCTCACCTCTGTCGTCGTTAAGGAGACCCTTCAGGAACTCCTCCACCATCCCGTCTAATGGCCCCCCATCCTTGTGAATAGGTAGACGCACGCCACCGACCAGCTCTTCATTCACGGGCACTGTCTCCATGGAGGCTGACAGGTCCACAAAATCTGGAACAGCACGACTACGACCGGGCTGCAGGTCGCTCGGTTCACCTTCCGCATCCTTTCCCTCTGCCGAACACGTCCTCTGAGTGCGAGGTTCAGGACCCAATGAAGGAGGCGGAGCCTACGATGCCATAAGCGACTTCAACATATCTTCCATCCGCTTGTGGGATTCACCAATTTTTCCTTCAAGACGTGACACGCTCCCCTCCATGTCCACGACGCAAGTGCGGACGTCATCCATGTCGGCCCCCTTCTGCAACGCTGCTTTGCGTTTTTCAAGTTGCTGGCGCGTATATTCTCGGGCAACTTCATCTATAATTTCAGTTTGATACGGCTTCCGATTGTGCTGAAGAGTCTGCAATCCAAAACAACAGTGTCCCACGTCAAGGAAACTTGAAGAACATGAAGCTGCTTGTACTCAAAGGCGCCCCCGGCCACAGTGAACGTCAGCAAATGTGACTTACCGCACAGTGAGTAAAGCGGCTGTCCTCAGGACAGGTCCTGCCGTTTAATAAAATCGACAACAACATCAATGTCGGTTTTGCAGGCTGACGACACTACAACACCCGTACACTACAAAACAGAGTGCACAGACCACAAAGCAAGTTTTCATCGAAGAGTTTTACCAACTTCACAATTGCATCACTCTCTATAGCTTTCAATTGTGCCATCTTCGAGCCCTTGCCTTGAGGGATCGATCGCATGTGATCGGATATGATTTGTAATTCCTCTGTATTGCGTCTCCGAAGTAAAGTGTTCCACTGCTCCTGAGACACATGGGCTAGTTTAGGTTGGCCAGCGTCTATCAAGGTATTCAACCTCCACCGTGTTGTAATCAAAACCTTGGTGATAATGGGACCAATCCACTTCTCACTGAGTTTGTAGGAGTGACCTAACATGTCCCACTCTGCAAAGACGAAGCAACTCATAGTTAGTTGTCATTTCAGTATTTCTCGAGAATTGGAAAGGATTCCATCTTCTGTACTCAATGATGATGAATACAGCGGTTTCTACTACAATGTCAAATCCTTGATACTTTTACCTGATGCAACAACGTCATCGCTCTAAGCTACTCATGAGTACGAAATGAAGCATGGAACTCTCCTAATTCATGAATTGTATACAATCCAAAAATTCATGGAATCCACTGTGAAAGACTAACCTTTGTAGAGTCGTTTGAATAACTGCGACCGCATGGCACCCGGCTGCGACTCCCAATTGGTCGTGGGATCCAAACTCTTAGCATATTTCTTGATGTCGTCGGAAAGGCACTCCTTCATGTTTCCCCAGGGCAAGCCGTTTATGTCCAAGGTCACCGGCTTCTTCATAATTCTTCTTCTGGAATCTCGACATGTTTTGCCAAGACCAAACAGGGGTTCACTGTCGAAATCATCGTCGATTTCTTCTTCCTCCGCTCCACTGGCATCCCCGGCACTACAAAACAAAATATACTAACGTCGTCAATCCTTCCTACGAGAAGCACATGTGATGCAATGTCATTGTGCACACAGACGTTGCCGCCTTCCGCCACCTACAAGAGCTCTAAAACAATTCTCCTTCCCGTGGGATACACGAATCAACTGAACTTAGCACATAGCAGGCAAGCAATTTTGCATGACAAGTACATGAAAAACGAGACGCTTAGAACCGTCGACGTCCATTCATGACATGTTGGACGTTTTCGCTTGTCAAACTACTATTTTCCCCTTCCAGTAAAACCGGATTCTATTAGGCTAGAAGACGCTACCGTCTGGCCACCTCTGAGTACTACTTCTATCATCTCTACAACGACAGTTCCCGGTTCAGACGCGGCGCTATTAAGGAATCAAGTACCCGGTGGGGGAAACTAACAGTCAAACGTGGTTTGGTCATGCACTTCAAACTCCTCCGAGTAGAAACAGTAAAGACTGCTACGGCTACATGTTCAGTACCGTCAGCATGGTTCAGACGTCGTCATTGCTAAGACGCTTCACTGAAAATCAATGTAAGCGTACACGACATACTGTACAACCAGACACTGTTGGTGCTCACTCACTTCCAATCCTCATCTTCGTCGGCTGCTTCGTGCGCTGATGAGTCGTAGTCCGATATGTCAGCCACTTTCCTTTTCTTCGGGGGAGGGGTACGTTCACGAACCTTCAGCTTACCTTTTCCAGTGCTGCCTGAAGGACGGTCGTACATTTGCTTTGAACGGTGGTCTCCGTCCACACGCGGTTGGATCACGTCCGGTCGGCGTCCATCTCGATTGTCAGCAACATCACCACGAGGTGGGGAAGCCTTCCTTCTCACAACTTTGCCTGCAGGTGGAGCCATTTCGAAACGCGGTATCGACTTCTGTAGTGATTCCTGGTATCTTCCCTGTCCATACAATCGTCACAAACATGAGTAGCCTGTTTTTGCTTGACAGCATGAACTCATCGAAACAGAAATTCACGAAGTCACTCGTTTGAGGCAAATGCTCTGATTTCCGACGTTCATTCCAATAGTTCCTACCATTCCCTACAGACTTCGTTGACAAAGGTAGATGCAACCGCCCGTCCGTCGGGGAAAAAAACATTCGTCTTCCGGTGACTTCTGCTATAGAGAGGAAGCCAGGTCTACGTGTAAAGGCCACGGACACGTGAAGTGACTGCAACTAACGAGCTGTATAAATCAAAACAGTAGTCCTACGTACGCTGCAAGTGCCGTCAACTGTAGAAACCAACTGCGCAGAGACTGCACGACGAACCTCCGCGTGAACTCGAACTTGTGACCAAATATTCTCACACCGACTGCAATCCACAGTACCATTGAACGAAAACGACAATGACTGTCTAGTTTCGAGTACGCACAGAAGCCTAGACGTACTTCAGCAAAGACAAAAAAGGCAAATGTACTATGAAAATTACTGTGAGTAGAAATGTACAACTGTGACGGCGCTCAAACAGCTCGAAACACGGCGCTCCCTTCGCAAAGACACGTCAATGTAAACACGTCAGGCACTTGGGAAAAAAGTAGAGGAATGAAAACTCGAAGACATCCCTCAAATACCCGTGAATTCACTCTACATCCACGGCTACAAAACCTACGACCGTGTACCCGAGACTGCTAGGTATCTATGGCCGCGCTGTCTTTAGGTCATCACGTAGTATTATCCTGCAACCCCTATTTCATCTCATCCGTTAATGCAATACGTTGCGTGCGCAGACCTTTGAGCTACGAAATAGGAGCCGTGCTACGTGGACAGCAGCGAGACTGCGGATCATTGAAAGCGAAGTACGTACCCACGATTTCTGCCCTAACGATGCTCGTGGAACAGGGGTCCCCGGTACTGTGAAAGAGCTTCTGCCACTCCCGAACTACACACTGCTCTTCCTGCCCCGCCATCGCAAGCTCCGACGCCTCTGAGGTACAACCACTATAACAAAACTTGGTTAAAAAAAACCCTGCAGAGATTCGACTATGGTTTTTTTATCCACGCTTTTGTGCGCTTGCACGTGTGGATAGATAGTGTTTTTTGCAGTTTTCCACTGCAATTTTTAGAATTTGGAAGCATGCAATATACCATTGGAAAGGTATTTTTAAGAACTTTCCAATGGTATGTTGCATGCTTCCAAATTCCAAATATTGCAGTGGGAAACTACAAAAAACACTATCTATCCACTACGCGCACGGGCACAAAAGTGTGGATAAAAAAACCGTAGTCGAATCTCTGCGCGGTTTTTTTTTACCAAGTTTTGTTATAGTGAACGCTGCGCACTCTTTTTCTCTTAACACACGCGCTGTCTCCTTCTAAAGCGACTTGTGCCAAGAAATCGTGAAAAATCCTAAGTGCACACTATAACTAAGCTTGGTAAAAAAAAACGCGCAGAGATTCGACTACGTAGTCGAATACTACTTTAAGACCTTTCGAATGGTATATTACATGCTTCCAAATTCCAAAAATTGCAGTGAGAAACTGCAAAAAATACTATTTGTCCACTATGCACATGCGCACAAAAGCGTGGATAAAAAAACCGTAGTCGAATCTCTGCGCGTTTTTTTTTACCAAGTTTTGTTATAGTGGCACCTTCACTAACTTCTATTGATTGCGTAGGTGTGGAGCGTTTATTGCTCGCCAAATTGGTCGCCCGATGAAGACCTCGCGAACGCAAAGTCATCAAGCCTAGCTTCAATCACTCTTCAGGCAACTGCCGCGACCAACTTAGGGTTTACAGAGTGCTCCTCAGCCCCCGTAACTTAGTTTCTACGAGAAGTGGTGTCCACTTTTTGGTCGAACACGTAGACAACGCAAGACGCTTGCGTGCAGGACGTTGTCGCAGAGCACTGGGAACGAGTTCTTGTTACAGAGGACGTGCTGCCTTCTGTGCGCCAGTCCCGGCGAAGTCAATAATTCCGTTGACCGTCTCCAGGTGAACGTTGCAATTAGGTAAGTCAGACTTTCCATTCTTTAAACAAGTGCTCCTCAATAGCCACGGAGTCCAGATTCACTGGGAATTGTCAGCGACCAAGATGGGAAACCAACGTCTCAAATTTACCTATTATTCAATTCCTTATTAGATTTGTCTATGCCATCCGACAGCCTCATCACTGACGCTGAACAGCGCTTGTCAAGCCATCAGACCTTCGCGATACACTGAAATGTTACCTCCATTTCTGCCGCCACTTTCTGTGTTTGAAATATTTGAAATGGACTCTCCTTTCACGGGGAGACACACCGTACCGGGGCAGCAGAGAAGTAGCCTGCATAATTGGTTTTTCAATTCTACGTGACCGCGTTTGTGTGGTCACACCGTCCGACTAAATACAGCTATTCACTGCAGCATACGAACTCTGGTTTCGTTATTATTTCATGAAGTTAACGATTTTTCATCTCTTGCTATGCTGTCACAGGTGGAACAGATTGAGGTACCCTCGTCAATTTTGAAAGTTGAGGGCGGCCAAAACAGTCCGGCATCTGCTGTCATCTTCAATTCTGGAACCAGAACCTGCTTCCATGTCCCCATCAGAAGCATGGAGGGCACCGCTGCCAATTATGCGTATACTGAAATTGTGGACGGGCAGCACCACAGGGGTGATGCGGATGAGCTTGACGATTACAAATTTGCTCACGATCGGTACTTGCGAGAACTTCTCTTTCTTTACATGGAGCACATGTCTTTATATGAGTTAGGTTTAGTGCACACGAAGGACTTTCTGCCTGAGACTGTGCTTGATGTGTACAATAGCAACATGTATTGCTTATCTTGGTTCTACGACGAAGTCTTCCCATTCGACACTTGGGAAGACGATTATGACAACTGGCTGCAAGAGCGCTCCGAAGATGCGATGAGTGATTTTCATGACTACTAGTTGTGGAATTAAGTATCGAATTCCGTTGACCGCCCTCGTAGCAGCTCACTCCCTGTTCTCGGCATTAAGTGTCCTCAATGACAGGTATAAAGTAGTTTAAGATAACCGTCTTCAACAGAAGAGAGTGTGCTCAGTTTTGGAAGATTGCAATGCCACTTCCTCATATGATTAGGTTATTCAGTGTGATGGAAGCAGAGTAGTTGAAACGCACAATTCTGATGTCGACGATGCAGACGCTAGAACAGAGGCTTTTTTGAAAGTCAGATAAAACCGCAGCCTTATCAAAACTTCTGTTCTGATTAAGGAAACTCCATACCCCACGAAGCAATTAGAAAATGCTAGAAAATCAACTGTCTGAAGGCCTTTCCCTTTACTGCAGACGTAGGCAGTTGTATGGTTAATTCAAGACAGACTGGAATATTTGAACTTCTTCACTCATCAAAATCAACAAATACTTCAACTGATATTTATATTTGAATGACCACGGATTCAGAACTACAGGAAACAGTGACATGAGGTAGCGTTAACTATTAGGCTGCCTGAGCTCAAAAAAATTATTGTGAAAGTCATCAAAATCAACTAACAGTTGTACTAATATTTTTATTTGTACATGTGGAAGTTCACGAATCCCAAATACAATTACACTTTATTGAGAATTTGAATATTATTCTACAGTAACATGAAATAGTTAGTGAGTGTCAAATCTTGTGAAATCAGTATGGAACACAGTAAATTCACATTTTTGTCTAGTTAACATGTTCTTTTAAAAAAAGGGAGACTTTCACTGTGGTAACACTAGGATACATGATTCTAGCGTCTGCTTCTGACTTTATGACTATGGATCATTGTTGTAGCTATTCTTTGAATTGAAATACGCTACTTCAGCAGACTGGAGGACTATAGATAATTGTAAGAGCAACTCTTGAAATTGAAATCAAGAAAGAAGTAATGATGAGTATAAGACGTACTTGAATATGCGGTGTAGTCCTTCCGAGAGCATGTCCAGAAAATAGAGGTGCTCTCTGAACATGAGTCCACAGAAGGAATGGGAACATTGTGAGAAACATAGAAAACGGACCTTTTATGGCTTGAAAACAATAATGAACAGTAGCTTCAGAGACGTCGGGTGATTGACCGTATCTATGATGAAGTGCATGAGTGGAATCATAAGATAGCATTCTAAACCTTAGAGAGGGACTGAATTTGTAAAAGGACATAGAATTTCTATGTGAACAGACAGTTCTCTTGATGGCCATGATGGTCTACTACACTCCCCTCCATGTTCAGTAAATTTAACACCAAGTATGAACTTGTGTTTCCTGAATAGTGTCAAAAGCGTTCCTATTTGGTGTCTAATTATTGTAAGTGTATTATATGTGTCCACTTCAAATATTCTGTGACATTCATGTTCTAGCTGAGGAAGTCCCTGTGGAATGAGTGCTATTGCAGGTTCATGAACAAGATTGGGGCTGCTTCGTGCTATTGTCACTGAAAATTCAACCAACTAATCTCTTGTTCCATCTGAATGGCGTCCTTAGCTCCGACAACACAAACACGCCTAAGAATATATATAGATGGCACAGCTCTGCGCTACATTCCAGTCGGTGATTTAATATTGCAAACTAAGTTGTGGGTAGCCACTAAGAAAGACGTTCGAGCTTTCAGATGTCCTTGTCGAGATTGTCACAGTGGACGACGTAAGACAATCGAGGTCATACGTCGGCATCACACTGCAGTGGGTTGAGATCCTTTTCTTTTGAAGTCCATGATAGGTGGCGATCCTCCGGATGGTTATCCAGTTCATGGTGTCTAGGTAGAAGACGTAGCGTATGACAATGATATTGTTGATGAACAACACGTTGCAAGTGAGGACATCACTGAAGGCGTCCATGAAGGATTACACAAGGCACTAGAAGAGAATGAGCACCTGAACAATCCTCCTCTTGATGAATATCATAAAGTGCACCGACAAGTAATGGAGGCTTTTGACCGAGGTGATGCTTTGCACGAGGAAGTGTGCGACAAAGCGCATGCTGCTGATGACAATGAAAACGAGAGTGACACAATGGACGGTCTAGAGGAATTGTATGAACAAGCAACCACACCAATGTTTGCGGGATCTAGGTGCAGCATTGTTTTGGCAACAATAGTCATTATGAACATGTGCACTGTGTTCCGAGTGAGCAATATTAATAGATTCACGGATGAGTTGTTGCGTTATTTGTCAAAGGATTTGCTTCCTGCGAACAATAAATTGCCCAGCTCTCATTACATAGCCCGTCGGAGTATACGGAAATTGGGTTTGAACTACAACAACGTGCACGCTTGTCCCAGTGGGTGCGTTCTGTTTGATGAAGAGAATGCAGCTCTGAAGAGCTGTCCTAAGTGTTCAAAGTCACGTTGGATGAAAGGTAGTAATACAGTTCTTGCAAAAGTCATACGTCACTTTCCTTTGATTCCTCGTTTGAAGCGCATGTGGAGGTCAACTGAAATAGCGGGTATGTTGACAGGTTACAAGAAACACGTTAGTGTTGATGGCATTATGCGGTCAGTGGTCGACAATCCTGCCTGGAAACACATTGACCACGACCCGGTTTTTGGCAACTTCGGTGCAGAAGAGCGGAATATGCGGTTTGCGTTGTCCTTGGACGGAGTTAATCCTTTCAAATTGAGCAACACGAACTGGTCCACTTGGCCTATGCTAATATTGTTTTACAATTTCGAACCGTGGTTTGTCACTAAGAAATTCTTCATTTCTTTGTGCTTATTGATTTCCGGAAAGCAGTCACCAACAATGAAGAATATGGATGTATTCCTGCGTCCTTTACTACGCGAGCTACTTCAATTGTGGAAAGGCGTTCGTGCGCTTGATTTCTCTCGGCCAGAGGGTTCCAGAGCACTTACCTTACGGGGACTTGTGATGTGGACCATATCAGATTTTCCAGCGTACGGTTTGATTTCAGGTCTTTGTACAAAGGGTTACAAAGGTTGTCCGCCATGTGGTCCAGAAACAGATGCACGTATGGCTAGAACAGGTGACATTCAACCGGAGGGGAGAACTAAAGGTTCAAAAATTGTTTATGGAGGTGGGCAACGATATTTGCCGCGTCACCATCCATACCGTTGTAATAAGAGATTCAATGGTGCAGTTGAAAACAGATCTCCACCGCCAGTGGTTTCTGGTATTGATGTGGTTCGGTATGCAGCATGGCGACAGTCGTATCTGGATCTAGGCGGGAAATACGATGGCGAAGACAATCCAGTGCATTGGACTGGTGTAAAACGTTTGTGTTTGCTTTACGAACTACCATACTAGCAGGTACACAACATTTGTTTGATTGAAGTACTATGTACCCAGTATGAGTGCTAGTACTAGGACTTTGAATACTGATAAGGGTAGAAGACTGTCGTCAAACATGGTGGACACCAAGTTCATTTTAGAAGTGCATGCTTGAATTTGAAAAGGTCCACGTGTTGTCTGTGGCAGGATCTATTGATTCGTCATCTGCTGGACGTGATGCATTGTGAGAAAAATCTATGTGAAAACATTGTGAAGACATTGATGGCGATGAACGACAGTGCGGGGAGCCGTGTTGACGCTGAGAACCTCGGCATCCGTGAAGAGATTTGGCTGCAACAATCTGAACGACCAAACGCTGACTACTTCATGCCGCATGCATCGTACGCTTTGAATGCGGAGGAGAGGAAAGAGTTCATAGCCATTATATGTGCTATTCGAACTCCCACGAATTATGTGGGTGCCATTCACAAACGGCTCGTTGATGGAAAGTTGCACTACATGAAAACGCATGACTACCACGTGCTAATGCAACAGGTAAAAAATTATTCTTTACAGTAATAAAGTGAGCAAGGAAACTTACAGCATTTCGTGTATGCTGAACGTGAGCTTGATCATGAAATAGTTGTCGCAGAGCTCAGCTACGTTGCTAGCATGTTCGAAGATTGTGTGTGTGAGAATGCATGGACAATGTACAGCAAAGTTTTTTTTTCCATGAGTACAAAACAATTCCTGCAAAGGGTTGGCAACTTAGATCTTTGTAGGGCAAAGTAGAGGTAAGGACCTCTAAATTGAAATCGGATTTTGTGTTTTCAGATGCTACCTGTGGCCATTCAAAGTGTTCTGGATGATAAAGTGCGTGCCACCATCATCAAAATGTGCAGAGTATTTCAACGTCTGTGTGCGAAACAAGTTCACGAAGCTGACGAAAGGGCTATGATGAATGACGTGGTAATGGCGACATGCATGTTTGAGAAGGAGTTCCCACCGACATTCCAGAACATAATGTCACATCTCCCAGTACATCTTGTGCAGCAGTTATTCATTTGTGGGCCTGTGCACTACCGTTGGATGTACCCAATTGAGAGATACATGAAGACTTTAAAAGATTATGTTCGTACATATGCGTATCCAGAAGGAAACATTGCGGAAGGATATCGCATGGAAGATACGTTGGGATTCTTTACGGAGTATATGAAGCAGTTCAAAGGGACAACGCAACGTGTTTGGGACTCTGTAGAAGATGCCATAATGAATGATGAGGTCTACCAGTTCATGAAGGAAAGAAGCGGAAAATGCCTTAGGAGATACGTACTCACGCTCACGGTTTTGTTCTAGACAATGCAGCTTGTCTGCAACCTTGGCGCGAGTGAGTTCACTGCTCTTAGATTCACGGCATGGAGGCATAGTTGAACTTCATATTGGTGAAGTTCATGAAAGCAAGAGCGTGCTTCAGTGTTTTTCCCAACCAGAACAATAACCGTGTTATGAACTTTGGAATGGTCAAACATGTATTCTATGAAAAAATAAAGAACAAGGGCCACTGACCAAATGAATAGGGTAAGTTTCTGTAGAATCTACTTATCTCAAAATGGAAATCGGTGGTTTCAAAATTACAACCATGTAATGTACTACAGAGAGTCATGTTACTGACAAGTGGAACATGCATGTGATAGAGAATATGGATTAGCAAAGATACGCAGATGGGAGGAACGAGAACAGTTTTGACTCCAAAATAGGCGACGTCATCTTCATGGTGGTATGCGGTATCCACTGGAGCTGGCAGAGATGCCATCATTTGCTGACTGGTTCCGCATCCGCATTCGGGAGGCTAAGCACAACGGCGAGGACGTGGAAGCTGATGTTTTGCAGTACAGCGAACCGCCTGAGCGCAATGCCACCTCCCATCGACAGATGTACTGTTATGGTGTGCATTTCCGCATACGCGGTTCAGAGGGTTCACTAGTAACAAGGGATTCTTGTGTGGTGGCGTCATTTACTAGAGAACTGAGCTGGAGCATTCAAAACGGTAGACCCATTGAGCGAACAAAAGATTGCGTTGGATACATTGATGAAATTCTAGAGCTGGATTACCGTAGTCACTGTACTACGGTCCTTGTTTGTGATTGGATTTGTGCTTCACATGATGCAAGAACACCGAATATTGTGCGCGACAAATACGGCTTCACCTTAGCTAATTTTAACCACATGGATGGCAAAGTACAAGCCAATTCGTTTGCATTCCCACTGCCCTGTCAACAAGTGTTCTTCTCAGATGACCCTCACAAACGAGGCTGGAAGATAGTGTGCAAAACGGATGTAAGGAGTAGACGGACAAAACCCTTGTTCACGTCCCCCATGCCAAGCATGCTGAACGTAGGTAACAATGCTGACTTTGTGGGTTTGTAAACCGTAGTGCTAGAAACGGAACCACGTAGACTTCCGTTGAGAACAGGCGGTTTGCACATTAGGACATCAGAGCATAGAGTTGCCCAACACGAAGTAGAGCTGGAATCGCAGAGTGAATAGTGTCAGTCTTGTTAATTCAGTGAGCGTCACAATGGATGACGAATGCAATGAAAAATTACTCTGTGGAATTTGCGTGAATGACAAGCAGATGCACAATTGGCACAGTATTGTACATTGGAATCTCAAGGAACTTCTGGGGTTCTGATTACTCACCCCGTTGAAACAGATGTTGAACATAACTCCAGATATCACCAGAAATCAATGAACACACCCGTTGCATATGACATCTTCTGAGGTTCAAATTACCAATGTCTAAGAGTAAATGATATTGTAAAAAAATGCTAGAAGTCATTCAAGGTTTTTAATGGTTTTGTCATTCCCATATGGCAGTTGGTTAGTAAATCAACTAAAAAAACATGTACTACGTGTTTCCGCTCCAACGTTTAGGAAAAGCATGAACACATGCTGAAGGCCGTTCATAGAGACAACGACGTTTTGAAATGTAGGTCATTTATCTAGTTGTTCTCTTCTGCTTCGGAGCCAGTTTCATGAAATTCTTCTTCAGAACGACTTCAGATCTTTGACGTTCTAATGTTACAATAAGCAAACCATGTTTACACAAAACATCGCCTAAAACATATCTTTCTTATAGTGTCTTATGCCATAGTTCCTCTAGTCTAGGGAGAAAATAATAGGTAAGTGGCCAGACCACTTGGAGGGGATAGATCTCTGAAGAAGGTTTGGGTTGTTGATGAGGTTGCAACCAATGGCCGTTGTGTATTCCATCAAACCAAAGCCACTCTTCTAGTGCCATCTGCCTGGATTGAATGTCAGAGATTGGATGGCCCCGACAAAGAATAAATATGGGTTGCAGCGGTAGTCCTTAGAGATCTAAAGAGTACGCACACGTCTGACAAATCCAGAGACTAGGGTGGACTCAGTGGAGTTAGTTATCATTGATAGTTGTCTGGAAGCAAGGCCACTTTTGCTTAGGTACCGTCTCCAGCTAACATGAGGTTGTAGGCATGTGGCAGCAAAATGCAGTTTTTGGGAGTTGAGTTTCTCCAAACCAAAGTGGGAAAGGGGGGTATCAGCCTGAGGAAAGATGCCAATCTATTCTGCCACTTTGACATAATCCGCTTACTTGGTGAGGAGGAGCAGCCATTCTAATGGAACTCTCGTGGAGATTTCGCAGATTTATTTACACCTTCATTCTCTTTATATCACCTTCACATCCTCCAATATTATTATTGGGAGAAGAAACACAAGCAAATATATATTGCAATGAAAGTAGAAAACAAAAGTGAGAAGTGGGGTAAAATCTCCAAACTATATTACCCCTTTTATATACTACTCCATCTTTTTTTTGGCTATAAACAACTTCTAACTAAAAGCAAACTCTAACTATAATTCTAATTATAAGTAAAGTCAGCTCATACTATGAGCTCTTAATATATCATCCACTTCAACAATTATCACATCATTATTACACAAGTTATTAGTACAAATTAGATTGTATTGAGGAAAAATACATCATTCTTTTTTGGCATAAATATGTAATCTTGTATTCATTTTTTGTAATTTTATATTATATAAATGATTATTCTATACTATCCATTTCAAAAACACCAAATGTAACTATTTCCAAAAGAATAGTTTAAATCAAAAAAAGGACAAGTGGCATATGAATGAAAATTCAAGTATATACAGATTATCTCAAATAGATAGAATTCTCGTCTTCGAAGAAGGTCGGCAAGAATAAAGTGTCTGCTCGTAATGACAATGAGCCAATGTCCACCGGATCAAGGGCCATTGCAGATTATCTCACATTGTATGTGGATACATAATCAAATTCATATGTGCATACATAAATACATTGTCCTATATCATTTGTTTAATCTTTTAAATTTCTTGACTTATGCAAACAATATGTATGTATGTATATATGTATATAAAAATGACCTTGTTTTTGGCTTCACTTCAGAATTTTGCATATGTCATTAACGCATAAAAAAATCAAAGGCGTCCTCTTTTTAAAATCACCTCCAAACTGTCATTTTTAAAGATCAACAAAAAAAATATTTTTTGCAATCGTTTTTTTAAAGACTTGACCATAAAATCTTGTTCATTAATATCAAATTAATACACCTTTCAATTTACAAAGAATTTGACACTACGGATTTTGAGATATTTACAAACAAAGTTCACTTTTTGAAAAACAAAAGATTTTTTTTCCCAAGGAGAATGACTTAGGGTGTAGATTAGGTTTTTATTATGAATGAACATTAATAAATCTTATAGTTTAAGTTTGTTTGCAAGGAGCTATGGATGCACTAGGGTAATTCCTAGAGAGATCTAATCAACCCAAAGTTGTGCACAATTAAAGGGAAAGGAAATATTAAACCTTAGCTAGAAAATCCATAGATAGGAATTCATATTTATTATATTTAAAACCAAGGTTAATGGACTTATCACTACAATTGTCAATGTCACTCTTTAAAATCTCTAACTTGATTCCCTTTTCACCATCCAGGATCTATTGCTTCTTTATTTCTTTACTTCAACTTCAACTTCAGTCTCCACTTTAGTCTTGTCAGCTTCAATAGATATTTGACTACTTTGATTTTCTCCTTTCGGCTCCAGGTCCAATTGCTTCTTGATTTCGACTATAGAATTTTCACACTTTTGCTTTGAATAATTTCTTTTACAGCAAAATTGGCATTTACTGCTATCTCTATAGGATCCACTCATGTTTGTATACTTACAACTCAAGATAGTAAGATTATTGCATTACACCAATTGATAGAATTCCAATTAAATCTCATAAGGTCTACCACATTTTATATCCCCAGTTCATACACAATTGATAGCACCATTGAAATCAGCCATCATACAACATTAATTCTCAATCACACAATAGACCATCTCTCCAAAGACTGAATCTATAGATCTAATACTCCATCCAGAACACAACATACACAATTGATTCATCTCAATATTTCAGCAAATTCTCAACAACCACCAAGGCGCACAGACTATAGAATATCATCACATCACACATCAATTAAATCCAATTGAGCAATCACATTTAAACTCCAATTCCATTCAAATTTAGCATTATATTTCACCACAAATTTACAATTGTTTCTCACTTCCTTCATAGTTTCACTCCGTAATATCAATTGATTCATCACATTCACAAAGTCAAACACTAGTACAATAGAAAATTAACTTCTCCCACACTTAATTATAACCAACAACTATATCAATTGCTCACTCCACACACACTCCAGGCCTCCACCATGCAGGAGCTCTAGACTTCCATTCCAGACTAACCTAGTCAACAATGGCAATCCTCCTTTTCACTCAATTCAGCGGATTAGTTTGTAATTGCCTCTATAGTTGCACCCCATTCATCCATTTCTATACATCTATTGATGACATCCTATAGTAAAGTCTATCGTAACTGGTAATATCTACATATTAGCATCTCAAGTACGATAGAACTATGAAAATTAGAGGATTTAACAAAATTTTATTACTATTCACATGACTACAAGGGGTCATATCTCAAAAAAATTGGAAAGGGCATTTTTTCATTTTTGACCAAGTGCAATAATGAATACTTGAAAATATATATGCCAATTTTCACAAGTATTGGAGCTATGGAAGATTACTTACAATGTACTCCAAAGTATCGAACAATTCTGCCCAAGATCCAAAGCACCTCCTTCAAACGTGAAAAAATTTGCAGCCATTGATCTACTTATGAAAAAATGTCTTCCCCCTCCAATGCCATTGATATGCATTATTGGTAAAAAGAATTGTCGTCATTGGTCGCGCCGCCTTGAAAGACAATCGTGGTTGTCGAGATTAGGTTTATGGATATGATAGTTATGAAATACAATATACAATATACAAAATACATATGAATAGTATATATGACATACTCGTATGCTAGTA
This sequence comes from Pseudisothecium myosuroides, assembly GCA_951799445.1. Classification (NCBI taxonomy): domain Eukaryota; kingdom Viridiplantae; phylum Streptophyta; class Bryopsida; order Hypnales; family Lembophyllaceae; genus Pseudisothecium; species Pseudisothecium myosuroides. Next base: position 28,504,097 of record OX637291.1, read on the forward strand.
TGATCTACATACATGGGCATTGATACAAAATATAGAACACTAATATTGACATGCATTATATCCCATTTTGATTGCAGTCACAGCAACTTCCCATACAATATAAATGTGGGATGAGGGGTACATAAAATGTATTTACAAGCACAATTAAGTTATTAATTCATTTTACAAACAATATAAATGTCAGATGAGGGGTACAAATTGCCACTTCTACCAATTAATTAATTGGTAGAAGTGGCAATTTGTCACAATGTACTCTAAAGATACAAATACATCGAGTGTCACAAAGCCTTGTAATCAATAGAGGTGCACAAGGAAACAAGAATTCCACCTAACAAAAACTGTCAATTATTTGCACCTACCAATCAACCTTTGCCTATTTGCACTACTGAGGGGTGCTATTATGTGAGCCTAGAATCAAGAGTCCATGAACTTAGAAGATTAAACACCTACATTTTAAGTGTCAATATTGTAAAAACCTTCTATAATTATAATGTAACTATATTATAGATACCTATAATATAGGTGTTTATGATATAAACACCTTCAATGGTTGTAGGATACCTACTTATACATATACGCAAGGCTTGCGTACTTGCATTTTCATGCTCACACACATCGTTGGTATTTTTTGAAATCATTGCAACCGTTGAAATTGGGCAACAATCGTAAAATGGTTGATTGGGTTTTAGGGGTTAACAAATACATCTTGGAGAATTCTAGAAAAATCAATTATTCTTTTGAAAAATTTGACCACAATACTTTAGTAACATGTGGTCGGTCCCCTTTGAAATTTTATTAATTCATTTTACAAAATCAGTTCTTAATCAGCACATGGTGTAGTTGACTACTAGCAAGTGTTTTTTAATTTTACCCATGTCTAGGAAATTATTTATAAATGGTAACCTATGGGTTATGAATTTATAATTTGTTGTAAAATAGTCTAAGGTAGGAGGCTCAGAAATGGAGCCTCTAAGGGCTGGTCCCCCTTTTTCATGTATTTCCTTGGACGGGAATATTTTTAGCTCATTTCCCAGACATAGAGAAATTGATGAGGAATCTAACCCAAGCAGTTTCGTATTTTTCGGAGCATTTTTGAAGTACTTATGAATTTTCAAACGAGTTGGGTCATAGGTCCCTATTTGTGATCCTAGGTCTTTCATAAACGGTTCACGTGCAATTCTAAACAAAAATGGAGAAAGCAAAGAGAGTGATTGGCTCTTGCAATTGATAATGTTTTTTTCCTTGATTCATTCAATGACTATACTAGTCAATTTCAGAACCAACTCATGTTCATTTCACAACCATTTATAGGGTCCATTTTTAATGCCCACTCTATTTTACAGCCTCCTACCTTACACGCTTATGAATAGATGAAACATTGTTATGTTTGCATGAAAAATAATGATTTTGACCAATAGGCACTCTACACATGCTGGAGTTCTCTTGCTCGAAAGTTGATTTGGAATCCTTAACTTACCCGCAGTTTTGAAAGTATGTCGCCATATTGTCGTGATATGCCTGCTTCATGTTCCTCGATTGTGCCTAGCCCTCTAGTCCTTGTCTTCTTGAAAGTTGAAATAAAAATAGTTGTGCTGTAATTAAAGTTAAGGTTGATTCAGTTTATTCCTTAAATTATGTTTGATAGCCCTATACCCTATGCTCGGGTTAGATTCGTTAAAAAATAATTCAAAATATACTTATATATGGCACGTGATGAAATTTTCAAAAATTATAACGTGGCAAATGTGCAAATGTGGAAAATGTTAATGAAAATAATTTGAATCCTTGAAGCAAAACGGAAGCCCTAAGTGTTGTATTCCTTCATTCTACAACTAATTTTGTACATTTGAGCATGATGGTACAATTTCTTTGCAAAAATGTAATTACATTAAAGAGATATCTATTTTCAAAATTTAGGACATTGTCAAGGTCCCATTGAAATCTCTTTGGAGGGAATTGTGAATTTTTTTTTAAGATGCTTGCTAAAGGAAAGATGTGCACACAGATGATTCTTACATGTCTCTGCAAACGAATTTCAAAAATTCATCACCAATGTTTTCTTGTGAATTTTCATGTAAAAACATGAAATTTTTTTTAAAAAATCCACCCAAAATGGAGATTTGTTTTTTTTAAATTGAAAATTTGGTATGCTTAAGGGGGATTGCGTAAGATATCAATGTTGGTTGTGGCAAAACAAAAATGTTAACTCTATTGTACATTATGCCAAGAAATAGAATGGTCCAAATTACAAGGGCAAGAACTTTTGGTAGGACACTGTACAGTGGGGTGCCATTCAAAATGGTGTTTTTGAAAACACAGGGAAGGAAATTTCACATTTGACAACTTTGATAGCCTCCCAAAGGCTCAAAAATTGATCTTTGACCATGAAATTTTTACCACAATATCATCTTTAAGTTAATTATATGTGTTGCAAATTTCAAGGCCAAAAGATTTACACAAAAAAAGATATTCAAAATCTACCAATATGTATAGCCATGAGAAAACTACTGCCAATTTTGACACCTTCCCAAGGACTAAATTTTTTTTTCTTTTCCTATGAAATTTTTGGCATAGGACCATCTATATGTTGATTACATGTGAAAAATTCGAGTCCAAAAGACCCCCACAAAAACAGATATTCAAAATCTCTCAACATGTGTAGTTGTGAGAACAATCAAGGAAACCATTTCACTACTGCCAACTTTGACACCCTCTTTAGGGCTGAAAAATTGTTAATTTACCATGAAATTTTTGGCAAAGGATCATCTCTATATTGATAACATTTATGCTTAATTTCAAGGCCAAAAGATTCACCCAAAAAAAATGTTCAAAATCTATCAACAAGTGTAGCTATGAGAAATAATTTTAAAGCTGCCAACTTCAACACCCTCCCTAGGGCTGATTTTTTTTTTTTTTTTAATTATGAATTTTTTTGGCATAAGACCATCTCTATATTGATAAAATATGTGACAAATTTCAAGGCCAAAAGATTTACCAAAAAAAAGATATTCTAATTCTACCAACATGTGTAGTTGTGAGAATGACTTTCTACATCCGTGTCAAACTTTACCCAAAAAATGACATTGTCCTAAGGGCTGAATTTTTTTTCTCACAACTACACATGTTGGTAGAATTAGCATATCTTTTTTTGTGTGAATTTTTTGACCTTGAAATTTGGCATACATGTTATTAACATAGAGATTACTTTACAATAAAAATTTCATGGTAAATAAGAAATTTTTAAACCCTTGGGATAGTGTCGAAGTTGGTATTAGTGAAATTGTTTCTCACAACTACACATATTGGGAGATTTTAAATATCTATTTTTGTGGGGGTCTTTTGGACTTGAAATTTTTCACACATATAATCATCATATAGATGGTCCTATGCCAAAATTTTCATAGGAAAAGAAAAAAAATTTAGTCCTTGGGAAGGTGTCAAAGTTGGCAGTAGTGAAATTTTTCTCACAGCTACACATGTTGGTAGATTTAGAATAACTTTTTTGTGTAAATTTTTTGGCCTTGAAATTTGGAACACATATAATCAAATTAAAGATGATGTTATGGTAAAAATTTCATGGTCAAAGATCAATTTTTGAACCTTTGGGAGGCTATCAAAGTTGTCAAATGTGAAATTTGGCTTCCCTGCGTTTTCAAAAACGCCATTTTGCATGGTACCCCACTACACACATTTATTGGCCCACTCTCACAATCAAACCAATCTTGTTATTATACAACCCCTTAAACTCTCTATATTTGCAATAAATAAGCTCTACATAGGCAAACTATGCAAATTCCACCTACCAAAGCATAGATAATCATTTTTCACTAGCTTGAAGGATCAATATTATTATAGTCAGGCAAAACCTTTGACATCAAAGACCTTAGAACTTATAAATGCCTAATATTCTAGCCAATTCCTTACTACCAAAGAATTGAACCACTCTTTATACCTACAAAGCACATCTATTCATTTATAATAAAACTTTGCAAGCATGAAAGTCCTTCAAACTTATATCCCAATGACAAAAATAATTTCAACCATTTCATCTCCTTAAACCTTTGTGATCCATAGTTCTAGATGCTTAAGCATGAAACAACAATAATTCTAAACCAATACGAACATTTCTAATTGAACATTGACTAGGCACTACATACATAGAAATGTTTTCAAAAGGGTTGTCAAAGTACAAGATTTGAGTCTTCAAACAAGACTTGGAAATTCTACATGAGGGCTAGTAATTTTGACAAGTTCAGAATGTCACAAAGCTAAAATGGATGACAAAAAAAAAATTAAAAAAAAATGAAGTTGCGTGCTTCAACACCCGGAATGTGTCATAGTGATCTCTAAGGTAGTCTGCTCTAAAAGCAAGCAACCTCTTCAAATCGACCTTATATTTAGGTCTAAAATGGATATTAGGTGGTCCTTGAATGGAGAAAATTGAGAGAAAAACATTATTTTTTGCAAGATCCAATCATTGGCCTTCATTTACTCAAATCACTTTAGAAGTTGCAAGTGGTCGGATTTTGGAAGTCTAGGGTTACAAATAGGTGCCTACAACAAGGTTTTTTTTAAATTCATAAGTAATTCAAAAATGATTCAAAAAATATGAAACCACTTGCGTTACATTCTGCATCCATTTTTCTTTCTCTGAAAAATGATCCATAAATATCTCTATTCATGGAAACCTGTGAAAAAGGCAAACCAGCCCTTAAATGATCGCTTTTAGAGCATATTACCTTACCACTCTACGACAGTCGTTGTTAAGAAGAGACTCTCATAGAACATTAAGTGCACACGAAAGCAATCCTAAACCATCGAAGTGTTGAGTAACTTCTTGGGGATTGGGGAATGATCCTGAACTTAACGCTTCCACTGGTCGGCAGTTAGATAGTCCTATTGCTTAACTCTTTCCTTATCGTGACCAGTAACGAACCAATAACCTTCATAATCATATATGTGTACATATATATATATATATATATATATATATATACATACATACATACAATAGAACCTGTCTTAGTGCATAGAGTCGAGACTATGCACTAAGAGAGGTTTCTGCAGTTGGAGAGGTTCTGGCAAAACTTTGGCTAACGTGGCCTCACTATGGGGCCTCCAACTACTGTTCACAAATATCACAACCTCTTAGTGCATATATGCACTAAGACAGTATGCACTAAGAGAGGTTCTACTGTGTACATATATATATATATATATGTATATATATATATTTATTGCGTAATTAACTACAGTATGTGATCAAATACTGCGCCTGCTGGCCTCGATGCTTGGAGTCGAAAGGACACCGTGTGAACGTCTTCTCCTGCTACGCCTGTAAAACCGTGACGTTGCTTGTTTGTACTGCAAATACAATAGGAAATGCCTTCATGCTCATGAGGAAAAAAATCTGTTTCTTTAACAAATGGTACACAAGGAAGTACAGAGAATTCTTGTTTTGAGAAAAATATGAACTTCTCTAGCCGTAACTATCAGATCTAAAACTCGCAAACTAACAGTACCAATGCAACTTTCCAAAGCAGGAAAAGAAGAATGATAAGAACAACCTGGCAACTAGCGTTCAATAAGCACAAATCTACAGCTGGTGCCAGTCTTTAGTCAAAGACCAGCCGACTAAGCCCAATATTTGAAGGGGCCATCTCATAATTCACCAGGGTCTACTGCAGAGGATGTTTCCATTGCTACTAACACATCAACATCATCAACCCATAAAATTCTTATTGTTTCACATGCTCCCGAATAAATTGCTCCACCTGCTCCACAGTTCCCCCTAGAGCTGAGATTTCAGCGATTGTGACTTTGTTGCTACATTGGGTGAAATTGAAAGGGACATCGCCTTCCACTCCCAAGTAGATTTCACTGGAAACATCGGCAGCTGAAATAGCGATTCTTGACTTCCGAAGTTTGTTCCTGTGACACAATCAAATTCAGGCCTAAATGTTCTTCATTCAATGAAAGATCCAAAAATGAGTGCACTCTAGGCCTTCGGCAGCTCCAGTACATGCTAACTCTCAAATATATGAAAGGATAGTGAGCAATCCGATAGGTTGTTTGAAGTCCTAATAAACAAACGAGTTTGGTGGAGTGATAAGGGCACTCACAGTTCTTTCTCCAGCTGCCCCCTAATGAAGTTAGAAGAGTGAGCAGTGACTTTGTCCATTTTGTTGCAAGTCAACAACAATGGAACCTTTCTCCTCACTACTTCTTTATTTGTAAGGATGTCATACAAATACCTATTCATATTCCAAAACTTCCAAATCAGCTGGGCAATAAAAAAGGAACGTTGCACTCAAATAAGTTTAGGAAAAATAAAATGATATGTGTAATCCCAAGCTTATGCCAGCACCGCAACCTCACACTCAACCTCCAGATTAGCCAGATAATCCACAACTAGGAAATTTTGAATGATCTAAACCATAGAAAGCTATGTTCATGAACTTATCAAGCGTCAAATGATGATCAGAACTTGGGAAAAGACGAAAAGACGTTGTTACGTACTCTGCTGCAGCTTCCTTATGAGGCATGAAATCAAGGGCGTCAATCAGGAAGACAAGGCAACACGCCTTTGGTAAAAGCTCTTCCAACTGAGGCCTCAGCTTAGGATGCCCTGGAACGTCTACAATGTGTACAGGCTTTATGCTCCCCTTCTGCAGGAAAAGTGAAAAAAGTTTTAAGTCATTTTTCAGCGGAAAGGGACAGCCAGATGTCGAAAATGACTTGACTGTGGAAAACCTCAACTTTTCTCATGCGAAAAAACGATCACAAAGGCCAGAAGATTCAGCGTGCACACAAAATCGTCACTATCCAGAACTACAAAGATTCAAATGCAGGAGCAACGGGTTCAGCGTGTTCGACGTATCCCCATCAGAAGGCCAACGAAAGCACGCAGCTGAACTAAGGTACGAGCAGACATACCTTTGTGGTCTCCGAATGTAGTACAAACGTTCCCTCGTTGGGTTCCATTGATGTGACAGCCCCTTGATGAGTTGTCCCGTCCTTTAACTGTACCATTCCGTGGTTAACAATCAAATCAGCGTAAACAGAAGTTTTAGCTTCAAAGAAAAATATCAGGTCAATTTATTTGAACTCGGTTATTCCGAGTAAAGAGAGGAAGATAACAATTACCTGGTAGAAGAGGGCAGTCTTTCCAGCGCCATTCAACCCTACCAATAGAACCGTTTTCGACTTCTTCCGCCTGAATGCAAACTGCATAACTGCGGCAGAAGAAAGAGACGCCTCAGTCCATTTATCGAGCTCGCGTATAACTCATTCGACAAAACCTAACCTCCCTCCCGAAGGGAGCTGAACCCGACCGCAGCTCTCACGCCGCCTTCCTCTCCACTCAGCGGCACAGCATGACAGAGAAAAAGCAAACACCACCCGGCGGGATTCAATCCCACCGGACCAAGCACGAGAGCGAAAAAAGTACCGATAGAGAGGAACAGGAGCGTGACCACGAGCACGGCGATGGTGATGACAAGCCGAGGAACCTCATGCTGGAGCTTTTGCCACTCCGTCGATAGCCATGGCGGCATGGCGATAAAGGGCTGGGCCTCTTCCTCACCCTCCATAGCTCAATGCGCGTCGGTAGTCGCAGCACTACAATCACTCGCTCGCACGCAGCGCCCAGAGTCAGTCTCCCGCCACGATCCGCGAGAGAAGAGGGAGAGCCCGCACTTGCCCCGACTGGGGTTTTGAGGTTGAGATGCCGAAGAGAGGAACAGCAGCAGTGCTGCGCGGCAAGTGCACCCAGTTGCCGCGCCTGGGCGTCACTCTGCGTCGGGCGGGCTCTTACCCCGGCGAAGGGCTGCAAGGCGCGAAACCAAGCCTGCCCGAACGACTGTTAACCCTTTGACGCCCAGAATTGACCTACGGTTTTACAATACAAAACAACATACAATATACTTGGGCCTTAACCCTGAAACGACGCGGGAGACAAAAGTTGTCCGATGAATGACTTTGCAGTGGACAAGATAACGAATTTTTCATTTAAAAAATTATGGTAAGAGGGGGACGTGCAAAGTCTTATGAGGAATCAACCGCCCTCATTGAAGGCTCTCTTTATTTAGGAGAACACATGCTCAATAATAGCATCAAAAGGCTCTTCCATGACGGCTTTGGGTTGGACTTGCCCAGATCATATATTCAGCATGTGGGCAGCTGTGTTTACAAAAAGCAAGTTGGCAGACATTTTTCAAAAGTTTCAGTGGGGCAAGGGGTAGCTCACCATGTTCGTTGCTCCTGTGGTCCTGGAAGGTGGACAAGCCTGAGGTAGTTGGTTACTCTAGTGACACTGTAGAAAAGATGTTGTTCGCTGTTGGAACACTCAAGAATGAGGACCTCTAAAAATTGTTCAGCTAATTGTCATTACTCCTTGTGGCAACTACCTCGTAAGTCTAAAAACTTCCAAATGAATCTATGTAGGAAGTGTTTGCTTGCACAACAACGTCAATTATCTCCACTTCAATCACAATGAGAGGCAATAAGATAGCTTGCCAAAATTTGTTCCTTCCTCCTCACACACCTTTTTGGGGTACCTCTGAAATTGAGCCTCATTTACAGCATTTGAAAGAAGCTCATAGTGTTAAACCTTGGTAGATTGAGTACATCATTGGACTCATGACTGAGAGTTAGATTGTAAATCTACCAAGACTTAGTAAAGACACACATAACTATTCCGATAGGTGTCCACAATGACTATGTTGGTTGTTTTACAGTCGGTGTGGTAATGCACATTTTGCCTACTTGACAAAACCCCAAGACAATAAATATAGGAAGGTTAATTTCGAAAGAAAGGTCAATAAGTCTAACATTTGTGTGACTAAAGTCACTTGATTCGTATTTTGGATACTTATTTATGGGTCCTTTGGATTTGTTTTAAAGAAATAAACCCAAGAAAATAATTCCTAATGTCAATTTGTCACAGTCCAGATTCCAATGCTATAATATAGGACTCAATGTATGACGGCCAGTCCTGTCTAGTGTTTTGGCTTTGTTGGTCAAATCTCAAGTCAATTCGTCAAGGGAAGGTCAATTTCTCTGGATGCATGCTCTAACCACGTAATCAATGTGCCAAGTTATATATTTGTAATTACAATAAACTTTTAGGGACAAGATAATTCTTTAATTAATTCTTTATATTATTTAATAGTCCTAGGCTGTACTCTATTTTCTAGCCTAATTACAACTTTAAATATGCTCACAAAAATCGTATTTTCTATGCCAATGCACCATATTCAAGAGCATGAAGGAATTGAGTCTTTCCTGGTGCGTGTTTAATTCTTTTCGTCTGCCAATTAGCTTTATTTTCACAATGTCAATTTGACTTAGTTTCCACTACAAGCACCAAGGTCAATTTGACATATAAGGCATCCAAAACCACATAGGCTAATTCTAGACCCTATGGCCGTCATATATTCCACTTGTATCTAACATAGACAGCTCACCAATTACCCATGATTTATACAATCGACTTGATAGATACTATTAAAACTTAGCCATTAGATTTAGCTTACAATCACAGAAGTAAATCTTTCCTACTAGATGTTTTATATTAGAGATTTGACTTGATTAATTTTCAATGTAATCAATTCTATTACTAAATTACAAATTCTAAATGATAAGCTTTAACATCTTAGATTATTCAATATGTGCAACCTTAATTTAGATATTAGTCAATCTTGTCAAATTACCTCATAGTTTTATTTAATTACAACCAGATTGCATCAACTTATTCCAACTGCAGGATGTTAAATCGTCCCATCTTTTGTGGGCCCGCCCGCCCTAGCTCGTTAGGGTCTCGGGTTTGGGCAATGGGACCCGGCCAAACATGGGAGGCAGGCGCAGATGCGGAACCGCGATTTGCAAGAGACACAGGACAACAGTTTCACACCTACACGATTTCGGAAATTACAGAACGATCAGCACTATTCATGTCCTGCACACGGCGGCGGTTTTAGGGATTAGGGCGGCAGTTTAGGGTTTCAAGGTCTCCTTTTAACTATGAGCATATTTACATATCCCACATTGTTTGGTGGACCTCCTACCCCCCGTATGTATATAATGAGTTGTCTTTCCAATTCATACCACAAATCATACATGAAATCAATGGCTTTTAAAGCAAAATGAAATAGATGTGGTGGCATGCCATATCAACATGGGCTTATTTCAAATGAATGATTTTAAATTTTTTTTCAAGACAAGGACAAAGTCCAAAAAAAATTCAAAGTTTTACCAAAACTATATTCTGTGGCACAATTAGAGCAACATTTTTAAAGTTCTTATAGAACTTGTAAAAAAAATTGATAACACTAAAACAAATAAAGTGTCTATTCATCGTCCTATGGGTCTTGTACAAAATGGACACTTTATTTGTTTTAGTGCTATCAATTTTTTTTACAAGTTCTATAAGAACTTTAAAAATGTTGCTCTAATTGTGCCACAGAATATAGTTTTGGTAAAACTTTGAATTTTTTTTGGACTTTGTCCTTGTCTTGAAAACATTTTAAAAATCATTCATTTGAAATAAGCCCATGTTGATATGGCATGCCACCACATCTATTTCATTTTGCTTTAAAAGCCATTGATTTCATGTATGATTTGTGGTATGAATTGGAAAGACAACTCATTATATACATACAGGGGGTAGGAGGTCCACCAAACAATGTGGGATATGTAAATATGCTCATAGTTAAAAGAAGACCTTGAAACCCTAAACTGCCGCCCTAATCCCTAAAACCGCCGCCGTGTGCAGGACATGAATAGTGCTGATCGTTCTGCAATTTCCAAAATCGTTTAGGTGCGAAACTGTTGTCCTGTGTGTCCTGCAAATCGCAATTCTACATCTGCGCCTGCCTCCCATGTTTGGCCAGGTCCCATTGCCCAAACCCAGGACCTTGACAAGCCAGGGCGGGCGGGCCCACAAAGGATGGAATGATTTAATGTCCTACATTCCAACTTACCAAGTTGTATTTATTTAGTTTCCTGTCAATTAGACTTAATCATCCTTGGACTTAAGTTACATGCAACTGGTCAACAATCTCAAACTTATATGTACAAAAAATAGACTCAAATCAACTGAGTAATCGACACAACTTCTTTTTCCCACTTATCAAAACTCATTTGTGACTTCATAAATTAATTAAATTAGTTGTTGTTTCTTTTACACAAGACTTCAATTAACTCACATCCAGTCTCATACTAACACAATCAAGTGATCATACTTCAATTAGACATTTGTGATTCACATACATAGCATCAAATTAACATCAACATGGCTATCCAACATATCTGTAAATTAGCTGTGTCAATTTACACCTCCATTTCTCACGACTTTCTACAGTTAGAGTTTTCACATGGTAGGGCAATCAGATTCCCGCTCACACATCTTGAGAACCCATCTCACCCAATTATCACTTTGCTACTGTTTATAATTTGTTAATTTGAATACGTGAGTCAACTTCTCGCAATTCTTATTAGTACCACTGCTTAATTTGATTAATACAAATTCCACATATTAAATTGTCTCATACACACAAGCACATACAAATTAACTGAGTTCTATTCCTAATCTTTTTCATACTCAATCTCGTCAACTAGTCTTATCAATTCCACACTGAATAACTTAATTCAATTAGCCAAACACAATATCACAAAGGAAGCATAACGTATTCACTTTATCAATTGGTATTGTTTGTTACTTATGGAAATTTACATACAACTCGACCATTGTAACTTAATTGCGGTATAAAATTACTCTGTTAGATAAATAATTCAATTCTCACTCTATCAAATTACTAATACTTCACACTCATACTCATTCGATAGACCAGCAAATTCTCTCACTCATTCATCAATTTTTCATAGCTCGTTGAATCGACTTTAACCCCTAAAAGACCAGCCTGTTGATTTTGGCAACATAGCAATTTTGGGCAGGTACGTGTGAGTGGAGATTTGATTCTTTTTGGCCCAAATTTTAATAAAGAGTGGGGACGAGGAATATCTTTCATGTGATCAAAATTTCATTGAATTTGAGTCTTCTAGTAAAAAGTTATACCCAAAAAGGTTGTTTGTTTCTCAACTGGGGCAGTACAGGCATGGACATTTACACTGCACTCAAAATTTCACTAAAGTGCCCAGAGCTATGAAGGCAGCTTGTAGGGCAGGGTTCCCTAACATGCCATGGCTGGGTCCTTTCTTGGGTCTCGTCTGATATGCTGTAGTGAAACTAAATGCCCTGACTATCACAAACTAGGAATGCAGTTTTGGGAGTTGGAGCAGCAAAAGTTCTATGACATGGTGTGAATTTCCAATTTGTCACTTGGGACTCATAATTTTCTTTTTTTTCTAAATTTTGAAATTTGAGTTGTAATTATATACAAAAAGACCTAAAAAGAGTGTAAAACCGAAAGGGACATGTTACAAACCAATATGCCTTTTGGTCCTAAATAGCCTTTTATCCCTAGAATAGCCCTAAAATCCACTTGTGAATAGGTCAGAACCATAGAAGTAGTGGGAGCTAGCAGGTTTGAGGGTTTTTATCCAAATAGCCTAAAACCACTATGCAGGTGACCATACTTGGCTAAATTGGTCTGAGGGAAGTCTAGGGAGATTCTTAGATAGATTTCCCGAGAGAGGTTTCAGTTTTCCCATCCCATCGACGAATAATAGAAACCCCAATTGTTAGCATGCAGGTGTCACTTTCTCAAGACAGCCAGCGGAGGAATCTATGGCCACCGGATTGTGATCCTAGATTGGAACCATACCGGGAAGTCAAAGGCGAATCCATTTGCCAAGATTCCCCCATATGTGGAAGATTCCTTGATTGCCGGTAAATTAATGGAAGTGTCTTTTTACCTTCCGTATCAAGACTTGCAAGATCAAGATGTGAACTTGCACATCTTTTGGGAAACTCCATGAGAGGTTCCCCAAGAAGTTTCGGAATTTTCTGGATTGAAGAAATACCCCTTCCGGACGGTCAACCGCCTAAAACCATAATGGGAAATTCGCGATAATTACCCAAATGGCAGTAAAATCTCACTAAAAATTATGTTAGATTTTTTTATGCTAATAACGCGCCCCAACAAGTTTCATAGTGTTTCGATAGCGGAAGGCGCCCGAATCACCGACATCCCTTCAAATTATCCACTTGGCGGGATTTATATGGAGTTGACTGGCGTCCCAAGAGCACACGAAGTTGGAACAAAGTCAACAAAGGGTCTTTTCTTACTCTCTAAGACCTCCCAGGCCACCCTAGCTAGTCACCTTGGTCAGAAAAAGTAACCTCTAAGAATTAGATTTTTACTCTTTTTACCGACTCCAATTGGCGATAGTTTATGGTGGGATTTTGGTGTGAGAATAGGGGGCAAGGGGACTAATGGACTAAAAATGGCCTTCTAAAGCCAATGGCGCAATCGGTTTTTGATTTAGAGTTGATCTCCAGTAGTTAGAGTTTTGAACCAGCGTAAACCCCAAACTAGGTAAAAATCCTAAAAGATAAGGATGAAAATCCAGAAAAATAAGATTACATAGGTTAAAAGAGGGGAGGTGAGGGCCTTGGAAGACTATAACAGGGCCCTCATTTCTCTCTCAAGCCACCCTCCATGCTTGTTTTGGGTCCGTTGGGTTCATGTAATGTTGGATATTTTGGCATTTTAGCCAAAAATCCTAGCGGTGTTTTTAGGGCCTTTGTTGCCCCGTTGTTGTTGTTATTTCAAGCTTTTAAGCTACTCTCTTTATTGTCCATTGAAGAGAGAGACACTTATGCAATTCTTGAGGTCATCATTGGTACTTGTTACATTGGTTTATTTTGTGTATTAACCCTAGAGATCCCCCCCTTCGTACCTTGGCGATGCCACTTAGGGGGACCTCTAGTGTCTTAGCATGAGTCATATAGTGCTAATGTGGTGATTTATGTCCTTGTTTACTTTGTTCCTCTAGTTTTTGTCACCAAATGGTAAAGCTTTTGCGCTCTTAGCTGTAAGGTTTTCTAGTTTTGTCACCAAATGGCAAAGCTTTGGACCTCCTGCCAGTAGTCAATTATCCCCACCTCCTCAAACGGCGAAGCTCTGAACCTCCTTGGGTTTAAAAATCTAAAGTTTAGCTTCCAAAAGGAGTGGGAAACTTACCAAAGTTTGGTGTCCAAAATTAGGTATATAGCCATAGATTAGGCTACAGGATCATGGATAGGTGTACGTTGGCTTAGGCAGTACTACAACTAGCATCTTTACCAATATTATGAGGCTTCTCTCAATAGGAGACAATCCCCCATTGTTCTCTTTAAAAAGGAGAACATATTTTCATTTTGCTCTCTAGAAAATTCCTCCCGAAGAAGTTAAACCCAAGACCAGCCCACAAGGCCAACAACTCCAACAAAATTACGCCAGGCCAGCCTGCAAGCCAGCTCGACAGGCCAGCCCACAGGACCAACCCCGGCCAAGCTCGCAGGCCCAACTCGCAGGCAGTCCGAAGGCCAGCTCGCGGCCAAAAACTCGATTTTTTTTTCCTTTTCTTCTTGAGTCTAAACTAAACTAAAAAAAAAGGAAGGAAAAAATAGGGGTTTGGGGGTGTCATTAAAATTAGGGGGTAAATATTAGAATTAGGGGAATAGAGATCAAACTAGGGGGAAGGGAAGTCAAGGTTCGAAGGAAGGAAGTAGAATTAGGAGAGGGAGAAAAATACAATAGAGTTTAGAAAGAGATTAATAGGAAAACGGAGCCCAATTAGAAGGGGAGAATAGGTAAACATAATATAAATTGAACACCAAGATGCCATCTGCACGCTCATCATTCCACCACCATTCAATCACAACTCCTCACAAACACTCACACACTCCAAGAGCCAAAGCAAGACATGTGGAAGAACACTAAGAAGGAGGTTCTAATAGGGAAGAAGATGAATAGGGAATAGATTAGCAACAATCCCACCAACCATTGTGGGCCACCGATTGCTCCAAGCATAAGAGGAAAAAAGAGGATGCGTCATTCGCACTATTAGAAGTAGTTGGTGGGCATTTAAGAGCATGTAGGGGAATATTGTAGAAGGATAAAGATAGAGGGAGAAGGAAAAGAGAATAGCAAGACAAGCGGAGTTGGATTCTATTTAAAATAAAGAGACCGCTTCCACAAACAAAAGCAAGTCACCAAGATGGCAACCGAAGGAAACCTAAGCGATTTAATTCACGATCTCCAAGACAAGGTGGATCACTAAACTCTCTCCTTGTATTCCAATTTGCAAAACTGACCATTATTAGAGAGGCCGAGAGCTAGGCCATAGGGACTAAGAGTCAGGCCAAAATAGAATAGAGAATCCTAGAGTAGGAGTCTAGAGGTTTCCAAAAACTTAAAATACACCCAAATCCGAGCTAAAACGAAGGAGTTATGAGTAAATGAAGTTAGAGAGTCATGTTGGATGAAACTTAGCAAAATTCATCCAAAGGGAATAAGGAATAGAATTTGAAAAGAAGGAGTCTTTAAGAAACCAAATTTGAAATTAAGAATTGGTTTTGAAATTAAGACTAGCCGTAATCAGTGGATGAAGTTTGAAGGACCGAGTAGCCGTCAAACTTCATCCATGGATAACTTTTGCTAGGAGACACTAAATCTAATATAACTAATCCCTGTAAGAAGTTAAAATCAAGGTTTACAAGGAATAAGTCCTAAATTTTCTAAAATTAGTAACTTCCTAAGCGTAATTAAGCCCCTTAGATCAAACGAGAAGGTGGATTAGGAGCTCTTAGGATTAAGTTTAGGTTAATTGTAGATTTAGAACCTCCTAGAACAAGCTTAAGGTAACCCAAAACTACACCCAACTTAAGGAAAGACCTAAGACCAAAACAGTTAGGAAGAGATGAAGTCTGGAACAAGTAATGGATGAATCTTAAGGGTTTCATCCATTTGAGTCAAGACTTGGATGAATCTTAGAGGATTTCATCCATTTGTCACTTGGGACTCGTAGAATTATTTTTTTGGAAATTTGCAATTTAAAGTTGATAAAAGTATAGAAAAACCCATAAAAAGAGTGTAGAACCGAAATAGGGTTGTGTCATACCCATTATAGTATTTGGTCTAGATTTGTGTTTTTTACTTAGAATCCCCCAAACCTTGCCTAAAAATAGTGTAGAAATAACGAAAAGATTAGATTTGGAGGATTCGGGTCACACAGCCCCAAAAGGGCTAAATCCCACCATGAATGTGTCCTAGAGTTAGATTTAGAATTCCCCATTAGATCGACAAATTTCCAAAATCCCGATTGTTAGCATGCAGGAGCCACTCATGCAAGACCGGGCCCGTGGAGGAATCTATAGTCCAAGGATGGCGTTCTAGGGTGAATCCCATACCAGGAGTCCAACGGCAAAATCGGTTCGCCAAGATTCCTCCACCTGCAGAAGATTCCCGCACCGTCGCTAATTCGAGGAGATGGCCAGTTTTGAATCTCCATTGACCAATCGTGCTAGGTACGGAAACGCACCCGCACATCTTTCATGTGACTCCCTGAGAGGTCACGTGAAAAATCCCGGCATCTTCCGACTTGCAGAAGAACCTTTTTCTGGGTGGTCAACCCTCCTAACCTCCAACGGGAATTTCATGGAAATTACCCAGGTTACAATAAAATCTCACTAAAAATTAGACTAGCTTGTTTTATGTTAATAATGCGCTCCGTGAAGTTTCACAACATTCCGATAGCGGCAAGTACCCGAACCGACGAGATTTCTCGGGAATTAACCACGTGGCGGGGTCCCCGCCACGTTGACCGGCATTCCGGGACCATACAATGGCGAAACGAAGTCAACCAAAAGTCCTTCCCGACTCTCTCGCACCTACCGGAGATCCTAGGCTATTCACATTTCTCAAAATAGGAGACCTCCAAGATCTAGGATTTTACCACGATTTGGTTTTTAAACTAAATTTGCCTACAATGGGTTTTTGGCCTCGGTACAGGGGATAAAAAAGTCTAGGACTAAACACGGCGATCTGGATCCAACGGCGCAATCCGTTCGGCGATTGGAGCTAATCTCCAAAAGTTAGGATGTTGGTCCAGCATAGATGGTAGAAGTAGAAATTTAGGATGTAGGATGAAAATCTTTGAGGATGAGGATGAAAATCCCCGTTGATAAGGTCACCTTAGAACTCTAGAGGGAGGGGTGAGCCCTTGGAAACCTATATAAGGGTCCCATTTCTCTCTCTAGAACACCCCCAATTCTTGTATTGGGTCCGTGGGTCCAAGTTATTTTGGATATTTTGGCATTTGAAGCCAAAAACCTCTACGGTGTTTTCGGAGCACTTTTGGCTCCATTGTTGCTTATTTTCAAGCTTTGAAGGTCCTTGGGGGTCCTTCTACCTTGCTTTGTGTACTCTTTTGTGAAGTTTTTGGTACTTTGTTGTGAGTGGAGAGCCTCTCTCTCCCTCTTGTACGTGTTGTGATCTAACTTGTGAAGTTTAAGAGTCCTTTTTTTTGTATCTTGCACTAATCCTAAAGTCACCCCCCACCGTACCTTGGCGATGCCGCTTTGGGGGGCTTTTAGCGTGTGAGCTTTGTGTTTTCGTGGTCTAACTTGTGTGTTTCTCTTTGTGTTCTTTTTCTTACACCCTCTTCTAATATTCTCCTTGTTGAGTGGACCCCCCTCCGGGACGGCGAAGCTTTGAACTTACGTGTGGTTGTTTTTCTTTAAAAGTTTAGCTTTTCCCTCTTCTAAAGTCTCTCTCATTGTGTGGACCCCCCTCTGGGACGGCGAAGCTTTGAACTCACGTGTGGTTGTTTTTTCCTTAAAAGTTTAGCTTTTCCCTCTTCTAAAGTCTCTCTCAGTGTGTGGACCCCCCTTGGGAACAGCAAAGCTTTGAACTAGTAACAAAGTAGAAGTCCTAAAGCGTATGTTAAAAGTGTAGACGGCGGAGCTTTGAACCCCCGGGGAGTCTAGAAGTCCTAAAGCTGGTGTTAAAACCAATTTCACGGCGAAGCTTTGCACCTCCCCCGTGTTTAGATCCAAAGTCTAGTTTCCAAGACCTTTGTGGAAACCTCCAGAGTTTAGCTTCCAAGATATGTAGGTTCTTTTGCACTTAGTAAAGTTTAGTCATTTCCCAAAGTTTAAGAGAGTTTAGTGGTTCCCCAAGTTTTATTTAGTTAGTTGTATCCTAAAAATCTTAGTAGATTTAGCACCCCCCAAAAGTTCTATCCCCCCCTAGGTTAGCAAGAATCTAGTCTTTTTATTTGGCTTTAGCCAAATTTCCAGTCTCTTTAGCCTTAGTCAAGAATCTAGTCTTTTATTTCAGCCTTAGCCAAAATTCTAGTCTTTTAGCCTTAGTCAGAAATCGAGTTCCAGAACCAGCATACGGCCAGCCAACATCAGAACCAATATACGAGCCAGCCAACATCAGACCAGCAACCGAGCCAGTCAACAAACAGACCCAGCAGCCATAACTGGGGAAAAAAAAAAAAATTAATTAAAATTTTTAGGCCAACCCCCCAGCCAACCAGCTGGAAAGGCCAGCAGCTCTCCCGATACAGCAGCTCCCTGGTACAGCGGCTCTCCCGGTACAGCGGCTCTCCGGTACAGCAGCTCTCCGATACAGCAGCTCTCTCGGTACAAGCAGCTCTCTCAGTCCAGCAGGGGAAGCTGGGGCCATTCGGGCTTCTCCCCAAATTTTGGATTCTCTCGTTTTTTTTAATTATTTTTGGTTCTCCCCAAACTCGAACACAAACAAAGGCAAAAAACCAAACCAAAAGCATGTTGGACTAATTTTGTGCTAAGAGGGGTTGAAGTAGGACTAGGCCTAAAAATACAAAAGAGAGAAGGGAGAAATAGAGGTTGCCATTCCACACGCCACCTGCACAAAAACATTCGGTTCAACCTGCATCACCACTCACACCTACACACAATGGAAGGAAATTAGGGAGAAGGATGTGTTATAGGAATGGAAGAGAGAGAGACAATGAATAGTGCCTAGCTAGGAGATTAGGTAGGAAATCTAGAAGAACTCCTTGCAACCGTTGGGAGGAGGATTAGGATGACACAAAGCAAGGTTGCGTAAGAGGGTAGGAAGAACATTTAAACCCTTCTTGTAGTTTGAAACCATAGTGTAAGACTCATAAAAGCTTAGGTGGAATAGTGCTAGTGTAGAAGGAGGAGAGAAAGAAAAGGAGAAGGAAATGGAGGGAAAGGGTTAGAACATCATATGTGTAACGTTTTCTTTTCTACAAATCAAAAGTTTAGATTCAAAAGTTGATAGATTAGGAATAAAGGTTTCCGAAAACATCTTATAATTAAGATTTGACCGTAAACTGACCGCGTTAGGCTAAGTTAAGCGGTAGGGGGTAGAACGGAGGAATTTTAATTAAAAGTGAAGCACAAGAAACAATGGACGGAAATTAGGATTAGATTAGAGGGAGGATTTAGGATTAAAATTAAAGATCAAATAGCGAGTTAAAAACCTAGGATTAAATTAAGATTTTAATTAGGGAAGTTAAAATTCAAAAGTTAAAAGTTGGAATTAAATTTAGGAGGATAACATTAGAGTTAATCTAGGATTAAAACGATAGGATTAAATTTGGAAGTAGAAGTCAAAAGTCAAAAGTCAAAAGTTTAGATTAAATTTAAAGGTTAAATTTTAGTCAATTGGGGAGTAAAAAGTTAGAGTGAAAAGCTAAAAGTAGAAGTTAAAAGTTAGAGGTAGAAGTAAAATTTTAGAGTTAGTTGGAAGTAGAAAAATCTAGAGTCAAAGTGAAAACGTAGAGTCAAACCCAGAGGTTAAAATGGGGGATTAATTTTAGAAGTAAAAACCTAGAGTTAAAATTCAAGGGTAAATCTTAGAGTTAAAAGTCAAAACCTAGAGTAAAAATTCAAGGGTCAATCTTAGAGTTAATTTAGGAGTAAAAACTTAGAGTTAAAAGTTAAAACATAGAGTTAAAATTCAAGGGTAAATCTTAGAGTTAATTTAGGAATAGAAACTTAGAATCAAAAGTCAAAACATTGAGCACAAGTCGGTAGTTAATATTTAAGAATCAAGTTAAGGAAGTAAAATCTAGAGTTACATTCCGAAGTTGGAACTTTAGGGATAGCTTTTAAAAGTAGAACTTCTCGGTGGAGACTTAGAAACCCAAGATAGCCTTGAAGGTTCATGGAAGGAACATAGGGGTTCCCCTTTTTACGTAGTTAGGGACGTTAGAAATGACGCCAACTACCCAGTTGACCCTCGACATAGGATAGATAGTTAGGGAGTTAGAAGTATACCATTACCCTTGAGCTTGCAGTTACCTTGGGAGTTATTACATGCATTACTAATTATTCGCTGCCATCCACGATACTTAGGAAACGTTAGCAGAAAAGATCCATTGCTTGGAAGGCACAGTGGACCGCGCTCACATCACCACCATATATTAAAAAATGTGGATAAAGGCATAGAACCTGGTCGGTGTTTGCTCTATTACCAAGGGTGGGTAATCTAGCGCCCACAGTTTTGGTGCGTCTGCCGGGAGCTGAAGACATTAGATTACAATTGCATGTTTGACTAACAAGTGGTGCATGTGAAGGGCTCTGAAGGGGACTCGGACTCGGGATCATCTGAGCCGTTTTCCAATACTAGGGGCCACTCCGACCTTGAGGTTTGGGCATCTACTTTCCACGGCATCCCCCTCAAGAATTACTCTGACTTTGAACTTGGCCAGGGAGAAGAAGGTGTTGTCCAGATAATCTCGTTAGCAGATTTGGCAACCGGCCCAAGGGCGCTAAAGATATCCTTCGAGTATTGGGCGCATCTTGTTCGCCTCTACCTACACGACCCAAATCGGCATACTCCTGAGATTGCCCACGCAATCGCAGCAGGGTCATTTGGGGTACCGTCACACAGTTTCCACAAGCACATCTGCTTCTATTGGCACCTAGTGGTCCACTTTTGGTTTTTCGAAAATCACTATGTGAGAGAGTGTTTTGGCTCGCGACTTCCATCACATCAGCGGGACGCGCCCCTGCAAGAGCTGCCGCACATTGACATACGCTATAAGGCCCCGAAGCCCCTCTTTGACGGCCAGTTGTATCGGTTCGACGCATCAGACATCGAAAACCTTCAGGTACCAGAGAATCCCTACACTTGTCGCCAACACTTCCGATCGTAGCACGACCGCGGTGGCCATCTCACCAAAGAAGGGTGCAAGGGCATCTCGACGCGCTACGTGCCCTTCCACGCCGCCACCGTGCACCAGCTGAGCTACATCACCAAATATCACTCAGCTTGTGAGCCGTGCCAAGACGCCGAAGACATTCAAGTGGCGCTTAATACAGCACCGGGGCTCGAACTTCTGCATCAACCCCGATTTCATCCTCTCTTCTATCGGTACCCGTGCCGAGGGAAGAGAACACGCTTCGTTCGTATCAAGAACGCTACGTTCTTTACAAACGAAGACTCTTGGACTCGCCACCAAGCGTCCATCGACCGCATCGAGAGGGAACAGGCCCCCTACTTTTTCGAGTACCGGCCGACCGCTACAGAGATTGCAGCTAGCTTGGCCCTCTATGGGACAGATCTAGTACCCATCTAAGATTTCTAGCTTGATTACATATAGTGTGGATTTGATTTGGTATTTGTGTTGTATTGACTTACTATATATATATGCGTGGATTTGATTGGTATATACCTCGACTCGCCTAGAGTTAGATGCCACCAAAGTCTTCAAAATCCCTGAGACCCAAAAGGATAGCACGACCGAGAGGCGGAGGCGGGAGTTCGTCCCGACTAACGCCACCAACATCCCCTACGGCATCAATCCGGGAAGACCTTAATTCGCCCGAACCCCTAATAAGGGTAGGCTCACCGGGGAATATCGAAGAGGAAATCCACCTCCCCGAACCTGTCGAAAGAGTAAGTGCGTCGGACTCATCCGGGGAGATGGACGGCCACGAGCCTCTTAGACCTCCTGCTCCGCTCAACGCCGGCGATGTTCCGCCAGCAGCACCCTTCGTACTAGACATCGATCCGATGATGCTACCAAGAAGATTGCCCATCGTGGTACCGGAAGGACTGCGGGAAGTGCCTATCCCTCACAATCTACCCAGGTTTTCGGGGGATAGGGACGATGATCCCACAGCCCACGTGGAAAAGTTCAAGGAAGCTCTCATATCCAGTCTGGTCACTAACCCTGGCTACTATTTGATTTGGTTCCCCAGCACGTTGGTAGGAGCAGCTTACTCATGGTATCGATCTCATGGCGAAGGTGTATTCACCACATACCAGCAATTTCAGACGGCCTTCCTCCGGAAGTTCCGACCGGCAACGGGGCAACAGCATGCTCTGGCCGCCCTAGACCGGATCCGTAAGGACTTCACGGAGGATGTGACTTCCTACATCACGAGATTTCAAATGGTATGTACTCGTTTCGTGGGTAATCTACTCAACAACGACACAATTTGATACTACTTCATCAAGGGGATTAACAACCCTCCACTCATCCGAGACATTCTGGCACGTAGGCCAGAAACTCTCGAGGACGCTGTCCGCGCAGCGTATGATGTCGAATTCATCGAAAAGGAGAACGATCGGATGGTACGGCAAGGGTTGGATCCCATCCCAGCTTTCATCCCGGTCCATAACCAAGGGATAAGTATGGGTCCGTACCACTCGACCACCCTCAAGGTAAATCCACTATCTACCCACGAACCCATGCTAATGCTAACCGCGCCTGTCAATGAGTTACGAACAGAGATGCGGCAAGCTTCGGGGGAGATGACGCGAGCAGTGCGCGAGCTGGCCGATCAAATGGCGTTTCTAGTTCGAGGACAAGCCCCGCCAGCTCGCCCCAAATACCATGAGTCGGGTCAACACGCAACCACCATGTGGTGCAACCATTGTGGCCAGAAAAATCACACGCCTCCCTTCTGTCCGCTGTTGAAGGACGATCCTCCACCACCACGACCGCGAGAGCCACAGCCGTATCGACATCCCAATGCCGCACGTCAGGGACGATCCAACCCCGCTGACGGATGTCCCGCTTGCAAGAGGCGACATGCTCCAGGCGACTGCTGGGCTCAAAACAACATCAGGTGTGAACGTTGTGATGGTCCCCACTCCACGATCCGGTGTACAACGGCGGATAGAGTCATTCCATTGGAATTTCCTAAAGCAGACTACGCCAAGCAGGCGCAAGACAACCAGAGAGGCGTCCGCTTTGCCGACCCCGTTGTGTCGACCGGGCCACCAAATATGTACTATGACCATGCCAACAACAGACAGACACAAAAATCCCCAGCGGCAGTCCAAACTGCCCAAGGTACCATTCCATTGAACTCAGCCTTGCCCCCTCAAGTGACACAGGATGCGAGATTCATAGCGGCCACCATGGCAGAGTCTTCTAGGGCTCATGAGTGTCACCGGAGTATGTACGTCGCAGTTGAACCCGAGGGAGTCGAACCGGCGAAGAATACCTCACGTCAGGAAGTGTTGCCCGCTCTCGTAGTTACGAGAGGAGGAGCACAAACGATCTCTCCTCCACTACCCAAGCCTGGAATTCTAGAGTCCCTTGACTCTAGTTCCCATAGTGACATTCCCCTGGAATCCTCTCAAGACTCCCCTCAGTTCTCTGACCTCCAAAGTACACTAAGGGACACGGCGAAGGAGGTACGCTCCCACGAGAATCTCCCCACTCGCACTGAGATGGACAAGAACGAATACCAATTTGTCCAGCAGGGAGATGCCTTCCCTTCCAGGGTTCTTCTCCATCGGCCTAAAGCCTGAAGAACTAACAACCCCTCTGGCCCCTATGACTTGTGGGGGGACTTGGCACACACCAAAACAAACAATTCCTTTGGACAGCTGGTCAAGGCCTCTCCCGCCTTACGCAAGCAGCTAAAGGAGGGGGCCACCATTCTCCGCGCTCCTAAGCTCGCCTCTGTTAACCGAGTTGCGTCCCAAGTCACCCCCGAAGAGCTGGAGTCTGACCTTGAAGAGTCTACCCCACTAATCAAAACGTCCCGCAAGAACCTTCAACCCACCTTGGAGAGCTTCGAAGCGGTGGAGATTGAGGTTGAAATAGTTGACAAAATCATCCCCCGGACCCTAGTGGATGACGGCAGTGGCGTCAACATCATGCCAGCCTATACTATGCGCAAGTTAGGTCTAGAGATTACGCACCCTTCTTGCGTGACCCTCAAATGCGCTGATCAGCGATCGGTCAAGACCATTGGCCGAATCAAAGACCTCCGGATTCAGACCGGGGGAGTCGATTACATTGTCACCTTTGAAGTCTTGCCCCTCAACGAGGAGGCCACCAGTCCCTACCCATTACTCTTGGGTCGAGGGTTCCTTCGCCAATGTGGCGGGGTAGTAGACTGGGGGAAGGCCCAACCCACCTTCACCTACGGGCGAAACGAGGCAAGGACGAAGATACCAATCGTCTCCAACGACCCAGCTCTACGAGGGCCCCAAGAATTCGTATACACCACCATCCAAACTATGCAGGCCTCGACAACCACTAACCTAGATAAGATGAAATGCTTAGGCTTAGGTCTGTATGGGTTGGAAGACAATACGCCATTCGAGGAATGGCTTCAAGAGCACCTCGACTCCAACGAAGATGCGTTGGTCATCATCTGCACCTCCGCAATTCAAAACGATCCAAGCACCGCACAAAGTACAGCTATCGAAGTCTCCACTGATAGCTTGGATCCAGAGAACAAAGCCGAATTAGTTCCTACACCAGGATCCGGCCAGAGAATGGTACCCAACCACGAGGTGAGGGCAAATGCCAACCACCACCTTGAAGACGACCACCGAGTCTGACACGTCCCGCACCGAATAGTTGCTCCACGGCCACCACGTTGGCTGCAACTCGGTCCTGAGGGGACACGGACAGCCTTCACAGTCATGACTTCAGGTATCACTTTTCTCCACCGACGCGGCCCGCTCCGAATCACATGTTCCCATTGCTCTGCACCTCCTAGAAACCATTACTGCGACACGGGAGGAACATTGGTCGCACCCAGCAACGCCCCCCACGTCAGAGGCGAAGATCTACCTCCAACTTCAAATACGGTACTACCTGCACTAAGGTCCATTCCAAACACGTCCGAGCCGATGCGCTGCCACCTCCAAGAGGTCAAAGATGGTGACCCGCAACCAGGGGACTATCTCAGTGACGAGGACAACAACCCTTTTGCGATCCGCGATTTTCCATTCAACTGTCATCCTCCAGAGGGGTGGATTCCGGGAGTACATGGCAAATGGGGAGAAGTCCTAGAGCTGACCGACGAGGAAGAGATTGCCGAGACCTTCTCGGCCATGCACGAGGTAGCAACAGCCCCTGTTGGAGTCATCCCGTATGGAATACACAATGCTCCGCACGCTTGGCAGCAGCAAGTAAAGGCTCTAGAAGCGCCACGGGGGTAGGAGGAGGACGAGCTGTAGCCACTGGTAAGTCCTGCAGCACCTACCACGCCTGATAACAAAGAACAACCACCCACTGGCCAGGTACGAGGTATCTCTGCCACAACTCTCTTCCAAACCATAGCTTGTTGGTTTCTAGGCGCCTAAACCATGATTGGTTACGATTATTAATAATATAAGGTTAGCCTTATATTATAGATGATTGTGTAAAAGGCCTATTTAGCCCTCCAGACAAAAAAATTTAATAGCTAACCTCTTGTTATTCACGACGGATAGTAAGAAAGCTAGAAAAAACCCCAAAAAATACCAAAAAAATGAAAGCTTGAAAAATCTTTGAAAATCCTAAAAAATTGAAGGTTCTAAAAGTTCACTATTGCATGATCTCCCAAATCCCTATGGGATTTTAGAATTAGGAAAAACACAGAGAGGTGGTTGTTATTTTGGAACCAAGTCAAGATTTTAACAGTCTCCACTTTCTGGCACAGAGTGGTGGTTGTTATTTCGGGACTAATTCATCTACCCCTTGGGAAGAATCAAGAATATTAAGATTCTTGAGGATGGTTCACATCTAACGTAAAAGTAAAAGCCGCGGGGCCAAAAGCCGCAAGGCCAACCAACTTTGTTGACCGTTCTAGCTTGCCTAACTCTCAGTAGGACAGGAATACGTCGAGTGTGTTGGGAATTGCTCACACTTGAGCCCAACACATGAGTGTGTTGGGAACTGCTCAGACCTGAGCCCAACACATCACCAACCTGTCAGAGTTAGCGTCATGTGGAAGACAGATGACCTTTCACTTAGATTAGGTACTTGTCAGACCGTCATAATAGAAGCCACATAGTCGGATGAAAGGGCAGCTGAAAGTTGACACTCATCCCTTGCTAGACCGTCGAACCTGCTGATATACTAACGAGGCGGCTAGTTTAAAAAGGGGCATTGGCGCTCGTCCCTTGCTAGACCGTCGAACCTGCTGATATGCTAACGAGGCGGCTAGTTTAAGAAGGGGCATTGGCGCTCGTCCCTTGCTAGACCGTCGAACCTGCCGATGTGCTAACGAGGCGGCTAGTTTAAGAAGGGGCACTAGATACTAAACCGTTGTAATAATGCAGAAGGCTTAAAAAACGGCTAGTTTAGGACTGACACCTTACATCATGTCCCCCACGTTAGGGTATAAGAATGGGGGGGACAGTCCTCGTACTTTTAAGCTACTGGCAGCGTTATGTGCAGGTACCGCTCCAGTAACACATGGACCATGGATGGTTCAACCCGCCAACAGTCTTACCAGTCGCGCTTCAGATCAAAATTCTCTGTGTTGAGAAACGCAACTTCTCCCACTTCCTCATCTCTCGCTTTGGTTTTAATTTCTTCCTCCGTGTGCTTCAGCATCCTTGGCTTGTGCGGATTCCCGTTGTTAACTATGGAGAGATCTGGGAAAGCATCATTTACGTCCTAGTCTAGCGTTCTCTCGAACAGCGGAGTGATTTCACAGTCTTCGGGCGCCTGCGCCCTTCTATCACCCCCCTGCCTGTCTTCGTTATCTTCTCCTTGCTTGATCTCTACCTGTTTTCCTTGTTTACCATTGTTCCTCGCTGTTCAGTCTCTTCAAGACTTCTTCTTTTTCAAAATCTGCCCTAGCAGATAGATACATCAAACCCTCACATTACAGGTCCAAACCAACTCCATTTGGGGAGGACAAGGGGGATAGGGTAGTGTAGATGTCATGTCGGTCAGAGACAACGGGTCCCCGGGGACCTCACCCGCGGCTCCGCCATCCTCGCCCTCTTCTTCATCTTCACCTACCACCCCCACGGGCGCCAGGTCGTCGTCACTGACCTCAACCTCGGTGGACGAGGTGGCGACAGGCGTCCTCATCTTACCAACCACGTTATCTACATCAACAGACGAACCATCCACACCGACTGAGGAGCTTCCGCTCCAACTTCCAGACGAACTCGCACTCGATCCAACGGCTAACCCTGCTGGAGACGGACTTGCAATTCCGGGCAGGTTGCCTAACTCGCGACGGCGACTACGTGACGAGAAGGAGCAACCGGGTCGCAAGATTCCACTGGCAAGAAACCCTCTAGCCAGGGACATTAGGCAACCTAGGCCGAACGGGATCCGCTCACTTATGATTCTCGTAGAGGATCACGACATCTTGTTGGGCCACCACCTTATGGTGACGGGCCAATTTTCAAGTGAGCGCCCCGCCATCAGCATCACAAGAAACTCCGTGGCTGACGGCCACTTGCTGGCAGTCCGCGGACCAGAACTCCAGCCTATCAGTCAAGGCCAGTATCCTCGCTACATCTTTGAGGTCCTAGACTAATTGCGCGTGCTCTTTGGAATATGAGCTGGTCCAGCCTCTTTGTACATAGCGTTAATTCTGGGCAAGATATAAACCCTACCGCCCCTGTATATATTTAGCTCAAAAAAAAAAAAAAAAAAAATCCTTGCCATTGTGCAACAGGGGAGGGACCAGTCCGGCACCGGCACCGGCTCATATACCACCAAAGCAGACCGACGGACGTCTTCCGCCGCGGCACCCAGCAGCCTGTAGACCGCAGCCTCATCGCGGTAAAGATACCTCAATTTTCCCTTGGCGACGCAGGTTCGAACCTCGAGCCAGGCACCGGGGCGCCCCCTATCTGAGCTAGTGACAAGATGGTAAGAAATGCTGCGGCCTCCACGATGGAAGACACTTTTACAAGTGAAGCTCCCGAGCATTGAGGTCTCAGACCACTTGTCTTTTCCATTTATGCTTTTCCTTTCTGTTTTCTTTTTTCTTTTATTTCATCTCATTAGTCCAAACTCACTCCGTTGAGGGCGGAAGGCGGGTTTGAAATATTTTTTATCTATAGTGTCCCGATTTGCTGCATCAAACGAGGACAGGGGTTTCTCTCTCTACTTCTATCTCCCCCTTAGATCCAAACTCACTCCGTTGAGGGCGGATGGCGGGTTTTTCTTACATTTTTTATCTATAGATCCAAGTCGACTCCGTTCGAGGCGGATGGGGAAACAACAAGAAAATTAAAAACTAGAATAATTAGACAATGAACAAAAATATGGGTGATAAGTCAACGGAGGTCAAACTTCCTTTGACAACCCCTAGCCCTTCCACTTGGAACGTGGACTACTTCCTCAGCTCTCTTCACCCCTGTCAGTTAATCCATCAACAGTCTCTGAAATAGGAATAACAACCTTTTAGATAGAGTCACATCTTGGTTTCTAGTCTGTCATTAGGCTTGATCTCGAAATTGACCGTGTACCCAAATAGTGGTAGCAAGAGATGCTGGGTCCTCATGATTTTGCAAATCATACCGCAGATGGCCGCCATATGTGAGCTCCCAATTTCTCACTTGGGACTCGTAGAATTATTTTTTTGGAAATTTGCAATTTAAAGTTGATAAAAGTATAGAAAAACCCATAAAAAGAGTGTAGAACCGAAATAGGGTTGTGTCATACCCATTATAGTATTTGGTCTAGATTTGTGTTTTTTACTTAGAATCCCCCAAACTTTGCCTAAAAATAGTGTAGAAATAACGAAAAGATTAGATTTGGAGGATTCGGGTCACACAGCCCCAAAAGGGCTAAATCCCACCATGAATGTGTCCTAGAGTTAGATTTAGAATTCCCCATTAGATCGACGAATTTCCAAAATCCCGATTGTTAGCATGCAGGAGCCACTCATGCAAGACCGGGCCCGTGGAGGAATCTATAGTCCAAGGATGGTGTTCTAGGGTGAATCCCATACCAGGAGTCCAACGGCAAAATCGGTTCGCCAAGATTCCTCCACCTGCAGAAGATTCCCGCACCGTCGCTAATTCGAGGAGATGGCCAGTTTTGAATCTCCATTGACCAATCGTGCTAGGTACGGAAACGCACCCGCACATCTTTCATGTGACTCCCTGAGAGGTCACGTGAAAAATCCCGGCATCTTCCGACTTGCAGAAGAACCTTTTTCTGGGTGGTCAACCCTCCTAACCTCCAACGGGAATTTCATGGAAATTACCCAGGTTACAATAAAATCTCACTAAAAATTAGACTAGCTTGTTTTATGTTAATAATGCGCTCCGTGAAGTTTCACGACATTCCGATAGCGGCAAGTACCCGAACCGACGAGATTTCTCGGGAATTAACCACGTGGCGGGGTCCCCGCCACGTTGACCGGCATTCCGGGACCATACAATGGCGAAACGAAGTCAACCAAAAGTCCTTCCCGACTCTCTCGCACCTACCGGAGATCCTAGGCTATTCACATTTCTCAAAATAGGAGACCTCCAAGATCTAGGATTTTACCACGATTTGGTTTTTAAACTAAATTTGCCTACAATGGGTTTTTGGCCTCGGTACAGGGGATAAAAAAGTCTAGGACTAAACACGGCGATCTGGATCCAACGGCGCAATCCGTTCGGCGATTGGAGCTAATCTCCAAAAGTTAGGATGTTGGTCCAGCATAGATGGTAGAAGTAGAAATTTAGGATGTAGGATGAAAATCTTTGAGGATGAGGATGAAAGTCCCCGTTGATAAGGTCACCTTAGAACTCTAGAGGGAGGGGTGAGCCCTTGGAAACCTATATAAGGGTCCCATTTCTCTCTCTAGAACACCCCCAATTCTTGTATTGGGTCCGTGGGTCCAAGTTATTTTGGATATTTTGGCATTTGAAGCCAAAAACCTCTACGGTGTTTTCGGAGCACTTTTGGCTCCATTGTTGCTTATTTTCAAGCTTTGAAGGTCCTTGGGGGTCCTTCTACCTTGCTTTGTGTACTCTTTTGTGAAGTTTTTGGTACTTTGTTGTGAGTGGAGAGCCTCTCTCTCCCTCTTTTACGTGTTGAGATCTAATTTGTGAAGTTTAAGAGTCCTTTTTTTTGTATCTTGCACTAATCCTAAAGTCACCCCCCACCGTACCTTGGCGATGCCGCTGTCGTGTAGAAAGAGTTTGCTTCGGGAAATCGCAGGGATTCTGGCTGCAACTAGAAACGACTTAAGGACAAGAAAGATGTGGGCAAGTGAGCTCGTCACTCGCAAAAGCATCCAACTATCAAAATGAAGTAAGAATGATGAAGGCAAGTGATCTTGTCACCCGCAAATTCACCAAACTAACTGGAGATGGCTTATGAGCCAAAGAAATCGCTTAGGATCTTTTATACTATCTTCAGTCTTCAATCTTCGATCTTCTGTCTTCAGTCTTCGATCTTCAATCTTCTATCTTCAGTCTTCAATCTTCACCTCGTTGGCTTATCCTGTGGTGGCTCTATAAGGGCCAGGGTTAGGGTAGGTGATAAAAAACAAGGCCTCGGACGGGTAAAACGGGACGATCAAACCACGAGCTGGTCGTCCGAAAGAATGGCTCCTAAACTTCAAACCCACGGTGACCAGCAATCGTGCCTCACCAATGGGAACGACATAAAAGTGACCATGTGGGTGATCAATCCCACTTCGTCATCAACAAACACAAAACGGGGCTAATCCTGAGTTACCGCATAGCCCGCAACAGGATTACGATGCAAAAATGAAAACAACAAGCCTCCAAAACCGGCTAGGAATAACAATAAAAGAACAACAAGCTTCCAAATCCGGCTAGGAATAACAAAACAACGGACCACAAGCCACAACACACAAAAAAATCTTCAAATCTTCAACTCCAAACTCCAAATCTTCAACTCCAAATCTTCAATTTCAAACTCCAAATCTTCAATTCCAAATCTTCAATTCCAAATCTTCAATTCCAAATCTTCAATTCCAAATCTTCAATTCCAAATCTTCAACTCCAAATCTTCACTCCAAACTCCAAATCTTCACTCCAAACTCCAAATCTTCACTCCAAACTCCAAATCTTCACTCCAAACTCCAAATCTTCACTCCAAACTCCAAATCTTCACTCCAAACTCCAAATCTTCACTCCAAACTCCAAATCTTCACTCCAAACTCCAAATCTTCACTCCAAACTCCAAATCTTCACTCCAAACTTCAAATCTTCACTCCAAACTCCAAATCTTCACTCCAAACTTCAAATCTTCACTCCAAACTCCAAATCTTTACTCCAAATCTTTACTCCAAATCTTTACTCCAAATCTTCACTCCAAACTTCAAAACTTCAAAACTTCATTCCAAACTCCAAAACCGCAACTCCAATTTCAAAGTCGAACTTTGGACTAACGCCACTGTCGCTCTACAACTCCAAATGATATAAATGATAGCTTTCTGAAAAGCTAACACAATTTTCTACAATCCCTCCAAGTTTCAACTCATTTCAACACTTTGTCCAATATCTATGGCCGTTCAAAGTTTCGGCCTTTAAATGTAAGGGCAGCAGACCCTCCTTCACTCCCACACTCACCACTCATTCATAAATGCTTCAAACAAAACAAGTGATAGCTACTTAGAAAGCTAACAAAATCCTCCACAACCTCTCCAAAATTCAATACAAACTAAAGACCTGTCCGTCTACTATGGTCGGTCGAAGTCTCAGCCCCTCTTCATAGAAGGCAGTAGACTCACCTCCACTCAAACAAGCACAAATCTCAACTCACAACTTCAAACAGAGCAAGAGAGGACAATTTGGAAAGCTAACAATATGATAAACAACTTTTCCAATTTTTATTACCAAACTCCAAAAACTCAACACACAATGACCCTCCAAACATTCGAGTCCTTCCTAAACTCACAACGGGGAAGAAGATGAATAGTATCCACCTTTTCCTCCACCTTATCTTCATTCTAACCATACAAACAAGTGGGGTCAGCCCCTAACTCACTCCCAAAACTATCACAACAATAATTGAGCACTTATTTGGCCCCACAACTATTTTTTTATCTTTATCTTTGAAGAAAATTCACTACAAGTTCACCTGAAAGGCAAACTAATTGAATATCTTCCTCATACTACTTCACAAGCACAAATTTATTCGAAGAAATCACTCCAACTATGGAATGAACAACTAAAATCCAACATATATCTAGTAGAGGTAAAAAAACTAGAGTTCCAATCGAAATGTCACTCCATCTGCAAGAATTTGAGGATGCGTTTGACGGTAGCGGCAATATAATCAGCACGATTTGCCTTGGTTAAGGAATTGACTGGCCCTTCCAACCATCGTTGGTGATCACGACTCCCTTCGATAGGCCTCACCATGCAATAGTATTGCTCGTCGTTTAAGCTTTCAAAACATCCTTCAAATGTGACTT
The DNA here is from genome assembly GCA_951799445.1 of Pseudisothecium myosuroides. Taxonomy (NCBI): domain Eukaryota; kingdom Viridiplantae; phylum Streptophyta; class Bryopsida; order Hypnales; family Lembophyllaceae; genus Pseudisothecium; species Pseudisothecium myosuroides. The sequence goes on from OX637291.1 coordinate 28,536,669, forward strand.
CACGGCTGCCGGGCTCAACACATCCAACCTGCAACAAAATCACCAATGCTCGAGCGTCACGTTGAAGGTTACCGTGCCATCGTTTCTCCACGCGAGGTTGTTTCGGTGGTCGAGACGGCCCAGCTTCATCTTCTGGTCGCCCATGTTGCAATGAAAGATCCAGTGGCTGTTGTGGCTGATCCGGCAGTTGCGATAAAGAAAATTCAAATTCACGCTCCGGTTGAGATTCTTCATCTTGAGACTCAGAAAAAACCCTCCAGTTCGACATAGTAATCTAAATAAACATGAAGAAGAAGAATATCAAATGAGATGAAGCTTTCAAGTGAATCCTTCTCTATATAGTCGAAAAGCAAAGGCGTCACCTTGAAGCCATCTCAAATGACGTCATCCCCTATATAATATTATAAATATTTAAATCTATCTAAATCATATGTATATACATATTCTACATAATGTCTGCATTTGCAACACGACACCGCTTTGGGGGGCCTTTAGCGTGTGAGCTTTGTGTTTTCGTGGTCTAACTTGTGTGTTTCTCTTTGTGTTCTTTTTCTTACACCCTCTTCTAATATTCTCCTTGTTGAGTGGAACCCCCTCCGGGACGGCGAAGCTTTGAACTTACGTGTGGTTGTTTTTCTTTAAAAGTCTAGCTTTTCCCTCTTCTAAAGTCTCTCTCATTGTGTGGATCCCCCTCTGGGACGGCGAAGCTTTGAACTCACGTGTAGTTGTTTTTATTTAAAAGTTTAGCTCTTCCCTCTTCTAAAGTCTCTCTCACTGTGTGGACCCCCCTCTGGGACGGCGAAGCTTTGAACTCACGTGTGGTTGTTTTTCCTTAAAAGTTTAGCTTTTCTCTCTTCTAAAGTCTCTCTCAGTGTGTGGACCCCCCTTGGGAACAGCAAAGCTTTGAACTAGTAACAAAGTAGAAGTCCTAAAGCGTATGTTAAAAGTGTAGACGGCGGAGCTTTGAACCCCCGGGGAGTCTAGAAGTCCTAAAGTTGGTGTTAAAACCAATTTCACGGCGAAGCTTTGCACCTCCCCCGTGTTTAGATCCAAAGTCTAGTTTCCAAAACCTTTGTGGAAACCTCCAGAGTTTAGCTTCCAAGATATGTAGGTTCCTTTGCACTTAGTAAAGTTTAGTCATTTCCCAAAGTTTAAGACAGTTTAGTGGTTCCCGAAGTTTTATTTAGTTAGTTGTATCCCAAAAATCTTAGTAGATTTAGCACCCCCCAAAAGTTCTATCCCCCCCTAGGTTAGCAAGAATCTAGTCTTTTTATTTGGCTTTAGCCAAATTTCTAGTCTCTTTAGCCTTAGTCAAGAATCTAGTCTTTTATTTCAGCCTTAGCCAAAATTCTAGTCTTTTAGCCTTAGTCAGAAATCGAGTTCCAGAACCAGCATACGGCCAGCCAACATCAGAACCAACATACGAGCCACCCAACATCAGACCAGCATAACGAGCCATCCAACATCAGACCAGCAACCGAGCCAGCCAACAAACAGACCTAGCAGCCATAACCGGGGGAAAAAAAAAAAAAATTAATTAAAATTTTTGGGCCAACCCCCCAGCCAGCCAGCTGGGAAGGCCAGCCAGCCGGAGGGCCAGCAGCTCTCCCGATACAGCAGCTCTCCGGTACAGCGACTGTCCCGGTACAGCAGCCCTTCCGGTACAGCAGCTCTCCGATATAGCAGCTCTCTCGGTACAAGCAGCTCTCTCAGTCCAGCAGGGGAAGCTGGGGCCATTCGGGCTCTTCCCCAAATTTTGGATTCTCTCGTTTTTTTTTATTATTTTTGGTTCTCCCTAAACCCGAACACAAACAAAGGCAAAAAAACAAACCAAAAGCATGTTGGACTAATTTTGTGCTAAGAGGGGTTGAAGTAGGACTAGGCCTAAAAATACAAAAGAGAGAAGGGAGAAATAGAGGTTGCCATTCCACACGCCACCTGCACAAAAACATTCGGTTCAATCTGCATCACCACTCACACCTACACACAATGGAAGGAAATTAGGGAGAAGGATGTGTTATAGGAATGGAAGAGAGAGAGACAATGAATAGTGCCTAGCTAGGAGATTAGGTAGGAAATCTAGAAGAACTCCTTGCAACCGTTGGGAGGAGGATTAGGATGACACAAAGCAAGGTTGCGTAAGAGGGTAGGAAGAACATTTAAACCCTTCTTGTAGTTTGAAACCATAGTGTAAGACTCATAAAAGCTTAGGTGGAATAGTGCTAGTGTAGAAGGAGGAGAGAAAGAAAAGGAGAAGGAAATGGAGGGAAAGGGTTAGAACATCATATGTGTAACGTTTTCTTTTCTACAAATCAAAAGTTTAGATTCAAAAGTTGATAGATTAGGAATAAAGGTTTCCGAAAACATCTTATAATTAAGATTTGACCGTAAACTGACCGCGTTAGGCTAAGTTAAGCGGTAGGGGGTAGAACGGAGGAATTTTAATTAAAAGTGAAGCACAAGAAACAATGGACGGAAATTAGGATTAGATTAGAGGGAGGATTTAGGATTAAAATTAAAGATCAAATAGCGAGTTAAAAACCTAGGATTAAATTAAGATTTTAATTAGGGAAGTTAAAATTCAAAAGTTAAAAGTTGGAATTAAACTTAGGAGGATAACATTAGAGTTAATCTAGGATTAAAACGATAGGATTAAATTTGGAAGTAGAAGTCAAAAGTCAAAAGTCAAAAGTTTAGATTAAATTTAAAGGTTAAATTTTAGTCAATTGGGGAGTAAAAAGTTAGAGTGAAAAGCTAAAAGTAGAAGTTAAAAGTTAGAGGTAGAAGTAAAATTTTAGAGTTAGTTGGAAGTAGAAAAATCTAGAGTCAAAGTGAAAATGTAGAGTCAAACCCAGAGGTTAAAATGGGGGATTAATTTTAGAAGTAAAAACCTAGAGTTAAAATTCAAGGATAAATCTTAGAGTTAAAAGTCAAAACCTAAAGTAAAAATTCAAGGGTCAATCTTAGAGTTAATTTAGGAGTAAAAACTTAGAGTTAAAAGTTAAAACATAGAGTTAAAATTCAAGGGTAAATCTTAGAGTTAATTTAGGAATAGAAACCTAGAGTCAAAAGTCAAAACATTGAGCACAAGTCGGTAGTTAATATTTAAGAATCAAGTTAAGGAAGTAAAATCTAGAGTTACATTCCGAAGTTGGAACTTTAGGGGTAGCTTTTAAAAGTAGAACTACTCGGTGGAGACTTAGAAACCCAAGATAGCCTTGAAGGTTCATGGAAGAAACATAGGGGTTCCCCTTTTTACGTAGTTAGGGACGTTAGAAATGACGCCAACTACCCAGTTGACCCTCGACATAGGATAGATAGTTAGGGAGTTAGGATTTCACCATCACTCTAAACATCGCAGTTAACTTGTGAGTCACTACATGCATTACTAATTATTCGCTGCCATCCACGATACTTAGGAAACGTTAGCAAAAAAGATCCATTGCTTGGAAGGCACAGTGGACCGCGCTCACATCACCACCATATATTAAAAAATGTGGATAAAGGCATAGAACCTGGTCGATGTTTGCTCTATTACCAAGGGTGGGTATCTAGCGCCCACAGGGAGGGTTTATGTGCTCCAGCTCAAAAGTGCAAATTGTCCACCGCGACGGAGTGAGCGGATCGTGGCGGTAGGGCGACGGGCTGCAGAGGCAGTTGCTGTGGTGCAAGGTGCGAGTGGAACTTTTGCATCCGATCGTGGCTGGTGCTTCAGTGACTACTCGAGCACGGACAACGACGAAGCAAGTCTTCCTGAGCAAGGGGGCGCTGCAGCAATCAACAACGTGGGTGTGGCAACTACCGAGAGCGTGGCTTTTGATGACAATAACGGCCTGATCGCTTCTACTGAAAACTCCACTCAACTTCGGGGTACTTCCTATCCGGATCCCATCCATGGTCCACCACGCTTGTCAACGTCACTAGGGGACGACTTCATCTTCCCTGTAGATACTTACGAATCGATCAATGCATCAAAGTTTGCGTGCGCAAAAAATACAAACAACAGTGTCAATGACATTAACGAGATGGAAGTCGATGATGTCGAAGACGACTTCAATGTTTCCCAGGACCTTGACTTACCTAGTCCTAGTCGAGACTCTAACTGTAGTGAGTTCACGTCCTCCTCCTCCTCCGATGACTCCGATAATGCACTCCAAGACTGCGACTAGCCTCCCAAATTGTTGCACTCATCCTTGTCAATAAAGCGGCACTATCAATTTCTCCATCGCCGAGCTTAGTAGGAGGTCCACTTGCATGAAGAACGACATGAAGGTGGAGGCGTTGGTAGGCAAGAAGACCGTTGCGGTGCACTAGTGGGCGCAGAAGTTCAAGTGGAAGCCAGCTAGAGGGCCGCTGTTAGGGCGGCAGAGGGTGGCAGAACCAAGGGACAAAACGAAGGAATCCCAAGTTTGGCACGTTGCAGCAACGAGGGGAATGAAGAAGGGATCTCAGGTTCAAGCGGGTGGGGCCATTTTGGACAGTTGGAGGATGATTGGCCTCCTCAATTCAGTCCCACTTCACTGGGAGTTGGTCCCCAATTCCAAAAAAGCTCACTGCAACAAGCTGGAGATAGAGCTCAAGTTGAAAACTTTGTATCTATGTTTGAGGCTTATAATAATATGAGTGAAGGCTACAATTTAGAGTATGACCTGCACATAAGTGAAGTCGACATTTTGCATCCACAAAATGAATTTGGTGATGATGGAGCTAATAGTGGTGATGATGGAGATCCCGATAATCCCAATGGGATCAAACACATTTTCCGGGAGTCAACATGGTCAAGATCGCATTTTACGTATTCCCCCAAACCTCGTGAATTTCTTGGTTTGTCATGCCCCAAAAAACATTTTCGGAGAATGCCAACTTTTATGGCATTGTTTTCTTTGTGGTTGAAACCAACCGGTATGCAAGGACTCCAGACAACAAGGAGGAGCAATGTGGCCACGTGGGAGCCTTTGACCGTAGCAGCATTGAAGGCATATTTGGCGGGTCAATGTTCATTGGATTGAAAAGACAACCCAACATGAAGACCTATTAGGCCCAAAAAGGTTCTTTCTTCCATTGCCCTCGAATTTCTCAAATTTTCACTCATGCTAGATTTCAAGCAATCACAAGATGTCTTCATGTCACGGACCCGGATACTTATGTAACGGAGAGACAACAACCTGGGTATGACAAGATGGGCCAAGTACGTTGGATGGTGAAGGACATAAGAGAAAGTTTCAAACACAATTGGACTTTAGGAAAATACCTAACCGTAGATGAGATGATGATTAGGTATAAAGGGTCGTATTGCCCTGCTAGGCAATACATGCCTAAAAAGCCCCAGAAATGGGGCACCAAGGTGTGGTGCCTAGCCGATTCAGCAATAAAATACGTATAACTTGGACATTTATTGTGGAGCAAATCCAAATTTAATAGTGAATGAGGTGCCAACAGTAGTTCGTAATGAGCCAAGATTAGCTCATAACGTAGTAATGGACTTAGTACAAGGCCTTGAAGGCAAAGGCCATGTTCTTGTAACAGATAATTTCTTCTTGAGTATAGGCTTATTTACAGAATTGGCCTCTATCTAGATCTATGCCACGGGGACGATGTGTTGTAATCACGTAGGCTTACCTCTAGAGTTGAAGATAGTGAAGGACTGGAACAACTCTCCACAAGAGACAATGCAATGGAAAATGCATGAGAGTAGGGAACTTTCTTGTGTCCTATGGAAGGATTGGCAACCGGTGCTTTTAATATCCACACATGCATTGCCAATAGGATTCCTTGTGTTTCCATTCCTACCGTGCCTCGTAGGGATGGAGCCGTTAGAATCCCATCCCCACTTTACCTTTACACGTGGAATATACAACCCACATGAGGGGGGTGGATGTCGCGGACCAATTGAGGGCATCATACTCATGTCAAACAAGATCACACAAATGGTGGCACCGTTTGTTTTCATTTCTCTTGGACACAACCGTCGTGAATATGTACATATTGTACAAAGGCATTCTACGACAAATTGATAGTGATAGAAATCCTATGACACATCTACAATTCAAGGCCATTTTATGTGAAGCTCTTCTACAAAATTGGGAGAGGCGAGCAACGGAAGTGGAGGAGCAAGATCCACGAAGACATTTGCCGACATGGAGTCGCAAACGCAGCGCATGTGTACTTTGTGGTGATTAATCTTGCAATTTCTATTGTCGCACACACAATAGAATGTATCTTTGCCTAAATCGTGGTTGCATCGAGGAGTTTCACTATGGGTTAATCAATGGTAGAGGCGAACGCCGAGACAGTCGCCCTACTTGAAAGTAACAAATTCTTATTTTGGCTACCTTATTGTTGTGGGTTTTGGTTCACCTTCTATCTTTCTTGTTTTGCCTTTTATTTTCCTATGTTTACATTTTAGTTTTGGCTAGTTGTTGACCTTTTATCTTCCTTGATTTCCATTTTTTTGGGCTCCTTCTTGCCTTTCATTTTCCTATGCTTACATATTAGTTTTGGTTGGTTTTTGACCTTTTATCTTCCTCAATTTCCATTTTAGTTTTGGCTAATTGTTGACCTTTTATCTTCCTTGATTTCCATTTTAGTTTTGGCTAATTGTTGACCTTTAATCTTCCTTGGTTTCCATTTTTTGGGGGCTCTTTGTTGCCTTTTATTTTCCTATGTTTACATTTTTAGTTTTGGCTAATTGTTGACCTTTTATCTTCCTTGGTTTCCATTTTTTTGGACTCCTTGTTGCCTTTTATTTTTCTTATGTTTCCATTTTAGTTTTGGCTAGTTATTGACCTTTTATCTTCCTTGGTTTCCATTTTTTTCTTGGGCTCCTTGTTGCCTTTTATCTTTCTTTGTTTACATTTTAGTTTTGGCTAATTGTTGACCTTTTATCTTCCTTGGTTTCCATTTTTTTGGGGTCCTTGTTGCCTTTTATCTTCCTTTATTTACATTTAGTTTTGGCTAGTTGTTGACCTTTTATCTTCCTTGGTTTCCATTTTTTTTGAGCTCTTTGTTGCCTTTTATTTTCTTATGTTAACATTTTAGTTTTGGCTAGTTGTTGACCTTTTATCTTCCTATGTTTTTTTTTCTATATTTACATTTTAGTTTTGGCTAGTTGTTGACCTTTTATTTTCCTTGGTTTCCATTTTTTTTGGGCTCCTTGTTGCCTTCTATTTTTTTTTATGTTTCCATTTTAGTTTTGGCTAGTTGTTGACCTTTTATCTTCCTTGGTTTCCATTTTTTTGGGCTCCTTGTTGCCTTTTATCTTCCTTTGTTTACATTTTAGTTTTGGCTAATTATTGACCTTTTATCTTCCTTGGTTTCCTTTTTTTTTGGGCTCCTTGTTGCCTTTTATTTTCTTATATTTACATTTTAGTTTTGGCTAGTTGTTGACCTTTTTATCTTCCTTGATTTTTTGTTGAGGGAGGGGGCCTTGTTGACCTTTTATCTTCCTTGTAGGAGGGAGGGTCTTACTTTACCTTCCGGTTATATATATTTACATTTTGAATTCTAGAAAACGTTTCATGTTATGCTTTTGAACTTGCAAAGGGCATAGATCAATTTTGACATACTCATGGCCTAAGATAATTTCTACCAATGCTCAAAAATCAAACAGGTAGAGAGGTTTGAGGTCACAGCCCAAAGTTTTCTTCTCTTTGTACTGTGGGAGTGTTCTAGCATCAAGGAGTTAAGTAGTTTGGGCTAGGCAAGGAAGAGGGCGGATTAGGCAAAGGAGGGGGCGAGCTAGGGAGAGGGCGGATTAGGCAGGGGAGGTGGGGCTAGGGAGAAGGTGGGGAAGAGGGCGGGCCGGTTGGAGGGGGGCGTTGGGAGGAGGGAGTGGCATGCTGGGGGAGGGCTGCCAAAAAGCTGCCTGCTAGGCGGCAGGCTCCCAGGCCCCATGGCAAGTCGCTTGGCTAGCACCTGGCCCCCTGCTAGGCTGCCTTCAGCTGCGCATCGTCGATCGCGCAGGTCGCCTGGGCCCTCATGACAGGCTCGATGGGTGACATAGGAAGCCCAGTCTTTTGAACACCAGAGTCCCATTTTCAACCTGCTCTACGAAGCATCAGATTGAAACACTCAATCTCCTTCACAAATTGGCAAGATTTTAGAATTTGAGGTTTCCAATTTTTTTTTATAGTAGAGCAAGCAACCTCCAAGGTGATGACCGTTCAATTTGTCTAAATACGTTTTTATGAAGAAGATATGAAATTACCAAAATTTGCAAGTGTATGCATCTTTTTTTCAACATGTTTGCACATATCAATTTTTTTGTACATGTTCTACAATTTGGAACTTCATAAAATTTTCTGAGCATGTACTTCACTTATCTTGGATAATGAATTCTAAATTGCACAAGTCACCCAAACCATTAGAAGGGGCAATAATAAGCCCATGCAAAGTGTAGCTGCCCGGATTTTGTAAGCATTAAAAAAAGGTTTTGGGTCACCCTAAATACTAATATTTTTCAATCCATGGGGTCAAACTGTCCAAAAAAAATACCATATATTCTTGAACCACCCTACTACAAGATCCTATGGTTAGATGTGGCAAAATTTGAAAAACAAAACAAAACGTCCTTGCACTAGAAATGGCAGTTTTGGAGCGTTTTTGGTGAAAACATAGTCAAGGAACTTTAGGGGTTAATTCAATTATTCAATTGCTCACAATCTGCTTGCACAGCAACTGGACCATCAAAGCTCAAGACTAGAATTCAATTCTCACTTCTAACTTGATGGAATTTCACACACTGTGGCACATGATCCAATCGTCAATACTCTCAGTTCACAATCACAAGCTTGAATACTTGGTAAAATATCTAGTAACTCCACACACTTAGGATGAATCCCTTAGCTGAATAGACAAAAGTTTCACACAATCAACTCAGACAATACACGATTAAATTTCAAGAATTATATTAGCAAGTGAGCACAAAGTTTGCATGGTGACTCAGTGAGTCATAGAACTGGTATGAACTAAGTAAAAAGCAATTGGACATTTGGACTTATAGTTCCAAAATTGTGAAGATGGCTCTTCATATGGAAAGTTGTTTTGCCGAATTGACACCCTTCCAATCTTGCCAATTTGCTCCTTCCATATTTGTAGAAATTTGTCGATTCGACTTTGGTAAATAAACTAAGACACAATTTGACTCGCAAAATGGAAACTAGTTCAAATTGCTAGTCCTATTTACACTTAAATGGACAAATTGAAATGGAAAAAGAAAAAAATCAATACAATAAGTGTGCCAAAATTCTAGGCTGGACAAAACATAGAGAAGGGGAGACGAGGATGAATTTGCTCCTGAGTTCTATCATATAATGCGTATTATTATCTATTTCTTCCCAAAAATTGAACATGAGCAAGAAAAAGGAAGTACATATCTATCAACCGTTTCAGTCCAAAACTTCGGTGGCCAAGCATCATTTAATACCTTCGAAACTCTTAAGCAGCCCTCCTCCGAGGTTCAAAAGATGTTGTAGACACGGATTGCAAATACCAACCTACAATACTGGAAGGATTTCATTTGCAATGAAGGCGACGTGGACAGTGATGACTACGTTGTAGAGGAGAGGTTTATGAACAAACAATCCTGCATCCAAGAACTACTCTCCATCCCTGCACATCCCAATTGCACAATTGGCTTATGAAGATGTTATTTAGCCTCAAGCTATGAAATCATGTAACATGAAACGGTACCCCAATGGTTCATAGCAAAACTAGTTTGATGTATACTTAGTTGTAGGATGTCAAGGAGAAAAGACTTTGTTTTTACTCATTTTCTCATGCTCTAACTTCCATGTTATTTTTCTAGTGCATTCTACGGACAACCCTGCGGTTTTTGGTAATTCTATTGTAGTGATTGACAGATTGCTAACCACAAAAATATTGTATATAAGGAATAATAGGGATGCTTGTATGCAGAAAAAATTATTACGACACTTCACATGTTGACCTTCATTCCAGTGTCCTACGCAGGCGGTAGATAGTTTGGGTCAAGGACTTGAAAAAAGGGGTCCATGACATTTGCTGCCGTGGATGCTGAAACATCTTTCACCTGCATCTACATTGATATGTAAGAAAGAACATCCACGAAAGAAGGCAAAAGTAAAGAAGGAATTGATCGTTTCAAGTACAAACAATATGGTACGACAAACTACAAGAACACATCAACTTTCAGCTGCAATCACCGCATTTGAATTTGCAATTTCAGGTATTCCTTCCAATGTCCTCAACATCTCGCTCAGTATGGTATTGGCAAACGAGTCCTCCTACTTCTGCTCTACAATCTATTGTCTACTTATCATACATTTTAATTCATACTAGCAAAATGTTACATCACAATGACATCCCTATTTAATATGAATAAAATATAATACACTCTAGTAATAAAATAGACATCATAGATAATATGCTAATTAGATGCACAATATTTGGATCATGTACATACCTTTAATAAATATGAGGTGAAAAAATCCTCTGATCAAACGGGTGGGCTGATTGAAGTTTCACCTCACTACATTGTGGTTGAATTGGCAAAATCATCATACATGGCAATTAAAGCATCAAGTAGGATGAATAACAATTGACTCTTCCACATCATAATTCCTAGGCACATTTTTGGATGCAAGGAACCTGTTCATTACATGTAGAACATACTGGTCAAGCTAGCTAGGTCTAAGGTACAGTATAGAAGAAGTATTAATCAATGCAATAATTGATCATAAGAATTGACCATTTGCAATAAATTGCAAATAAATTTGTACACAAATCCCTCGGAAATTGAAGAGAAAATTTAAGAATATTTCATTTCCAATAGCATTAAAAAGCACCAACAAAAAGCAGGCAAGCATTGCAACAGTCACTTGCATGCTTTGAATAAGGACTATAAATTATTTGTAATCAACTCAAATACTTGAACAACTGGACAATGATGAGGATTACACCATAGCTTACTAGTAAAAACAAATAATTCAGGCTTCTCTGCAGCTTGATGTCGCTCAATGAAGGAAGTAGTATTTAAGTCAGAGTATTGATTTGATGTGGACACATCAAAACATAAGCGATTGAGCATCTTGCGTGACATGCATGTCAACAACCTATGCACAAAACTGAGAGATAGATAGGTTGTTACATACTAGAAGTAGTATTGCATAATTCATGAGCAGCAAAGACCAATAGACAAAGACGAACTGAGAAGCTCGTGCTCTCAAATCTATCATTCCAGACATAAAAAGAAGGAATTCAATAATTAAGGTGAATAGGCCAATTGTTTCAGAAAAGGATTTTTGTCCTAGAAAAGTTGTGTCCATATAAGAATATTCTCATAAAGATGAAAGACAAGTATAAGATGTTAGTTTTTGTTTTAGCAATAAGCTGTCACTGTGAATGACTTTTGTATTTAGAGGTCACAACAAGAAGATGTACTCTAAAACCAAGGTTGAAGTGTCGAATCCTAAAGCAAGCAATCCACTTCCTTCATTCTAATCTTGTTTCTTTCCCATTTCCGTGGCTCACTAGAAATTCACGTTGTACCAAGTTGGTTTACGAGAACTTACTTTTATCGCAAGTACTTCTTTTTGAGCACATCTTAGATTCCACATTATGTTCTTGAGGGGCTGAAAGTATCATTGTCTACTAGTTATTTCTTCTTGAATGATTCAATCTTTAAATTTCTGCAATCCAGTCCATCATAATGAAAGCACAAAAGTAGCAAACTAAGGATACATGAAGTTCAAGTGACGTCCTAGTACCATAATGCAGAGCCCTTTTGCTTCAACTATGTTACATTATTTTGGTAGAACTGAAGATCTAATCTTCTCATGCAATCAACAGTTCACATGGATCTTCATAGGGTATGGGCAAATAGTGAGCTTCTGTTCTAGTCATGACAAAGGATATGAATTCTTTTACTACACATCCTAATGAACAAGAACAAGAGTTCAAATGAACAAGAACGAGTACTTCAAACAAACTTGGATGCTATTCCCTTTTGATCTAGTAAGAAGAGATCGGCCAACACAACGGATTGTGACAATGTATAGAGCCCCTCCTTGAGAATGGATAGCATTCCACTTCGAGTCTACAAAAAATAGGAATCAAACGTGCAACCACTTAATCTTAGTTAGGGTTTCGAACTTACATTAATATATCGTTGCAACCTTCTATCCACAATCTCTTCTTTACGGTCACATAGTTTGTGCACCAATGCGTGAGGTTGAATTACGTGATATGTAAATCATTTTACGGTTTAGGATTTACACCACCTAGCAAATTTAGAAGATGATGTTCATTTTGTTTTGAGCACCTTCGTGTGCACAAGAGAATATTTTCATTGTTCTAATAGAATGTCCAGTTCTAACCAACACCTTCAAAATTAAAATGTAATGTTATCTTTGTGTTCAGAAGCTTAGATCAAAATTCCACCTTGGTCATACGGAAGTTCCAATCACCTAGAACTGACAATCAAAAAGTTTAGAAGGCTTGAATTTGTTAGTGTCATGTATCCTTTGTGACCATGTGCATATAGAGCCTTGGAAACACATACATGTCCAAGATATTGTGCCATACCTGAAACAGAGTTGTCGATCACCGTTAGTAGTTTTGAAAACAAATAATGACTTTTATAGTGACATGATTTGTTAGCAACAAAATAGCATGACCTTGTCAATTTTGTTGCCGAATACTGACACGGAAACTACCCGTTGCCGAACCCTTGTACTACTGAGTCGTCAAGTTCATTAAATGCCAAAACAATTTATGAAAGTGTTTGTACCTGAAGCCTCGCCTCTTTGGTATAAGAGTGAACTTGTCACGTCACACTTTAATATTTGTATTGCTTAGGACCATAGACCTGAACCGCAAACTTAGAGAAGTCAGGCATTCTGGTAGTTCTATTCAAATCCACTAAGTATTTAGGGTTTAGCTGAAGTTCCATATGAAGCTTTAAATGATGGTAGTTCAGGTAGATAGAATCAAGTACCTCATTTATGATTAGATACTAACCTTAAGAACCACTTGCATTTGCTCAATTTAGGTTGTCACTAATAAAAGTAGAAGTAATTTATGAGAAGCTTAGTTTTGAAGGCTGATGAATTCTGCAACAAATTGACAATCATCCAAGCTGTTCAAGTGAAGACTAATGTTTGTCTGATCCACAGTCCATCGTCGTGGACACCACCATTTCTGAGGAGCGTGCTGTAGAGCATTCCATAGAAGGGGAGTTTGACTACGGAGAAAAAAGTATAGAGCAGCATTGCCCAGACTGTGACAATGGCCGCAATTAGAGTTTTGAATGGGACAAGTGATCCACCTCCCCCTTGCGTATGCCATAACACTCAATCTCAGGCTTTTGTGCCCTCTCAACTACCCCTTATTCTTATCCAATGTGGCCTACTTCACGATGTCAATGAATATGGTGTTAATCCCAATATAGACAAGTGGTACAGTGCCTACATTCAACGGCAATACACAAATAAAACGTCTAGGAAAAAAAGAACATCAATATAATTTGAAAACGGAGAACAACTGGATGTCCATGTTGGGGCTCTTGATTTCGTGGAGATGCCAAGACGACAACGATAAAAAAAGCAGACTCAGGATGATTCGATACTTCTTACCACTGCAGGGACGCAATCCCGACCACCTTGCACGACCAACCTAACCAACCTATATGTGTTCCAAAGAACAACGACCCTTTTTTAAGGATGGCTTTATAAGCAATCTAGACAACTCAGGGAGTAGCGGAAGTGACGTTTATTCATCATCAAGCGACAAACGTGAATGTGAAGAATTGCAGCGTTAGGGACGTTTCAAAGTGGGCCGAGGATTCGCGCAAACTTCAAACGCTGTCGTGTTGAGAGTCCTTTCCTTTGGGAAAACACTAGGTTTTTGGCTGCAACCAGATTTAGTTTAAGATATGAAGGAGAAAAATAATAAAACATACTACCTCAAGGTAGAATAAACACGTCATTTGCAATATAGAATCTCATAGTGTATCATATAAATAAAACATCGCAAAGGTTAATGACTTTGTATATAAAGTGTACAAACACCGCATATTAATACTTTTATGGTATGTATGGCTTGAATATATACATACTTGTAGATACCATGTATAAATATTGTAAAAGTATACAATATATTGAAATATAATAGAAATATAATAGAAATATAATAGAAATATAAAATATCAATACGCGTATAATACATATAAAAAATATATTCATATTTGTATAATTTATCTATGGATATTGTATAAATTGTATGCAAACTGTATAAATTATGTCAAAAATCCGAAATCCTTTGCAAATTTTCATATAATTATAATCAAACTTCAAATGAATGCCATGACCGCTCCATAAATCCAAATCAAGAGTGTCTTAACTTTCTGAAAAGCTAAGAAAACATAATACAATCTCTCCAAAAATCAGAGCAAAAGAAGGTATTGCCCGTTTGTAGTAGCTTGTTAAAAACTGCACTTCCAAATTTGTTGGTAGCTCAATGTCTCTCTACTTCAAGGTATGCTTTTGCCTCACAAAAACTCCAAATACTTATGAGCAAAGGTACTTGGGAACTCTCTCCGCTTCCTTCCGATCGTGCAAGTGTTGGATGCAAGTGGGTGTTTTGCACCAAGAGAGACGCCTTGGGCCACATTGTGCGCTACAAGGCGAGATTGGTGGCCAAGGGGTATTCCCAAGTAGAAGGGGTGGACTTCAATGAGACCTTTGCTCCCGTGGCCAAGTTTTGCACCATTCGATGCGTGACGGCGATAGGGGCAGCCATGGACTTGGAGATGCACCAAATGGACGTCATCACTTTTGAAGAAAAGAACACCAAGGTAATGTATTCCAATGAAGGGGTATCACAAACAAGGTTGGGAAAGGGGTACCAAGCCCATGCAAGGGCTGATCTCTTATACTACTCTACCACCAAGTGCTATGACTAACCATATGGGTTATATTACCTCCACAAGGGCTGCCCTCTCTAAATGCACATTGGTTTGACTACAAACAACTCCTAACTAAGGTCAGCCCATCGTATGAGCTCCTACAACATCCAACTAAGGTTAGACTATACTAGGAGCTCCTATAAGCCATCTAATCCATACTACGCACTTCCTTCAACACTCCCACTTTGTTTGTTGACAAACAATGTCAAACCCATCTCCTTACGAAGATCTTCATGTCGAGGCTTCCCAAGCGACTTCGTAAGCACATCTGCCACCATGCGCTCTGTAGGAACATACCTCATCTCAATCACATCACTTTCAACTTTCTCACGAATGAAATGGTGTTGAATGTCAATGTGTTTGCTTCGAGAGTGATGAATTGGATTCTTCACCAAGGCAATGGCGCCTTGGTTGTCACACATGATACGTGTGCTCTTCTCTTGCTCAAGTCCAACATCACTCATGAGTTGCCTTAGCCATATGGCCTCCCTGGTGCATTGGCTAATGGCCATGTACTCTGCCTCGGTAGTAGACAAGGCAACGGTGGGTTGTTTCTTGGAATTCCACGAGATGGCACCGCCTCCAAGCATAAACACATAGCCCGTTGTCGACCTCCTATCACTTGCATCTCCGGCCCAATCGGCATCACAAAAGCCCACCAATGCAAGGCTCTTGCCTCCAAGAACTAATTTCGCCTCCAATGTACCTTGAAGGTACCGCATGATTCTCTTGACCGCTGCCCAATGTTTGGGACCGCTTTTGGACATATGTTGGCTCACCACACTCATGGCAAATGCAAGGTCAAGCCTTGTGGCCACCATCGCATACATCAAGCTCCCCACCGCAGCTTTGTATGGCACATCTTGCATTTCTGCCTTGATACCTTCAAACTCCTCATCTGTGAGCTTGGCCATCTTCTCCTTCACATCAAGAGGAGTGCCAATGGATTTGCACCCCTCCATGTTGAAGCGCTTCAACACCTCCCCAATGTACTTGCTTTGGCTCAAAGTGATGCTGCGGCCAGCCCTTTGCCTTGTAAACTCCACACCAAGGCAATAGTGTAGCTCTCCAAGATCACTCATATCATATTGGCTCTTCAACATGGTCTTCACCTCCTCCATTTTGCGCATGGTGTTGGTCATGATGATCAAGTCATCCACATAGACAATGACAATCACCAAATACGCACTTGTTTGCTTGATGTAGAGAGAGTGGTCCGCATCACTCCTTGTGTAGCCTTCCCTTGCAAACAATGCATCAATGTCCATGTACCATGCTCTTCCGGACTGCCTCAACCCGTAGATGGCCTTCTTAAGCTTACACTTGAGGTGTTCTCGTCCTTCTTGAACAAAGCCCTTTGGCTGGTCCATGTAGATCACCTCCTCCAGGTTTGGATTGAGAAACGCCGTGATGACGTCCATTTGGTGCATCTCCAAGTCCATGGCTGCCCCTATCGCCGTCACGCATCGAATGGTGCAAAACTTGGCCACGGGAGCAAAGGTCTCATTGAAGTCCACCCCTTCTACTTGGGAATACCCCTTGGCCACCAATCTCGCCTTGTAGCGCACAATGTGGCCCAAGGCGTCTCTCTTGGTGCAAAACACCCACTTGCATCCAACACTTGCCCGATCGGAAGGAAGCGGAGAGAGTTCCCAAGTCCCTTTGCTCATAAGTGAGGCATACTCCTCTTGCATGGCTTGCTCCCACTTGCTTGCATCTGGACTCTTCATGGCTTCCCCAACATTGCGTGGATCTCTTGCATATGCCACATTGGCATGTTCCACTTGCTCTTGAGGCAAAATGTGGTTCATCCACCATTCTCCAAGCGGCCTACGCTCCCTTGTAGGATATCTTGGTTCCTGAGAAACATCTCTTTCTCCATCATCTTCGCTTGGTGCCCAACTGGAGGATGTGGTAGACTTCTCCTTGGGTGTTGGTGGTGTCTCTTGTTGGTCTCCATCCTCTTTTGGCAAAGCCTGGATGGTTGGAGATTTGTCCACCTCAAGCTCTAGTCCTCCATTGCTCCCACTTGGACACATCTCCAAAGTCGTAGACACCCCTTGCTTCTCCTCAACGAAGGTGACATCTCGACTCTTGATGATCTTCTTCGACTCCAAACACATAAGCCGGTAGGCTTTGGAGCCCTCGCAATAGCCCAAAAACAAGCACTTAGTGCCCTTGGCATCAAGCTTAGAGCGTTGTGGGCTCAAATCCAAGGCATATGCAACGCATCCAAAAATGCGCATGTGACCAAGGTTTGGCCTCTTCCCGCTCCATGCTTCTTGTGGTGTCATAGATGCTACCGCAATTGTGGGACACCTATTGCGTGTGTATGCCGCATTCGATACGGCCTCCGCCCAAAGATCATACGTGAGGCCTTGGGCATGCAACATGGCTCGTGCCATCTCCACAAGTGTGCGGTTGGCACGCTCCGCCACACCATTTTGTTGTGGAGTATAAGGGGCCGAAGTTTGATGTTGAATGCCATGGTCCCTCATGAAGGTCTCAAAGGCCTTGGACATGTATTCCCCTCCGTTGTCCGATCTCAACACCATCACTTTTCGCCCCGATTCATTCTCCACAAGGGCCTTCCATGCCTTGAACCTCTCAAAAACATCACTCTTGCACTTGAGCATGAACACCCAAATCTTCCTCGAGAAGTCATCAATGAAAGTCAAGAAATACCTTGCGCCACCCATGGAAGTAGTCCTCATTGGGCCGCATACATCGGAGTGCACAATCTCCAACACCTTAGTTGCCCTTGTCGCTCCATCACTTGGAAATGGTTTCCTGGCTTGCTTGCCTTCAATGCAAGCCTCACATGTAAGGTCGCCCAAGCTCTTTATCACTTGCATGCCACCCACCATGCCTTGAAGGCTCTGCACACTCTTCACATTGAGGTGGCCTAATCTCTTGTGCCATAGCTCCAAAGACTGTTGGTGAAGTGCTCCTTGTGCCACACACGCCACGCTCGTACCATTCACCGTTTTGAACTTGAGTTGGTACAAATTGCCTTCTCTCGGTGCGGTGACAATCATTTCTCCATTAGGTGCACCCAAAACACAACCCTTGTTGTTGAATTGCACCTTCAAATCTTGTGACACCAATTTGCTCACGGAGAGCAAATTGGCATGCAACTTCGGCACATGCAATGCATCTTGGATGCGAATTCGCCTCATTTGGCCCTTCACCTCCACCTCCACCACAATGCAACCCATGCCAATGGCATCCACCACACCATTGTCACCCAAATACACCTTGCGGTTGCTAATAGTCTCATATGTGAGGAAAGCTTGCCTATGCGGGGTCATGTGTTGAGTAGCACCCGAGTCAATGATCCAATGGAACATGTTGGTGTTATCATATCCATCATTAGCCGCAAATGCAAACTCATCTTCCTCCTCCTTCACACTAGCCTTGTTAGCACTCTCCTTCTTGGGTTGCTTACAATATCTTGCAAGGTGACCGGGCTTCCCACAATTGTAGCACGTGCGTGTCTCCTTCCGATGTTGTGAGGTCCCTCCTTGGCCATATCGTGAGAGAAGAGCTGCCCCTCCGTCTTGGGTCTCATTCTCCTTCCTCTTGGACACCTCATGCATCAACCTTGCTGTAATGAAAGCAAGCGTGAGCTCCTCCATGGGTCTTGTTTCCAAAGCGGTGATGAGATACTCATATGAAGGCGGCAAACTCTCAAGCAATGTCATGACAATGTCTCCATCCGTCACGGGCACCTCCAAACAAGCCAGTTGGTCCGCAAGTGCCTTGACCTTGTTGATGTGGTCTAGCATGTCCTCGCCCTCTTGCATCTTGCAGGTGAAGAACTTGCGTCGAAGAAAGAGCATGTTGGACAAGCTCTTTGTTTCATGGATGTTGCAAAGAACTTGCCATGCTTCTGCTGGTCCCTTGCATGCTCGAACATGTGCAAGTTGCCTATCTGCAAGATTGCAAGCAATCACGGAGAAGGCCTTCTTGACCCTCCTATCATAGGACTTCTTGGCTTTTACATCGGCATCGGCATCGGATGAAGGA
The DNA here is from genome assembly GCA_951799445.1 of Pseudisothecium myosuroides. Lineage (NCBI taxonomy): Eukaryota > Viridiplantae > Streptophyta > Bryopsida > Hypnales > Lembophyllaceae > Pseudisothecium > Pseudisothecium myosuroides. The sequence continues at coordinate 28,555,639 of OX637291.1, forward strand.
GGTGTCTCGGTGCCCTCCACAATCTCCCACAAGTCCTTCTCGGCCAAGATCATCTCCATCTTGAACTTCCAAAGTCCAAAGTTATCTCCATTGAACTTGTCAATGACCCTCACGCCGTCTCCTTCACTAGTAGCCATGGTGAAATGACTCCCACTCCAAAGGAAGTCCCAATCAGCCCTCTACTACACCTCTTGTGGTCGCACCAACTCCAATTTGATCCTAAGTGGCCCAAATCTCTCTTGTAAACACTCCAATGCTCCTAGTCTCTCCAATCAGATCTCAAATGATCCAAATCTCTCTTGTGAACACTAAAAATGCTCCAAGTCTCTCCAATCAGATCTCAAGTGATCCAAATCTCTCTTGTGAACCCTCAAATGCTCCAAGTCTCTCGAATCAGATCCCAAGTGATCCAAAACTCTCTTGTGAACACTCCAATGCTCCTAGTCTCTCCAATCAGATCTCAAGTGATCTAAATCTCTCTTGTGAACACTCCAATGCTCCAAGTCTCTCCAATCAGATCTCAAGTGATCCAAATCTCTCTTGTGAACACTCTAATGCTCCAAGTCTCTCTAATAAGATCCCAAGTGATCCAAATCTCTCTTGTGAACACTCCAATGCTCCTAGTCTCTCAAATCAGATCTCAAGTGATCCAAATCTCTCTTGTGAACACTCCAATGCTCCAAGTCTCTCAAATCAGATCTCAAGTGATCCAAATCTCTCTTGTGAACACTCCAATGCTCCAAGTCTCTCAAATCAGATCTCAAGTGACCCAAATCTCTCCAATAAAATTACATATGCTCCAAATCACTCAAATAAGGCACTATATGAACAAATCAGCCCTCCTTGAGACTAGATCAAACCCTAGCTCTCAACTCACACCATGAAGCACCAAATCAGCCCTCCTTGAGGCTAGATCAAACCCTAGCTCTCAACTCACACCATGAAGCACCAAATCAGCCCTCCAAGAACAAAGTGGAACCCAAAACAAGAGAATACCTCACAAACTTGCAAGATCTTGATCCAAAATGCTCCAAAATGCTCCAAAACGACCCCAAACTTCACTTGCTTGAAGCTCCAATACTTCTCCACCAACACACCTTGCAAAGAGATCTGACCTCTTTGTAGCAACTCACATGAGTGGGCCCATAACCTATTGAAGAAAAGAACACCAAGGTAATGTATTCCAATGAAGGGGTATCACAAACAAGGTTGGGAAAGGGGTATCAAGCCCATGCAAGGGCTGATCTCTTATTCTACTCTACCACCAAGTGGCATGACTACCCATATGGGTTATATCACCTCTACAAGGGCTGCCCTCTCTAAATGCTCATTGGTTTGACTACAAACAACTCCTTACTAAGGTCAGCCCATCGTATGAGCTCCTACAACATCCAACTAAGGTTAGACTATACTAGGAGCTCCTATAAGCCATCTAATCCATACTACGCACTTCCTTCAACACTCCCACTTTGTTTGTTGACAAACAATGTCAAACCCATCTCCTTACGAAGTTCTTCATGTCGAGGCTTCCCAAGCGACTTCGTAAGCACATCTGCCACCATGCGCTCTGTAGGAACATACCTCATCTCAATCACATCACTTTCAACTTTCTTACAAATGAAATGGTGTTGAATGTCAATGTGTTTGCTTCGAGAGTGATGAATTGGATTCTTCACCAAGGCAATGGCGCCTTGGTTGTCACACATGATACGTGTGCTCTTCTCTTGCTCAAGTCCAACATCACTCATGAGTTGCCTTAGCCATATGGCCTCCCTCGTGCATTGGCTACTGGCCATGTACTCTGCCTCGGTAGTAGACAAGGCAACGGTGGGTTGTTTCTTGGAATTCCACGAGATGGCACCGCCTCCAAGCATAAACACATAGCCCGTTGTCGACCTCCTATCACTTGCATCTCCGGCCCAATCGGCATCACAAAAGCCCACCAATGCAAGGCTCTTGCCTCCAAGAACTAATTTCGCCTCCAATGTACCTTGAAGGTACCGCATGATTCTCTTGACCGCTGCCCAATGTTTGGGACCGCTTTTGGACATATGTTGGCTCACCACACTCATGGCAAATGCAAGGTCAGGCCTTGTGGCCACCATCGCATACATCAAGCTCCCCACCGCGGCTTTGTATGGCACATCTTGCATTTCTGCCTTGATACCTTCAAACTCCTCATCTGTGAGCTTGGCCATCTTCTCCTTCACATCAAGAGGAGTGCCAATGGATTTGCACCCCTCCATGTTGAAGCGCTTCAACACCTCCCCAATGTACTTGCTTTGGCTCATGGTGATGGTGCGGCCAGCCCTTTGCCTTGTAAACTCCACACCAAGGCAATAGTGTAGCTCTCCAAGATCACTCATATCATATTGGCTCTTCAACATGGTCTTCACCTCCTCCATTTTGCCCATGGTGTTGGTCATGATGATCAAGTCATCCACATAGACAATGACAATCACCAAAAACGCACTTGTTTGCTTGATGTAGAGAGAGTGGTCCGCATCACTCCTTGTGTAGCCTTCCCTTGCAAACAATGCATCAATATCCATGTACCATGCTCTTCCGGACTGCCTCAGCCCGTAGATGGCCTTCTTAAGCTTACACTTGAGGTGTTCTCGGCCTTCTTGAACAAAGCCCTTTGGCTGGTCCATGTAGATCACCTCCTCGAGGTTTGGATTGAGAAACGCCGTGATGACGTCCATTTGGTGCATCTCCAAGTCCATGGCTGCCCCTATCGCCGTCACGCATCGAATGGTGCAAAACTTGGCCACGGGAGCAAAGGTCTCATTGAAGTCCACCCCTTCTACTTGGGAATAGCCCTTGGCCACCAATCTCGCCTTGTAGCGCAAAATGTGGCCCAAGGCGTCTCTCTTGGTGCAAAACACCCACTTGCATCCAACACTTGCCCGATCGGAAGGAAGCGGAGAGAGTTCCCAAGTCCCTTTGCTCATAAGTGAGGCATACTCCTCTTGCATGGCTTGCTCCCACTTGCTTGCATCTGGACTCTTCATGGCTTCCCCAACATTGCGTGGATCTCTTGCATATGCCACATTGGCATGTTCCACTTGCTCTTGAGGCAAAATGTGGTTCATCCACCATTCTCCAAGCGGCCTACGCTCCCTTGTAGGATATCTTGGTTCTTGAGAAACATCTCCTTCTCCATCATCTTCGCTTGGTGCCCAACTGGAGGATGTGGTAGACTTCTCCTTGGGTGTTGGTGGTGTCTCTTCTTGGTCTCCATCCTCTTTCGGCAAAGCCTGGATGGTTGGAGATTTGTCCACCTCAAGCTCTAGTCCTCCATTGCTCCCACTTGGACACATCTCCAAAGTCGTAGACACCCCTTGCTTCTCCTCAACGAAGGTGACATCTCGACTCTTGATGATCTTCTTCGACTCCAAACACATAAGCCGGTAGGCTTTGGAGCCCTCGCAATAGCCCAAAAACAAGCACTTAGTGCCCTTGGCATCAAGCTTAGAGCGTTGTGGGCTCAAATCCAAGGCATATGCAACGCATCCAAAAATGCGCATGTGACCAAGGTTTGGCCTCTTCCCGCTCCATGCTTCTTGTGGTGTCATAGATGCTACCGCAATTGTGGGACACCTATTGCGTGTGTATGCCGCATTCGATACGGCCTCCGCCCAAAGATCATACGTGAGGCCTTGGGCATGCAACATGGCTCGTGCCATCTCCACAAGTGTGCGGTTGGCACGCTCCGCCACACCATTTTGTTGTGGAATATAAGGGGCCGAAGTTTGATGTTGAATGCCATGGTCCCTCATGAAGGTCTCAAAGGCCTTGGACATGTATTCCCCTCCATTGTCCGATCTCAACACCATCACTTTCCGCCCCGATTCATTCTCCACAAGGGCCTTCCATGCCTTGAACCTCTCAAAAACATCACTCTTGCACTTGAGCATGAACACCCAAATCTTCCTCGAGAAGTCATCAATGAAAGTCAAGAAATACCTTGCGCCACCCATGGAAGTAGTCCTCATTGGGCCGCATACATCGGAGTGCACAATCTCCAATACCTTAGTTGCCCTTGTCGCTCCATCACTTGGAAATGGTTTCCTGGCTTGCTTGCCTTCAATGCAAGCCTCACATGTAAGGTCGCCCGAGCTCTTTATCACTTGCATGCCACCCACCATGCCTTGAAGGCTCTGCACACTCTTCACATTGAGGTGGCCCAATCTCTTGTGCCATAGCTCCAAAGACTGTTGGTGAAGTGCTCCTTGTGCCACACACGCCACGCTGGTACCATTCACCGTTTTGAACTTGAGTTGGTACAAATTGCCTTCTCTCGGTGCGGTGACAATCATTTCTCCATTGGGTGCACCCAAAACACAACCCTTGTTGTTGAATTGCACCTTCAAATCTTGTGAAACCAGCTTGCTCACGGAGAGCAAATTGGCATGCAACTTGGGCACATGCAATGCATCTTGGATGCGAATTCGCCTCATTTGGCCCTTCACCTCCACCTCCACCACAATGCAACCCATGCCAATGGCATCCACCACACCATTGTCACCCAAAAACACCTTGCGGTTGCTAATAGTCTCATACGTGAGGAAAGCTTGCCTATACGGGGTCATGTGTTGAGTAGCACCCGAGTCAATGATCCAATGGAACATGTTGGTGTTATCATATCCATCATTAGCCGCAAATGCAAACTCATCTTCCTCCTCCTTCACACTAGCCTTGTTAGCACTCTCCTTCTTGGGCTGCTTACAATATCTTGCAAGGTGACCGGGCTTCCCACAATTGTAGCACGTGCGTGTCTCCTTCCGATGTTGTGAGGTCCCTCCTTGGCCATATCGTGAGAGAAGAGCTGCCCCTCCGTCTTGGGTCTCATTCTCCTTCCTCTTGGACACCTCATGCATCAACCTTGCTGTAATGAAAGCAAGCGTGAGCTCCTCCATGGGTCTTGTCTCCAAAGCGGTGATGAGATACTCATACGAAGGCGGCAAACTCTCAAGCAATGTCATGACAATGTCTCCATCCGTCACGGGCACCTCCAAACAAGCTAGTTGGTCCGCAAGTGCCTTGACCTTGTTGATGTGGTCCAGCATGTCCTCGCCCTCTTGCATCTTGCAGGTGAAGAACTTGCGTCGAAGAAAGAGCATGTTGGACAAGCTCTTTGTTTCATGGATGTTGCAAAGAACTTGCCATGCTTCTGCTGGTCCCTTGCATGCTCGAACATGTGCAAGTTGCCTATCTGCAAGATTGCAAGCAATCACGGAGAAGGCCTTCTTGACCCTCCTATCATAGGACTTCTTGGCTTTTACATCGGCATCGGCATCGGATGAAGGAGGTGTCTCAGTGCCCTCCACAATCTCCCATAAGTCCTTCTCGGCCAAGATCATCTCCATCTTGAACTTCCAAAGTCCAAAGTTGTCTCCATTGAACTTGTCAATGACCCTCACGCCATCTCCTTCACTAGTAGCCATGGTGAAATGATTCCCACTCCAAAGGAAGTCCCAATCAGCCCTCTACTACACCTCTTGTGGTCGTACCAACCTCAATTTGACCCTAAGTGGTCCAAATCTCTCTTGTGAACACTCCAATGCTCCTAGTCTCTCCAATCAGATCTCAAATGATCCAAATCTCTCTTGTGAACACTAAAAATGCTCCAAGTCTCTCCAATCAGATCTCAAGTGATCCAAATCTCTCTTGTGAACCCTCAAATGCTCCAAGTCTCTTGAATCAGATCCCAAGTGATCCAAAACTCTCTTGTGAACACTCCAATGCTCCTAGTCTCTCCAATCAGATCTCAAGTGATCCAAATCTCTCTTGTGAACCCTCAAATGCTCCAAGTCTCTCAAATCAGATCTCAAGTGATCCAAATCTCTCTTGTGAACACTCCAATGCTCCAAGTCTCTCCAATCAGATCTCAGGTGGTCCAAATCTCTCCAATCAAATTACAAATGCTCCAAATCACTCAAATAAGGCACTATATGAACAAATCAGCCCTCCTTGAGACTAGATCAAACCCTAGCTCTCAACTCACACCATGAAGCACCAAATCAGCCCTCCAAGAACAAAGTGGAACCCAAAACAAGAGAATACCTCACAAACTTGCAAGATCTTGATCCAAAATGCTCCAAAATGCTCCAAAACGACCCCAAACTTCACTTGCTTGAAGCTCCAATACTTCTCCACCAACACACCTTGCAAAGAGATCTGACCTCTTTGTAGCAACTCACATGAGTGGGCCCATAACCTTTTGAAGAAAAGAACACCAAGGTAATGTATTCCAATGAAGGGGTATCACAAACAAGGTTGGGAAAGGGGTATCAAGCCCATGCAAGGGCTGATCTCTTATACTACTCTACCACCAAGTGGTATGACTAACCATATGGGTTATATCACCTCTACAAGGGCTGCCCTCTCTAAATGCACATTGGTTTGACTACAAACAACTCCTAACTAAGGTCAGCCCATCGTATGAGCTCCTACAACATCCAACTAAGGTTAGACTATACTAGGAGCTCCTATAAGCCATCTAATCCATACTACGCACTTCCTTCAACAAGTGTAAGCTTAAGAAGGCCATCTATGGGTTGAGGCAGTCCGGAAGAGCATGGTACATGGACATTGATGCATTGTTTGCAAGGGAAGGCTACACAAGGAGTGATGCGGACCACTCTCTCTACATCAAGCAAACAAGTGCGTATTTGGTGATTGTCATTGTCTATGTGGATGACTTGATCATCATGACCAACACCATGGGCAAAATGGAGGAGGTGAAGACCATGTTGAAGAGCCAATATGATATGAGTGATCTTGGAGAGCTACACTATTGCCACACTATCTTGGAGAGCTACACTATCTTGGTGACATCTCGACTCTTGATGATCTTCTTCGACTCCAAACACATGAGCCGGTAGGCTTTGGAGCCCTCACAATAGCCCAAAAACAAGCACTTAGTGCCCTTAGCATCAAGCTTAGAGCGTTGTGGGCTCAAATCCAAGGCATATGCAACGCATCCAAAAATGCGCACGTGACCAAGGTTTGGCCTCTTCCCGCTCCATGCTTCTTGTGGTGTCATAGATGCTACCGCAATTGTGGGACACCTATTGCGTGTGTATGCCGCATTCGATACGGCCTCCGCCCAAAGATCATACGTGAGGCCTTGGGCATGCAACATGGCTCGTGCCATCTCCACAAGTGTGCGGTTGGCACGCTCCGCCACACTATTTTGTTGTGGTGAATAAGGGGCCGAAGTTTGATGTTGAATGCCATGGTCCCTCATGAAGGTCTCAAAGGCCTTGGACATGTATTCCCCTCCGTTGTCCGATCTCAACACCATTACTTTCTGCCCCGATTCATTCTCCACAAGGGCCTTCCATGCCTTGAACCTCTCAAAAACATCACTCTTGCACTTGAGCATGAACACCCAAATCTTCCTCGAGAAGTCATCAATGAAAGTCAAGAAATACCTTGCGCCACCCATGGAAGTAGTCCTCATTGGGCCGCATACATCGGAGTGCACAATCTCCAACACCTTCGTTGCCCTTGTCGCTCCATCACTTGGAAATGGTTTCCTAGCTTGCTTGCCTTCAATGCAAGCCTCACATGTAAGGTCGCCCGAGCTCTTTATCACTTGCATGCCACCCACCATGCCTTGAAGGCTCTGCACACTCTTTACATTGAGGTGGCCTAATCTCTTGTGCCATAGCTCCAATGACTGTTGGTGAAGTGCTCCTTGTGCCACACACGCCACGCTCGTACCATTCACCGTTTTGAACTTGAGTTGGTACAAATTGCCTTCTCTCGGTGCGGTGACAATCATTTCTCCATTGGGTGCACCCAAAACACAACCCTTGTTGTTGAATTGCACCTTCAAATCTTGTGACACCAACTTGCTCACAGAGAGCAAATTGGCATGCAACTTCGGCACATGCAATGCATCTTGGATGCGAATTCGCCTCATTTGGCCCTTCACCTCCACCTCCACCACAATGCAACCCATGCCAATGGCATCCACCACACCATTGTCACCCAAAAACACCTTGCGGTTGCTAATAGTCTCATACGTGAAGAAAGCTTGCCTATACGGGGTCATGTGTTGAGTAGCACCCGAGTCAATGATCCAATGGAACATGTTGGTGTTATCATATCCATCATTAGCCGCAAATGCAAACTCATCTTCCTCCTCCTTCACACTAGCCTTGTTAGCACTCTCCTTCTTGGGCTGCTTACAATATCTTGCAAGGTGACCGGGCTTCCCACAATTGTAGCACGTGCGTGTCTCCTTCCGATGTTGTGAGGTCCCTCCTTGGCCATATCGTGAGAGAAGAGCTGCCCCTCCGTCTTGGGTCTCATTCTCCTTCCTCTTGGACACCTCATGCATCAACCTTGCTGTAATGAAAGCAAGCGTGAGCTCCTCCATGGGTCTTGTCTCCAAAGCAGTGATGAGATACTCATATGAAGGCGGCAAACTCTCAAGCAATGTCATGACAATGTCTCCATCCGTCACGGGCACCTCCAAACAAGCTAGTTGGTCCGCAAGTGCCTTGACCTTGTTGATGTGGTCCAGCATGTCCTCGCCCTCTTGCATCTTGCAGGTGAAGAACTTGCGTCGAAGAAAGAGCATGTTGGACAAGCTCTTTGTTTCATGGATGTTGCAAAGAACTTGCCATGCTTCTGCTGGTCCCTTGCATGCTCGAACATGTGCAAGTTGCCTATCTGCAAGATTGCAAGCAATCACGGAGAAGGCCTTCTTGACCCTCCTATCATAGGACTTCTTGGCTTTTACATCGGCATCGGCATCGGATGAAGGAGGTGTCTCAGTGCCCTTCACAATCTCCCACAAGTCCTTCTCGGCCAAGATCATCTCCATCTTGAACTTCCAAAGTCCAAAGTTGTCTCCATTGAACTTGTCAATGACCCTCACGCCATCTCCTTCACTAGTAGCCATGGTGAAATGACTCCCACTCCAAAGGAAGTCCCAATCACCCTTCTACCACACCTCCAAGACAACCCTATGTGGTTTATATCTCTCCAAGAACCCCTCCAATGGTTTCCAAATGCACAACCAGCCCTCTTATGGTTGCATGAACTCTACAAGGACATCAAGTGCTCCAAGTCTCTCCAATCAGATCCCAACTGATCCAAATCTCACTTGTGAACACTCCAATGCTCCTAGTCTCTCCAATCAGATCTCAAATGATCCAAATCTCTCTTGTGAACACTCCAATGCTTCTAGTCTCTCCAATCAGATCTCAAGTGATCCAAATCTCTCTTGTGAACCCTCAAATGTCCAAGTCTCTCAAATCAGATCTCAAGTGATCCAAAGAATAGTGGCGGAGCCGTCACTCTCTGCTTTCCAGGCGATTCCCCAACGTGTAATCTACTCGTTGCATCGAAAAAAGGCTTGTGGTGGATGTGGACCTGTGTACTCCAAAGACGTAATGTAGCAGTCGATGAAGGTACCAAGCTTCTTGGGTGTCAGTTCTTCTGGACCTTCAACGACTTGCATTTCACTGCAGCATGGTAGAAAGAGATGTTAGTTTCCACATTGTCTGATAGAGCAGATGGTGGTGCGTTATTATTCCCGTTCTAACTTTAATTTTTATCCTTAGTCGTGGGATCCCACGACGGATGTTATGAAAGAGAAGGAATGGTTTCGCAATCATTTTGATGACCTGGTTTCACAAATTGCCGTTGTTGTGGGATATTACGATCGGTTACATTCACGGACTGTAGTGGGCAGGAGGTTACTGCATCTCAACTCACTAACTAAAGGCGTCCCGGCATATGACGATGACACCAAATAACATAGAATGGATATTGGAATATCTTAGAAGGTGATCAGTGATGATCTGTGAAACTACTGTCTGTCGTGGGATCCCACGATTGATTGTTCACATAATCAGCACTATTTATTAACGCGCCTTCATTTCAATTTCTCTACCCACGCTAGACTTTCTCGTCGTGATTTCCCACGACGGTTTAGTACTTGAATGCTCTATGTAGGTGGCCTTCAAATTATTAAGTCTGGGTCAGGCGCGGTCTTTACTATCCTCCATCGGGGGATCCCACGATGGGTTACTAATCCGCTGCCTGGTTTGTGCTTAATATGTGGTCTGGGTTTAGATTGCGTCTTCACATCTTATCATCGGGGGATCCCACGATGGGCCACAAACCCTAAAACTCGTGTGGCCGCGCAGTGGTGAGCGGCTAGGGTTTCAAGTCAGGGATCCTACGATGCTCGAATCTACACAGGGATTGCCATGTCGTGGGATCCCACGATGCACGGTTTTAGGGTCACTATCCGCGGTAACAGAGTCACGTACTCATTACCGTGTGTTCTTCTCGACATATGTACTACCGTATTTCTCGGCCATGTTTATAAGAGCGACTATGACAAAGGCTCTACTACCCTCGTTTTCAGTAAAGTGCGTACCAATGCAATTGCAAACAACCATACCCTAATTATTAGCATTGTGTATAACCTAGACATTGCAAGCAAGAAACGGGAAGTAATGAGAATATAGTTCAAAGTAACTTACGGGTCCTTCCAATTTGGGAGGTCTGCTGTACGCTGGGATGGAGCTGCTGCCATCGTAGCTTTCACTTGCACGGGTCCGGCCTTGTTTTCAGCTACTACAAAAATGCCCTTCCGCTCTTCGAAAGACTGCTGCATGAAATTCAAATGCAGTAGAAATTGTAACTTCAATCATCCACTCAGAATCACAAACTCCTAACTTGTTTCTTCATGACTAGCCAAGTGAATTTAATTGAAGAGAAGGTAAACTTAAATCTAAAGTGACGGACTAAGTAGCCTATCGCACAGAAAACAAGCGTGTCTAATCATAGTCATAAAATCCCTGCACAAACCATGTTCCTAATATCATTCACAAACGAGTACTGTCTAACTAAATAATATACAATGAACTCTTCGCTCCATTCCTCTTTGGGAGCAACATTCCCGTTCCTTACTTCACTTTGCTTCAATTCAAACATTCACAGCAGTCCATACACATTGAACTCTAGTTCGTCAACTACATCAAGGTTACCATGATTCTAGGGTCTATAGTGATGAACCGTGAACTACGATGCGTGAGGAGAGCCTACACCTATAAGGAGGGCGAGTGCCATACAACCATTGTATCCATGTACTAGATTCATTTGAGAAGCTTGAATGAGATCAATTCTTTCCAAGCCTAGAAGCTAAACTCCAGAGCAAACGCACACCTCCATGCGATTACAATTCTACAACGAAGAAGTCAAATAATGAACCTCACCGCCAGAGAACTACAAAATCAAAATGCAGGTTTTGAGGTTGGACTACGATGAACTAACCTGTTCAATGAGGTGGGTGAAGTCCCGCACCGTGTTGTTTTTCTTGCGCATAGGTCCGGACGCTTGCGCACCGCCTTCGCCAGGAAATGCTTCACGCACTAACGCACTCAGTCCGCCACAAAAATTCACTGTCGTTCTCCGCGCACACACACTCCGCCAGCAAAATTTGAATACGCTCCTCCAATGTCCCTCGCCGCGCTCAACTCCGCAAACAAAAGTTCAACGCTCCGCCAACCAAAGAAACTCCAGACAACGAAACTCACTCCAAATGTAAAGCTAGAGACAACGAAACTCACGGACTACAGCAACCCGAATGAACGCGCGAGGAAGGAAAGCGGAGAAGCGCACGAAATCAGGAAGACAGAGAAGCACACGACGTCAGGAGAAAAGGGTGGCAAGCAGACGTCGTGGGGAGGAAAGGAAACCGGCGGGGGAGTCTGCTGACGTGGCGCTGTCAGGTGCAAGACGGCGCAGGTCATGACTGCCCACCCTCCTCATGATTACTGACATCATGAGGAGGGCTTGACTAGAAGTCTTAAGCTAAATAATCACTCATTACACAAAATGCTGAAATTAGGTCGCACACTTGCACCTTACTAATTTCATGACATTCGATAATTACTACAAACATTTTTTTTGTTTCTCTATAAGAATGCACTATTCGTTATTTATTCGTTATTTGTTTTTATGCACATTGTTGCTATTGGAACTCTCGAAACTCCATGTCTACAAATAAAAATAATTGTAGAAACATTTATTTACTTTGATGGCTTGTAAAGTAACTTTGTTGAAATAAGGCAAGCTAGTTTTACTATTTTAAATGTCGGTATGGAAAAAAAATGTACAAGTTGTAAATACTCCGCTCATGAAGTGAAGAGTCATGAGCGGAAGAAGTCCATGCTACGTTTTCTCAAACTTACCACGTAACCTAAAAAAAAAAACTCGGTCTTGCGGTTCAAAGACCCTTCATTCCATAAATCATGCATGATGTTGTACGAGTTAATTTTAACAAAAAAAAATGTAGTTTTACTATTGTAAATACTCTGCCCATGCAAATATTAGTTACAAATCATGAGCGGTTTAATTTCATAGATTGCTACATTGATTTCTAGGTTTAACCTTTGGTTTCGATGATTATTATTTTTTTTCAAGCCGCTAAATATGCCTTTAACATAATGAACTTTGATTTCTAGTTTGCACTTGTGTCATTTTTCTAGAAAATGATTAGTCCAAATTATTTAATTAAATAGAGATGACTGTAACGATTACATAAGTACAGGGAACATTGTTGATGATTGTCCTATATAATTCTTTCTCATTCATCTCCTAGGCAATCATTTTCATGTATACAATCAACATGATTGGCAAATGTGTAATGAAGAAATAATATATAAATTATCTTATTGTCTTCTATATTAATTGTCTTGCAATGATCATTGAATAGATGTGGACAAGAGCGTGATTGCCTGCGGTTTTAGGGGCATACTAGGTGTTAATCTATTTAATTTACTTGTGTTTTGGAGCATATCTGGAGACAGTTCTCCAAAGTACGTGACCAAGCCCAGTCGCCCATGATCTTGGAATTACTTGCAAAAAATGGAAATTAAAAAAAAATGTCAAACAAAGGACGTTCAGAAATGATCTTCAATTTATGAAAAAAAAATTAATATTAAGTTACAACTTCAATTTTTTGTTTTTAAATCGACATGTAATATGTATCGCAATTTTGGAAAACGTACCATGGACTTTTCTTGCTCATGACTTCATGAGCGGAAGATTAAGAACTTATACATTCTTTTTTTGATACCGACATGTACTGTTTTATGTATGATTTATGGAATGAGAGTTCTTTGAATGAACTGCAGGCGGAGGAGGACCTTTTTAGGTTATGTGGTAAGTTTGGCAAAACGTAGCATGGACTTCTCCCGCTCATGCCTCTTCACTTCATGAGCGGAGTATTTTGAACTTGTACCTTTTTTTCCATATCGACATGCACTGTCTTATGCATGAAATTGCCAGACATTTTTAAAACGAAACCATTCCATGGCAGGGCCCGTTTCATTCCCAATTTTTTTTACTTCACGTGAATTAGAATTTTGCAATGGGCAACAAGTGAATAATTATAGTGGTGGAATCTAAATCCTAAGAGCAATTCCAACTTCCACAATAGAATTTTATGCATTTATGTATGAAAGTCCATGACATTTTTAAAATGAAGCCATTCCATGGCAGGGCCCGTTTCATTCCCAATTTTTTTTACTTCACGTGAATTAGAATTTTGCAATGGACAAGAAGTGAATATAGTGGTGGAATCTAAATCATAAGAGAAATTACAAATTCCACAATAGAATTTTATGCATGCATGTATGAACCATCCATGACGTTTTTAAAATGAAGCCATTCCATGGCAGGGCCTGACTGTTTCATTCCCAATTTTTTTTACTTCACGTAAATTAGAATTTTGCAATGGGCAAGAAGAAGTGAATATAGTGGTGGAATCTAAATCCTAAGAGCAATTCCAACTTCCACAGTAGAATTTTATGCATGCACGTGTGAAATTCCATGACATTTTTAACATGAAGCCCTTGATGAAGCCATAGTTCAATGGCAGGGCCCATTTCATTCCCAATTTTTTTATTTTCATGTGAATTAGAATTTTTCAACGGGCAAGACTAGAAAATAGTGGTGGAATCTAAGGCTGGAGCAATTACATTTTTCTAAATCAAATTTTATGCATGCATGTATGAAATTTCATGACTTTTTAAATATTATTTATTTAAGCCATTTAACTCATACAATGGGCTGACCTTAGTTACGAGTTGTTTGTAGTCAAACCAATGTGCATTTAGAGAGGGCAGCCCTTGTGGAGGTAATATAACCCATATGGTTAGTCCTTGGACTTGGTGGTAGAGTAGTATAAGAGATCAGCCCTTGCATGGGCTTGATACCCCTTTCCCAACCTTGTTTGTGATACCCCTTCATTGGAATACATTACCTTGGTGTTCTTTTCTTCAATAGGTTATGGGCCCACTCATGTGAGTTGCTACAAAGAGGTCAGATCTCTTTGCAAGGTGTGTTGGTGGAGAAGTATTGGAGCTTCAAGCAAGTGAAGTTTGGGGTCGTTTTGGAGCATTTTGGAGCATTTTGGATCAAGATCTTGCAAGTTTGTGAGGTATTCTCTTGTTTTGGGTTCCACTTTGTTCTTGGAGGGCCGATTTGGTGCTTCATGGTGTGAGTTGAGAGCTAGGGTTTGATCTAGTCTCAAGGAGGGCTGATTTGTTCATATAGTGCCTTATTTGAGTGATTTGGAGCATTTGTAATTTGATTGGAGAGATTTGGACCCCTTCAGATCTGATTGGAGAGACTTGGAGCATTGGAGTGTTCACAAGAGAGATTTGGATCACTTGAGATCTTATTGGAGAGACTTGGAGCATTGGAGTGTTCACAAGAGAGATTTGGATCACTTGAGATCTTATTGGAGAGACTAGAAGCATTGGAGTGTCCACAAGAGAGATTTGGATCACTTGGGATCTGATTCGAGAGACTTGGAGCATTTGAGGGTTCACAAGAGAGATTTGGATCACTTGAGATCTGATTGGAGAGACTTGGAGCATTTGAGGGTTCACAAGAGAGATTTGGATCATTTGAGATCTGATTGGAGAGACTAGGAGCATTGGAGTGTTCACAAGAGAGATTTGGACCACTTAGGGTCAAACTGGAGTTGGTGCGACCACAAGAGGTGTAGTAGAGGGCTGATTAGGACGTCCTTTGGAGTGGGAGTCATTTCACCATGGCTACTAGTGAAGGAGACGGCGTGAGGGTCATTGACAAGTTCAATGGAGACAACTTTGGACTTTGGAAGTTCAAGATGGAGATGATCTTGGCCGAGAAGGACTTGTGGGAGATTGTGGAGGGCACTGAGACACCACCTTCATCCGATGCCGATGCCGATGTAAAAGCCAAGAAGTCCTATGATAGGAGGGTCAAGAAGGCCTTCTCCGTGATTGCTTGCAATCTTGCAGATAGGCAACTTGCACATGTTCGAGCATGCAAGGGACCAGCAGAAGCATGGCAAGTTCTTTGCAACATCCATGAAACAAAGAGCTTGTCCAACATGCTCTTTCTTCGACGCAAGTTCTTCACTTGCAAGATGCAAGAGGGCGAGGACATGCTGGACCACATCAACAAGGTCAAGGCACTTGCGGACCAACTAGCTTGTTTGGAGGTGCCCGTGACGGATGGAGACATTGTCATGACATTGCTTGAGAGTTTGCCGCCTTCGTATGAGTATCTCATCACCGCTTTGGAGACAAGACCCATGGAGGAGCTCACGCTTGCTTTCATTACAGCAAGGTTGATGCATGAGGTGTCCAAGAGGAAGGAGAATGAGACCCAAGACGGAGGGGCAGCTCTTCTCTCACGATATGGCCAAGGAGGGACCTCACAACATCGGAAGGAGACACGCACGTGCTACAATTGTGGGAAGCCCGGTCACCTTGCAAGATATTCTAAGCAACCCAAGAAGGAGAGTGCTAACAAGGCTAGTGTGAAGGAGGAGGAAGATGAGTTTGCATTTGCGGCTAATGATGGATATGATAACACCAACATGTTCCATTGGATCATTGACTCGGGTGCTACTCAACACATGACCCCGTATAGGCAAGCTTTCTTCACGTATGAGACTATTAGCAACCGCAAGGTGTTTTTGGGTGACAATGGTGTGGTGGATGCCATTGGCATGGGTTGCATTGTGGTGGAGGTGGAGGTGAAGGGCCAAATGAGGCGAATTCGCATCCAAGATGCATTGCATGTGCCCAAGTTGCATGCCAATTTGCTCTCTGTGAGCAAGTTGGTGTCACAAGATTTGAAGGTGCAATTCAACAACAAGGGTTGTGTTTTGGGTGCACTCAATGGAGAAATGATTGTCACCGCACCGAGAGAAGGCAATTTGTACCAACTCAAGTTCAAAACGGTGAATGGTACCAGCGTGGCGTGTGTGGCACAAGGAGCACTTCACCAACAGTCTTTGGAGCTATGGCACAAGAGATTGGGCCACCTCAATGTGAAGAGTGTGCAGAGCCTTCAAGGCATGGTGGGTGGCATGCAAGTGATAAAGAGCTCGGGCGACCTTACATGTGAGGCTTGCATTGAAGGCAAGCAAGCCAGGAAACCATTTCCAAGTGATGGAGCGACAAGGGCAACTAAGGTGTTGGAGATTGTGCACTCCGATGTAT
The DNA here is from genome assembly GCA_951799445.1 of Pseudisothecium myosuroides. Lineage (NCBI taxonomy): Eukaryota > Viridiplantae > Streptophyta > Bryopsida > Hypnales > Lembophyllaceae > Pseudisothecium > Pseudisothecium myosuroides. The sequence goes on from OX637291.1 coordinate 28,572,183, forward strand.
GCGGCCCAATGAGGACTACTTCCATGGGTGGCGCAAGGTATTTCTTGACTTTCATTGATGACTTCTCGAGGAAGATTTGGGTGTTCATGCTCAAGTGCAAGAGTGATGTTTTTGAGAAGTTCAAGGCATGGAAGGCCCTTGCGGAGAATGAATCGGGGTGGAAAGTGATGGTGTTGAGATCGGACAACGGAGGGGAATACATGTCCAAGGCCTTGGAGACCTTCATGAGGGACCGCGGCATTCAACATCAAACTTCGGCCCCTTATACTCCACAACAAAATGGTGTGGCGGAGCGTGCCAACCGCACACTTGTGGAGATGGCACGAGCCATGTTGCATGTCCAAGGCCTCACATATGATCTTTGGGCGGAGGTCGTATCGAATGCGGCATACACACGCAATAGGTGTCCCACAATTGCGGTAGCATCTATGACACCACAAGAAGCATGGAGCGGGAAGAGGACAAACCTTGGTCACATGCGCATTTTTGGATGTGTTGCATATGCCTTGGATTTGAGCCCACAACGCTCTAAGCTTGATGCCAAGGGCACTAAGTGCTTGTTTTTGGGCTATTGGGAGGGCTCCAAAGCCTACCGGCTTCTGTGTTTGGAGTCGAAGAAGATCATCAAGAGTCGAGATGTCACCTTCGTTGAGGAGAAGCAACAGGTGTCTACGACTTTGGAGATGTGTCCAAGTGGGAGCAATGGAGGACGAGAGCTTGAGGTGGACAAATCTCCAACCATCCAGACTTTGCCGAAAGAGGATGGAGACCAAGAAGGGACACCACCAACACCCAAGGAGAAGTCTACCACATCCTCCAGTTGGGCACCAAGCGAAGATGATGGAGAAGGAGATGTTTCTCAAGAACCAAGATATCCTACAAGGGAGCGTAGGCCGCTTGGAGAATGGTGGATGAACCACATTTTGCCTCAAGAGCAAGTGGAACATGTCAATGTGGCATATGCAAGAGATCCACGCAATGTTGGGGAAGCCATGAAGAGTCCAGATGCAAGCAAGTGGGAGCAAGCCATGCAAGAGGAGTATGCCTCACTTATGAGCAAAGGTACTTGGGAACTCTCTCCGCTTCCTTCCGATCGTGCAAGTGTTGGATGCAAGTGGGTGTTTTGCACCAAGAGAGACGCCTTGGGCCACATTGTGCGCTACAAGGCGAGATTGGTGGCCAAGGGGTATTCCCAAGTAGAAGGGGTGGACTTCAATGAGACCTTTGCTCCCGTGGCCAAGTTTTGCACCATTCGATGCGTGACGGCGATAGGGGCAGCCATGGACTTGGAGATGCACCAAATGGACGTCATCACGGCGTTTCTCAATCCAAACCTTGAGGAGGTGATCTACATGGACCAACCAAAGGGCTTTGTTCAAGAAGGACGAGCACACCTCAAGTGTAAGCTTAAGAAGGCCATCTATGGGTTGAGGCAGTCCGGAAGAGCATGGTACATGGACATTGATGCATTGTTTGCAAGGGAAGGCTACACAAGGAGTGATGCGGACCACTCTCTCTACATCAAGCAAACAAGTGCGTATTTGGTGATTGTCATTGTCTATGTGGATGACTTGATCATCATGACCAACACCATGGGCAAAATGGAGGAGGTCAAGACCATGTTGAAGAGCCAATATGATATGAGTGATCTTGGAGAGCTACACTATTGCCTTGGTGTGGAGTTTACAAGGCAAAGGGCTAGCCGCACCGTCACCATGAGCCAAAGCAAGTACATTGGGGAGGTGTTGAAGCGCTTCAATATGGAGGGGTGCAAATCCATTGGCATTCCTCTTGATGTGAAGGAAAAGATGGCCAAGCTCACAGATGAGGAGTTTGAAGGTATCAAGGCAGAAATGCAAGATGTGCCATACAAAGCCGCGGTGGGGAGCTTGATGTATGCGATGGTGGCCACAAGGCCTGACCTTGCATTTGCCATGAGTGTGGTGAGCCAACATATGTCCAAAAGCGGTCCCAAACATTGGGCAACGGTCAAGAGAATCATGCGGTACCTTCAAGGTACATTGGAGGCGAAATTAGTTCTTGGAGGCAAGAGCCTTGCATTGGTGGGCTTTTGTGATGCCGATTGGGCCGGAGATGCAAGTGATAGGAGGTTGACAACGGGCTATGTGTTTATGCTTGGAGGGAGTGCCATCTCGTGGAATTCCAAGAAACAACCGACCGTTGCCTTTTCTACTACCGAGGCAGAGTACATGGCCATTAGCCAATGCACGAGGGAGGCCATCTGGCTAAGGCAACTCATGAGTGATGTTGGACTTGAGCAAGAGAAGAGCACACGTATCATGTGTGACAACCAAGGCGCCATTGCCTTGGTGAAGAATCCAATTCAACATTCTCGGAGCAAACACATTGACATTCAACACCATTTCATTTGTAAGAAAGTTGAAAGTGATGTGATTGAGATGAGGTATGTTCCTACAGAGCGCATGGTGGCGGATGTGCTTATGAAGTCGCTTGGGAAGCCTCGACATGAAGAACTTCGTAAGGAGATGGGTTTGACATTGTTTGTCAACAAACAAAGTGGGAGTGTTGAAGGAAGTGCGTAGTATGGATTAGATGGCTTATAGGAGCTCCTAGTATAGTCTAACCTTAGTTGGATGTTGTAGGAACTCATACGATGGGCTGACCTTAGTTAGGAGTTGTTTGTAGTCAAACCAATGTGCATTTAGAGAGGGCAGCCCTTGTGGAGGTAATATAACCCATAAGGTTAGTCCTTGGACTTGGTGGTAGAGTAGTGTAAGAGATCAGCCCTTGCATGGGCTTGGTACCCCTTTCCCAACCTTGTTTGTGATACCCCTTCATTGGAATACATTACCTTGGTGTTCTTTTCTTCAAAACACTCCAACGCTTCTAGTCTCTCCAATCAGATCTCAAGTGATCCAAATCTCTCTTGTGAACACTCCAATGCTCCAAGTCTCTCGAATCAGATCTCAAATGATCCAAATCTCTCTTGTGAACACTCCAATGCTCCAAGTCTCTCCAATCAAATTACAAATGCTCCAAATCACTCAAATAGGGCACTATATGAACAAATGAACCCTTCTTGAGACAAGATCAAACCCTAGCTCTCAACTAACACCATGAAGCACCAAATCAGCCCTCCAAGAACAAAATGAAACCCAAAACAAGAAAATACCTCACAAACTTGCAAGATCTTGATCCAAAATGTTCCAAAATGCTCCAAAATGACCCCAAACTTCACTTGCTTGTAGCTCCAATACTTCTCCACCAACACACCTTGCAAAGAGATCTGACCTCTTTGTAGCAACTCACATGAGTGGGCCCATAACCTTTTGAAGAAAAGAACACCAAGGTAATGTATTCCAATGAAGGGGTATCACAAACAAGGTTGGGAAAGGGGTACCAAGCCCATGCGAGGGGCTGATCTCTTATACTACTCTACCATCAAGTGTTATGACTAACCATATGGGTTATATCACCTCTACAAGGGCTGACCTCTCTAAATGCACATTGGTTTGACTACAAACAACTCCTAACTAAGTCAGCCCAGCGTATGAGCTCCTACAACATCCAACTAAGGTTAGACTATACTAGGAGCTCCTATATGCCAACTAATCCATACTACGCACTTCCTTCAACAAGCACAAAGCTCAAATGACCAAGGCGAACTCACTAGGCAATAACACAACCATGACTAAATTTGCTTTCTCCCAAGACACACCCATCTTCACCATCACCACTAATACAGACCAAAAAACACGAGAGATAAATGCCAAAAGATACCTTAGAGTATTGTTGAAGGAAGTGCGTAGTATGGATTAGATGGCTTATAGGAGCTCCTAGTATAGTCTAACCTTAGTTGGATGTTGTAGGAGCTCATACGATGGGCTGACCTTAGTTAGGAGTTGTTTGTAGTCAAACCAATGTGCATTTAGAGAGGGCAGCCCTTGTAGAGGTGATATAACCCATATGGTTAGTCATGCCACTTGGTGGTAGAGTAGTATAAGAGATCAGCCCTTGCATGGGCTTGATACCCCTTTCCCAACCTTGTTTGTGATACCCCTTCATTGGAATACATTACCTTGGTGTTCTTTTCTTCAAAAGGTTATGGGCCCACTCATGTGAGTTGCTACAAAGAGGTCAGATCTCTTTGCAAGGTGTGTTGGTGGAGAAGTATTGAAGCTTCAAGCAAGTGAAGTTTGGGGTCATTTTGGAGCATTTTGGATCAAGATCTTGCAAGTTTGTGAGGTATTCTCTTGTTTTGGGTTCCACTTTGTTCTTGGAGGGCCGATTTGGTGCTTCATGGTGTGAGTTGAGAGCTAGGGTTTGATCTAGTCTCAAGGAGGGCTGATTTGTTCATATAGTGCCTTATTTGAGTGATTTGGAGCATTTGTAATTTGATTGGAGAGATTTGGACCACTTGAGATCTGATTGGAGAGACTTGGAGCATTCGAGTGTTCACAAGAGAGATTTGGATCACTTGAGAACTGATTGGAGAGACTTGGAGCATTGGAGGGTTCACAAGAGAGATTTGGATCACTTGAGATCTGATTGGAGAGACTAGGAGCATTGGAGTGTTCACAAGAGAGATTTGGATCACTTGAGATCTGATTGGAGAGACTTGGAGCATTGGAGTGTTCACAAGAGAGATTTGGATCACTTGAGATCTTATTGGAGAGACTTAGAGCATTGGAGTGTTCACAAGAGAGATTTGGATCACTTGAGATCTGAATGGAGAGACTTGGAGCATTTGAGGGTTCATAAGAGAGATTTGGATCACTTGAGATCTGATTGGAGATACTAGGAGCATTGAAGTGTTCACAAGAGAGATTTGGATCACTTGAGATCTGATTGGAGAGACTTGGAGCATTTGAGGGTTCACAAGAGAGATTTGGATCACTTGAGATCTTATTGGAGAGACTTGGAGCATTGGAGTGTTCACAAGAGAGATTTGGATCACTTGAGATCTGATTGGAGAGACTTGGAGCATTTGAGGGTTCACAAGAGAGATTTGGATCACTTGAGATCTTATTGGAGAGACTTGGAGCATTGGAGTGTTCACAAGAGAGATTTGGATCACTTGAGATCTGATTGGAGAGACTTGGAGCATTTGAGGGTTCACAAGAGAGATTTGGATCACTTGAGATCTTATTGGAGAGACTTGGAGCATTGGAGTGTTCACAAGAGAGATTTGGATCACTTGAGATCTGATTGGAGAGACTTGGAGCATTTGAGGGTTCACAAGAGAGATTTGGATCACTTGAGATCTGATTGGAGAGACTAGGAGCATTGGAGTGTTCACAAGAGAGATTTGGATCACTTGAGATCTGAATGGAGAGACTTGGAGCATTGGAGTGTTCACAAGAGAGATTTGGATCACTTGAGATCTTATTGGAGAGACTTAGAGCATTGGAGTGTTCACAAGAGAGATTTGGATCACTTGGGATCTGATTGGAGAGACTTGGAGCATTCGAGTGTTCACAAGAGAGATTTGGATCACTTGAGATCTGATTGGAGATACTAGGAGCATTGAAGTGTTCACAAGAGAGATTTGGATCATTTGAGATCTGATTGGAGAGACTAGGAGCATTGGAGTGTTCACAAGTGAGATTTGGGTCAGTTGGGGTCTGATTGGAGAGACTTGGAGCACTTGATGTCTTTGTAGAGTTCATGCAACCATAAGAGGGCTGGTTGTGCATTTGGAAACCATTGGAGGGTTTCTTGGAGAGATTTAGACCACTTAGGGTCAAATTGGAGTTGGTGCAACCACAAGAGGTGTGGTAGAAGGCTGATTGGGACTTCCTTTGGAGTGGGAGTCATTGTACCATGGCTACTAGTGAAGGAGACGGCGTGAGGGTCATTGACAAGTTCAATGGAGACAACTTTGGACTTTGGAAGTTCAAGATGGAGATGATCTTGGCCGAGAAGGACTTATGGGAGATTGTGGAGGGCACCGAGACACCACCTTCATCCGATGCCGATGCCGATGTAAAAGCCAAGAAGTCCTATGATAGGAGGGTCAAGAAGGCCTTCTCCGTGATTGCTTGCAATCTTGCAGATAGGCAACTTGCACATGTTCGAGCATGCAAGGGACCAGCAGAAGCATGGCAAGTTCTTTGCAACATCCATGAAACAAAGAGCTTGTCCAACATGCTCTTTCTTCGACGCAAGTTCTTCACTTGCAAGATGCAAGAGGGCGAGGACATGCTGGACCACATCAACAAGGTCAAGGCACTTGCGGACCAACTGGCTTGTTTGGAGGTGCCCGTGACGGATGGAGACATTGTCATGACTCTCCTTGAGAGTTTGCCGCCTTCGTATGAGTATCTCATCACCGCTTTGGAGACAAGACCCATGGAGGAGCTCACGCTTGCTTTCATTACAGCAAGGTTGATGCATGAGGTGTCCAAGAGGAAGGAGAATGAGACCCAAGACGGAGGGGCAGCTCTTCTCTCACGATATGGCCAAGGAGGGACCTCACAACATCGGAAGGAGACACGCACGTGCTACAATTGTGGGAAGCCCGGTCACCTTGCAAGATATTCTAAGCAACCCAAGAAGGAGAGTGCTAACAAGGCTAGTGTGAAGGAGGAGGAAGATGAGTTTGCATTTGCGGCTAATGATGGGTATGATAACACCAACATGTTCCATTGGATCATTGACTCGGGTGCTACTCAACACATGACCCCGTATAGGGAAGCTTTCCTCACGTATGACACTATTAGCAACCGCAAGGTGTTTTTGGGTGACAATGGTGTGGTGGATGCCATTGGCATGGGTTGCATTGTGGTGGAGGTGGAGGTGAAGGGCCAAATGAGGCGAATTCGCATCCAAGATGCATTGCATGTGCCCAAGTTGCATGCCAATTTGCTCTCTGTGAGCAAGTTGGTGTCACAAGATTTGAAGGTGCAATTCAACAACAAGGGTTGTGTTTTGGGTGCACCCAATGGAGAAATGATTGTCACCGCACCGAGAGAAGGCAATTTGTACCAACTCAAGTTCAAAACGGTGAATGGTACCAGCGTGGCGTGTGTGGCACAAGGAGCACTTCACCAACAGTCATTGGAGCTATGGCACAAGAGATTGGGCCACCTCAATGTGAAGAGTGTGCAGAGCCTTCAAGGCATGGTGGGTGGCATGCAAGTGATAAAGAGCTCGGGCGACCTTACATGTGAGGCTTGCATTGAAGGCAAGCAAGCTAGGAAACCATTTCCAAGTGATGGAGCGACAAGGGCAACGAAGGTGTTGGAGATTGTGCACTCCGATGTATGCGGCCCAATGAGGACTACTTCCATGGGTGGCGCAAGGTATTTCTTGACTTTCATTGATGACTTCTCGAGGAAGATTTGGGTGTTCATGCTCAAGTGCAAGAGTGATGTTTTTGAGAGGTTCAAGGCATGGAAGGCCCTTGTGGAGAATGAAACGGGGCAGAAAGTAATGGTGTTGAGATCGGACAACGGAGGGGAATACATGTCCAAGGCCTTTGAGACCTTCATGAGGGACCATGGCATTCAACATCAAACTTCGGCCCCTTATTCACCACAACAAAATGGTGTGGCGGAGCGTGCCAACCGCACACTTGTGGAGATGGCACGAGCCATGTTGCATAACCAAGGCCTCACGTATGATCTTTGGGCGGAGGTCGTATCGAATGCGGCATACACACGCAATAGGTGTCCCACAATTGCGGTAGCATCTATGACACCACAAGAAGCATGGAGCGGGAAGAGGACAAACCTTGGTCACATGCGCATTTTTGGATGCGTTGCATATGCCTTGGATTTGAGCCCACAACGCTCTAAGCTTGATGCCAAGGGCACTAAGTGCTTGTTTTTGGGCTATTGGGAGGGCTCCAAAGCCTACCGGCTTCTGTGTTTGGAGTCGAAGAAGATCATCAAGAGTCGCGATGTCACCTTTGTTGAGGAGAAGCAAGGGGTGTCTACGACTTTGGAGATGTGTCCAAGTGGGAGCAATGGAGGACGAGAGCTTGAGGTGGACAAATCTCCAACCATCCAGACTTTGCCGAAAGAGGATGGAGACCAAGAAGAGACACCACCAACACCCAAGGAGAAGTCTACCACATCCTCCAGTTGGGCACCAAGCGAAGATGATGGAGAAGGAGATGTTTCTCAAGAGCCAAGATATCCTACAAGGGAGCGTAGGCCGCTTGGAGAATGGTGGATGAACCACATTTTGCCTCAAGAGCAAGTGGAACATGCCAATGTGGCATATGCAAGAGATCCACGCAATGTTGGGGAAGCCATGAAGAGTCCAGATGCAAGCAAGTGGGAGCAAGCCATGCAAGAGGAGTATGCCTCACTTATGAGCAAAGGTACTTGGGAACTCTCTCCGCTTCCTTCCGATCGTGCAAGTGTTGGATGCAAGTGGGTGTTTTGCACCAAGAGAGACGCCTTGGGCCACATTGTGCGCTACAAGGCGAGATTGGTGGCCAAGGGGTATTCCCAAGTAGAAGGGGTGGACTTCAATGAGACCTTTGCTCCCGTGGCCAAGTTTTGCACCATTCGATGCGTGACGGCGATAGGGGCAGCCATGGACTTGGAGATGCACCAAATGGACGTCATCATGGCGTTTCTCAATCCAAACCTTGAGGAGGTGATCTACATGGACCAACCAAAGGGCTTTGTTCAAGAAGGCCGAGAACACCTCAAGTGTAAGCTCAAGAAGGCCATCTACGGGTTGAGGCAGTCCGGAAGAGCATGGTACATGGACATTGATGCATTGTTTGCAAGGGAAGGCTACACAAGGAGTGATGCGGACCACTCTCTCTACATCAAGCAAACAAGTGCATATTTGGTGATTGTCATTGTCTATGTGGATGACTTGATCATCATGACCAACACCATGCGCAAAATGGAGGAGGTCAAGACCATGTTGAAGAGCCAATATGATATGAGTGATCTTGGAGAGCTACACTATTGCCTTGGTGTGGAGTTTACAAGGCAAAGGGCTGCCCACACCAGCACCATGAGCCAAAGCAAGTACATTGGGGAGGTGTTGAAGCGCTTCAACATGGAGGGGTGCAAATCCATTGGCACTCCTCTTGATGTGAAGGAGAAGATGGCCAAGCTCACAGATGAGGAGTTTGAAGGTATCAAGGCAGAAATGCAAGATGTGCCATACAAAGCCGCGGTGGGGAGCTTGATGTATGCGATGGTGGCCACAAGGCCTGACCTTGCATTTGCCATGAGTGTGGTGAGCCAACATATGTCCAAAAGCGGTCCCAAACATTGGGCAGCGGTCAAGAGAATCATGCGGTACCTTCAAGGTACATTGGAGGCGAAATTAGTTCTTGGACGCAAGAGCCTTGCATTGGTGGGCTTTTGTGATGCCGATTGGGCCGGAGATGCAAGTGATAGGAGGTTGACAACGGGCTATGTGTTTATGCTTGGAGGCGGTGCCATCTCGTGGAATTCCAAGAAACAACCCACCGTTGCCTTGTCTACTACCGAGGCAGAGTACATGGCCATTAGCCAATGCACGAGGGAGGCCATATGGCTAAGGCAACTCATGAGTGATGTTGGACTTGAGCAAGAGAAGAGCACACGTATCATGTGTGACAACCAAGGCGCCATTGCCTTGGTGAAGAATCCAATTCAACATTCTCGGAGCAAACACATTGACATTCAACACCATTTCATTTGTAAGAAAGTTGAAAGTGATGTGATTGAGATGAGGTATGTTCCTACAGAGCGCATGGTGGCGGATGTGCTTATGAAGTCGCTTGGGAAGCCTCGACATGAAGAACTTCGTAAGGAGATGGGTTTGACATTGTTTGTCAACAAACAAAGTGGGAGTGTTGAAGGAAGTGCGTAGTATGGATTAGATGGCTTATAGGAGCTCCTAGTATAGTCTAACCTTAGTTGGATGTTGTAGGAGCTCATATGATGGGCTGACCTTAGTTAGGAGTTGTTTGTAGTCAAACCAATGTGCATTTAGAGAGGGCAGCCCTTGTAGAGGTGATATAACCCATATGGTTAGTCATGCCACTTGGTGGTAGAGTAGTATAAGAGATCAGCCCTTGCATGGGCTTGATACCCCTTTCCCAACCTTGCTTGTGATACCCCTTCATTGGAATACATTACCTTGGTGTTCTTTTATTCAATACCGTTCAACCAGCTGATCAACATCCTGAGTGATGTGCGAGCAGACTGGACGGTGAAGAAGCTGATTCTCACTCAGATCAGCGAGCTGGTGGGAGCACCAGCAGACAGCAACCTGGCGGGAGTGGTTGCGGATTTTATCTCCAACCCGGATGAGATCCGGAAGCAAGAAGCGGAGATCCGACGACTTTAGGAGGAGAACGAGTCGTTGAAGACGGAAATGTTGCTCCTCAAGGAGGACATGGCTACCACCCGGGAGATGGCAGAGGCTATCCGGAAAGTAGCGGAGGACGTGAAGGCCACATTCGGAGCAACCGGAGAGGCCATCACCAAGTCAAAGTTGTTTGACGAGGAAGTCCTCAAGGAGAATAAAATATCCGAGACCAGGTTGGTCCGGATTTTGACAGACTACTCCGAAAAGGTGGAGTTAGTCATGATGGAAGCGCGAGGGGCTGCAAACCGGATGGAAGAGAGCAGTAGAAAGCTGAACGGAGTGACGCTGTCACGGTCGTTCCACCTGTCCGACCTTTCGATGCCCGGGTCTTTTCCGAACGTGGGCATTCCAACGGAAGGAAAGGATCGGATTCCCCAGTCAAAGAAGAGTGGGAGGAAGCTCGCGCACTCCATCAACTTGGATTCGTCACCGGATCTTCCAGAACGTGAAACAGGGGAGCGGAACCGGAACCTGACGGACGTTTTCGAGCAGCTTGGAACGGAACCGCCCAGAAGTCCCACACTGAACCCGGGGAAAGATCAAAGTATGGATCTGACCCTAGATCAGGGTGAGGATCAAGAACAGAGCGTGCAATAAGGCGAAGACGAAGTCATGGATGAAGAAACGGATCAAGGAGTAGATCCGGTTATGGTAGGATAGTTAGGATTTTAGTTGTAAATATTTGTTAGTTAGGACTGGACCGGATTTGATCCGGATGTGTCTGGTCTGGATCGGATGTTTTCCGGTCTGGCCGGCTCGGCGGGGACCGAAAGTTCCGTGCGGACTTTTCGGGCCGCTTTGTGTTGACTTTTGAGTTTTAAAATGTATATAGTTAGTCTCTGCGAAGGAGACTGGGAGTCTTTTCCCTTGAATTTTTGTGTGTTTTCTATTGATTCCTTGTTGTACGTCTCTCCCGCGCGTGGCAGGGCTGTTTTGGTGAGGAGTTAGGAAAATGTATGCAGATTCTAGAGAGATTTCTCCCCTTGGTGTGTTTGTTTTGCTCTTATGTGTATTTGAGTGGGTATTCTAAGTGCTAGGAGCGGATTTCAGTTCCTCAGCGCCTCTACAGTTCACGATTCCGGGCGAGAAAACCGTTGTTAGGCTAGGCAGATAGGGAAGGAGTCCTTAACTGTGCTAGAACTCCTGGATAGGAAATCCGGTTGAGTGTCCGACCTCCCGTGAGGTCTCGCTGCCCTAGTTGGTAAACGGAAGGACTTTAGTTGATGTTGGAACGGACGAGTTCGCTTGTAACCACCTAACTCTGCACGGAGGGAACTTGGCATCAAGGTCGTTGTAGTATGAGAGGATCGTACGGGGGGTCTTTGTGTGACCTGCAAACCCGGATCGTTGTCCGGGTGGCTGTGAGAGATCAAACCGGATCCGCGTTAGTATAGGAGGTAGTGGATTAGAGAAGTGGGTCTTTAGCCACTATAAGTCACGGAAGGAGTGGCGGGCCTGCCACTCTCAAAAGCAAGCGGTGAACCTAACCTCTGGAGTATGAATCCAAGGCGATTAATGCTGAACGGCGCACCTAACCTCTGGAGTAGCTCCAAGTCATTTATGAAGACCTCAAGGCGCTGCTCTGAAGAAGCTGTGCTCCGAAGCTCCAGTGCTTTACGAACACATGAGTTCTATCGAAGCTTGAGGTCATCGACGTAGTCTTTGATGAAGATTGTGACTACTTTAATTAGCGAGGTTTGCATACAGGAAGGATCTCTGTTAGTGTCTGGATTGCCGATCTCTACACAAAATGGGGTAACATTGATGATTTGAGGTTACGAAGTTTTAATAGTGCACAAATTCTATGGATCGAGCGCTACGATGGATTGTTCATTACATCATTTGTTGTGAATTTAAGGTAAGTGCACTTTTAGTTGACCCTTATAGGAATTGAGAATACTTGATTTCATGAAACACAATCTCATCTTATCCAGGTCCTCTACGCACCTTGTTAAAATTTGCGCATTTACAAGTTGATTTTTTAAAATTTGTGCATTTGCTAAACAAGGGAATGCAGTGAAGGCGTATTCTTCCAACACTCGTGTGAAGGTTCTGGATGGATCGGGCGAAGCTCCTGTGCAGCGTCTGCAACGCACCAGCTGCATCCCGAACGAGTGCACGAGGTAGGATTTCATCAAGTTGGATGGATGAAAAAAGAAGGTTTTTAAGAACAACAATCCATCTACGATGACAAGAACATTTGGCGGGGTAGACAAATGATTTTGAATTTTACCAATTGCGACTCCGACTCCTAGTTCTGCGATTTATTACTCTCCTGCTCCTACTTGTGTGCTAAAGGAGGATGCTCATGGTGTGTGATGAAGGAGGAAGTTTCATTAAGAGTGTGTGTGGTTGAATGGGGAGCATTGCAGATTGCATTGTTGAGGCCTAGCAGAATCTTGATTTTGGAGAGGTTAGGGATTGCAGTTTCATTTTTACATACTTGTATCATCAAATGGCCTAATAATCGATTGTGAGAGTTTGCAAGGGATTGCGTCGTTAATATTTTGCGACAATTTGAAAAGGCAAGCTTCAAATATATTTGGAAGTGCGTTTCGTGCTTTGTTTGACAACTTTGTGTTGCCTTTTTTATTTATGATGCTCCAAAGCATTTTTTCCTCTTTCAACTTGAATTCTATTTGTTTGTGACATTGTAGTTTGAATCACAAACAACGCACTATGAATCACTATGAATCACTTGACGCTTGACACTTTATAGTTTTGAAATCACTTGACGCTTGAAGTTAGAAAATGAATATTATGAAAACTAATAGTATTCTTGGTCACTATAAAAGGATGCTTGGCAGGTTAGTTTCAACACAACAATGACAGGGGCAAAGAATGGTTCACAACTTTGTTACACAAATGCCTTCAAAAGGCTTGGAGGTCGGAACAGAAGAGTAGCTCTAAGCTAGAGCATCAGGAGGTTGAGCCAAATCTCAAATGGAAGTTGTGATGGAACGAATGTCTTTCACAATGAGCAAGATAGAATGCAGCCAGATACGATATTGGACACTCCTCCGGATAGGCAAGCATGGTTTTTAGTTTTGTTATGAGCTATTTTTCATGTACAAATTCATTTTTAATAATAAATTACTTAATTTGTTCTTTGTGCACATAAATTTAAACACCCTAATCAACAACTGTAAGTGACGATTTATCAAATTTAGTTAGAATCTTTCCTTTGTATAGACTAAATAAATTATTCATTTCACAAATATTCTTATATAGTCTCAACATTTTGCTACGTATAGATTCTAATCAATGCTCTAATCATAACATTGATATTTGCAGGCTATATTTGAATAGTTTGCAAGGAGAAGAGGCTTTGGCTAGCAATAGAGGTCAAATGAGGAGTGGTCTAGGTCCAAGTACAAGAAGAGTGAATCATCTTGGACATATTAGGTATATATCACTTGTTAATTTCATATGATTTCAATACAAAGTAGTTGTTTCTAATTGTTGTTATTTTTATAATGGGGCAACAATGATTGTTGTAGTTTGGAAACGGAAGAGCCTGTTGTTGCTGGTGGTGGATGCCAAAATCAAATGATGAGAGATGAAGAAGTTAGGCGAAACCCTCTTTCTGAACACATGTAAGTTTGAAATAACAAACTTATACTATTTCAATGCCAAGTGTTGCATCTTTTGGTATATGTATATGTTTAATGTGCTTCACTAAACATTGATTTATAATTTTTTGTATCAGCCATGATGTTTTGGAAGACCATGTAGAGGGAAGACAAAATGGAGTTGAAACTTCTAGGGATCACATTACATTGGAGAGAAGTGCATTACAACGGCTTAGAGATGATCCGTGGAGGAAAAAAGCCAGAGAACTCACGAAAGAGAACCTTGTTCTCGTAGAATCCTTGAAAAGGTTCCAGGAAACTACTGCTTCGAAACCAAAATGTTGCCAATTGAAGCATGTAAAGGTATATCTCTATATTTTAAATTAGAGATATGGTCCTTTCTTTGTTTAGTGAATCTTTTGGATGGAGGGATATTATGACTAAGAATAATTTATTTGTTTTTTGCAGAAGGTTATGACCGATGTTGCAACAAAAATTCTTCTTGGGAATTTTGTCTTTTCAACTATGTATCCAACAGAGGACACTTTGGTTGAATGCATCGTGGCCGCCTTAGATATCCCCTCTGATGATCACACTACACATGAAATGTTTATGAAAGAGTGGGGACCTCTTGGAGATGAAGAATCCAGCTTACATTCATTTGCCACACGGAACATTCGTGAGAGAAGAGATTCTATAACAAGAGATTTGAGAAATGAGCTGGTTAAAGTTCTTGGCATAACTAAACCAGAAATAGATGCCACACCTCAAGATATGCAAACATATGCAGCACAGCTACGATCATTGTGTGAAGGTATGTCAATTTGTTAATTTAGTTCATATGAATTTCTATGCATTCCGTTGAAATACTAAAATGTTTATAAATATTAATAAAAACTTCTAATAAATTACTTATGAAATGTTTTGAATTGTGAATTTTGTGTATAGGAGATCGATGGAGGTTTGGAATTGACTCAAATGGAGTATCAAATCCTTATGGATCACAGGCTTTTTACGGTGCAATTGCTAAAGTTGTATTGGGAAGGAGGTATAATCGAAAGGGCACTGTTTGTGTGACTTTGGAGCAATGCGGTTTAGTTTACCATGTGGTGAGTCTTTTAAACTTGCATCCTCTTAAATTTTTAATATGAATGATGTAATTTTCTCAAACTAATGTGAATTGACTGTAATTCTTATTGTAGATGAATTTGGCTATGCATGGAAAAAATTTGACAGAAGGCCATGCATCCATACACATTAGTGCTATGAAGTGTGCTGAAGATGACATTAGAAGAAATTGTCAACGAATGTTGCGGGTTATCATAGTTGAAGCTGATGCTGATTCATGAAAATTGGCTATTTGGAGGCCATTGTAGAAATTCAAGTGTTTGTGCTATTGATTTGATAGAACTTAGATACTAGTGTGTACAATTTGAAATTTTTTGTATAGTGTAGACAATGCAAATGATTGAACACAACCATTAATCACTTAGCATTTTACTTTGTATTTGTAAACTGTATGAAGGATTACATTGTATACACGTGATTTGGCAAAAGCTCTTAGTTTGTAAAAGGTCATTGATTGAGTTTACAATTTAGTTGATCCTATTTACTTAATGTATTACGTTAAACTAACCACCTGGAAGCTCAAGGGACACTGAAAATATGATTAAAAAATGTAGAGTTGTTTTTATATTATTGCAATGTAAAATGTAACAATTATGTTTTAATATGCAAATGACATAAAAAATCATCATGTTTACAATATTGTGTTTACTTTGTCACAATGAACATTGTTTAGGCATTGTAAATGCATTGTTTCACAAAGCTTTGTTTTCAAATTGTTTTTCCATTGCTACATTTTATGTTGGCTCTATATTGTTGACTTAATGTTATCATAATGTTCCCCAAAATAAATGGAACAATATTGTTTTGACAAAATAATGTCAATGAAACAAGCATTTGCCATCTTTGAGATGAGAATCTTGAATTAAAGACTGAACTGCTCCAAGCTTCTCCTCAGTCAAGTCAACTACAAGAGGACGTCCACCGAATCAGAGAAGATCTTGCGCAGTTAGAATTCAAAAAGATAGAGGGCCAAAAAATTAGATCACGAGCACGATGGCAGTTGTATGGAGATCAACTTTTCGCAGAATTTTTCAAAGCAATTCGGTAAGAGCCGCTTAATACCTTGATCACCGAGTTACAAGACCCACATGGGAACATCAAACAGGACCATACTACCATGGAGACCATCTGTACTGATTTTTACTCAAGCTTATACTCCCAAGGGATCTTGACAGAGTTAGAACGAGAGGCACGGGTAAAAATTTTGGAATGCGTGGAGAATAGATTCTTCCAACCAATGGCACAGAAATTTTATATGCCTTTGACTTAGGACGAACTACATCAGATAGTCACCTAGCTCGCGAACGGGAGAAGCCCGGGACCTGACGGTGTTATAGCAGAATTCTTTAGCCGATTTTGGGACTTGTTTGGGGCGGAATTTACGACCATGATCGAAGAGTCAGTTCTGCGCAGCAGTTTCCTAGAGGGTATGACTTCAGGGACCATCATTTTGCTTTTCAAATCGGGTGATCAAGCCGATCTATCAAATAGGAGACCGATTACGTTACTTAATGTTTCGTATAAGATAGTAGCGAAAGCTCTCCAAATTCGATTACAAAGCTTACTTAGGGACGTCATAAGCCCGGAGCAGTCGGCGTTTCTTCCCTCCAGGCACATCTTAGCGAACATCCTTCTACAGTACAAGACAGTAGAATGGGCTAGAGAGTCTAATCAGGACCTAATCTTTCTCCAACTTCATTTCACTAAGGCATATGATAGGGTGTCATGGGAATTCCTATTCCAAGTAATGGAAAAGCTAGGAATCCCCACCTCGTTCTCCAATCTAGTCAAGATACTTCTTAGAGATGCTTCTGCCACAATTTTGTTAAATGGCAAAGCTACCTCATCATTTGCTATTCTTCACGAAGAGAGACAGGGCTGCCCACTAGCACCCTACCTCTTTTTACTGGTGGGGGAAGCCTTGAATATGCCGCAGCAACAAAGCAACGCTTAGGTCAAATTCATAGAATCCAACTCCCAGATAGCGAGTTGCAACAATTATTGGCTCAATATGTCGATGACATAGGCTTTTCAATCATTGGAAGGGAGGAGGACTTACAAAACACAATATCCCTCCTTTAGACCTTTGGTGCGGCATCGGGGCTCATAATCAATTGGACTAAAAGCGTGGGTTATTGGTTCTCCAAACTACTTCGGCCAGCATGGACAAACAAGTACACATTGTCATGGGCTCCACCAGGTTCACTCACTAAGCTATTTAGCGCACCGTTTGGAGTCACGCTTGAGATTGTGGACATTGATGAGTTTTTACAAGATAAAATCAAGAAGAAGCTCACGTATTGGACCTCCCAGCGATTATCACTAGCAAGAAGAGTGACAGTGATCAACGCTATTCTACTCTCAACTCTTTACTATTTCATAGCAATATGGAGTGGGTCAATTCAAGCCATTCGTGCTATTCGGGGTTTTCTCCGTAATTACTTGTGGAGCGGCTCAGAGCACACCACGAGGACACGAGTTAACTGGGAAGATTGTTATCTTCCCAAAAGAGCAGGAGGACTCAAATTACTCGATCTAGAAATCTCACTCATGGCTCTACTGGTGAAGTGGGTACTATACGCCATCTAACCGGGCATATCAAACCTGAAGATATTGCTAAGATATCGGATCCACAAGATGAAACCAAACCCAAAATTAGGGTACTGGTTTCCCTCATCGCAATGGTTAGTGGTTCATAGGTCTTCAGTCACTAGGGGTTCCCGCATCTGGAACAGAGTTACTGCTGCGTGGAAATGTATTGCCCAGCACATCGAACCCATCTCTCCAACGAATGCTGATGAGGTACTGACTACGAGCCTGTGGTGGGCCTCGAGTTATATCGGGTCAAATTTTTGTTTTGCTTAGGAGAGGGCACGCGAACAAGCTCAATTTGGGTTAAGGACAATAGCTGATTTGTGGGACTTATCCAAGTGCGAGTTCAAATCATGGGAGGTAATTCAAGGCAGTTTCTACCTTACTGACAATGAACATAGACACTAGCGCTACCTAATCTTACACATCCCTCATGAATGGCTCTAGTTATTGACTAGTCAGACTAACCAGGTCCAAGCCGGTCAATGGGTGGGAGTTTTTAGTAACATGGAGGATGAACTTCCAAACATTATTTGGAAAGTAGGAGATCAAGGTTTCCAACAGTTCAAAATCAATGGCCCAAAGTATCCTCTTACCAGTTACGATCATGAGAGCTATTGTTGGCATCACCTCCAAACAATTGTCTATCCTTCAGCCTCTAGTAGAAGTCTCAAGGTATGAAGGATTCGCTTGCAGGATTCGAGTCTTAGAAGGAAGGAAGAGTTCGAAAGGCGCCCATCTTCTGTTTTATGCTGGAGTTATATAGAACCTGACGTTTGATCCAGGGAGGTGGGATAATGGGGTCTCACTCATGTCATACTCAACTCTTACAGGTAGAATGATATTGACCAAGCATACTCAGCTAAAACAATCCATCGCATCAAAATGGCCAGACCAGCTTCAGCTAAATTTTGTACCAGACTTGAGAAATCTGTGGCTTAAGACGCGAATACAGAAGGAGGCAGCCTTCATGTGGTCCGTATGGCACAATGCCGTAGCAGTTCACTCTTGGAGGGCACGAATCAACCCGGGCATCGATACTAAATGTAACTGCTATATATTGAAGAAAAGAACACCAAGTTAATGTATTCCAATGAAGGGGTATCACAAACAAGGTTGGGAAAGGGGTATCAAGCCCATGCAAGGGCTGATCTCTTATTCTACTCTACCACCAAGTGGCATGACTAACCATATGGGTTATATCACCTCTACAAGGGCTGCCCTCTCTAAATGCACATTGGTTTGACTACAAACAACTCCTTACTAAGGTCAGCCCATCGTATGAGCTCCTACAACATCCAACTAAGGTTAGACTATACTAGGAGCTCCTATAAGCCATCTAATCCATACTACGCACTTCCTTCAACACTCCCACTTTGTTTGTTGACAAACAATGTCAAACCCATCTCCTTACGAAGTTCTTCATGTCGAGGCTTCCCAGGCGACTTCGTAAGCACATCTGCCACCATGCGCTCTGTAGGAACATACCTCATCTCAATCACATCACTTTCAACTTTCTCACGAATGAAATGGTGTTGAATGTCAATGTGTTTGCTTCGAGAGTGATGAATTGGATTCTTCACCAAGGCAATGGCGCCTTGGTTGTCACACATGATACGTGTGCTCTTCTCTTGCTCAAGTCCAACATCACTCATGAGTTGCCTTAGCCATATGGCCTCCCTGGTGCATTGGCTAATGGCCATGTACTCTGCCTCGGTAGTAGACAAGGCAACTGTGGGTTGTTTCTTGGAATTCCACGAGATGGCACCGCCTCCAAGCATAAACACATAGCCCGTTGTCGACCTCCTATCACTTGCATCTCCGGCCCAATCGGCATCACAAAAGCCCACCAATGCAAGGCTCTTGCCTCCAATAACTAATTTCGCCTCCAATGTACCTTGAAGGTACCGCATGATTCTTTTGACCGCTGCCCAATGTTTGGGACCGCTTTTGGACATATGTTGGCTCACCACACTCATGGCAAATGCAAGGTCAGGCCTTGTGGCCACCATCGCATACATCAAGCTCCCCACCGCGGCTTTGTATGGCACATCTTGCATTTCTGCCTTGATACCTTCAAACTCCTCATCTGTGAGCTTGGCCATCTTCTCCTTCACATCAAGAGGAGTGCCAATGGATTTGCACCCCTCCATGTTGAAGCGCTTCAACACCTCCCCAATGTACTTGCTTTGGCTCATGGTGATGGTGCGGCCAGCCCTTTGCCTTGTAAACTCCACACCAAGGCAATAGTGTAGCTCTCCAAGATCACTCATATCATATTGGCTCTTCAACATGGTCTTCACCTCCTCCATTTTGCCCATGGTGTTGGTCATGATGATCAAGTCATCCACATAGACAATGACAATCACCAAGTATGCACTTGTTTGCTTGATGTAGAGAGAGTGGTCCGCATCACTCCTTGTGTAGCCTTCCCTTGCAAACAATGCATCAATATCCATGTACCATGCTCTTCCGGACTGCCTCAACCCGTAGATGGCCTTCTTAAGCTTACACTTGAGGTGTTCTCGGCCTTCTTGAACAAAGCCCTTTGGTTGGTCCATGTAGATCACCTCCTCGAGGTTTGGATTGAGAAACGCCGTGATGACGTCCATTTGGTGCATCTCCAAGTCCATGGCTGCCCCTATCGCCGTCACGCATCGAATGGTGCAAAACTTGGCCACGGGAGCAAAAGTCTCATTGAAGTCCACCCCTTCTACTTGGGAATACCCCTTGGCCACCAATCTCGCCTTGTAGCGCACAATGTGGCCCAAGGCGTCTCTCTTGGTGCAAAACACCCACTTGCATCCAACACTTGCACGATCGGAAGGAAGCGGAGAGAGTTCCCAAGTACCTTTGCTCATAAGTGAGGCATACTCCTCTTGCATGGCTTGCTCCCACTTGCTTGCATCTGGACTCTTCATGGCTTCCCCAACATTGCGTGGATCTCTTGCATATGCCACATTGGCATGTTCCACTTGCTCTTGAGGCAAAATGTGGTTCATCCACCATTCTCCAAGCGGCCTACGCTCCCTTGTAGGATATCTTGGCTCTTGAGAAACATCTCCTTCTCCATCATCTTCGCTTGGTGCCCAACTGGAGGATGTGGTGGACTTCTCCTTGGGTGTTGGTGGTGTCTCTTCTTGGTCTCCATCCTCTTTCGGCAAAGCCTGGATGGTTGGAGATTTGTCCACCTCAAGCTCTAGTCCTCCATTGCTCCCACTTGGACACATCTCCAAAGTCGTAGACACCCCTTGCTTCTCCTCAACGAAGGTGACATCTCGACTCTTGATGATCTTCTTCGACTCCAAACACAGAAGCCGGTAGGCTTTGGAGCCCTCACAATAGCCCAAAAACAAGCACTTAGTGCCCTTGGCATCAAGCTTAGAGCGTTGTGGGCTCAAATCCAAGGCATATGCAACGCATCCAAAAATGCGCATGTGACCAAGGTTTGGCCTCTTCCTGCTCCATGCTTCTTGTGGTGTCATAGATGCTACCGCAATTGTGGGACACCTATTGCGTGTGTATGCCGCATTCGATACGGCCTCTGCCCAAAGATCATACGTGAGGCCTTGGTTATGCAACATGGCCCGTGCCATCTCCACAAGTGTGCGGTTGGCACGCTCCGCCACACCATTTTGTTGTGGAGTATAAGGGGCCGAAGTTTGATGTTGAATGCCATGGTCCCTCATGAAGGTCTCAAAGGCCTTGGACATGTATTCCCCTCCGTTGTCCGATCTCAACACCATCACTTTCCGCCCCGATTCATTCTCCACAAGGGCCTTCCATGCCTTGAACCTCTCAAAAACATCACTCTTGCACTTGAGCATGAACACCCAAATCTTCCTCGAGAAGTCATCAATGAAAGTCAAGAAATACCTTGCGCCACCCATGGAAGTAGTCCTCATTGGGCCGCATACATCGGAGTGCACAATCTCCAACACCTTCGTTGCCCTTGTCGCTCCATCACTTGGAAATGGTTTCCTGGCTTGCTTGCCTTCAATGCAAGCCTCACATGTAAGGTCGCCCGAGCTCTTTATCACTTGCATGCCACCCACCATGCTTTGAAGGCTCTGCACACTCTTCACATTGAGGTGGCCTAATCTCTTGTGCCATAGCTCCAAAGACTGTTGGTGAAGTGCTACTTGTGCCACACACGCCACGCTGGTACCATTCACCGTTTTGAACTTGAGTTGGTACAAATTGCCTTCTCTCGGTGCGGTGACAATCATTTCTCCATTGGGTGCACCCAAAACACAACCCTTGTTGTTGAATTGCACCTTCAAATCTTGTGAAACCAACTTGCTCACGGAGAGCAAATTGGCATGCAACTTGGGCACATGCAATGCATCTTGGATGCGAATTCGCCTCATTTGGCCCTTCACCTCCACCTCCACCACAATGCAACCCATGCCAATGGCATCCACCACACCATTGTCACCCAAAAACACCTTGCGGTTGCTAATGGTCTCATACGTGAGGAAAGCTTGCCTATACGGGGTCATGTGTTGAGTAGCACCCGAGTCAATGATCCAATGGAACATGTTGGTGTTATCATATCCATCATTAGCCGCAAATGCAAACTCATCTTCCTCCTCCTTCACACTAGCCTTGTTAGCACTCTCCTTCTTGGGTTGCTTACAATATCTTGCAAGGTGACCGGGCTTCCCACAATTGTAGCACGTGCGTGTCTCCTTCCGATGTTGTGAGGTCCCTCCTTGGCCATATCGTGAGAGAAGAGCTGCCCCTCCGTCTTGGGTCTCATTCTCCTTCCTCTTGGACACCTCATGCATCAACCTTGCTGTAATGAAAGCAAGCGTGAGCTCCTCCATGGGTCTTGTCTCCAAAGCGGTGATGAGATACTCATACGAAGGCGGCAAACTCTCAAGCAATGTCATGACAATGTCTCCATCCGTCACGGGCACCTCCAAACAAGCTAGTTGGTCCGCAAGTGCCTTGACCTTGTTGATGTGGTCCAGCATGTCCTCGCCCTCTTGCATCTTGCAGGTGAAGAACTTGCGTCGAAGAAAGAGCATGTTGGACAAGCTCTTTGTTTCATGGATGTTGCAAAGAACTTGCCATGCTTCTGCTGGTCCCTTGCATGCTCGAACATGTGCAAGTTGCCTATCTGCAAGATTGCAAGCAATCACGGAGAAGGCCTTCTTGACCCTCCTATCATAGGACTTCTTGGCTTTTACATCGGCATCGGCATCGGATGAAGGAGGTGTCTCGATGCCCTCCACAATCTCCCATAAGTCCTTCTCGGCCAAGATCATCTCCATCTTGAACTTCCAAAGTCCAAAGTTGTCTCCATTGAACTTGTCAATGACCCTCACGTCGTCTCCTTCACTAGTAGCCATGGTGAAATGCCTCCCACTCCAAGGGAAGTCCCAATCAGCCCTCTACTACACCTCTTGTGGTCGCACCAACCTCAATTTGACCCTAAGTGGTCCAAATCTATGTTGTGAACACTCCAATGCTCCTAGTCTCTCCAATCAGATCTCAAATGATCCAAATCTCTCTTGTGAACACTAAAAATGCTCCAAGTCTCTCCAATCAGATCTCAAGTGATCCAAATCTCTCTTGTGAACCCTCAAATGCTCCAAGTCTCTCGAATCAGATCCCAAGTGATCCAAAACTCTCTTGTGAACACTCCAATGCTCCTAGTCTCTCAAATCAGATCTCAAGTGATCCAAATCTCTCTTATGAACCCTCAAATGCTCCAAGTCTCTCCATTCAGATCTCAAGTGATCCAAATCTCTCTTGTGAACACTCCAATGCTCTAAGTCTCTCCAATAAGATCTCAAGTGATCCAAATCTCTCTTGTGAACACTCCAATGCTCCAAGTCTCTCCAATCAGATCTCAAGTGATCCAAATCTCTCTTGTGAACACTCCAATGCTCCTAGTCTCTCAAATCAGATCTCAAGTGATCCAAATCTCTCTTGTGAACACTCCAATGCTCCAAGTCTCTCCAATAAGATCTCAAGTGATCCAAATCTCTCTTATGAACCCTCAAATGCTCCAAGTCTCTCCATTCAGATCTCAAGTGATCCAAATCTCTCTTGTGAACACTCCAATGCTCTAAGTCTCTCCAATAAGATCTCAAGTGATCCAAATCTCTCTTATGAACCCTCAAATGCTCCAAGTCTCTCCAATCAGATCTCAAGTGATCCAAATCTCTCTTGTGAACACTCCAATGCTCCAAGTCTCTCCAATCAGATCTCAAGTGATCCAAATCTCTATTGTGAACACTCCAATGCTCCAAATCACTCAAATAAGGCACTATATGAACAAATCAGCCCTCCTTGAGACTAGATCAAACCCTAGCTCTCAACTCACACCATGAAGCACCAAATCAGCCCTCCAAGAACAAAGTGGAACCCAAAACAAGAGAATACCTCACAAACTTGCAAGATCTTGATCCAAAATGCTCCAAAACGACCCCAAACTTCACTTGCTTGAAGCTCCAATACTTCTCCACCAACACACCTTGCAAAGAGATCTGACCTCTTTGTAGCAACTCACATGAGTGGGCCCATAACCTATTGAAGAAAAGAACACCAAGGTAATGTATTCCAATGAAGGGGTATCACAAACAAGGTTGGGAAAGGGGTATCAAGCCCATGCAAGGGCTGATCTCTTATTCTACTCTACCACCAAGTGGCATGACTACCCATATGGGTTATATCACCTCTACAAGGGCTGCCCTCTCTAAATGCACATTGGTTTGACTACAAACAACTCCTTACTAAGGTCAGCCCATCGTATGAGCTCCTACAACATCCAACTAAGGTTAGACTATACTAGGAGCTCCTATAAGCCATCTAATCCATACTACGCACTTCCTTCAACACTATACACTTGACATCAACGAAACTCCCATACACAGATTCTATTACTGTCCAAAGGCACAAGAGGTATGGGAATATGCCTAAGCTATTATCATTCATTTATGTAATGATCAGTCGGATGTCATCCTGCATATGAGATTCAGTTACAAACATTGCATTTTTGGCGATACTCTTCCTTGTAGGTTTCGACAGTTCGAAACTATTTGGTCTTTGCTTAGAGGGTCCTCCTTGTGGATCATTTGGATCTCTAGAAATAGCAAGGTATTCACTCAGAGTGAATGGTCCAGTGAGCGTATACAAAAGGCCATATGGATGGCTTTACTTGACTCAGGACGGGCAGCGCAGATGAAGGCGTATAATGATGCTCGGCATAGACCTATTCATACGGAGTTGGTTTGGGCCAACTTTGAAAAAATCTAGCTCCAGTCCCCGGGCTTAGTTACCAAGAAGGACGGATGGTACACGTGGAAACGAGAAGGCCCTCCGCCTTGTTTGTTTGTGTAGGCATGCTACTTCTTGGGTCTTAGCTCCTTGTGTTGGTTTTTTATTTTCTTTGCTCGCTATCTCTTCATTGGCCAGCTGTGAAGCTTGGCCGCTATGTACTTGGTTCTGTCTTTTTTTAACCCCTAAAAGCCCGTTGTCCCTTCGGGGGACAAATGCGTTTTCGGGCAGGTACCTACGGGCTGAAATTGTGTTCTGATTTTTTGAATTTTTTTTTGGAGATAGAAAAACTGATGAGCTTTGTGGGAATATAATTTTTTTCTCAATCGGTGCCCGGGAAAAAAAGTTATGACCAAATAAGCTCAAAACAGGGGACGGCGGGCAGCTCGGGCAGCAGAAAAAAAATGGACAAAAATTTGAATTTTTTTTTTTTATATTTTTTTCCTGATAGATAATATTTTTGCCTATCTAGAAAGCTTTGATTCATTTCATTTGGATATGTTATGAGAAAGTTATGGACATTCTTGTTTTTCGGGCAGTTTGAGCATCTTCTTGAAAAAAATAACTTGTAGGACTCATTTCTGAATGCAATTTTTCAAAATTTTCAAATTTTTTTTTTTGGCATGGTTTAGTTTACTTGCTAGAACAATCTCACCATTGGAATTAGTGCATTTTAATTCCATCTAAAATATATGAATATTTTAGATTTTCCTTCTATCTCATACCTACTTCTACTTAACAATTTTTTTAAGGATGAAAATTAAGTTTTTTTGAGTTTCTTTTTTTTTCCTAGACTCTCAACTCAATTCTCCACTATAAAAATTTAAAGCTCAAAACGCTGTAGTGCAAAAATTTTAAGTTAAAAATGTTTAAAGACAAAAAATCTGGTCCCGCAATGTGCTGAAAAACTTGTTTTTTCCACTTTAAACGCAGATATCTTGCAATCTGTGCGGCCAAAAATTCTGAAATTTTTTCCACACATTCTCATACCAATTAGGTGTAAGATCCTACGGTTATATGTGAAAAAAAAACAATTTTAACTTTTTTTAACTTTTTGCTATAGAAATGGCAGTTTTCAGTGTTTTTTGGCAGAAAAAAGACCTTAGGCCTTTAGGGGTTAATGCAGTGGATTCTCCCATTTGTTCAAAAAAAAAAAAAAAAAAAAAATGATTATCATTATGATTACAAAGTAAAAGAGATTCATGAATAACAACATTATAGGTCTTTTGCAACTCCTTAGCTATATAAAACACCCACTACAAGTAAAAATAAAAAATAGACAAACAAAAGAAGAGCCTCTGAAAATTACTTGACAAAAAAGATAAATTCAAAGCTAAAAATAGGAAATCCACTTGAAATTAGGTTGGTTATGATAACTTTGGAAACAAAATTTCTATTGCTAAAAAATGTAGAGTGTGATTTTGTCTTTCCACTTGCAACATTTTGTTAAATACTCTTAAGCTCCCTAAATGATTTATTTCAACTTGAACAAATATAGAAGCAAACACTTCTTAACCATTTTGGTACCTTAGATGAATAGGAGCATATACATGAGAAGACAATGTTATGTTTGTAAGAAGTTGATGTAAACCTGAGAGAAGGACTTGAAGTCCATTTGGACCAAATGGACTAATTGTAAGTGGTATTGAGTGCAACCATCGCCAGATGCTGGAAGACCACATGAAAGATGAAATAAGTGCACTATGAAGCAAGTGATAGAGTACATGGTAGAGGGTATTAAACCCTTTAGAGACCTGTTGTTGTCTCCTACAGACTGACTTCTATTACCAACAATTCTTGTCTTCCAATACATGTGGATGATCTTGAAATTCCGAGTTGAATGTAATCATGGCTTCACATACTATCCATCGTGTAGTCATTACGCCATTATATAATCATTTAGAGAAGTCAATGCTAGCATGAGCATTTTATTACGTAGTCATTGCCAATGAGTTGACATATTCCTGTAAGCTTTCTCTACTATAAGAAACCCGCATTTTAGGTAACAAGCCTCAATTCTTTAAACAGATTTTAGGCGATGTCAATGTTGACAACCCAACGTTTTTATGTCAACATTGATGTTACATTGGATGTTCTTGTTGACATAAAAACATAAGGTTGTCAACATTGACATCACCTAAAATCTGTTTAAAAAAATTGGGGCTCGTTATCTAAAACGCGAGTTTCTTATAGTGGCTCGTTGATTTACGGATTTTTAGCACTAGCAATACCAAGGGTGATATTGCACACAAATGAGTAGTCTAGCTTTAAATAATGGAATGCTATTTCATTTTCCTATTCACTAGTTGAGTGCACAAGTCAAATAACAAGTAAAGATAACAAGTAAAGATAACATGTATGCCAAAGAAGAAGGCCTTGAGAGGGGGATGAACCACATTTTCAAATATAGAGAAAGGAAATTCAATATTTATAGCAAATGCTAATTGCACATCCTACTACAGAAGAGAGCATTTTGAATTACATAATTAATAGTGTTTCTACCAAAACAACTTCTATATTCATTAACTGCCCTTAAAAAATTAATTACAATAATTCAAAAAATGACAGATTTGAGTTTCTAGTCAAAGTACTTTCCAAATACATAAGTCTAGAACCAATATAGAAGTACGAATGCAAACAATGCGGAATGAATGCATAAGTTCAAAATACTTACAAATTCCATTGGAAAGACTTTTAGACGATTATTCTTTGGAATGGAGATCAAATCAACAACAACTGTAGGATCAATAACAATATAAACTTAAGATCGATGATAGTTTCTGGAAGAAGAAGCCAATCAGACATTAGCATTGTTGGCCAATATAGAGCATGAAATTGTTAAATACCTTGCATCATGAGATTCAAATTGATCAGACAATAAACTAGTATGGACACTCTTTTAGCCAATGATATACTTCAACCAATAAAGTATTTGGGTCCAACTTTTCAATACTAGCCTAGGCTGAAGAACTTGGTACAAGACACAACTAATGTCTTCAACAACACTCAATGAATGTTGTATATTGACATCAATATCTATTATGAAGTTGAAATGTACTAAATACTCCAAAGCTGGTAAATGCAAGATACAAGAGACCTTGGCCAATAATGTGCACGGGTGCATGCTAGTCTCTATTGGTAGCATTTTATGTATTTGACTCCTTCCTTTTCGTAGGAGAACTACAATACATCTGTATGGACTTTGATACATTGGATAAAACTGCCAAATTGAAACAAGAAAGACATCACATCATTGTTTTCCAGAAGCATAATTGTAAAAAGGCAAAAAGGTAAATGAAGTTGCAAGCTAGAGTAATGGAAATGTACCCAAGCAAAGCATCGAAGCACACAATTTCTTTTCTTTTTAGTCAATTGGCATAGGAATACCACAATTCACTATGGCTTGCTATATGGAAAAGTCTCATAGACCAAGACCCTCTTTCACCCACCCTTTTACCTGAAGTTCCAAAGAAGACAAATTTCTCATGAGCGCAATCAAACATTGTTAAAAGAATTTTACAACTACCTTCTACAAAAAACATCTAATTTTTTTGTCACTCCTATTATACTATTTCAGTCATACATAAATCTTGGAAAGTAATCAAAGTGCAATTAAAATTGGTCTAGGATTTTTTTAGTTCTGAATACGTCATTTAAGTAAACTGAGATGACTAAGAAACCTCAATAATTCGAACGAACGTGGTATAAAGTTTGGATTGGATAAAAGAAGTCTCACTAATGATTGTCCATACTTAGACAAAACAAGGAAGTAGTGCTCTTTTTTGTAAGCCTCACAAGTTTTTCGATGAATCAAACACCAATGATCCTTGATCAACACGTCTTCATCCTTAAACATCCCTCTTTCCATGTACTCCTAATCACTCATTTCACAAACCACTCTAAGACACAAATATCAACAAAGAAAAAAAGAAAAACATTCCCTAAACTGTTGAAGTGAATGATAAATTAGGAGCTTGTAGATGTCTACTACCAAGGGGGAGTACATGGCCATTAGCCAATGCATGAGGGAGGCCATATGGCTAAGGCAACTCATGAGTGATGTTGGACTTGAGCAAGAGAAGAGCACACATATCATGTGTGACAACCAAGGCGCCATTGTTTTAGTGAAGAATCCAATTCATCACTCTCGGAACAAACACATTGACATTCAACACCATTTCATTTGTGA
Source organism: Pseudisothecium myosuroides (assembly GCA_951799445.1). Lineage (NCBI taxonomy): Eukaryota > Viridiplantae > Streptophyta > Bryopsida > Hypnales > Lembophyllaceae > Pseudisothecium > Pseudisothecium myosuroides. The sequence goes on from OX637291.1 coordinate 28,601,268, forward strand.
AAAAGTTGAAAGTGATGTGATTGAGATGAAGTATGTTCCTACAGAGTGCATGGTGGCAGATGTGCTTACGAAGTCGCTTGAGAAGCCTCGACATGAAGATCTTCGTAAGGAGATGGGTTTGACATTGTTTGTCAACAAACAAAGTGGGAGTGTTGAAGGAAGTGCGTAGTATGGCTTAGATAGTTTATAGGAGCTCCTAGTATGGGCTAACCTTAGTTGGATGTTGTAGGAGCTCATACGATGAGCTGACCTAGTTAGGTGTTGTTTGCAGTCAAACTAATGTGCATTTAGAGAGGGCAGCCCTTGTAGAGGTGATATAACCCATATGGTTAGTCCTAGCACTTGTTGCTAGAGTAGTATAAGAGATCAACCCCTAGCATGGGCTTGGTACCCCATTCTCACCCTTGTTTGTGATACTCCTTCATTGGAATACATTACCTTCTGACATTTACCTTCTGACATTTCTAGCGTGCTGACGATGAAGCTGAAAAAATTCGTCACCCGTGTATCGCTTCATGTCCCTAACTACATCGCGATAAGAGTTTATGACTAGATCTAGAAGTAATGGGTTTGCAAAACTTGTTTAGAGTTAAGAAAGAGAGGTTAGGGTTCAACTGAGAGAAGTTATCCACTGAATGTGATTTTAGAGTGGATCGATTTGAAATTGGAAACCACCACCCATACGCCCGAAGTATACGCTAACCACAAAAAACTAGCGGAGAAACTCAATCACAAGCATCGATGTTCTCAAAGCAAGAAGATCCGCTAACTGGAGTCCGTCGGCAATCCGCATCGTGTCCGATCCCATCCATCATAATGATTGTCATTGAGGCAAATTGAAAGGTCAGCAAGTGATGGTTGATGTGCAACTCATTTTACGGAGATCAGGAGATCCCAATGCATTAGAGTTGCTATAGTTACTTTAAATTTTTGATTTTTTTGACTATTTGTCTTTTGTGTGGGAAAGGGACTGAAAACATGCCCTGTTTAGACATATTGATAGACAAAATAGACAAACAGTCATGTTACTTTACTAATAGTCGACTTACAGGCTAGTTGTCAAGAAGATTGAACTAATCGTAGAAGTGTCAAACAACTAGTCATATGGTCGTTATAGGCAGTTACTTTTCTTTCTCATATAGTCGTGTGATTTGTAGTATTAGAGCCCCACTCTCTTAGTGATTTTCTTTGTTGTGTCTTGAAACTGTAAAGTGAACTCCTTCATGAATACAATTTGTCTTTTGATCTATAGGTTCAATGATTAATTTTGGAGTTTTAAGGAGATTGTGGAAGGCTGAGTGAGATCCAATTAGTGGATCAGAGTAACTTGCTACGTGTGTGATGAATTGTTTGTGGTAATTTCAGAGTGTACTTGTCTGATCTATTGCTAGTTGTATTTATTTTGTGTAATACATGGTTTGGGTGATTCTAACGATTTGACTTTCGGATTCTTGTTGTATTCTCAATCTTGTTTTGCTGTGGATGTTGTGCGAGTGAGAAATTGAGATAGGTGAAAAACGAATGGTGTTATGGTGGAATGAAATTCTGTGACTGTGTATATAAGAAATTTAATTATTTGATGTGTAAGGGTGTGATGTCTATAATCTTGTTTTTTTTTTTGTTCTAAGCTAATGAGAGCAATGATAAATTTTAAACTAATTGACTCAGTCACTTTGTGTACTTGGACAAATAAAGTAATATTGGATATGGGATTTTAAGTGGGTCATTTATTTTAAAATATATCGTGAACGAGCGTAAAATCGCTTTGGAATTGGAGAAACCTGGAGTTTCGATCCAATCGCGAGCAGAATCTAACAAATCGACCAACAATGGAAGGAGGCAAAAGATGATGCAGGTGCGCGAACAAGGAGCTTGATATCTGGATCACAATTCTCACCAGGGAAGTTCTTTGTGTATTTATGGTTAATTTGAATAATCATTGTTTTGGTAAATTATTATGCTTAGCAGTTCTAAAATAACTGAATTGATAATTTGAAAATTGAAAATTATGATTAGATGTTAAGATCAGCTAGAAGGAAATATGAAATAACTTAGTGAAATTTAGACTAGTTGTCAGAAAGGGATTATTAGGGGATTGGTGAAATGCCCACCTACCAAATTGATGGTAATTAGTTATAGATAGAAATCCAAACTGGGTTGTTGATGTAATGATAAGATTAAGCCCTGGTTGTTGGCATGGTGTATATGACTGGTTAATAAGGATTATCAGAGAGGAAATTGTTAGTAGTGCCTTGTTAGGACCATTTGTTTAGATGAATTGTCTGGCTAAGAATTATATAAACAATTATCGCGTGTTGGTTTAATTGTTAGAGTTGCACACCCAGTTATGAAGTAGGATAATTAATAAGGCAAGTGAAACTTATGTAATTGAACGATTTGACAAATTATGAGCAATTTTGCAGATTGTTGTACTACGAAGGAGCTTGCATACACCCACACTCATGCCTTGCATTTAGATAGAGACGAACTGTTTTAATTAGGACTGGGACGGATTTTTTTGAGCATCTTAATTAGTAATTTGGTTAGTTAAATAGCAACTAGGATGAATTGTCTTGGTAATGAAAATCATCAATAATTAAGGAATTGTGTACAAACTATATATATACTCAAATATATCTATTACGTTGCATTAGGTCTAGAGCATTTGTCTGTTGACGAATTGTGGTTTATCCCAGATGATTTGTTAAATAAACCCCTACTAGATAGGACTGAGACTACATATATAAGTCCATAACATTGGTAAAGGACTACCTATAAAAATTTATATCCTTGAGAATAAAAGTGTGTGCTAACTGATGTAGGTGAATTTATGTATAAATTGTATGAAAATCCCATTCTAATCTAAAATATATGTGACTTTAGCTACAAAACATTAGACTATTTGACCATTCCCTAGATTTGAACCCCTATATTATAGTCTTGGGTTTTTGTGAGTGTGACAAAATCTAGACTATAGTTGTACAGTAGTCCTTTTAAAATAGGACGAAAGAAAAAGAAAGTGAATGTGAAGCACAAAGATTATTTTGGCATTGCCTCTTCATTCTTTGTATCTTGTATCTTGAAGTTCTATAGCACTCTCGTACTTGTTAGTTCGCATAGTTGGGATGAAGTTCAGAATGTTGTGATAGTAGAGTGTTTTTTTGTGTTGTGTTCTATCTAATTATTTTGAAATGAATGTTGTCAGTGTTGTGAATTGGTGCATTTCATGTCTACAAGAATCAAAGTTTTTTTTCCTCTAAATATCTTGTGAATCTAAAATTGTACTTCTCTATAGAGGTAAATTACCATGAAGAATTTAAAAAACCTGTTCTTAGGGTCTAGTAAAATGGTTTTATAACTTATAGAATACAACATGGTTCTACCTAATTCAAAATTTAAACCTCTGAGCAAGTACTTGGCACACATCTAGAGAAATATATGAGTGTTGTGAGTGATGCTATACCAGCAAGAATGTACGCTGCATCAATTAGCATTCACAATGGATCCTGTGAGGCGTGACGTATTAACTGAGCAACAATCACTTTGCACAGGTTCTTTGGATCATATCGTGTCTTATATTTGGAGTTGAAGGGAATAGAAGCTTCTCACTCTCACTGTATGGCTTGTCTTTGTAAGCTCAGACCTTGAATTGTCAAATGTGGTTATGAAATTCTCTTTAGATTGTCATCTACCTTAAGGTCTAATTAATTTACAAATTGCCTATTTGTGCCATTCAAATTTTTTTAGTACAGAAAAGTATTGATATTTTTCATCTTACATAATTGGCACTCAATTCTTATGCAATTGCAATGAAGGATATGAAATTTTGGTTTCTAAAAAGCAAAAATTTATTTTTGATGAATTTGTAGAGTCAATTTTCATGGTTTTACATACTATTATATTAAATACAATTGGTGATGAATTTTTTTATTTTGGTTGCAAAAATATGTAGGGAACATCTAAATGCACATCTTTCCTTCAACAAGCATTTCCAGAAAAGTTTTACAATTGTGGGCTCGCCAGTGAGAAAAATTTAATGTGAAGTGTCATACAACCAAAAATTGTGAAATAGATATCTTTATCATTTATTTAGATTTTGCTATTAGGCCCTCTCAATATATTTAACCCCTCAAGCCCCAGGGCCATTTTTCCATCGAAAACCACTCAAAACTGCCATTTCTATACCAAAGAGCAAAAAAAATAATTTAATGTGTTTTTTGTATATTTAATTGTAGGATCTTGTACTAGACTAGTGTAAGAATGTGTGGAAGAAATTTCAGAAACTTTTACCATGTAGATTGCAAGATATTTGCAATTAAAGTGAAGGAATCAAGTTTTTTGCACCTTGCTCAACTACATTTTTTGGCTTTGAACCTTCTTAACTTAAAATTTTTGCTCTAATTATTTTGAATTTCTAATTTTATATGATGAAGAATTGAGTTGAGAATCTAGGAAAAAAAATTCAAAAAAAACACACTTAGTTCTCTCTCATTAAAAAATTGTTAAACAGAAGTAGGTTCAAGAATGAAGGAAAAATTAAATCATTAATAGCTCTAAGATAGAGTTGAAATATACTAATCTGAATGGTGAGATTGTTCTAGCAAGAAATCTTAACCTTGTGAAACTTTTTTTTTTGAAAAATTGTCAAAATTGGGTTCAGAAATGAATCCTACAAGTTATTTTTTCAAGAAGATGCTCTAATTGCCCGAAAAATAAGAATGTCCATAACTTTTGCATAACAAATCCAAATGGAATGAATCAAAGCTTCCCATGTAGATAAAAATAAAATCTATATGAAACAAATTTTTAAAATTTTTAATTTAAAGTTTTTGTGAGGGTTTTTTTCTGCCCGCCAAACTAAAATTTGGGTTTTTTGTGCCTGAACTTTTGCTCCCGGGCACCGATTGAAATAAAAATTACATTTTCGGAGAGCTAATGTGATGCTCTATCTTCACACAAAAATTCAGAAAATTATGACAAATATCAAGACCGTAAGAGCCTGCCCGAAATCCATTTTGTCGAGGGTACAACGGGACTTTAGGGGTTAATATTGTATATCTGAGCATGATGATACAATTATTTTGCCAAAATCTAATTACAATAAGAAGATATCTCTTTTCCAAATGGTGGACATTGTCACCCAAACATTAAAATCTCTATAGAGGATATTGTGAAACTTTTTTGGAGATGCTTGTTGAAGGAAAGATGTATGTATGTATGTTTCCTATATATCTCTAGGATTGAATTTAAAGAATTCATCATCAATGTTTTTGAATGAATTATCATGTAAAACTACGAAAATTAAATTAAAAAAATTCACCCAAAATGGAATTGGGATTTTTCGGAAGCTGATTTGGTATACTTGATTGTGATTGCAAAAGAATTGAATGTTAATTATACAAGACAAAAAATGTCAATTCTATACTATATACTATATAATGTAAAATTCTTTGAATGGCAGAATAGGCAATTTGTAAATGAATTAGACCCCACTGTAATTTTGTATCTACTTGGTAAGTGTTTCCATGACATTAGCAGTTACAGTTGGGGCCCCCATCCTATGACATCAACGGTTACTTGTTATGGACAATGCTTTGGCGGCATGCTATTAGCACCCCTTTTTCCATGTCACCATTACTCCTGCCAACAAGGTGCTTACTATTGTCCAGGGTGGTAGAGAAGTGATCGGGAAACTTGCTTCAACGGCCCTATTGTGTACCAATTGTTCTTGTCAGGAAGGTTGTTAGCCATCTTTATGTCACGATTCCTACAATTTCAAGTTCAAGGGTACACTCCGTGTAACTCGTATACCAAGCACCCCTTCCCACTTGGAAATTTATAGCGCCTACAAAACACCTACAAATCTTTTTTTTCCACTTCGTACATACCGTGATCTACCTTCAACCTTCACTTTCATAGCAAAAAAAAAACAGACCTCCATCGAGTAAGCCAAATGCCTGCTGTACTGTACAGCACACGGCATTGAAATACGTCGAGATACACTCAGAGACTGATCAACTGCAACCTCGTTATGTAGGTTGAGAAAGGTTGGCGGGGAGGCCGGGAGGTCATGAGTCGAAGTCTGTCTTGAAGGGAAACTGCGTGATCCTGGCCTGAAGTTGTTTTTTAGGGTTTCGTGCTCCTCTCGCACCTCCGTCTTTCTCCTGGCCCGCTACTTCTAGGGTTTCGCGCTCGCTCGCTGACTCTCTGGACATGTCCTGGTAGCGGGGCTCGCGAGTCTCTCCCACCATGGACGCTGTCGTCGCGGGCGACCAGACGCTCTGGCTCGACGCCTCGCCCTTCCTCTCCTCTGTTTGCCATGGTACCGTCCTTGTCCTCCGTTCTCTCCTTGCCGCGGCCTTTTGCTCGTTCTGGCGCCTGTTCCTGTCTTTTGGCTTAATTGTTGACTGCCTTAGCCATTGCTCCATAACTTTTTCGCTTTTCCAAAACTCCTCACTCCTCTTCTGATTTTCGCCCACCACGGCGATGCTCGCCTTTGTCTAGCTTATCGTGGATTACTCGGTCTTTGGTAAGCGGTAATCGTTCGTGGCGTTCTCCCTCATTGCATTAGTCCGCATTTTCGTGGTTCGAGTCTTGATTCGACAGGTTCAGGTCAATAATCGTAGTCTGGAAATGAGTTCACTCGACTCCAGGATTCCCAATTTGCATGTCTGGGAACCTTTTCTCCTTCAGTATGTTGAACGAGCTCAGTGTAGAGAACCTCATGCCTTTTTCAATGCTGAATGGTGCTTACACGTGTATTTCACTGTGTAGAAGTGAGTTTACACAGTCATGACAATGCTTTGGCAGTTTCACATCTTGGTATAAACTAACCAGCCATATCGAGCATGCTCTGCAGAATTGGGGGTTGGAGAGCTCGTTCATGGGGAAAATTTCAGCCTGTTCGAGGCCATGTCAGCTCTGGAGGTATCATTCTCTTATCGAATATTATCTGTTTGCTATCGTGGTAGTCGCGCTTTCTAAGTCTTCTGTTCTCTTGTATGCTGCCAGTCTCTATCCTAGGATGGGGAGTCGGTGAATAGTGGTTTCTTTTTTCACTGATAGAACTTCGTTGGTGGGACAAGATTATGGATCCAAAGATGGACGCTGGCATGTCCACTACAGGATTCAAAACTTTTGAAGAAGCCATAGAGAGCGGGTCAGCTCCAATTCAGCTGACCATTCAGCAGCTCGTGGATGTCTTTGACCACATGCTCGCATGTGAGGTATGGTCTACTCATGAAATGCATATTTTCTCAGATTGATTGTAGTGACGTAAAATGTAAGAGGATATTTTACACTGTTACATGTGTTACAATCTTGATTTAATACTAGGTTTCTATTGGGATTTATGTCTCTTAAATTTTAAATAAAGTGCTCATTCCTGCGCGCACGTCAGTGCCCAGGGTAGCCAACTCCGAGAAGGTGGATTGTTACTCTGATTTAGGAATACTTTAGTTTCAGTCTATTCTCAAGCACGCTGTTTACGGTATCGAAGAGGATAGTGCTGAGAGTCAATCCGACAGTATATTCTGTAAACTTCCCATTTTAAGTTTTACGGAGGGTGAGCTGTGGTTTTATTGAATAATTCGATGACGATATTGCAGGCTACCTGGCAAAATGGTCATGCCCTGGCGCAGACTGTGTTCTCTTGCCTTTACCTCCTGAATGTGGAGCGCACAGCTCCGAATGCCTTGCTTCACGCTTTTTGCAGAAGCACGCGGGCTACTTGTAGCATGATACGAACGGCTATTGCACTGGCGGATATCCATGAGGTACATAGTGCTGTTCTTGCAAGATTGAGATGGTCATCGCCGTAGGAGTTCTCTTCGCCTACGTTGTAATGGGTTTTCACTTGGGTGGAGATTTCGGACACTTTTTGAAGAGGAAGGTCGCACGATCTTAGGCATACTCGGTGTTTCTTCTGCAATCAACAGGAAGAAGATTTTGTCACAATGGCTTATGGTTTACCTATTGAGGGTGAGGGCGATTCCAAGTGTGTCGCACTCCTGAACACACTGGAAGAAGTTGTGGCCAGGCAGCTCCGCGGGTGTAAAGGCGTCTCAACATCGAAAAAGAAAGGTTTTGAAGGTAGGAATACTCGACACTGGAAATCTTGTAACACTAACATCAAATGACTCTCAATTTTGCGTTTTTGTTGTTAATTTTGCTAACGACGTGGTTTGGGCGGAATGTAGTTAAACAAAATGAATTTAATACAAGCACAATGTTTTCTGAGTATGCTTAATTTAAGGTTGATTTGGCTAGGTTCTTGGAACCCCTGTCAGTACGTTTCTTTCTGTAATGCATGACGAAAGTTCCATGTACCCAGTCTACCCTTGACCTCTGGATCTCTGACACCAGCGTTACACTTGTTCAATTGATAATATGAGGACATGAAGGGTCAGATCAATTTCGTTGTTTGCGTGAGATTCATGTTGATGTCGGCTTTTTATGGGCTAGTATTTGGTTTATGTTTATTTTGGTTTGTCATGATCTTCAGATGCTGAGCCATTGCAAGGCGACCCTGCTCTTGAAGGGGGTTACTGCCAGGCTATTTTATGCCGATTGCGATTCCGCAAGGTTGTGTCTCTATACCCTATATTTTTGTATTATGTGCTTATTTAATCAACCATTTTTCCTTGTGATTATAGTTTTTTCTAAAATAATTGTCGTTGATTATTGTAACAGGCATTGTACCATACTTTGACCTGTATGGACAAACCACAAGGAAGAGGACGGGAAATGGCTCGTAAGCACATTGGAGCTGCTTTATCTGAACTGCAAAACATACGCTCTTCGTCGGCATTCTTGTCTCTTGGTCAGGCCCCTGATCCATCAACGGAAAGTGAGGAGCGTGGGTCAACAGCCTCCGGAAGAATTGCTGTAGGATTTGATGAGAGTGTGAATCGAAGATTGTTGGCTCCTACTCCTCCTCGATCGATCAATATTCTCAGTTGGGAAGATGTAAGCAGTGTGTACCTCCCTCGCTTCTTTAGAACGATCTGTGCTTTCATTTGTCTAGTGGAATGTGATTTATGGTTGGTTTCGAGGATTCAACGTATTCTTATGTCCTGATCTGCTGCAGACTTTGGCATATTTTGAGAAGTTACTACAAGACCTTGACCACATCTGCTGTCTGCCCATGACGCTTGGATTAGAGGAGATCATGCAGTTTGTGGTGGACTATCAGAAACTAAAACCCGATCTTTTTGCTCGGGCAAGATTACAGGTACTCCACATCGCTGAAGACGAAGAACTTTGCACGTTGTTCTGTTTGTCTGTCCGTTTATAGTTTTCGATTTTGATTTGAGTTAGTCTTTTTACCTTCAATAACTTGATCATATCTAGTACACTATCTCCCCAAATTTAATGGAAGCATTATGAATATGGTAGACCTGGTCCTGGTGATTAGCATGTCTTCCTTTTGAGAATTTGAGGGTTTACTGAGGATGGGAACTTACATTTTACTTCTCTAAGTGTGAACTGCACAACTGGGATGTTCGTATTATATTCCCTTTGGTTATGACTGAAACTAAAGAACATTTATGAAGATGGAGCAGTGATATTTTGCTCACATTACAAGAAATGATCTCTTGGTAAATTTCTTGGCAACTTGTTCAGATGTAGGGGCAACCCAGAGCTGAGTCCTTTCGTTCCGTTGTTCTCTTACGTCTTGAAGACATCTTATTTTGTTAATCAGCTGTGGGTTACTTCCTCCATCCCCTCTGAGCGATAACTAAAACGATTCTCTTTGATATTGGTTAATGTGTTCAGTTGCTTCTGCTTCACGATGGAAAGTTACTGGGAAGGGAGCCGTTGGCGATTGCATTGGTCAAAGTTTTCAATGTGCCCCAAAATGTAATGACAATTGATCACCAGACTCAGGCGTTCACTACGCAAGCTGCCCGAGTAAGTTTCGTAAACCCTGGCAATCCTTGTGATCTGCAACCTCGTGGCACTTATTTGGAACTTTGCTTTCTGTACTCATGAACATATAACAATTTAAGATAACAAAATGATTTCACCCAGTGTTGGCTAATTGTCTTCTTTGCTATTAGAGCATGTTTGCAATTTAAATACATAAACGGGTTAAGTAGTGGGACTTGCGAAGAGGGATTTATGATACATGCAAGCTGCAGTCCAAATCTAGTGGTAGCAAAGGGGAATGAAACTTGAAGAGTGCTACTCATGACAAGTATGTGGATTGTGCTGGATTTTCTATAGGTAACACAGTATCTATTGAAAATCATGTGCACCAATACAGCCTGGCAACGGCGCAAGCTTGGTAGGATATTACAGGATTGGGGAAATTTGCTGCAGCAGGTACAAACATTTCCTTGTAGTTCTATCTAATTTCCATTACCATCGAACAGAGAACCTTATTGTTTTGGTTCTTGGGCTCAGGAATCTGGATCACACCCAGCAGAATTCAGACCTGTAGAGTGCTGAGAAATCTTCATTCCATATTTCTTTGATTATTTGCTCGTTTTAAAGATTCTAGCTCTGATGTATTTTCTGTTATCTTCATTGCTATCTTGTTACAGACTAAGGTTACTCGAGATCTTCCCCTTGAACACAGTCATGTGGCAAGTGTCCATGATGAGGTAGTTTCTCTATCTATCGAATTCATCTAATTGATGTGCAAGCTGTGACAAATGCGTCGAGATATTGGTTGAAATGTCTTAAAAAGTCCTTTCTAGTGTCTGACTATTGAGACACGTCCATCATCGAACTTGCGTGTTCCCTAGTTTTTCGAAGGTTTGAACTTGTGACAGGTCTACTGATATTTAATTAGATACTGTCTAGCAGCTTTGTCCTTCGATGTGACACGCTGGTTGCAAACGAAGTTGTACTAATGGTCAAGATAAACATTTGGGACTTTTTGGTATTTTCTGAGTGGTACTTGCTGGTGTCAGGTTCTGCAGACAGAGAACATTTTGACAGCTTGGGTAGCAGAACAAAGCTGCTGGGTCGTCCGTCAGTTTCTGATGTTAGGGTTTCAGTTGGACCTGTACTCCCTGAGCGAGTACTGCATGGTGTACTGGTACGTCATGTGCGTTCTTATGTTGAACCACAATCCATTTTTACTCTGAAACTGATATGGTATTTCCGCAGTTGAATTTCATTCTTTTACGTTCTTTTATTATAGCTAGTGAAGACTTGAAGGCATGGGTGGCACCAGGTACTTGGACCATGTGTTGCTATCGACCTTGCACTACAAGCTTGCTAAGGAGAGTCAAACGTCCTCAGCACTAGATTCTCCCGATTCAGGTGTTCATCTTCCCCTCATGTTCCTAGCTTTCTTTTGAAATGCAGAGTTGGTCTAAAGCACGTGGATTTATCGTTCTAAGAGTTTGCCAATGTTGTCTAGACTTTGAACGTTTTGTACATCGTAGTTTGTGTTACGTGAGGATTGTGTCTTTAGAAGTTCTCTTTACGTAGAGTGTTCTCGAGTGTAAGTAGGGGAGCATCGGGGAAGTTTGTTGTCGACCAGTACGGAGGGAACAGATTAGAAGAATTAAGGGGTGCAGAGAGGTCCAGATTAGTTGAGGCAGGATTAGCAGGGAGGGGGCGATGACGGTTGGGGTTGCCTCCATAGGCTTACACGGAAGGCATCACTTGCTCTGTTGAATTTTCCACCATCAGTCAAAAAGAAGGGGAAGAAGAAGAAGGGACCTGCAACTGTGAAGCAGCCTGGAACTACACCAAAAGATGGCAAATTCTCATATTCCATCGCCGTACTTCAGTGCTACAGCGACCTTTGTAAAGGTTTTATCTGGGTTAGTTCGGAGTCAAGACTCAGATTGCAGTTTTCATTTGAGTTCCAAAGTTTGACAATATCCACCGGCCAGGTTAAAATCATTTTGTCTGCATCTTACCCTGCCTAGGATCAGAACTTGTTTACAAATCCCTTGTACTCATATTTGTAGTGTGCTCTTACGGTTTAATTCTCATGCTTAATCAGATGTTGACGGCACTAATACGAGATCGCAAGCTTGTCCACCGGGATACGATATTTAACACAGAACAGGAGGTAAGGTCTCTGTAAAAATGACAACCTTCTACTTTTTCTGGCATATATCAGTAGTATTTCGATGAAATTTTGGAGACTTTCAATATACAAATGTGTCGATTGGGGAGAATAACACGAGGACCAGTATTCTGTTGTACGTGTATCTAGTGTGAAATGTGAAATTACAACTATATTAGAGTGGTCTTTGAACCCCTTACCACGCAGGCGTTCAAATTTCGGATGATGAACGAATTCAAACATGTCCTGTGCACTTAAATTAAAGACTTATTTTTTCATCCGTTCAAATGTTTTTAGATCAGAGCTCCAAGAGTACAAGTATGAATCACCTTAATAATAAACTTTTCCAGTTCAAAAAAGGCCCTTCTAAAGTGTTTTTCAAACGGATGATACAAATCTTAAAATTATCACCACAGTCGAACCTCTATATTTATTACCTCAATAAGCATTAAAATCTCATATATATTACTGAATTTCACCCCCTTCTAGATACTTAAAAGAGAAATTTTAGATGTTAAACGTTACTATTTCTTCAGAACATCCTTTGTAAATATACCTCGCTATGTGTTAGAATAGTCAAAAGGCTGATAAATTAGAATTCATATTATTGTTAATAGCCTAGAATAAGTTAAATACATATTATTTGTTACATGTTATAATGTTGTGTGTGTTGGAAATCTTCTACTCCCTACTTGTAGCACATATAAATGTTTGACTGTACAATTTGAACTTGACACTCTGAATGGAAAAGTACTTGTGAAAGTCGCTAAGATGCAATCAACATTTAATTATAGAAGAAATTTTCAATTTTTGGATTCAAGTTTTATTGATAAATATCGGTTTACACAATGATAGATGTAATATGGATAGGATCTTTGATCATAGTCTTTAACTTTTATTTCAATTATCAGTGAAATGTTCTTCTAATATGCAATTTATAATATATCTTCAGTTTAATAAAAAATCTGAACTACCCCCTGGCCCTTAAAGGGCGTAACATGTGGAAACTTATATTAAAGAATAATTTCCGTATGGATTCTGAGGATTTGGTAATACGGGCTCTAAGTTTATAATATTTTCCATACAAATTTATTGCACCGTCTTTCTTTCCGAAAATTTGTAATCTGCTTGTGGTTGATGGCGTGATATATGATTTTTCTGACCTGTACGTGCTGGTTGTGATAACAGAGATTCTTCCAGAGGTTTGATATTCTGCATAAACTGATGATACCAGCGCCCATGTCCTATTTTCACTTCAAAGACAGCACCAGCCAAATGCACTTATCGGTATTTTGCACTTTAATTGTGAAGAGCTCGATGTTGATGTAATCTTTGACGCCATTGATTCTGACTCACCTCTCTTGGTGTTAGCATCTGGTATATATTTTCTTCTAGCCCAGTTTTAAAGAAGAGCACTCGCTTTGCAGTCTTTTTGAGATAGATAGGTCTATGCATCATTTTTCTGATTTATCGTGTTACACTTGTGAACTGCATTTGCTGACGGGATATATCGAACGCGTGTTGTGACAGGTGAAGGAGTTATACCAATTGTCCTATGATCATTTCATGGCTGTCCAGCAGCATTTGCAAGAGCTTGGTGCATCGGCAGCCAGGGCCCCAGAGCTTTCAGCTGTAAGTCGCTCACAGTGGGTCTTAGAAGTCAAGCAAATGGAACAAGTTACTTTGCGGAATCGTGTAGCTTTGCAGATAGTGCACCAGGCTGGTCCGGGAGATAATCTGCGGGTATCCTTTGAGTTTTCTCAGCACCCTTGTTTCCCTGTTGCTGTTGTGAAAAAGTCATAATATGTTCTTGAAAGGGAATAAATCCAAGTTTTTGATCGCTACTTTGAAATGGTTGCTAGGTCATTAGATGGGTTTGAGTCTGTAAATCTCATCTATTGGGGGATTTAGTCTGCTTAATGTATGTCTATACATCAGCAAAAGCCTCTGATTATTTCAGTTCTCGAGACATGGGTCTAATCTAGACTGGATTAGCATTAAGTGGTCTCTCTTACATGTTCGGTTTGAGAAGGCAGCGCAGAAAGTCTCCAATTAGAGACCTACTTAGCGAGGTTTGCTTGACCCTTTAGATCCCTGAGTTGTTTTGGTGAGAATGAGAATATAGACAGAATCTTTAGCAAGATGTGGGATTATTGAGGCCAGAGGAGTTTAAGTGGAGAAATTAACTGTATTGAATTGGAGAACGAGTGATGCACAATGGGTTTGCCAAAAATTAGGATGATCCATTGTTTATATTGGAAGAATTGAGAGTTTCTTGATAGTGCATACAGTGTTGATGACAATGATCTATGAAAAATGTGCAAATACAGACTTGCAACACTAGTTGCATCACAAAAGAGTCACTTTGTGGACCTTTGGATTTTGTAAACATTGCTTTTATGATTCATACAAAGCAATCAACACAAATAAGTACACCTTCAATGTGAAAAATGACATGCTTTATAGGAGAAGTATTTGACATAGGTGTATAGAATCTTCTATTGGCAATTGATACAAGTTCAATGGTGCTTCTTTTGTGACTCATCAATACTAATATGGGTAGTTGAAGCCAATGTCTATTGTGGCATTTAGAAAGTAAACAAGGTCATTATAAGAAGTAAATGGCTGAAAATTTTAATAGAAGGTGGGAACGAGGAATATCTTTCATATGCATTAAATTTCATGACATTTGAAAATATGAGTTAAAAGTTATGGCCTAATAAGTTGCTTGTTTCTCAATTCGGGTAGTCTGGGTAGATTAAAAAAAACCATTGTTTTCAAAAACAAAAATTTAAAATTGATTTTCATATGTGGAAAGCTTTGAATTTGATTCTATTTTGATCAATGAGTCAAAAGTTATAAGGAGTATTAGTTTGTAAGCAGTTATAGATTCTCTACTCTAAAATAATCTTTGAAATTGTTTATTTCACTAAATTTTCAATATTTTTGGAAAAAATAAATCATTGGATGTAGATTGTTTATTACAAAATTACAACCATTGGAATTGGCATTTTTTCAATTTCATAAATTATTATTTTGTATGTGCTATATCCTTTTTAGATTTTGAAAAGTTTATCATAGGAAATATCTAAATTACTAGTCATTCCATAAGAAAAGTAGAAAAATTAGATGTTAGCCTTGTAGATGCAAATTCAAGGAGTATAAAGAACGACATAACCAAAGATCAAAGAAAGGAATTCATAGGATTTTATGGTTCTTTATTTTGACATTTTCCTGACTTTATGAGTCCAAGTGATCTCAAAAAAGGAAGCAAGGGAATTTGCACGTATTATATCTCATTTTGATACCAATGGCACTATCCATTGGGCATTTGGAGCTTTTTTTCAAAATTTAGAAATTAGTTCAAGAATAAATTTGACTTTATCTAATAATTCCCAGTTAAATACTAAGAATCTTGGGGTTAAACAAGTAGGGGAGACCTTGAGGAAAAGTATAAAAGGCTATCTTTTCTTTCTCCAAACCACCACCTTTTTATATAATGTTGAAACCTTCCCGTTTTGTTTACATTATGTTCTTTTTGCCAATTTGGTCAATTTGTTGTTCATGTGGTGTTTTTAGAGCACTTTTGTTCTTTGCCTTGCGTTTTCAATGCACTCTTTAAAGGACATAGGAAGGCCTTCAAACCTTGGTACCACTTGTCTCTTGTCTATATGTTTTGTAGTATTTGCATACTAACGATTATACTTTTGTGGGTTTTATTTAAATTTTTGAATCATTGTTTCGTAATCATTGTTTTGCACTAGCTCTTTGTGTGGGAATCTTGATTTTGGGAGAATACCCCCTACATTCTTGACCTGCAAAATTGTGGTCCATGTCAAATCCTTTTTGCTTTATACACGAGCTATGTTTATTTCCTAACTAATAGCAATACTTTGGCTTCATATGTGCTCTTCTACATGTTGCGATTTGTTTTGTTTTTATGCATTTTGCATGTTAATTTGTAACCATCCATTATAGAAAGCTTTGAATCCCTTAGTTCATGAATTAAATATTAAAAATTCCAAATCCACCATTCCCTTGCTACTCCGAACTTGCTAGATGTCCTAGAATTTTGATTGAATTAGGCTCCATTCTTCTTAGCATTAGCTAAACTTCCATACACTAGTTCAAAATCAGTCTAAGTTTGTTAAAGTGGTCCGGTGAGAGAAAATGCAAATTCAAAGCTACCATAGCTCGGTCAGTCTGAGCCAATTAGGTGGTCCAGTGAAGAAAAATACAAACTGAGAACCACATTGGCCTAGTCCTATCAAGTCAGGTCAAGAAAGGAGTCTAGTGTGAGAAAATAACAAAGTGAAAGCCACGCATTGGTCAGTCCGAGCCAATGAAGTGGTTTAATGAAAGATAAATATAAACTAAGAGTCAATAAGCCAATTTGAACTAGTTGGGTAGATAGAAGGGGTTCCGATGATAGAAAATATAAAGTGAGAGCCAATGTCGTCTACTAAAGCAATAAAAAGTCTGATTGTGAGAGGTAAAAAATACAATGATCAATTAATACAAAAGATTGCAAATGAAGCGAGTAGATAGTTGATCCACCAATTTTAAAAAAAAAATTAAAAATATAAAGAAATAATAAAAAACCAAGGCCTACCAATTTTTTGAAAATAGTGGCTGCAAATGAGTTGTTCCACTTTGATATTTTTCTAATACATGGATGTGCTTGAGAATTTTAATTTTAACCATGAAAAAATAAAGACTACAAAAGTAAAGATTATTTTGTCTAATATACATGGAATTAATTGGGGAGAGTATTAACAATTGGATTTTTAGATTATAACAATTTGGGGTGATCAACGTAAAGGAAAAAAAAGACACATCTTTTGGGATTTTTTTTTATTAGACTATGACTAATGTCCCTCCCCTTAAAAAACACACGCACTTGAATTTGAATCTAAGGCAAATGCTGTATATTTTGAATTTTAAAAATGAAAAAAAAAACTTCAAATTCGTATACATTTTCAAAGAAAAGTGAGTAAAATAGCCAAGATTGACCAAATTGGATCCTACAAAATTATATGCATCATATGTGTGTGAGTGCGTATATATATATATATATATATATATATATATATATATATATATATATTCACTCACCGATATATATGTGTCAAGTTTTGAAATTCAATGGTTGATATTATTATCATATCTTTTAAAATATCTTCAAAAAAAAATTCCACCATTCCTTTCACTCAAATTCTATCCCAAATTTATGCTTGCTCCCCCATACACAAGACTATATTTCCTAAATAATTTTTCAATACTTCTCACAATGAAATTTTTGAAAATCCAAAAATGAAACAAGCATGCCAACCAGCCGACCATTTTTTTTTTCATTTTTTATGAAGTGCCAAAGTAGCAATATAAAATGTTCTAGTGGTGTTCCAAATTTTAGCATTCATCCACATTTTGGATAGAAAATATCACATTAGCACATATCACATGTATATAATTATATTTTCATCTACAATTTGGCGATTTCATCCAATTTTTTTTAAATTTGAAGTTTTCTGGCAAAAAACTTCAAGTATTTTTGCCATATTTTAGCCAAATTTTTTTTTTTGGTGCAATTTGGCACCAAAAAGCCAAATAAAAAGAGCCTTGATGCCAACTTATTAATCTACAAGACACAGAACCAAGGCCTTTTTTCTGCCAAAAAACACTCAAAACTACCATTTCTATAGCAAAGAGTATAAAACAATTTAATTTTTTTTTCCACATAAAACTATAGGATCTTACACCTAATTAGTATAAAAAGTGTGGAAAAAATTTCAGAATTTCTGACCTCACAGATTGCAAGATATTTGCGTTTAAAATGGAAAAAACAAGTTTTTCAATACATTGCGGGACTACATTTTTTGACATTGAACATTTTTTAACTTAAAATTTTTGCACTACAGTGGTTTGAGCTTTAAATCTTTATAGTGGAGAATTGAATTGAGAGTCTAGGAAAAAAATAATAATTAAAAAAAACTTAATTTTATTCTTTAAAAAATTGTTAAGTAGAAATAGACACGAGATAGAAGGAAAATCTAAAATATTAATAGCTTTTAGATGGAATTAAAATGCACTAATCCTAATGGTGAGATTATTCTTGCAAGTAAACTCAACCATACAAATTTATTTATTTTCAAAAATTGAAAAAAACGCATTCAAAAATGAATCCTACAAGTTATTTTTTTCAAGAAAATGCTCTAACTACCCGAAAAACAAGAATGTCCATAAATTTTTCATAACAAATCCAAATGAAATGAATTAAAGCTTACTAGATAGAAAAGAATATAATCTATGAGAAAAAAAAATAAAAATAAAAATCCAAATTTTCACAAATTTTTTTTGCAACCCCCTGTCCCCTACTTGAGCTTATTTGGTCATAACTTTTGTTCCCAGGCACCAATTGTAAAAAAAGTTATATTCCCACAAAGCTTATCAGTTTTTCTATCTTCAAAAAAAGTTTAAGAAATTAGGATAAAATTGTAGCTCGTAGGTACTTGCCCAAAATCCCATCTGTCTTCTAAAGGAACAACAATCCTTTAAGGGTTAAAAAGTATTGAGATTTGTTTCACCCTACAAAGAATTTGCCATTAAAAACTTGAAGAGGACACATTATGTCCTCTTAGGATTTGGAGGATTAAGTCAAAGCAACCGCAAAGTTGACTGGAGGTGTTTTGGTTATGATATTAGTAGATGTTTAGTGGGGGTATATGACTCTTATGTCATCATTTTTGTTTGATGCCGTGATTAATTCAAAAACAATTATTAGTAATAGAAATCAACTTTCACAACTTCAATAATATTTTTTTAAATAGTAAGAAAGAAAAAAAAGGAAGTAGAAAGAAATATGGAAAAATAAATGAAATAAATTATAGAATGAATTTATATATCTCATTAAATGTTGTTATTAAAGTAGTAATAAAGAAACCAAAAAGCCAACAAAATGTAGTGAGAGGTTTCCATAAGCATATTACACTTAAGAAATTGATAAAAATTAACATTAGAAGAAATTTGGACCCTTGAAAGGGCCCCTTAACTTTGACAAGCAAAGCTATTAATTGAGTCATAGGGGAGCCTATAAAAGGTACTACAAAATGTCACTACCTTGTGTGATGTACACCACATGTGCCAACTTATACAACTTAGAATAAGCTTTGTTTTAATCAAAGTATTATAATTTTATTAAATATGGTGAGGACATCAATCATGATATATCACATAGTACATAGTCACATGCCATACTTTATGGTATTTAGTACTTCAATCACTAAGTTCACTAATAAACAATAATGGATGGACCAAAACCTTAGTACAATGTACACCATTAGGGTACTATGCACATTCAAAAGTTGTCCTATGGATTGTACTAAGGCTTTCATCACACAATAGAATATTATTAGATCAAATACTATTAATCTTGGTAATGATCATTACTTGTACAAGGTACATGGGCGGAAATAGGGGATTAATATGTCTTCATTCTTCTCAAAGTACATATTTAAATGTAAAAGGGGGTCTCCTTCATGCTCTTGGGAGGGTCTACTTAAGGGTTCAAATTTTTTCTAATGGAAAGATAAGGTAGGATGAAGTTTAGTTGTTGAAAGGGTTAATTTTGGATGAAAATTATCACTATTTATCCAATCCAAGTCAAAAAGAACTTCAGAAACTAAGCAAAATTTAAAATTTAACCTTGAAAATAGAAGTCAATTTAGAATAATAGGTTAGTAGAAAAAGTTGGATGAAGTTTAAGAGTGCAATTTAGAGGCATAGTTTCATTCTCCCATAACTTTCGCTAGAAAAATCCAAATCCAAATAGTCTTAACATTTTAGAAAAGAGATTTTATACTCCACAACCTAAAATTGATATTAAAAACCAATAGTAGAAACTTGAAACTAAAAATCCAAAGTAGTAGTCATTTTAATAGTGTCCAATTTAGACCTTGAAAATTAAATTGAAGAACAAAATTAAATTCAAAATCACTAAGGTAATCTTTAGAGGACTCCAAAACTATATAATACTTAGAAAGTAGATAAATATTGAAGAAGATAGAGTAAGATGAAGTTTAATAGTAAAGAATTAGGCTACATTTGAATGAGAGTCTCAAATGTTTATTCACTTCAACTAAAAAAAACTCATGATTTAGGAACAATATAAAACTAAAATCTAAAAGTAAAGTTGATTTGGACCAATGGGTCAGTAGAAAGTGGTGGATGAAATTTGCTAAGGCAATTTAGAGGTGAAACTAGTTCATATACTTGTAACTTTTAATAGGAAGGTTTGATTATAGAGGGTTTATTTATCATTTTATAATAGGCATACAAATGTTGTACAATTTAAATTTTTGTTGTGCAATGGTTGAGTGAATGGTCCAATGAGTGTGCATGCATTTCTCTTGTATCAAGGAATTTAGAGTGTGATTTGTGGAGTGATGGGTATCAAATTCCTCTAAAAACTTCACTCTAAAATCCAAATTGTATGATTTGGAAGTCTGAATAGAATACATGTTTAGAGTCTAATTTTTGGGTTTGAGGACAAGTGCAGAAGCGCTGCCCAAAGTGGGCTAAAATTAGGTTGGGTGGTTTGAATGATCAAATGGGAGTAAAATTTTAATTGCCAAAAATGATTTGGTGAATGTTTTAGTATTGGAAATAAGGACTTGGTGAGGTGCATGGTGCTAGTGTATGGATTGAGTTAGGTATTTTGATGGAATGTGTTGTGTTGTGATTAGTTTTTAGTACCCATTTAGCCCATTTTTGGTCAAGATTGGACGTTTTTGTTGAAACTATGATTTAGGACGTCCTAGAGCATGGATTAGGATGACTTAAGGATGGTAGGATACACATTTGGGTATTTAGAGGTGCTACTCCTTTTCACTTAGAGTCATTTAGTTAAAAATTTATCAAAAAAGCTTGATAGGAGTTTATGCTTGAAAGGCAAAATAGTTCAGGGTCCCATACAACGATGCTAGCATGTGAGCATAGAGATGTGAGCATATGAGCCTTGAGTCTAAATATAAGTTAATATCTTACAACCATTGAAGGTGCTTATAACATAAACACCTATAATATATCTATAATATAAATATCCTATATTAATAGAAGATTTCTATAATATAGACACCTATAATATAGGTGTGTAGACTAATAGGCTTGCATGTTAGCACCTCTAGGATCCCATACACTCTCCATTGGCCAACTCTAAAGGATTTTTTTTGCCAATGCTGTAAAAAATTCTTATGAAAGGTAGAAAAGGAGACTCTTTGAATACAAAGCTATAGCTTTAGATCTTGGTGTAAGTCAATTAGGGCAATAATGTGGCACTACCTTTATGGACATTTGGCACCAAGCTTTGAAGTTGTAGCTTGATAATCCAAGCATAATCTTTTTCTAATACTGAGCGTTTGAGTGGCCATATACTAAATCAAAATTGGCAAGTAGTCTTTGTGCATGTGGAACAAAGTCAATAAAAGATGAAAAATGAAGTTATGGAGAACATCCATCCAAAAAAAAATTAGACTCAACCAATCCAAAGCACTATTTTAAGTCCTTAATTACCTAATCTACTAGTTTCTAAATTTTTCACCTTGTTGAATGAAAGTAGAAAAAGGGTCTTTTCACTATTCGTAGTAACTAATTTTGCATTTCTTGGCCAATGCGAGGTAATTTGGGATTTTTGAATCCAAGTATGCTTTCAAATTTTTCAAATTTTATCATTGGTAATAAATAATAAGTTTCAACTTTTTTTCCTCCATGAAAATGTGAACTCAAACAAGAGGGCAATAAGGCACCTTTTGAGAATTGAGGAGGTCTTTGTATTGAGTGTAGCCAACTTGTGGCATTGAGTGAGTACCTTTACATAACAATAGCCGTAATGCAAGTGGCAAGGACAACGGGCCACTTAGCTATTCACTTAGAGAGATATGCATTCTAACTTAGGATTGATTGGATATAATAATGATAAACTTTTGAAGGCTACAATGGCAACATATTGACTTCCTATAAAAGGATAATGAAAAAATCCCTTTGTAGGGGGACCATTTCATATACGATGATTACCATCCCAATTTTGAATGAAACTTCAAAGGGCAAAATTTTGCAAGATCTTTCTATGCTAGATGAAGACTATTTCCAAGGAAACTTTCCTTTCCATTAAGCATTTGGAAAAAATAATTACTTTATTTTAAACTAGGCAGGTTACATCCTCTCTTCCCAAATAGTGAAATTTTTGTTGGTGAATAATTCCAAAAATATTATTTGATTTCAAGTTGGTTCCCATTACATTAAAAAAAGAGAAAAAAAATTGAATAAAATCACCAAATTAAATAATCTTTAAGAAGTGTGAGATTCAATAATATTTGAATAAAGTTTATTATTTTTAGGTAATATTTTGAATGAATGAAGGATGGATGATTGCAATTGAGTGAATTATATGACTTGCTTGCATTTTAACCCTTAACCCCTTGTGAGTGCTTATTTACCCACCCTTGATAAATAAACGAGCACAACCAAGCTCTTGGTAAATAACCGTTTAATTCGATCTATGGGTGTTTAGCGCCAATCCATTGTGCCTTCCAAGAAATGGATCTTTTCTATGCTCCTAAGATTTGCTAACTCGGATAATGAAAACAAAACCCTAATAGGAATTACTATAACTGCTAAGTCTGAGTCAAGCCTAAGAGGGCTTGGGGGTTTAGGAGAGGAGGTAATCTCAGTCTAGATTTATCTATCCTAAGTGAAAGAGTACCTCATGCCATTTCTAAAAGTGTAAAGTTTGTTTGATTTGGACTCTCCTAAAGAAAGTTATGGACGGATGAAGTTTGACCGCTACTTGGTTCTTCAAACTTCATCCATTCTTTTCTATGGACTCCCAATTCCAATTTGACTTGGAATTTGGGCTATGAGCCTGAATCCCTAAGGTTAACCTAATTCCCAAGTCTTGACTCAAATGGATGAAATCCTTTAGGTTTCATCCATTACTTGTTCCGGACTTCATCCCTCCCTAACTGCTTTGGGTGTAGGTCTTTCCTTAAGCTGGGTTTAGTTTTGGGTTACCTTAAGCTTGTTCTAAGAGGTTCTAAATCTATAATTAACCTAAACTTAATCCTAAAAGCTCCTAATTCACCTTCTCGTTTTACCTAAGGGGCTTAATTACGCTTGGTAAGTTACTATTTTTAGAAGTTTGAGTCTTGTTCCTTGTAAACCCTGATTTTAACTTTCTACTTTGACTAGTTACCCTAGGTTTGGTGCTTCCTAGCAAAAGCTATCCATGAAATGAAGTTTGACCACTACTCGGTTCCTCAAACTTCATCTACCATTTACGGTTAACTCAAATTTCGAAATTAATTTCTAATTTCACTTTTGGTTCATAAACTAATCTCACTTTTTGGATTCTATTCCTCGTTCCCCTTGGATGATTTTTGC
Source organism: Pseudisothecium myosuroides (assembly GCA_951799445.1). Lineage (NCBI taxonomy): Eukaryota > Viridiplantae > Streptophyta > Bryopsida > Hypnales > Lembophyllaceae > Pseudisothecium > Pseudisothecium myosuroides. Next base: position 28,624,735 of record OX637291.1, read on the forward strand.
TAAGTTTCATCCACCATGATTCCCTAACTTCATTTACTCATAACTTCTTTGTTTTGACTCGGATTTCGACGTGCTTTAGGTTTTTGGAAACCCCTAGACCTCTACTATAAGATTCTTAGTTCAATTCTAACCTGACTTTGCCTCTTGCCTACTCTAGCTCTCGGCCTCCCTAATAAGTGCTAGTTTTGGAAACTTTAAATTGCAAGGAGGGAGTTTAGTGACCCACCTTGTATTGGAGATCGCAAATTAAGTCACTTAGGTTCCCCCCGGTTGCCATCTTGGTGACTTGTTTTTGTTTGTGGAAGTGGTCACTTTGTATTATAAATTCCAATTTTGTTTGGCTAGCTATTCTCTTTTCCTTTCCCCTCTAACCTTTTCTTTTTACACTATTCCCCTACATGCCCTTAAATGCCCGCCAACTACTTCTAATAATGCGAATGACGCATCCTCTTTTTTCCTCTTATGCTTGGAGCCATCGGTGGCCCACAATGGTTGGTGGGATTGTTGCTAATCTATTCCCTATTCATCTTCTTCCCTATTAGAACCTCCTTCTTAGTGTTCTTCCACATGTCTTGCTTTGGCTCTTGGAGTGTGTGAGTGTTTGTGAGGAGTTGTGATTGAGTGGTGGTGGAATGATGAGCGTGCAAGTGGCGTCTTGGTGTTCAGTTTATACTATGTCTACCTATTCTCCCCTTCTAATTGGGCTCCTATTTCCTATTAACCTCTTCCTAAACTCTATTGTACTTTTTTCCCTCTCCTAATTCTACTTACTTCCTTTGAACCTTGACTTCCCTTTCCCCTAGTTTGATCTGTATTCTCCTAATTCTAATATTACCCTCTAATTTTAATGCTAACCCCTAATCCCTATTTTCCTTCCCCATTTTTTTAGTTTAGTTTAGACTCAGAAAAAAAAAGGGAAAAAAATTGAGTTTTTGGCCGCGAGCTAGGCCGGGCTGGCCGTTGGACTGGTCTGTGGGTTGCCTGCCGGGCTGGCCTTGCATAATTTTGTTGGAATTGTTGGCTTTGCGGGCTGGCCTTGGGCTTAACTCCTTCGGGAGGGATTTCCTAGAGAGCAAAATGACAATATGTTCTCCTTTTTTAAGGGAACAATGGGGGGTTGTCTCCTATTGTGAAAAGCCTCATAATTTTGGTAAAGATGCTAGTGGTAGTACTGCCTAAGCCAACGTACACCAACCCATGATCTTGTAGCCTAATCTATGGCTATGTACCTAATTTTGGGCACTAAAATTTGGTAATTTCCCCACTCCTTTTGGAAGCTAAACTTTAGGTTTTTAAACCCAAGGGGGTTTAAAGCTTTGCCGTTTGAGGAGGTGGGGGTAACTGACTACTGCAAGAGGTCCAAAGCTTTGCCGTTTGGTGATAAAAACTAGAGGAACAAAGTAAACAAGAACATAAATCACCACATTAGCACTATGTGATTCACGCTAAGACACTAAAGGTCCCCCTAAGTAGCATTGCCAAGGTACAAAGGGGGGGATCTCTAGGGTTAATACACAAAATAAACCAATGTAACGAGTACCAATGATGACTTCAAGAATTGCACAAGAGTCTCTCTCTTCAATGGACAATAAGAGAATAGCTTGAAAGCTTGAAATAACAACAACGGGGCAACAAAGGCCCTAAAAACACCGCTAGGATTTTTGGCTAAAATGCCAAAATATCCAACATTACATGGACCCAACGGACCCTAAAACAAGCATGGGGGGGCTTGAGAGAGAAATGAGGGCCCTTTTATAGGTTTCCCAAGGCCACCACCTCCCCTTTTTGAACCTAGGTAATCCTATCTTTCCGGATTTTCATCCTTATTTTTTAGGATTTTCACCTAGTTTGGGATTTACGCTGGTTCAAAACTCTAACTACTGGAGATCAACTCCAAATCAAAAATCAATTGCGCCATTGGCTTCAGAATGCCATTTTTAGTCCACGGATTCCCGTACCCCCTATTCCAACACCAAAATCCCACCGTAACTATCGCCAACTAGAGTCAGTAAAAAGGGTAAAAATCTAATTCTTGGAGGTTACCTTTTCTGATCAAGTTGACTAGCTACGGTGGTCTGGAAGGTCTTAGGGAGTAAGAAAAGACCCTTTTTTGACTTTGTTCCGACTTCTTGTGCTCCCGGGACGGTGGTCAACTCCATGTACATCCCGCCAAGTGGATAATTTGAAGGGATGTCGGTGATTCGGGCACCTCCCGCTATCAAAACACTAAGAAATTTGTCAGGGCGCGTTATTAGCATAAAAAAAGCTAACTTAATTTTTAGTGAGATTTTACCACCATCTGGGTAATTATCGTGAATTTCCCCTCATGGTTTTAGGCAGTTGACCGTCCGGAAGGGATATTTCCTCAATTTAGAAAATTCCGAAACTTCTTGGGGAACCTCTCATAGAGTTACCCAAGAGATGTGCAAGTTCACGTCTTGATCTTGCATGTCTTGACACGGAAGGTAAAAGGACACCTCCGTTGGTTTACCGGCAGTCAGGGAATCTTCCGCATACGGGAGAATCTTGACAAATGGATTTTGCTTTTGACTTCCCAGTATAGTTTCGACCCAAGATCACAATCCGGTGGCCATAGATTCCTCCGCTAGCCCGTCTTGAGAAAGTGACACCTGCATGCTAACAATTGGGGTTTCTACTATTCGTCGATGGGATGGGGAAACTAAAACCTCTCTCGGGGAATCTATCTAAGAATCTCCTTAGACTTCCCTTAGACCAATTTAGCCAAGCATGGTCACATGCATAGTGGTTTTAGGCTATTTTGGGTAACAACCCTCAAACCTGCTAGTTCCCACTACTTCTGTGGTTCTAACCTATTTACAAGTGGATTTTAGGGCTATTCTACGGATAAAAGGCTATTTAGGACCAAAGGGCATATTGGTATGTAACATGTCCAATCTGGTTTTACACTCTTTTTAGTTTTTTTTGTATATAATTACAACTTAAATTGCAAAATTTAGAAAAAAAGAAGAAAACTATGAGTCCCAAGTGACGAATTGGGAGCTCACACCCCTAAAGAACCAAGGCCTTTTTTTTGCCAAAAAACCCTTAAAACTGCCATTTTTATAGCAAAGATTAAAAAAAAAAACTAATTGTTTTTTTTTATCACATCTAATCATAGGATCTTACACCTAACTAGTAGAAAAAAGTGTAGAAAAAATTTCAGAATTGTTGACCGCACAGATTGCAAGATATTTGCAATTAAAGTGAAAAAAAAAAGTTTTTCAGCACCTTGTGGGACTAGATTTTTTGACTTTGAACATTTTTTAACTTAAAATTTTTGCCCTGCAGAGTTTTGAGCTTTAAAGTTTTATAGTGGAGAATTGAATTAAGAGTCTAGGGGAAAAGCAAATTCAAAAAACTTAATTTTCATTCTTAAGAAAATTGTTAAGTAGAAGTAGCTACAAGATAGAAGGAAAATCTAAAATATTAATATCTTTTAGATGGAATTAAAATGCACTAATCCCAATGGTGAGATTGTTCTAGCAAGTAAACTCAACCATGCAAAAAAAAATTGAAAAAATTGAAAAATTGCATTTGGAAATGAATCCTACAAGTTATTTTTTCAAAAAGATGCTCTAATTGCCTAAAAAACAAGAATGTCCCTAATTTTTTCATAACAAATCCAAATGAAATGAATCAAAGCTTTACAGATAGACAAAAATATACTCTATGAGAAAAGAAAATTCAAAATTTTTTTTTTTAATTTTTGCAAATTTGTTTTTGCTGCCCGGTCTACCCCTCGTCCCTTGTTTTGAGCTTATTTGGTCATAACTTTTGTTCCCGGGTACTGATTGTGAAAAAAGTTATATTCCCTCAAAGCTTATCAGTTTTTCTATCTTCAAGAAAAGTTTCAAAAAATCAGGACAAAATTTCAGCTCGTAGGTACCAATCCAAAACCACATTTGTCCTCCAAAGGGACAACGGTCTTTTAAGGGTTAAAGGACCAGCCTACTATTTTTAGCAACATAGCAATTTCGGGCAGGTATTTGTGACTATAAATTTGCATATTTCAGACCAAAATTTTAATAGAAGTTGTGGATGAGGAATATCTCTCATATGAACTAAATTTCATGACATTCAAAAATATAAGTCAAAAGTTATGGCTTGATATGTTACTTTTTTCACTGGAAAAAATCACTTTTTTTAAAAACAAAAATTTAAAATTGATTTTCTAGCTTTTTACATGGAAAGCTTTGAATCATTCCATTTTGATCAATGAGTCAAAAATTATGAGGAGTTTTAGTTTGTAGGCAGTTATAGATTCTCTACTCTAAAATAAACTTTGAAGTCGTTTATTTCACTCAATTTTCAATATTTATGGAGAAAATTAATTACAGGATGCAGATTATTTATTACAAAATTAGAACCATTGGGATTGGCATTTTCAATTCCATAACTAAATTCTTAACAATTTAGTGTTTCAAATCATTCTCTACTTCTTTCTACTTACTATTTTTTTCCTACATGTTGTACAATTTCAAATGATCTGAAAATTTTCAAGCATGTAGCCAACTTGTTTAGAAAGAAGAATTTGAAGAGTAACCACCATTCTGGACATTTTTTCATACAAATGTGACCTTGAGAAGTGCACCTACCCTATTTTTTGCAGGGCCAAAAAAAGGATTTTTGTCAATTCAAGCACTAATATCTTGCAATCCACATGGTGGAAAATTCTGAAATTTTTTCCACATCTTTTCAAACCAGAGTACTTCAAGATCTTACAGTTAGATGTGTCCAAAAATGTTATTTTTCCAAAATTTGGTACTTGTGTTCAAAATGGCAATTTTCGAGCATTTTGGAGGAAAACATAGTCAAGGAACTTAAGGGATTAAGGTGCATGAATCAAATGACTTGCTTGGATTATGAGGTCCATGTCGCTCTTCCACCAAGAAAACCAACCGCTTCCACACTCGCCAAAAGTCTTGGGAAGGGAGGCTCTGCCACTTCTCCCCAATATCTCATCCAGTCTGGCCGCCACCATCGTCCCGGTCATCTTGACTGTTGTTGTGGTCGTCCTGGTCGAAGCTTGTTGTCTGTAACTGAAGGTCAAGGCAGCCAAGGTCCGCCGAGGAGAGGGATGGATGCAACCGGTCAAGGACTAGGGACAGGTCAGCTGCAAGTGCCATGGCTGGGCGAGCGGGGTCTGACGATGAATCTTCACGGGTGACCGTTTGTCTGTCTCGTGGGGCGGCCCCTCGCTCATTCACTTGGCTCTTGTTTGTTTGGAGCCACGTAGTATGTTAGTCGCCTTTCTAGCTACATAGCCACTCTCCTAGCCTAGCCTGCTTGCTGACCCCACCTCACTCACCATCGCAGACCCAACATAATTAACCCTTCATCGCCTAAGGTCCAAACATGCTTAAAAGCATTCTACCTTTGCAAGTGTTAAAAGTCTAAATTTCAGTAAGGTATGAAAATCTCAATTGTACAATCTTGTTGTGTGCATGTTGTAGATGGTGTGGAACAAATTTGGGGTCATTTGACTGTATAGATTGAAAGATTATAATGTTTTAGTGTTGAAAAAAGGTGCTAAAATTTTCTTAAACATATTTGGAGGTGAAATTTGATTTCTAAACCTACTCAAATGAAAAAACATGAAACTGCCAAGTGATTCAAAAACAAAATGTAAACTCTTTGGTGAAAAAAAATATCATTCAAATGACTCATTGTGTTTGCAAATGGATTTGAAATGTGAAAAAACAGTGAAAAAAGTAGCAAAAAATCACATCTATAATTGAACCCCCTTCTACTAAAATGCTTCTCAGTCACTCATAACTTCTTGGATCAATATAAAAGTTTAACTACAAAAACTAGACTAGTATGCGCAACTTTTACAACAAAATTATTGAAAACGGACCATGTATGAAGAAGTTATGAGCCGCCAAAGTTCACTATAATACAAAAATGTCTAGATTCGGAATTTTGAATTGCTCTCAAACATTCAAAATAGCTTGGATTGATATGAAAATTTTACCTCGATAACTAGACCTTAAGGGAAACAAAATCCAACAAATTTTTGTTGAAAATGAACATTTGATGAAAAAGATACAAGCCCCCGAAGTTGCAGCCATGACAATGCAGTGTGCTGAACTCAAATTGAACCTGTGAACTTTGAATGGCTTTCACAAACTCAATTCGTCTTGGATTGATCTAAAAATTTTACCACACAAACTAGACTAGTATGCGCAACTTTTAGAATAATTTTTATTAACCCCTAAAGTTCCTTGACTATGTTCTCACCAGAAATGCTCCAAAATTGCCATTTCTAGTACAAGTACTAAATTTTTGAAAAATATCATTTTTGGACAAATGTAACCAGAGGATCTTGTGCTACTTTGGTTTGAAAATATGTGGAAAAAATTTCAAAAATTTCCATCTTGTAGATTGCAAGATATTAGTGTTTGAAGTGGCAAAAGTCCTTTTTCTGGCCCTGCGAAATATTGGGCAGCTGCACTTCACAAGGTCAGATTATTATGAAAACATTTCCATAATGGTTGTGCTTCTTTGGATTCATTCTTTAGGGCAAGTTGGCTACATGCTTGAAAATTTTCAGATCATTTGGAATTGTACAACATATAGGAAAAAAATAGTAAGTAGAAAGAAGTAGAGAATGGTTTAAAACACTAAATTGTTAAGAAGTTAATTATGGAATTGAAAAATGCCAATTCCAATGGTTGCAATGTTTTAATAAACAATCTACATCCTACAATTTTATTTTTTTTGGAAAATATTGAAAATTGAGTGAAATAAACGACTGAAAAGTATATTTTAGAGTAGACAATCCATAACTGCCCGCAAACTAAATCATCATAACGTTTGACTCATTGATCAAAATGGAATGATTCAAAGCTTTCCATGTATGCATAAATCTACTAACCAATTTCAAATTTTTATTTTTGAAAAAAGTGATTTTTTCTTATCTGCTTGGATTGCCCGAGTTGAGAAACAAACAACATTTTTGGCCATAACTTTTGACTCATATTTCCAAATGTCATGAAATTTTGTGCATATGAAAGATATTCCTCGTCCCCACCTTCTATAAAAATTTCAGCCCAAAATATTCAAATCTCCAGTCACACGTAAGTGACGTAACTGCCCAAAATTTCTATATTGCCAAAAAAGGCATGTTGGTCCTTTAGGGGTTAAATTTGGACATCAAATGCAAAAGTTAGAGCACTTCAAATTGGAGTTTTACAGTGTGTGAGGACACTTTTTGTCTCCTTTGGCGATGAAGGGTTAAGCCATTATACGTTGCTTCCCTTTTTTTGCCTTGCATGCATCGCTGGTTTCTTCTTCTTCCTTCCCATCCCTGCGATGGCTCACTTGCATTGCTCAAAGTATATGTGATTGTGCACACTTGGCTATTTCTCTATGTACGTCGCTTGCATTAATTGGTTGGTTTGGATAGTTGGGAGGCCTTGCACATTAGAGGAGATTTGAGCCTCTAGAAGACTGTTTCAGAGTTGTTCTTCTTGTTGGGAACCAGCCCCTGCTGTCAGAATTAAAAAATAATTAAAAAAAAAAAAAAAATTTAAATTCAAATTTTATTTAAAAAATTAATTAATTAATTAATTATTAATATCTGACGTGGTTGTCTCTCGGCCACATCAAATTGATGATTTGGCAGCATTTCCAGAGTTTCCAGAGTTCGAGAACTCGCAATCTCCCAAAGGCCCAAAAATCTTCTAATGCATATTGCACACGCACGCAGGCTCTAATTAATTTGGTAGCTTGCAACATTGGCCGGCACAGGTTGTGCACAATACTATTGAGTTGGATTGCAGCAAAGGTGGCTAGTTGGGCCTGCCGGTCGATAGGGGATCTCAATTGTTTGCATGCTATGATGGAGCATTGGATTTCTTGCTAATTTTGACCTAGCCTTTTGAGGAAGCAGGGTAATTTACCATAGACTTATTGTTCTATGGGTTTTTAATTCTTTTGAAGCTGTAGAGTGCAGAATTTATATAGCTCGATCCATCGGACCCAATTAAGCTTGCTCGCTTGCTCACGGAGCTGTGATATAGGATCATATATTCTTGCATTGGTCGTTTTAGATCCGTTGCAACTGGGGCACAGTGGAAAGAATTTGGAGAGCCAAGAGATTGCGTTCTATCAATTTTGTTCAATTCTGGTGTGCAAAAAGAATTGTTTGTGAGAGTAGGGATTAACTATTGACGACCTAAGACAAGGTCGCCATAATAGAGTGAGTCCAATCATAGCATCATATGGTTGGCGTCTTGGCTTGGCGCAGCTGATACATTAGTCCTTTACTGAAGCTACAAAAGGTTCATGCACTGTCCTGATTGATGTCCCAACACTTTTTTACAATGGATTAGTCTTTAGTGCAGAATAGCGTAGTAACTTATTTACTGTCAGAAGAAGCTTTGCATGTACGGGCTTAGTCGTTGGCCGGGACCACAATGCTTGCCCTTGTGGGGACTACACTAAACTTAGTTTTGCCGTTTATGCATTTGAAAATCGCAACAATTGTAATAAGTCAGTAAGACTTAAAGCTGCAAGGGGAGAGGGACGCAAATGAAGTTCTGAATCAAGCAAGACTGTATCTAGGTAGTAGTTCCGGACCCTTGTCGGCAACCAGGATAGGCATGGTTGTGACTCATCTAGATAAATTACTCGTATGACTGTGCAAGCCATGCTTTTTTTGGAACATTGGCTCTTGTAGCAGCGATCAATCACTGCCCTAGAGCATACAACGGAGTATTGGCAATTGGCAGGTACTTGATGTATATATTAGCTACAACTTTGGTTGATGATTGGTTTGGGTAGTGCCTACACCCAAGTGACACAGACGATATGGTAACTTGGGATTTGTTCATGCTAGGCATTTCAATCAGGTCGATTGTTTTCCCATGCCACTAATTTTTGTTGACTTTGCTTGCTTGCTTGTTAGTTTAATTTCAAGAAGGCTAGGGCAGAGCAAATTGATTGATCAAAAGACAACCTAGAGGAAGTTTAGACTGATGGTTAATTTCAAGGTTTTGTCAATGGTGCTGCTATTGAGCTTGACCCTCATGTTACTAGTGCTTCCAGTCATTTTGCCGTCGTTGCCTCCTCCGCCACCCCTCCTCATGCTTCTTCCCGTGGTCATCTTCATCCTGCTCCTGCTCATCGCCTTTGTGCCTTCCAGGTTCAATGCGATTGTCATTTCTTACATGTAAATTTGGTAAACCTTGCCTTGGTGAATTCATTCGCATTTCGTAATTTAATAAAAGCATAGTCTTTTATGCCATATTTAACTACTTTTGGACTATTCAATGAATTTTGGACTTTATATCGGGAGATCTCTTTAAGAAATCATCGGGAGATCTCCCGATGTTTCTATTGATCTCTTGATGTTTGTATAGATCTCCGGATGTTTTGTATTGATCTCTCGATGTTTTGGATTATTGCTTGATGACCATTTTTTTTCTCCTAATGACCAATATTAATTCTGGACTTTCAATAGTCCAAAAGTAGTTAAATGTGGCATTTTTCCTTTGAATGGAAGATTGTGCATGATGTCTACTAATTGGCAATACTTGACACATGAGGCTCAACGTGGCCTGTTGTTTAATAAAAAAATTGAGGATTAGAAGTCATAGCAAGAGTTGTTGTTTGCCTATCTTTAGACCTAGTTGATGTTGAATGCAAAGCTAGTGGCAATTTAGGAGGTTCAATCCCAACAATAGCTATTTGGAGCATATCCCACAGTGGTATAGATTCAGCTAGCATCCAACATCTTGTCCATTGGACAACATCGTTGGAAACTTTCCTCCCAAAATGATGGTTAGAGCTCTACATTGTATTGCGCTAAATATTACTTGCAAACCATACATAACAGGCTTTGATATCCTTCTCATATAGTGAACCATATAAGGTATGTACGTGGCCATGGCTTGACCATATTTGCAGTTGCATCGATGCGTGATCCTGAGTGTGGTCTCCAAATTGTAACGCATATCTGAAGCTGAAGCAAATCTAGTTGTCTTACATGCTCGGAACTCATAAAAGAAGATGTTTGCTATTTTAGGAATTTTTTGGCTGTCATTGCATGTATACATTAAGTGAACCAAAAATTACGTGCATGGTGAGTTCCTTGTAGATCAATGGTAAGATACAAAGCAGATGTCCGCCGTGGTACTAGAGAAAGTATTTACAATCATTACTTGTATAATTTGTCCATGGCTGGTGTATAGTGTAGTTAATTTATAGGAATTTGCGTTGTATATGTTTGTAGAGTTGACATCTTATACATTCTTTGTCTTGATCAGGTCGTGTGCGGGTGGAGTCAACAAACAAATTCCTATCACGGCTCAGGTGAGGAATGTTTACCAACATATTTTTACAAGCAATAGTAAGAACTAGCTGCAGCAAGATAACTTCAATGAGGTGCATCAGTAGCTTGTTCTTTTTTATTGAACTATGTGCAATGCCTTTCGTAAGGCTTAATTAATTGTGCATTGGTGAACCTTGTTGGAATGGACTATCATTTACGTTGAAAAAATCAAGTAGGTCTCAAAAATCAGATGTTGAAATTGTATGTCCAATCTGCTTAATTGGGTATCCCTGCGTTAAGTTTTCAATTGATGTGGCCATGGATTTATATACAATTCTATGGGTTTTGTGGACCATGCAAGCTTGTCCTCTGCTTCTTGTAATTAATCGCATCGTTTCAATGCTTATATGAGATACCATAATGGTTCACAACTTAAAAGTAAAGAAAATCAAATAATTTAGATAAAATTACAAGTTAGGAATGATTAGTTGTATGAATGTAAGCTATAATTATGAACTATTGGACTTTCTAATAGATAGAAATGGGAATTCTATAACAAAGGTGTGAACTTTAGGAATTGCAATTATACCATAATGATGTGGAAATTCTAGAGAAAATTAGGAATCTTAAATCAAAAAAGACATTAAGTAAGAAATGGAAATTTAATTAAATAGACAAATGGTTGGATGTGGAGAAATTGAAAATAAAATGCTACATAAAGAAAATTGTATAAAAAAATGGATTGGAAATTAAACGCAAATACAAAAATACAAAACTAATTAGTAGAGTTAGAACAACTATTAGAACACTAACATTGTGAAAGGCACTCCAAAATAGCAAAAAAATAGTAAACTAGTGGGATTTACAGTAAAGTAGTGCAGTTTCCCGCAATTTATTGCAAATTTTAGTAGATTAGTGTAGTGATAAAATTTTAATAGATGAATCTCGAAATTATTGGCTCTTAGGGTGGGAGACTAGGGTTAGAAGCTCTCTTGTGTTTGGTGTCTCTCTCTCTCTCTCTCAACTTAGGATGTGTGTTTGAAAAAGCAACTTCTTGTGATTTGTAGGTGTTTTAGAAATGGATTACTAGTGATTAGGGGAGGGAAGCACTAGAAACAATTTGTCGAGTAGGTTTCACCATTTTATGAAAGAAAATGAGTGAAAAGTGGAGTTTTTGGAGGTCAGATGGAAAAGTGCTTGAGAATGAGGGGAGAACTTTGAGTGAGACCCAAATTGCCAACTTTGGCAAGCAATAGCGAGAGCATGGCAAATTGGACGGAGCTAGAAATTGGTGAAAAGATGCGCCTTGAATCTGGCTTTCTAGAAAGCTTAGATTCAACTCATTTGAAGCGCGGACAAGGCAAGGGCAATCGATTCTGTGCGAGGTGGTTCTACTGCCGCTGAAATTGAGAGAGGCGATTTTGAGGAAGTAGATCGGGAGTTCCACAAGGATTCTGCAGCTGAAATTTAGTGAGCAAGTGAGTGGCTAAGTCAGGCTTCCAACAAGCTTAGTCTTAGGAAGTTTGGACAACATTTGAGACAATGGCAGTTGTTCTAGTGAAAGGTAGTCTACTGCCACAGTTGTGGTGATTGGTGACCTTTGTTTTTGGGTTTCTTTTGATGGTTACTTTACTTGAATACCATTCAAAATTTATAGTAATGCTAATTACAACCTATTTTGATCTTAAAACATTGGGCATGTATGGAGTTCTTATTAGGGGGAATTTAAGGCACAATTTTGCATGATTCGGTACCTAAAAAAGAATGCATGATTAGAAAGTTTCATTTTCTAGATTTTGGGGTAAGGTAGGTGGCTTGTGAAGCAATCCTCTAAGAGCATTTTGTTGTATTTGACAGGGTCCAGATGCTGGAAATTATTTTTGTTCATTTTTCAACTATAGAGAAGATGTAGAGGAATCTAATGCAAGTGGTCTAGAATTTTTCGGAGCAGGTATGAATTAATTATGAATTTCAAGAGAAATTTGGCGTAGGTACCTATTTCTGATCATAGGCCTCACAAAAAGCACACACAGGCATTTTATAAAATGATATGCCATTACTATTAAAGAAGCATTGCGGCATGCAAAAAATATTACAGGTAGTTAAAAAACGCGGCCTTCAAGAATTAAAAGCGGACCCTATGCAATGGTTCAATGCGATATGCATGAGCATTCAAGCTAAAATATAAAATAGTCAATGCACCATTATTGTGCCTACAGAGAGTGCGGAATGAAGCAACTGTGAAATAAAAATAAACCGCACTGAATGAAAAAAGAACCACCTGTGGCTGTAAAAGCGCCCCAATTGATGACTTGCCCTGTTGCGCTGAGCCCAGTTCTTGCATGTGGATTCCCGTGGATGAATGACCATCGTTGCCGTGCTCCATTCGTCCGTAGCCGTTAAGCTCCTTGGCAAGGATAAAAGGCCAGGTCATCGAAGTTTTCTCTCATTTTCTCCATCTAGAGCTGCAGTCCTCCATCGATCCAGTTGCTCGTCTCTTCTTCAGGGCTTCTCAGCTGAGCGGAGCTACAACGATCAAGTGCTTGATCATCGAGGTGGACTCTATAGGTATATGTCCTTTTCGTCTTCATTTTGCTTGCTCCGTTTCTTCATGTTGTGAGTTCGAAAATTTTCATTTACGTAGCCCTTGTTATTGATCTGCATTGTCATAGTCTCTTGACAAAGTCGCTGCTACTATTAAGTGCAGATAGGTAATGCATCTTCCAGATCTCCAATCTGGTGCTCGACGCAATGAAACTCGGATTCACTCCCAACTCATGCTGCTGGAGTTCTTATCAAGCCCGACTCTACTGCTTGACGTTGGCTTCTAGAGCGTGAACTGAGGTACATACCATTCACTTAGTCTTTGTGTGGCATGTCGATCATTGTTTTAAGTTTCAATGTGGTTGTGAGCGCTTATTTACCCACCCTTGGTAAATACGCGTGCACAATCAGGTTCAAGGAATCAAAGTTTTACATGCTATGCGTGTCTAACGTCAGTCCATTGTGCCTTCCAAGCAATGGATCTTTTTTTAATTTCCTAAAGGTTGAGAAATCACGACAACATGTCCTAAATGCAAAAATTAATTCAATTTATCAGTAAATTTTTAAGTCGTTGTGGTTTCCTAATCAAAGCATAGACCTATAGTCTAAATTTAGCCTATCTAAATTGTAGTTTAGCTTATGCCATTTCTAAAACATAAGTCTTGTAAGATTTGGAGATTCCTACAAGAAGTTATGACCGGATGAAGTTTGAAGCCTCTAAGAGACTATCCAAACTTCATCCACCCCTTTTGGTACTTAAGTTATTTTGATTATCCACGAGCTTTATTCCTACCTTTATGCTACAATATTCTACTTGAGTTCCAAGTCTAAACTTCTATAGATGATTTTTAGGTGCTTTCATCCATTCCTTGTGTTAAACTTCATCCCTCTTTAACTATTGGAGGTTGAAGTATTTCTTAGAGTTTAGAAGAGCTCTGGACTCCTATATACACCCTCTTTCTAGTCCTAATTCTAAATTTCTATTTGGATGTCCTTCAAAAGATTCTATTTACTTTTTACTTCATTCTTAAGGGACGGGGCTTCTACTATCAGTTTAGTATTTTTAGACTTTTGAGTTTGATTTCTTGTAGTGTCTAAAATTGAATTTTCAAATTGCTAAAGAACTTTAAGTTTGGACCTTCCTAGTGAGAGTTACAAGTGGATGAAGTTTGACCACTAATCGATACTTCTAACTTCATCCGTGATTTTCTACTAATCTACAACATGAATTCTAGTTTTTGTTTTACTTTTGACTTCTAGATTTATGTCTCTACCTAAGTTTCCATTCTTGTTCTTCTTGGATGAAATTTACTAATTTTCATCCAACATGACTCCTAAACTTCATCCGCTAATATCTCTTTCAATTCAATTCTAAATCCTAAGTGTAAGACGGTTTTGGAAACCTTTAACCAAGCTCTACAACACTATCTATCTGATTCTTGGAATAATACTAGTCTAAATACTCTGAATTGCCTTTGGAGTTTGGCCTACTTTTAAACATTCAATTTTGATAATTTGAAAGAGGAGGGCTGTAATTAGGAACTTACCTCAGAATTAATGTCGTTGAGATAGTTGTACACTCCTTCAAATCTCCATCATTTGTCATAGTTGGAACCTTTGTTGAATTGTGCTCATCGCTTAAAGAAGGGATTTTAATACAAAATTGCCAATTTCTTGGACTTCCTTCTTTCTTTTTCCCCAATTCTTTCTTTCTCTTCTAACACTATTCCTCCTCCATTATTTTATGCTAATAGTTGATTTTTGATGGAATAGAACCTTAAGGCTTCAAATTCCCAAATAATAATTGACCTTTGAGAATACCTTATCCCTATCTAAGTCAATTATTTATCAAATTTTATTCTAATGGCTAATTCAACTTCCTACGATTTCCTCCTAATCCTTTTTTTGTTTCTAAATCCTCACCCTTCCACTCTAATTCTTCATTCTATACTTGTCTACTCAACTCCCTCCTCCCTTCTTGAAGTTGTGAATTGTTCTGATATTTGGCTTGAACAAGTTTGAATGTCTTTCTACTTCCAAGAGTTGCTTTGAAGCTATGAGAATTTTGCAATTATCCTAATTTTCTCTTCTACTCTACCTTCTTCTCTTCTATTTTTATTTTATTTTATTTTTCTTCTACTCCTACTTGCTATTGTGTTTGTATTCAAAGGCTAGCTTGTGTCAAAGGTTGGAGAGAGAATTTGAGAAAAGGTGGCCGGCCCAGTTGGGGGCTAGTCCCAATCGAGCCTTGGCTAAACGTTGAACTGACCAGAGCTTGACTAAACGCTAACTGACCAGAACCCGACTGAATGCTTGAACTGACTGGGGCTGGGTTGTCGAAACCCGATACGGGGCCCTATGCCGACCGGCCGGGTCGCTAAATTTTCCTCCGCCAAAACACGTGTCACGACCCGATTGGTCAGATCCCCCTTTAGTGCGGCTGACTAGACAGGGCTCGACGTGACGCCTTCTGATTGGTCAGCTGGTGGTAGTGAGGGCCTCCATGTACCGCCTTCCCTTGCTAGTTCTGTCCAGGCCTTGGGCGGCCGGGTTCTGGACTTCATTCGTACTTCGGTGGTGGTTTAATGGACGCAAAACAACCTCCTAAAATCTCATCCTACTAATGGAAGATATATCACGACTCTTCACAATTTCTTCTAAGGATGATTTGGAAGTCAATTCTAATTTTTGGGAGCTAAACTTGATATTCCAAAATGGTATTTTGGAAACTAAACTTGGTAATTTGGAAACTAAATTTGGTAACTTGATCAGGAAATGGAGATGTCAACTAGCACCAAATTTTTATGGGATTTTCCAAAGACTTTTTAGAACCAAAGCTTCGCCGTGATTTTCTCTAACATCCAAATTCTAAGCATAAAAGGCTATAGCTTCGCCACAATTTCTCTAACACCCGAATTTCTAAACATAAAAGACTATAGCTTTGTCACAATTGCACTACGTGCTAAATTCCGCAACAACTAACAATTTGGTCACATGAACAACACCTCAAGGTTACATGTCAAGCACTAGAGTCCCCCCAAAGCGGCATTGCCAAGGTACGATGAGGGGTAAGCTCTAGGATTAGTACAAAGTTTCTAAAATTCAACAATAATACCTCCAAGGACTTCAACGCAAGAAATCAAGGCAAACTTTGAAGGGACCCCAATGTCCTTCAAAGCAAGCTTGAAAAGTAGTGACAATGGAGCTAAAAATGCTCCAAAAACACAAATTTGGCAATGTTGGCACACAATGGCCAAAATGTCCAACTAAATAGACCCAAATTGTATAGAGAGCCAAAATAATGGTTACAAAGGGTGTTTGTAAGAGGAAAATGAGTCCCCTTATATACATTTCCAAAGGCACTCACCCCCTCTCTTTTTCCTAGTAGTAATCTTATCATTTAAGATTTTCATTCTAAATAATCCATTTTGACTTTCAACGCTAATCTAAATTCCTAACTTTTG
Organism: Pseudisothecium myosuroides; assembly: GCA_951799445.1. Lineage (NCBI taxonomy): Eukaryota > Viridiplantae > Streptophyta > Bryopsida > Hypnales > Lembophyllaceae > Pseudisothecium > Pseudisothecium myosuroides. Next base: position 28,641,040 of record OX637291.1, read on the forward strand.
AAGTTTAACTCCAAATTGAAAATCGATTGCGCCATTGGCTTCAGAAGGCAATTTTTTGTCTTAGAGAACCTCCCATCCCTTAACCAAACTCCAAAAAACTCAATATAAGCTATCGCTAACTGAACACCAAAACAAGGTAAAAATCCAAATCTTGGAGTTTGATTTTTCTGATAAAAGTAAAAAACATAGGTTCTTTAATAGGTATGGAGGAATAAAAAAAAAGACCTAGCTTTGACCTCATTCCAATTTCGTATGCTCCTGGTATGCAAATCAACTCCACCGTAAACTTCAAATTTACCAAATGTTAGGGAATCTCGTCGGATCGGGTACTTTTGACTTTTAGAATATCTTGAAATTTGGTGGGGCATTTTATTAGCATAAAAGAAGCTAGTTTAATTTTTAGTGAGATTTTACCGCAACCTGGATAATTTCTAAAAATTTTCCATCGTAGATTTTGGCAGTTGACCATCCAAAAAGGCATCTTCTACAAGTCAAAAAATTTCGAATTTTTTTATGGAACCTCTCATGAAATTCCACAAAGAATGTGCAAGCTCATATTCTTATTTTGCACAAAGGTCAGAGGAGAATCAAATTTTGTCTTCTCCTTTTAATTTTGGTCACTAGGGACTCTTTCACATACAAGGAAATCTTGGCAAGCCAATTTCGCCATTGAGTCCCAAATGTGATTTCCACCCTAGAACACCATACTCCACCCGTAGATTCCTCTTACGGGTCCATCTTGAATTTGTAACTCCTGCAGGCTAACAATTGGGGGTTCTACTATTTCTTCGATACTATGGGGAAAGTGAAACCTATCTTTGGGAATGGACTTAGGACCTCAACAGTGTTCCCTGTAACCAATTTTAGCCATAAGACATCACATGTACCATAGGTTTGGGCTATTTGGGCCAGATTAGTCCTAATTTTACTATTTATCTACATTTTCACGTTTTAACCTATGTACAAGTGGAAATGGGGTTTATTTGGGGGAAAACAACCTATAAAGGACCAAATGCTATATTCATACATGACATACCTATTTTGTTTTTACACTCTTTTGGAACTTTTTGTATATAAAACTATGCTTAAACTCGTGAAAACGGAAAAAAAACAAAAAACTGTGAGTCCCAAGTGACGAATTGGAGGCTCACAATGGTTCAAGTTCCAATGTGTTTGACAATCCTGATCTTAATGCTTGTGTTTTTTGCAGATGGTACTGCTACTAGTAGGTGGAAGGACATCTCTACTATTGAATGTCGAAGGACATTGAAGTTAATTTTGGACTCCCTTTCCTTTCTGTTCCTACTCTGTCAATGTGCATTTGGATGTATATTGCAGACCTTTCTGAAGTTGTTTTCTTGTTTGTGTTCATCTAGTAGATTGCCGTGATTTTCTCTGTGAACTTGATCGGAAAATTTTCAGAAAAGGTATACTTCCACTCCCCTCTTCTTTCTTCCACATGTCTTGCTATCTTGAAGTGGAAATTGAACTGTCGTTTCTCCTTCTTGAAATAGCTCATGCTTGTGCTGATCTTGCAGGTCTTGGACATCTCCAACGAGCACCCGCGTTCGATAAGGTACCGATTCTTTGACCTTTCCTCTTTCTTGACCATTCCTCTTCCATTCCTCTTCCATTCCTCTTCCATGTTGATCTGCATATCTTCTATCAATGATCTAGAATGTCACTCACATAATGCCATGAATGATTGAAATGATACCTTGTTTACTTATAAGAAGCAGATCAATGAGAAGCAGAGCTTCAAGCATGCTTGATGATTGTCAGATCGGCGTTTGTAAAAACCACTTTGGCATGCTAAGGAGATGAAATGAGTCAGCTAAAGCATCCAAGCTTTAGGTATACATAGGCCCATACTTTTGAGAGTTTTGGCATACACTCATGCGCATGAGATTTTACAAGTTGTATCTTCATTTCCTTTTATTGCATGCACATCCTACATTTTCACGACCTACTTGTCTCTATATCTTTGCAGGTGCTTGGATTTGACAGTATAGCATCGCCTAGTAAGGTACAGTTGCTAACCTCTCTTGTTCCCTTCTAATTGTCCCTTGTCAACTCCTTTTTCTTGATAGTTAGCATTTTCAAACTCTTCCTCCTTCTCGTGAACCCAATCTGATCTCATTCTAAAGTTGTCACTTGCAAACCTTCAATATACAGTTGATATCCTCACCAAACCTCGTAGAGTGTTTGATATACTAACAGAACATTTACTCACAGTTGGTTGTTGATTGCAAGTGACCAGCTAGGCAATCATTGTAAACCCCTCTTTCCTTCAGTTCTTGATATAAGTCTCAAGACATGTCTCAAGACCTGTCTCAAGACATTATCACGTTTTTTCCCTAAATAAATAGCTACCACTTCCAACTCCATCACTAACAGATTTGTAGTGGTTACAAGTTTGAGTTGCAAAAGTTGAAGGAGAGGGTAGATGTGACAAGATTCATGAATGACATAGGTACGTGTTGAATGTAGTTTTTACCTAATTGGAAATATCCAAAAAGGTCGGATTTGATCACTGAGGAGGCCATTTGCTAGGTTGTGTAATTAGGTTGTCACTTATTATTTTATAATAACTTAATTGATTAATTTTCATATATCAAATTCTTCTTATAACAAGTATTATCCAATAATTTTTACAACAACATCCTGCTTTTAATTCTACAATTGTTCTTATTTTCTAATTTCCTTTATTGCCATATTGGTTACGTTATGGCCATGCATGGCATTGCACCATGTCCGCTTTTCACCAATTGACGTTAGATTTTGCAATCAAGCACAAGCTCACACAATCACTTGTCAAATCCACATAGTCCAATCACACACAACTTTTATAGATAATATTTTTATTTCTCCAAATAATCATAATCACATCACATCACAAAGTTCCAAATCACCAAAGCAAAACTAAAATACTTCCTTTCCACGAGGAAGGAGCTCAAGCCTCACTTGCTTGAAAACTAAAACTAATAGGTCTTGATCTTGTCCTTGTACTCTTCACAATTGGTTACAACGGTTCACATGACCTTTCATCTACCAATTGGATTATATCCTTACTAAACTCATCAATTGGAAACTAACTAACTAATAGAGCATGTTTACACTATAATTCTTATTCCCTTGGTAATTCTTTTATATTTAGCCTACATTCTACAAATTGGACAAGTTCCAACTTGTTAGATATACTACAGTAAGAATCCAGTTGAATGTTGCCAAGTTGGATGGAAATATGAGGGAGTATTTTGAGCAGCAAGCCAAGGTTTAGGAACTTCTAAGAGACCTGGAAAATTGCTTGTATCTTCTCCTTGTTTTTTTGCCTATCTCTTAGCAACAACGCGCCTTTGATTTTCCTTGCAAATGCGTGGGGGAAATCCACAGTAGGGAGCTTTCCATATTGGTATTGTTGTATTCGCCTTGATCAAAGCATGCAGTCTATCCCCATAAGCTGCAACAGCCTTAGCTAACCACTCTTCATTGTGTTTCTTCTTTGACAACAATAGAACTTGCTTCTCTAGTCTTGCTTGTTGTTTCTCCCTTTTCTTTGCGGCCTTCTTCGCTTTGTTCAGCTCTGCATCTAACCTTCTCTGCTCCTTCTCCTTTGCAGCATTTGCTTTCCGCTGCACTATCTGTTCCAAAGACTGTAAATACTCATCTTGTGTCATCCAAATAGATTTTGAATAATCAATGTAAGGCTCCCCTTCCTTTGGAATTTTCTTCACTTTTGGTAATGATATCTTTGGAAGTTCAAAAAATTTAGTCTCTGCTTGTTTGCCATCTCTGCACCTATACTATCATCATCACTTCCACTTGTATATGCAGCACCACTGTTATCACTTCCGATGTCCTCGTAATAGTGATCACATTGAGGAATATTGCTTATATCTTTGTCAATAATCTCCTCCAGTTGCCATTGTTGCAGACCAGCCTTCTGAACATCTCTGGAGCAACTGCCATCTACTTGTTTGTCTCTACAAGAATGACTACTGTGACCTGCCTCGAAATTTAAACTCGGTCCGACCTTACTATCCATAGCAGTGTTCTGTCAAATGGATAAATATCTATCGTTCTAAACCCTTGAGTGATATTGTTTTGAGCCAACGCCTTTCTAAGAGCAAAGGCTATCCATGCAGCGAGGTCAGCTTTGTAAGGACTTTTTCCTACATGGTCTACTATCCATTTATCACAGTAAGCTCGAAACAATGCTTTAAATGGTTTAAAGCATGATACATCGAGTGGTTAAAAGTTCATGAGAGGTATGACCAGGAAAGGTCAATAAATCCAGGCCGCTGAGCATAGTAATTTTGACAACCTCAAGTATTGCATGGGAGGTATGACCATCTAAAATAAGTAGATGTCTGCTGGTAGGGGAAATGGAGTACTTTTCTCGAACATTTTTTATGAAATGCCTCATCCACTCTTTAAACAAAATATGTGTCATCCATGCCTTCGATTGCATGCTCATGGTTGCCTCCTTATCTCTTGTCTTGTAGAGATAATTGAACTTTTTCCTTTTTCCTTTGAAAATGAAAAAATTGGGGTGCTTTTCTCCAATGGTGTTGACACATACCAACACACATAACCACTCTCAGTTATTAGGAACAAGGTGAACGTTTCTAGCCCCTCTCTTAGCTAAAACAAAACCTCCTCCACCTCTTCCGGCTTGAATACCAGATTCATCATAGTTCCACACTTGGTGGGGGAGGTATGCATACTTGTCATATAGGTTGGATAAGTTATCATAAAATGTCTTAACATTCTTTGGACATAGTGCTCAAGCTCTATTTTGATCAAGGACTTGGGCCTTTCTTAAAAAAAGCTCAGGATGTCTATTCATGAAAGAACAAACCCATCCACGTACGCCTAGGTATTCCATCTTTAAAAGGTGTTGCTCTTGTTTGTCTGAATTCATGTACTTTTACTCGCAGCCCCCCTATGTGAAGAGGAAAACCTCGATTTTGCATCTCTAGAAGATATGTGACTACTTTCTTCCCTTCTGCATTACTCAAAACACCTTTTTTGTCCCTTCTCCTAGATAGAGTTGTTCCATACAGGTGTCCTCTAAAACTAATAATCAGAATACCGTGATTTCGAGCAGCTGTTTTAAGTGGAACGCCCTCGTCAACATCTTCTAAAGCATCTTGAAGTTGTGATTGCATCCAATTTCCATTTTTTTTTCTTTTCTGGCCTCTCTTTTGAACAGATTGACAAGGAATGTCATTTACCTCTGGAGCTTGCAAATGTGGATCGGGCTGCAACTTTTGTGATGGCTATGTGCCTTCTTCTGCCTGATCATCTCCACAGTCCTCCTCGTCGCCTCAAAAGCTCCTTTGGCTTTATGATGCATTTGATTGATCCACATCCACTCCACTCTAGAGGTTCAAGTCAGCATCGTCAATGAGGTTGTCAAAGAAATCTTTGGCTGCTCCTAACTTGCCCTTAACCTCGTTTTGAGTTGATTGTCGTGTTCTAGGTCGGGTTGTTGTTGTCCTTAAGGGCTACTCCTCGTCAATAGTTGCGATTTGTTCCTCAGCAATGTAGTCTCCTTGCTCGTGAATGTCTGCAGCTTCAAAGTCAGTGTGATTGGATCCTACTTGCATGTGGTTGACAGGCATGATCCAATCTCCATCCACCATCATTCTCATTGGCGTTGGTTTTGCATGTGCCGCTCCTTTGTATCGACAGATCGTCTCTCAACAACCCTGCGGCTTTTATCAAGCAAGTAAGATGTCAAATTGTAGTGTGCTTCTTCTTGCTTTGCAGATGTTGCAACTTCGTGTTTGTGGGGCACACCTTCAACTGCTCAATCAAAACCGTCCAGAATATCTTCATTGTCGCTTTCTTCTTTGATGCTCACATCTGGGTCATAGTTGCTTGCACTTGATCCCCAACTCCGAGGTTTGTGATATTCACTGTCGTTGTTCTTTGTACCGTATTCACTGTTGACATCTCCATCTTCATCGTTGTAGTCCATGAGCACAATGAACAAATGATCTGTCCCTGCGCACAAGCATAGCCATCAGTAAAGGACACAGTGCAACCAATTGATATATCCAGCAAATTAGTAGAACTTGAACAATAGCAGTGACGACACAATTTAAGTTGAAGAATACCTTCTAACGTAGAATTGAGAATACTGTGAATGGGGAATTGTATTTCTAGTTTGATAGAAGTTTGTAACCTTTGCGTACAAAGCATGCCCAAAGACTGTGTGTGAGGTGTTTCTAGAGATAACAATGTTGTACAATTTGAGCAATAAACTTTGATCTTTACTTTCAGGATGCAGTGAATACATCTTTTTGTGCCATTAATATTCTTTATTTCTAAAGTGGGCAGGTGAAATTTTCAAAATCAACTATTAAATATCTTTAAATGTGTTGGCCTATGCTCATTAAAGGAGTCTTAATGCTTGTCCATCCGTCACATTGCAAACCCCAATTATTATATTGGATTCTACAACATTCAGAATAAGTATATTTTAATGGCAATCTCTTAACCCAAAATTTCAATGCACACGTGTTTAGTGACATATAAAGAGACCTTCTCTCATTCTTATTGTATCCAAGAGTGAAGAAAGAATTAATATCTACCAATCCTTAATCTGATTATATATCACAGCCCTGCATTTAATAGCACTGATGGATTCATTTCACATCCACTTACTATCTGTGTAATAGCAAATCGTAGGGTCAGTTTGAAGGAGAGAGTCGGAATTACAGCCACCTATCTTAAGTGCGGAAGTGCTATTCAAATGGGGAAAAAATTAGGCTTTGTAGGTTAAGTGATCAAAATCAAGGGACCATTTTAATTGTTTAAAAAGACATGAATGTTGTACTATTGAATTTAGAACACTAACTTGAAGTATAAATGGGGGGCAATGCATGTGAATTGGGTTGTTTTGGTAAGATGTGGTGTGCTGGAATTTTAGGTGAGGTCTCATTTAAGGTCCATTTTAGTGTGTGAAATGCAATTTTGAAGGCAAATTTGGCATAGAATGAACTCTAGGTTCATGAGGTAGATGGATGATGGTAGGGTGTTAAAATTAGCATTTTTAGGATCTTTGGTATGCTGCCCCCATTTTGTTATAGAGTTTTTGGGAAAATTTTGAGTGTTTTGATTGGGAAATCCATTGCTTGAAAGGCTAGATAGTATACATTTTCCCCTTGGACTCTTCTAGGGATGTTTTTTGCCATCACGGTGAAAAACACTCATAGCTTACCATGAGATAAATCCTCACAACATTATATTTAGGAACTCACTACAAGTGCGTAAATTTTTTGCAGATATGCTAATTGTTAGCTTGAGCAAACATGTTGAAATGATCGATGAGCATTCACAAGAAGACGGATTTGCAAAACCTAATTTTGAGCGATTGAAATCTATGAACAAGTTGGTACTCAGCTTCTCAAAATGAGGCTTTAACCCTAGAGCGTTAGCATTTATTTGAGAAGTGTCGTACGCACAATCTAGGCGTAAGTATCCTTAACACCAAAATGATGATAAGATAACACGAAATATCGTCCCAGGAGATTCTAGTATGTTTCAGCAAGCTAAGGAGTTTCCGGATTGTAATCCAAACAACAAAACCCCAAGCCACACTTCTTTCCTTTCCTATTTCTTATATAATGGTATTCCGGATCCCAATCCGGATCTACCTCTTTCCGGTTTCCGATTTGATCCGGATTCCGGGTCTCACTTCTCGAGTTCAACTGGTTTTTTTATTCCCTTGTTTTACCCTCAGGGTGTCCGCATTTGATCTTTTAGAGGGGTAGGAACGCACCACTCCTAGACATCTATTTCTCTACACAAAACTTCACACAAAACAATCCTAACCAAGTTTTTATTGTAGAGTGGAGAAAGTAACAATCCTCACAATTCCCCGGGTAGCTTGCCCGGAAAACAGGTCACTCAGAATTGCATCCTTCCGCCTTTACTACAACGACAGATCAAGACAGCCGGAACTGGAAGAGATTCGTGCATCTATCTACCAGACTGATCCTATGGTTGGCAGACCTCCCGGTGAGTGGGGATTTTCCACTGGCGGTCGCTTATCTCCGCTCGGAACCCTCCCTGGATTCCGGACTCGCATCCGCACCACTCTTAGAACCGGATCATCGTTACGGCAATTTAAAGGTACCACGCACAAGTCCTTACTCACAAGTCTAGTAAAGTGTCCTCACAAACTTACTCGCTCAAATAAGGTCCAACTAACTCTCAACCCGGATTCCCCCTCATCCGCCCTCTCTCACACTTTCACCATTCATAAACAACTCAAGAAAACGCACACATAGCCAGAATTCCGAATGTCCACTTAGTGGCTCAGATTAGAGAAAAGAGAGTATGAATATAAACTAATGCACACAAAATGGGCAAGGCTAGAATGAAAGGGCAACCAGCTGCCCTTCACTTAAAACCCAAACAAAAAGCCAAAAAAAGAACACCTGAAAATCCAAGTGACCAATCAGTAATCAACCGTAATATCCGGAAAGTTCAAAGTCAACTACTCCTAAGAATCCGGAACCGGGCCCCACGCATGGAAAATCCGCTCCAAATTAAAAATCCTAAACTGCAAACATACTAATTACTTTCCCCGCTTGGATTTCTTCGCGCTGCTACTCGGCCCTGCAGGTGGTTTCCTGCTTCCTTTCGGTGGAGTAGACTTCGTTGCAGCCCAGGTCGGAATCTTCCGCTGGATCGGCGGCGGGTCGTCATCCGATTCCGTCTCATCGCCGGAAGTAAATTCCCCCTTTTCAGATTCTTGGATCATCTCCACTCTGGTCTCTTTCTCTGGCGAATCGTCCAGCTGAATCGGAGTTGTATTCCTCCTGGGCGATGCCTTCTGCATGTGAGTAAAGTCGACCGGATTGGTCCGAGCCGGGTTTGACAAGGCCCCCATCCGTTGGATTAAATCGCTTCGGACGGATGTTCCGGATGCCGGAACGGAACTCCCTTCCCCTACCGGAATCGACTGGACACTCCTCGTCTGGCCGAACTTCGTGGTCTTCGTCTGGATCCGTGCCTGACCTGGAGTAGGTCTTGGGGATGCCGGTAGACTCATCCCTGACCCCGGCTTCTGAGGTGTCTTCAACAAGTTGACGTTGGGCAGCTCCGGAAAGTGGGTGAAGTCCAAGGGCTTGTTCGGGTCCAGGTGCCCCAACAGTTGCGCCATCTCCTTCAGAATACCTTCCATCCGGGCCTGGAAGTCCACCAAGATCGTTACTACCTTGGACCCGGATAAGTGGCCTATGCCACTCAGCTGATTGGTGAAGAGTCGGGATTTAACCACAGCTTCCGCGGGCTGCTCCACCAACGCAGTCAGATTGTGGACGAGTTGGAGAGCTTCCGCCTCCTTCTGCCGTGCAACTGCGGCATCCGTCTCCGCCCAGTTCACCCAACCTAACAGGCCATCCCTTTCCTTCTCCAAGCTCTTGATCCGCTCGTCCTTTTCACGAATCAGATCCGGACTCGGTAGTTTCCGGATCTGATTTACGATATCCTCCGGCTCCACCTTCAACTCTGCAGCAATCGCCGGGATCATGTCCGACATGCTGAAATACATGTGCTTGGCCTCCTCCATCCACTGCGTTCCGGCGTCGAAGAAGTCCGACTGCGATTCCGGTTCCGGGGGTTGACTCGGCTCTCCCTTTTTCGGGGTCAGCTGTTCCACCCTTGAGTTTGGATTGGTCGACTTCCTTCTCTTCTCTCTCTTGTCGACCAGGTCTTGCTGCTGCGGTTCTTCTTCCTCTTCATCGTCTTCTTCTTCTTCCTCTTCCTCTCCCTCGATCGGAGTATCCGGTGGAATCTCGTGCGTGAGACCGTACTTCACGATTTCCAACCCGGTGTTGTAAATCACTATCTCTTCACTCGTCAGCACCTCCTGATGGTGATACAGGTGAAACAGGTACGGGCTGAGAAGACTCGGCTTCCCCTTCCCGACGTGCGACACGAGCTTCTTTACTATCCCGGCTAGAACTTTCTCCCAGTGGACTACCTTATCTTCTAAAGCCCCAAAGATAGTGTTGGCCACCGTAACCATAACTCGGGTGGGCTTTTCCGGATACATGATTGGAATCAAAAATTCCAACACCCGTTTCTGCCTAGCGTCCTTACAGCCACTCACTGGGTATCCGTCCTTAGTGGTAACCGGATTGCGGAACTTCCCAATCCCGTACGTCTCTACCCGAGAACCTAATCCGGATCCGTCCTTCCCAAACCCGTATACGTCAGCCCATACATTCGCCGTCCATGCTCCGGGTTGGCCTCTCACAGTCAACTTGAACTGATTCGGGACCCCCGAGATCAGCTGCTCTAGCATCTCCGCGTTCTTAACATTCCACGGTCGGTGGATCAAACCTACACACCCCATCCGGGTCAGATCTGTCTCTAACTCCTTCCGGTGCGTTGGGTCGGCGGGAATTGCTGGTCTAACTATCCGAGCTGTGACAGAGGGTCGACGCGCTACCGGCTTGCTGGACTCCGCCATACCGACACCGACAACTAAATCCGGTGCAATCGGCACCAACCTCACCCGTCTCTCTCTGTCACAATCTCTAACTCACCACTCTTTCTCTCAGCTAAGTGCGCAAGACAATCAGCAAAGTGAAGAATGAGGAAGATTAGGTATGGCGAGGGTTTAAATACTAGTCGAGCTGCCGACCGTTCCCCTCGGCGAACGGAAAGAGGTCCGTTCCCGTAACGGTTCCCTAGCGGCGTAGGTCGGATACCTATTCCGTAGCTCATTCCGATCCGACCTAACTCGGATTTTTAGATCCGTTACAGGATCAGGATCTCGGATTCTAACTATTCGGAATTTGTCCGTATCCGGATCTAATTTCCTTCTTCCTACCAAAATTTTGAAATTTTTGACTAACTCCTAACCTATTTCTATGCTATCTTCCTTTATTCTAAGTCTCCGTGCTCCCACAAGAAGTAGAAAGCGGTATAAAGAGTGCAGAAGAATGCTCTGAAATAGTTCTCAAGGGTGGATGAAGTAACTGTAGGATTTGGAGTGTTGGCCCGCATATTGTTGGAAAATGATCACAAATTTTGGGAAAGGGTAATGGATGTAGAGATCATGAGCTTTGACTGAAAAAATAGGGGAATTGACCTTAACGGGCAGGTGGTCGCCTGAGTGCAAATGACGTCAAAACAACCATATAATTGCTTGCAAAAATGTGTGGAAGATCACTTTGCATAGAGTATTGATTGCTGAATGGAATTTTGCACAATTCATTGGAACAAGTTGCACTAATGCAGAACAAAGGAGCTTGCAATGTGCTTGTCTCCTGGAAGAGAGAAACGATTTTTTTTGGAAGGAACAGAGTAGATCGGGAGCATGCTTGATGCCACATAAAGTAGAATTTCTCTAGCGCTTCAATTTTGACAGCTATTAGGGGTCCACAAACTTACTAAAATATGTGAATCACGTACAAATTGTGATGCAAGCGGTGCATCATCAACGGCAATTCTTTTGCTTTGTGCTTTCTTTCAACAATTAAGTAAGCAAGTGCTATTATTTTTCTAATGAGTGTGTCCGTGGGCCAGGCTTCTTGCCCTCTTGTAATTTTTGACTTAGAAATTTTCATAGTAGTACTTCTAGAAGCTCGGGTACATTGGAATTTTGCCCCAAATTTTGCATCTTCCACTACTAGGAATTTTTGCTTCCAAATTCTTTGACAAATTCCACCGCCATCACCACCAATGTATCCAAAACCCATGGCTCCAGTCTCAAAAAAATGGATGCACAAAAATTTGTTGATTTCCGCCTTCTGTGAGTATTCAACTATGTGCGTCGTCCAATTTCTAGATGTCGGAGTGTTCCAAGGTTAACTAGCTTTGCCACTAGCTAGCTTTGCCACAAATGTACTCTGTGAAGGTTAACAATCATGAAATGAAGGCACTGTTGGAGTGTTTGATTGGGAGTTGTTGATTGATTTTGTGAGCAAGATCGAGGAGACCAACTTACTAATTGGATGCATTGTCTTCACAGGCTGGAACTATAGTACAAGACTCATGAAGCTATGGACATAGGTAGACATCTGTTTGTGGATCCAAGACTCCAAGTTGCACTAGTTTTCTAAGATTGGTTCATGATTGCTCTATAAAATGGACCTTTAATTACCTATATCATAGCTCTTAGAAGGCCCAGCATAGGGGATCTTCAATTGATTTATACCACTTTCTTGCAGCTCGTCGCATTTTTACTTCGATGAAGGCACATTAATATGTTCAGTTTGTAACGTTACTAGGTACTATTGGTGTGGCCAGGGTCTAAAATTTTAAGGACCAAGTAACATCAATTTTGTTATATTGGTGGTATTCTATGCACCAAAATTTGTGACATTTATCTTTACAAAAGGTCAAATTTCACACCACAAATTGAGATAGGTATAAGTTTTAGGTTAAAGCCGCCAAAGTAATGGAATATTGTCAATTTAACAAAATTGATATTCAATTCAAAATAGAATTGGCAATTTGAGGTTTGAAAATCATCCAAGTTATCTAAGTTAAGCATTAAAATTCATTGACCTCTTCCATTGCTTTGGTAATTAGGTCTACTTTCAAAAATGGCAAATTTCATTGAAATGGAAATAGTCCATACGCCATTTTTAGATCGCGCGGTCAGAACCATCTAGGATGGGTATAGATTTCAGACCATATGGTCTAAACTGAAAAAGTGCCAAAGTTGCGGAATGGCGCCATTTTTTAATGAAATTTGCCATAAAAGTAAAATAATGATTTTTTTTAAATTTGATCTTCAAACTACTAATTATTCTCCATCCCATAGTACCAGTCTTTTTTTTGTTAGTAATAATAGTATTGAAGATTTGGCAACAATTTTTTAATGCATGTTACAATCAAATGTTTGTATAGTGAATGTACAATGTGTTTACATAAGAGCAAAACACATAGACATTGCTACTATCAAAAGGAAAGAAAGATTAGAAAGAAAAAGGTTGCAATAACAATAGGCTTGAACCCCTAAAGGCCTAACAACTTCTTGACAATGGAATTTTCAGTGAATTGTCCCACTTTAATAAAAAATTTGCACATGGATGTGCTTCAAATTTTTATTTATAACCATACAGTAAAGTAAAGTGAAGACTACTTTGTAAAGACTACCAAAGTAAAAACTACTTTGTCTAATACTTATGGAATTAATTGTGGAAAATATTGACCATTAGATCATTATATTATAACAATTTTGGATGATCAACTTATAAGCAAAGAAATGCAAATTTGGAGGAAGAAAAATTATAAAAAGATGAATAATGCTTTATATTCCCTCCCCTCCCCCTCCCCAAAATGTATTGGAATCTAAAGCAATTAGAACATTTTCAAAAACTTTGGAACCATTCTACCGTATGCATAGGTTAATTTCGGCACATTGGTGCTGAAATAGTTACTTTTTGTAGTTTGGACAGTTCAGCAACTTGATTTATATTTCTTGACTTTTGGCACTTTGCTATTTCTAATTTTTAGACACTCTTAATTTTGGATTGATTTCTTCTATTCATGCTTAAATGTGTTATTTTTTCTAAATTTTTTCAAGAATAATTTTTGGATATTCAAAATTAGCAGCAATGAAATTTTTTCAGATTTTCAAAACTAGTTGTACAAATTTTTTAAATTTTAGACATGATCCAAATGTTCTCAACTTATATCTGAAATTAACCTACACATACGGTAATTGTTTTTGTATTCTTAATCACACTAGATTGAACCTTGTATTTTAAAAATTGCTAAAAATACAAATTTGAATTTTTTCTCCAGATTTATTTTGTTTGTGTAGATAAAAAAAATGTCCAAAAAAATGTCCAAAAAAATGTCAACTTGTTATTCTACAAGACCCTATTTTACAAAATATTGAGATTTGTTCCCCCCTACCAAAAATTTGCCATTGAAAATTTGAAGAGTATACATTGTGTCTTCTTAGTCCTTGACGGATTAACCGCTAAGCGTCACAGACCAAACAACTCTAAATGGAGGGCCTTTCTAGAAAAAGCTGCATAACTTAAATTTGGGTTCTTTACTACATTTGTCACTATAGAACTTTGTAGTCCAACAACTTGATGAATGCAAATTTTCTATTTTTGGAAAATTCACCCTATGGATGCAAACATTACAAGTTTTGATGAACCCAATCTTGCAAAAAACATGCGTTTGAAAAACGTCCCTTGTGACGTTCAGGGGTTAACTGTTAAAATTCCTTGACTATATTTTCACCAAAAATGCTCCAAAACTGCCATTTCTAGTACAAGTACCAAACTTTAGAAAAAAATATTTTTGGACACATATAACTGTAGGATCTTGTAGTATACTGGTTTTAAAAGATTTGGAAAAAATTCCAAAAATTCCAAAAATTTCCACCATGTGGATTGCAAGATATTAGCGTTTGAATTAGTAGAAATCTTTTTTTTGGCCCTGCGAAAAACATGACAAGTGCACTTCACAAGGTCATATTTGTATGAAAAAATGTCCAAAATGGTGGTGCTTCTTTGAATTCATTCTTCTAGGCAAGTTGGCTACATGCTTGAAAAATTTCAGCTCATTTGGAATTATACAACATTTAGGAAAAATAATAGTAAGTAGAAAAAAGTAGAGAAAAGATTCAAAATATAAAAATTGTTAAGAATTTTGTTATGGAATTGTATAGTTTCAATTCCAATGGTTGGAATGTCATAATAAACAATCTATATTCTATGATTTTTTTTTAATTCAAGAAATATTGAAAATTGAGTAAAATAAACTACTACAAAGTCTATTTTAGAGTAGAGAATCCATAACTGCCCGCAAACTAAAACTCTTCATAACTTTCATCTCATTTATCAAAATGGAATGATTCAAAGCTTTCTACGTATACATAAATCTAGAAAACCAATTTCAAACTTTCATTTTTGAGAAAAGTAATTTTTATTTATCTGCTCGCATTGCCCAAGTTGAAAAACAAACGACATATCATGCAATAACATGTAGTTGAAAGTTATGAAAATTGTTGGTCCTTAAAGTTACTCCTTGTCCCCATATTATGTAAACTAATTTTTAAAGAAAAGAAATAAAATTTCCATTTGTAGTGAGGTGCTCAAAAAAGTTATGTTGCCAAAAATCGTAACTTGGTCCTTTAAAGAAAAAGAAGACTTTGTATGCAACTACCTGAATTGTCTTTTTTGATTGTATAGATCTATACAAGAATGGCTTAGAGTTCAATAGATTCAATGAAGAGTTCAATGACTTCTGGTCTTTGATCTAGTCAATTTCAATTTGCTATAGATAGTTCAATTTTTTTAATTTTTATTAATTTATTACAGAGATAATAAACTAGACTTTGTGTGCTTCATTTCATTAGTTAACATCTAAAGCAAAAGAAATCATCTTCAATCCTAAAATCAAGTTTGAAGTGAAGGGGAGAAGTGCTTTGCATTTGAGGAGATTTTGGCTTCTGAGAGCCCGCGAGTTCCAGGACTATGGGAACTCTGCAGGACTGCCGAAACGCTGCCGCATGGCCAGTCCGACGTGGCCAAGCGATTGCCACGTCATTTTTTATTTTTTATTTTTTTTGAAAAAAAAAATCATTTTTTAGTATTTTTTTAACATTTTAAGAACTTTTTTTTTTTTTTTTTTTAATTTTTTTAATAATTTTTTTTTTTGACATCGGGGGCTGGTTCCCAGCATTGGGAACAGCCCTGAAACGGGCTTCCAGACGGCCAGATCTCCTCTAATGGGACAAAATAATGAGAAAACAAAAGGGGGGAATCAAATATAACGTTGTTATATCAACCTCTAGAATCTCAAAGACAACAACTAAATTCTTGTAGATCAAAATTCAAGCAACCTTGTCACTCTTATAAGTCTCAAAGGTCTGGAAAGTCCAATTTTGGATGCGACGTAGCTTTATTCACTATTTGATATAAAAGTTGTATGAATTGCTAGCAATAATATTTTACATTCATGTTGAGCTCAATTTAACCCCTAAAGGACCGGCATGCGTTTTTTGGTTGTATAGAAATTTTAGGTAGGTCTGTGTGACTAGAGATTTCCATATTTTAAGCTGAAATTTTAATAGAAGGTGGGTGCAAGGAATATCTTTCATATGCACTAAATTTCAGGACATTTGAAAATAGGAGTCAAAAGTTATGGCCAAATATGTTACTTTTTTTTGTAACTGGGCAGTCCGGGCAGCAAGAAAAATTTGGCAAAAATTTGATTTTTTTTTTAATATTTTTTTCTTGTAGATTATATTTTTGTCTATCTGTAAAGCTTTGATTCATTTCATTTGGATTTGTTATGAGAAAGTTATGGACATTCTTGTTTTTCGGGCAATTAGAGCATCTTCTTGAAAAAAATAACTTGTAGGAATCATTTCTAAATGCTATTTTTTCAATTTAAAAAAAAATAAAAATTCTCATTGTGTAGTTTACTTGCTAGAACAATCTCACCATTGGGATTAGTGTATTTTAATTCCATCTAAAATATATTAATGTTTTAGATTTTCCTTCTATCTTGTACCTACTTCTACTTAATAAATTTTTTAGGAATGATAATTAAATTTTTTTGAATATTTTTTTTTCCCTAGATTCTCAACTCAATTCTCCACTATAAAAATCTAAAGCAAAAAACTATGTAGTGCAAAAATTTTAAGTGAAAAATTTTTAAAGTCAAAAAATCTAGTCCCTCAATGTGCTGAAATATATGTTTTTTCCACTTTAAACGCAGATATCTTGCAATCTGAGCAGTCAAAAATTCTGAAATTTTTTCCACACATTCTCATACTATTTAGGTGTAAGATCCTACGGATAGATGTGCAAAAAAAATATTTTTCATTTTTTTTTACTCCTTGCTATAGAAATGGCAGTTTTGATGGGTTTTTGGCAGAAAAAATGCCTTGGGCCTTTAGGGGTTAATGATACATGACACTCTCAATTTGGATCATTATTGCACCTCCTACATGTCTTAGGATCTATAAAATGGTCCTATATTCTATGAATATGGTATTATATTTAATATAATAAATTTTAAATGTTAAAATGGCCTCCAAACAAAAAATGCTAATTGTTAAGTTATCAATCCAATGGTGGCTATATTATATTTTTGTGCGTTTCAATACAAAATTCCAATTATATGGCATTGTATATGTGGTTTCCTGTAGTTATACATTAAAAGGTTTAAATAGAAGGTACATAATAGTGAATCCAAATATCCAATAAATCTAAACAAGGGACAGATGTACCGGTATACTTATCGCACAAGAGTGGCAAATTAAAAAATCATATCCTCGCCAAAATACATCTTTAGACTAATTATATTCACAATTTTTCCTAATTGCAAAAGAATGCATTAATAATTTTAAATTTGCCTAAATTTTTTTCCAAAAATTAGACATTGACCATTATATGGTTGACCATGTTGTTTAACTCCTAAAATACTAAGGTGCTTTAGAGCCCAAAAACTATTTTTAAATATTTGTATCCAATACAAGGCCAAAATCTTCATCTAAGTATTTATTCTTTAACAAATCCAACCGTAGAATCCTTTAGTTAACTTGTTCAAATATATCCTCCCAAAATTTTAGAGTAGAAATCCCTACCAATTGCAAGTTCAATGTTTCTTAACTTCAAGGAGTAGTTTTTCTCACCCTTACTACATATGAAGTTTTTCCTTTTGACACTTAAAAAAAAATTTGTTTAGAACTTGTGCAATTTACCTAAGATGTTGAAAATTTTCCATTCAAAATATACATTATATTATAAATATTTTAACCAAATATTACATAATAACCAGAAAATTTTCATATCATCTTTTTCAAAAATTGTAAAGTAGAAGGTGTTAAGGTGGTATCTGATAGAAAGAAAAACTAAATCGCTAATGATTTTAATTTATAAAAATGAGAATTGTTAATCTAAATGACTAAATGGTATGTTCTAATAAACATTAGGTATCTTTTAATTTTGAAAAAATTCAATATTGAATTCAAGTAACCGATTTTATATGTTTTTTCTACCTTTATTGCTTGCAAAATAAAGATCTTCATAACTTTCCTGCTATAATTCAAAATTGACAAGTTTAAAATTTCTAAGTAGATTAAATAAATAATATTAGATAAGACTAATTAATAGTTTTTAGAATATATTTTTAGCTTCTTGGTTTGACATTAACATCGAAAAAAAGGCCTTAAAACTTTTGCAATATTTATCAGAACAAAAAAATTTCATGAAAATTATGATGATGAGCTTTTACTCTAAAAATCTCATACAAAAATTTCAAATTATGAAGTCAATAGAGCTTTTTCAAGTTTTTAGAACCCCCCAAAATGGTCTCCTTAGTCATTTAGCTTAATTCTAAAGCAAAATTGATCTAAATTAGAAAAAAAATATGAATTTTAGTGCTTAAGACTTATAAAAATCTTTTAAATTTATATTAAGTTACATTAATTCAATACTCATGTACATTAACCCCTAAAGGACCGAGGCACATTTTGGGCAGAAATTATCAAAAACTGTCACTTTTTAGGGCAATAAGAAAAAAATGAAAAAAAAGTTTTTTTCAAAAATTCAACCGTATAAATTTGTACTAGACTTTTCTAGGAATGTGCGGAAATTTTTTCAGAAACCTTGATTGCACGGATTGAAAGATTTTAACATTTGAAGTTAGGAGAATTTTTTTTTTCCAACCTTGCCCGACATGGCTAGCAAACTTTAACTCCTTCTAAAATGAGACTTTTACAGTTTACACTACACTTGGTTATTTTTTCTTACATTTCCATCTTGTATCATGTAAGTTACATACCTCCCAAATTTCAAAAGTTGATGAGCATTTTGCAAAGGATTCTTCAATGATTTTCAAATTGCCCGAGCTACCCAAAAAGTTCAAGGTAGCATAAATTCTGATCGGGCACTCGATTGGAAAAAAAATTGGATTTTCAGCAAGGAGGTACATGATTATACATTGAGTTCAAGTTTCATGAACATCCGACCAAAAATGACTTCGTAGGAACCTACCTGAGATTTGTTGCGTATGTTGAACAGACACTTGGTCCTTTAGGGGTTAATAAACTAAATGGTGTAAAGTCCATTAGAAAAAGAATGGGGCCTCAAGAAGGCCACTAGATTTGAACTAGTAATGTGCCACATTAGATTGAATTTTTTTTTTAAATTTAAAAATATTATTTTTTTACTTATACTTTTTGCATTGCTAGCCTAATTTGGCAGTCTTTTTGAAGCCTTATTATTTTTCTAATGAAATTCATAGCAATTCAATCCCAAAGTTTTAATGCTTAGGCCTGTTGAAAATCCAACTTAAAGGCTTAGCATCCCACCAAAATTGAGCTCCAAAATCTTTTGTGATCTTTCCAAAATCATCCTCCAAAGTTGTAGATTCTAATCTGAACTTCATCTTGTAACTCCAATTTAAACCATTTTCTATCTTCTTTCCAAGTTCTTTCTACCATTATAGTAATTTAGTAATTTTTTTAAGGGCATGAACCACCTAGTTGATAAATGTTTTAACTTTTACACTTATCTAATCTTCATATAATTTAATTCTAAATAGATTCACTTTAAAATCATAGCAAAAAGTCGAGAGAGCTCAAAAAACAAAAAACAAGAGAAGTGAAAGAGAGTGAGAGAGATCCAATTACGAACTTTCTAGTCTAAAATTCTAGTAATGGTCAAATCTTCATCCTTGATTTCATTTTAAAACTAATTTATTGTCATCACAGTAATTTACTGTAAAACACGATAAATTGATGTAAAATCATATTTTATTATTTTTATCCTATTTTTGTGTACCTAGAGAAAATTGAAACATTTTGGGTGAAATTGCATCATTTGGCATTCAAGCTTGATGCACATTCCAAATTGAGTCTTTTCTATGTACTTCTTTTTGCCTCCAAAAATTGAAGGTATTACTTGTTTTAAATGCATCGTATTTGAGGATGACTTTTTTGCCTCATTGCTTCGATTTCTACCACCTTCTTGCCCTTTTTTGGATAGAACATAGCAGGGCTTCCATATCTTGCAATAAAACTCGTGAATGGTTTTCAAGACCAAAGTAACATCTATATTTGTACAAAAAAGCCCAAAGATGAATTGTGAAAACAAAATAAAATGTAGAACAATAGAATTATTATTGATATTGTCATATTTGAATATAAGTTCATCTGGTTCAAAAAACAAAAGATAACATATTATTTAATTACTTTAGAGCCATTATTTGTTCAAGGTATGAGCAAAGTTCCCGGTTTGTTGGCCTTCACAATCTCCTTGGTAAATTTGCATGGAAAATTCTCATTGTTTTCTTCTCTTGCTACAAAATCCTCCATGGTATGACAACAAACTTAGAGTTGTGATAAACCCCTTGTCAAGAACTCTTGTGAGCCCTCCAAATCAATTATTTCCATTGAAATGGTCCGAAGGGTGGATGTTAAACAGTCTCAATCAATGCTCAAATCAATCTACTTTCCCTCTGAGGAAAATATAGTTCTTCTTCATCGTCATTGACTTCATCATTGAAAAGGATATGGAGAACTAACTTTCTTGCTTTGCTATGATGTTGTAAGGGAGAGTTGTGAGTAGAATAATGATACAAACTATTGTTATGATAAAGATCAAACCCTATATGTGCACTCCCATTTTGTAACTTGGAACTTACAGGTTTTTTGTTTTTTTTCACAATTTCAGTGTAGTTTTATATGGAGAAAGCTTAAAAAAAATATCAAATAAAAATAAATATGTTTCATGTCAATATGATATTTAGTCCAAAATAGAATAGAATACCTAAAATAACCCAAAGTCTCGCACGTATATAGGTTAGAAATTCAAAAGTAAAAGAAATTGTGAATATTGAGTTAATACTGCCTAAATTGTGTGAAACTACCGTGCATGTAGTTCTTGTTCTGGCTAAAAGGATCCAAAAGAACCCCAGTGAGATCCCTAATTAAGTCAATTCCTAAAGATAAATTTCAATTTCTAAGTTATTCCAAGAAATAGTGGAAACTTCAATTGTTAGCCTATAGATGATAAAAATCCAAGACAAACTAGTGGAGGAAATTCATAATAGATGTGAGTTGATCTAGGATTAAAGTCATGCTAGAAATTCAATGGCAAAATTGGTTTGTTAAGTTTCACCTTTGTGTGAAAGATTTTTCCGATCACCGATAATTAAAAGAGATAATGGGATTTTATCCTCCTTCAAATGTGCAAAGTAAAAGTATGAGATTGCACATCTTTTATGGGATTCTATGAGAGGTTCCATAAAAATTCTCGAAATTTTTTGACTTCCAAAAGATCTTCTTCCGGATGGTCAACTACTCAAACCTACGATGCTTTATTTCCATTAGGTCCATTTTAATGAATTTTTTGTCTATTTGAGCCAAATTTACAAAATAATCTTTTTTTTAGCAATTTTGCTTTTTTATTTTCGTTTTTGAAGCAAGCTTTAAAAGACATTGGAATCCCTTCAAATCTTGCATTCTCTTGCACTTGTAGTATTTGTTTTAAACTAACAGAGTTAACAAACTATCTTTGGAGTTTGTATTACTAACTTGTACTAATCCTAGAAATTAGCCCCCTCAAATACTTTGGCAATGCCTCTTGTGGGGGTCCTCTACTCCTCTAGTGCATATTTTGTTGAATTTTGCACATTCTTTGGTGGGAAATCCTTAATTGAGAATTGGCCTATAAAAGTTGTGCATTTGTTTGTACTAACAATGTTGTGTGAAGTGGATGTTTATATATTTGTACTAACATATTGTTGTACTAACATTCCTTAACTTGACTTATCCAAGCTTGTCCATAACTTCCTTGTTCATAACTTCTTTGTCCTTCTTAGTTTGGCGAAGCTCTGGCTTGCCAACTCCTTAAGTCCTACGTTTAGTTTGTTCTAGTTTTAAAATGGCGGAGCTTTGTCTCTTGTAGGTCTACATCCTTAGTTTTAAGTAAAAATTGAGTGCCCGGTGAAGCTTTGACTCCCTTAGGTGTCATATCTTAAAAGTCTTAGGTGAAAGTCCTAGTTGAATTAGAAAATATGGTATTATAACCTTAGTTTTTAGAAAACCAATGTTCAAAAATTTAGAATCCAACCATTCCAAAACAAGATTCAGACATTTGAAAATAGAGGCCAACCATCCTAAACAAATTTTGGCCATTCTAGCGTGGTTCTAGCATTCTAAAACAAGGTCCAGCCATCTTAAAATAAGAGTCCAACCATCTCAAACAGAGTCCAAGTGTTGAGTCTCACTCCTCCGATAACTCTAGGGTATCGGAAGCCAATCCAAGGTATTGGAGAGTTGGATATTAGATTGAATATGCAGACTTCAAGTCAAGTATTGCAGGCTTGAGTCACAATCTTGAGGTCTTAGGGGGTCTAGATATCGGGTTCCAGGAATTGCAATCTTGGTCCACAACAATGTGACAAGGAGCCAAGGGTTAGGACAACCAAGAGTGTGGTTGATTTACAAAATCAAACTCAATCATAAATAAAAAAACAATTTCGAATTAGACTATCATCTCTTTCCTTTCATGATTTAGCTTAGCAATTTGTTTCTATTAAAATACTAGTTGAAATGATGTAAAAAGAAACGGAGGAGACTTAGAATGATGGAGGAGAAGATTAAGTTGGAAGTCTATTCATGAATTGGAAACGGAGGAGACTTAGAATGATAGAGGATAAGATTAGACTTCATGAATAGACTTCTAACTTAATTCAATAATTGATTTTTGGATAGGAGAATAAGGAAGTAGTATTTTCAAATTTTGTTTTGGAATATGAATAATTATTCTTTGCAAAATCAACTAGTAGACTTTAATAATTAAAAGGAATAGAAATAGAAGGGAAAGAAAGAGTAGGAAGGGAAAAAAATTTAGAAAGAAAATAGAAGAATGGAAACTTAGAATGAAGTAGGAAGCAGATGTGGAATTAATTTCCACAACTTGTATCAAAAATTTTAAAAATTAAGTGGTAAGCAAATCAACAACAAGAGACATGATGGAAAACAAGCAGGATACTGAAGGCATCTTTGAGCACCTTTAGATGGGTTTACTCCGAGGTAAGTGTCTAATTCCACTATTTTTCCCTTAAGTCTTTTGATTAGAAAACTAAAAATGTAGACAAATGATAATTTAGATTTAATATATTATAATTAGATTTTATTTCAAGTTTATCTTTAGAAACTTGTAAAAGAGGTCCAGAACTTTCCAAAAACATATAACATGTAGAAATTAGACTTCAAACAAGCAAGATAGGATCAGATGAAGTTTGGTAACAAGAATGGATGAAATTTAGTCAAATTCATCCAAAAGGAACAAGAATGGAAACTTAAAAAATAGTAATAATTCAAAGTTTAGAAGTATAATTAGAAGATAATTTCAAATAGTAGGATTCAAATTAGAAGTAATTAGCGGATGAAGTTTGAAATATTGATTAGAGGCCAAATTTCATCCACTCATAACTTTCACAAGGAAAGTTCAGCTTTTAAGTGTCTTATCATTCTGAATAGTTGCCATTTCAAGACCTACAAGAAACAAATTCTATAAAATCTAAAAATAATAAATTGGTAGAAGAAGTCCAATGTCTTTAAAAAGAGTTAGGTGTCAATCTAGAATCTTTTGAAGACAACCAAGGAGTAATTAACCCTTAAAGGACCAAGGCCTTTTTTTTTGCCAAAAAACACTCAAAACTGCCATTTCTATAGCAAAAAGTAAAAAAAATTGAAATTTTTTTTTTCACATCTAACTATAGGATCTTACACCTAACTAGTATGAGAGTGTGTGGAAAAAATTTCAGAATTTTTGACAGCACAAATTGCAAGATATCTGCAATTAAAGTGAAAAAAACAAGTTTTTCAGGCTTTCAGCACATTGCGGGATTAGATTTTTTGACTTTGAACATTTATTAACTTAAATTTTTTGCACTAGAGAGGTTTGAGCTTTAAATCTTTATAGTATAGAATTGAGTTGGGAGTCTAGGAAAAAAAAAAAAATTCAAAAAAACTTAATTTTCGTTCTTAAAAATATTGTTAAGTAGAAGTAGGTACGAGATAGAAGGAAAATCTAAAATATTAATATCTTTTAGATGAAATTAAAATGCAATAATCCCAATGGTGAGATTCTTCTAGCAAGTAAACTAAACCATGCAAAAAAAATAAAATTAAAAATTAAAAACATTGCATTCAGAAATGAATCCTACAAGTTATTTTTTTCAAAAAAATGTTCTAATTGCCCCCAAAACAAGAATTTCCATAGCTTTCTCATTGCAAATCCAAATGAAATGAATCAAAACTTTCCAGATAGACAAAAATATAATCTATGAGAAAAAAAATTCAAATTTTTTTTTTCAAATTTTTTTGCTGCCCTCCATCCCCTGTTTTAAGCTTATTTGGTCATAACTTTTGTTCCCGGGCACCGATTGTGAAAAAATTATATTTGCACAAAATTTATCAGTTTTTCTATCTTCAAAAAAAGATTCAAAAAATCACAACAAAAATTTAGCCTATAGTTCCATTTGTTCCCCGAAGGGACAACGGTCCTTTAGGGGTTAAAGTTTAGAATCATATAAAAGAAGTTTAAAGGAGTTCAAAACTAGTTTATACCTAATGAATCAACTTATACTCCCTAAGATAATGAAGAATGAAATTTAGGATGGAATTTGGATGAAAGTAGGAAGTTTTCATTTTTTTTGAGTCAAATTTAGGACTTAGACAGTAGACTTCATCTGTAAACTATAGCTGAAATTGGAGGTTAAATTAAATTTAGAAGTTGAGATAAATCAATGGATGAAGTTTGAATTGCCATCCAAAGGCCAAACTTCATCTAGCTATGACTTCTTATAGGAAGATCAGATTGAGTTGAATTCTACCATTTCAGAAATGGCATGATTTGATCTACATTTTAGAATAGATAGTTCTTGTCTGTGAATTCGTTTACTCAATGATACAAAGTTCTTGCTTGGTTCGGCCGTTCGGTCGGAGTTTTTTTCTTTTAAATTGTGAGTTTGTTTCTTTTGCACGCTACATCAACTAGGCATAAAAAAATATTTGATTGGATGGCATAATGGACCGCATCTAGGCACCCACGTAGGACATTTTGCAATTCAAAACTACAAACTTGATTTTGAACCTGGTTTTGCTCATATAATACCAAGAGTAGGTATTAAAGTGCTCACATTATCACATAGTAAAGAATGAACTCTGCATCAAAGTTTTTGATACCAAACCCTAGTAATGCCACTTGAACGTATACCCAACGTGCATTCCAAGAAGAATTTGGAAGAAACCCCCCCAGGCAAGTTGGACGGTGATTTGCAGACGGACTTAGGATGCAAGGGGTAACCACTGGCCGCTAACTTCTATTATTCCTCTTGCGCCATTTGAAAAATGGGGGATAGATTTTATTGGCCCCATTGCTCCGGTGAGCACCGGAAGGAAAAGATACATAATCCTAGCCACGGATTATGCTACCAAGTGGGTAGAAGCACATGCGACCGGGAACAATTCTGCTTGAAAGGTTGCTTCTTTCTTGTTTACGGAAATCATGATGAGGTTTGGACACCCACTGGAGCTGGTCAGCGATAGAGGGTTGCATTTTCTCAATGATGTGGGACGCAATGGGAGTTCATCAAACATCTAGGAACGGGAGTCGGGCACCGACGGGCTTGCCTGCCACGCAGGTTGCCACGCGGACGAGTTGTGGTGGCCAATGGATGACAGTATGATGACTAGGCTTTCAGCTGAACCAGCCGGCGTGGCATTGGAGGTGGTTGGGTAACTTAGCAACTGCAGCATGGAACTCACTGCCCGCAAATTTACGGGAGGACAGCAGTTCCTGTTCACGGCGTTAGTTCTACTGTGACAGTGCTACTGCAGGTTTTGTGACGCTGCCCTGCGCACCCAGCTCGAAACAGCTCGAAAATCTCCCAGCCAGAGGCAGAATCGCATGAAAGTCGGAAGTTCCAGACCTGACGTTGACCAAGCTGCCTGGTTAAGGACACATCTGCAAGCACTTTGTTATGTTCAAAAAATAATACTCCATACTCCGTAGAAGGTAGACAACTGGCCGGGAGTCGCCTTTCTTTAATTAACGTTCTTTTCCTTCTTCATATTGTTGTGAAACAGGGAAATCAATGCAAAATTAATGTTGACTTCCATATAGCAAGGATGCTTGGAAAGGGACCGACGGGAACTGAAGTGCATGAAATTCTTTCAGCGACATTATTCATCCATGTCATGCTAGTGGACAAAAATTGGGGTCGTTTTGGGCCTCGAAGTTACCCGAGTTTTAGAACCTCGCTTTCAGGTGACCAGATTTGTTAGCGCAATATCATCAGTTTCTGTTTTTCTCTTGCCATGCAAAGATATATATACGGAGTAGTATTGATCCTGCCTTGTACACATATCCGCAAATTCGTCTTCTCCTTGCTTCATGTCGAAATCCTGCATCTTCTGCCTTCCCACCGTTACAGGTGCCCTGCCTTCATTTGGACCACGGAGATGGGTCCGGCAGTTCGAGGTTAATTATTCAATCATCTACCCTAACTCAGTGAAAATACTACAGAGGAAGTGAAAGGAGAAGTGAATTTTCCTGTTCATACATATATCGTCTATTTCCCCTCCCACTGGTGCGTGAACATGTACCCGATCTCAAGCTCTCCGTCCTCTGGAATATCGGTGCAATGCACAGCATTCTTAACCTGCAAGGCCATGAATATATGCTGAGTTGTAGAGCTCACGATTCGAACCAGCAGTCGAGAAAAATCTGACGAGAGCATTTGATGCCCGGATTTGAAGGCCCATCAGAATCTCAGTGTTGCTACCGAAAAAGATTAAGAATGGCGCATTTTTTAGGATATTTGGATTCCGTGTATGCCCTAAGTTACACTGATTTATCCTACTGTCTGGTGAGGGCCCTCACCAATATTGTAATGATGTTAAAATTAGTCACTGAGAAAAATTAGCACAAGTAGGTAATATGTTTCGTGCACTAATTAAAATATTGTACAAATACAGTAGAACCTCTCTAAGTTGATAAACCTCTGTAAACTAATCTTGTCAGACCGGTCCCGGACTGGGCCACATAACAAAGGAAGGCTGCGACTAAAAATGACCCTCTCTAAGTCAATAAACCTCTATAAACCAATCTGTTAGACTGGTCCGGGACCAATCAACTTAGAGAGGTTCTACTGTAGTGTGAATTTGGTAAATTAGAGTCACGCGCACAAATAGGATAAATCAGTGTCGTGAGGTGGAAGACTGTTGCCGTCTTTAATAGGTTGGGAACTAGGCATAATGGAAAGAAAAGGGACGAGATGTTCGTAGGCATTCCACACATCAAGCTAACTTGTAGCTCTAAATTCAAACCGAATGCTATTTTAAAAAACTAGTTACTTCTGCTACGAGAAATCTGTATGCAATAGGAGACTGAGGTGATCTAACGCTGCTTCATTGATTAACAAGGAGCAGTAGACTAATTTAATTCTAACTAATTGAATCAGCCTCATTGAGGAATGCATCCGTCACCAGTGCACAAATCGCTCAAGAAACCTCTGCAATTTCATATTAGCATGTCTAAGTAATTGTACCTTGTTGATGCCAAACTCTGCACGCAAAGACTGCGGCCTGAGAGCTCGGGCTATGCAAGAGTCGGTTGGCCCGCAAAATTCCCGGAACTTGTTTACAGGATTGGAGCAAGGATTGGTCTTGTCACAGACTTCTACGATGATGAAGTCACCAGATGCCAACTCGTGCGTCATCGACTGTCCATAATAACGTTGTCAATTTATCTTGGTTAAGATTGTAACAGGAATTTAGACTGAATGAAATCATACTAGGAATATCAGGAATATCAGGAAATGAGAGGGTGAGAAGTAGTACAAAAAAATCAGGGCATATTCCCTGATAAACTTCAAGGAAATCAGCCGCAGCATGTCGATTGAAGTGGACCAACTCCAAGGCTGTGACGGCAAACTTCTGTTGTATTCGGTCCAAGATTGCCCCTCCACAACCTGTACAAGTCATGTTCACGACATCCTTGAAAATTTCAATTAGGGAATATTACAATGCAACAGGCTACTGGAGAAGGGACAACGAAAATACTACCGGTATACCTGACATGACAACATGGGGTTTGATGATACACAGGGTGCAGTTCTTGAAGCGGGCGCACATACCCATATTCCAGCACTTGAAGAAAAAGAGTGTTTCCTGTACAACAAGTGAATGTAATTCCCAGGGAATGTCTGGAGTTCATGCTCATATCCAGTGTCCAACACGCATGAAATAAATTGGAAACCAAATGGACAATTTAAAAATCACTACAAATAGACTGCTATCAGTTGGCAGCACAATTTTGAGCAGAGTTATGGGGCTAAAAGAAATAACGATAAAAAGAAGAATCCATTACAATTCTTGCATTCTCGTGTGAGTCGGAGCCATGGCAGGCATTCTTTGTTGTATCTGTGCCGTATTGAGCACGTATAGAACTTGGCGCCTTGATTCTGGCCACTTCAGTGCTCGTAGGGCCTGTCTTTGCACATTTCACAAGACGACAACCAACAGAAGTATTATTCTGTGATTTTGAGGACAACTCAACGGTTATTTTTCTTGACCTGGAGATTTCCTAACAATGTTATATACGGTATCTGGCTGAACATATCAATTGACGCCTTTCTGACGAAACACAAGGTCTAATCCACGTTCACAAAAGATATAAAAAAATGTTCATTTTTGTGAATGTTTTGAATGGTGTTTTCAGCGGGCTGATACCCTGCAGAGGTATCAAAACCCGGGCGACTCCAGTCTTGAAACAATCAAGAATTGGATCAATAGTTTTCCTTACTATGATTTCCCTCTGAGAGTAGTTGCATAACCTTTTCCTGTCTGATAGGTGGAAACCTCATCCTTTACAAAGTTCGAGAACAAAGAATGAGCATGTTTTAAATGATCATACTCAAAGCTCACCAAGTAGTAACCTCCACCTGCAAAGTGCATTCTCACCTACAAGCTCCAACGCTATTATGGGCCCACTTGAAACAAGCAAGATAAGGGCTCTGTAAAAGCAAATCACACAGTCAACACCAGTTTATGTGTGCAGCTCCTGTGGACTTCTACCATGTGGACTTCTACCACGACCTCGTAGACGAAAGTGAAATCGACCTCATGTTCTTGAAGGGGGAGCTAAGCGGGCTAAGGCTACATCGCACTAGTATGTGGTTTGATGTACTCTGTAACTGGCAAAGCAAGAATGCTGAAAGGAAACAAGGATGCGGCCTCACTCGTAGAAGGGCTTTCCTTGATGGACTTTATAGAATTCCTCTGCCTGTTTCTGTGAAAGCTGGCACATACGCATATGCTTCACAAGCAATCCATTGCTCGTAATGCATTCCAGAATCTTTCCAGCGTGACATATAGCGTCGGGCTTTATCATAGCACATGTCCTGTTTATTGAAATACCAATCATAGAGAGGACTCAAAAAATGAGAAAGACTTGATTTGCAACGGAAAATGAAGGGTCTCAAGTGGATATTTTGAAGTATCCTCATTCTCAATGAAAAGGTTCTTCTCGCTCTAGACTCTTCATTACAAAACAACATTCTAACTTCCAATTTTAGAGTTCAAGAGTGCAGGCTGGTTCAAAAAACGTCAATTCATGCAAGTAGGTTTTAAGTGGACCAACATTTAAGATGCGATTACATGAAGCCATCTATCCTGGACGCTCATCAGTGAATGCAAAAATGTACTGCGTTTTTTTTGTTCATTTGAATTGTGCTCACGGCTATAGGACTTGATTTCGTAATTTTAGTCAAATAACCAAATTGCAAAGTACTAGAATTACGATTCTTGAAAGGATTGAATGAAGATAGCTTACGTCTCTTGCAGGCCGCGTAAATGCTTACGCGTGAAATCGTCACCATAGTCCTCAATGAGAAGCTGGCGTGTATACACCAAAATGGTGGAGCCTATGTAGAGCTGCTCGAGGCTGATAGCGGGATATGCCACCCGCTTCAGGAATGTCTTCTGATTCTTAATATCAAACTGTACAATAGAAAGTGTGAAAGAGAATTAGTCTGTCATGATGCTATGACAATGGCATCTGTTGCTTTGTTCACCCCTCAGCTTAGACGGCGTTTTCTAAATATGCTGGTGCTGCAAATTTGGGAGAATGTCACTCCTGGAGTCATTTCTCTTCCAATAGCAAATGCATTGATCACATGACAGGATCATAAGATGGGCACACGTACCTCGTCATCTGTTCCCCGTTCTGATGTCTTCTGTAATCCCCTAATTAATGTACAGAATGTTATCCCGTAAATCACACGAATTAATAGAATTGAAATCGCACGAGGCAGAGGGCATACCATCTCGATGGATCGATCACTCGTGTGATACATAAACTGGTATTTCCAGACAATGTCTGTCATCGGGTCATGCCACCTCGTAGTAAAAGCATACCGTGCACCGTCATTTTTTATATCCTGCGTGACATCGAACAATTGATACATGTGGCAGAGAACTGGAAGAGCGCAGACTACTCTGACCTCTAATAAACAGAAGGAACCAGTAAAACTCGGAGCGGGAATCTTACTACCATGTATCCTCCCCCAGTTAACTGGGCCGAGTAGTAGTTTTGAGTCCGAAAGTCTTTGCTCTCAATAGAATATGTACAATTGCAGGCACGAAGAGCCTGCTAACGTGCACACTGGAAACCAAGCACTGAACCAAGCATTGTCAGAGAAACTGAACGTGACCTACAATCTCTTATTCATAGAAATTTTCAAGACCTAAAACTCGATAATATGTCCACAACTTCGTCAGTAATTGTACGCAGCAAGCAACGGCATGTGACGGCAAGATATCCCATTTTTATTTACTCCACCATCGTATTCATCATACCTGTTGTACTCTGTATGTCTGTTATCATGAAGCGGAGGGAGCACGATGTGTTATGAGATTACCTAAAACTTTCAACAAAAACTTTGTCGTGGGCGAAAGTCAAACACGTACTCGAGGTTAGCTTCAACCCTAGAAAGTTGATCCACGAAAAATGCTCGATTCTCAGCCTGTGTCCTAGAATCCGAACTAATTTGAGGAGTGCATATAATACCTTGTTGCTGAATTGACTGCGAGAATTCAACTCAAATCTGATCCCTCACTGAGAAAAACTATTTTTCTGAGCCCAATCACTAAATAGACATGTTACCAGCAAACTTTTCAGTCTTATAAAATGAATCCATAACAGATTCCAAGAAAGCAGGGACAGCAGACATCCATCCTCGTTTGATCAATTGTGAGAGAAAGTTGTCAGATTGACTACAAGCTTCGAGTTGAAATGAAAATAATAATATCACTCAAAGATAGCGCCATACCTGCTTGTCGTCAGGAGCGACGGGCGGGCGGGCGTCACCAAGAAGGACTCCGCAGAGATGGCAAGAATTGGTCGGACAGATCAGCTAGCAACCCGGCCTTCAATGTGGTCGTATATACATAAATATATATTCCAGTGATTGGTTGCAATTGAGTGGCAACAGCTAGCCATGGAATGTACGCAACTACGTACATACAGTATGTGCATGCACAGCGGTGTGAGCAGGAGCATGGCGCCGTTCGATTGATTACCGAGCACGACGGGAAGAGATTCATGAGCAAGCCAGGGCACGACCGGGAGAACTCATGCGGGAGGAGACGGCGAGGGAGGGCAATTGGAGACGAAAGCCATGGCGGGGAGTTTTAACTCCTTCGTGGCCTGCAACCCGCCGCCGCCTCAGTGCTGCTCTAACTTTCCGCTCACTTCGTCTCACTCATCGTTCTTTCTTTCGTTCATCCCCTCAACTACCTGATCTGAGTGACTTCGGTGAAACAAGATTCGAATTCCCTCTGTCCGTCCACAGCGGTTTCGGACGTGCCTGTTTACAGAATTTAGGGTGAACTTCCATGCAGAATCGGTGTCGGAAGTGCAGAATCACGTTTTCCGATTCCCGGAATCGCCCTCGTCAATCGGTTTCAGTTCTATACAATATATATATACAGTACGTGGTCGAGTAGGTTGATGGTTTGCGTTGGGCGGAACCTGAGTAGCTAGCCAAAACATTTCAAAATCAATATGAAAAATTAGTTGCTCGATTCTCGGAAACTGGAATGAGTGGAATCCCTCTCTTTTCACCAAAATCCATGCCTTCGTAGTTTTTCGAATTTAGTAGAAATAATTATACCGAGAGTAGGGCATCCTAATATTGCGCATCCCTTGAGTGTGTATGCTTCATTTGTGTAGAAATAAGTGGTCTAATAGGGCACCTTCAAGACTTCAAAGAATGGTTATAGTATAGCTTCTTTCTTGATTGATACTTGAATGGAATGCACAATATTAGGACACCTCAAAAACTTCAAAGAATATTACACCTTTCATTCATCAATTGGTCATAACATCTATTAAAATCATCCATTGGAATGGCTTTGAATGGAATTGCATAAATCATGGAATATTTTCTTTTAATAAAATTCCAACTATAATACTAGCTCAAAGTAGCAAGTGTGCAATATTAGGATGTCCTACCATGTTTGCAAACTTCCATGCAAACTCTAAATTCCTTATCTCATTTGCATTTCAATCACCCTACTATGACAATTCAACCAAAAAATGATTTATGGATGACTCAAGATTACAAAGAGATGAAGAATGTACCTATTGGTCCATAAATCAGATCATTTTTGGCAAAGTACCTTGGTAATAGGTCTCATCCTTCCAAAGTTAACATCTCTTTGTTTAATGCAAACTTCAAAAAAGTTGAGGAAGTCATACCATATATTATACTCCAGAGTAGTGCATATATATTTTGTCCCAAACCCTCAAGCATTTAGAGGCTAAGTTCACTCAATTAAGGTTCGCTTGTCACATTGATCTTCGGGTTTTATTTAAGATTTTCCACTTCCAGAGCCGGAAAAAACTCCTTGCGTACAACAACTGAGGAAAAAACTCCTTGCGTGCAACAACTGAGCCCACACAGACAATTGTTGCAAGTGTATTCGCTAAGACCCAGAGTTGAACAAGACAAGTAAAGCTCTTCAAGCAACCTAGCTGGTGAAAAAGCAAGGACTTCAAAACCCCTATCTAATACTTCCAGCACCCATGGAACTATGGAACTATCCTACTAAAAAACTATGTAGAAGCACAATATTTGGCCACTTGTATGTGAACCATACCAACCAGTATCAAGATGTCTTTCACACTGTAACTGTGATCAACAGAACTGAATAAGTAGTTCGCCTGGAGAAGTAATCCATTGTGCTCAAACGATGGACCCTGCCTCTAAACCATTGCTAGTACGTGTAACATGGAAATTAACTCCTACCTAAAATTGAGACACTCCACTAGTAACAGTGTCTCTGCCTTCTTTGAGCAACCGGAAGCACTGTAGTTCTCGTAGCGAAGATGACGCCTGGCACATGACCCTGCAAAGACAAAGAAGCCAGTCCACCTCAAACCATTGTGATACACTTAGTTCCTGTAAAGGACATGCAGGCATACAACTTCTTAAAAACCCTCATTTTCAAGGTGCTGAGACACAACTACAGATGGCATACAGAAACGCTCCTACTCAAACTCAGCACTCGATGAGACTAACCAAACAAGCGTTAATTTAAACAGCACAAATGCATTACTATCAACAGTGGCTTCCTTCCAGTGAGCTCAGATAAGGAAACAAAACATAGATTAAAAACTCCTTCCGTCTAGAACTAGAGCAAAGGTTAAGAAGAAGCGACAGTTCCTGCACAGAAACATTACCCCTAAAGGGCCAAGAAGCCCAAATCAGGCCGCAACATTTTTCTTAAGCAGTTTTGAGTTCATAAAAGGTCTTTCGGTTATCCAATTTTTATTGATTTTCCCACCAAGACAAGCAATATATCATTTAACCCCATTTAATTTATATTATTCAAAATTTGATCACTCAAACTCGTCACTATAAAACCACGTATCCTGCGTCCTTCAGGGGCTAACTATGACACATTAGCACACAAAGACAAAGACAACAATTTCCACAGGGATGTACCTGTATGCGGCAAAAGTGAGCAGTCCTCTGGTGGACAAAAACGAATTGCAGAAAAAAAGAAGCCACGCCCGTGAAGCCAAAAATAATAAATACCGCGAAGCTTCTGAACCTGCAGCATTCATCCTGTCTCCATTCATAGATCGGAAATCCCTTACAAAATTAATAATTACCACCGCTGAAAACTCTCTCCCAGATAATATTTCTTCACATAGAGGTCTTGGTATAGCTCTTCGGGACCTCCGGAGGCCATGACACAGCCGTTATGAACCACGTACGCCCGATCACAAATCCTAAGCGTCTCGTTGACATTGTGATCGGTGATCATAATCCCCATGTTCTCCTCCTCGCACAAACGCCGCAACTGCTTCTGCATTTCGGCCACTCCGATGGGATCCACTCCAGCAAACGGCTCATCCACCAGCAAAATCTTTGGGGGCCCTCCTGCTGCACAGTTCGAGGCCAAAGCGCGTGCCAGCTCCGTCCTCCGCCGCTCGCCTCCTGAGAGAGCGCTCCCCATTGTGTTCTCCACTGCTTGCAATGCAAACTTCTCCAGCAGTTCTCGCACTCGACGTGCGTGCTGGGCACGGGGTACTCCCGTTTCTTGCAGTATAAGCCGGATATTGTCATGCACTGACAGGCCCCGGAAGACACTTGCTTCCTGCCACACCCACCATCCTAAACCATATCAGACTCGGACGCTTAAACCCTAAAAGCAACATTCAGGTGAGGCTTGGACTCTACCTGGGTCATGTAACCAATCCCGAGACGTGCGCGATGCGGTAGCGAGAGCATGGTAACATCCAGAGATCCCAGGAAAACACACCCCGCACAGGGACTCTCGCGCCCCACCAGGATGTTGAAGGTTGTACTCTGCGGATGGAAACGGAGCAATTCGGATTACGCTCTAGAGACAAAAATCAAAGCCGCCCGTCACGCATCACAGAATGTATGGAAAGGAACCGATCAGAAGGAGAACATGTGCTCCAGAGGAGTGGTGACGTTGCTACCTTTCCAGCTCCATTGGGCCCCAACAAACCCACCACCTCGCCTTGCCGCACGCTCATCGATATCGCATCCACCACCCGTCGCCCGCCATAGCTCTTGCTCACCGTCTCCATCCGCAATTCCACCTTCTCGATGGGCGCCGCCTGCATCGCTGCATCGTCCGGCGGGGACACCAAAGACGACACCGCCATGGGCTTCGAGCAGAACTGCGCCGTCATCGTCATCGCCATCGCCATCGTCATCAGTCATAGCTGGGAACGGCACCTGACATCAAGCGAAATGAACCTCCCCCTTCACCTCCCCCTTCCCTTTCTCCTCCCCTCCACCTCCACCTCTGCGCCCTGCACTCACTCACCCGACCTTACTCGCTTACTTACTCACTTACCCGAAGCTCATCAGGCACCCCATCGGCAGCTCCACAGGGTCTGGCAATCATGTCCGAACAGTAACTTAGCAAAGACTTAATCTCGACCCCGCCCGCCCGGCCGCGCTGCAATAAGCTTAGTGCAGCAGCGCAAGTGCCACCCCGACCGTTCCCCCGCCGTCGGTCGTGAAAAGACATCCCCCCGGGATCCCTCCGTCAGTCCGACACCATGATCACATGATCCCCGCCAGCAGCAGCAGCAGCCGGCTCTGCTTTCTCTATCCTTCCACGTCGACCCAGCATGGGACTCGTAGTAGAAAATTAGCCTCGCCCATTTCATTACCTTTTCTTTTACGCCCAAGCGGACGGAGCCTGACTCACTGCCCTCCCAATTTAGGGTTTCAGTACTCCCGCATCAGTCAGGGGCTCAGGGCTTGATCCCGCTCACCGTGCAGTGAGTCAGGCATTTCATGGCTTTGAAAAAGTCCGTCAGTCAGGCCGGGTCGTCTGTTTCATCAGTCATCTTTTCAGCGTTGCACGAATTCCGAGGAATTTATTTCGCTTTTGCTGTACTGTACTGGAAGGGTAGAAATAAGTGGAGTTAAGTTAAGTTAAGTTGACGGGCCCAGCTCGGACGAATGTCCTTCTTTCGACTGGGCTGGCTGACTGCCCAGAGAGATGGATCCGTCGCAGAGAGCTACTCCAGGGACTTTCGGTGGTGCTACAACCGGTACTGTTGAAGTCTTGTGGGGATGATTACATGCTGCGCAGGTGCCAGCACACCTTGCTGATAAGAAGATGAGGATGATGATGATGGTCCTACTCACGATTGATCGGCCATTACGCCGTCGTCGTCGTCTCCGCCAGTTCCTAATTTCCTGACAATTAGGTTTGTATGGGATGCAAGAGCTGCTCTTTATTTACGTCTCGTGGTCTACCTTGAGCTCTTATCGTTCTTCGTCGTATTGAGGAACTACTACGAGTGTGAGTTCAGTCGGAATTGCAGCAACCAAGAATTTCATTCCATGTGGAGACGAGTTGTCATAGATCTCTGTGTGATGCTTCTGATATGGCTATGAGAAGCGGATGGCGAGGCTCAGATACGGCCAGCTACTACTGTTCTGCTTCCTGGGCAACACTGAGACACGATCCTTGGGAAACTCACAATATTCTTTTCACCGACTCTAAACGCAGATTCAAACTGTCGGATTACACTTAGCTCCCGAGCTTGAAATAGAATATCTTCGTCTGAGACTCCCGCGTAAGCGTTTTAAGATTTAAGTTCTCATTGAACAATCTTCAGGGTTGGGATTGAAGCTCCGCTAGTAGCAGATACAGATATAATCGCAATAGTGTAAGGAGTGGTCCGGGTATAGTGACTCTAGTGCACCACTCTTTACCAAGTGAGAACATAATTTTACGCGTTGATTAGCAGAATGGCCCTCCAGCAGTGCAACAACAGCATCGGGGTTGACAGGCGAATCAATTCGTTTATCAATGTTTGAATTACATGAGCTAGAAATGTCATACTAGTGTGTTGTCGCGCATAAGTAATATGCCTGTTATATGATTATGGCATTGCCAGGATTCATGGTAGGAAGAATTCAAGGCCGATTCAAGATCAAGGTGGCATTCCTCGGCACTGTATCAGATTGTCAGCACAACAACGACGCGAGGAGGACAAAGAACGAGTTGGTCCTTTTGTCTAAGAAGGTCGATATTGTTAATGAACACGGTCTCAGAAATTCAAGTTACATAGCCTGAGTCGTATGAGTTTCCCAACCTCTGACTGACTGAATAAGACCCAGTTAGTCTACGGTCAGAGGAGCTCGTGAGATGAACCTCTGAGTGTGTCGATCAGACTGCCAATCATAGATCTGTACTCGACAAACTCGAATAGAGGAACACACTCGAAATCTAAAGCGCTGCCATTTCACAGCCGTGGTGATATTGATGGAGTGTCTGCCCATTACAAAAGACTCCCATCAAAAATAAAATTATTCGTCACTATGATGACTGTTCCTCATCACAGGAACCAGTGATATTAATCAACAATTTCTGGAGGACCAGTTATTCCCTTCCCTTGGCCACCTAGCATTCCTCAAAATCAGAGTACCTAGGTTCCAAGACCTCAACCACTTGCTACTGCCAACTCATCGTTCTCCTTTGCTGCTCTCTCCAATATCCGACGTTCAAGCTCTGGTCTAAAATGCCGGATTAAACCTTGAACAGGCCATGCCGCAGCATCCCCCAATGCACAGATGGTGTGGCCTTCAATCTGCTTTGTAATCTCCTGCATTATAAGTAGGAAGAAACCAATGAGTAGATATCCTGTCCGCTTTCCACACGAGGACATACAATAATGTAATTTGATCCTTCAACCCAATGCTCAGGTACCATCCGCCCTCATGCTCAGAACCAAAGTTGTCTTGTCCCATGCTGCCCCTGCCTTCAACGAGGACTTTGAAAAACCACACGACAATCCTAAACCTAAGAAAATTGCCGTTGGGTTGTTGGGTTATCTGTACTGAAAAAAAGGAAGTTCTTGTGATTCTCTCCATTGACCACAATACTTAAAAGTAGAAGAGATACCTGCAACATGTCGATTTCTTCCAGCTTAGCATTTCCAACCTTTAATCTCTCCATCATAGTCCACAACCAGGGGGACCCCTCTCGACAAGGTGTGCATTGCCCACAACTCTCATGCTTGTAAAAATAGGATAGACGGGCAATAGCATCTACAACATCTGTAGACTTGTCCATCACAATCACAGCAGCTGTGCCCAGACCTGTATTTCCAACAAAAATAGGCCAAACATGGAGAGGGGTTGGGGGTTTGTAAGCGTGGATGTCAAACAGAGATGTCGGCATAATAAACCATTTGGTCAGAATATGCAGAAACTTTTATGCAATTTAATATGATCTAGATAGTTCAGTCTCACAGGATGTAATAATAAAGCATGGCTCTACGGAATTCAGCTGTTAAGAACACTCACCTGATTGAACAGCCTTCAAGGCATCGAAATCCATAAGGACATCATCACAGATATTCTTGGGAAGAAGAGGCACCGAAGACCCTCCTGGAATAATAGCCAAAAGATTGTCCCATCCACCTCTCACTCCTCCACAATGTCGCTCAATAAGCTCCTTCAATGGGATGCTCATTTCCTCTTCCACTGTGCATGGCTTGTTCACATGTCCCGAGACACAAAACAGCTTCGTTCCTGAGTTGTTTTTCCGTCCAAAACTCGAAAACCATTCAGGTCCCCTTCGTAGGATTGTCGGAGATACAGCTACAGTTTCAACATTGGTCACAGTAGTTGGACAGCCGTAGAGGCCAGCATTTGCAGGAAATGGTGGTTTCAGTCGTGGTTTGCCTTGCTTTCCTTCCAGACTCTCTAATAGCGCTGTCTCTTCTCCGCAGATATACGCACCAGCTCCATAATGAATGTAAACATCAAAATCGTATCCTGAACCACACGCATTCTTTCCAAACAAACCTAAAAACACGTCACATACACTTGCGTAGATTAGAAACTACTGCAGACCAATGGCGATGATACCTTCATCTCGAGATGTGGTACATGAACGTTATAAGCAGTGGACTTTTTCAATAGCTGAAAAAGTCACATATGTAATCAATTCACTCAGCCCCAAACCCTGTTTATTTTAATCAAGGACGTAAATCTAACCAAATGACAGAATTGAGCTAAAGAATGGGTAATTCTCTAGTTTGAGGCAGGATAGAGTACAATTCAGGAAAAGTAGACCTTAGAATAAAACCAGATCACTTCCAAAACTCCCCACTCAACAGATTTTTGCTCAACCTCAAAGATTAAAAAACCCTAATTCTGGTGCTTTGAAATCCCTGATGCTCATAATCTTCCATACTCCCGCAAATTTGTTCCAGCTTCGAGGAAAACACACATACACACTAAACCGAAAAAGCACTGTACAATTGACTGACAAAGGAGCACTACACTTACCTTCCTTGTAACATTCATGAAGAGCCTTCTCCAAATTCAACCGCTCGTTGACATACTCTCCTCGAATGTAGATATACGCGGCACGAGCGCGCATGCCCACTCCAGCAATGAGGCATCCCTCGAGCAGCTTATGTGGGTCGTGCCTCATGATCTCGCGGTCCTTACAGGTGCCGGGCTCGCTCTCATCGGCATTCACCACCAAATACGAGGGGCGGCCATCGGAGACCTTGGGCATGAACGACCACTTCAAGCCCGAAGGGAATCCGGCACCTCCGCGGCCCCGCAGTCCGGACTTCTTCATCTCATTCACAATCCAATCCGTGCCCTTGAGCACCAAATCCTTGGTGCGGTGCCAATCGCCGCGCTGCTTGGCCCCGGCGATGAAAGGATCGTGGATGCCATATAAATTGGTGAAGATCCGATCCTGGTCTGAAAGCCCTCCGAAGTGCTCCTTCTCGGCGGGCGGGGGTGGAGGGGGAGGCGGGGGCGAGGTCGCCTGCGGTCCCGAGGTGGCCTTGTCGCTCAACGCGCGAGCGCATGCAGGCGTCGCGCGGAAGCCCCGCAGCGAGGCCGCAGCCTGGCGGCTCAACGCGCGCGCCGCTGCCATCGCCCCAACAGAACAACAAATGCTGCAGCAGCAGCTAACTTACAACTGCAACAAACAGATTGAAAGAACTCCCTTCGCGAAGCAAAGGAAGCAAGCGCGGTGGACAGTTCGAGAATGCCCCACGCTCCACATTCGGCAACCAGGCACGATGGTTGACGATGGCCCGCCTCTGGATGAATGAGTTCTGTAACCTTCCAGTACTAGATCACTACTAGTACTGCACTTAAGGTATGTACACACCAGGAGTTAACCCTTGAACGACGCGGAGGGCGTTTGGCGTCCGATGAATGACAAGAGAATCTCCTGTGTAGGACAGAAGTGTAACTATTCATCCTCCAAATTTTGTGGGGAAAGGGAGGATAATCTACAGTAGCTTGACTTCCAATGAGTGTTTTTGCATTATTTTAATCCAACAATCCACACGGTGACAAAACAGATGATTTCCACGGTTATGAGCCCGTCGTTTAAGGGTTAAGGTGCGGTTTTATGAGGCAAAACATGGAGAGTGTTCAGACAGGGTGTGAGTGTGGAACACCGAACCTAGCTGGAAGGCCACCTGTCACAGGATAAGAACGGTGGTCAGTCAAAGAGAGGAGGACCCACCGGAAGTGTTAACGACTTTTCTGGCAGATATTATGTGACTGTAGAATTAGCAAAAATGAAGATTTCAGGTTTCCAATAGCAGTGTTACTTAAGTTGGGCCATGATAGCCGCTTACAGAAGAGCGCTTCTAGCTAATAGGGCCGTAAGTGAAAGGCGTATAAAAAAAAGGAGATATATTCAGACGGACCCCACAAAAGACGTACTCGCATGCATGGAAATTAATGAAGACGGCGAAAAACTTATCTATTTGACGTATGAAAGGGATCCCAGGTTCACCGCGTTTCTTTCTCTCTCTCTCTCTTGATTTTGATTTTCTACAGTTCTTGGACTAGCGACATCGTTCACATCGAGATGTGGAGCGATTTGGTGAAAATCCAGAGCTGCAAGTCACACCCTCACCGCAATTGAATTCTCTGCATGGCGAACAAAAAACATTAGCAGACGTTAACCACCTGATTTTTTTGCAGTGCAAATTCGAAGCAATGGAGAATCATCTAGAATCAGGAAGTTTAGGATCCGCACCTGGAGCAGGAGGTATCGGAAATGACGGTGAGTTTTGAGTCTTACTTTCCAGTCTTTAGTACTTACAGAACAATAAAAGGAACCTGCACAACCCACACAAACACTCCGATGATGAAGTAAGTTCCTGTTCAACAGAAATTTCATGGATTAAAAGGTTTAGAGATTCACAGTATCGTTAGT
This sequence comes from Pseudisothecium myosuroides, assembly GCA_951799445.1. Classification (NCBI taxonomy): domain Eukaryota; kingdom Viridiplantae; phylum Streptophyta; class Bryopsida; order Hypnales; family Lembophyllaceae; genus Pseudisothecium; species Pseudisothecium myosuroides. Next base: position 28,682,348 of record OX637291.1, read on the forward strand.
GATAATTGGCTCACATGGGTCCGCTACTGAGGTCTTGTAATTTGCACGTAGCATTTGCAAGTTCTCATTCCATGAATCGCATCTGCAGAACCTGAAGACAAAATCTCATGCTAAAATTCGTAGCTAATTCTCAGAGTATTTTTTTTGGAGTTCAAAAGTACTGATCTCAGAAATTAGGTCCGCCAGAGCAGCCCCAATTGATGATCGATGCCAAGGTCTGTTGATTAGCATTTCCTAATTTTTCTTGAGAGAACTGAACCTGCACACAGCCCACACACACTCCGATGCTTAAGTTAGTAGTTGTTTTGCTGGAATTTCATGAATTCATACGTTCTTTGTGAAGGTACCGGAAGTTTGAATCGGCCACCCTCTACATCGGTAGGAATGCCTCGACCTGTAGGTGCAACTCATTCTTCAAGTCCCGCCCCGCAAGCGAAACGCGCACGTAAGGACCACGGCCCCAATTGGAATGCAAAGGAGATCAGTGCACTGATTACTGCCAAGCGCCAATCTTTTTTGGAAGAATTGGAAGTTCCTGACAACCGGGATTTGATGAACCCGGACGCCACAAAATGGGTGCGTATCAGTTTGGAAGTCTTACGTGCTGATTGTTCACCATGTCCCAGAGATGGCCCTGCTTGCAAGACGAAGTGGAATTAGTTGATATCGGATTACAAAAAAATTGTTGATTTTTTTGCTAGAACCGGTAGCAGCAGAAACGTGTTCTGGGATCTCACACCAGTTGAAAGAAAGAGCGAGGGACTCCCCCGGTCCTTTTCTAAAGAGGTGTTTTATGGAATCTATGAATGGTACGGTAATAGACCGAGTATGAATCCGCCTCACATGCGAGACTTGCAATCTCAATATGACACCAATTTGAACCTCAGCACTGCTGTCACCGAGAACATGCAAGATCAGTTTCCAAGCGATCCAGAAACGGAAGATCCAATGGACCTTGCCCATGCAGCAGGACTTGAAGGAACATATGACAACAGCCAAGGGGGTGTGCCTCCATCTACCGGCCGAGCTAGAGTGCTAGCCACATCAGAGACGCCAAACACGCCTCACAATAGCCCAACAGGCAGTCCAAGGCCTCATCATCGAAACCAAGTGCCTGCTGGTGTCACTCCTATCGTCCTGAGTTCAAGCAGCACATCACAATTCCAGAGTAGACGTCAAGATGGAAACACAAGTGTTCGAAGAAAAAGTGTGACCGGTCACAGCCTCATAGCGGATGCTACTCGCGCAAGTGGCGATGTCATGGCAAGTCAAATGAAGAGCATGGCTGATGCTAGCTTAGACGTGGAAAAATCCAAAATGGAAGTGCAGCTCAGACTTTTCACCGAGCAGATGACCTTCCAGTGCGAGAAGGATCTACGCCTGCATGAAAACGCACGCATGGCCAATGACAATGCTAAACTGGCAATTGAAAAACAAGGAGACGTGGTGAAATGTTTGGCAACTCTTGCCCAAGTACTTAGCGGAGGAATTCACCTCACCAAAGAAAAGCAACATGAAGCGCATCCACAGGCAGATCGTCCACAAAATGAAGAGACAGAGGCGGTTGGCCCACTACAGCCTGCCATAGCCCTTCCGTTCTCTGGCCAACCTAGTGCCGGCCCTGCACTGTGATACAGTCACTAAGTGCTACTGTACAGTCAATACCAAAAAAATATTTAGTGCCGCTGCAGTCAGTCCAAGCACCTGTACATATAGCAGCACGATGTGAGAAAGAAGTCCCTCGGCTTGAAAGCGGCATTAGTTTTTCAAAGTTCTGAAACTCACTTGCAGAATGTACTAACCTGTATGACTTCTCTAGTGCAATAAAAAAAAATTTGAAAACAACTTGTACCGACTTGCATGACTGTGATCAGTTATAGTGCCACATACAGGAGTCCAAGCGGGGGAAAACTGAAATGGAGTTGAGAATGTATTTGAACAGAAGTAGTTAGCGGTTTAAACAAGAGAAGTGAATTGCCGGGCCACTTACGCTTACCTTTGAATGCTCAAGTGCATTTTCAATTACGGTTCAAAGAAAGAAGGTCACTCATAGAACATCCAACTTACTACTAGTCCCTTTCTGTTCATGAAACAAAAAACGAAGAAGATAGCATCTCTTCATTCCACTTGACATGAGCACCTGTAGAAACGGTTCATGGCTGCTTACAGCGCCTTTCACATGGACCAATGAAAACAGAACCTTACCTGTGCGCTAGACGTTCTGAAACGGAGACAAGAAACCAAAACAACAAGTGAGGAAGGATTGAAAAAAAATTCTTCAGGCCGCAAGTAACATGAATCGGCAATGCACCTTTGGAGAACAACTTCACTGTGTTGAACACTATAACGGAAGCAAAGAAAGGCAACACAAATTAAAAGCAAAAAAATTTGAACGTGAAGTCACCTGCACTTTTTACACTGCGAGGTTTCGCTGAAGAGCCAAGAAAATGCCGAGATCACGGCGCTTGTCATTGCCCACTTCAAGAGCCACATCGTCACAAGTAGCTTCCCCCACCTCAGGCAAAGCAATGTCGCCATCCACCACTTCGCCCTCCAAGCCTTCCGTGCACAACACCTGCAGAAGTTGCTGTACTTGCTCATGGGATTGGCCCAGAAGGACGTTGTGAAGGATACAACAGCAAGTGATCACGTCGGGCAGGAATGCAACATCTAAATCAGATTTTGTTAAAAGCTCGCGAAACGTTTGCTTGAGGATGCCGAAGGCATTCTCCACGACGCCACGACTTCTACGCAACTTTCTGTTGAATAGGGAATGTGCAAGAGGGAGTTCGCCTAGCCCTCGATGTGGAACCATCAGCCACGGCATCAAAGGATAGCCTGAGTCGCCAAGGAGAAAAGGGGAGAAACCATAGAAAGTCACAGTTGGATCCCAAAGAGTGGACTGCATTCCCTTGTGAAACAATGTGGACCTCCGGAGACACCATGCATCATTAGTAGAACCGGGCATTCCAAGAAACAGGTCGATGAATCGTTTGTGGCTATCAACTATTGCCTGGCAATTCAACGTGTATCCTCCCGATTTGTAATAGTAATAATCGGCTGGAGCGAACTTGGGTTTTGAGATTTCCACATGAGTACCATCAATTGCACCTGCAACTCCTGGAAGACCACATATTTGATAGAAGTCGACTTCAATTTCAAGGAGCCTCTGTCCAGTGGGCCATGAAATCTCTGACCTCAAGGATACAGTAATAGCGTGAACTACTTGCTGCAAGAGCAGGGAGACGGTGCTCCTACCTACAGCAAAAAATTCACTACATATTAGTAAGCTGGCACCATGAGTAAGTTTAAAAAGAGTGCACGCTACTCGGACAATCACAGGGATGGCTAGGCGATAGTTTGTATCCTTTTTCTGTATGATGGGCTTCAACAAAGCAGCCAACGCGAATATAGCCGGTTTGGACATTCTGAACATTTTGACCCAGTGATCTTCATCATACTGATCCAGAAGAAATCATGAAAACCAAGTCGTTGATCTCGGCTTCACCCAGTACCCCAACTCGGAATCAAAAAGACTGAAAACGTTGCACAGCATGAAGTTGTGAAGTGCAGCCCGAGTCACGAAATCAGTGTCTACAGCAGGCTCCATTCTGCTATCACTAATGCAGTCTTATTGAAAGTCGCTGTCTTCGTCTTCGTCTCCTTCAACGATGCAGAAATCCAACGCCCTGTTCGACGTCAGCAACATAAGCAGGAAGGCGGACGCCAGAAACATGATATCCGCTGGTGAGGACAGCGTATCTATGGCAGTTGTCTGCGCATCAGAAGTAAAAAACACAGCCCCAACGATACATCAGCCACTACAACGTTTTGAATAAGAGTGGACATGATTCTTGTGAAGTTAGAGCCCATGGCATTCGTGAAAGCAAGAAGTTGAGGTAAGCGGCAGCATTATTTCATTCAGAAACCCTACAGCTCCCATTAAGTCGTGCCAATTACTCAAAAAATCATTTCACGAGAAACTAAAATCTGCTTCTAAGTGGGACGACAAAAAAGAAAAAAATGTGGTTGGGGGAAAAACGACGCACTCACCAAAGTCGTGGACGTGATCACCTGCTGCTGCAAGAGCCGGTGTGCTACGGCTCCAAAGTCACTGCTTGAGCTCCACAAACAGAAGCGTTAATGATGACCGCAACAATTTTACTGAGGGCGGGCTTCAAGTTTTCTCAAAAACCCTAAACCCTACAAGCTTCCCTAAACCGCTGCAACTATCAGATGCACAGCCATAGGCCGGCACTCACACATGAAGCGGGAAGGCAGTTTGGAATTATGCAATTTCAAGCTGTGAAAATCGACTGATTTGAAAACAACGTGCGGAATTGAGCAAAAAAAAGGGAAGAGAAATTGGCGAAGTCATACCTGTCGTTCTCGTGTTTGCAGTTCTGCGCCTTGTGCGAATTGAACGTCTCCGCACTCCTTCTTCACCTCACAAACTGCCAATGAGAAAACTAACAAGCGCCTCTAACAAGCAATGCTCACGCTCTCCAGAGACAAACAAAACCAAATTGCGCTTTCCAAACTCTTGAAACAACATCTACTGAACAACCACCAACCAAATACAAAGCCTCGCAATTTCAAGAGCAGCTTGAGCGCCACATTTCTGATTTCAAGTGCGACAGCAAAGAAGGCGACGCGCAGACAGGAGCAGCGAAACTGACTTCAGGAGAAAATCAGGGCCCACCAACTGCGTAAACACTCGCTTCTGGTGCGGACACCTTCTGTTACACGTTGCTTCCATGCTGACGTGGCTTACTTTTCCCCATACTCATCAACTCATGTGTGAACGTTCACTTCAATTATTAGCCTGGGCACTCTTATCATAAATTCAGACTAGGTCGCGCAAGTGCCAATCCTTGGGTTTGGGTCCACCAATTTATTTTTGCGTTGTTACTTTTTAACACCTGGTGCTTCATAAGCCCAAGTGTGTACATACCTTTCTACAGTAGGAAACCCTGCTTTAGAACGTAAGTTAGTGCGTACCCCACTGAGGTTTGGAAAAATAAACATATAAACAATCTCACAACGAAGAGTATTTTGAAGATTGCAAATTTCAGATCCTCTTTCAAAAACTATTGACACAATTTTTACCTAAAAAAGTTGGTGATGGCAATATTAGTTTTTAAAGTTTTAACTTCAAAATGCAACAAAATTATTCACATAGTAAGGCAAATTTGGGAAAAGTTTATAAAATAAATGCTAAAAAAGATTGGGAAATAATTCATAGAATCCAAAAATAATTGCCAAGAAAAATACAACTCAAAACTCTAAATAAAAATTTAATCCAAGAATGTTAAAAATATTAAATGAATGTGGGAAACATCGAGGAGCAAAGGATAATGTTAGTAAACAATTTTAGTGATTCAAGAATTTCAAAACTTTGCAAAACTAAAAGTGTTGCATTCCAAATCCACTGCAGCAATTCTAAATTAGAAAAATTTCCAATAATTTATTTGTAATTAAATTCACATGGAATTTTCAGTTTCCAATATCAAATGTATAATTTGCAGGAATTGGTAAAAGCAAGGGTACATTCACCCATATAGATATACTATACATTATGAAATCCATATGATTTTTAAATTCATCGCCTAATTAATCTTTTATTTTTTAAAAGAGTATTTCTCTATGTGGAATGTTAAATTAGCCGCTCTTATCGAGCATTTAGCGACTAAGAGGAATTAATAAGGTAATAAAAAAGAGAAGTTCAATAGGACTTGTAAAAAATAAATGCCAAATCAATCTAAAAATATAAACATAAAGGTTATTGAAATATATATATATATATATATATAAAATGTAAAAAAAAATTATAAAATGTGCAGCACTCCATACTTAATGATGGAGTCAATGGAATCCATCAAATGTTTCTAATTTCAAATATTTTTGAAAAGATAGGATTTTTTGGGATTTCAAATATCTATGTATATCAAATTTAGTCAATGGTAAGAACTCTTTTTAGAATAAATGCAAAAAAATTGCAAAATTGCAAAATAAGTAAAAATAGCATTTTTTACATTTGAAATTTTAAAAATTTTAAAAAGACTTTTAAAATTTAAAAAAATTTGGGATGTATAATGTATAAATGCATTCAACAAACTAAAATCTCATTTTCTTATATTTTTTGTAAACTTTTACAATGAAGCACCTATTTAGATATAGAACATTCCTATCTACCCCCCAAATTGCATGTCTACGACATAAAAGGACAAGCCAAGATCAAAACTATATTTTGGGATCTACAAAAAGAACAATCAAGTGAACCTTATCAATCAACCAAATCTTTTGAACCTCAAGGGTTCAATGAAGCCTTCCAATAAAGCATTTCATAAATATAGTGAACCTTTCTTCTTTGATTTGAACAAGCCAGATGAGTGATGATGTCTTCGATGTTGAAATAGAACAAGTTTACTCAAAATGAAGCTTCAAGATATCTATATGATTCATATTCTTAGCCTTGTTAACTAGGGTTAAACAATCAAAAGAAGAGAAGGTTTGAATATCAATGTTATAAATAGATTGTTTAGAAAGGCATGATTCCCTTGAGGGCCAGAGCACTTTATCCAAGTTTCAAAGTAAGAATTCCGAGTAAAATCAGCTTATGATATTTCTTTACAACGAAGCAGCAGATGGGAGGAGAACAGAAAATATTTTTGGTCAAGAAATGTTATCCAAAAAATTATTGAACACTGATGTTATCGAACAGCATTTTCTGTTCTCCACTCGACAGTGCTAAGCTTACTTCCAGATGATCACAACCACGGCAGTTTCGTTAAAAATGTTGATCAATCTTTAAACATGTACAACTACACAGATTTACGGACAGTAGGTACATGCGTGAGTTGTAGATTTCATCCCAGGGACATCCAAACAAATTTTTAAATCTCGAGTCGGCTAAAAGGTCTTTGAAAACCACATTCCAACTGAATCAGAAATCTGTAAACCCCATTCCAGAAGAATCAAACAGTGCACTGGTTCTGTGCTCTGAAACACCTCCACAACATGAACCTCAGATTGGTATTTGGGCAAACCGTTGTCTCTCTTCTCAAACAACAAATCTGCTCTTCTAAACTGTAAAATATTGAACTGGCAACTACCGTGCGTGGCAGAAAATTCTTTGAATCATCTCTAACAGGGCATAACCACCAGTGTGCAAGGATGATTAGAGAGTAGACCACTTTCGACTAAAAACGTGGTGCCAACAATATGCTGCTCAGAAAGCACAGATATGACCCATGAAGGAGAACTCCGCTTCAGCTTGCAAGATCTCAATTAGTGCGCGGTCAGCCTCCCAAATTGAGTCCACGTGCCGCTCGGAAGTGCCGCGAATAATTGCGACAGAAAGGGCCATGACCAATCTAGAGAGACTTGCATATGGTAACTGGATCATTGTTTACAAAGTTCAAGACAAGTCATCACACCAATATGAACGGACTATACCACTCTGTACGTTTTAGAGAACTCAAACTTAGAAATCTAGAGAGAGACTTGCGTAGTGAGAGAGTGAAATTGGACGATTCTTATGAAAACGGAGAACCACATGCCATCGCACTGAGTTCAGATGTGAGAAAGTGCGAGTCCTTTTGACGCCAAAATGGAGTTCTCAAGTCAGCACGTACACATAAACTATATCAAACCCAAATGGTCCTACTATACAGGGACCTATCGTGACTAGCAAATGTCACCTCCAGCTTCAGAGCCCGGCCAATTGTGCAAAGTTTTCATTGCACCGTCAGCAGCTGTCCCAACCTTAATTATCCCAGACCCTACTGCTCTGCTCCACAGAAATTGTGATTTCCGAGGGTCCTAAATTACCGAGGGTCCTAAATTACCAAGTAGACAGTATTGTATCGAGTTATCGATGTACCGGATGTAAGCTAGTAACTTAGCCCCTGAAAAAGACTGTTCCATCCAAGAACAGGCTCTGGCCATCGCCAGGTGATCGAGTTCTCACTCCGCAATGACGCGGTACAGTCCCGCAGTGGCTTCTGTGGAGGCGGCCCCGGTGCGCTGCGCTATCTGTCGGAAAGCCTCGGAGCCCACCGCCTTCTGGAACTGCTGCGCGGACTTCCATTGCGCCACGTTGACGAAGCGGAAGCGCGCGTCGGGTTGCAAGCTCTCGTGCAGCTTGGTGGAAACGTAGCCGTCCTGCTGGGTGAGGTGGTTGTGCGCCTCCTTCCAGGCGGCCACGAACGCCTCCTCCTGCGCGGGCGCCACTTGGAAGATGTTGATCAAGACGACGGGAGACTCCGCAGGCGCAGGCGCGGCACGGGTGGCCATGGCGGGCAAGGCTCTCGATCTCGTGAACAGACAGACAGATGGATGCAAGAGATGACTGACGGAGGGAGTGCGCGAGGACTCACTCTAACTTACAGGGGTTGGAGGTAATCGAGTGAGAATTGGAAGCAACGAAACGAGGTCGCGGGAGGGTCCTGGCAAGAGAGAGATCTCTAAGCTACTGTAGCTTAATTGGATTGAATAGCAAGCCAGAGCCGTGGTGGGCAAGGCAGCAAGATGGACTACCTGTTGAAGTTGTTGCAAGTGGAGATGAAGATTTTAACACCGCTCCAATCCATGATTGGCGTACCATTAAGAGTTGTTGTCACTTCATGAGCTGAGCATGGATTTTGCATGCACACCCGGCACAGCCTTGGCTTCGGCAGGAATTGTATCGGCCCATGCGCATCTACCCTGCTTTCCGATTATAGTCTTTCTCGACATCCAGTTGGACCGGACCCCCTCTCCAGGCTCCTTGGGACACGTGAAATGTGGATGATACCCGATAACATTGGTTCTCAATGAGGCACGGGTCTCGGTCTTTTGCATCCTTGAAAAGGGGACCCCACAGTGGACAAAATTGTCTTGTATGGCTCCTCACCCAACCTCAATCTTTAACCCTTAAACCTCAATCTTTAACCCTTAAACGATGAGCCCATAACCATGGAAATCATCTATTTTGTCACCGTGTGAATTGTTGGATTAAAATAATGCAAAAGCACTCATTGGAAGTCAAACTTCCGTAGATGATCTTTCCCTTTCCTACAAAATTTGAAGGATGAATAGTTGCATTTCTGTCCTACATAGTTTGTTTTTCTATTATCCATCGGCCATAGAATGGCTGCGTCGACATTCAAGGGTTAAAGTAACTCCTACGTATATAGCAACGCATAATACCTTTTTAGCATGGGGAGGACTATTGCGTAGTTATACAATGTTATCTACTAAAGAGATCTAATGTATACTAGGTTTTTGAAGGTTGTGGAATCCTACACCTATTTTCAATCATGAAAGGAGAAAAAAATTAAAGCCCTTCAAAAAAAATGAAAAAAAAATTCAACCTTTCATCACAAAGGGCTAAAAAAATTAAATCTTGCAAATGAAGGGTGGAATGGAAAATGGATATGCTGAAGAGTGGATATTTGACAGGTATTAGAAAAAATAGCTAAGCAAGTATTGAAGCGGGTATTGCAAATTTGCTACCAGGGGTTATCAATTACCAACGTTGGGGGTTGGTATCAAGGTCAAAAGCTAAGGGTGGGCTTAAAGATAGACTTACATGCAAAGTCAAAATTAGAAAATAATTTTAAAATTTTTAAGAATCAGAATGGTTCTCACTGACTTCTATGATGTTTACACTTCTACGTGAGTAGGAAAAAACTACATTTTAGGAATAGCTTTGTATTGTTGCCAAAGTAAAAGCAACCAAAAAATTCAAGTCCAATGTTAAAATTACTTTTCTAGAAGTTGAAAAGTTGTCTACTCCACTTTAAATGGGCTTCTTCCTAGAATGTTGTACGCCAACAATTATGATTCTCTTCCTACGAATATTGTATACTTCAGTGTAGAATTCTAGACAATCTTTTGTCTTTTTAGTAAGATTTGGTCAATTTTTGTACATAGAAATCTGCCTTTAAAATTAATTGGTTATATGCAAGCTGGCCACCCCAACCCTCCAAGCGTAGCCCGTGAGCGTGGCTTTTTAGAACAAAATTTATGAAAAAATAAACAACATAGTATAATGATCATCAGAAGTACTAATGAGGATGTATTTATGTGGAAAGGAAATTGAAGCCACAAATTGTCGTATAGAATCATTAATATATAGAGCAAGTTGAAACACCACTGAATACATTGATTTGTCTTATTAGTATTGGAAGTGGAATTAATGACTCCTAAACTAAAAATTATTGCTACTACAAAACTTTATTTTTGTAGAAATTTATATAATATAGTAATATATTAGCTCACACTAATTTAACCCCGCCCTACGGGGGCCAAAATGCAACTTCAGGTAGGCTCATATAGTCTCAATATTCATCATAATCTTCTAAAACTTTTTGAGAAGCTAGGAAAATACATAAGCTTCTTGGGAATATAATTTTTTTTCAATTGGTGCCCATAAGCAAAAGTTATGGCATAAGAAGCCAAAAACAAGAGTAGGCGGGCACTCCAAAAAAATTCACAAAAGTCAAAATTATTTTTTTTAAATTATTTTCCTGAAATATTACATTTTTGTCTACATGTGAAACTTTGATTCATTCTATTTGGACTAATGATGAAAAAGTTATGGACAATCTTGTTTTGGGGGCAATCTAACCATGTCCTTGAAAAAAAACTTTTTGTCCTACTTTGAATGCTAATATATTTCAATCCGTACGGTCAAATTTGATGAAATTTTTACCATATGATCTCAGACAAGTGAAGTACAAAATCCTAGTCCGGTTAGATTCTAAAAAAAATATTTTTTCTACTTTCATGGTTGAATGTAGCAGAAATGGCAATTTTGAGTGATTTTTGATAGAAAAATGGCCTTGGGACTTTAGGGGTTAAAATAGGATTAGAAGAAGATTTAGAAGTTTAAAGCACACTTTGTTATTTTATTGAATTCAATAAAATTTTAATATATATCTTTTCTTACAATGAATTTTTGTGTTTTATTACTTGAATTTTGACAATCCACATGCATTAGAGGAGATTTGAGCCTCTGGAAGATTGTTTTAGGGTTGTTCTCGTTGCTGGGAACCACCCCCCTACTGTCAGAATAAAAAAATAAATAATAAATAAATAATAGTAATTTTAAATTTTTAAAAATAATTAAAAAATAATTAATTATTAATATCTGACGTGGCAGTCTCTCGGCCACGTCAGACTAATGATTTGTCACCGTTTCCAGAGTCCAAGAACTCGCAGTCTTCCAAAGGCCCCAAAATCCTCTAATGTATTTATCATGTGTGTAAAAGAAATAAAGGGCTATAAATTCGACAAGATTTCAATTCAAAAGGGCAAATTATTTATAACTTCCACATAAAATGGGTAGACCTGCCTATCAAATTCTTACATTAGATTTGACTATATAAAACTAATATTCCATGTACAACTATAACTAATGTAGCACTTTCCAAGGTGTTGGATTTTTGACACTATCCTTTAGATATAGTCTTTTATATACAAAGAATGCATTAATTGGGAGTTATGTGTGATTATTATTTGTGTTCTATAAATCTATTTAACGAAAAAAAAAAGATGTTTTCAATTTTCAATTGGAAGTCTAACTTAGCTAGTGAACTTGTTGACTTCAATCACAACTTTAGTACTAAAGATCACAACTATATATGAAAAACACAAAACAAGAAATGATATATTTTAACCCCTAAAGTCCCAAAAATCCCTTCATAAAATTCTTGAAGGCTGGGCAAGGTACCTATAATCTCAATTTTTGGCAAGATTTTTTGAAACTTTCTTTCAATATTTAAAAACTAATTAGCTTTCTAGGAATAGAATTTTTATTTCAATTGGGCCTAGGAACAAAAGTTATTCCACAATAAGCCCAAAATATGCAAAGGCAAAGAACCAAAAAAATATACAAAAACTTGAAATAATTATAGTTTATTTAATTTCGTATAGATTATATTTTTGCCTATTTGAAAAGATTTGATTCATTCCATTTGGATAAGTAATGTAAAACTAAGGTATGAAGCCTCTTGTTTTTGTGGTCAATCTTAGCAAATTCTTGAAAAAAATAATGTATTGCATATTTGCATCCATACTTGAACTCAATTTCAACAATTTTCAAAAAAAGAAGTCGACATGGTTTAGTTACTTTCCTTTCTAAAACAATCTCCCCATTGAGATTAGTGTTTTTTTAATTCCATCTTAGAGCTATCAACAACTGTCTTAGTTTTTCCTTCTGCTCCATACTTGTTTTAATTTAATAATTTTTAAAAGAACAAAGATAATGAGAAAGAGGGTGAATTTTTTCCCTAAGCTCTCACCTCAATTCTTCAATACAAAAAAATTTAATCCACAAACTTTTCTACAAAAAATTTAAGTTAAGAGGATTCAAAGCCTTGTAATCTAGTCAAGCTAGGAAAAAAAAAACTTGTTTTCTTCACTTTAAATGCTTAAATCTTATGATTGATACAGTCAAAGTTTCTAAAATTTGAAGATTGTACAACATCCTATTCTTGAATATGCTAAAGAAACAAGTATTAACAACTTTTGTTATTTGCATTGAAAATGCCAATTTTGAGTGGTTTTCGACCCCAAAAAAACCTTCAAACTTTACAGGTTAAGACATTATTTCTAACCCGCTGATCAACTACTAGGAAATTATGCATCATGCCTATAACAAAGTTGACAAATCCAATGAGCAATTGAGTATCTTCATTAATTCCCAACAATGTTGCAATGATAATCCAAAAACATCCTTCAAGATTGTGGAATAACAAATGAACCTTTTGCCAAGTGCATAAACCGCATGGTTGTGTTCATCCGAATCCATAAAATCATCACTGCTCAATCCAATTCCACACTGACCTACCCTACATGAGGGTCAAATTACTGACCCGTTGTCAAAAAGTGGTTTAGGGTGCCATCGACCTTTCAAAGTCTGACGTGAAAATTCAATTTTAGGCCAAGAACCAAAAACAGGAATCAAACTAGATCCAAAAACTCGACTCCGTAAAAATATTGAGCTGACTTGCCATATCGAGAACAGCCATAAAGCTCAGTATACAGGCTCAGAAGTAAGACTTCATGTCCGAAGAAGATGCTACCAATTAAGTCAAATACTGTGGGTAAGATCAACCACAGATGCTTACTACCGGAGTATCACCAGTACTGCATTGCACCAACATACAGAAGATCAAAGGCAAACTCACTCTCTTGATGATGAGCAGAAACATCTACAATCGAGAAAGCGTAAATATACGTATGGGCTGTAGATACATATGCTCGCTAGGGAATTGTGAAGGCCTAAATTAAGCCATTGCAGTTGCTGTCTTTTTGGCGATGAGAGTACTCGGCTCCCTATTTGTCAGAAGCTTGTTGGGTCGTTGTTTCTTAACTTGTGGCCTCAAGAGTCCCTTCTGAAGTTGCATTTTAATTGCTATTTCCTGTAAGCACCACATGAACAAGGTCAGTACTTGACTTGCCGAACATGCATATACCATTCCCTCCTCGTCGGTACTGAATTAGGCCAGACTCGCGCTGACTACCTTCGAGAACAGTTACGGTGTCCTCTCACACCAGTCAGATCACTTTGAATTAGTAAATTAATGTTGACTACAGGCATCGAAACACCAATGAAGAGCTAATGAATATCGCTCGCAATTATAGATAATCGCTCTTTCTGCTAAATATATAAAATTATTTTACATGCCCTAACAAAGAACACCAGATATTTGATAAAAAGACAAGTACTCTATATTCGTGCACATATGACCAGCAACCAAAAGTAGCCTTACCATAAAATGACAACTTTCCTCGAATTTCTCCAAGAATCCACTGACCCAGCGGTCTGCATTCTCAACCCATTCACTCTGGTGAAGGCCAGCCCGTCTTGCCACTGTATCCAGCTGTAAACAACAACGGCCACACCTCAATACGTGATCAAACAAGGAGCCTACGATGAAATTGGTATTGATCTGATATGTAAGAGATTCTAGCCACATCATCGAGCATCATACCTTTCGTCCAACACGATCCTGTTGTTCCTTCACTTTCTGTCTCAGTTTACTGATGCCCATATTCACTCTAAGCTGCTTCTCCTGTAATTGGCACCAAACTAATATTTCAGAATTTAATTGTTCAAATAACTTTCAGATTACTTCTTTCCAATTCATGATATAGTATGTCTGGCATCTTAAAAAGAGCAGGAACAGGAGAGGACAAAAGGCGAGGACAAAAGAGTGGACTCAACCTTAACATAACTGACACCAAGTTCTTTACGAGTGTAGCCACGTGCCAAATTACGCATCACATATTCATTGTAATCCTTGATAATGCGCATGATGAGATCTGACGTTGAAACCCCATCTGTTCTCTTCGTTTCTTTAAACCTGCCAGCTTTTTTTACCTACAACAACCAAGCTCTCAGCATACCACATGAACAAGGAAAACTAGGCCCTTCAGTGCCACAATAGCAGAACACATGATACCAAAACAGATTGCTGTATTGCTGCAGTGGATGCAGCAACTTACAAAATCGTACACATCTTTGCCCGCTCCGCTTGCATCAGCATACCTGCAAAGAGCCACCGACAAGTGCATGTTTATTTTCCACCAAACCCTTAAATGATTGCGCATCTTCAATGCATATAGCCGTAAGAACGTGAAGCCCATATCCCTCTGACGATAGGCAGCCATCTGCAATACAAACTTTTCACGATGTGAGGATGGTCGACCTGAAGTATACCACTTGCATGGAGGTAATGACACTTACGGAAGGGCATCATGTGCAACGTAGTCGATGTGATGTTTATCAAGAAACTCCTGACTGATCACCCATGGTGCATCAGGTATCACTTCGTCCACCCACCTGAAAGATCAGCGATAAGAGTCCCCAGCCACAAAATTTAGCAATATATATCTATATCTATATCTATATACCATAGAACAAAAGACCCTAAACCAGAAGTCTCACGTTCTAGAAAACTCCTTGCATAGATCAGAAAGCATGCCGGACTCTGTGGAAGGGAAATGAGAATACAAAGAGAAGAATAAGTAATAAGTAAGGACAAGGATTAAACACACAATAAACGGATAAATTAGTAAGTTGATGAGACTTACTTGCAATGCCGTAAAGATTCATATCGCTCAGACTCATACATAACAGTTTTACCCTTGTATTTATGCGTGAGGGCGTCACTGCAGCAACCTACCAGAAGGTATGTGTTGGGAAACCTGTAAAAATCGGAAAACAGAGATGGTGAATTCGCGAAAACACAAGACTGGAACCAAAATCTAGTCTCCATTTGAAACAATACCTGGACGTAATGGTTCAGTAGTCTCCTTCAGGAGACACTTAGACAGTAGTCCATATAGAATGAGCATGTGAACTTTCCAGATCAGAAAGAAACCTAATCTAGAAGTTGCAGCAGAGACGACGACTCTCTACACGCCCACAGAAGAATTTTTAGCTGGTAAAACTCAAAGTTGTAAGAGGGATGTAATCCAAAAGAAAGGCGTAGAGGCAATTGCCATGAGCCTAGAATGAGGACACAGCACAATACGCAGCTTTGCCGTGCTTAAGCCGTGCTTAAGCGGAAGCAGATTTCTAACCCTAATTGAACCCTCCATGAATCACTCTCGCCAATTCCTTTAACTCCAGAAGGTCGTAATCCGTTTCACATGAAACCGATGTCGAAGAACTCATACGATTCTGCTAAAGGACTGGATTCCATGCTCCACCAGCCTTCCAATTACATATGATTGCACGATTTTGTAAAGATTTTGAACGAGTAAGGACTTTACTCATCGTCCGTGTTTGAGAAAGGTTAAGAACTAGGATTTTGAACATGTGAGTTCTCATAATACACCGAAGCTGCAGAGGTGTCAAAAATTGCAACTGATGAGCCACAAAAGAGTTTCGAAACGCCCGCGTTAAAACCCAGCGCGAATTCCTACTCCGAAGCCTACCCCGCCACTTTTCGAACACTCCAAATACTCTGGCAATCAATTCCAAACGGCGGAAATAAAGGAGGAAGAATGAGTCGGTCAGTCTGTCTGTCTTACAGCTTCTTGGCTTGTTCCAGCGAGCGCGCATGTCCGAAATGGAAGAGATCGTAAATCCCGTCCGCGTAGACGCGCACGGGCCTCTGCTCCGCTGCATTGGCCTCTTCGGACGCGGGGGGACAGGGCAGAGGTTCGTATCGGGAGGGAGGTGCGGCAGCAGCAGTCGGAGTGTCGTCGTCAAGCTCCTCGTCGTCTTCCTCGTCCTCGTCCTCGTCCTCGTGATGGTGGTGGTGGACGACTTGGGCCAACAAGTCGTCGTGGTGTCCTCCTTCGTGGAGGACTCGATCGAGGACCTCTTCCAAGCGCTGTTGGCCGATGAGACGCTTGCGCGGCTTGCGCGTCATGGCGACGGGAGGCACCCGCACCCGCACCAGCGAGGCGGAAGCGTAACCACCGGGCAGAGGGCGGGGGAGCACTACTGCTGTGGTCTTGTCTGCTGAAGCCAAGGGCCGATGAGCCAAGGAGGGCAGGATTGCATAGACAAACAGAACAGACAGACAGACAGACAGACAGACAGAGGAAGGAGGAGCCGAAGGAAGACGTGAAGGAAGGCGTGCGGCGGCAAGGGCAGGGAAGTCCGTCCTGGGAAAGCGTGCAGCCAGCTCCGAGAGGAGGGGCGGGGGCGTTGGACCTGGACTCCAGGACGCACACGAAGAAGGAAAAGAAGACCAGGAGGGGCAACTGGCGGAGGAGCAACTGGGGGGGCTGCAGCGAAGCTTCAACTGGGAACTCAATACTCAGGCAGGCAGGCAGGCAGGCAGGCAGGCTCCAATTGCCTCTCCCAAGCTTGCAGCCACAGTAGAGGAATTAACAACCGCAGAAGGAGGCCGGTCTAGGACCAAGGGAGTCACTGAAAAATGAAAAATGAACTGGTTTTTGGATCATTAGGTGCATTATTCATTTCTACAATGATCTAAAAGGTCATATATCTAGTCCAAAATGACCTGAAACTATCATGGGTTATAGCCACATGATAGGAACTTCTGGTGGAAGTCACAAGGTTCTCAATTCAACTCCCCATGTTGACATTGCTTGCATAGGGGCTCCCTATGCCATGCTAGCTCTGTCCGCATGGGGAGGGGGGTTGTTCCTTCACTGGTTCCTAACAGGGATAAGGTCTATGGTTTGTCATAGTTGTCTTAGCTACGGTCTTGAAGGTTGTACGTTACATATATATATATATATATATATATATATATATATATATATACCTTACAAGGTTAACGATGGAAGGACACTCACGCCAAAAAATGACCCATGAAGAATGCATCTATTGGTTCAATGATTGGATCATTTGAATTGCCCACCTTGGTTTGAATTCATAACCTTAATGTTTACTAAAAGCTTATGAATTCAAATTTTCTCAATCGTAGGAAGACATTGTAGAGTAGGTCAACTACTAGAAGAAATTTGCGTTTGCCTCAACCAAATCTACTTGATGTGTTTGTTGAGGCAAACACAGATTTTTTCTAGTGAAGCCAACAAAATCTAAATCATTTTCATGGAGCAAAATCCCTCCTCCCTCCCCCCTCCCCCATTGCCCCATGGCACTATCTTCCCCCCAAATGGAGGAAGGACATTATTTCTCCAAGCGGGAATCTGCTCAAAGTGGAAACCAAAGTCAAATTCAAAGTTGGCGCTCCCCTTGAAGTGTCCTTGGAAGTATTCCCCTAACTTACTCTTTGGTCCTGTTCCATACTAACTTGCCGTTGAGTACTATGGTAGGAATACTCTAATAGTTTTGGCCCTTCCCTTACACATTTAGTCCAAGCCTAACTATACTACATTTGAAAAGATTATATGGTCCACTTTCTTTGAACTGAAATATAACATGCCATACCATACTGTAAACATCCAATTTGTATGTTTTATAATATAGCTAGGAATTTGACAAGGAATGTAAATCCTACAAAATTAGAAAACATTGACACCTAGAAATTGATATATATATATGGTCTACTTTAAAAACACTGAAAAATAAATCTTATATATGACAACTCAAAAAACATTTAATTTTGACTAAGTTTTAAAATTCAATTGTGAAATCATATAGCCAATTCATTGAAGTATATTGCATTAAAACTTCAAAAAAAACAAATCAATGATTGTAAATTATTTACCTTGAAACTTAAAGATTTTTTTTATCTATAATTGGGTTGGAATTAGAATTAGGCAATGAGAATGGATTCTCTTTGTATAGGTTTGGTGGTGGATCCAATTTGAGAAAAGCTCAAATATTAATAGAAATAGGCATGATATGCAAGAAAGGATGCTCAAAAATTACAAGGTTCTATTAGTTCTATCTTTTAAATATTTAATGCTTTCATTTTAGGTTCAAATTGGTTTAGCCGAATTTTTGGATGACCTTTGGTATTTCTTCTGTATATGTATGTGTAAATGTGTTTATATCTATATCTATATCTATATCTAGGATTTGCTTTGCAACTAAGGGATCGATGCTTTTTGAGGCACCATGACTAAAATGAAATGAAGTCAAGACAAATTTGGAATCTAAAAAGAAAAAATACAAAAGTTGAAAGGATCCATTTTGCAACACTAAAATCTAGATTTATAGAGAATTTTGTGCCTTTTCAATTGAGGGAGCTGAAAAGCAATTTGAGGAAATCTATGGAAACTTGTGGGATTCAATTAATCCTAAAGGACCATCAGGCCACCACGTGGCTTTTGCAACTACATTTATAGAAATTTCAATATGTTAACCTCGCTAATAGCTCGTGAACAACAAAGAGACCTACATGATTTTTTTTTTGCTAAATCCGTTGGTATAATTTGATCAAAAATCATTAAGTGCGCAATTTTTGGTGAATTTTGTGAGAATAAAAAAGATGCTCTAGGCCATCACTTCACATCCTCATATCTTTTTTTCTACACCTCAAAATTATTTGAAAATAATTACACATCAATATCATGATGATATGTACATGTGGAAAAAAATTAGATTTTTGGGATCACTTTTGAGCATTCCAATTTCAACATTCCCATTTCAACATATGTACAAAGTATTGTCTAACTGAACATCTTTCATCAATCTTGTCAACAGTGGCATTTTTTCAAAAATTGTGTGATATTATCGATCTTTTTTCATATAGAAGCTACATAAGTCTTCTTTCATTTCAACGGTGGCAATCATCAAAATTATTCTACACAGATGAGGTATTATGCTTGTTACAAGAGCTAGATAAGAAAACAAGAGCTATATTCAAACACCCTCGGTCCTTTAGGGGTTAATTTCCAAAACAAAAGCGATAAAAATTTGGATTGGAATTTGGATTTGAAAAAATATGAGAACTGAAAGGGTCCACTTTGCATTCATATTTAAGATCCATATCTTTGGAATTTCTTTGTTGACAAATATAGAATTCAACTTTGACTATCAATCAACGTACACCTCTAAAATCTAGCATAATGAATTTATAATTGCCAAGACTTTGATGTCAATTTGTCAAGTGAAGTCTAGAGACTTTTAATCCTAAAAGGCCAAGCTTATAATTATTTTTTCAAAACTTCATTTTTCAAATTCCTATGAATGAGAATTTTGTATTTATTTGTTAAAGATGTGATTATATGTCTTTAATAAGTTGTAAAAATTTCAACAACATTTTTGCTACTCTTTATGCTACCAATGACACCCATTGAAGGCTGAAGGTTTGGCAACCTATTTTGTGCTTAGAGGACCTCAATAGCAAAAATTTCCCCCCGACGTGGATGTAGGAATCTTGAAAGAGTGATCCTTGAAATGGGTTGCTTTCATTTGGAAACAAACATATACTGCAACAACAAATGCAACCAAAGCAAAAGTCAAAGCCATAATGGTTTTGGAGGTTGGTTGATTACATGTAATGATTGATAAAGTAAGCTTCCATTCATTTGGAAGTGATCATTGTTGAAGGTTAAATTTTGTTTTTTCAACAAACTCTACATCTTATATGGTAAATTCTTTACAATTTTAAACAAAAGCATTTAAAAGGTAATTATTCAAAAAGACATAATACAATTATTTCAATTTTCATCTCAATGTGGGCATATTATTTAGTAAATTTTATATTAAAAAATTCACTATGTTCAAAACCGAGGTTTACTATTGTGTGAGCATAGAAGTGTGAGCCCATGAGCCTAGAATACTACATACCTATGTTATAGGTGTATATACTATAGGAACCATCTATGATTATAGGGTATATATGTTACAAAGACCCATATTATAGGTGTTTATGATACATACACCTTCTATAGTGTGCGGTATCTATATTATAGATACCTACAATGTCGGCTCAATGCTCACAAGCTCGCATTCTTGGGCTCACATACTAGCACCGTTGGTTCAAAACCTATAATTCATTCTATTTTGATAAACTCCATAATCCTTAAAATCCCAAGTGTTTCCTTGAAGGCAATTGAATGTTTGGTTCCAAATCCTATAAATTCAATTTTTGGCATGATTTTTCAAATTTAAAAAAAAAAATAGGAATACAAATTAGTTTTATTGGAATTTTAAATTTTACTTAAATCAATGCCTATGACCAAAAATTATGCCCCCTCAAAGCTCAAAATAATCTAGCTTGGACAACAAAGAATTAAAAAGAATTCAAATAAATTCAAATTTTATTTATTTCTTATTAATAATGTTTTTGGATATATACGGAAAGATTGATTCATTTTATTTGGAATAGAATTGTGAAAGTTATAGAACATCTTGATTTGCGGGTAGTTATAACATTTTCTTATAAAATTAATGTAATAGATTCATTTTTTAACTCAATTTTTACAATTTTCAAAAAAAGAAGTTGCACAAGGTTTAGTTTGTTTGTTAAGACAATCTTATGGCATTGGAATTAGTGTGCTTCAAGTCCATCTTAAAACTATTATTGATTTAATTTTGCCTTCTTTCTAGCATCTACTTCCACTTTTAAAAAAATTGAAGAATGGAAATCAATTTTTTCTTTTGGAATTTCTTTCTGAAATTTTTAACTCAATTTTTTAATACAAAAAAATTATAAATTCAAATTTTGTAGTGTAGAAATTTTAAGTTAGGAGGATTCAAAGTCTTATAAAGAGGATTCAATATTTTAATTCTAAACATCTTCAATCTACCTATCCCTTAAAGGACGGACCCATGACCACCGATTTCAAGCCTCATTGCCCATCACTCAGTTTGCTTCCATTTTGCAACTAGATATGAATAAAAAAAATTATATTTATTTTTCAGGGATGGAATTACATGTCTTATTTACTTCATAAATGTTTTAGATTTTTTTGAGAATTTTTGAAGAAAAAGTGAAGAAAAATCATATCAAATAGAACATTATGTCAAAAAATTGGAAATTTTTACCATGTATGTGTATTATAGTGACAAACATCAGGGTATAAACTTAATTTCTATGTCATTCTATAATTAGAAAATAATAGACATTGAAAATACATCCAAAGTTCAAATTGCAATCAAATCTTCAATATTAGGAATTTTTTCAAAATTCAAATTAGAATAGAAACTAGAGTGGATGACCTTCATTTTGTTAGTTGGGCTCAAGTTCAAAAAATATCATTTTTGTGGAGAAATTTCAGATTTAGAGCAAGGAGCAACAACTTCTCAAAATACACTAAAATAACAAAATTTTGTGATCCGTTTTTTCTACTAACTTCTCATTTCCGTGAAGACAAACACTGGCAAGACTACAAATTCAATTGGATACCCTTCATAACCCACCATGAAAGGTCAACAAGAAAAACATGGATGAAAAAATGCTTCCAATCTCTTTACAAATGAAGGCAACATCATCCTAAAGCTACAAAATGATTGTGGCGGTGTTATAGTCTTATAAGAGGATTCAAAGTCTTATAAAGAGGATTCAATATTTTAATTATAAATATCTTCAATCTACCTATTCAAAGTTTCTGAATTTTCTTGTATATATTTTCATACAAGTCTAGAAAAAGATCTTACAATTGAATATGCAAAAAAAAAGTTTAGAAATTTTATTTTTTGCATTGGAAATGTCAATTTTGAATGTTTTTTGATGAAAAAATGGCTCTTGGACTTTGGGGATTTAGGATGTGAGGTCTTTCTTTCTAAAAGTGATTATTGGTTAATTATTTGTAATTGTTTTCAAAAAATGTTGAAAAATTATAAGAGTGCACAATCAATTTCAAATTATAACACTTCAACTAAAGATTTAAACCTTTAGTTGGGCGTCACTAGTAGCGTAGAGAGTAGTTGAGCCTTAGTTTTTATCAAAAAAAAATTTAATATTTATAACATTGCACAAATATTTTTGAACTTGTTTTGCTTGGCTATACATTTTCAGATTGACAAATATAGGGTGCACTAAATTTTAAGAGACAAATAGCTATAATTTGGCCATAGAATTTTGAGGCCACACAACTAATGTTATAAAATGAAGCCACAATATGGGCATAGAAATGGAATCAATAGAAATTATAGAATCATGATGTCACACGACTAAAATACAAGCGCAACCATGACTATAATTGTGTCAATTAATTTGGGTGTCCCTTCACTCATTATTGCATTCTTTTAATAAAAATAAATTAGATCATCAACCCTTAAACGTCAAGGTGGATGTTTCCAGTCCAATGAATGATAGAGAATCTCATGTATAGGACAGAAGTGCAACTATTCATTTTTGGAATTTTGTTGTAAAAAGGTGAGGTCTTCTAGAATAGTTTGACTTCCAATGAGTATTTTTGCAAATTTTTAAGCCAATGATTCACACAATAATGAAAAGGGATGATTTCAAAAAGCACCCCTTTGTCCTTTAAGGGTTAAGAGTCAAAGAATTATTTTGTGGTGCAATTTAATTGATAATATATTTTAGACATTTAAAAAAATTGTGTATCATTCCCGTCACTTACAATTATATTTTTATAATTATTTCAGATTTTAATAAAAATAAACTAGGGCTCCATTATTATCTTTGCTACAAGTGATGCCCAACTACATGTTTAAATTTGTAGGTGAAAATGTTATGGTTTAAAAAATTATCATGCAATGTTGCAAATATAAAACCTTTTTGTGTGAAAATCACAAATATTCAACATGTAATTAATTTTAGAGATAAACACCCCCACGCCCTTATTTCTTAATTTCTAAATTCCTAAGGCCATTTTTTCATTATAAAAATCCATGCATAACTTCTAATTTCAATGCAAAGAATTTTATTTTTTTGCATATCCAAGTGTATGATTCTACAACGACTAACAAAACTGAGTACAAATTTGAAATGTTTTCATTCTATATCATAAGCATCAATGGACAAAATCCAAAAGTGGATGTATGAAAGTTGTAGTATGCGACATATTGCACTTTACCATGGAAGTTTGAAGAAAAAATTAGTTGTCATTTGAAAGAAAACTAATTTCAAAGTTAGTCATGTCTAAAACTCAGTTTTATTCACAATTACTTTATCTTTTGTCAATTTTTTCTTAGAACTCCAAAAAAACTTTTTGTGCCTTGGCAGGTATACATCATTTTAGATTGTTGTACACAAAAATTGAAGGCTTTGAAATCAATTTTCTTTCAAATGACAACTAATTTTTTCTTCAAACTTTCATGGTAAAGTGCAATATCTCACATACTAAAACTTTCATATATCCACATTTGGAGTTTGTCCATAATGCTTATGGTGTAGTTGTTTGAATGAAAACATTTCAGATTTGTACTCAATTTTGTTAGTCGTTGTACTATCGATTTCAATAAAGTGTTTATAATTCAAGTGCTATGTTTTATTTTTGCAAATGCTCAACTCTCAAAGGACTAAGGCCATTTTTATGTCAAAAACCACTCAAAATTGCCATTTTGCTGTGTTCATTCAAGAAAACAAAAAAAAATATTTTTTAGAATCTAACCATAGGATATTTTACTTGTCTGAAATCATGTGGTAAGAATTTCATGAAGTTTGACCATACATATTGAGAGATATTAGCTTTCGAAGTTGGAAAAAAAGTTTTTTTGAACACCAGCTTGCAATTTTAGATGACTTTGACCGCCATTTATGGAAAAAATTTGCCTCGAGATCATCTTTAGATTGCAGAAAATTGAATTAATGGAAATTTGATCGGAACATACAAGAGTATTCAGCTCAAAGGGATGATTCAATTAATACGGTTACATTGTGCCGACTCCAACCCTAACTCCTGCTAATCGACAGTTTCTGTGAAGGTTTGTAGAAGGCGCCGAGACATTACTAGGCAATGAGGGGTTAATAGCTCTAAAATGAGATTGAAAGACAATAATTGCAACGGTGAGAATGTTATAGCAAGCAAACTTAACCTTGCCAAACAATTTTTTCTAAAAAATTGTGAAAATTACATTTAGTTACAAATTTTATAAAATATTTTTTCAAAAAAATGCTTAGATTGCCCCCAAAACAAGATTGTTCATAACTTTCACATCACTAATCCGAATAGAATGAATCATAGCTTCACATATAGACAAAAATAAGATCTATAAGAAGAAATTTAATTTAATTTCAAGTTTTTGTAGATTTCTTTTTTTGCCTGTTGAATGAAAATTTGGGCTTTTTGTGGTATAGCTTTTGCTCTTGGACACCGATTGAAATAAAAATCATATTCCCACGAAGCTAACAAGTTTTTCTATCTTTAAAAAAAATTCATTAAAAATTGAAGTCACATGAACTTGCCCTAAATCCATTTTATCCCCCGAGGGTACAATGGTCTTTTAGAGGTTAAAGGAGATGTAGACTATGGTGATTGTATTTTTTTAATTTTTTAATCTTTAAAGGACAAACTTGCTCAAGAAGCATAGTTTTAGTGTCGAATTTGGATTTTCATAGGTCTTGATCTTAAATGTCTTGGTGCTTGACTAAAAAAAGTTATTCCTAATAATCTGTTTTTTATTCTTCTTCTTTTTTTAAGAAAAAAAATTAATTTAATTTTTGTGATACTTTGAAGGTAGTAACTTGAAAGTTTAAAATATACCAATTTTGAACTTTTCTATCAAAATTCTCTTAGTGCAAACCCAAGGATTATATTGATTTCAATGATGTTTATCATTATCATCTCCAATCTTGCTAAAAATTTCATATTACGTTAAGCAATTTTGTAATTACAATACTTTACAAAAAATCATTTAAGAAAGTATATAAAATTCATTTTAATGTTTTTAATTAGGAAATTTAAACTTTGTATGTAATTATATTAATTAAATAAAAAATATCAAATTTTAAAAGGTGTAATTTAGTTTAGAAATCTAATGAAGTTTAACCAAATACAAACATGGAGTGTCCTTCAAGAATTAACCCAACAAATATTTATGGTTGTAGAAGCTTGAGATTAATTTTCATTAGAATCTTTTTGCAAAAAAATATATAGATGTCCTCATAAAGCAACATTCCTCAAATAACCCTAAATATCTCCACCCAAAATATGTCTTTCTTGCTGAAATTTTGGACTTGGTAGTTGAGTGATTAGGAAAGAGAACATAAGTTATTTGATTGAAAAATCATTATTTTTGAAGGAATTATACAATTTAAAAAAAGATGTGTTATTTTGTTGACTTCTAGCTTGGACTTTAATCTTGCTTTTGGGAGGTAGAAATTGTAGAATCCATCGTGGGGAGTTGAGCTTTGGAAAGAAGAAAGCGGTGAGGTAGAAAAGCCACTAGATGTAGAGAAAGCTTGGATCGTAGCTTTTTCGTAACTATAAAAATTCATTGTATTTTGGAGGAATGTCGATAGTTGAGAACATCTATATTGTGGTTCTTGAATTGGACCACAAAAGTTGTAATTTGAAAGAAACTCCTTTTTTAGAATATTTTTGATTGTCTATGAATTTGGTACTTTGACATCTATGAAAAGTTTACAATAACTTGCAAGTAGATTGGATGCAAAATTTTAATGTATTTTGCATGTATTTGCATCAAAGATATCTTTTGTAATGAATGGTTGCCTTCCACCAAAAGGCATGATGACATCATAATCTTTTTAGTCTAATAAACCATTTCAAATCTCTCATTCTTTTACACTTTGTATGAAAATTAAGGTTTCTTTGAATGGTTTAAACTTGAACTACAACATCATGGATAGACTACGCGTATGAAGCACAAAGTTTTTGATAAAGAAAGAAATTGATATTGAATCCTTGTAGTTTGAAACGCAACATTGGTCAATTATGATTTTTGAATCAGATAGTTAGCAATACTAATATTTAAAGAAATTAAAAAAGAAGGAACATTTGAGAATTACATCCATTGATTTCAATCTATGATATATTTTATTAGAGTGAAATTTAGGATTAGTCACAAAAAAATAAATGAAGCATCAAATGATAATACCAAGAATAAATTAGATCATGGTTATGCAAAGTTTGCCAAAATATTTTTGAAAAAAAAAAATCAATCTAAGTAAAATATGGCATTGAAGGGTGTTGCATTGCAAAATTACAATACAGAACTTGTACATCGTACGATATTTGTTAAAAATGGAATGTATTTTTATAATTAAAAAGTATTGTACTATATATATAATTGATGCAATACAAATTTAGATTAATGTTGTTGGTCAAATTTATAATTTTTGAGGAATGTAAAACAATCAATTGAATTAAAAATTATGATAATGTTTATTGTCACATACAAAACTTATATTAAATGAACTTTTAGGATGAATATAATTTTTTTGTTGGTGCTAAAAGAATGTAAATATGAAATGTAATAGGAATTGAAGAATTACGTGAAAAAAGAGATGAAATTAAGAAGATTTTACAAGTTGAAGAAGAAGAAAAAACAAACATCCAAAAAGATTTGGTGATATTGACCAAACGACTTGCAGAGATAGATGATTCTCTATCTCGCAAGTATGCTTATACCAATGAATATGATAAGACCATTCATGAAGTAGAGGGAGCATATTCCAAAGTGTGTGATAAATTCTTCCTTTGATTTTTACAACACATTACTATTTTATATTATAAAATATTACATTGGATAGTTCAAATGAAAATCAAAGTATAATGATAAATGTTGAATTAATAATATATAATGTATATTAATATGGAGTTTTAAAAAACTTTCCTTTCAAATTACTATCAATGATTTTATAATCAATGAATACTCAACAATGGATAGTCATTTAAATATATATAAGAGATTTTTATATTATATATGAATTTTATAATTAAAATGACTGACAATAATAAAAAAGAAATTCAAATAATATTCTACCTTTCAATTATTACTATATAACAAAAATAAAATACATTATTTAGTATAGAATTGCAAAATTACATATAATTTAAAATATTATATTAAAATAAAACTTAAATAATTTTAAAAAAAATGTTTTATATATGTAGATATTGGAAAGCTCACAAGCCCTCCTACATGTCCTTAAAAGTGAAACAATTCAAATGCCAATTAAAAGATAAACCTTTTGAACTCATTTTTAAATATTTTGTACTCTTTTAGTGGTATATTTTTTCTAGTGTTTCATTTTGTAATTTTCTATAAATTTTACCACCACATCTCACATTTGATTCCTTCTTCTTGTAGTTTTGCTAATTGTTTTGGAACATTAGATAGTTGTTTAAAAAATTTGAACAATTGTTTGTAATGAAATAAACCAATGGTTATGCATAAGATGCTTGTATCTATTTATACTTTGACAAATTGTTTTTTGCACACAATTATCTTATAAAAAAACTTAATATTATTTTATTGAGTCATTATAGAACGTAGGTTAATTATTGTGAAATACATGTTTATTTAAAAAACTACACCATGCATTTTAATTGGTTTTAATAAATGCGTGTAATGCATATGAAAAGTAAAATTTGGAATTACCAAATAAAAATTTAAGACTAATAAGCCATTCATTTTTAATGTTTATATATTTTTAAAAATATAAAAATTGGAAGAAATATGTTGCTTATAGGAAAACACTATTTGAAATATGAAAATATGACTTGATTATTACATTGTTTGAATTTTATAATTATGTAAAATTTAATTTTTATTTATTTTTAAATAAAAGGATGCATTAAATTGTAAAGTACAAATATTCATATATATATATGAAAATTTGTACATCAAATTGACTTATTGCAATTTTTATTAGAGATTAAAATATGAGATTGATTTAGAAGTAGTCACCCACAACAATATGTGCTTTTTGGATTCAAAATTTGCAAATTTTAATTCCAAATTTTTGAATGACTTTTGACCTTAAAATAAACTTGACATCTAAAACTTAACATATATTATAAAATATCATTGATTTTTTGAATTATAAAAATGGAATAAATTAAAAATTATTGTACCTTACAAGCAATTTTGGCAAGAAAGTGCATGGTAATTAAATAAATTAATGATTGAATACCAATTTTTACAAATTAAGTGGTTTATGGTCATAATTTCAAATATATTAGGTGTATACAATTTTAGTTTTTTTTTTATCAAATCTCGTTAGAAAGATGATATGTTAATTTTGTTTTCTAAAATCAGAATAAAATTTCATGTATTAGAATTAGTTTTCATCCCCCAAAATCAAGGTTGCTACTAAGATGTGACTTGTTTTTATATACAAATTCAAGCACGAAGATTCAATTGTACAAATCTTATGTACATGATTGTCTATTGCAACTATATCCAAAAATAGAAGTGTTTTAGGTTTTCATTGATAGATACTAGATCAAGCATTTTGCCAATGAAATTGTAATTTTTATATTATTTATTTAAGGATTTGACCATTTATGTTTGGAGATTTACATCAATATTTGACAAAATACCTTCGCTACAGGTATATGAAATTTTGTATTGATTGAAAGTTCACAAATTAATTAAAAACAAGAATATTCATTTTCAAAATCCATTTTGATAAACAACTAATGAAATAGTTACTTCTTTTAAGCACCTTAAAGATGAGAAAGTTAGAATGGTTCATGACAAATTTGAATCAATTTTAAAGCGTCAAAGATTTGAAGCTTGGAACTTTGTTAACAAGATCAAGGAAAAAAAGTTTGTATTGATATTAAAAATCTTGCAAGAATGGAAAGGGATACAAAATATCAGTTGTAGAATTTTAAAATCAAAAGATAGATTGTTGAATGAGTGATATAAATAAGAGAAATTTATAATAACCTTAAGAATATTTTGAAAGGAATTGCAACCATTTTTGAAATTTTGTAGCAATACAAATGAAGCAACTACACAAACCCTATTGCAAATTATCCCAATCTTCTACAAAACTGACATATCATATACAGGATTTGAGGATCTAACTTAATTTACAACTCCTCATTGCCAATATACCATCAATGCATACTTCAATAGTTCAATTTATAATACAATTTGTCAAAATAAAGATACATGCAATGTATATCATGCATATGATGATTAGGGATTTTGAACTAACCAATCCTTGATGCATACCAATCTCATATTACCAAAAGTCAATTTTTTGAGTGGTTGAGTGCTAAAAAGCAAGAGATGTAGCTTCATACTAAGCCCCAAGTCTTGAGTCACACCCGCTCATGTAATATGAGAAAAATAATACTAAATCAAAACATCTTTATGGATTAATTATATACAAAGTCTAGCCATTGCAAAATCTAGGCATGGAGTGGGATTTTGACTTCTTGACCCATTTTTTGATCTATGTTTACCGTAAGATATTGTATTTGTGAATCTTGTCTTTGATCTTCACAGTATGAAGCTCCAAATCCTACAAATATATTTTCATTGACCTTCTACAATCCAAGAAAGTTCAAATTAGACCTTCAACTAGGACTTGTAGAGTGGGAACGTGGAACATGGTAAGAACCCCCCCTTCAATTCAATAGGACTTCATAGAACCTTCAATCAAATACAAATTCCAATAACATTCTCAAGCTTTTTGGCTATCGAAAGTTATATTATAAAATAAAATTGGGAAATCACTATTATAATTTTTTTGTTTTAGAAGACACATAAGTAAATCATGTTGCAATATTAATAAATGTGACTAACTAAATGAAAGTTTAGCTTCTGGAGTCTGCAATTATCCAATAGACAAGAACCAGTTATCTAAATTGGGCATGAATGGAATCTGTGATACATTACTTGGCAACGTTGGTTTCAATTCGAACGAGCTAGGGGAGAGCTCTTCAAAGCAAATGTGCAGTAGAGTTCACACCTGCGAGTATGTCAAAGCTTTCATTTTTTTTCAAAGCACGATTGACCTCTTTGTAACTGCAGTTGGGGCTGATTTCGAAGGTGACATGCCACTACGTCCTACTCTTGAATGTTAACTCCGTTAGCTTGAATTCCGTTGCATTGGGATGATTAGTGATTTTCTACCATTGGGGTTCGGACGTTCAGACTTTGGATTCTGACAGTCAACTTTCTTGGGCACATCAAGTAGACTTCTTGCGATTGCTAGTCACTCAGACCATAATCACTCAGACCTGGAGGGACTGTTTGGTTGATAAATCATCTTCGAATGCTTTTAATTAGACCTTCGTAGACAGACTGGACTGAAATCTACGGCGATCTTCTCTTCAGGTTATACATTCGGGTGCACAAGCTCCTTCCATGTACAGTTTCTCAGTAAACGATTCTGTGCAGGAGCTGCTGAACAATCAGTCCAATTTCCGTTCTTCATTTGCGGATGTAGCTTCTCCATCACTTCTTGAAATTCGAAAATCAAGGGCATCTCTCAGATCGTGGTTTGACCTGAGTGTTCTACACTACAATAATGGTCAAACCTACAGGACACAAGTAAGGTGCAGCCCGGCATTTGCACTGAGAAAAAAGTAGTAGGCAAAGCCTGGAGTGGGCAAACAGAGAAAGTATTAATGTCTTGCACACCACACTTCACAGCCAAGATAAAAACTGATGATAAAAATAAACAATCTTGGATTAAATTCAAGGTAGCAGTTCTGGATAGAGGTACAAAACCCCTTCTGTTGATGACTCCTCGACTACGTGAGGTTTAACCTACATAGGTTTGTTGCAGATGTGCACGCAGCTGCTCATCATAAATTAAAGCACAACGTTGATCTTGTGCAGATGATGCGGGGCCATTAACTGATGCTGTGCCCCTCCGTTGACGATCCCTGGGAAACGCAACTCCTTAACCAGTTAGACGGAAAAACTCATCGGCAAAGGTAACAAAGCGAAAAGTCATTATTGGCAAAAAGAAAGCAATCGCCGTTCACAAATACAGCAGACCAATAGACGAACAACAGCGAGGTATAGTGACTGGATTCACGTGATTAACATCTACTACCATGCAATCCATGATTTACTGTCGATGCAATCCTCACAACAAATATTTACATAACGACACATGCACTGCCTTCAAAAGCACAACATGAATGAATGCAAAATTACCTTAGTAACAATATTCACGAACTCACAACTCAAACCCCTCAAGCTAAACACCGTCGGCGCTGGAGAGTCGTGACGGAGATCACCGTGACCAATTTGGGAGAAAATTACATAGCCAAACAGTGAAATGGCACCAGGCCACGGTATGCTCTATCAAAGAGAGGGTATAAAATCCTACTGAACAATCGGTGGTCGGTAAGGATGTCACATCACCCTGCGCTCAGCAGGCAACTACAAGGAGTAATCCGATGCACTCTTCGAACTGTTGAGTATCACATCGCAGAACAGACAGAAAAATCTAACGAACGAGCTGCGCTGCCGACAGGAAGTTCATGACTAAATCTTACGACAATCGCAGGAAATGAATTCACAGGCAGCGTCAGACAAAACACACGGGGGGAAAAAAAAAATTTGAGGTGAAGCGCACCGCTGTGGAGAGGAGATGGGTCATTTCTTTGAAGCTGACGAAGTTGGTCCTGGCGCTTTCTCCGCCTTCTTAGCCAGCTTCTCTTGCAAGGCTTTGGCGTCGCGCTCCCGGCGCTGCTCGGGCGTAAGTCCATCATCTTTTCCCTTACTTGCCTTGTTGCGAGCGGCTGCCCTCTCACGATCCTTCTCCCTCTGGTTGCCCCTCGTCATCGTGCCAGCCTAACGAACACGAGCTGTAGTTGCCCGCAGTCCTGAGAAGAGCAATATAATTTTAAACTATGTTTCAAGACACCAAAAGGACAGACACAAGAGGCGCAGGAAGCCCTCGGCAGCAGGGAGAGTAGGGAGCAGAGAAAACAGGAAGCAGACCCAAGAACAATTGAGAAATGACAACGGAATCTCGGGACAGAATTAGGGTTTAGGAAGCCTCTAGACAATCATCCTTACTTCCTGTAAGTTATGACTCGGCCTGGCAGTTGGTTAGCAGTGCGGAGACGACTGAATCTCATCAACCGACTGACTGACAGACAAGCCAACTGAAGTGCCTGCCTGCACTCATGCCTGGATGAGGGTTCATTCATTCGTTAGTTCTCCAGTTCCTTCCTTCCTTCAGCTGACCCTTTCAACTTGCACCCAGGCGGTTATTTTCTGGAAAAGTAAAAGCTTCCCAATCCAGATGAGAGCTGAGAGTTGTCAAGTCCCAAGGGCTTCAACATATTGCTGTGGCGAAATCTGAACCAGAACCTCAGCGGGGCCCAGGGCTGATGACAGTTTCTCATTGGACAAGGAGTGGTGTGCTCTTTTCCATAACGTGGGTTATGATGCCTTTCTTCTCGACCCTTGATTGAGCATGGTTGACCAAGATTCAACCATCGAACATCAAGGTTATGTCCAGTAATGGGAAAGTAGTAAGGTAGGAGGCTCAGAAATGGAGCATCTAAGCGCTGGTCCCTCTTTTTCATGTATTTCCTTGGATGGGAATATTTTTAGCTCATTTTTCAGACATAGAGAAATTGATGAGGAATCTAACCCAAGTGGTTTTGTATTTTTCCAAGCATTTTTGAATTACTTATGAATTTTCAAACGAGTTGGGTCATAGGTCCCTATTTGTGACCCTAGGTCTTTCATAAACGGTTCACTTGCAATTCTAAATAAAAATGGGGAAAGCAAAGAGAATGATTGGCTCTTGCAATTAATAATGCTTGTTTCCTTAATTCATTCAATGACTATACTAGTCAATTTCAGAACCAATTCATGTCCATTTCACAACCATTTATAGGGTCCATTCTTAATGCCCGCTCTGTTTTACAGCCTCCTACCTTAAGAAAGCAATGGGAAAGGAGACTGAGGCTCATCACACAAAATAGCATTCACTCCCGGAACTTGGCATATTATTTTTCATAATGAGCCTTGATTTACTTTCAGATTAAGTACTACTATAATGAAAATAAGTACTATAAGTACTACTCTAGGCACCTTCAATGAAAATCCCAAATTCCCAATTATGAATTTAGCAAGCCTTTGAGGTTATTGTCCAGATGTAATGTCAAGTTCTCCTCTTGATTTTAAGAAAACTTTGGAGTGAGCTTTTTTGCTCATTGTTTCAGTAATGATATTAATAGTGTACTTTCAGTCTGACAAAATTTGGGCCTCAACAACCATGTTTCTCCAAATATTCTTCAATGAAATGAGGACAGCAACGGGCTAGAGGTCCCCTAAGCCATCGGGTAGATGAGCCCCTTGTTGGCAAAATGGTTAGCTTGACCCCTGGCAAGGATGGTTGAAATTGTTAATTTCTTCAAATACAGACAATTGTAAGAGAAGGGGAAGGTATGTTTTTTTAACCAAATTTGAATTATTGAAACGTGTTGCTCCCAGAGGTCAAAAGAGTCAGTCAGGGTACCTGAACCCATTTTCGTATTTGGTCTTGATGTCATGATCCTACTGGGAAATTGAAGATCAAACGTGCCTAAGTTGATTAAGTTTGACGAAAGACGTGGTTAATCAGCTTACGAAAGACTCTCGTAATATAACACAATACCACGGAACTGACTGAGTTTATTAGAAATTTCTCAGTGGAGCTAAGTTACCGCATTTTCCAGACTCTGGCCACTGTGGCCCTCTCTCTCCTCAGTGATGCTGAATTGCTGAGGGCTCATCACGTTCAGTTCCCTTGTGAAGTTGGATCACTGTTTGTTGTGTGTGCCTGTTTGCTTTCCCAGGTGCCCTCCATAGAGTGGCAGCTACGGTGCCTCCAGGGGCCAGTTGGGCCAGTTGCGGAGCAGATAGAGTGGGGGCGTGTGCATAACTACCTGTGGAATATTCGTTATGTTGGCCCTTTCGTAGACAAGTAAGCTGATGGGAGGGGCTTGCCAGTGAATGTGGGCGTGCGGACTTTTCAATTCTTAGTTGGACTCCTTCCCAAAGAAGATTGATCAGTTGCATCCTCATCCAAGAACTCTCGTTTCCTGTGTCCAAGTCCTGAGCTTCCACGGTATCTTAGCGTGCTGCTGCAGGCGAAGTAGCTTGCCCATCCCAATCGGCTGGCGGTCGAATGCAATCCACAGCTGCCATACATACAGCTAGCTAGCTAGCTAGAATGCATGCTCTCTGATGACAATCAGTCGGTCTCGTAAGTCAAAAGAGACTCTTACATTTGCATAAATTAATCAGCATTGGAGATAACTTTCATAGTGCTCTTCCTTCGTTGCCTATGAAAGCCTAGAACCCGCCCTCAGTGACGTAGATTATTGAACTACCGCTAGTGTAAATCCATTAGGGTGTAGAGGCTTTTAGTGGGCCCATTTCTGGTGGACCAGTTCGCATCTTTTGTGCTAATTCGTTATTCATTGAGCCTTGGGGGATCAACTACCCCAACAGACTCTTCTTCTTTGACGTGGGTTGCAAAACCAACTTAGTCTTCTTCTTGGACTTCGGGAATTATACCTGTTGCACTTGAGCACTCTTATTGGGCTCCGATCCCACTTTGGACTGCAGCATCAAATCTGAAGTCCTAATTGGGAGCATGATCCGCTTCAAACAACTGTGCAAAAGTGCATTGCTCCTGAATGTATTTCAATTCTATTATCAACTCAGTCTGTGACCGTCTGCACAGACAACTTCCGGGGCAATTCGGTTCAGACCAAAGGAGTGCTCATTGTTTTCACATTTGCAGCTGCATGCTTATCCTGTGTAGGAAAATCTGGGATAAGTGGACGGACTTGCTCTGCTTATAAATAACCTTGGAAACCAGGTAGTGGAAATGAACAACAATTTGGAGAACCAGTATAGTTTGGACATGATTAGTATGACTCCAGAAATTACAGTTGGTGTAGAGGGAATTTCTCTGGGTGTGGATCACCTGTATGACTGACTTGAGTCCACGCAAGTCGTCATTAGCATTTAGTCGCTACTAACCTCTACATCCATAGACACAGATTAAGTTGTCCGGTCTACTTTTAAGCGAGCGTAAATGCAGAGACGTCTGATTATCTTTTCGCAGACAGAACCAAAGACTTTGTCACATGAATGAGCTTAGATATATTCATCTTCAATAGCATCCCATCTAGATTGATCACTGACTATCAATCCTCAATTATCGAATCAATTGCTCGCCTCTCTCCACTGGCATCACTCTACCACTGCTTGTAGCATTCATTCATTGTCTTCGTAGTATAGACGCGAACACAGCATGTAGAAGGACACTGCGTTGTTTATTAGAGATTTGTGCTGATGAATGTCACAATATTTGGCGCAAAGAAATCTCACCAATTTAACGAAATTGGCGAGGATTGCCACTCTATCCGCATACGGTAAAGGAATTATAACATGGCGGTGTTTTCTGTTAATTACACCATATTGCAAAATGGGATTGATTCCACCTTGAATTCCAGTGAGGAGGGCTAAGTTCCTCATCTTGATGGTACTGCTTGCTAACTGGGCTTAGAAACTCTCCTGCTCTGGGCAAATTAAATCCTTGACTACGGCAACATGTGCTCTGCAGGGTCTGATCCCTCTGGATAATACCCCCGCCCCTTCACAAGTTCTTGAAGTAGTTATTGTCGACTTGTTCCTGGTCTTGATGTCCAAGTTCTGCACGTTCTGAAATGTACACCATTAGTACTTTCTCAGCATAGAGCATACACTGGTATCCCTGGAGTAGCACTCCAGTCCAAAGTTTGGTTGGTAATACCAGAGAGTGCGATAAGAGCTTGTTAGTCGAGGCCCTGGAAAGCGAAATTATCTTTCGAAACGGTGTAATTTTCGCCTGGTGCTCAAGGCCTTAATTCTGCTCCCGAATCTGCTTCGATCTACACGATTGGCGGTCAAGTAATCCATATGCTCTTCCATCTGCGGAGATCGAGAGTCTCAACAAGGTTGTAAAACGTCAATTTCGTTAAATTGGTGGCACGCCACGACACTTTCCAGGACGCTTGTCTGTAACTAAAATCCGTACCTCTCCTAGTTTTTAGAGCTTTGTGTTGATGTATGTCACAAATCTGGCGCCGTAATCGCGCCAATTTAACGAAATTCACCATGTAAAGTCGCAACTGAATACTCTTCCATACACAGACACAACTCCTGAACGACTATTTCAGACAAAAACAAAAGTTTCAAGATCTGTTGTTCTATTATTTATGTTGTCCTGAGCTGCAATCTTGAACGACATCTACTGAGTGCATAATCCTCTTTGACCTCAAAATGCTAAATGAATGGCTATAGTGTCGGAACGGAGCAATCGCATTTGCATGACGTACTCAATGGTGAAAAAACAATCTATTTACCCTGAAATGTGAGGCTCCCATGTATGGACACAGGCTGGCTATTCCGCGTGTTGCTGCCATTTCTCACTTTGGAATAGGAAGCGCAACCGCAGTCTAATAGATATGGGTGATTTAGAAGAACACAGGACATCTACTTGAAGAAATTACATGCTTTGAAGACCTCTGTGAGTTCGAATCATGCACTACCATTGGGCAGCCCCGAATCTTAAAGCAGATCAATGAATTAGGAGAGCAAGCTGCTAGCTGCGCCGGTTGCAATGTTACTCATGAACCAAGCAGTACGGCATTCGTCTCTCAACAATTATTCTTGCTATCTTAACTCTATCACCAAACGAGTCACAAAAATCTGCTCGTTCTGCTGCAACCTACAAGATGAACTAGCTTGATAACTTAAAAAGCCTAAAACAATGCGCTTGTGACAATACCTGACTCTATTGTTGCCTTGATCGAACTCCAAATAATTCAACTCGAAAGAAGCAAGACGCGTGTTACAAAATGCCTGGATTATAACTGGTACAAGAGAAAAGCAAAACGTTTCATTACAAAATTTACATCAGTGCCGGGATCGCTACAGCCGCCTGCACTTTGAGTGGCAATTAACAAAGCACAAAGGTCTTCATTGCACACTCATCGACAAAGGACGAAGGCGTCGTCTACTTATACGAGAGACGATCAGCTCCAAGAGGACAATTCTAATCTACCTAGTCTACATGAAGTCGTCAGACCTGCAATCTTGGGAAGACCAACGCCGCTTTGGCCTCCTCGATCGCCCCAGGAGGAAATAAACTGGTGGAGACTCACGGCGCCATGATCGCTCCATTCTTTTGTCATTTCTTGGCACCCGGCGACGCCGATGGTGAGGAATTTTCCCCACTACCACTCGTCTGTCCCTGCTCTGCCTTCTTGGCCAATTTCTCCTGCAAGGCTTTCGCATCGCGCTCACGGCGCTGTTCCGGTGTTAAGCCATCGTCTCGCGCTTTCGTTTGCTTGGCCCGCGCCGCCGCTCGCTCGCGATCCCGCTCCCGCTGGTTCCCCCGCGTCATCTCACCAGCTTCAAATTACGCACGCGATCGATCGTACGTACCCAACAAGTCAACCAAGCCGAGGAAAAAACACTCACACACACACAGAGCCAAAAGACTGGAATGAAACGAAAGCAGCAGCAGCAGCAGCAAGTAGCGGCAGAAGCCCTCGGCAGGTCCAAGCAGAAGGAAGGCGAAGGCTACCAGGAGTAGTCTACGTTAGCAACAATCAGACGAATGTGCGATGCAACAGGGGAAGACGGCTTCGAGGTGGCTATCAGAAGTGTGAGGCACGATGAAAAAGGCTTTTGACACGATGAGAAACTGGCGACAGGAAGGACGAGCTAAGTGAAGAAGCAGATGAATTGAAGAAGGCGACGAAGCTAAGCTAAGGCGGCGTCACTCTCTCTTCACCACGCTCTTGGCTGCCACACTGTACTGTACTCCGCTGAGCCCCAGCGCTTCTGGGGAGAGTTAGTTTCCTTGCTTCCTTACTTGTAAGCTTCGATCGTTCTAGCACGCGGCCATGATTCTCATCAATTTACTTACACTATGAATGCTATGAATGCGAATCCACCTATAGCGCGCTGCCCCTCAACTTTGCACTGAGCTCCGCCCCTGGCCTCTCTTCAATTCATTGCCACTGAGCTTGGCTGCATGCCGCCTTAGCTTTTTATTTTGAGAGCTCGCCAGACTGAGAAATTGGTTTGGTTACGATTGGTAACGTTCCGTTGCCCCAACAGGCCCGGCCGGCTCCTGCTGATGTCCTACTGAGGATCCCCAAAAGATTAGGATAGACCACTTCAATCTCCACCTGACTTCCTGACTTCCCTTCCTAGCTTCCTGCAAGTTACGTACCAAGCTTACACTCCCTAACGAACTTGAGTTCCTTCCGTGTTGACTGGTCTGCCACTCACGCACTGGGATTTCTCCTGGAATGCATTCCCATTCCTACAGGAACTTAGCTAGCTAGGCGGTCACCCCACCCCACCCAAATTCTGGCTGCCAAACTCCTACCGACCTTCAGTTTTTCTGTGGATGTTGTTATTTGCGGTTACAGGCTACCCTCGGAGTTCATCCACACCCTTACACACTAAGAGCCGCTCCACCACAAACTCCAAGTCAAACGTGACCGCGAATGTAGCGGAAAGGCGTCGGTCGGGTCAACTATGACCGCGATTGTAGCGGAAAGGCGTTGGTCAAGTTAACCGTGACCGCGATTGTAGCCGAAAGGTGTCGGTCGAGTGCTCCACTACATCACGGCTAGGCTATGTACTTTCCAATGTTCCTTTGGCAAGGCTACAATGCTCCATCCATGCCGTTGTTCAGGTCTTTTGAGACCACACAAGAGCTCGCGCAACGATCCAAACCCATTGACTATGGAGAAATCATTTACTTTCATGATGTCTTTGATAATGCAAAGTAGGTTTTACAAGGTGCTGCCGAGGGAGGAAGCGGTGGATGTTGGCGACTTCATTGTGTGAAAACCTTTTCACATTCCTTTTCAAGTTGAAGCGGTGGAGCTACTCTAAGGATTTGGAACTCTTCAAATGTAATGATAAGTACTTGAGGTCCCTCACAATTCTCTTGACACTCAATCCTAGCATGTCAAACAATCGTCCTTGAAATCACTCTTTACTTTGAGTTTAGTTGCTTTATCCCTTATTCTACTTGATGAATGGTCACAAATTCTGCTTTTTGAAACGTGTCATTCTCAAATTTTTGCCTTTTGGTGACATTTTATTGCAAAAACTTGACTTTCAATGAATAACACAAATTTAGGTTGATAGTTCATCTTGTCAATCAGATCAATGTAATATATATAAGGCAAGTGGCTATGGTGGTAGGCAAGCTGTCATTTCAAGGTTAGAATTTGACAGCTATTATTGGCCTTGACAATTGTTATTGACTACTTTTGAAACACGTCATTCTCAAATTTTTGCCTTTCGGTGACTTTCTATTGCAAAAACTCAACCTTCAATGAATAACACAAATTTAGGGTGATAGTTCATCTTGTCAATCATGCCAATGCAAAATATACAAGGCAAGTGGCTATGGTGATAGGCAGGCTGTCATTTCAAGGTTAGAATTTGACAGTTGTTATTGGCCTTGACAACTATCATTGGTTGCTTTTGAAACACGTCACTCTCAAATTTTTGCATGCCGGTGACTTTTTATTGCAAAATCTCGACCTTCAATGAATAACACAAATTTAGATTGATGGTTAATTTAGTTAATCAAGTCAATGCAAATTATACAAAGCTAGTAGCTATAATGGTAGGCCTGTCACTTCAAGCTTAGAATTTGACAATTGTTATTGACTTTGCCAACTATTATTCACTGATTTTGAAACATATCATTCTCAATTTTTCCCTTTTGATGATCTTTTATTGCAAAACTTGACTTTCAATGAACAACACTAATTTAAGTTGATAGTTCAAAACTTTTCACAATTGGAGTGATATTATCATCTTGCTATAATTTTGGGAACACAAGTGCAATGAACATGAAATTTTTATTGGAGATGTTTTAACTTGATGGTAATCAAATCCTTTATTTTTCAAAAATAAAAAAAAATCTTCAAAATTTGAAAGTGATTTTGATTATTTGCCACAATTTGAGGTTTAGGATTTTTTACTATATTTGGAGCACTCAAATTGAATGATCTACAATTGAAATTTTTGTGGTCTATTCCCACACTAGGCGGACATATACCTACTAAAGGACATCTAAAAATATAATATTTTATGTCCTCCACGTCCATGCAAAGAGGGTTCCCTTTGCAATAGTACTTATTTTTGAACATTAAAGATGGTTTCAAGATTATTCTTTTTGTAAAATCTCATTGCCATAAAGTCTTTCCAAATGAAATTTTTTAAATTTCTTTGTAAATTATATTTTTTATTTTTTATAAATTAGTGTCTAATATCTTCAAAAATGTAGTAACTCTATTTCGTGAATAACTTTTGACCTAAATTTTTCTCTTAGGTCTAAAATTTTGGGCACTTCTTATTCATAGTATTAAACTAATCATCCATACTTTATTTTTAAATTATATTTTCAAAAGATCATGTACTAGGACAAACACTACAAAAAAGCACAATGTTTCTTGCAATGAACCTTCAATACAACCCATTTCTTTTCAATTTGGTGTGTAAATTAGCCATTGCTCTAGCCATTTGTCAATACCCAGATTTAAGCCTAAAGGCATTCAAGTGACAAATTAGTCAACCAACACAAACATAAGTTTGCCACAGGGCCTGAAAGTGACTCTAATCTTCTTATCAAGGAATCCATTCAAGGTGCATTCACACTATGTACTACTGAGCAAGTCAATTGACCTAGCCTCCAATTGCTGTCACTCACCTTAAACAGTGGCCTCAATCCTCCTGTGAAGGAGTCCATTCAAGGCACATTCACACTATATACTACTAACTACATCAATTGACTTGGCTTGAAAGTGGCCACAATCTTCTTTCAAAAAGTCTATTCAAGACTTATTTACACTACACACTAATGAACAAGTCAATTGACATGGCCCCCAATTGTTGTCATTTATCTGAAAGTGGCCCCAGTCTTCTTGTGAAGGAGTCCATTCAAGGCGCATTTACACTATGTACTAATTAATAAGCAAGTCAATTGATCTACATAAGAGTGATCCCAATCCTTCCGTCAAGAAATCTATTCAAGGCGCATTTATACTATATATTACTAACAAAGTCAATTGATTTGCTTAAAAGTGACCTCATTTGTTCCATCAAGAAGTCTATTTAAGGCATATTATTATATACTATGTCCTAATAATCAAGTCAATTGACTTTGTCCCCAATTGTTAGTGTCATTAGTTTTTCATTTCCACTAGCTGCTCTCTATCATCTCTACTAATATCTCTAGATATCATTTTGAGTTTTTGACTAATATGGCTATATAGAGTGGTAGTAAATCATGCAATAGGATATATATATATATTTTTTAAATTTATTTATTTATTTATTTATCTTATGTTTTTTTTTAAAAATATTTTAAAAGCTTCTAGAAGGAATTTTTCTAGACTCACTATTGTAGCTTGGCAAGTCTAAATTCTTGACTATGAAAATAATAGAACTCCCTCACAAAATGACTATGACTAGCCATTTCTCAATACCTAAATTTAGGCTAAAAGCATGTAAGTGGTGGAAAAATCAACCAATATGAGGATAGTACTTGTCACATGGCTTGAAAATGAACCCAATCTTCTTGTCAAAAACTCTGTTGAATGTATTACTCAATACTAACTAAATCAATTGATTTGCTTAAAAGTGGCCTCAATCTTCCTGTCAAGAAGTCTATTTCAAGGTATGTAATTGTATACTATGTACTAATGAGCAAGTCAATTGATTTGGCCTCCAACTATTGTCACGAGCTTTTTGTTTTCATTTAATATTCTTTAATAATATCTTTAAATTCCATTTTGACAAGCATACCTATGTGGAGTTTGTGGTAATAAATCGTGCAATAGGATATTCCTTGAAAAAACATTGTTAAAAGCCCCTAAAAGGAATTTCTCTACACTCACTAATGTAGCTTAGCAAGCCACTTGGCATGCCCAAATTCATGATTGTGAAATGGACTCCCCTCACATAATGGCTATGACTAGCCATTTGTCAATATTCGGATGTAGGCCACAAGGTGTGCAAGTGGAAAATCAATCAACCAACATGAGGACAAGGTTTGCCACATGGCTTGAAAGAGGCCCCAATCCTCTTGTCAAGAAGTCTAGTGAAGGCACATTTACACTATCATTACTAATGAGCATGTCAATTGACATGGCCTCCAATTTTGGTCACTTATTTGAACGTGGTTCCAATACTCTTGTCAAAAAGTCCATTCAAGGAGCATTTACATTGTGTACTAGTGACTAAATCAATTGGTCTAGCTTGAAGTGTCCCCAATCTTTTTATCAAGAAATCTATTCAAGTCAAATTTATACTATGTACTAATGAGCAAGTCAATTGACCTAGCTCCCAACTCTTACCACTCGCTTTCCATTTCTCCTAGCTACTCTTTTTAGAATAATATTTCTAAACTCCATTTGACTAGCATGAATATGTGGAGTGGTTAAAAATCATGCAATAGGATTCCTGAAAAATACATTCAATTTAAAAGTCCTAAAAGAAATATTTTTAGATTCACTAATGTAACTTGGCAAGTCACTTGGCATGCCCAAATTCTTGATTGTAAAATGGAACTCCTTCACATGATGGCTATGACTAGCCATTTGTCAATACCCGTAGGCTTAATGGTATGCAAGTGGTAAATCAATCAACCATCACGAGGATAATGCTTACCCCGTGGCTTGAAAGTGGCCCCAATCCTCTTGTTAAGAAGTCCATTCAAGGCTCATTTACACTACCCTACGCTCAGGTCACATTTGTTAAAAAATAATTCAAAATATAGTTATATATGGCATGTAATGAATTTT
Organism: Pseudisothecium myosuroides; assembly: GCA_951799445.1. Lineage (NCBI taxonomy): Eukaryota > Viridiplantae > Streptophyta > Bryopsida > Hypnales > Lembophyllaceae > Pseudisothecium > Pseudisothecium myosuroides. Next base: position 28,725,434 of record OX637291.1, read on the forward strand.
TTTAGAAATTATAACGAAGCATATTTGAAATGTATAGAAACTTTTTATTGAAAATAATTTGAATCCTAAAAAAAATCCAAAGCCATGACTACCGAATATTATGCTATTAATACATGTTATTGTCAATAAAGCGTTTAGCACTCCAATAAAGTCGGGATGACCCTGTTCAAGTTGGTAAGGCCTAAGTTTGCACTGTGAGCAAGGGGGAGGACCTTGTGCTAAAGTCCTACGAAATATTCCAAAGCTCATCAAACAAAATTATGAAATTTCTAAATGCAGTTAACAAAAGGAATTCCAAGCAAAAAGAAGATTTCATACATGGTATGACAAATCTGACCCCAACATGAAGTATCGTATGTACCGTAATGAATAAAGTCAATTGACGCGGCCCCCAATTGTTGTCACTCGCTTTTTCATTTTCACGAGTTACTCTTTAATAATATCACTAGACTACATTTTGACTAGTATAGTTATGTGGAGTCAGTGGTAGCAAATCGTGCAATAGAATATTCCTTGAAAAGACCTTTTTGAAAGCTTGAAGGAAGGAAATTCTCCACACTCACTAATGTAGCTTGTGACTTCCCCATGTCTCACTGAAATCCTTCCTTTTCTCTTACTAATAAGTTTCATTTTCTCTTTGAGAGATACAAATCCCAACCTTGATCTGCATAACAAGCCTGAACTGAGATTCAGTTTTCAGTGGGAAGTGGGAACTCCGCACTGGCTTGCTAGAAAGGACGTTGCCCAATGTGAAGTACCTGTCCCTCCTTGAGCCAGCTCCTGACATTGAGGATGAGACGCGCTTAGCTTTGTAGCATAGCTACAGTAGGCCAACTCATCAGAAGTGAGCTTTGCTCAGTCAATCTCTCTACATGTAACTTACTGTACAGTACTGTACAGTAGAGTTTTCTGTGTCTGTTCACCAGATCAACCGACAGTGAGAAATTCTGCCTGAGATGCTGCTTAGGCTAGGAGTTATATTTTTGGGTTCACGTTGCATGATCAGTGCAATTGGCGTAACATGCCGACCAAATTAAAGTGGCATTCCAAGGCACACCCAAAGGTCGGCGAGGGATTGCTTAACGGCTTCTTCACTTGGCGCCGTACGATTGGGGTGAGACAACAGGGAGCATGCAAGTGATCATGATAACTGCAAACTAAGCTTACATACTACGAGACTACGAGAGCCCTGAAGCCTTATCTTGCAATGCCGACCGGGACCGACCGGGACCGACCGATGCAGGTGGGACCAAGACCGAGGGCAGGCAGGGACCATACAGCCACTGAACCAACGAACCAACGAACCAACGTAAGTTAATCGACTCCGCGGGCCAGAAAATTCAATGCGCGGAGGGAACTCCGTCACGAGCGCTCGGGCCGGCGGGCGGTCTCCGTCGAAAGGACCTGGGACCGACACGTGTCACCACTGACGTGGCGAGCCTCGTCGGCCTAGCGAGACCTGGTTGGCTAGTCCTGGATGGCGTTGCCAAAAATCGTCGTCGGACGACGGAGCGCTGCTCACCGTCCGTTCATCGTCATTTCCGCGGTGATGGACACTTCGTCTCCACGGCTTTGGGTCCCTTCTCGACTGTTTACTGCAGGACTCGCATCGGGCTCTCGGGGTTGCCGAGAACAGGATTTGTTGGCGAATTGAGAGTTCTCGTGGTTTCCGTTCCAGGTAAGTCGGTCGCAGTGCAGGATTTTCATTGCATGCCGAATTCGTGAAGATTTTTGTGATCATTCCCGACCCAGGGGCTCGGGAGGATTGTGCGGTGAACGGTGGAATCGAGCTTTCTTGTTTTAGGTTTGGTTCGTGGTGGTGTCCTTGCACAGATTATAGTGAATTGTTCGATTGGTGCACGCTTCTGTAGGACATTGAGGTCATCGGGCGTGGAGAAGGATTCAGGTGAATTGGACGCGGTGCAGGGGCGCGGGAACCGAAGGAAAGGGAAGCGATGGCCGTCACGGTTGGAATGAGCAAGTGCGTGGGAGCAGCGTGTGCTCGAGGTGTTGTTATGAAGGAACTGGTCCTTGGACGTCACCAATTCGTCCACACATCGGTCTGCACAAATTTCTATGGTAGGTATTCTCCGTCAGCTCATGAGGATTTTTGCAGTGTAGAATCGAGTGACAATTTGGCAGTGAGACTTTCTTGAAATTGAATAGTTTGTGCGTCAGTTTTTATACTGCTAGTTTTCACACTGTGGATTGTGATACACAGTATCGAATTTTGTATGTAGGGCACGAATTCGTGTAGTCTAATCATTGATTCAGAGTGAGGACTATGATATCTGGACGTAATGTGGTTCAATTCAGCAAGTTTTTTCGTAATGAGCTCAGCATTCGCCATTGTTGATGAATTTGGAATTTTGGACAGTCCTGTTTCTTAGCATAGTCTATGGAAAATTCTTCAAATTTTGGAAATGGAGCCTTCTTAATTCTAGTTTTTGGATCTTCCGATGGTGTATGAATTGTCTGTCAATGAACGAAGCCTTTGCAGTCAGTTTGTCATTGGCAAATAAATAATGTAGGAGCCTTCATTATTTTCTATGATATATGGAAGTTGAAGTGGAGGCATTTCCCAAAGTTTTATGACTGGTTTAAGCTACTTCTGTAAGCATTATTCATGTGTTTGTTTCACTTATGTTTGCAATGACATCATGGACCTCTAAGTCAGTCGACACTTAGTGGTTATATTGCTCTTCATCCTACACTGATCGTTTACCTAATGCGAATCGAAACGCTTTCATAAACTTCAGTTATACTCAATGAAGAGCTGTTTGCTTTCAGGGACGCGTTTGAGTGTTCGGCCTGGGGACTTAAAGGCTGTGTTAATGCGACAAGACATGAAGATCAGGTCTATGTCTGCAACTGGCGAAAATGGATCCTACAAGGAGCCTACTGACTATGACTATGACTTAGTAGCCCTCGGGGCGGGTAGTGGTGGTGTCCGGGCTGCCCGGATTGCAGCTCAATTTGGAGCCAAAGTTGCAATATGTGAATTGCCGTTTGCGCCCATTTCTTCAGATGAAGCTGGTGGTGTCGGGGGCACGTAAGTCCTTACCATAAATACCCGGCCTTGCTCTTCTTTCCATATTCCTGAACTCGGTTTGATTGTATCGAGCTGATCATGATTGGGTAGAGTCATGATCACCGCACCTCGGGTTTGGTGTTCCTTTAGATCTGTGTCACGAGGTTCATGCCACCGTCTGGAAAGGGCGAATCTAAGCTTAAGCGTAATTCTAAGACCAATAAAGAGTTTGCTGTTTTTGAGTATCAATAACTGAAGTTGGACGTTTGTTAACAGATGTGTTTTAAGAGGTTGTGTGCCGAAGAAACTCCTGGTGTATGGAGCCAATTTCCCACACGATTTTGAGAGCAGCCGAGGGTTTGGATGGTCGTTTGATACGGAGCCCAAGCACGACTGGAAAACCCTTATAACCAACAAAAATGCGGAGTTGAATCGATTGACAGGAGTTTATAAGTCACTGCTGCAAAAGTCAGGGGTGGACCTCATCGAGGGTCGTGGCAAGGTCCTGCCTGAATTTCCTTCTGTAGTGAAAGCCCTAGTTTTCACGGCCTTCGTGAACAACGGTGACATTGAAACTTGCTCGTTGGAGGTGGTTGTCTTAGTGGCAGGTGGAATACAATCTAAATAAGTTTGCTGGTGATTGGGACAGGTGGTTGATGCGCATACGATTGAAGTGAAAGGTAAGAAGTACGCTGCGAAGCACATTCTTCTTTCAGTTGGAGGGCGTGCAACAGTTCCCAATATTCCGGGGAAGGAGCATGTCATCACCTCCGACGAGGCTTTGAACCTGTCGGAGAGGCCCAAGAAGATCTGCATTGTCGGAGGCGGGTATATCGCGTTGGAGTTTGCGGGTATCTTCGCTGGACTCGGAACTGAAGTGCATGTTTTTGTCCGCCAACCGAAGGTTTTGCGAGGATTTGATGAAGAGGTACTATAAGCACCGTGCCGTTATCTTGTTCTGTATATTTCCCGTGGTAGCATTGACAGGAGAAGCAATGCCATTCCTGTCTTATTGCTAATGCCTAATACGAATTCCCAGTAGCTAGGCTACTCTTGGCTTATCAATTCTAAAGAAGTAAGACTACTCAGAGAGAATCTCTAGTGGGGGGAATTGGTAAATATATCCTACTTGTTCTTTTTGGACAGCATAAGCTTATTTATTTGTGTACTTCCACTTACGACATTGTCATGCTAATTGTCACTAGAAGACTATTTTGAATGTCTTGTATAGAAGGTTGAAAATGGCAAGTCGATAGTCCCTACAGTATTGCATTCGAATGTCGAGATTACTTTAGTTCTTCTGAGATGTTGTTGCCTTTTACTAGTGGAATGTTGTTGTCTGTCATTAAGGGTGTCCTGCGAAGATTTGCAGATTAGGGATTTTATTGCGAAGCAACTTCAAGCTCAGGGTATAGTGTTTCACTTTGGTGAGAGCCCTACTGCTGTGGAGAAGAATAATGATGGGACATTTTCTCTCGTCACTGATGGTGGAAAGGAAGTTAGTGACCTTATCATGTTTGCAACCGGCCGAGCTCCAAACACCAAGGTACGTGCTTAAGATCACTTACGTTGGGAAAGAGCTTGTCAAGTACGCATGCTGAATAATAGAAGTTGAAAACCAATCTTATAAGATGCAGGCATTCTCGAGGATGAGGTATTATACTTTTGTTAATTGGATCGAGCATGGCATGAAGTCCTCACAAGCTTATGTGCTGCTTTGCAGAATTTGGGTTTGGAGGAAGTTGGAGTTAAGCTTAACAAGCAAGGGGCCATTAAGGTGATTTTCTGCTTGAGCCTTTTCGTGTGTGTGGAGAACTTCATTTTTTGTGTAGGATTGCTTTTTGTCATTTATTGATTCTGCATTGTATATCTATACGGATATGCCGATTTCAGTTGTGGAGTCGCAGTGTGATAGAATGGGCAGACGATTGCTGATGTCTACAGTTTGTGCTTAGTTTATTTTATTACGAGACCAAGCTTCCTTTTGTTGCCGGAAAGCTCCCCCCTTAATATTGCCAGAGACCAAGCAGAATAGGAGACATGTTGCTGACATTTGGATGGTTCTAATTTGATCTCAAGCTTTCGCTCCTCACGCTTTTTCCGGTGGGTTCTCTTCTTTAAGGTGGATTCTTTTTCAAGGACTAACGTTGAGTCAATCTGGGCAATTGGAGATGTAACAAATCGCATAAACCTTACCCCTGTGGCTCTCATGGAAGGGATGGCAATGGCCAAAACCGCTTTTGGAAATGAGCCAACCAAGCCGGATTATAGGTGCGGTTCTTCGTTCCCATCCTCCCTTCCATGTGAATGCCCATTTTAAATCGAGTGGGTGGTCTAACACTATGATATATAGCTCAGAATTTTTTATTCGGGATGAATCTGTGATCCTTTATGACTGCTGAGTTGTGGGATTGTGGGTTACCTGGTTCAGATATATTGCTTCGGCAGTTTTCACTCAACCTCCCATCGCAACAGTGGGCTACACTGAAGAAGCGGTAAGGAGCTAGCATATTTGTTTGCCTCTACACTGATTTATCCTATTAGTGAGGGCGCAAATTTAGTGTCACTACAAAAATAAGATCTGTGGAATGACTACTCCGGAGTACAATTAAGTAGTATTTCAGTCTGCACTAATTTAATAATTTTACAAGTATTGTGACTTTTGTAGATGTGTTTCACCCGGACTCAGAGGCTAAATAATCATTGGGTGCTTTCATTGTGCTTGACTGTTCCATCCCGTCACCCATTTGCTTCAGTCAGGCTGCAGGCATCTTAGTATTGAGCTTGTGTCAGGGATTTGCAAAGGCTCTTTTCGTCAGTTGCTAGTAGCTGGTTTTCAGTACTTGAAGTTCATCAAGTAGAAGTGCTCAACTTTATGTATTGGTTGTATCAGGCAGTGGAGAAGTTTGAAGATGTTGATGTTTATACCTCAAGTTTCAGGCCAATGAAAGCTACTCTATCGGGCTTGCCAGAGAAAACTTTTATGAAGCTCATTGTAGATGCATCAAGTGACAAAGTTGTGGGCATGCACATGTGTGGGGATGAAACTCCAGAAATTTTGCAGGTACGCTGTGATTGCGCTATACATCCTCATGCTTTTTGTGACTTCTTTCAGCTGGGCCATTAGGCTGGTAGTATGAGTTCTAGCAACTTGACTGATTAGATTGTTTTGCTGGCATCATCGCAGACCAGGAATAGTGATATGTTTAGGATCGGATCGATGTATTCAATTACTTGGCCATTAATAATGGAAATTGTTTTTTGTCTTTGTTTATTTTAGGGTTTTGCTGTCGCTATAAAAGCGGGCTTGACAAAGAAGCAGTTTGATTCAACTGTGGGAATCCACCCTACAGCAGCTGAAGAGCTTGTTACTATGCGAACACCCACTCGCAAAATAAGGAAACAGGAATCTGATGTGAGTTAATCTTTCTCATTTGTTGACTGTTGTTCAAGCTAAATGTTTTATATAGTGATTGCATTTACATTTTTTTTTTGATAAAAACAACATTTCTTCCACTCTTTTTAACACAGTAATATTCCAAATTCAGAATGCAAATAAGAGATTTTATGGATGACTTTGATGAAATACGATCAAATGGTTTGGCAGGCCAAGAATCCAACAAATGCATAGAAGAGATTTAAAGGATGACTTCGATGAGGTCTGATCAATTGCTTTAGCAGGTCGAGAATTTTACAAATGCGTAGAAGAAATTTAAAGTTTAAGACTTCTGACGATGTCTGATCAAACGGTTTGGCAGGCGAAGAAGGAACAATCCTCATCACCGGCTTCAGGAGCATACTGAGTGGGATATTTACTCAGCAGCCAACTGCTGCTTGTATTAGTTCTATTGATTTTCTCCTAATCAATTTAGTTATAGTTTTGCCTAGTTTGTTACTTCACTCTCATTTGCCATCTGTGAGGTTTCTAGAATGAAAAGCAGTAAAGTTCGTGAATCGCTACAGTGATGCATTTTCTGGTGGCTTTACACAGTTCTGTGCGCTCTCCCTTGTATTTTCAAACTGTAGCCTTGCATTTGTGTCTGCCGAGTGTCCTTTTTCGTTGTGCAAACAGAATAGGAACTCTCCATCTGCTGTCCTTGAATTTCAATCTCCTTAGAAGAAAAATGATTCTTTTCACCAAATTTACAATTTCTGACCTTGAAATCGTTTAAATCCAACTTGCTGTCGAAGAGAGGAAGAGAAATTGTATTCTCATCTGTCTACGATGAAGTCCCTCCCGAAAACACCATTCCCAGGGCTTTTCAGGTTTTCTGATTAGTTTCTCTTGTTAGACTGGAATTTTTTGATGTGGTTGTTGTCCCGTTTTCAAGAGGATTCCAACTCCACTAGAATACAGATTAGGGGGCATACGGGTTTGGGCCTCCGTTTTAGTTCAATGGAGCCAGAGAGTGATGATGTCTAATGATAATATACTGGGAGAAAATTTCAGATTTTTTGACTGCATTTTCTATTCGATATGAATTTTATTCACTTTTTCTTCCCAAATTTCACAGTGCCTTAAAATAGTCATAAAAAATTCTGAAAGTTGTATGACATATAGGAGACATGTGATTTCATTGAAAAAAAACCCACTAAGAAACATTCATATATAGAAGTAAAATGGAGCATGTAGTAAGAAGGAATTTCAAGTTCAATTGCATGGTCATAGGATTTGTCCTGCAATAGGGTTAAGGGAATCCAACCCTCTCCCTATAGATTATGAGTATTTTTTGAATTGTTGGAATCTTGGTTCACGACATGCTTGGTTCTCCTTAGATGGAGGTCAAACTGTAGTTTTCATCTCCCCTTCCGAAACCAGTTTGACGCCCTCTATTACTTGGACATAGAATGAATAAGTTATGAATTTCAAGTTTTTTTTTTAATAGGTTGAGTAAGTTCATGGGTGAGTAACTCCATGGGAGGGAGTGACTTGACTTTTCAATATAAAGAAGAGCTACTTGACCACTCGTTCAATTTCTCTCAGATTAAGTGCAAATTCATGCAATGGTGGCATACTTAATTCTAAATACCATGCCGGTGCCTTGAAATTTTGTGAAGAAATTTTTCTGCAATGGTTTTAATGGTTTCTATGCAATGATTTTAATGCAATCTTCATATGCAAATTAAGGTTCCAGGATTCCGGGATAGCTCGCAAGCGTCTACGAAGCCCAGAAATGGTCTTTCACCTTTTGTGTAGGGAGATAGTAGGGGGAGTCACAGTACGGGAAGTCATGTTTAACCACTTTAACGTACTCATCGAACCCTTGATGTGGCTAAAAATCACTAATTCAGCAAGCTCACAGGACTAATTCAGCAAACTTCACTGAAAATGGACAATGGTGAAGACCAAAGTCCAGCAAGTTCGCTCAGCCCAGTGTGTCGGTGACTGTTCCAACCTAACTGAATGCAATGCAAGCAGGAGGGGAGAGCGGACAACCGGAGCTGGGGAGGAGGTCCCGGTATCAGCAGCTAGCCAGTCCAGTTCCCCCACTTTCCTAGTTTAGTAGTTCCAGTGCAATTATTTTGGCCCTGTTTGTCTTGACTCATCAATTGCTCAAGTAGTGCGCCTGACCAACTTCCAGGGGAGCAGCACGACCTTTAAATTGGGTGACGGAAAGGAGACCCAGCCAGGGGACCCACGCACTGCCTCTGTCCCTTCCATCTGTCGTAAAGAAGTTATGGAGCCTGAAGTTATGGAGCCTGAATTTCGCTTCCGTCTTCGTCAAACGACCGACGCTGCTCGCTCATTTCATATTTCAAAATGGCTGGGCTTATCATAACTTAACTTACTGCCCGGGGGACGCGGGAAGGCTACAGTATTGTGGAGGCAGTGCGCTGGGCGTGCGAACCCAAGCGTTAAGTTAGAATAAGATAGTGTAATTTGAATCGAATCGGACACTGTCCACAGATCATGGCTGTTGGCTCGAGGCATTGCACGTGGCGGTCGGAGAGAACACGGACTGCAGGACTGCCCGCAGTATCATAACTTACGATAGAGGCGTTTTGAGCGAGCTGGAGAATTGGGGAGAGACGAAGGACGGACGGACACTCCGTGGTGATGAACTGATGATATTCTTGGATATTCTTCGTATGACTTGGACGGCGCACTAACTTCGAAAGGTCCATTGGTTGTCCATGGAGGGCCAGCCAGGCTATTATGACAGTCAATCAGTTGTCAGGAAAGGTGCAGAGGTGCATAGAAGATACAACATTTGTTTTGTCGTTAGCCTAAATCATTGATTGCATGACTGCCTGCAAAGTATTCTCTGGCACAGCTTGGCTTCAGTTGGGCTCTTCTACATCGTGTATCCAAGTAACTTAGCCAACACTCGGAAGTCAAGTCCAATCTTAACCTATCGCCACCACGGATGCTGCTGCTGCTGCACCAAGCAAGGTATCAAATGTCTTCTGCATTGGAGCTTCCACCCTAGCTATCGTTTATGTCCTGTTTGGCAAAACCTTTGAAGTGATCTGATTTTGTTTTGAATCAATCCCGTGATACGCTGCTCGTTTTGGTGAGTAACTCCTCCAAAACCTACTGCCAATGCGGCGGTTATTTGATTTTCCTAACTCGATGCTCTTGCCGCCCCGTTGCCTGCTTTGTCTCTCCTTCTGCTACTACCGTAGTTAGCTCCAATCTTCCTTCCTTGTCTCTCTTACGTCTGCCAGCGAAGGAAGGAGCTGTGGACTTTGGGCTTTGCTGGGAGTAGCTAGTGTTGGAGTTGTACGCTGTAGTCAATTTGTCGACACTCTGAGATGCGGCGGTGCCGATACAGATAGTGTGAGCGTTGAAGTTGGTCGCGCACTTGGAGTGAACAGGCTTTCAGCGCACATTGCAGCCTCCCGTGGTTTCCTAATCCCTTGTAGTTCTTCTTCAGCAGCAGGGTGATGTTCCAGCTCGTTTGTGTTTCTTAGAGCATCTGGAGAAGAACTGTGATTCTTCGCTCCAGCTCCTTATCGGAGTGGGTCGTAGACGAATTTTGTTTCATTTCTGTGGTTCGAGAGGTTGTTCATGATTTCTTGTTGAATGTAGAATGTCACGCGGCCTTTAAAAAGTTCTCTGTTTTAGGGTTTCAGTTGCTCGTGGTCGTTGCCACAATCGTCCCATTCGTCCTTTTTCTTATGTTCCGTCTTGAAAATCGTGCAGTGAGTCATTTTTATTCGACGATCGAGAGCCAAGCCGAGGGATTCAGATGCACAATGTAGCCAGAGAACAAATGTCCTTTTGATAAGCTCGCCTGCTCCTTCAGCCTCTTTTGTAACCACCGGTCAAGAATCAATGTCAAGCCTCTGTTAAATTTCGAAGAATCATTTCTGGATTCCAGGGACGTTGAAACAAGGAGGATTTCTGTTGCACAGGATGGAAAGAATTAGGGAGCATTATGTTTTCGCTCTGTTCGTAGCAGTCTTATGCCTATGCTTGAGAGGTGGAAGTGCTCAGAAAGCAAACTACAGCTTAGGTTTTCTGGCGCCTTCACCAGATTCTGTCATTCCCACTAGCCTATCCATTGAATGGTGAGTTCCATTTCTTCTACATCAAAACCATGAATCTTGAGCTAGTACAATTTGAAAGTGGTAATGCTATACCTAAATTGTGTTCAAGTTATTGATTGAGTGATGGGTCTCATGTATCGTTCACGCATGTCCTCTTCCAAGCTCCACTGAGAAAACTGAATGCTGATACTCGTGGGTGGTCCTACATTCAGGAATTCTGCATTCACAGTGGCCCTAGAGGTGATGAACTCCGAACGCACCAAATCGTATCAGCTGATTCCGAATCGCCGGAACACTGAATGTGACTGGCAAATGGGGGATATGGCTGCAGAGACCCTTCTTCGGCCGTCCATAGTTCCCCCTCTGATCGGTGGAGTAGGCCCCGCTTGCTCCGATGCAGCTATGTCAGCTGGTCGGGTTTTTGTTGAACAGAAGTATCCGCTCGTTTCCTTTGCTGCCACTGCAGAGAGCCTCTCCAATCGAGGGAACTTCCCAACATTTTTCCGCACAGTGTAAGCTTTGACTCCGTCTGGACTACTATTCTTACTCTTAGGACATTGGACACATGAATCTTAGTATGTTCCACTGAGGTCTACAAACGGAGCATACAACATAAGTTTGATTGGCCCTGACGTTAAATCAACCTAGAATCGCCTTAAATGCTTACCCATTACTAATCTCTACAGCAATTGGAGCCTTATTCAATCAGATTGAAACAGGACTCGATGGAACTAATTGTATTCAATTGTTAATTGCGTGGTGGTATTGATGGATCTGCCTTTGTCTTCCTATTGCAGTTTCAGCGATAGGTATCAGGCAGCAGCCATTGCTTCCAGTGTAAGTGTCTTTTCACTCCATTACTTTGGTCGTGAGGAGTTGGTATACATGCAATTGTATTTCTATTGATGGATATGAGTTTTTGGTGTATCATATGGTTTGTCTATCGAAATAGATTTGCACTAATTGATCAGATATGGGTCGTCCTTATTTGTCACATAGCTTACGAGGGCCACAATCAAATACTTAATTCAGTAGTTGCTAGCATCTATTTCTTTCCTCCAAAAATGGACATTTTGTGTTACTATTCATGACTTGTCATCATTGTTGCGCTGTTTTTCTAACGTGAACTTGATCTCAGGTGGCGCAATTGAAAATCAAGCGTCTCACTGTGCTGACAACTCAGCAGTACTACAGCATGAACCTGGGCATGAACATTGCCGACGTCAGTACACTTTCACTTGATATTATGTGCTGATGCATCCATGCGTTAGTTTCTGCAGTCCCACTCTCACCTTCGTCGTCAAAAGCATGCAAGAATAAATCGTCCTCGTTGGTTATCTCGGTTGGAACGGGGACGATGCGATTGGAAACGTTACAGCTGTTCATGCTACTGAGTCATGATTTCTGTCATATCACAGCTTTAATGTACTCGTTCTCCACTTGCAGGCGGTGGGGACCTTGGCAACTGTAAATACATATCTTCTCCACTTGGGAGACAATTCAACTATTGACACTAATGAGCTTGCGGGTGTCCTTGATAAAGTTGGAAAGGATGAGTTTGTGATCATGGCTGTGCAACCAATTCAGGCCTATGATATTTGGAAAGCTGCTTATGAATTGGTACGAACTGGGTCTTGCATCAGGGTTTGTATACTGCGATGCAGATGGAGTGGAAGTAAACGTGATGTCTGCAACTCTTTTCTAATTTGTTTTTCCTTGGTATAATTGATATTTCTGTTGTCTTTAAGAATGTTCAGGGGTTTGAATAACAATACCTCTCTTCATGTACAGGACAGGATAAGATTTCCATTTTGGTATTTCGGGACAGATGGAGTAACGGCTTTTGATCCTGCAGATACGAACGCAACAGGTGTGACTTTTTTGTCCTGACACACGTGTATCTATCAAAATTTAGAGGAAATCCAAATTAGCAAACTTAAGTACTTCAGAGGATGTTAATGATGTGTTTCTTTTACTGAATTTCGAAGTGTTGTTGGTTTGTTGCAGATCCTAATTTGGTGAACGCCCTGCAAGGAGAAATTGGAGTTTCTCCTCATGGTAGGTGTATTGCGCAACCTTGCTTGGAGCATAGCATCCTGTGTAAACGTTACAATTTGTTGACAAAGCTGAAAGGATCTGAATTTCTTGAAAGTTGCGGAAGCTGAACAACGCTACACTGAGGGTTTTTTTTTCTAAGATTGACATGTTAACTTTAATGTAGTGGCCCACAGGCTTTTAGGGTCAAGATGCAATAAGTGAAAGACCCAGCTCATGGGATGCCTGTCTTTCTGTTAAGCCTCTTTAATTACAGAGAGATGCAAAGGTTATATGTCAGTGAAGAGATTGTACTGTGTCAAACAAGTTTGGTATGACATTCTCGAATCTTGACAATGGTTTCAGGTGGCGACATCCTCAACAACCCTGCTTGTGAGAAGTTTTACAATTACTGGAAAGCTAAAAATTATCCAGGCTTTGCTTCTGAAGGGAAAAATAGAACGCGTTCATACGTACCTCACTTGATAGACGCTGTGCAAACTTTCTTCTTCATTGTGGATGACCTCATCAAGGCAAATGTGACCGTCACCAAAGAGAATGTTTTTCGAGCACTGAATGGTTCCGGACCTGGAGCTGTAAAGTTTGAAGGCTGTACCGGCATTGTCTCGTTTGACCCTTCCACTGGTAGTCGAAGTGTAGCGGCAGAGGTCCCTACTTATGATCTAGTCTCCCTGACGCCTTCGTATTGGGAGGTGCGTCTCAATAAACTCTCCCTCATGTCGTTGCTTTTCCGAATTGCTCTCGACTTTAACTTGCACTTTCAGGGAGGTTGCATGTTGTTCCCTTCAGCTCAACCTGTTTATTCTCTTTGAGAAGTTCGTTCTTCTCAATGCTTCATTGTGAACTCAGAGTTGGGTCACAGCACGAGCCAGCAAGCTATTCGACGTTCCAGAGTTTCCTGCTTTATAAACCAGTGTATTTTTAAAACTTGCTCTTGCCTCCTCTACCTGGCCTAGGAAATCGAATTTGTGTCGGATCTACTTCAAGAACGTAGACGAGGTACTCTTATTGGAGATCTTTCTGAAGGTGGACACTTCATGTGCAGGTCAAGGGCGAGATAGAGAACGGCACTTTGCGCAATCTACAGTTACTTAAACCGCCTGGGAGCGAGTATTCCCCAAATGCAGTATGATATGCATCCAATTCCGTAGTTGCTTTGTTTGTCAAATTTGTCTCTTCCATATAGACTTGGAGTCTGTCGAAGTCTGCATCAGAAGACTTTATTGGCAGCTTTCGTTTATACATTCTTATGTTGAAATGTTTACACTCGTTTTGCAGACATATACGGGACCCAACCCAAATGGGATGTCGAGCAGAAGCAAAGCTTGGATTATTGCCGGTACCCTCGTTGGTGCGGTCGCTCTGTTGGGTGTGGTGGCAGGCGCTGTGTATTGGCGCCGACGGAAAAGGGACCACCCGGCCGTTCGGTCCGAATCTATGCGCAGAATTATGGACTTCGTGGGAGGGAGCAGTTTCCGCGGATCGGACAGCTTCAGAGGAGCGGACAGTTTCCGAGCCCCTGCTACGCATCAGGGAGGGTAAAGTAGCATACAATCGTGTGCACTGAGGCCACAGGATAGTCTTATTCAATTGCAGGAACGAACTTTGCATTGGGTTCTTCAGCCATGAATCCGACGATGAGAACTGATTTCAAGTGGACTTGATCTCTTAATTACTCGCATCACTGTACAGTACAGTACAGAGTATGGCTATGCTGGTCTGTACTGGTTAGAGTCTGAACTCAGAAACAGACACTATTGTCAAGGAGAAGTATCGATCATACAAGTAGTGTGAAACCTTCTACTTCTACAGATCGAAGTTGATTCCGTGAATTAGGCCATTTTCGGAACTTGAAACTTGGTACCCGCATGGACAATCTGGATTCCAAAGACCAACTGCACCTGGGTGGCTTACTGCATTATACGCTCTTGCGTAGGATATATAGGGTTCTTCAGTGATAGAACCTAGACTTTTGAAGAGAAATAGTTTCAGAATCGTAAGGCCGGCAGCATCGAGGTTAACCAAGGTTTGGTGCTGACGAACCGCGGCAGTTCCAGGTAGTCTGAGGAGGAACCTAATGCTCTGGTAGGTTGCAGGACCACAGTAGTGAAGATGCTAAAATTTTACTCATTTTTTGCTAATATAATAGATGAGGCCTGCCTGCTCAGTCTTCAATGCTGATTATATATTTGCTATTGAATGGAAACAAGGTTCTCATAGAAACAACTAGTCAGATATGCAGGAAACAGCTCTAGCGTAGGATCATGAATTGGTAAGACTTGATAACTTGGACGCCCAGTTGGATGCTCCAGCTTGACAGGGGTTCCAGGGGCAAATTTTCAAAGAACTGGCTGTTGGTATACAAAAACAATGAGAGCTTAGACTCTCAATGTTTTGATTGTGTACATCTTGTGTAATCAATGTCTAGGTTTTTGTGATGCTTTTTGGTACAATTGTAGATGTTGTATCTTGGTCAATGTTGATTATGGGTGTGAATGCCTTATCACCAAACGATTGTCATTTTCTAGATATTGCCTTCAAACTACATCCTTAAGTGTAGAGGCCCTATAGTCAAATTGAAAACAAAATGTCATTTTGATGGCTCGACATAAGGAGAGGAGGCCAATTTTAAATAATATAATCTACTTTTACACTTAACCCCTAATAGCCTAAGGCTTTTTTTTGTCAAAAAACACTTAAAACTGCCATTTCTACAGCAAAGAATAAAAAAATTTGAAAAATGTTTTTTTTGCACATCTAACTGTAGGATCTTACACCTAACTAGTATAAGAATGTATGGAAATTTTTAGGAATTTTTGATGGCAGAGATTGCAAGATATGTGCATTTAAAGTGAAAAAAACAAGTTTTTCAGCACATTGCCGGACTAGATTTTTTGACTTTAAACATTTTTAACTTAAAGTTTTTTTACTAAAGAGATTTGAGCTTTAAATCTTTAAAATGGAAAATTGAGTTGAGAATCTAGGAAAAAAAAAGAAATTCAAAAAAACTTAATTATTATTCTTAAAAAAATTGTTAAGTAGAAGTAGGTACAAGATAGAAGGAAAATCTAAAATATTAATATATTCTAGATGGAATCAAAATGCACTAATTCCAATTGTGAGATTGCATTCAGAAATAAATCCTACAAATTATTTCTTTCAAGAAGATGCTCTAATTGTCCAAAAAACAAGAATGTGAGAATGTCCATAAATTTCTCATAACAAATCCAAATGAAATGAATCAAAGCTTTACAGATAGACAAAAATATAATCTATGAGAAAAAATTATTAAAAAAAAAATTCAGACTTTTGCAATTTTTTTTTTGCTACACGGATTGCCCTTCATCCCCTGTTTTGAGCTTATTTGGTCATAACTGTTGTTTCCAGGCACTAATTGTGAAAAAAATTACATTCCCACAAAGCTTATCAATTTTTCTATCTTCAAAAAAAGTTTCAAAGAATCACTAAAAAAATCAGCCCATAGGTACCTACCCAAAATCCCATTTGTCCCCCGAAGAGACAACGGTCCTTTAGGGGTTAATTGGAAAAATTTGAGTTGGAAAAATTTGGGGTTGTTTGCTATTGTAATCAAGAAGAGAGCCCATTTGTTTTGGTTCATGATAAAAGAAGAAGAGCCTTTATAGTGATATAAGCTACATCTACAAAGTGAATATAAAGAAGGATGAGTATATTTTGTTATTAAAAAAAAGAAAGCAAGGTATAGTAGAACCTCTCTTAGAGCATAGTGTTAGGACTATGCACTAAGAGAGGTTTATGCATTTGGAGAGGTGCAGTAATGTTCATTGCCTAACGTGGCTTTTAACTACAGGGCTTCCAACCATATGGCTTCTAACTACAAGGCCTCCAACCACTGTTCAACAATAAAGGCTTCAAAGTACAATGAATCTCTATTAGTGCATATTATGCACTAACAGAGTATGTACCAAGAGAGGTTCCATTGTAGTACAATAATGTGCGAGAGTTCCAAACCCCTCATAGCATAGTACAGTAGATGTAGTAGGTTTTGTATGGCTACAATGCATTGTAGATAGTATAAACTAGCCGTTTATTGCACGCATCCAGTTACTGCACAACAACACCTTCCAATGACCAAACGCTAACTGTACAACCACCCCTCCAATGACCAAACACTAACCGCACAATTCAACTACCAATTCAATTGTGATAGAAACAAAATTTTGTATCACTACCCAATGACAGTACACTATGCGGTGATTGGTTGCAAGGAATTTTTAACTAGATTTGAGCTTCATCACCTTCAAATTGCAATAAAATTTGTAGAAAGAAATCTTTTTACACTTTGTTTTCTAAAGGTGAATCTTAACATGACATTTAATAATAATGCCAAATTTCAAAACATGCAATTCTCTATATTTATGTGGAGAAGGGTTTGAATTTTGCTTGTGAGGTGATTGGCAAGTTTACTATATATGCTATGTATAGAATCTAATGCAAAACACAATAATTCTTGGCATTCCAATGTGCTACCAAAAAACAAGCTAGTAGGTCAGAAAGGCTACAAGCTACAAATATTTATTTGCTTAGAAAATTTCTTACTAAAAATATCAGACATTTGATGCCTTTCAGCAAACTCTTTCCTTTTTGTACACCCTTTGCATTATCTTATTTAGGACTCGTATTTGATAAATCAATATATACATGCGCCAAAGTATGAAGTACCCTTTTTTAAACCCTTTCATCAATTTCTTTAATGAAAAGTGTTCTACACCAATACCGGGATTTCTTTTTTTTATTGTTATAGGATTTTGACTTTAATTCCATTAACATCATTCTGCACAATTTGTCTTTTTATAGTTCTCCTCTCTCTCTCTAACTTGGGTACAACTATGTATTCTCAAAAAAATCACAAATAGTAGGATACGTGAGTAACATGAATGGGGCTAATGGGCCAATCACAAGTGATGGAATCACAAAGATACGTAAGGTAAACCAGCCCATCATGGTCAAATGACCCATGACGGACACCTAAGGAATGACCCCATGATGGTTATTCTCAGTTTATGAGATTTTGGACCACAATCAATGCCTTATTTGACACTAATGGATTAATTAGTAACCTCATTAGGAACACCCAACTATTTCAGTGTAAATCACTATAGGAAGTGACTTTTTAAGGCCTTTTACTTTTGAAAATATTTTGACTACTTTAGAAGAGTAAGGTGAGCATTATGGATATAGATGCATGTTGGTTTTGGAGTAGTCTACAGGCTCTTTTGGACTGAACACTTTAAAAAACTATAGCTAATTCATACTTTATTGAAAAAATATAATTTCAATTGCTCTTGCTATTTCTCACACTTGTCTGTATGTGGAGAAAAAATTTAAAAATTCACCCATGGCATGAAGGCAAACTAGCAATTTCGACCATAATGGGCCGTTTTACCTTATATCACAAAGGCACCGTCGACCAATTGAATGAAAACTTCATTCGAAGTCATGTTACAATACCACGCGTATGAATAGTACTAAATCTTGGTTGAAACCTGGACCAAGTTTGAACGCCCTCCATCATGGTATTTGTATCTTGTGGATACAAGCCAACTGGTCCAAACTGGCATATTACTGGCGGGAAGCTTGCCTCCACCACAGACTGCTGGGATGGGTACTAACAGCATCTTCTTGGTTACAGTGTTTCAATGCATAATGAAAGTCTGTAGAGCTTCCAGCCTCCAAGAAACATTGTGCTTTCGGTTTGCTCCCAGCACACTATGGATACGGAGATGGCTACACAAGTGCTGCTACTGGGTATACTTAGAGAGTGGAGGCTATTGTTGTGGTGGTTCACGTTCGAACACATGAGGCACCACTGGAATCTTCTTCTACTTGTTTCTTGTAGGTTTTAACTTGATTCGGATAACAACATGTTGCCACGCTTAAGACACCTTGTGTGCGTTCACTAACATACGTTCGTTTGTGTGGTGGGCATGGCCACAAGTGAGGCTTGGCTTCGTCATATTCGAGCATATGAATTTGCATGCAGTTGATCATATTTGATTCCGTGAAGTCTACATAGGTCACCATGGTTTAAGTTCATGTTTATGCTTAGGCTACTGTGCAGTTTGTGGACAAAGTTCCACACTGTAGGGAACAAATGTTGGGCTCAATTATTGCATACCATTGTTGAACTACGTCACTGTACAATACTGATGCAAATAAGCATCCGGGTTTGCATGGGCTGTAACACGCTCGTCGCTCGGTGAGATCGTAATAAATATTTTATGAATTGGTGGTGTGAGAAACAAGGGCGTTGATAAAAGAATCGATAAGAATCCCACCCTCCCTCCCAATCAAGTAGGGACAATACCTATACAGCAAGGAAAAATGCGTGCATATGAGCGTCAGATTTTCTTTGAAAAGAACGCAACATTAATCCATCCGATTGATAATGTGGGTCTTAACCCCCTAACTGCCCAAGGCATCAGAATTTGGTGTTTGCCAAACTTCGAGGTTAAATAAAGTTTAACCAAGTTGCTATTTTTAGTAGTTTATATTTTTAGAAAGTTTTTTTTGAAGTCTAGTTTTAGCATCGCAAATCCGATCTTGAAAATAAATGATAGTGATTTTTCTATTCACGATTTTGTGCAAGGGTGCCTAGTGCAATTTTGACTTCCCGTAGTGTTGAGAGCTCTTAGAAATGACACTAGATCTTGGAGAAAAAATCACATTCAAAATTCATTTAAAAAAATTCTAGAGTAGATTTTAAGAAACCATAAATTGATTGGGGTTATACATGTTAGGCCCTTTAACTTCATATTTTTTTGGTCACCAACTTTTTAGATTTGACTTGTGTAAAGAAGATTGAAAGATTTTTGCACTTTTAGCATCCTCATGGTCAAACGTTATAATCTTTCACTTTATAAGAGATATTGTTGTGTTTTTTTTTCCTACGAGATCTCTAACATGTCTAGTTTGAATTTGTATGGTTACAATTCAAAAAAAATTGATACAACTTATCAAAATGTTGTCATTTTGTTCAATTTAGAGCAAATTCCAGGAAGCTCAAAACAGGCCTTAGGCATTTAGGGGTTAATTGATGGGGTCGATATTGGTTAAGCGCAATAAGAATCAGGGTGACGTGTATGAATCGAATATGGCATATCTTGATTGACAGAACTTGCTTAGAAATGAGGTGATATGTCAAATATCTTCTCTCTCTCTACACATACATACAGAATTACAGACACACACACAATTTTATTAGAACTAATTTATTTTTCTTGCAATTAATTTGCCTTTAATGTTATAGTATCTTGGAAACCCTAACCTTTTAAAATTCAATTGCTGCCATATAGAAGTATCAAGTTGAACAAAGAATTCCATAATTAAAAGGAAAGATCTTTACAATAGTGAAGTTTGTTGCACATGAAAGGGGGGCAATCTGTAGAGCTCTAATGAAGTATCTCATTGCTTAGTATATAGAAAAAAACACAAGGTAATTGTAACTAATTGTTACCCCTTTCTAAAACTAATTGCTATAAAGTTCCTGCCTAAAATGTAAAGCTTCTCTTTATGAGAGTTTAAGGTTGTTTATGAATACATTTTTTTTCAATATTTTAATAATGTATAGTTTATTCATATAGTGTCACAAATTGCATACAAAGATAATTTAGAATAGTATTTTTCAAATCTTTTTTTTCCCCAAATTTAAGAGTTATGAAGCTTCAATTGGGCAACAAAAATCCCAATTGTATACTAAAAAGTCAAAATTTTCAACACTTAACTTCTAAAAGATTGGTTCTACTACCATCTAATCAAACCTTTTTATAGCCAAATTTAGCCTTTTAAATTGTATTTGAGTTTCAATTTAACATTACTGGTACACTGTTATTTATCCAATATTATGAAAATTTTCTATTTTTTTTGTAGTAAATTATAATTTGTATAGTTTGTAAATTACATGGCAAAAGCGTAAAATACTTGTACTATTCTGGAGTCAAATATTGATTGCTTAACCCCTAAAGGCCCAAGGCCTTTTTTTCTTCTTCCAAAAAACACTCAAAACTGCCATTTCTATAGCAAGGAGTAAAAAAAATTGAAAAATGTATTTTTTGCACATCTAACCGTAGGATCTTACACCTAAACTGTATGAGAATGTGTGGAAAAAAATTCAAAATTTTTGACCGCTCAGATTGCAAGATATCTGTGTTTAAAGTGGAAAAAACAAGTATTTCAGCACATTGCGTGACTAGATTTTTTGACTTTGAACATTTTTAACTTAAAACTTTTGCACTACAAAGTTTTGAGCTTTAAATCTTTATAGTGGAGAATTGAGTTGAGAGTCTAAGAAAAAAAAGAATATTAAAAAAAAACTAATTATCATTGCTAAAAAATTCATTAAGTAGAAGGAGACATAAGATAGAAGGAAAATCTAAAATCTAAATATATTTTAGATGGAATTAAAATACACTAATCCCAATGGTGACATTGTTCTAGCAAGTAAACTAAACCATGAGAATTTATTTTTTCTGAAAAATTTCAAAAATAGCATTCAGAAATGAATCCTACAAGTTATTTTTTTCAAGAAGATGCTCTAACTGCCCGAAAAACAAGAATGTCCATAACTTTTTCATAACAAATCCAAATGAAAGGAATCAAAGCTTTCCAATAGACAAAAATATAATCTATGAGAAAAAAAATATTAAAAAAAAAAAAATCAAATTTTTGCCAAATTTTTTTTGCTGCCCAAACTGCCCAGTTACGAAAAAAAGTAACATATTTGGCCATAACTTTTAACTCCTATTTCCAAATGTGCTGAAATTTAGTGCATATGAAAGATATTCCTCGCGCCCACCTTCTATTAAAATCTCAACTTAAAATATGGAAATTTCTAATCACATGTACCTGCCCAAAACATTAGAAGAGATTTGAGGGCTGGGAGGGGCCGTTTCAGGCTGTTCCCGCAGCTGGGAACAGTCAAAATATAAAAATAATTAAAAAATAATTAAAATAAAAAAATAAAAAAATAAAAAATATTTTAAATATTTTAAAAAAATATTTATTAAAAAATATTTTAAAATAAAAAATATTTATTAAAAAATATTTAAAAATAAAATTTTTATTATTTTCTGACATGGCACTCTCTTGGCCACGTCAGATTACTGCTCCCAGGCTATTCCCAGGTTCCCAGGGCCAGATAACTTGCGGGCTCTTAGAGCCCTCAAATCTCTTCTAATGTTTCTATATAGCCAAAAAACGCATGCCGGTCCTTTAGGGGTTAATACAATTTGAGTATAATTTTTAGGAGTTTCACTCATTATACTTGAAAATTATACCAAAGGTAAATGGTACATTGCCTAAGGTAGTCTAGATTTTTTTAGTATTTAAAAACATATATTATACTATTTATTATTCAATTTTTTAAATTTATTATACTATTAAATTTTAGGATGTTGTAGTATTATAATGAGTCCAAAACAATGATTTTCAATTGGAAATTTAGAGGTTATATTCCTCCACTAGGAATACAAAAATTTGCTAAGGTAATTCTAAAACATGTAAATTCCTTGTCTTTAGCATAGGTGTACAAAAGTATTTTTTGTACATGCATTTCTAGTCATTTGAACATACTGTACTTTTCTACAAATTCTTTCATAAAATCTCATCACAATCAAATTATTAGAATTTTTTTTATTTTTTTATTTTTATTTTGAATGTTTTTACAATTTTCTAACAATTTAAACACTATAGCATTTATTTTCTTGGAATTTTTCGTTGAATTTTTTTTATATATAACTTTTGGAGTTAATATTTTTTAGGCCTGGGAATTCATTACTTGTAGTATTCTATAAAATTTCCATTTTTTTATTTTTATATTAATATATAATCTTTTCCAAGAGCTCATAGTACTCCTAATTGTCCCTTCTGATGCAACAAATCAATGGGGATTTATACCTTTACTTGTAAGCAAAAATAAATTGGTAAAAATGAAAAAAACAATACAATTAATTTGAAATTTTTCCAAAAAAAAAGTAGCCCTCAAGAATAGTGTGAAAGCTTTTCAAGTAATGGTTTTTGATTTTACACCCAAAACACCCTTGGTAATGACCTATAAGTCAAAGCACCACTATCAAGCTAAATTTAGTCTTTATATAATTGATTGACAAAATTTTGGTAGTTTTTATAATTTAAGAAATATTTATAAAAAAGGCAATGATTTCTTTTTAAATTTTGGGTGGAAAATCATTTACAATGTCTTTTTAAAATGTCATTTGTATATAAATTATATCAATTAAAATATATTAAGAATAATTTGATTTTCATATGGATAAAAAGGATAGAATGAGAAATAATATTTTGTAATTTAAACTTGAAATTATTTTTCTTGAAGTATACAAATGAAATATTGTGTTACTTGGATTTTAACACAGAGCTTCTAATTGCATCACTTATTGATTTTTTTAAAATCTTTTTGGAGTTTTTGAAATAGAAAGGAAAATGACTTATTAGAATTTTATTTTCTAAGTTTAAACCAAAATAAAAAATGAACACTTTGACTAGTATAACCAAGGTTGACTAAGGTGCAGTCACTTTTTGAATGTGAGGATCTCTAAGAGTTAAATACCACTTTTGATTACCCCCTAAAGTCCCATTGGCCCTATGGGGCCAAAATGCGACTTTGACTAGGCTCATATGGTCTCAATAATCATCATAATTTTCTAAAACTTTTTGTAAAGCTAGAAAAACACATAATGTTTTTTGGGAATATAATTTTTATTTCAATCGATGCCTGGAAGCAAAAGTTATGGCACAAAAACCTGAAAATAGAGGTGGGCAGACAATCCAAAAAAATCACAAAAAGTCAAAACAATTAAATTTTTTTTTTCTAAAATATTATATTTTTATCTACATGTAAAACTTTGATTCATTCTATTTGGACTAGTGATGAGAAAGTTATGGACAATCTTGTTCTTTGGGCAATCTAACCATGTTCTTGAAAAAAAACTTTTTGTCCAACTTTGAATGGAAATATTTTCTAATCCATACGGTCAAATTTGATGAAATTTTTACTACATGATCTCAGACAAGTGAAGTACAAGATCCTACAGTTAGATTCTAAAAAAATATTTTCTCTACTTTCTTAGGTGAATGCAATAAAAATGGCAATTTTGAGTGGTTTTTGAAAAAAAAATGGCCTTGGAACTTTAGGGGTTAAACAAGAGGACTAAGGAGACTTGCACAAGCTCTATTGACTTTATAATTTGAAATTTATGCATGAAATTTTATGATGGATGCTAATCATCTTCATCTATGTGGGAAACTTTATTCATAATAGTCCAATAGATATTGCAAAAGTTATAAATTTTTTCTTAATTTCAATTTCAAAATAGGCAAATTAAATTACATTCTAAAAATTAATTAATTAATTTGATTTGATTATATAGATTTATACCTATTCAATAGTATTTGAACCATTCAATTCTGAATAGTGAAATAAAAGTTACAAAGAATTTTATTTTGCAAGTAATGGAGGTAGAAGAAACATGTGAAGTCATTTTTTTAACTCAATTTTCAAATTTTCAAATAAATAAATAAATAAAATAATTGTTGTGTACTAGAACATTCTCACCATTGTGATTTTACAATTGTCAATTTCTTGTCAAATTAGTAGTGATTTAGCTTTCCGCTTTATAGTTTTTTGAAATATGAATATGAAAGTTTTTTTGCATATATATATTTATTTTCAACCCTTTTTTCAACATATTGACTAAATAGCAAAAGTTACGGGACAAACATGTATTTTTCTTAAAATGTTGAAAGATAAAACTTTACCTTTAAGAAAAGCTAGAAAAAGTTATTTTTTAAAATTTAGGCATATTGAACTTGGGAATTTTCACTCTAAAATTTTGTGAGGGTGTACTTGAGAGAGTCAACATGTCATGACCCTTGTCACTATCTCTGATGGATGAATGCATTGATAGATGAAAGAATTGATGATGACTGTGTCATGACTAGCGATGGACGAATGCATTGATGGATAACTAATTCATGATGAAATGTGAATTAGTGGATAAGGAGAATTGATTGGAGATAGGTATCTCTTGATGATGGATTTATGCATTGGAATTAGACAACTCCAATCGGATGACAAGTGCATTGGATAGACATCTCCAAATGATGGATTTGTACAATGGAGTTATCTAGGAGTTAAACAACTTCAAGCAGAAGATCAAGATTGGACAAGATATGAATTGATATTTAGAATATTTCTAAGTATGACTAAGACTTTTTACTTTAGTGGATGGAACCAAGAATAGAAAGCTAAAGGTAGAAAAGAAGACCTAGTCTATCTAAAGGACTAATAGTCTTCACTTGATACATAAGATAGAGCTCGAGGTTGAGGAGGCTCTCTTCTCTTTGGAGATTGCTCTCTCTCTATGGCCGGGTGGTTTGAGCTCTTGTGAAATGTTTTTTTTAATAAGTATATTTGTGTCTTTATTTTCCTTCCATTATTATATGAAGGTACGGATTGTGGAAGGTACGTAACACTACATAGTGAAATTAGGTTGTCTACCACTAATTTTTTGACATTTGCCACCATATTAATATGTATTGTAGAAGAATACACTAAAAATAATTAGGTATTGTTGTAATAGAGAACCTCCATGTATATAAATGAAAATATTTGTAAAATCATGGGAATATGGAAATATGGAAATATTGTTGACTTTGATGTCTTATAAAGTACCTTTCTTGGAGAAGGCAATCTAATTGTTAAAGCAACCTAATTTCACTATTTCATGTAAAGAATGCTATGCTTGAATTAATTAGAGAATAAATACAGATGAAGATTTGAGTCTAAGGTTTGAGAATTTTGAAACAATTTGAGGCCTCCAAATGTTGGATACAATAATTTAGGGGTTAATAGTTTTTCACTCAATTTGCACCTTTTGAATTTTCTAAGATTATTTTGAGCAAAAACCTTCAAACAAAATGGTCCGACCTTTCCCCCACTAAAAGTCTGTTCTCACTTGGTGTTAAAGAGTGTTGTTAGTGAAGGTCTTAGGTAGACCTGCTTTTGGACTGGATTCACATTGTAAGCATCACCCCTAACGTCAAGTGCGAACAGACCCTAAGCTTACGAGGCCATTTCGTCTGCGTATGTTTAGCCGGAGCGATCCGGAGTCAAGTCGTCCTCCTCAATCTTCTTCACCTCCTTCGCCTTCGAATTTTCACTGTTGCTGCTGCTGCTGCCCCTTTGCAGATCTGGTTTCTCGTTTCATCGTTTTTCTGTACACCTCCACTCTCGTCTCGTCATCACCATGTGATTCTTCTCCTTTGGGATGATGACCCTGCGTTTCCATTTAGGGTTTTGTTAGGGTTTAGGGCCTTCCAATTTCAATTTTGAAATTTCAGTTTGGCTCGTGCGCCGGGCGGGATTTCGTTTGGCCGTGATGGAGGTCACGCAGTATCAAGAGCCTCCGAGCAACAAGGAGGGCGACCCGGCGTTAGGGTTCCTCACGCGCAAGGAGACGGAGGTGAAGCTCCCTCGTCCCACGCGCGTCAAGAACAAAACCCCTGCGCCTGTGCAGATCACCGCGGAGCAGATTTTGCGTGAGGCTCGGGAGCGCCAGGAGGCCGAAATCCGGCCGCCGAAGCAGAAGATCACCGATGCGGAAGAGCTCGCGGAGTATCGCTTGCGGAAGCGAAAGGAGTACGAAGACCTAATTCGGAGAGTGCGATGGAACACCAGCGTCTGGGTGAAGTATGCGCAGTGGGAGGAGAGCCAGCTCGACTTCGCTCGCGCGCGGTCGATTTGGGAACGTGCTATCGAAGTAGATTATACGAACTCCACGCTATGGCTGAAGTACAGCGAGATGGAAATGAAGAACAAGTTCGTCAATCATGCCCGGAATGTGTGGGACCGGGCTGTGTCTTACCTCCCGAGAATCGACCAGCTCTGGTACAAGTATATTCACATGGAGGAGATGTTAGGAAATTTGCCTGGGGCTCGACAAATCTTTGAGCGGTGGATGACTTGGGAACCTGATCATCATGGCTGGGCTGCGTATATTAAGTTTGAGCTTCGGTACAACGAAATCGATCGGGCGAGGTCTATCTACGACAGGTTTTGTAGTCTGAGACTTTTGACCTATTCTGGAAGTTGGAGTTCAAATGCTGCAATTGATCTGTTTAGGGTTTAAGGTTCATAGCGTTTCATCGTAGTGCTTTTTTTTCACCTTGTCATACTCGCTGTCTTTTTGAATGTGTTATACTCAACTTTCTTTGCTTTGGTTTGAAACATGCAGGTATGTAGAATGTCACCCTGGTGATAAAGCTTGGATTCGGTATGCGAAGTTTGAAGTGAAGAGTGGTGAAATTGCCCGAGCTAGACAATGTTACGAGCGTGCCATGGAGCAGTTGGGTGAAGATGGGCAGACGGAGGAACTTTTTGTTGCTTTTGCTCAATTTGAAGAGAGATGCAAGGAGCTGGAGCGTGCCAGAGTGATATATAAGTATGCTCTAGATCATATTCCAAAGGGGAAAGCAGAGACACTATATCAGAGGTTCGTCCAATTCGAGAAGCAATATGGTGACAGAGAGGGGATTGAGAATGTGATTGTGGGGAAAAGGCGGTTTCAATATGAAGAAGAAGTGAAGAAAAACCCTTTGAACTATGATTCGTGGTTCGACTATGCTCGCTTGGAAGAAAGTGTGGGTGATAAGGAAAAGGTCCGAGAGGTTTACGAGAGGGCGATTGCCAACGTGCCTCCTGCTGAGCAGAAGCGATACTGGCAACGCTACATTTATCTATGGTACTGCTGATTTTCCAATTTCTCTTTGCTGGCTACAGTCTTGTAGTAGAGTTCGATGAGTTGTCCGTGCCTTTCTTATTTGAATTTCATATTCCTTCCGTCCGACGTTTATTCTGTCGTGATTGGACCTGACATTTCACGCATCTTGTTCTCAGGATCAACTATGCTCTTTACGAGGAGCTGGAGGCTGAAGACTACGATAGGACTAGGGATGTTTTCAAGTATGTACCTGCTGGTCCAGTTAATCTTATTCTCCAGCTCTTGTTTCTTTATTGAACATGCTTGGGAGTTCTCTTCAATTTTATATTCTCCGTGCTTGAAAATCTCTTTATTTGTATAAGGTCTCACCGCATTTCTTGTACTTATTACAGGGCGTGCTTGGGCATTATTCCGCATGCAAAGTTTACGTTTGCGAAGATTTGGATCATGGCAGCGCAATTTGAGATTCGGCAGAAAGATCTCAAAGCTGCACGAATGATCTTAGGCAATGCTATTGGAAGGGCTCCAAAAGACAAGGTACTTGTCTGAATTTGTCTTTTGTTGCATCTTTGCCTGCTCTCCCTATGGTTGGTGTATAAGGTAGTTCTGGATTTATAACGCTGGACTTTCTGTCAGGTTCTTCAATTGGTTATTATGAGCGCACGATTATTTTTTGCACCTTCAATTTGTGATTGAGTTTCAATTGACCTCCCTGATGCCTTTATTACTCTCCCTCGAAGTTGACATTGTTTGCTTGCTTGTCACAGATTTTCAAGACATACATTGAGATAGAGCTGCAGCTTGGTAACATAATTCGTTGTCGAACTCTCTATGAGAAGTACCTGGAGTGGTCACCAGCTAACTGCTATGCATGGAGCAAATATGCAGAATTAGAGAGGTCCTTAGGAGAGACCGAAAGGGGGCGCTCAATCTTCGAAATTGCTATTGCACAACCACTTCTTGATATGCCTGAGTTGCTGTGGAAGGTTGGTGACGTCTGTTGGTTTATTTGTCTTACTTGATCGTACACCAATTCTCTGTCTTGCCTCTTTTATGTACAAGAATTGTATGGTTCGCGCAATTGGATAGTACCTCTGAGCAGCTTCATTTTATTCGCCTTTGGAAAATTGAGAAAGCAGAAGCAGAGGTGTTCCTCTCATCAGCTTAAGATCGCATTTGTGGCTTTGTCGGGTTTAGAAGTTAATTCTTTAATTTGAAAAGTGCTGCTACTGAGCTAGTATTGACGAGTGCTGACGTGTGTATTATACAATGCAGGGTTACATTGAGTTTGAAATATCCGAGGGGGAGCATGACCGCACACGGCAACTTTATGAGAGACTCCTTGACCGGACCAAGCATTTGAAGGTTTGGGTAAGTTATGCCAAGTTCGAGGCAGCAGTACCCCTGGAAGAGGATGTGGTTGCCCAAGAAGAAGGCCGAGAGCCTGATATGGGTAAGGCAGCAGGACAGGCTGAAGATCGTGCCCAGAGAACGAGAGGTAATGCAGTCTGTGATTTTTTTTTATTTCCTAGTTCCGTCTGCGCTTTAGCTTTAATTCTTGGGTTATTGTCTATTGGCGTGGTCCTCTGGATGTCTCAGTTTGCTTTGCGTCTATTGGCCATTTATGTTTGTGGTTATGGCCTTTGTAGTTATAGCATAAAAAAATTGTGTACTAATTTAAGCATATTTGTACCTCATGGTCATTTAGGGGTGTTTGAAAGGGCGTATGACAGCCTGCGAACGTCAGCACCTGAGCAGAAAGAAGAGAGAGCCATGTTGCTTGAGGAATGGAAGGAAACGGAGCGCAACTTTGGAAATTTTGGAGATCCTACAGCTGTTCAAAGAAAACTGCCAAGGAAAGTGAAACGAAAGCGTCCAATAACTGCTGAGGATGGAACACCTGCTGGTTTTGAGGAGTATACCGACTACATCTTCCCTGACGAGACAGGCATGGCTCCTAACCTCAAAATTTTGGAAGCTGCTTATAAATGGAAAAGGCAGAAGGTAGGTTCCGACGATGAATCTTGATACCTACTTGTAGAGAAGAGGACGCAAATCCTTGCAGTGCAACCTGTGATAAAATATTAAAAAAATGGCTGGAGAGCATCCCATCTATACATGCAGCATCATGAAAGAGTTGGACCAGAATCGTGTGTGCACCTGAAGGATGGTCTTGGAATTGCACTGAGGCTTTAATGATGTCATCATCCCTCAAGAACTCGAAGAATACTGTACCATTTTCATGTACCATTTTACTCCGTGAAAAGCCTGTTTTTTCCAGCTTAGAAGGTTGTTGCCAGCGCCTGGGGATTTTTTTCTTGGAGGAAAGTTTAGACAGCGTGACAAATGCTTAGTTAGCAGTGCATCTAGTTTTCATTTAGCATCGTCAAGGGCTTTTACTAAGCTCTTGAGTGGGCTCTTGAGCTCATTGGCTGGAGGTTTAGGGAATCTTGCAATTATTACAAGGGAGACATCGAAATGAGGCATCTGGACGTAAACAATGTACGGTAGTAGACGAGGTCAAGTTCACAATGACGGGTGATGTAATGTCGAGGATAGGAGAAGCAGATAGGGGGGGAAATTGCGGAGCAGCGTCTTGAGTTGCATCAAGTTTTGGCCCGCTTTTTCTGAGTCGGTCTGAGACCAGGAACTTCTCCCATTTGTAGTTACTGCAGTAAAACGCAAGGGGCTCTTTCTGGCTTTGTTCTATTCACTGACTTTACTGTAAAGTTCCATGAGACTACAAGTATGGTATGGTATGTTTTACCAAAAAACACTCCAAAACCTGCCATTTTTCTTAGTGAAAAGAGCAAATTAAAATGATTTTTTTGGCATATCCAATTGAAGGATAATGCAAAGAGTAGTATGAATATATTCTGTAAGACTCACCCAAGATTCCACCTTATTTTTTTCATTTTTGCCTCCTACAAATAATTGTATTTAAGGGTGATTGCACAAAACACCTGTCAGTTTTGTTGCGTTTTGAACAGTATTCATGATTTTTTTCTGGAGTACTTTAAAAATAGAAAAATAATTTTTAAATTTTTTTTAAAAATATGACTAATGTATAAGGTAGGAGGCTCATAAACCGATCGGGCTGTAAAACCAATCATGGCCCAGAGGTACATTTTGCTTTCTTCCATGTACCAAAAGTGTACATTTCAGGGGGTGATCGCTTTTGGAGGCCACTACATTTCAACTTCAAAAATTCATAGCTAATTCCACAAAGGTCCAAAAAATATGAAACGACTTGGGTTAGATGTGAATTCCATTTTTCTTCCTATTAAAATTTACTGAAAATTGTTTCAAGGAGTTTAGCTTCCCCAAAATGGCAAACAGCTCTTAGATGAACGGTTTATGAGCCTCCTACCTTACATCTTTAAGATGAAGGTAACCACCAAAAGAAATGCATAGAAAAATTATCTAAGTTGGAGAACTAGGAAAGTGCCAAATTTCAAGAAAATAGATACTTTGATGTTTTAATTAGTTAAAAATAGAAAATAAAATAAAATAAAATAAATAAAAATTGGCCATTTGTAACAACTCTATGGAGATGGTCATTCACCAAAAAAAACACCAAAATAATGTTTGATGTGTTTTAAAATGCAAGCAGAAAGAAGCTCACTTTGTAACTTCCACACGATACAAAATTAATTATTTTTAGAGTTCCTTGAAACCATAGCTACAAATCTATAAGAAGACCATCCTTTCCAAATTTCAAATCAAAATTCATTTTTTTGGCTACTAAATAGTACTAAAAACCTCCAAATTGGCAAGTGTGACATATTATCGGGGGCTATTTTAAATAGTAAAATATATTTTTTTTAATTCCAAAAAATTATGCAAGGTGTATAATAGTCATCAATACCTTGTCTATAAATTTCGAATCACTTGGAGCCAGATCGCAAAAATTATAGCCAAAAAACTAATCAGCATGCATCGTGTGACAGAAAATAGTACAAGTGTTTTGTGCAATGATTCTTAATAATATATTGGAGTTAATTGTGCCTTCGATTAACCCCTAATGACCCAAATGACCATTTTCTGGTCACTGCCCTTCTTTAATCGATCTGTCCGTTCTCAAATTCTGAGTTTTTTTTAATAAAAATTATTTCTAAAAGTAGACTATATTATGAATCCAATGGTGGTAGTTTCATTAAATTCCGAGTTAAACTCTTCTTTGTGGAATTTTTTTAAGTTGAGTGGTGTAGTACAGTTCACAGCTCATGTTTTGAGGTTTAGTTTGGGCATGGATTGAAAAGTCAACCAACCAATAAGAGTGTTTCCCACCTTCAAAGGATAGATCCAAGGAGTTCAAGAAGATAATTGTGCCCGTTCTTGTTTTTCTTACAAACATTACTCTCATTTCAATGACCACTGCAAGACTTGTAAAATGACCAAAATGCTTTGAAATTTTAGATGAGCATTTTCAACTCTCTTGTCTTTCATCGAGCACAAAAGGTCATCATTTCAAAATATTCTCTCTAAGATATGCTCCTTCAAAGTGTGCTTCCATGTTTTTCCATTGACCCAAATAAAATTGCAAACTTAAATATCTACTAAATTGTGTGGTCAAATAATCAAAAAAAATTTGAGGTGCTCACTCTCAATGTGAACTACAAGATCGTATGGTTACATTCTATCCAATCTCAAGAAAAAATGAGCAAACAAATTGCTCAAGTTCTTGGAAGTTTTGGCCCATATTAACCCCTCAAGGACCGGCATGCGTTTTTTGGCCGTATAGAAATTTTGGGCAGGTCCGTGTGACTAGAGATTTTCATATTTTAAGCTGAAATTTTAATAGAAGGTGGGCGCGAGGAATATCTTTCATATGCACTAAATTTCAGGACATTTGGAAATAGGAGTCAAAAGTTATGGCCAAATATGTTACTTTTTTTCGTAACTGGGCAGTCCGGGCAGCAGAAAAAATTTGGCAAAAATTTGATTTTTTTTTTAAAATATTTTTTTTCTTGTAGATTATATTTTTGTCTATATAGAAAGCTTTGATTCATTTCATTTGGATTTGTTATGAGAAAGTTATGGACATTCTTGTTTTTCGGGCACTTGGAGCATCTTCTTGAAAAAAATAACTTGTAAAATTCATTTCTAAATGCTATTTTTGGAATTTAAAACAATAAAAAATTCTCATGGTTTAGTTTACTTGCTAGAACAATCTCACCATTGGGATTATTGAATTTTAATTCCATCTAAAATATATTAATGTTTTAGATTTTCCTTCTATCTCATACCTACTTCTACTTAATAAATTTTTTAGGAATGATAATTAAGTTTTTTTGAATATTTTTTTTTCCCCTAGACTCTCAACTCAATTCTCTACTATAAATATTTAAAGCACAAAACTCTATAGTGCAAAAATTTTAAGTGAAAAATGTTTAAAGTCAAAAAAATCTAGTCCCGCAATGTGCTGAAATACTTGTTTTTTCCACTTTAAACGCAGATATCTTGCAATCTGAGCGGTCAAAAATTCTGAAATTTTTCCACACATTCTTATACTAGTTAAGTGTAAGATCCTACGGTTAGATGTGCAAAAAAAACATTTTTCATTTTTTTTTACTCCTTGCTATAGAAATGGCAGTTTTGATGGGTTTTTGGCAGAAAAAAGGCCTTGGGCCTTTAGGGGTTAAAAGTACATTCCCTTTGAGTCATTATGGATTAAGTGCATTTGTACAAACTAAATTTTTTAACCAAGTAGGCGCTCGTTAACCCTTAAATGTTGACACAACCATTCTATGGCCGATGGATGACAAAGATTCAAATTGTGTAGGACAAAAATGCAACTATTCATCCTTAAAATTTGTTGTGAAAAGGGAAAATTTTCTATAGTAGCTTGACTTCCAATGAGCGTTTTTGGAATTTTGTAAGCCAATGATTCACACAGTATTGCAAAAGGATGATTTCAAGGGTCACCTCTTGGTCCTTTAACCCCTAAATGCCCAAGGCACCCAAATGTGGTGTCAAAGAAACTTTGAAGTTAAATAAATCTGTACCAAATTGCTATTTTTAGTAATTTATATTTTTGAAAGATTCTTTTTGAAGTCTAGTTTTAGCATCAAAAATCCGATTTTGAAAATGAATGATTATGATTTTTCTATTCAAGGTTTTGTGCAAAGGTACCCATTGCAATCTTGACTTTTTGTAGTGTTGAGGGCTCTTGGAAATGAGCCTTAAATACACTAGATCTTGGAGAAAAAATCACACTAGAAATTCAATTAAAAAAATTGTAGAGTAGATTTTGAGAAGTCATAAATTGATTGGGGTTATATTTGTTAGGCCCTTCAACCTCATATTTTTTTGGTCTTCAACTTTTTAGATTTGAGATGCAAAAAAAGAGCTCAAAGATTTTCATAGTTTTGACACCCTGATGATCAAACATTATAATCTTTCAATCCTTAAATGATATTGTTGTGTTTTCTTTTCCTATGTGATCTCTAACATGTTTAGTTTGAATTTGTACGGTTGCAATTTCTAAAAAATTGATTCAACTTATCAAAATGTTGGCTTTTTGTTCAATTTATAGCAAATTCCAAGAGGCTCAAAACAAGCCTTGGGCATTTAGGGGTTAAGAGTTAACCTTGTAATGTCTTGTCAATCGTTTATTGCCTGACGAATGAATTCAAACCGTATTCAAGGACAAAATAATTTACATTTTCATCCGTGGACCTTTTCGTGCAAAACAAGGGTAACAGAGAGTACTTGAGAAATGAAAATCAGAAAATTGAAATGCTTTGTTTCATTCTATGAACAGAGATCCTGGAAAAGTGGCAGTGAGAATCTATGCGGGGCTATCAGTCTGTTTTGCGGCCAAGTTGAGAAATTTGCTTGTTGTCATTTCAAACTTACAAATTTGGCATTATGGAAACTTATTTATGACCTCTAAATCCATCATGATTAAGGTAGGAGGCTCGAACTCCGACCGGGCATTTTGAACCGATCAGGACACACAAGTACATTTTGCTTTCTTCAATTTCCCAAAATGTACAAAGGATGTACATTCTAGGAGGTGGTCGCTTTTACAGCCCTTTGGCTTTTCACCTTCAAAATTTCATAACTAATTCCACAAAGCTCCGAAAAATATGAAACAACTTGAGCCAGATGCCATTTCTTCTTGTCTTTCAAGGAAAATTTACTGAAAAATATTTCAAGATGTTTTACCTCCCCAAAATTCAGGTTCAGCGCTTAGATGGTCGCTTTATGGACCTCCTACCTTACTGAAGTTCAAGATCATGGCCATAGGCAATAGACGCCTCACTAAATTGCTCGTCTGTCATTCTAAGTTTAATAGATGTAGAGATTGGAAGATGAAAACAAGGATGTTATAAGAGGCATACCTTACATTGTTTTCCATTCCACCTTATAAAAATGAATATATATGAGAACTCAAAATGGAATATTTCATGCCTTCTTATAGTAATTACATCCATGCAAACCCAAATCCTCAATCAAATCAAGCATTGGATGTCACAATAAAAAGGAAGAAAATGAACAAATTATTACTCTGATTTCAATGGAAAAAACTATTATCATGAAGGAAATTAATACTGAAAAATATTTCTAGTTACCTACACCTACTAAAAGGGATTCCACACTCAAAAATTATTCATTGGACACCCTTGAAATTACTCTGGACCATGGGTTCTTTTTAGAGTAAAATTTGCTTAAAATAAATATTAATTTTTTAGAAGGAAAAAACATTCACCGATATGTTCTTGCTTCCATAGTGGATAATATTGTTGAATTGCTACGAAATCATAAGATGGAATCATTTTTTTTTGTATTTCCTTCTAGAGCAAAACTTGCTTAAAGTTAGTATTCAATTTTTTGAAAGAATATTTAAAGATTCACTTCTATGGTAGACAGTATTCCAAATTTGCTACAAACACATAGGATGGTATTCCTTTTTTAATAAATAAATAAATTTTCTAGCATATTTGCATATTTCATCTACGTCCATGGGAGACCGCTTTGAGTGTTTTATTGAGAAACAAAAAGCCCTTCATTGTCTTCATTTCACTAAAGAATATTTGGAGAGAAAATGATGCACATGTTCAATTATGTGAGAGAGTGCGATATATTACCACAAAATCATGTGTTAACCCCTAAAGGCCTACAACTATGTTTCACCAAAAATCACTCCAAAATTGCAATGTCAAACACTACAAGTATGGAATGCCTTTCACCACAATCTACCAAAACCTCAAAGTATGCACCAAAGTTGGTGAGCTTGATCATGTATGGGAAGCAACCCATTCCTAATCACACACACACCATGTTGTTTTCTTTTTGTGAAGAAGGAGATGAACAATGATTAATTGTGGTGTGGTTCTTGAGACGGTTGTGGCGCATGATGATTGGCTAAAAGACTTTTAATAGTGCAACCAATCTTTGGTGGCTTTTGCAACCAACCCTTGGTTATAAATAAGGAGGTCTATATGACCAGTATGGATTGAACATAATCTTCAACCAAAAAATTCATAGTAATTATGTTTTGCAAAAAAAAACTAAAAAATTATAGAAACCTTCTTCAGTCTATTTTTGCATAGAGGAAAATTTACACAGTTGAAGAAACCCACTGTGCAAATGGTCAGAACTGCTTAAGGTAGGAGGTCCTAAAATTGCTCATTTAAGAGCTGAAACTAAATTTTGGAGAGGTGAAACACCTCAAAATATTTTTCAGTGAATTTTCCTTGAAAGACGAGGAATTGACATCTAACCCAAGTCGTTTCATATTTTTTGGAACTTTCTAGAATTAGTTACAAATTTTTGAAGCTGGAAAAAAGTTGTCATTTGTGGTCATCAAAAGCGAGCACCTCCTAAAATGTGCATAGGTGGTACATTCAAGAAAGCAAAATGTACCTTTGAGTCATGTTCGCTTTTAATGCCCGCTCCGTTTTACAACCTCCTACCTTAAGTGGTCAGAAATGGGTTCCTTCCTATATAATCCAAAATTCTTCACACTTGCCGCCGGTGAGAAGCGACGATGCCTTTGCTCCCTGTGAAACGAAATGGAATAAAAACAAACTGTAATCTATGCTTGCAGGGCGATTTGGACGTTCACGGAGCGTGTGCGCAACAATTTTCACACCGGAGGTCTCAGCGGCTTCATTAGTTGTCTGTAGGTAGTGGATTAGTGCCGGGAGAGGTGTACTGTAGGTTCTCAATCGGCTGTTGCTGGGAATGTTGCACGCCCTGGTCACGAATCTCACGTAGGCGCACTCAGAAGCTTCAGGAGTTTTGACTTTACTGAGAACTTGTGCGTGATATTATGAATCAAAACTGTGTTGAATGCGGGGTTGAATGAAAATGTTGTTTTGAATCAGAGTGTTGTTGCCATTCAAACTCAGTTTGAAATGAAGGGCTTCGGTGTTGTCTGTCGGGGTGGAAGCGGTTGGTCGCGTCCCGCGTCCCAAAATCCTTACCAGAAGGATTTCCTGCCACAACCTGTTATCTCCCGCGTTGTGTTCCACCTTACTTGACGCCGGCATGGCTTACTCGGAAGGCTTCGTACAGCGTCCGACCGCAGACGAGGACGCCACAGCGCACGTATTCTTCAACCGCCCTTCGCATTTCCGGGCGACCCGACTCCACCTGCATGCGATAACTCCGAAGCCATGATCGACTCGCTGCTACGAAGTTTGAGGCGAAAATTTTTGCGAGCACTCGGTGAGTCGCCGCAATTGAACCCACCGTTGCGATCGCGCGAAGGTCCACGCCGGAATTTTCCGTAAAAAAAAAAATCGCCGCAGAAGACAGTGCGCCTGTAGGCACGGCGCATTTCCTAAAAATTCTGCGCATTCCGGCAGTCCGGGGTCTGCCAAAAATTTGAGCGTGCCATCAAGCGTACCAGAAGGCAATCGGAACGGCTGGAATTCCGTTGTTACGCTCGAACTTCACTTCTTGAAAATCGGCCCTGATCGTATCCTGCGGATACGGTGGCGTAGAGGAAGAGCCCAAGGGCCGTTCAGGGGTTAAGCGCTTCTTTTGGGTGGAAGCCACATCAGAAGGCTGAGTCCCGAGAGCGGGAAGGGCAAACGGCCAGAGGAGCATAACGGCCAGGCCCAAGTGGCAGCAGGCAGCGCTTCGACAATTCCTCACAACAAACCACTGCACCGTCTGAACCCATCTGGCCATCTCCTTCCTTCCTTCTCCTCCATTGTAACTGATGTTATGTCCCTGCAGCTCCTCATCAAACGCAGAAACTCTTCTTGCAGGTTGCCTTGTCTATTCCACCATCCCCTTCCTGCTGAGTGAAGCTTGAAAACTCCCACGCTCTTCTTCATCTTTGCGAAAGCAGCAGAAGCAGTCCCGTGGGCGATGGGGAAGGTGCCGGTGCGCTTGAAAGAAGTCACCTACACGCTGTCGCCGTGCCACCAGTACATATGGCGCGGCATCCTGCACGACTTCAGCTATAAGACCAAGAAGCGCTTCAACGACAACTGGGTCTCTGCTCTCTGGTTGCTGGTACCTGTCTTCGGCAGCTATGGGTGAGTGGGTTTCTCGCTTTCCTTTCTTTCTTTCTCCCTTGCCTCCTCCTCTTTCTTGCCTCCTCATAGAAGAGATGTAGTGGGGTACCTCTGAATCCAAGTATAGGCCTTGACGCCTGGAATGCTCTTCACTGCAAGTCTCTTGAACAATTAATCATTGGTAAATCTTGAAAGCAAGTACAGTATTTGGGGAAAGCATATAATTGTTCCTTGAGTAAGAGAGGTGGCCAAGGACGAAAGGAACGCCTTCAAGAATGTTATTAGTTTAGGTGCCTGATTGTGGTGATGCTGCAGGCAGGCAGGCAGGCTCCATGCAGGCGTTTCTGGCTCTCGTTTGAATTGCTCCTCATGATCGGCAACCAATTTCGGAGATTTAACGTAGTTTCCTGGGCTTTGAGTGACAAGAGGGGTCACTAATATCAAAGAAGAAGTTCTGGTGCGGGATCTTAATAAATGACATGTTTGCCTGTGCAGGTATGCTGAGGCGTATAGAGAGAGAGAGAAGTTACACCACCGAAGCTAGAAGCACCAAGATTCAAGGCTGAACTTTAGAGAAGAACAACAAACCCTAGCCCGCAGTTTCTTGAAACAGCTTCCAATGACTGCACGTTATCTCTCGGGCCATCAGGATCCATTCTGAACTTACAGTTGATAGCAATCTGCACAGAAACTGTTTATCCCCGAACTTAACATAGTAATTGACCCTTCATACCAGAAGAAAAGTTCGCAACAGCGGCTAATTACAAGAGTGCAATATCGTCCTAGTTGCATGTATTAACTTGTTGAATTCAACGAGGGCATTTACTTATGGTTTGATGTTACACAAAATAGTCCTTCGAAGGTGAAGATTAGCCAGCACAGCGTTACTGCAGATATGACTGAAAATACGTGCTCATGTAGACATTCCATTGACATCCATTGACACTCGGAAGTGCCAGAATTTGTGAGATTTCAACATTGCATTGTCAAAGGGGAAAAAGACAGATCCAAATCATATCATGAGAGTCATGTGAAATGTACCTCACATGACTCTGTTGTGTCACTATTTAACAAGTGCTATGAAATAAGGGCTTGCGTCTATTCCTTTCTGCAGTGCTTGATCGATCCTCTGATTCTAACCCCAAAACCTACTTTTCAAGGATGTCGATATTCCACTTAAACAGGTTAAAAAGGCCTCCATTCGCACGCTTTGCCTTCCCCTTGGCACCCCCACTCATGCTTTCTGAGCCGGGTAAGGTTCGCAGTCCTCGCAAATCAGTTCGCAGTATCTGTTGCAACAGAAGAAAGAAGGATGTTAAAAACTCTCTCGCAGCACAAAATCATATTCAGTATTGTAAATAACAGAAAAACATTTTATTGCAGATGGAAAAGGATAGACTGCTCACATATTGTAACCTACACAGCATGCGCTGCTCATTTTTACAAAGTTGCACTGCCAACTCCTTTA
The DNA here is from genome assembly GCA_951799445.1 of Pseudisothecium myosuroides. NCBI lineage: Eukaryota > Viridiplantae > Streptophyta > Bryopsida > Hypnales > Lembophyllaceae > Pseudisothecium > Pseudisothecium myosuroides. The sequence goes on from OX637291.1 coordinate 28,764,737, forward strand.
GCATCCGAGTTCTGCTGATACGTGCGCTGGCATCTACATCAGTATCGTCATCGGACTCCTCGTTCGCCTGGAGAAGGATCACACAAACAAAGCAAGCGCTTAATAAGCACAATCATAAACCCGACCAATTTTACTAAAACTTAGCTCTTGGAGATCATCAGTTCAGATTCTTGAAGGACGATCTTTAATGGTCTAGAATGGTATTCAGCTTACCTCCAAAAAATTGGTGTACTCCGTGATAGAATTCTCACAAACTGCCAGAACTCGCTCATAAGCATTAGTTTCTTCGTCAGCGGAAAGCATGGCCTCCACATCAGAAGTGTCATTTTCTGTTGCTTTTGCTTCTGTGGCTGCTCTAGCCATCTATCTGGGCATTCCGAGTACAAGCAGTTCATAACAATCCAAGTTGAAGAATCCAAAACTAATGATAGACAAAATTTTGAATGGGTGACTTTAGTGTTATCAGTCGATGTCTCAGTTTTAGTGAAAAGCTTGAAACGAAACGTCATACCTGAGAAATTTGAGCAGGGTCTGAAGATCGGGTGGCAATTAGCCGAGCATAGGCAAGTAATTGTGCTGGAAAACCATCCTTCCTTACTGGAAACCGCTGTGGCCTGCTTTAGTCAAAGATCCAAACTCTCCCTTTGCAAAGTAGAGAGAAAGAAAATGATAAATAAATGAATCGAATTCAAACGTACAAAATTGCAAAAGTGACCTTGAAAAAGTGGGCTTTAGATTCCACGTGGACTTATAGAGTGAAATTGACATCAAATGTGAAGGATACGAAGAAAGGCCTTGTTCTTTTAACGCGGTCAACTTGGTCTCGTATGAAGGGTCCTCATTGTCCAAATCCATTTCGAGCTCCACAGAATCATGCGCGTTGAATTCAGATGGAATGAAGCCATACGCGAGGAGAAGCTCTCCGCTTGGTCGTTTACCGTAAGAAATGAAGACCTGTTCTTCCAGATATCTTGCTGAGACACGTTCCCATACTTGGGTTGTGGCAGTAAAATACCCTTCTCGAACCCAAATTCAAATCTATTTCACAATTACAAGACTACAACAATTGCTTCGTAAAAAATAAACGATGGCAATACAGCCAAAAATAATGCAGAATTTGCAAGTCTGTATCCCATACCTGTTCTCCAGATTGATAAGCACGGTCTGTGACGAATGCAACTGACTTTCCGTTGCTCTGATCGAAATCCAAGAAAGCATCTACCTGCAAATCCCCTGGCGGTGCTTCAGTGGCCAGAAATAATCGTTAACTCTTCTGTGGCAAATCAGAACAATTTTCAAAGATGCTGACTCAAAGGTAAAGATAGCACAAATTGTTTAATACAAGATCCTTGCCCCATTTTTGCCCCAAAAAATTTATATTATCCAGACCGTCGAAAAGTAGAAAGTAGCACCTGAGGATTGTGATTCAACATGTCGGCCCAGGGTACAAGGGCAAGTTTTCCAAGTGAAGGCAGTCTTACCTGTAAAATTCACAGAAAATCTTTAGTTAACAGAGGTGCTTTTCTACGTTTCACTTACATGCAAAATATAAAATTTCAAGCATGTCTAGAGCTAACTTCCATTACGCTCGACAGCTGATGTCCAAAATTAACATGACATATGACGACGACCTGTAAAAATTGTCAACAGACAAGTCGAATAAGGTGAGAACTTACTAGTCGAGAGAAGAGAATACCAAAAGCCCATTTGAATGCCTCCAAAGTATACACCTGGGGATATTCCAAACGTCAAAGCTTGAAGTTTGCTTGCAACGGGGTACTTCATTCCTATATATTCTTTCAGTCATAGCCAATCAGCAATCTGATACATAAAGAGTGAGTTCCTGACGCAACGGAAGACTCATGAAGCTAACCAGACAGAAGAGACCGTACCAAGAAATGTTTGAAAATACCTGAGACGGAAACACTTCAGGATGCTTGAAGAAAATCGTTGCCCGGAGATCTCGATATCTGTTCAAAAACCTCAATCCTCTTAGTGACCAGCTTGCCATGAAGACTTCTTCAGGATCGATTGCAAACTAATCTGCCCATGAGTTCCATGCCGGTTTGGAAAAAAGGTGGTACATATCCTTACGTTTCTGTCACATCGCTGATATACTCCAGGGCTTTCTCTCTGACAGGTGATGCAGTTAACCAAACATTGACTTCATCCTCGGTCCTGTTCAAAAACCCGCCAACAGGTCTGTTTAAGGAAATGTGTTAACGATTTTTATTTGTCAAAGTGTCAGTGCGAACTGAATCCTTGACTGAGCTAAAGTGGAAATTTGCGACCGGAGGCTACTTAGATTCAATATGCTGTAGGAGTAAATGCTTGATCACTAACCACTGCAAGATGGACGAAGGTGTCTTTGGCAAGGTAACGAAGTAAGGAAACCAACGAGATGACTTTCCTCGACTGGCCTCACTTATGAGAAAAACTGCCAGTGTGGGCCATTCTGGAAGTCCAGCCTCCCTAATTATCTTTCCTGTTTCAGCACAACCCCATTCCTGCGCCGACACTTGTCAGGACAAAGGTAAAACGAATAGGCCTGCGTCTAAATGAGCACTTTCCCTGCGCAAATTTAAAGCCCACCCTCCGGACGTGTTGCAAATGAGAAAATTACAACTATCCACAGCAACAAATATTGAGAGAAACGCACAGCCTGAAAATACAGCAACCACATTGCAGCAAAATTATATAGATATAATATAGAAATAATATTCATCAATTTTAACCCCTAAGTGCCTAAAAAGCCACAAGTGTCCACTACCATATCTTTAGGACTTGAAATTAATCATTTAGCAAAATATATCTATAGAACAAAGAAACCATGCCGAAGTTTTTGAACTATAAAAAACTGTACTGAAAATTACTAGAATTGTCTATGAGATTGCAAAGTGAACTTTCAATTTTTAGTTCAGGCACTAAGGCATAGTGATGGCCAGGGACCATAATAACTTAACACCTGAGGAACCAACTCACCGAATCAGCAGAAATAAGAAGCCTCGATGGCACAAACAATAGTCGTTCACCCTGACGCAGGCTTTGCGTTGCCACAAGGCCCCTGCCTCCAGAATCTACTCTGTCCAATACCAGCTTCTGTTTCGCAAGGCCCTCATTGGTTAACCAATCTTGTAGCAACGACCCGTTCTCAATAGACTGAGGCTCGCATCCCCAGCTCACACCCGTCCTCTTCCTACAATACATTCAAAATTGCAAGTTTCATAAGATCGTTTCCCAATGCGACGTATAACGCAATGTCTTAGACTCTAATAAACAACTTGCAATTCCGAGGTTCAGGACTCAACTTCCTTTTCGAGCGAATTGAAAAAAATATTAGAAGGTAAAATCCACTTCATTGCGTGGACGTAAGAGATGGTGTATCCGAGAACTCCGCAGAATTACATTCAACTAAATGTTCCAGAGAAACTTGCTTTATCTACAAAAAACGAGCAAATCCGACAAGCGACACTTCCTCCCTTGATTTCCCAGTTCCGACTCTGAGAATCTGCTCTTAGAATCTATGACACTTTGTTGCTTATTCAGGGATTCCGTCACATTCCGAGCTGCAGCTGAGACTTATCCATAACCCCGACAACGTAGTAGGTTCATTCGAAGTAATTGCTTAGTGTAGAAGCATAATTACCTATAAACGACTTCTTTTAGAGTCACAGTTGGAGGTCACTACGCTAAATAGCTGAACTAAAGAGAGACTACTAACAACTCTGAATGACAATGTGAAAGATCTATGTTATCTCTGATGGTTTGCAGGTTTGCAGAAACCGTAATATCACGCAGAAAAGAAGATAAGAACATTGTTTGAATTTCGTATGCGTACACAGTCCAGCAGACATTGTAAGGAGATACGTAAAGAGACATATAGAAACAAAAATTGCTACTGGTAATTGCTACTTGTAATTAATCTCTTGTCAACTAAAACTCCGGCCAAGGCACGAAAAAATCATAATTCGATCAGTTCTTGTTGCGCAGTCTTATTAATAAAACCTTATTGCCTAATCAAATATCTCTTCTCAACATTCCGAATTGCAGCTGCAACCATCCATACACTCCGACGGCAATCACAATGCACGACAACGCAGGAGATTCATTCGAGGCAGTTGCTTAGTGTAGCAATCTAATCTAAGAATTAGGTCAAATCACGGAGTAATAATTTCCGAAATTGCTGAACTCTTCCTATAAAGGCGGTGTAAATGCGGGAAGAAGCCAAAAAAACAAGAATCAGTGCAGAGGTGATAGGAAATACCGGTCTTTCTCCTTCTCCTTAGTGCTCTGCAGCGAAGAGACAATAACAGGAGAGATGCACAGAGATGGAGATGAAGGGAGAGAAGGAGCAGAGAGTGCCGCCGGGGGCAGAAAGGAGGAACGGAAGCCAACGGCGTTGAATGCCAGGGCGGCCATGGCGCCGTCGTTGATTGATCTTCTGTAAAAGAGGGCAAAAGCAATTTAGGATTAATTGCGAGAGCAGTTACACTACGGAAGGAGATCCTCCATCGTCATTCCGGTGCCGCAAGGCGAGATTGGAGCAGGAGATTGTTGTTGCAACACGTCGTCTAGTGATGCTCTGAAGGGGCAGAAGAAGCAGAAGCTCCAAAGCCCAGACAGACGCTTGAGGTCTTGAAGGGTCTATCCACTTCCCACGTCCCTATTTCACATCCCTTTCCAGAATTTGGCATCTCGACCTACGCCTCATCACCGCTTCTAGTCCGCAATGGCCTTAACCCCTAGAGGACCAGGTGGTAGGGACTTCCACTAGAATCCATCCATGAGGTTCCCGGTTCCATTCCCCATGCTAATGTTGCTCGTGTGGGGGTTCTTTGTGCTAGTACACAAGGAGTTGGTTTATCCTTCTACTTGGTCTTGACATGGATTAGGTTCATGGATTGCCATGGCTATGTTAGGTCTATCCTTATTGCGGCCCTTGAAAGGTGTATGTTTCAAAAATAAATAAATAAATAAAAATAAATAAAATGGCATTGCTTTAATGGAATTTGTCCATGTGTTTCAAGAAAAACAAATTTAATTTAAATTTAAATTAAATTAAAATGGCACTACTAGGGGCATGGATTCATTCTTTTGCAGGATGCTAAACTCGTCCTATGAATTTATCCCTGGGAAAAATGCAAGAATTTTCTTTTTTTTACATATAATAAAATTTGCAAATTTTGAACACATCTTTCCAATCAGAGGCTCCAAATTAGCAAGAAGAGGTATACAAGATAAATTAACCAAGCACAAAATAGGAGATATTTTTTTTAACATGCATTCTTTGAATGACTTAAGCAAGATGAGTGAGGGGGTTGGTTCACCTTGGCCAATTAGTTGGGGAGGTGAAGAATATAGAATTAACACAACACAAAAATGGGGGGCTTTTTTGTACCATTATCCTACATTCAACTTGCATGGCCTACTTTGTGGGACGAATTTAGCGTCTTGCCTTTCTCTTGAACGTCCACTATAGCAATCACATCTATAATTGTCACTAATTACAACCAAATATAATTGGTATTATTAAATATTTATTATTTTAATATGGTCCAATTATAACTAAAAGAAGATTTCAACACACTTTAGTACTACGTTATTTGGACATTGTATTAACTCCTTAGCGCTCCAACATCCAATTTTTGGAGAACAAACAAGTTGAAACTAAAGTTTTATTTTTAATTATTGCTTGGATGAAAGTCTACCTAATTTATGGAGATACTTTATCAAGTTGTTGTCATATCTAATGGTTGAATTTGGTGTTAGTAGAGTATATTATTATTCTAAAACTAAAAATGTGGAAGTATGTCAAGTGGTTGAGGAAGCCAAAATTGCATTGACTCTAGTTCAAAATTAGATTTGCAAAAATGAAGTCATAGATTTAAAGAAAATAAAAATTTCTAAAAATTATCATGTGAAAAGAACCTAATTTCAAATCCATTCAAAAAAATTTATTCAAAAAAAGATAATATTTTGCTTGTAATCAAATTTAGAAGGAATTTTGAAATTTCTCTTTCAAAATTTATAAAATAATATTGGTGAGAGCATTGGTGAATCTAATCGTATAGATGTAATCTAAAACTTAAAAACTACAACTTTTATTTGTATACCACTTCCAAAATATTCTTCCAAATAGTACTTTCATATAATGATTTTTCTCAAATCGTCAATTCTGAAGAACACTCTTTACGTTCCGGGGTTAATAAGTAGTGAATTTTAAAAGGACTATTTCTAGGTGTACCTAAAAACAATAACATGCTCTTGTAGACTCTTTTTGTTTTGATTGTGTACATCTTGTGTAATCAATATCTAGGTTTATGTGACACTTTTTGGTTCAAATGTAGGTTGTTGCCGCATTTTAGGCAATGTTGATAATGGGTGTACATACAATGACTCCCAAAAGTAATTGGCCACTATATAAATTGCTCTCATAAATTGAAAAATTGGAATTATAAAGTGAAATTTGGACATATTGTTGTGCAAAAGGACCTCTACCTTAATGAAAAATTTCACTTAGAATGGCCTATATTTAGACTTGTTATTATTTGAATGAAGTTTCTATGCAAAAAAAAAACATTTTGTGAAAAGTCAAAATGTCTCATTTCTTTTTATAGGAAGAATGTACATCTTGATTAGAATCACATGTAACAAGTTTCATGAATTTTGGATTTTTATTGATTGAAATCTTATTGATTGAAATTTGACCTCAAAATATTGACTTTTTTATTTCTCACATTATAAATTGCAAAAAAATAAGATAAAAATTCAAAATAACATCAAATAACTATATGTATCAAAAACATAATTTTTTGCAATTTATGGAGTGAAAAATAAAAAAGTCAATATTTTGAGGTCAAATTTCAATCAATAAGATTTCAATCAATAAAAATCCAAAATTCATGAAACTTGTTACATGTGATTCTAGTCAAGATGCACATTCTTCCTATAAAAAAAAATGAGACATTTTGACTTCTCACAAAAATCTTTTTTTTGCATAGAAATTTCAATCAAATAATAATTGGTCTAAATATAGTCCTTTCTAAGTGAAATTTCACATTAAAGTAGAGTCCCTTTTGTACAACAATATGTCCAAATTTCACTTTATAATTCCAATTTCTCAATTTATAAGAACGATTTATATGGTGGCCAACTACTTTGGGGAGTCACTGTACCTTACTGGTAGACAAATTAATTCAAATAATGTGAGACCTAGACTAGTATGGATGAATGTTGGATGAAAATTAATTAGTATAAACATATAGATGAATTTTAGATGAAAACTAAATGGATGAAGATATAAATGGATTGAAGTTGCATGAAAGTTAGATGACAATCACAATGGTTGAAAATAGTAAAGACCACAATACTTTGAGTTTAACAAAACTACTAAATTTTTTTATATTAATGTACCTCATAGATTCTTATAAATAATTCTCAAATTATCGCGAGTTCATGTTATTATTACAAGGCACACTAATTAAATTAACTTATGTAGCACTCATTGACGATCAAATTTAATGAAATTTGACTAAAGAATCAGAAATTCTAAGCTCGATTGTAAGATTTTTTGTTGAAAGTTTAAGATTGAATTGGAAGAAATTGCGTTTATCTTGATTTTCAATGATCTATATTGTTCAATCCATACTGGAGGATTAAGATTTGATTACATTTCAACAATTCTTTCTATTTTGATTCATAAAACAAAAGTATAAAAATAAAAGTATAAGGACTTTTATATTGTGGATAGTTACATTACTTCATAGCATATTAAGTGATACCAAAGATTGTATTTTAGCTCAATTTTAATCATTTTCTTAAACTTAAATTTTTTTTGAAAGAATATTTGCTACAACATTTTCAAATTGATATTCGCTTATCTCAATTTCATGACAATGCTATTCAAATTTTAGTTTGTCTTTTCATCATATGCCTCATTTTTAATAATTATTGTATCAAAAATGTTTAGCACTTATTATTCTTTTTAACTTTTGAGCTTTATGATATCTAATTTTATGACTTTTCTTTGATAAGATTTGGCAAGTTGTATGTTATTTTATGTTGAATGTTATAGTTTGGTAATATAATTGGAAGACACAAAAAAAAAATTCTAACAAGGCTATAAATGTGATACAAATGGATGAAAATAAGATGTTTTTATATACTTCAACTCCATATGGAATAATATTACATTATATTATAGGCAATTTTTTTAAAGTGGCGATATTTTTTTTAAATGGCATGAAAACAGTTCAGAACGGCCGTCCAAAATCTATATCAGTCCTAGATGGTGAAAATGGCACATAAATAAATAATTTTTTTGATTTTTTGAAATAATTTTTATCTAATTTTTTCCATGACATAATTGATGACTGTCTTATTTTTTTATTCATCTAAAATCTTTAAAGTGAAAGTTTAAGAAAATCATTATTGAAATCTAATAAGTGTTGAATTATACATCTAAACAATTTTGTATTCTTTCCTTGTATTTTCTTAATGAAATTTTTTTATAATATTTTTCTAATCTTTTAAAAGAAGTTTTCTAATTTCAATATAATTTTTTATTTATATTACAAGATGCAAGGGAATCAATAAAGCCCTTTGAATTGGATAAATGTGAATATAAGAAGAGCAAATAAAAAATATTTGATTTCATTTTATTGAAGGATACAAAGTTGTAAACTTGTAAACAATCAATACTCATCTAATTACGTTTATTTGATGATCGAGATGTAGACCTAGGTGGCTCGCTATCAGGAACTTCTACCGATGGAACACTATTGGTATAATCTGGTGGCTTTGGTTGCTCATTCGTGTGATGTCGACCTCTAAATTTTCGGTGGTGACTTCTTCGAATATGAAGCTTGTAATGTCCACGACGACGGTGAAGTCGATGTCCACTATGATGGCGTCTTCCGTAATTATGTCTACGACGACGATGATGGCGCCTTTTAGAATGTCTTTTATATCTTGAAGGACGTCTTCTATAGTGCTTTCTTTTAGGAATGTTAGCACACACAATAGCTCGTTGCTTTGTAGACTTGTAAACAACTCCTTTTTGCACAAGTTTTCCTTCTTGAACAAGTGATTTGAATGTCCCAAAGATAAATTTCTTTTTCTTTGCATCTAATTTCTCTTCATAAGTTGCTTCTAGATGCTTGCCTATTTGAAACAGGCTTGCACCTTGTTTTTTTTTCTTCACATGGATAAAAGCTTCATGGATCAAAGCACAATTTGGTATAACCATTGTCACAACGTCTTGTCAATCTTAAACAATTGATAATTACAAATGAAAATGATTGTGTTCCTTCTCACAATTTTCAAGGCAAAAGAGTTCAAGCCAAAATTTTAAATACTTGTGTTTCTATCATTAAAGTAAGTTATATATTTGATTTTGTTTGCTTGACACTTAAAGCAATGTCCTAGAAGCTTTGAATCCCAGTTAAGGGTATCTAGAAGAATGCCTAATTTAATGATTCAAATTTAAAAATAAAATATCAAAATCTTCATGGTCAAATTTAAAAACTTTATAGATGGAAATAGATGGAAAAATGTAAATAAAAATATATAATGATTGACTAGTTGGCAATGGATAATGTACAAGAGTCATATAGTTTTCTAGATACTTTGAATTTTCAATACAATAGAAAAGAAGGTTTAGATTTTCTATTTAGTTTATGAACAAAGAATATCATTTTTTTTCTTTCCATTTTGAAATCTAAGAAATACTCAAACTATTAGACTCTAACTTAAAGTTACAATATAAGGCCTAAAATTAGTTAAGAAGATCAGTGGATTTATTATGCCAATGATGTCACTTCAAAAGTTAAGAGACATGTCTTTTCATAAATATGAAAGGTTTAAATTTTATAAAATATGTATTATTAATTGTAATGAAGCTTCAAAACCTTAACATAGTTATAATAGTTTTTAAAAGTCTCCAATTTATAATAGGCTCAATCATTATATTTAAAATCACTTGCGATAATTATCGGTGTAGTAAAATCTAGGAAGAAAATTAATTTTAAAGGGTGCTAAATAAAACACCTAACTATAAAAATTCATATCATATCTCAAATTAAATTATAAACTCATAACTTCTAATATATATAATAAATTATTACTTTGAGTGAAAAAAATGTTAGTTGTTTTTTACTTACAAAGATTTTAATCTTAAATGCTAGCATGATATGTATTCTTATTACAGTTATTGTATTTGTTGAAATAATTATGCATTTGCCTTTTTTAACAATAGTAAATGGTATTTTTTGAAAATAGTATGCATATTATGGTCTATTTTTTTGTTATTGTAGTTTCCTAGCTGCTTAGTCAAAATATACACATTTAAAAGAGTACCTAAAATTTTTGGATTCAAATTATGTTGACAAGTATTAGCCAAAAAATTGATGCTTTTCAAAAATAGCTTCGCATGAGTCTCTTACAAACAAAAGATATTTTCTACATGCAACAAATCCTAACACTTAACAAAACCTTCATAGATAGGGTAAAAAATTTAGGATTTGAAGGTCAAGACAAGGATTTAGATTTAGATTAATTGAATCTAAATGCCTTAGGAACAAAATTGGTAAGATTGCTAGATTGAACGGCACAAACTGCCTCACCTTGCCGCAATGAATTGACTTGTAGAAGCCATGTGGCCACTTGATCCACAACCTCGGTCTGCCTACTATAAGGTAGACCAACCCATTTTCATCACTCTACTTTTGGCCCCATTTCCGCCACAAAATTCATCCAAATCCATTTACTTTTATGACAAAATCAGTGCATTAACATCACAACAGGTAACGTGTCAATACATGATTGGTGAATACTTAAGTGCTCATAGATACAACCAAAAAAAAGTTATGGGTTGTTAATAGGACATTTATGACTCCACTCTATAGGTGGTTTTATAATTTTAGGGCAGATCACTTCAAAAATTCATAGAAATTACAATTTTAATCGGAAAATTGTAATTCCATGTGGGTTTGATTGGTGAAACAAGCGCACACCTCTTCATATGTGCCCCTCTTGGAGTTGGCCCCAATATATTGAGATTGCAAATCAGGGTGGTAATAGGCTTGTCTACCTTATTCAAAATCCTGGGTAGAAGAAGCAACTGACCTCTGAAGTGAAATGCTGCAGAATATTCGCTCGTGTGCGTTGGGCGGGGTGGTTCAACAGTGGCGTGGCCGGAGCTTGTTTCGCAAACAAATTCATGGTTGCGAGTACAGAATCAAGGTGGGACGCACTTTCCCCTTCGGACCCACGATAGCACGGTCCAGCCATGCCCAACGCGGCAGGCTGGGTGCCAATGCTCTCCCCTAGCATAAAGAAGCCATAAAGAAATACTGTAATGAAGAGATAGAATATATAGAAGAGAGAATGATGCCTGAGTGCCCGCCAAGAGGAATGGTTTATATTTTATAACGAAGTTTCTCTTTGGAAATGACTGGTTGCCACATGTACCTCAGAGTACGAGTCCGCCCCCATCGAAATTCGGACTGTGGACCTTCCTCCTGGTTTCCTCGGGTTTCAACTGCAATGCGCCGTGTGGCAAAAGCAAACACCAAGGCCGGGACGGGGAGGCTTCTTAACTTCAGCTTCCTCTGAAATCCACGCCATTGCGCTTCACCCGACGATGAGTGTACAGTACGCTGCAACTGTACCGAATTCCAAGTTCCACCCTTGTCGTTGGACGACCGATATATTTTAGAGAAAGCTGTCCTGTACAGCGTCCAGTCCAGTCCAGTCCTGTAACAGCCCCAATCATGTGGCCATGTGGGTAATGTGGGGCTATTGCCAACGAACCATTTCCCGGAGAAACGAAAAGGAGTAAAGGACCCACTCGAGAAGAAACGCAGAAAAAGGTCGCAACGTCCCCGATTACGGCGGAGACTCGGGTTCCACGTATGGCACGATTGACTGGTCCCCAGCTGGAGAGCCACGGCCTGTTGCATGTTGCCTGCAGGCAACCAATGCAACGAATACCTGACCTGATGAACTTATTATTTTTTAGTTGTGTGAGGGATTGGGGATTTGGGGTGCGAGTGGGTGCGAGTGGGTGGGAGTGGGTGGGGGCCGGTCAGCCACCAGCTCAGCTGGCCTCAATTGACGATGAGCTTGATATTTCTAAGTTAAGATACTTTCTTAGCCTGGAGTTGTATTGTACTCTGGCTCGATCTCTCAAGCAGGCGGGCACGAAAGAAGGAAGGATGTGGAGAAGTTCGAGCCTCCGAGGACAACTGAAGAGCTAAGCTGGAGGGGAACTGAACTCCAGTAAGTCCAGTCCAGTCCAGTCCAGTATTTGCGCTGTGCCCGGCGGAGCCCTGGAGCTCCACTAACTTAAGGTACGGCCGTCGGATTCTTGCTGTTGCCAAAGTGCGGCCCGCAGGACGTGTGCGAGACGGTTTAGGAGGGACACCGGACCCGGCATTCAGTCGGTTTCGCCCGACGCTTCGGCACGATCGGGGTGGATTGACCCCCTCGCTCGGCCTTACCAGGGGTGCATGTAAAACAAAGCCCCCTATTTGGGGCCGATCCAGGGAATATTATTGCTTTCATTTACCTAATTAGGGGTCTCTGACCCCAAATATGAATTCAAAATTTGCAAAAAAAAATTTGTGCGGAAAACAGGGTCGGCCCGCAGGGCCGAGCGAGGGGGTCAATTCACCCCGGCCCTTCCGCACAGGTGTTTTTTTTTTGTTTTTAGAGAAGTGCTGAAGTGGCAACATACGAGAAAATGATGTAGCCAAATATTTTAGTATTCATCTATATTTTGGATAGAACTATCTTTTCATCCACATATTTGGATGAGTTTCATTTAAAATTGGCAATTTCATCCAATTTTTCTTCAAATTTTTCCTATAGGCTTGATGCAACCCATTTTTTTAAGGCATTTGGGCCTCATAAGGCCTAAAAAAAAACACTGCTTCGGCACCTGCAGGGAGTTCGATGCTACAACTAAATTAGGGGAATCTTCAATCCAACCGGTGTATTTGGCCCTCCAAATTCATTTCTAACTTTTGTCTAGTATTTTTAATTTGTGATTACTATCTTCGGATGTCTAATAAAAAATCTCTTGAAATAGACAAAAGAAAACCCAAATGTAGACATTGGACCATCAACCTAGATCCCATTGATAATAAGTTGAAAGACAAAAATTATAGAGGCCTCTTCAAATCATATCTAAGGACAAAAAAAAAAAAAAGTGGTTCTTCAAATTTTAGAAATTTGAAGAATCATTTTCTTTCTCAACCCTTAACTACCTCGACTACTATATATGCACTCCAAAATTTTAGCTTGTTTGTCCATGGGTAGTTAAATTCCTTTTTCCATTCTAAAAATTCTTACAAGCAGTATTGAAGGTTAACTATTGGAAGTTTTTATTTTTTACTATAAAAAAAAAAATTGATTTTTGAGAGGTCCTCAAAGGCATATATGTATTATTTGTGAAAGAGTAAAACTTGTCAATTTTAATTGATTTTCTAGCTTTCAAGTGCACATCTTACCAATTTCACTTGATTTAAGATACAAAGATACAAAAAATTATACCCATTCATTTGCATTGAAAATGGTTCCAACAAAAAGAATAAAGCACTTTCATGGTTTTCATTGTTGAAAATTTAATCCATAAAGGCAATGACGTGGCTATTTTTTGGTCGATGAAATTAAAGAAAATCCATACGTGTAGGATATAAGTACTTTGACTTCTAATGATGGTGCCGAAATAGTGCCAAAAAAATGATTCAATTTAATCTGACCATGGTTGCCTTGGCAATGGCAATGATTATTGAGTGCTTTTGGATTTTTTAAACCAACTATTTACACAATGCCAAAAGAGATGTTTTCCACAGTTACAAGCCTGTCCTTTGAGGGTTAAACATGCAAGACACAAGTGTTGATTTAGAGTTATTTGTAGTTTTTACTTATTAAAAAAATTGCATTTCAACAATTGCAAGGTGGATTGTGTAATGAATATGATAATTCTTCATTTGAATTTAAGATTTTTGGAAGTGCATTTTAGTGTGCTCACACAATTTCTAGTTGTTCATGTCGCCTCCAATCTCCAAAAGTCTTACATGCAAATTTCTCAAATATTGTGGAGAGAGACAACATATAAAAAATAGGATAAGTAAGTTTTTCTTGTTATAATTTTACAACTTCTATGCAATTTCACACTCAAAATTGGTGTTCACATTATTAGGCAAGTTCTTTAAACATCTATGCAGTTAGATAAATAGAAATTTGCTTCATTGGAGATAACTACAAGCCCATGCTCTTTTTCATAAAAAACAACAACTTGGAAAGGTTTAGGCATTTAGAGGTTAACCCCTAAAGTCCCGTTGTCCCCTAGGGGGACAAAATGGATTTCGGGCAGGCTCCTGTTTGTCTCAATATTTGTTGTGCTCTTCTGAATTATTTTTGTGAAGATAGAGAATCACATTAGCTTTCCGAAAATGTAATTTTTATATCAATCGGTGCCCGGGAGCAAAAGTTATGGCGCAAACCCCCCAAATTTTAGTTCGGCGGGCAGAAAAAAATCCTCAAAAAAACTTTAAATTAAATTTTTTTTAAAATTAATTTCATATATATTTTATTTTTATCTACATGGAAAGCTTTGATTCATTCCATTTGGATTTGTTATGCAAAAGTTATGGACAATCTTATTTTTCGGGCAATTAGAGCATCTTCTTGAAAAAATAACTTGTAGGATTCATTTTTGAGCTCAATTTTGACAATTTAAAAAAAAAAAAAGTTTCACAAGGTTAAGATTTCTTGCAAGAACAATCTCACCATTGAGATTAGTATATTTCAACTCTATCTTAGAGCTATTAATGATTTAATTTTTCCTTCAATCTTGAACCTACTTCTACATAACAATTTTTTAATGAGTGAAATCTAAGTGTTTCTTTTTTGAATTTTTTTCCTAGATTTTTAAATCAATTCTTCATCATATAAAATTAGAAATTCAAAATCATTAAAGCAAAAATTTTAAGTTAAGAAGGTTCAAAGCCAAAAAATGTAGTTGAGCAAGGTGCAAAAAAATTGATTCCTTTACTTTAAATGCAAATATCTTGCAATCTACATGGTCAAAATTTCTAAAATTTCTTCCACACATTCTTACACTAGTCTAGTACAAGATCCTACGGTTAAATATGTAAAGAACACACTTAAATTTTTTTTTGCTCTTTGCTATAGAAATGGCAGTTTTGAGTGGTTTTTGATGGAAAAATGGCCTTGGGACTTTAGGGGTTAAGCATGATTTGAAGAGGCTCTTTATATTTTAGTCTTTTTAACTTTCAATGGTTTCTACTTTTGTTGTCTAATTTTTAAATGAAAATTTTATTATATTTATTTAAAAAGATTTGTGATGCACTTCCAATGATAATAATAACAAATTCTAATTTTACACCAAACAAAAGATAGAAACCAAATTAGAGGATCAATATACCCGTTGGATTGAAGATGCTCTAAGGTACATTGATTTATCTTGAAAAGGTTTGAAAACTTGTCTTGTGTCACGATGTAAGAAGCAACACTAATTGTGTTAATTGAAGGAGTCACATTGCTTCACCCTTGTCTCCAAACTTTCCAAATTCTTGTATCATCCTTAGTTAGAGGATTGCAATTTAATAGGTGATACACCTTCCCCAAGTTTGTTTAACACCTAAAGCTAGTCCTATAGTGTCCCCACAAGGGCCAGAATGGATTTTGGGTGGGCTTCTAAGGTTTCAATTTTTGTTGAGATTTTTTCAAATTTAATTTGAAGATAAGAAAACACATTAGTTTATTGAAAATCTAATTTTTATTTAAATTGGTGTTTGGGAGCAAAGTTATGCTACTTTAAGTCCAAGATAGGGATTGTTGGGCAACATAATTTTTTCTTACAAAATGTCAAAATGTTTTTTTTAATTTTTTTCTCATATAAAGTATTACTATCTATGTAGAAAGATTTGATTCATTCTAATTTGATTATTGATGTAAACATTACGGACAATTTTATTTTTTAGTCAATCCAAACATTTAAAAAAAAATAACTTATAGGATTTATTTTTTGAATGCAATTTTCAAAAAAATCCAAACAAAATTTGATACCAGTTTGTTAATTTTACCATTGGTATTATTGTATTTCAATTCCATCTTAGATTGTTCAACAATTTGTTTTTTTTTCAATCATCTAACTACTTTTATTTAACAATTTTCTATTTAAAGAATGAAGATCAAGTGGGTTTTTTTCTTTTTTTTCCTAGACCTTCAATTCAATTTTTGAACATATTAAAAAAATTTAATTCAATATTAATAATGCAAAATTTCAAGTTAAGGACTTCCTTTGAATTTAAAGCTATTGTATGAAGATTTTAGTCAAGCAAGGTGCATAAAATAAGTATTTCTTCACTTCAAACGCAAATATCTTACCCATCAAAGTTTTTGAAATTTTTTTCACACATTTTATGCTAGTCTTTTGCTACATCCTCCAGTTAGACGTGTGAAAATAATTTTTAGAGTTTCTTACATTTTGCAATAGAAATGGTAGTTTTGAAAGGAATTTAATGAAAAAAAAACTTTAGGGGTTAAGAAATTTTATTCCTCTAGAAGGGCAAGTAACGCTTCAACAAACTAACGACTCCCTCTAATGTGTATCAACAAGTTTACATTTCAAACAATGAATGTATTCTATTGGTGTAAATAGGGTCTCCTACCTTAGTGCATGTAACATCGAGAAGAAGAATTCCAATTTTTTATGGGTTGGCTTGAATCAAGAGTTAACTCATTTAAGATCCGATGTTAGGATTATGGGTGAGCTAGAGCATAGGAACTATGTTTCTTTCTTGTATAGTGTAGACTCTATACTAGACAATGTAGAGCATTTTTTATTGTAACTGTATAATTAAGTTTTAATATTTTGTGCATGCATGCTTGGATATCTGTAGAAGATTGGTGTTGGCATGATCCAAGGTATACATTTTCCATATTATATGGCCTTGGTTATAATCACTTATAATGAGTTTTAGTCCAATCTCAAGGATGTAATTTGTTTATATCCCTAAAGGACCAATAGAGTGTCCAGATTTGCAAGATTGTGAAGATCTATAATAAAATGCAACTTAAAACAATATTTTAATGATGTCTCTCAAACAATAGTTGTAAAGTATGCTTTATAGATTACATCCATACGGTTAGATCAACAATTACACAAACCAATATTTTACAATAGAATTTTTTTTCTATAAATTCAAAATCTTAGTTCTAATTATAGTGATTTTTTAGGATTTTTATTTTATTTTTTTATTCAACTTGTTTTTGAAGGGTCATTTTTTGAATTGAAAAAGTTTCTTTCTTGAGCCTAGACCTACCGATACCCTTTGAATTATAGATATTTGCAAAATAAAATCTTCATAATCTGAACCATATAAATGTTAAAGAACTAATGCAAGAATCTTCAAGAAAAATTGATGGATGAAAAAACGCATTTTGGTGAGTTTGGGATGTGTTTTAGTTCATTCATTGTTCAAAATCTACACTCATGGTCCTTAAGGGGTTAATGTAGAAAATTCTTAGAGCCTTTCAACAAGGAATTCAAAAAAAAATTATATACACAAAATGAATGACTTTTTTGAGGAAAATAATAGCATTAAAAAACTAAATATACTATATATATATATATATATATATATATATATATATATATATATATATATATATATATATATATACATGTATCATGGACCAAGCAACCCAATTTTAAGGGCTTATTAATAAAACTTTAAGATTTCTTTAATTATAAATAAAACTTTGCAAATGAATTTTTATTTTTATAAGTAGGAACTTTTTGTATAGATTTTTAAAAATTATGCTTAGGTGGTTCAATTTTTTTTTTATACAGCAATGACTAACAAAATTGAGTAAAAATTTGAAACATTTTCATTCAAACAACCATACCATAAGCATCCATGGACAAAGTCCAAAAGCGGATATATGAAAGTTGTAGTGTGTGACATATTACACGTTACCATGGAAGTTTGAAGAAAGAATTAGTTGTAATTTGAAAGAAAATTTAATTCAAAGTTGGCCATGTCTAAAACTTGGTTTTGTTCATCATGATTTGGAATTACTTTATCTTTCGTCAATGTTTTTTTAAATTTCCAATTTTTTTTTGTGCCTTGGTATATTGGTATAAATCATTTCAGATTGTTGTATACAAAAATTGAAGGAAATTGACATTTATAAAAATTAAAATAGCAACAATTTGACAAACATGCAAATGATGTTGGTTCTCACAATATTTGAATTTTTTTGGAATTGAGAGCATATGATTGCATTAGCCATTTACAAAAGAGTATAGATTGCAATATGGACCATTGTTATATCTTAATGCCCTTGCATTTTAAATATTTGTTGAAATGGACAATGCGTTCAATTTATATTTCACAATTATATAATGAAGTTTTAGGTTCAATTTTTTGTACAAAAGACTAGAGTTCATGATGCACATAATTGACCCAACAAATCCTTAAATTATCATTGCCCACTTCATCAAAAAATTGAAAATTTAAATGATAGTTAGTGTAATTTTCAGCAATTTTCAATTTTTTGAAAATTTTAATTCCGCGAGTCATATTATTCAATGAAATAGGCCGTTTTGACACAAAAAAGACATGTATTTCTTGCAATGACCTTGAAGTGAATGACGTATTAGTCTATTAGATGTGCAAAAATTTCAAAAAAAATAAGGTTAGGTGTGACACTATTTTATTTGGACTTTATTAATATAACAAATTATGACCCTTGAGTGAGTGATGCACTAGTTTTTTAGGTGTACAACAAGTTTCAAAGAAATGAGGTTAGTTGTGAAACTATTTTATCCGGACTTTATTAATATGAGGCAATGCTTCATCATGGCATATAGGTGAGCTACTTGTTTATATGGTGAATTATTTGTTTATGTTACTTGTGGAATTATTACAGTAGGGTCCAATAATCTTGCAAATTGCTTATTGTGCCATTCAAAGACTTTTCATATTATTGAGCATAGTTGGTGTCTTTCGTTTTGCGTAATTAGCATTCCATTCTTGCACAATCTTATTCAAGCATATCAAATTTCAAAATTTTATTTTTGATGAATTTTCTCATTTAATTTTCATGGTTTTACATGATAATTCGTTGAAAAACATTGGTGATGAGTTTTTTAACCCCTAAAGGCCCAAGGCATTTTCTGGCTCCGAAACCACTGAAAACTGCCCTTTCTGCTGCGATCATTCCCTAAACCAAAATTTTTTTTTTTAGAATCTAACCGTAGGATCTTGCACTTCACTTGTCTCAAATCATGTGGTAAAAATTTCATGAAGTTTGACCGTACGGATTGGAAGATATTAGCGTTTGAAGTTGGAAAAAGAAGTTTTTTTGAACTCTGGATTGCAATTTCAGATGACTTTGACGGCCATTTGTGGATTTTTTTTGCACTACACACCATAAAGTTAAAAAAATTTATGTTGAACATTTGAGTTGAGAGTCGGGCAAAAAAATTTCAGAATGTCAAAATTTGATTTTCACATATAAAAAAATTGTTAAGTAGAAGTAGGTCCAAAATTGAGCAAAATACTAAATCTTCAATAGCTCTTAGATGGAATTAAAAAACCATAGTCCCAACGGCGGGATTGTTCTTGCAAACAAACTTAACCTTTTCAAAAAAAAAAACTTGAAAAATTTCGAAAATTGCATTCAAAAATGAATTTTATAAGTTGTTTTTTGAAGAAGACGCTTAGATTGCCCGAAAAACAAGATTGTCCATAACTTTCTCATTCTGAGTCCAATTAGAATGAATCAAAGCTTCAAATATAGACAAAAACATGATCTTTGAGAAAAAAATCCAAAAAAAAAAATTCAATTTTTTAAAGTTTTTTTTTTCTGCCCGGCGAACTGCTTTTTTGACTTCGGGCGGCATAACTTTTTTTTCCGGGCACCGATTGAAAAAAAAATTATATTTTTGGAAAGCTAGTGTGATTTCCTATCTTCAAAAAAAGTTTCAAAAAATCAGGTCGAAATTTCAGGTCGCACGAGCCTGCCCGAAATCCCAAGTGTCCCCCGAGGGGACTTTGGGCCTTTAGGGGTTAAATTTGATTGCAGAGATGTGTAGGAAACATGCATACACACATCTTTTCTTCAACAAGCATCTTCAAAAAGTTTCACAATGTCCTCTATAGGGATTTAAATGTTGGTGTCACAATGTCCTAATTTTTAAAAATAAACATCTTTTTATTGATGCGTCATGTTTGTAGATTAGATTTTGGCAAGGTAACTGTACAATCATGCTCAAATGTATAGAATTAGCTATAGTGTGAGGATCAAATAGCAAAATCTAGTTAAAATATAAAGATACCTATTTTACGAAGTTTAGCCATATGATAGTTCATATTGAACTATTTCTAGAATATATTTTTGTTACTCAATGGGTTATTTTTTGATATGAAAGATGGATGGATATCTCCTACATATTTATGAAATTGAATTAAAATAATTCATTGCCAAATTTTTTCAATAAAATATTATGTAAAACATTGAATTAAATTGACTTTAGAAACTCACCAAAAATGAAATTTTGTTCTTTTGAAATTGAAATTGGGTATGTGCAATTGTAATTGTATAAAAATGGAATGCTAATTACACAAGACAAGAAATTTCAATTTTTTTCCTATACTATGTACAAAATTTAGAATGAAAAATGGGCAATTTGTAACATTATTGGCTTGCATTGTGTATTTACATTTAACCAATTACAAGTCTTTTAGTGCACAAATGTTAAAAAAATCCCCCATCATTTATTATATTGATCTACTATTGTAGATTAAAAGCTGAATGTTTGGTGGAATTGTTACCTTGGACAAATGAACAATATTCATTTTGGCAAAGAGAATTTAAAAGTGGATCTAAAAATTAATTAAGCACTCTTCATCCAATAATTTGCAAGTGTCCATTGTTTTAAGGTACATCATGTGGCAATGCTCTTGTATTAATTATTTACTTCTATGTAGATTAGAGTAATCAATGGCATCCTCTTCAAGAAGCCTTTGCATACGCTATAATAGTTAATAACATGTAATCACTGAAGTATCTATAAATGACTCATGATGTTCAATACTAGTAATATTAGTGGATAAATAGACATTAAGTGCTTTGCTATTTTATCTTATTAGTTAGGACAAAAAATTGGAGTTACAAACTTGCAACATTATTGTCAAGATAAAAGAAATCCCTTATAAAAATAATGATGACATAGAAATATTTCAATCTCTTCTAAATGGAAGTAATAAATTTGATAAATTAGAGTCACACATGCAATTACACAATCAATTAAGGTAGCTAGCCAACTCATTTAGTTGTCATTAATTGTTGGCAATCCATTTCTACATTTTAAATACATAATTGTGATTTGTTATGAGGTGACTGCACTTAATTAGATAACTTCTTTGTCAACTTTGCCAATTATTACTATCACTTATTGCCACTTGAAACACTGCACTTGTACCTCCAACCACTATCAAATCATTAAAAAAAAATTGTTTGGCTTGAGAAGAGTTGTCATTAGTCTAGATGACAACCAAGAGTTTATTAAAGCAAGAAGAGAAGGAGGGGTCCACAACCTTTGGTGTTGGTAACATTATCATAAGCCACCTATTGTGGCCATTTGATTGTTGAGGCCTTTCTAGAAACAACTTTGTTATGAATATGAAAGAATCCTAAGTATCTCTTGTTTGTTGTACAATTTAAGAAATGTGTATTATTTAGGTGTGAAAATGGTGTTTTTGAGGTGTCTAAGCGACTTAGTAGTCTTGATCTTTAGAGGACAAACCAAGCTTGAGGGGCATCGTAAAATGTCAAACCCAGATTTTACATAGTTCTTGATTTTAAATATCTTGAAGCTTAACTAAGAAAATGTAGCTCCAACAATTCATTTTTGATTTCGTCTTAATTTTTTTATCTAAATTATTAAAATTGTAATTTTTGTGACACCTTGAAGGTGGCATCTTGAAAGTGTAATCTCCAAAGGACCGAGTGACCATTTATTGTCTGCAAGAAATTTTGGATAGTTGTGCACACAATCAATTTTAGTCAAATGTTCACAAAATTTGATAGAAGGTGTAAACATACATCCTTATGGTGGAGATATGATTTTTTTAATCCAATTGGGTGCCTAAATCAAAAGTTATGCTACCTTGAAATTTTTAGGCACCTCAAGCAACTTCAAATAACATTTACAAAACTCCTCTCCTACTTTTGAATTTGGCAAGTATTTATCTAATATGATATAGTATGTAGTGGTCGAAAATGTCTACTAACCATGCCAACTAAATTTTTTTTCCTTCTAACTTCAAATTCTATAATCTTTTAATTGTAATGTAAAAGCTTTTTAATTTTTTTCTACGCATTTCCATAGTTGTTTGATATAAAATTGTATAGTTGAATTTTTAAATTAAAAAAAAAATCATTTTTTTTACTACCTACAAAGTAGTATTTTTAAACAATTTTCTATCCAAAATATGCTTTGATCTTTATAAAATAAAAAATACCACTTTTGAACTTCACTACCAAATTTTTCTTATTGTAAGCTCAAAGGAATACACCAATTACACTATGACTATGATGTTCATCAATATCATCTCCATTTATTCCTCATTTTTAAAAATATTATTTAAACCATTTTGTAATTATTATAATTATTATAATTTTTTTTTAAACATTGTATTAAATTAATTTTAATATTTTTAATCATGATAAGCAAAGTTAAATTTTATACATGTACATATATATATATATATATATATGTATTATTTATATATAGAAAATTAATGATGTTTGACAAAGTGAGAATGTGGAATGTTCTTTTACGGATTAACCCCTAAAGTCCCAAGGCCATTTTTCCATCAAAAACTACTCAAAACTGTCATTTCTATAGCAAAGAGCAAAAAAATAAATTTAATGTTTTTTTTCATATTTAACCGTAGGATCTTGTACTAGACTAGTGTAAGAATGTGTGGAAGAAATTTCAAAAACTTTGACCGCACAGATTGCAAGATATTTGCATTTAAAGTAAAGGAATCAAGTTTTTTTGCACCTTACTCAACTACATTTTTTGGCTTTGAACCTTCTTAACTTAAAATTTTTACTCTAATGATTTTGAATTTCTAATTTTATATGATGAAGAATTGAGTTGAGAATCTAAGAAAAAAAATTCAAAAAAGAAACACTTAGTTTTCACTCATTAAAAAATTGGTAAGTAGAAGTAGGTTCAAGATTGAAAGAAAAATTAAATCATTAATAGCTCTAAGATAGAGTTGAAATATACTAATCTCAACGGTGAGATTGTTCTAGCAAGAAATCTTAACCTCGTGAAGCTTTTTTTTTTGAAAAATTGTCAAAATTGAGTTCAGAAATGAATCCTACAAGTTTTTTTTTCAAGAAGATGCTCTAATTGCTTGAAAAATAAGATTGTCTATAACTTTTGCATAACAAATCGAAATGGAATGAATCAAAGCTTCCCATGTAGATAAAAATAAAATCTATATGAAACAATTTTTTTTAATTTTTAATTTAAAGTTTTTGTGAGGATTTTTTTCTGCCCGCCGAATTAAAATTTGGGGTTTTTGTGCCATAACTTTTGCTCCCGGGCACCAATTGAAATAAAAATTACATTTTCGGAAAGCTAATGTGATTCTCTATCTTCACAAAAAAAATCCAGAAAATTACAACAAAGATTGAGACCGTAGGAGCCTGCCCGAAATCCATTTTGTCCCTCGAGGGGACAACGGGACTTTAGGGGTTAACACCTAAAGTCCCAAGGCCATTTTTTAGTCAAAAACGATTTAACCCCTAAAGTTCCATTGGTCCTAGGGGAGCCAAAATGCGACTTCGGGTAGGCTCATACAGTCTCAATATTCATCATCATCATCTAAATTTTTTTGTGAAGCTAGAAAAATACATAAGCTTCTTGAGTAATACAATTTTTATTTCAATTGGTGCCCGGAAGCAAAAGTTATGGCACAAAAAGCCGAAAATGGAGGTCGGCGGGCAGCCCAAAAAAATTCACAAAAAGTCAAAATAATTTTTTTTTCCCTATAATATTATAATTTTGTCCTACATGTGAGACTTTAATTCATTCTATTTGGACTAGTGATGAAAAAGTTATGGACAATCTTGTTTTCGGGCAATCTAAGCATCTTCTTGAAAAAGAAAATTGTCTGACTTTGAATGCTAATATCTTCCAATCCTTACGGTCAAATTTGATGAAATTTTTACCACATAATCTCAGACAAGTGAAGTACAAGACCCTACAGTTAGATTTTAAAAAAACATTTTTCCTGCTTTCATGAGTGAATGTAGCAAAAATGGTAGTTTTGAGTGGTTTTTGACAGAGAAATGGCCTTGGGACTTTAGAGGTTAAAATTGCCAATTTTGCTGCGTTCATCTAAGGAAAAAAAAGAAAAAGAAAAGAAAAGAAAATTAAAAAAATTAATTAATTTAAAAAAATATCTATATCTATATCTATATCTATATCTATATCTATATCTATATCTATATATGTATGTATTTAGAATCTAGCAATAAAATATTATACTTACTTGCCTGAGATCATGTCGAACAAATTTCATGAAGTTTGACCGTATAGATTGGAAGTGTAGAAGTTTAAAAAAAAACCATACTTGATTTTCATTCTTTAAAAAATTGTTAATTAGAAGTAGGTCCAAGATTGAAAGAAAAACGAAATTGCTAATAACTCTAAGGTAGGATTGAAACACTATAATCCTAATGGTGAGATTGTTTTAGCAAGCAAATTCAACCTTCTCAAAACAACCATTTTTAAAAAATTGCAAAAATTGTATTCAGAAATGAATCCCATAAGTTATATTTTCAAGAAGATGCTTTGATTGCTTGGAAAAAGATGATTGTCCATAACTTTCACATGACAAACCTAAATGGAATAAATCAAAGCTTCCTATGTAAAAATACAGTCTATGAAAAACAATTTTTTTAAATTTTTTTAAAATTTGTGTGTGATGAGGTCAGTTGTACCCGCTACACCCAAAAAAGGACCTTTTGTGCCATAACAATTGTTCCTAGCCACTGATTGAAATAAATATTATATTCCACGAAATCTAATGCATTATTCTATCTTCATAATAAGTTTCTAAAAATCAAGATGAATATTGAGATTGTAGGAGCTTGCCCCAAATCCATTTTGTCCTCCAAGGGGACAACGGGCAATACCCTATTTTGAGTATAAAATCATCCAGTTTTTTTGCCATTTGAAGACCTTGACAATGTAACCTCTTTAAGAATAACATAGTGTGCATTTCTAGATAGTAAATTATAATGGTTCACTCGCTTTAAATGCTACCTACAAGCTGCCACTTAACTTACAGTATGAGCTCTAGGGCAAACTTTTCAAAAATTCGCCCCAATGGTACAGTAAGTTCTCCCTTAGCTTTCCTCAGTAAGGTAGAATCCTGTACCGGGACGGACATTCCAGCACACGGCAGTCGGAATGCGTGAAGTTACCTTGAAATTATTGATACCCCCGCGGCCCCGCTGAACTGAATATGTAAGTTATACCGGCGCAGTAACTTACTAAGCTTCATGTTGTGCCACGTTGTCTGTTGAGTGCCTCCCTTGTCAGAAGATTTCAAACCCTTTCCTTCTCCGGCCTCTGGAGAGCTGTCACCCTTCCAGGTGTCGACCGGGAATTCGCTCAGGCCAACTAGGGGGGCGAGTTCGGGTGCGGGCAGACCAGGAAGAAAATTCTCACTGCCCGCCATTGGCTTGCCTTCAAACCCTAGGCCCCGCCCCCTCCCGGCTCTCTCTCGGAGCCTTAAACTTGCTTCCTTCTCGTGTGCAATTCTCCTTCAGATCTCGTGTTTTCGTGCGCTGGGATAGGGTCTTGCTCAGCTGGCTTGCAGATCGCTAGTGTGTTCTTGCTGCGTAGGAGTTGTTTGGTTTGTCTTGTCGGCCGTTTCCGTGCTCCGAGTTTAAGCGGCCTCGCTTAGCCCCCCGTCCGTCGCCAGGATGACGTCCGAGTCGCGAGAGGAGAATGTGTACATGGCCAAGCTCGCCGAGCAGGCGGAGCGGTATGACGAGATGGTGGAGGCCATGGAGAAGGTGGCCAAGACCGTCGACACGGAGGAGCTCACCGTGGAAGAGCGCAACCTGTTGTCGGTGGCGTTTAAGAACGTGATTGGCGCGCGGAGAGCGTCGTGGCGGATCATCTCCTCCATCGAGCAGAAGGAGGAGAGCAAGGGCAACGAGGAGCATGTGTCCGCCATCAAGGAGTACCGCTCCAAGGTGGAGGCGGAGCTGACCACCATTTGCGACAGCATCTTGAAGTTGTTGGACTCGCACCTGATCCCCTCTTCCAGCACGGGGGAGTCCAAGGTTTTCTACCTGAAGATGAAGGGCGACTACCACAGATATTTGGCGGAGTTCAAGACGGGCGCGGAGAGGAAAGAGGCCGCCGAGGCCACGTTGCTGGCGTACAAGTCTGCGCAAGTGAGTGTGGCGGATTTTTTTAGGATCGTTTGTTTCTAGGACCTTTCGTTTGTTGCGGTGTCCTTTTAGGCTTGTCGTTCATCATCTGATTTGCGAAGCGTTTCATGCCTGGATTCGTCTGTAGCCGGTTTACAAAAAATTATTTCTCCGCCGTGTTTGCAGTTCTGGTGTTTATTAGTGATCTGGTTTCTAGATTCAGAGCTGGTTGTACGTTCTGTTTAGGAGACACCTTCGATGGTTATTTTGTAGTCTTGTTTTGTAGTGATGTTCTTTGGTGGAGTGATCCTGACGCTTGCTGTGTCTGCTTGATTTTGTTTTCAGGACATTGCTTTGACCGAGTTGGCGCCTACCCATCCCATCAGATTGGGACTGGCTTTGAACTTCTCCGTGTTTTACTACGAAATTCTGAACTCCCCCGACCGCGCGTGCACTCTGGCGAAGCAGGTCCGTGTTCCTCCTGACCGCGCTTTGATGTGGTAGTAGTTTGGTATGTTTGCTTTTGCGCTATTTAATAATGCGAGCGGTAGCTGGTAGATTGTGACGCAGTTTTTCTTGGTTGTTGACATGTATTGTTGGCCATTGCAGGCTTTCGATGAAGCGATCGCTGAGTTGGATACCCTCGGAGAGGAATCGTACAAGGACAGCACTCTGATCATGCAGCTTCTTCGCGATAACCTTACTTTGTGGACATCGGACATGCAGGTGAGATGCATACTGAATGCTCTACCTGCAGAGCGCTGTTGTTTGCTTGGTTATTCACTAGACAGTGTCCTCTGTGTGAATTTTCTTGTTTTTTCTTTGGTTTTGCGTTTTGGTCTGTTAACTAACTGAGCGTTTGGTTGATATCAGGATGATATCGGTGAGGAAGGCAAGGACTCGAAGATTGAAGATGCTGACGACCACTAGAATTTAGACAAGTGAAATTGACACTACAATTGAGTGAGAAGATGGAATCGGTGTTGGTCTGCTGTTGTTGGTGTGGGAAGCTTTAGCACTTGCCTATGTAGGTTGTTTTTATAATGGAGCCTGCTGGCGCGATCTTTACTAGATAGTTAACTGTGAATTCTCATATCTCATTTGCATCTTCTGTTTTTGGGTTTAAAGGATGCAGAAACCCTCTGATTTATGTGTCACATTCGCCTCGTTGTCCCATCCCTACGGGGTTGGAGATGAGGTGTACATTTAATTGTGACCATGTCCAGCATCTTTCTTTATATTTCACTCTTTGTTCCACGATCGGCTATTTCACTTCCCCAAAATGTCTGGGGACTGCATGTTTGTGTCGGGGGTTGATTTCTGGGAGTTTTGTTCATACATAGTGCTGGAAGGTCTGGGCCGCCATCGACTGTCGATTGCTGTGAGATTTAAAGGTGAGTTTCGGAGTTCTATATTTGGCCGAGTTATTTATTATTTGGCCGATGTTCGATCTTGAGAGTTACAATAAACTGAAAATGGGATATTTCGTTTGAACGGTGGAACTCCCATAGTCCCTTACTTCTCGGGCAAGTGGCAATAGGATTTCAGAGAGATCGTCGTTTACTTGCAGGTTTCCTCGGGGTTTGTTCTTCGGAGTGCGGGCGAAGTGACGCTCGGTTCTGTTTGCTCGTATTTTATCTGTCGAATGCTGTAGTCTCGTTGGCTTTCGCCACTGCTGACATTCTTGAGCAGGCTTTCCGAGGTCTGTTGTCCTGTGTTCGTTGGTTTTTACGACACTGGTTTGATACTGCATGGATTTGTCCTATTGTTGCGTGTATCACTGATTTACGAGTGTCACATTATTTGTGTCCATACCTTACTTAGTTTAGTTAGTTTTGTTTGTTTGTTTGTTTCTTTTGTTTTGTTACACTAAGATCTCCCAGACCGTGTGTACGCCGGTGGTTTGTTTGGTATCGTCAGAAATCCCTACGCGAGGAGGGGTGCATGGGTTTTGTTTGGAGGCGTTTGTTTGGAGGCAATGAGACCTACAGTGGAAAAGTTATGAATTTTGAAGTTTTTTATGAGTCAAAAAATTAGGAAATTACATTTACTTTTATTTTGGGTGTGGCAATGACATGTGGCACACTAATTTTATTTAAATTAACATAGGCTGAAATATTGTTGTAGTGTCCCATTTTTTGCAAAAGTAGAATTTAGTAGTTATGGGAATGTTGTGTAGTATTTGTACACTCTATTAACCCCTAAATGCTTGAGGTACCAAACTTTAAAGTTGAATAAAACATAGCCTTGCTGCATTTTTTAGTAATTTATATTTTTGAAAAACTCTTTTGAGGTTTAGTTGTAGTGTCAAAAATTTGATTTTGAAAATCATTGATTATGATTTTTCTATTCAAGATTTCGTACAAGGGTTCCCATTCCAATCTTGACATTGGATGTGGTGTGGAGGGCTTTTGGAAATGAGCCTCAACTACACTAGATTTTAGAAGAAAAATCACATTAGAAATTCATTTAAAAAAATTATGAAGTAGATTTTGAGAAGCTGTAAATTGATTGGGGTCATGCATGTTAGGTCCTTTAACTTCATATTTTTCTTGTTGACCAACTTTTTAGATTTGGCATGTGAAAAGAAGATTGGAAGACTTCAAGTTTTTTTGGTAGTTTTAACACCCTCATGTTCAAACATTGTAATCTTTCAATTCATAAGTGATATTGTTGTGTTTTCTTTTCCTATGTGACTTCTAAGATGTCTAGTTTGAATTTGTACGGTTACAATTTATAAAAAATTGATACAACTTATCAAAATGTTGGCTTATTAGAGCAAATTCCTAGAAGTTCAAAGAAGGCCTTGGGCATTTAGGGGTCATGGTGGAATTCATCCTTTGGGGTACTGTGTGAATGATTTGTTCAAAAAATCCTCAAAATTCTTGGCAGTTAAACTACTCAGAGGTTCTTTTCACACCAAATTCCAAGGCTGAACCTCTGTGTTGTATAGAAGATTTACACTTCTGTGTTGCATAGAAGGATTCTTTGTCTTCCATCAAACATTTTTAAGCTTCCAGGTCCTTTTAAGCTGCCAAGTTAAGGACCGGGAGGATAAATAAGTATAGTCAAATTGTCAAATAGTAGATGTTTGTACCAACCTCCCAAGTGATATTTGATTGTTGATTCAAAAATTTGTAATTGTAGCTAAATTAGTGTTTTTTTTCCACATTTTTTTAGGGAATGGCAGTTGCTATTTTTTGAAAGTTGAACTCACCTTCTAGGCGATTATGTGTTAAGACCTGGAGCCTATAATATTTTTTACATATTTATTCTGTTGCCTAGCAGCGGTAAATCTTAACCTCTAAAATTACTACAGCTTCTTTTCATCAAACTCCACTCAAAACCACGACTAGTGTAAGAAAGTGTCAAAGAAATTTCAAAAACTTTGATTGCTCCACTACAAGAGAAAGGGGTATTTTAAGTGAGTTATTAAATATAGTCCTAGACATAAGATTATAAATAATGACCCTTTAGGAGATTTTCAGTAAAAATTTACTAGAAATCCACGTATTTCTAGTAATTTTTACTGAAAATCTCCTAAAAGGTCATTACTTATAATCTTATGTCTAGGACTATACTTAATAACTCACTTAAAACACCCCATTCTCTTGTAGTGCTCGGATTGCAAGATATTTGGGTTTGAAGTGAATAAATCCATTTTTCTTGCACCTTACCCAACTAGATTTAAAGGCTTTGAATCTTCTTAGATTAAAGTTTTTGAACAACTAATATTGAATTAAAAAAAAAAATATGTTAAAGAATTGAGATAAAAGTCTAGAATTAAAAAAACAAAAAAAACACTTGATTTTCATTTTTTCTTAAAACTGTTAAATAGAAGTAGGTCCAAGATTGAACGAATAACTTAATTGTAAATAGCTCTAAGATGGAATTGAAATATAATAACCTCAATGGTGAGATTGTTCAAACAAACAATCTAAACCTTGTAAAATCTATTTTTTTGAAAAATTGTAAAAATTGTTTTGAAAAAAATGAACCCTATAAGTTATTTTTTCAAGAAGATGTTTAAGTTGCGTCCAAAACAAGATTGTCCGTAATTTTCTCATCAATAGTTCCAAATAGAATGAATCAAATCTTTCAATGTAGACAAAAATATTTCCCATGAGAACATTTTGAATATTTTATCTTGACTTTATGTGATTTTTTTTCTGTTGCCTAACAAATCCCATTTTGGATTTAGGGTAGTATAATTATTACTCTTGGGCATTGATTCAAATTAAAAATTATATTCTCGAAAAGCTTATATATTTTCCTATCTCCAAAAAAAAATTCAATAAATCATGACAAAAATTGAGACCATAGGAGCCTAATCAAAATCCATTAGGTTATCCAAGGAGACAATGAGATTTTAGGGGTTTAAAACTATAGGTTCCTTGTGCAATTGAGGAGTACAATGACAAGTTCAAATTTGTAACCTACATTTTTTTAACACACATTACATAGAAAATAATCCAAATTTTGATCCCCAAAACAAGCAAACTAAGCAAATCCAAAGCCTAAAGAAAAACAATACCCAACTTAACCCCTAAAAGATCGTTTGTCCCCTCAGGGAACAATTTGGGTCCGGGTAGGTTCCTATTGTCTCAATTTGTAGTAAATTTTTTTGAATTTTTTTGAAGTTGTATAATTCTGCAAGAGCTTTGTGAATATATAATTTTTTATTTCAATCGGTGCACAGGAGCAAAAGTTATGGCACAATAAGCCCAAAACAAAGATCGGAGGACAATACAAAAAAATCACAAAAAATCAAAATAGTTTAAATTTATTTATTTTACTTAAATATTATATTTTTGTCTACATGTGAAGCTTTGATTCATTCAATTTGGACTTGTGATGAAAAAGTTATGGACAATCTTAGTTTTTTGGGGCAATCTAAACATCTTGAAAAAATAACTCATAGGATTCATTTTTGAATGCAATTTTTACAATTTTCTAAAACCAATTGTTAGACATGGTTAAAAATTTGCTTCCTAAAACAATCTCATCGTTGGGATTATTGTGTTTCAATTCCATTTTAAAGCTATTAATGGTTTCGTTTTTCCTTCATTCTTGAATCTACATTTGCTTAAAAAAATGTAATGAGTGAAAATTAAGTGTTTTTTTCCTGAATTTTTTTCCTAGATTTTCAGCTCAAATTTTCAAGATAAAAACTTAAAAAATCAAAAATAGTAGTATAAAAGCCAAAAAATCTAATCATACAAGATGTCAAAAAACTTGTTTTTTCCACTTTGGATGCAAATATCTTGCAATCTAGGTAGTCAAAGTTTCTGAAATTTCTTCCATACATACTTATTCTAGTGTAGTATAAGATCCTATGGTTAGATATGCATGAAATAATAATTTTAAAAGTTTTTTGCTCTTCCCATTAGAAATGGCAATTTCAAGTGTTTTTTATGGAAAAAAGCCTCAGTCCTTTAGGGGTTAACCCCTAAATGCCCAAGCCTTTTCAAGAGTGTTTTGACTATGAAAAAAGAGCATGGGCTTATAGTTAACCCCAATGAAGCAAATTGTATTTTTTTCAAAATCTAACCGTATAGATGTTTGAAGAGCTTGATTATTAGTATGCATACCAATTTTGAGTGCGAAATTGCATAGGAGTTGTGAGATTATAACAAGAGAAATGTATGCTTTCTATTTTTAGTATGCTGCCATGTTTTAGAAATTTGCATATAAAAGTTTTTTGAGATGGGAAGTGACATGAATGACAACAAATAATGTTAGCACACTAAAATGCACTTTCAAAAAACTTAATTTCACATGAAAAGCTATCAAACTTATTACACAATCCACCTTGCAATTGGTGAAATGCAGTTTTTTTTATAAGTATAAATCGCAAATAACTCCAAATCAACACTTGCATGTTTAAATTTTCAATGGTGAAAATCATGAAAACAATTTACTCTTTCCATTGGGACCATTTTCAAAGCAAATGGGTAAGTACAAGTTTTTAGATCTCAAATCAAGTGAAATTGGCAAAAGTTGGGAAATGAAGTAAAATTAGGAAATTTTACTCTTCCACTTTGGGACATATATGGCTTTGAAGACCTCTCAAAAATCAAATGTTTACCTTTTGCAGTGAAAAATGAAAGTTTTCAATAGTTAACCCTAAAAACTGCCCGAATTTTTTTTTAAAACGGTCAAACGAATTTAACTGCCCATACCAAAATGAGCCTGAAATTTCAGCTCGACCATATATGGTCGCTGAGGCAGTTAAGGGTTAAAGAAAGGCTTTTCTTCTCACAAGAATAAGTTAATTGGACAAAAATTGCCAAAGGTGTTGTTCTCCATTAATACAAACATAACGTCAGAAGTACACAGTAAGACCAATTTCAAAATTAGGCATTCTACATGAACTAAACTGTTCAGGAAACATTGTAGCAGTAGAATTACATATAACCGTATCCAGAGAGAGCATATGATGTACTTCATTTTTTTGTAATTGCCGACTCCATTTGGATCTTATTTACACCAAGAGAACTTCAAGGTCTAGATCTCTTAGTATCCCTTCCTTCACTAGTGCAAAACAAGTGGAGAATGTGTTAGATTGATAGTTAACGTAAAACGGTGATTGCAATGAAACACTTGTCCTATTTTCTGTCACACCTTGCATCCTTTTTTGTTTTTTAGCCGTAACTTTTGCGTTTTGACTTCAAATGACTTCATATTTATAGATAAGGAACTTATGACTATTATAAACCCTGCCTAATTTTTTTGCTATTTTCAAAAAAAATTTACTATCCAAAAATGGCCCCCAATTTTATATCACAAATGCCAATTTGGGATTTTTTAGTACTATTTTTTAGTACCTATAAAAATGAACTTGGAGCTGAAATTTGGAGGAAATGGTCTTTTAATAGACTTGTAGCTACTATCTAAAGGAATTCTAAAAAAACTTGATTTATGTGGTGCAAAAGTCCACAAAGTAAGCTTCATTTAGCTTGCATTTTGAAACATATAAAATATATTTTTGGTGTTTCTTTTGATGAATGACCATCTCCATAGAGTTGTTACAAATGGAATTTTTAAAATTAATTTATTAAATTTTTTTCCTATTTTTAACTAATTAAATCATCAAAGTATCTATTTTCTTGAGTTTTGGCACTTTTTTAGTTTTCCTACTTAGGAAATTTTCCTAGGCTTTTCTTTTGGTGATTACCTTCATCTAAAAAGTGTATACATTATACTCCGTACATGTTTTAAAAAAAATTTTAAAAAAAAAATTCTAATTTTAAAGTAGTCCAGAAAAAAATCATAAGTATTATTACAAAATGCAATGTATAGAGGCTAACCTAGAAGAGCTCAGAGCACCACTATGGGAGATTTGGTTTGCTACTACCCTAAATCTCTTCACGTCTTTCAACGCTTGCATGGAGTTTTTACCTCAATTTGAAATTCTAAAAATTTAGCGTATACGATGGGAAACTATCATTAATATATGATTAGAACAAAAAACTGCACCTAAATGAAAACAATACATTGTGACACTAAGGTGAAGTAAACCTCAAATTGCAAGGTAGAATCAAGTCTTTGAAATGCAAAAAAGTGAGACAATAGAGCTTACTAATTCACAAGAAGGTCACAGACTCATGAAGAATGGGAAAATCTACACTACGTTGGATCAATATGAACTGTCACAGTCCTTATTTCATTGGATTTAAAAAAAAAATCTTTTGTTTCTAATATATGCGAGTTGTAGAAAATATAAAGGACACATATTAATGCTGTATACTCGATGATCTATGAAATACAAAAGAGATTTTAGCAAAAAAATTTATACTCTATTTGTAAAGGACTTTCAAATGTGCTCTCAAAGGATTGCTTAGTTCACAATGTTAACTAGGTAAAGATTCATTGATCTATTAAGAATTCAAATATTTTGCAAAAGAAGGAATTCTTTTTAAATATATGTATATAATCAAATGTTTTGATTTGAAATATATAAAATTTAATCCCTTAGTTTGTAGATATGGACTATTATATATCGAGAAGTGCATGCAAAATTTTGCACTACAACATGAAGGGGTTCTTTAATTGCAATATTAAAGCAAAAAATGCATATTGGAAGCATTCATATTTTCAATTAAGACTTGCTGAGAAATTGGTGTCTAATACCAGCATTGAAATGGTTTCTTAAATGGCTGCAGCATGTCTTTTCAAGTGAAAAGATTCACTCATCTATGCTTCCAAAGTTGTTGTGGTTGATGGGATCTCACTCATCATGAGGAGTGAAGCTTTATTGCTCTGTCCTCCACGAAAAAAGAACGTCCCAAAAGAGGTTGATTGGACTCGATGGCTACAAACCTCAAATTTTGCAAATCCAATCATTGTTGTTTGGAGCTAAAGAATGCCAACCCAAATGTGCAACAAATCGTCCAAAGTTGAAATTTGATCCTAAGCAACTTGAACTCAGTGTTCAACAATTTGATCCCGAGCAACTTGAACTCAATGTTCAACATTGGAAGGATTTGTCAGATTGAGTTGTTCAAAACGAGGAAAGAAGTGCTCCTCTATTTGCAGGAGCAAAGAGCATCCGGAATTGCCAAAAATGTTGGTCCTCCATCCCCCCACTTTCACTTGAATTTTGTCAGGGACGAGCATTACTTGGAATGTTGGCAAGAAGGACTACAAGTTTTGAATGAAATCATTCATTGGAACTAAAGAGAAATAATTTAAAAAATTGGATTTTAGGTGCATTGTGACACTTTTGTCACAATGCACCCAAAAGAGGCAGTACTTGCCTGCTATCCAATCCAATAATGCAACATATTAGGTCTACCATGTGCCTCATTAACCCCTGAAGTTCCTTGACTATGTTCTCACCAAAAATGCTCCAAAACTGCCATTTCTAGTACAAGTACCAAAATTTTGAAAAATATAATTTTTGGACACATGTAACCGTAGGATCTTGTAGTACTTTGGTTTGAGAATATGGGGAAAAAATTTCAGAAATTTCCATCTTGTAGATTGGAAGATATTAATGTTTGAAGTGGCAAAAGTCCTTTTTTTGGCCCTGCGAAAGACTGGGCAGCTGCACTTCACAAGGTCAGTTTATTATGAAAAAATTTCTAAAATTATTGTGCTTCTTTGGATTCATTCTTCAGGGCAAGTTGGCTACATGCTTGAAATTTTTTAGATTATTTGGAATTGTACAACATATAGGAAAAAAATAGTAAGTAGAAAGAAGTAGAGAATGGTTCAAAACACTAAATTGTTAAGAAGTTAATTATGGAATTGAAAAATTCCAATGCCAATGCTTGCAATGTTTATTTTTGAAAAAAGTGTTTTTTTCTGATCTGCCCGGACTGCCCGAGTTGAGAGACAAACAACATATTAGGCCATAACTTTTGACTCGTATTTCCAAATGTCATGAAATTTGGTGCATATGAAAGATATTACTCGTCCCCACCTTCTATAAAAATTTTAGCCCAA
Source organism: Pseudisothecium myosuroides (assembly GCA_951799445.1). Lineage (NCBI taxonomy): Eukaryota > Viridiplantae > Streptophyta > Bryopsida > Hypnales > Lembophyllaceae > Pseudisothecium > Pseudisothecium myosuroides. The sequence continues at coordinate 28,800,701 of OX637291.1, forward strand.
AATATGCAAATCTCTAGTCACACATACCTGCCCAAAGTTTCTATGTTGCCAAAAAATGCATGTTGGTCCTTTAGGGGTTAATAGGCCTAGTTTTTAATGCCTCACTTGGGATTTGTTGGACTGTATTTTTTCATGCCAGCTCCTGCAAATTCATCCATTTTGCAAGCCTAATAGGGATGCTCTAGTGCCCAATAATAGAATTAATCATAAAGTGCATGCAATGAGGGACTAGGAGCCAAAGTTTGAAAAAATCTCAGGATGAAACTCCTTGAAGCACCCAAACCTGGTCTAATAGAGTTTGGTGGGTATTTTTTTATGTATACCTTCCGTCCCAAAATGATCTTTTGGTTGGACAAAATGTTCGAGATCAAGGCTAAAAATAACGATATTTCAACTCATTCCTATGTATTTCCTAGAAATTATTATCCATTTTTTGAATCTTTAAGAACAAAAATGATCATTTTTGAGCAATTACAAGATCACTTGGAAACACAAACATTAAATGGAGTTAGAAGATCATTTTAGGATGGAGGGAGTACTATTCTTAAATATACCTTTGTCTACATCCCTTCTACAAACTAGGGCTCACTTACGTTTAACTATAAGAGCATCCCCACCCCCACTCACTACACCTGGACGGAGCAGGTTTGGTAGAGGCCGGGGGCCAAAATAGTCCCCATTGTGGCACTGGGCGTACTTTTCTTAGCACTGGGCTTGCTAGATTTTGGCTGGAGTACTATAGTTTAGAGTGGACAGGGAATTTTTTTGGAGCCTAGCGTTAACTGATGTCAAAGTACTTTGCATTCAATTTTGCTCATCACTGTGCTAAAAAATACTTTGCTTGTCATTGCACTGTGTACTTTGCTTGGCACTGTGTCGTCAAAAACAGATTTGAATTTAATGCTGCTAGGAGCAATTACAAGTTCAGACTGGCCCATTGTGCGAGTAGTACTAATCACCGGGCTCTGTTAAAATCAAGGACTTGCTAGATTGGCTTCACCATAGGAGTTTGGGCATCCAATGGTGGCCATGCTCTAATGATTTACACTTGAAAGTTCTAAACTTCACCTAGTGCTTCAATTCATACCTTCCTCGTCTTCTCTCACGAAGTGTTGGCAAAATCATGGTCACCAAAAAGAAGCCTATATAAAAGGCTCTAATGATCAAGCATTAGCTGATTTAGAAATATAGTTGGTTGGTGCTTATTATTTGCCAAGGGTATTGTAGCTTGCAAGGAACATCTCGTTTTCAGTTATTTTCCAAAGCAATGCCAAAAATAGGTGTTTTGTTTGCATAATTTATGCTATTAAGCAATTAAGAAACCTACTTGGTCTAAGTACCTTTTGTATAGGGCAATCATTGAGACGGAGGGAATTTTGGGAAAAAAAGAGGTTGACGAGTAAGACGAAGCTCAATAGGGAATGCTTGTTTTTTTTCAAAATTTACGACAACAAGGAGATTGCCCAATATAAATACCTATCTTTGGAATGGATGAAATATGTGATTGATGAATGAAAAATCATCAATCATCGATTTTGTAGATTTCACTTGTCAAGAAGAGATTACAAAAATTAATCCGCTAACCTTTTGAAACTTGATTAGGAGATTTTTTGGCGAGGATTTACAAGATCAAAACGAGGAAAGCAACAACTTGTGAAAAGACCTCCGGCTAATGTTAGAGGTCCTATTTTTTGCAACTTTTGCAATTTTTAGTTGCTTGCCTTGATTTTGGCATTGATTTCAATGTCATAAAGGAAGTCAAGGATATGTTCCAATTACATGCACCGGGGCGCCAAAAGCTAGGGTGAACCGACCTCCTCGTTTATTCTTGGTACTATCTCTAAAAAAAACATAGGAACTGTTTATTTGCCACACATTAAAGAATTTGGAAATTTCAAATTTATGTTTGAAATCAAAGGCCCCAAAATTAGCTAGGAAAAGTATATAAAATAGATTAATCAAGCACAAAATAGAAGTGTTTTTTTAACAAGCACCCTTGAAAAAAAATGGAACTTTAAGAAGATGAGCAAGGAGGTCAGTTCTCCCCAATCCCGCCAAAGTTTATAAAGGTCTTAATTATTAAAGGATGGCCAAGGGAATTGACTCCCTAATTGCCCCTCCGGTTTATTCCTTAACCCATAAAGGACCGAGGCCTTTTTTTTGCCAAAAAACACTCAAATTTGTCATTTCTATAGCAAAGAGTAAAAAAATTGAAAATTGTTTTTCTTGCACATCTATCCATAGGATCTTACACCTAACTAGTATGAAAATGTGTGGAAAAAATTTCAAAATTTTTGACCGCACGGATTGCAAGATATCTGTATTTAACCCCTAAAGGACCAACCTGCTATTTTTAGCAACATAGCGTTTTTGGGCAGGTACGTGTGACTAGAGATTTTCATATTTTAAGCTGAAATTTTAATAGAAGGTGGGGACGAGGATTATCTTTCATGTGCACTAAATTTCATGACATTTTGAAATAGGAGTCAAAAGTTATGGCCTAATATGTTACTTTTTTCATTGAGCGGGCAGTCCGGGCAGATCTAAAAAAATCACTTTTTTCAAACATAAAAATTCGAAATTGGTTTTCTAAATTTATATATATGTGGAAAGCTTTAAATCATTCCATTTCGACCAATGAGTAAAAAGTTATGAGGTTTCTTAGTTTGCGGGCAGTTATAGATTGTCTACTCTGAAATAAACTTTGAAGTTGTTTATTTAACTCAATTTTTAATATTTTTTGAAAAAAAAAAAATCATAGGATTTAGGTTGTTTATTACAACATTACAACCATTGGGATTGACATTTTTCAATTTTGTAATTAAATTCTTAACAATTTAGAATTTTGGATCATTCTCTACTTCTTTCTACCTACTACTTTTTTTGTATATGTTGTACAATTCCAAATGATTTGAAAATTTTTAAGCATGTAGCCAACTTGTTTAGAAAAAATAATTCAAAGAAGCACCACCATTTTGGACATTTTTCAATACAAATGTGACCTTGTGAAGTGCAGCTGCCCTGTTTTTCGAAGGAACAAAAAAAGGATTTTTGCCAATTCAAATGCCAATATCTTCCAATCCGCATGGTGGAAAATTCTGAAATTTTTTCTACATCTTCTAAAACTAGTTTACTATAAGATCCTATGGTTACATGTGTCAAAAAGTTTTTTCAAAAATTTGGTATTTATACTAAAAATGGCAATTTTTGAGTGTTTTCGGTGAAAACATAGTCATGGAACTTTAAGGGTTAAAGTGAAAAAAACAAGTTTCTCAGCACATTGCGGGACTGACTTTTTTGACTTTGAACATTTTTAACCTAAATTTTTTTGCTTTATAGAGTTTTGAGATTTAAATCATTATAGTAGAAAATTGAGTTGAGAGCCTGGAGGGAAAAAAAATTCAAAAGAACTTAATTTTTATTTTTTAATCAATTGTAAGTAGAAGTAGGTACGAGATAGAAGGATAATCTAAAGCATTAATATATTTTAGATGGAATTAAAATGCACTAATTCCAATTGTGGGATTGTTCTAGCAAGCAAACTAAACCATGTGGAACTTCTTTTTTTGAAAAATTATAAAAACTGCATTCAGAAATGAATTCTACAAGTTATTTTTTTCAAGAACGTGCTCTAGTTGCCCGTAAAACAAGATTGTCCATAATTTTTCTCATAACAAATCCAAATGAAATAAATCAAAGCTTTCCAAATACACAAAAATATAATCTATGTGAAAAAAAAATTAAAATTAAAATTTTTGCAAATTTTTTTTGTTGCCCCCTCTCTTCTGTTTTGAGCTTATTTGGGCATAACTTTTGTTTTGGGGCACTGATTGAAAAAAATTATATTCTTACAAAGCTTATTGGTTTTTCTATAAAAAAAAATTTCAAAAAATCACAACAAAAATTCAGCCCGTAGGTACCTGCCCAAAATCCCATTTGTTCCTTAAAGGGACAATGGGACTTTAGGAATTAAGAAGATTTTTCTTTGCAAATATTCTATAATTAAGAGAGTATTGTTAGGTCTAGCCTCAAAAAATTAACTTTTTCAGTTCATAAAATGACCCTTCAAAATCGATTGGAATCAAAAAATAAAATGAAAATCTTCAAAAATCACTATAATTAGAACTTAGCATTTTGAACTTATAGAATTTTTCTTTTGTAAAAATCATAAATATTCAATCTACAATTGAGTGTAGAAGGAATTTTCAATTTATGGCTTTAAATTTTATTGTAAGATATTGAATTGTATATTTGTTGATCTAAAGGTATAGTTTTGATCTATAAATTATATTTTACGACTATTGCTTGAGAGTCATCATTATATTTTTGTTTTAAGTTGCATTTTATAATAGATCTTCACAATATTGGAAATCTGGACAATCTCCTGGTCCTTTTGCGATTAAGATGCTAATAACTTCCATAGGAAAATTTGGAATTTGACCGTAGGAAATCATATAGAACCAATAAAGATGACGGTTTTGAGTGCTCCTCCTCAAACTTGTTTCCCCGACTTTTCACAACCTTCTCTCAAGGTAAAATTAATGGCCAACAATTTTGACTCTCCTCTTGCAATTGTTGAACACTTTTATGTAGATTTTAAAAAAAAAAACTGTCTTTTGTGTAAGATTTGGGCAATTGATGATGCATAGAATCCACCTTTAATTGGTTGACCTAATATTATAATTTGAAAACTACTACATAACCATATTAATCCCTAAAGGATCATAGCTTCTGCAACTACATTTGTAAAAAATTTGATATGTAAACTTCATTAACAGTTTGTGAACAACAAAGAGCCCCTCAATGATTTTTTTAGTTGAATCCGTCAAAGCAATCCAATCAAGAAATGGTTGAGTGTGCAATTTTTGGTGAATTTTTTGAGAATAGAAAAGGCGCTAAGGGCCATCACTTCACACTCTCATATTTTTTTTTTCTAAATTTCAAAATGATTTGAAAAAAATTCTACATTAATATTATGATGATATGGACCCGTGGAAAAAAACTCAAAGTTTTTAGAGCACTTTTGAGCATTCCAATTTCAACATTTTGATTTCAGTGTACATACAAAGTACGGTCTAACCAAATATCTTTCATCAATCTTGTCAACGGTAGCATTTTCTCAAAAATTGTGCAATTTTGTTAATCTTTTTTATATAAGAAAGCTAAATAAGTCTTCTTTTATTTCAATAGTGGAAATGATCAAAATTATTCCTCACAAATTAGGAACTATGCTTGTTACAAGAGCTAGTCAGGAAAACAAGAACTATGCTCAAACATCCCTAGTCCTTTAGAGATTAACCAATCTAAACCATATTCCGCCTTCTAGATTGGCGCAATCCTTTCCTTGATGCCTAAGAAAGGCTTTTCTTTTAAATTGCAAAGAGTCATTGGATGGCTAGTTTATATGCATTTATGCCATTATTTTTATTTTATTTTTATTTTGGCACACAAATAAACCTCTATATATATTATCAAGATAAGCATTAAAATCTTATCTATGCTACAAAATTTTGCACTCCTACAATTGTTAGATGATAAATGTTACTAATTTTGCATAACCTCTTTCTTGAATATACCTCTTTAGGTGTTTAAAATAGTCTAAAAGTTGATAAGTTAGAGTATATATTACTTATTACATATTATAATGTTGTACATGTTAGAAATCTTCTACTCCCTATTTGTAAAATATAAAGAAAATAATCTATAGTCGTGACACCAACAAGAAATGATTGGATTGACCCAACCCTTGCATTTATTCCAAGGTCTACTCTCACCCATGGCAATGATTTTAATCTTCCTTCAAATAACATAGGGGAAGCAATCTATTTCTGATTACTTAAGCAATTACATATATCTACAAGGCGGGTTCTTTGGTGGGGAATTATTTTGTGTGCAGAAATAGAGTTTGGAAAGTTTCCATATTTTTCCAGCATTTTATTTTTCAAACCATAATTACTGTGAATTTTTTTGCGAAAGATTCTATTCTTCCTATATCGGTGATATGGGGCTTGCCATTTCCGACCATGGCTTGAAAATAAAATTGACCAAGGGATGCTTGCAATATTAAGAGTCTTGTGGCCAATCATTACGTGTCGCAACTACGTCAAGCACCGCACCATAATAAATCAATTGTTTTGTTATTTATTTATTTATTTTTAATAAATGGGAACAAAAACAAACAATAATAAATCACTGTTTTATTTGTTTTTTATTTTTTAGATAAAATAGGTAAAAACAAATAATAATAAATCATTGTTTTAATTGTTTTTTGATTTTTTTGGTAAATGGGAATAAAAATAAATAATAATAAATCACTATTCAAGGAAAGAAAATCCTAAACTAGTTTCCACGGGATTCCTAACTGGATGAACGTCATTATCTGCTAAAACCCTAAATTGAACCGCATTACCTCCCTTCCAAAGCAGCCCTTGGTTTTCCACTTTGTTCTTTTCTTTGCATCTCCAACTATGGCGTTTAATTTTGAAGAGTTGTGCAAGGGATTGCTTGAGCTATTGCAACTTGTCGCGCTTGGACTCCTCATAGTAGTGCTGGGGGACTTGTTCTGCCGCCCTTTTTGGAGATGTTTTCATGGAGTTTGGCCGCGAGTTCTCATTGATATGGAATTGGAAGCAGGGTTGTCCCTGTCACGTCACATCCAGACGTCCGTCTGACTGACGGTACGTCGGGATCCAAACCCAGCATCCATCAGGATCCCTCAATTTTATTTTATTTTAATTTTTAATTTTTAATTTTTTTATTCACGGACGGCTTGTTCTTATAGGTTTTCTTGATCGACGGACTTGTATGGACAGGCCGTCCTAGTCGACGAACTGACCGTCTTGAAAAAAAAATCTTTTTTTTGTTGGCTGACGTAAATCTTGACGCGTGATGACGCTAACGGACATCCCGACAGGAAAAGTCATCGTCATGTCAGAATAGACAACCCTAGTTGGAAGTGGCTCTTGAGAATGATGAAGTAATTATGGCAATTGGACAACTTTTGAAGCAAGTGGCCTATCATCTATTCTCTTTTCACTCTTAGCCATTCTTGTAGCTCTATTGGAATCTGTGGAAACCACTCTTTTACCTGCTCTATGGGAATTTGTGGAGGAGAGGTCTCGGTTCCTGGAAAAGAAAATTGGCATTAGAATCTCTTTGGAACCCCTGTACTGCTAATGAACTAGAGAGAATGAGTTTAGAGTTACCTTACCTGGTGGTGGTGCTGGTCTGCTACTGTTCGATGCTGTGGGGGTTGCCACTTGTCCAAGTGCCGCATCCTCTGAGATTGTTCCTGTGTCTGTGTTAAGACTCGATAGATTTTCACAGTTAATCAAAAGTCATTGCATTAAAAAATGACCTTTGCATTAAAAAGTGACCATTGCATTGGACAGGGCAGTTGGCAGTCATGAATAACAGTTGGCATTGCATTAAAAAGTGACCATTACATTGGACAGAGCAGTTGTGAACTATAGTAGCCATTCGATAGAGCGATTGCATTTAAAAGCAAAGAGGCATGAAAAACGTACCTTGCAGTCTTGGCTGTGTTGGTGGCCCTGTAGTATTGGTCACATGTGTCTTCATTCCCTCCATTGCGGTTGCCATTTGCCTTGAAAGTCGTGAAATCGCATTGAGCACTTCGTCATTCTTGGGATCCACCTCTAACCCCACATGAATAAGCACCTGGGGCCAAAATCCACAAAAAATAAGGGATCCATTGGCTTAAGGGCTACATTGCACCAATCCTTGCGAACAAGAAGTCATTGGAAAGTACATGAAGCAAGAAACAACCTGAAGCTTTCACCGTTGAAACAATAAAGCAAGGCTGGCAGAAACAACAAAGACAGCCAAACGCACAAATTAAAGGCGCCACCTTTGGGTTGAAGGCGACACCTTTGGAGGCCAGGTTAAGCAAAACCTAACATGCACAACGGCTGCCTTCTTAGAAACCCTAGTCCCGCGCACAACGGCACATGCGGCTTCGGAGCCGTCGGAAGCCGCACAAGTTAAAAGCACCACTTTTGGATGCCAGACTAAAAGGGCCTCCTTGCAACAGTGCTCTTGCCCACCCGGGAGGGAAATAACCGCCCACCCGGGCAATGGTGACCTGCTCGGCAAGTCAGCCATGCATGGTCACACAAATCATACGGATCAATTTCTGAGTGTCTAGCTCCTAAGGTAAGGTAAGGTAAGGTAAGAAGTTTTATTTTCCATTCAATCTGTATTTTATATGTTTTTTAATTTGTAATTATTGAATTTGTAGGGTGTCACAATTAACCCTATGCAACATAAATATGAAACCATGCAAATCTTGATTTCTCAATCTTATAAATATGGACTATACATATCTATATGAAACCTATGAAATTTTTTATTTTTACAAAATTCACCATAGATTCAAATATTTACAAAGAAATCTAATATGAACTGAACTTATACAAGAGATGTGATTTCACCTTTGATAAGTTGAAATAAAAAATCTTGTTGGAGGTATTCCATTATGTATTCCATTGTGCAAATACATTTTTGAGAAAAAAATAAGCTTATACCCTAAATGCCCAAGGCCTTTTATGAGCTTTTAGGAATTCGTTCTAAATTGAACAAAACTCGGGCATTTTGATAAGTCAGCCGACAGATTAACCGTACAAATTCAAACTAAACATGTTAGAAATCACATAGGAAAAGAAAACATAACAGTGTCACTCATGGATTGAAGGATTGAAAGATTGTAATGTTTGATCATAAGGCTGTTAAAATTCCTAAAGTGATTTGAAGTCTTCTAATCCTCTTTTCACATGTTTAAAATCTAAAAAGTTGATCACTGATAAAATACGAGGTTAAAGGGCCTACCATGCATAACCTAATCAATTTATACCTTTTCAAAATCTACTCTACAGTTTTTTCATATGAATTTTTAAACTGATTATCTCTCCAAGATTCAGTGTGTTTGAAACTCGTTTCCAAGAGCCCTCAACACTATGGAAAATCAAGATTGCAATGGGTATCCTTGCACAAAATCTTGAATTCAAAAATCATAATCAATAATTTTTGAAATTGGATTTTTGATGCTAAAACTAGACTTCAAGAAGAATTTTCTAAAAATATGAACTATTAAAAATAGAAACTTAGCTAGGTTTGTTTTTAACTTCAAATTATTGTAGACACCAAAATTTGGTGCATTAGTCATTTAGGGATTTATCCCTCCATTCCTATGGCCTTTTCCCATCAAAAACCACTGAAAACAACCATTTCTATGGCAAAGAGAAAAACATGTAAACAAATGTTTTCTTAGCCTTCCTAATTGTACAATCTTGTACTAGACTAGTGTAAAAATGCGTAGAAGAAATTTCAGAAACTTTGACCATGTAGACTGCTGGATAATTACATTCGAAATGAAGGAACCAAATTTTTTTGCACCCTACTTAGCTATATTTTGGGACTTTGAACCTTCTTAAATTAAAAACTTTGCTATTGGTTTTGAATTTCTAATTTTACATGAAGAAGAATTAAGTTGAGAATCTAAGAATTAAAAAAAATAAAATTATATATATATATATATACATTTTTTTAAATTTATTTATTTTACTTATTAAATAATTGTTAACTTGAAGTAAGTTCAAGATTGAAAGGAAAACTAAACTCCAACATCAAATTGAAACACACTAATCAAAGCAGTGAGATTGTTCTAACAAGAGATCCTAAATTGTTGAATATATATATTTTTTTAAATTATGAAAATTGAGTATATAAATTAATCCTACAAGTTATTTTTTCAAGAAGATGCTCTAATTGTTCCAAAAAGAGTTTGTCCATAACTTTCACATAACAAATCCAAATGGAATAAATCAAAGCTTTTAATTAATATAGATAAAATACAATATATATGAAAAATATAATTAGTTTTTTTTGTTTTAAATTTTTTTTATGGTTTTTTTCTACTAGGCATTGAACTAAAATTTGGGCATTTTGTGCCATAACTTTCGCTCCGGGCTCTACTTGAAATAAAAGTTGTATTTTCAAAGAGGTAATGTGTTTTATATCTTCATAAAATATTTTTAAAAATCACATTCAAACCTAAATTCAATTCAACAACACAGAGGTAAAAGTGATCAAATACACTATGAATGCATTTTCTTTGATCCATGGCTTATGCATTTTCTTTGATCCATGGCTTATGCATTTTCTTCTATAGAAAGTTTTGTAGTTTCTCAATGAAGGGCTTTCTGCATTCAAAGTCTATAGAACAAAAAAATTCTACAAATGGCCATCAAAGTCATCTGAAACTGCAAGCCAATGTTGAGAATAACAATTTTTTCCAACTTTGAATGCTAATATCTTCCAATCTGAATGGTCAAACTTCGTGCAATTTTTTCCACATGATTTGAGACAAGTGAAGTTCAAGATCCTAAGATTAGATTCTTAAAAAAATATATATATTTCCTTGGGTGAATGCAAAAAAATTAGCAATTTTAAGTGTTTTTTTTATAGAAGAATGCTCTTGGGACTGTAGGGGTTAAAATGTTTTTTGAATTTGTGCTCAAGCAATGAATAGAATTTGACTAAGTCTAGTTTCAACTCAAATTTGAAATTTTGTAAAATACCTAAAATTGCATATTTTAGTGCAATTTGAATTGTAAGCCTACTACCACATTAAGTTAATTTTCTAATTATTGAAAAGTACAAAATTTAGTTTGTACAATATATGATGTTCTAAAATATAATATAAGACAATGGCAAAATTTCAATTTCTTTGAGCATTTTTTGTATTTGATATGAGTTTTTTTTCACTTATTCTTCATAAATCCATAATAATTTCAAATTTTCATTAAAAAAAATTGAAAAACTGAGTATGTGTAGATGAAATGTGATTTCATCTTTGAAAAAAAGAATTATAAAAATTCCATTCATATTTCTTGAAAAATTAGAGCATGCATACCAAAAAGTATTGTAGGTATTTACATAGTCTTTGGAGGCATTGTTTAGGGGTTAATTTATGCCAACTAACTTTTAAAAAATGGTTGGAGACATATAGTAGACATCCCTATCACCAAGTATTAACCCTTCATTGTGCACTAACTGATTAGTTGTAAGAATTCGCAATTGAAGTGAACTATGCTTGGTGCTTGGTCTAGGAATGAAATTTGCTTGGTCATTGGCATCCATACCTTAAGTTAGGATGTTGGTTTGTTGGTTTGGTTTGGTTTGTTATGATGAGATCGTGTTCTTAATACCGTTGGAAAGCCCTTAGTGAGGAGGAATGCACGGACTTTGTTTCATGGCATTCCATCTCACGGAAGAAAATATATTGAATTTTGAAGTTTTTATGAATTAGAAAATTAGAAAAATACTTTTACTTTTATTTCGGTTATGGCAAGGGCACAAAACACAGTAGTTACCGTACGTGAAGGTTTAATTTGGTAGGTGAGTGCCGAAATAGTTTCTTTTTCGCGTGCAAAGTGGATTAAGATAGTTAAAAGTATTGGTGGTAGTGTATTAAATGTTGGTAATATCTCACTTGTAATATTCCAAACATTCAGACACTCCCCAAAATACTTAATTTATGTCTGAATCTGACCTTCACGTAGGGTACCTACTAAGTTTATAGAGGAATTTAGGAATACAATTTACAGTACCCGGACATGCAATTTAGAAATTTAGGAAGGAACGAATGAATTCGTCGGACGGACTCCGTCACTCAAGCAGGTCTTCATTCGCCTCTGTCGACGACTTCGCCTTCTTCGCAAAGAGAGCATCAAACCAAACCCTAGTGGGAGCGAGCGAGTTTTGGAAATCCCCCCCCGAATTGCTTGTTCTCGCCGGAGAGTTTCATTTGCATTTCGTCATGGGATTTCTGATGGAGTTCGTGGAGCACTGGATCCGTCGCTCCATGGAAGATCCGGACGAGCGCGACGCCAAGTTTCGCCGACACGTCCAGGCCACCAAGGAGGAGTGCGACAAGCTCAAAGCCTCTTGGGCGGCCCCCGTCAAACCCTACGGCAGCTGGAACACGGACAAGAACAACCACAAGTTCCTGCAGGATTTGACGCTCAGCCGGATGCCGGGCCGGAAGGACCCTTACGAGGACCTGGCTTCTGCTGCTTCTCGAGCATCTTAATTTGCATTTGCCTCTTTAGGTAATTGTCTTCCTTTTCTCCTCTCATCAGCTCATGGAGGAGGGTCATCGAAGTGGAACTCCTTTAGGACCAAGATGCCCGAATTGGGCTTCATAGTTTTAAATCTCGGTTTTTACGGGCTTTTATGTCTTTGATTTACAAATAAACAGAGGATCGCAGACTGTTTTTCTCAACATTTTCTCTCTCGCGCCCCGTCGCTTCTTGGAAATCGTGCATGGGTCCATGTGTTCTAATTTTGAGGGCTGGAGGGAAAGAAATGTGATTTCATTCGAAATTCTCCATTCAACGATCAACTAGTGTATAGTCATGCTTGAAAAGCATGTGATAGTAACATCCTCTACGACGTAAGCAGTGCGACGTCATTATGCTTGAAACTCCCGAGCCTGTCGAGTTTCTTTGACAGTTACTCATATAAGCCAGTGTTCTGCAATTGAATTGAATTCCTTTGAACGGCTAGAGTGACTTGTATCTTTGTTTATGGTAATATCACCTTGTCGCTTGCATTTTGATGTAGAATATGCCTTCGCATGTGTGTAGTCGCTCTTGACTGTATTAGCAGGTTCTGAATTCCACATTCTCTGGACTCCATTTAGCACTCTGATGATGCTCGGCGGTGGTTTTACAGATTAACTGTCGCGGGTTTCGAAAGAGTTTGTGACTGCTGGTTCACGAAGAGCCATGTCTTTTCCGAGCACTTGGCCTGTTCCCGAGCGCTTGGGATGCTTAGCTGCAGGCATTTACAGCGATCAATGATTCTTCTCTTCTCTTCTCTTCTGAAACCAAGAGTGTTCTCTTATAGTCATATCATTCTGACGGGAGGATGTTATGCATTGTTTCGTGCGGCCAGGTGGTAATATTGAAACTTGAATACAAGGATGGAGTTCGTTCCATGTTTAGGAAATTGAACATTCAGCACTGAGACATTTTGGCTCCCTGATCTTCTTTCATTGGAATAGTTTGAATTAGTAAATGCTGAGGTCACTCATCAAACACTTAGTTTTTTGCATCTTGATAGGTTAGTGGATTTGAGTGCCTTTGTGTTATGCCTATCTTTGATTATCTTGATTGTCTTAGAAAATGAACTGCAACAAATTTGTAAATCTTCTGTTGAACCTTTGTGAATGAACTAGGAAAAGTCAAGGACATTGACATCAAATAATCAATTGACATTGACATCACACATGAGGTAGCTCAAATCCAAAACCTAATTGTGATGTTGTAGAAAATGAATGTACGGTACAGTCAGGTACAGGAACATTACAATTTTTTGCATCCTGTTGAGATTAGGTCAACTTTGGGAGGCCCGTGCATGCTCAAAATTGAATGGAATTTTGAATTTTGAACTGCTTTGGAATCACGCTGAAGTCTACTTTATCATCATTACAAACACACATGTAATTGAAAATCATACAAAGAGTTTGATGTTTTTTATTTAGTATGTACTATCTAGTGTTGCCAACATTTGTGAAAGTTACAACTTATATTCAATGGTACATATAAGAAATGAACCTTCACAATTGCTTTAGAGATACTTGATCTCATACCACTTGAATTGCTTGCATGATTTCTTGCTTGTTCTTCACCCCATTGCAAAAAAACTTTGACCATCTTCCAAAGGTTCCCAATGAAATGGTAGATAGTGTATAAAAGCAATTCAAATTGTTGTATGATTTGAAATTATTCATTTTTCTCTTGTTATGAAGTTCAAGTGCACTTCATTGTAATTCCAACACAATTTGCGGTTCCAAAATTAGTTCACTTTTGAGCATGCTAGAGCTTCTTGAAGTTGATGAACTTTCTAGTGAAAATTGACTGGAAAATTCGTAAGGTTCTTGTACCCGACTGTACAATAGTTTGGTACAATAATTTTTGTCAAATATGGATAACCAAGCATTGGAATAGAACTTAGAAAGAGGCAAATGATTATTGCATGGCTTCCATTTAGAGTTATTAAGGTCTCAGTGAGATCATTTGATTCATTCACCATATATAGGAACAGTGTGGGCCTTCGTAAGATCTACAGAGAAGATAATGACAAAATTGATCTTCATCATAAAACATTCATATGGTCAATGATGTGTTTATGACTTCTAATGACAATGTGGAGACAAAAATGCAATTGGATGTAAAGGTAGATGGTTTTAAATGATGATTTTGATGTTGATTTTAGAGAGTTTTTGTATATTTATTAGATTTTGTAGATTGCCTCCCCGTTTGTCACATTCTACTTTCTTCTGTAAATTCATTCAATCATTTATTGCCATCTTGTTTTTCTGCAAGCTCTTTAGATATATAATTCTCAATTTCTCAAGTATATGCTACTCCTTGTATTCTAAAATGAAACTTTGCATGGTTTTCCTTAATATACATTTGAGCTCCTTTGCAGATTGTCTTATATAGTTCAACATCTTTATGGATTGCCTTGTCTTCAAGAGAAGCCATAAAATCATTGGCCTTGATAATTTAGATCATGGTTGAATCAATATGTAACTTGTTGACAACAACATCAAAAATTTATATCTTCATTTCAATAATCATAATAGAATGATTTAAAGCTTTCCTTGCAAAAATCAATCTATCAAATCAAAATATAATAAATTGATTTCCAAATGATATTTTTGGTTCCCCGCTACTAGATTGCAACTAAAGAAAGCTATTTATTTTGGAATTTGTTCAGAATGAAATGAAACAGAGCCTTATATATAGAGCATGGTGATTAACACCTATTCTAAAGATCCCATTCAGTTTAGTATTCAAAATATGAAGTCATTAGAACCTCAATTTTCAAAAATTCCAAAGTCGGCTTCATTGAGTTTGGAATCTAGATGTTACATCGTATGGGAAATTAGTATTGGAAAGAATTCCAAACTAAATTAAAGAACCATAACAAAGTCAGAAGGGGCCAGCACAAGGCAGTTGGAAGGGACCAGTACAAAATCAGAATGACCAGCACAAGGCGTCGGAAGGACCATCCCAGGGCGTCGGAAGGCCTGCCACCTCACCTCCGGTCCTCAGGGTCCCAGCCACCTGTGCCTTGCCAAGTGGTGGGCCGGGCTGGGCCAACCAGAGGCGGATAGGGGCACATCAGAGGCTCAACCACGGGTCACATTGGAGGTCAATTGGGGGAACCAAAACTGTGTCTGCTCAAGCTCCAAATTATAGCTGCTAGGCTTTGAATTGTGGCTGCCAAGCCAGTTATTGGCTTAAATTTTAGGAATTAGACTACCACTTTGATCACCAATCGGGTGCTATCAAAGAGTCACTCTAAAACTTAAACAAGTGATTGCAATCAAGTTATTGAAATCCGGCAATGGTGTAGCTTCCACACAACCATATCTCCCTTGGACATGATAGTATGTTGCGTTGTAAAAAAAGACAGAGTCATCTTGCAATTCTATGTGACTTCAATCACCTCTGGTAGCCTCTCCAATTTCAACATGGACAACGCATATTGGTTCCATCATACTAAGTGGGTCAATCCACTCTTCATGTGGTATTAGATACAAATTTGAGTACAAGTACAAACTAAGTTGTAAGCACTTCTAATGGCAACATCATGATTCAATATAATCACATATTAGCATTCACAAGTGAATTCAAATAGATTGAAAGGTGTAAAACACTTACAGTTGCAAGCTACATGTAATGCCGGGGCAGTAGGGTCGAGCTATAGTTGCCAATGCATGTAGGCATGAGTAACCTTTACGGAAGAAACTATTCTACCTTTCATTCAAAGTTCCTATACTCTGGCTTTGTATGCGCCTGCAATGGTAGTGGTACCATACTTCCTTGAATCTTTCGCATGACTGCCTCTCTTTCCTGGATATAAAGTAACCCATGAATTTATTTCAGTTCTTCTAGTAATGTACTCACCATCTTCTGTGGTTTGGGTGTACAAAATGATACTCTAAATTTCACTCCTAGGTTTCATCCTTTTTCGTCTTAGCAAACCCTAAACCACTCGCTAAGTCACCACTCTTCACTTGCAAAATCACTTGTATAAATCAACACTCTGAAGTTGTTGCAAAGCTTCAAAGAATATCAGGAATATCGGTATTTAAATCCTAGTTTCAATATATATGATCACTAAGTGACATATGATTATTTGTTCTTGCATGACTTGAGTTTCGACTGGAGCTCTTTCAAAGTTGATAGCAATTTCTTCAATCCGAAAAAAGCTACCTACATCCTTGAATGTGATTTGATCATTTGGTGAGATCACTTGGAAAGATTAGAACAGCTAACCCTGCAATTACAGTCAGCTCTGGCACCCTAAGACCAAAGAGCCTATGAACCACAAATGCAAGCTTCTTCCTTTGAACGCCAGGCCTTGGCGCCACATTCAGGGCACTAATGCTGGAATATGAGGCATCTACCTCTGCAAAAAAAAAAAAAAAAACTCACATGAGACATCTCTATAATTGAAAACCGTCAGTGCTGCAAGACTTTCTTCAAGGAAAAACACTTGTACTACATAAGTACTTTCAAACGCTTCCTGTCAAACATTTATATGATTTTTTAATCCTAAGAATTGGAAAACTACTTTTTAGGGTTTCAAATTGACTAGATTCAATCACTTGGAATAACAAAATTTCATTGACACCTCTGAATTTCAAGAGAGAATTTTGTAATCTTGACCACTTTTGGTCAATTTAGGTTCCGAGTTGTGACAGATCACAACATAGTTCATGCCAATTTGGAACCTCTGATAAATTTTAGGACATGAATACAAATAAATTTCAGAACCTCTGAGTTTAATATTTTAGGCTTCAACGTAGACAAAATTCCTCGGGCAAAATTCTGGTGTGAAATTCGACAAATTACTGTTGCTAATGAATGGCTTTGAGGTACAGAGATAGCATATTGAAGACGATGTTTCCTCACCCTTAGTAGAATTAGAACTCTTACACAGGAACAGTCGACTTGAAAAAAAATATACATCGGCACAAATTTTTATTCTAAATGTTGCAACTTGGAGGGAAAATAATGAGATATTTCTGCTTATAACACTACAAGAGAAAGGGGCGTTTTAAGTGAGTTTTTAAGTATAGTCCTAGACACATGATTTTAAGTAATGACCTTTAAGGAGATTTTCAGCAAAATTTTACTTAAAACACATGTGTCGAGGACTATACTTAAAAACTCACTTAAAACACCCCTTTCTCTTGTAGTGTAATTGAATAATGGGATAATACATGTAAAGCTGAATGAATAGTATCACTTCTGCATATAATCGAGTTCTTTGAATACATAATCCACTTTGCCTTCACTGGTACCAAAATTGAATCACATCTCATAATGGCACCTCACGCTTCCAAAACAAAAACTCATTGGAATTGAGAAAGCCTCAACACAACTAAAACCCTCTTAGAAACCCTTTGTAGAATTGGACAGAGTTCATTGGAGGAAGGATAGAAAGGGACAACTCTACCCGCTACTTCCCAATCTGCGTCCTACTATCTGTGACTCTTGTGCTTTTTGCAGCACCTGAGATTTGTTCCCACTTACAAGTTGTCACTATTTATGCCAACGTACGTAAAGGCGCATGGGTCATGGGTTCTTGGCAGGCAGACCCTAAAAACTTCTTCAGGCTACCTCAAACTCGTGGGCCTCTGTTGGCCTGGTTATTTTTGTAATGTGGAACCTTAGGGTTTCCACTTAGTTTTTCTCGTTGCACACCTTTGCATCGTCAACTATGGAGTTTATTTTTGAAGAGTTGTGTACAGGGTTGTCTATTTTGACGTGATACTAGCTTTTCCTGCTGGGATGTCCATACGCGTCAGGATTTAAGTCAACCAAAAAAAAATTAATTTTAAAAAAAATTTAAAAAAATTTAAAAAAAAAAAAATATATATATATATATATTAAAATTATTATTATTATTATTATTATTATTAATTTTTTTTTTTTAAAAATTGGAGGGATGGTCGGTCCGTTAATCGGGATGGCTGGTCCGTCAACATCGACGGACCAACTGTCCAAATTTTTTTTTTTTTATCCCGATGGACGTTGGGTTTGGATCCAATGGTGCTAGTATGTGAGTCTAAGAATGCGAACTTGTGAGCATTGAACCTACAGTATAGGTACCTATAATATAGATACCACACACTATAGAAGGTGTATGTATCTTAAACACCTATAATATGGGTATTTGTAACATATATATCTTATAATATAAGTGTGTTTCCTATAGATGGTTTCCTATAGTATATACACCTATAATATAAGTGTGTAGTATTCTAGGCTCATGGGCTCACACTCCTATGCTCACATAATAGCACCCCTCGGTTTGAATCCCGATGTCTGGACGTGATGTGACAAGGACAATCTTGGTTGTGTAAGGGATTTCTTGACATATTGCAAGTTATCGCTATTGGACTCGTCATAAAAGGGCTGTGGATCTATTTTGCCGCCCTTTTGGAGTCTCTTTGTCGAAAAGTGGCCAAATGTCTTAACTCATGTTGGCTTGGAAGCGGATCGGGAGAATAAAGTAGTACTTGCGGCAATTGCTGATCTTTCAAAACAAGTGGCAACTCAATGGAAGCTATGAAAACTCATGTGACGAACACTACTGGCCCCGCCAAACCACCACCACTACCAATGCAAGGTAAGGTTTCTATTGAAAGGTTTCTATTGAGGTCTCTACTTGAAGGTTTCTATTGAGTTTCTATGTTTGAAAGGTTTCTATTGAGTTACTAATGACAATTTTTTTCTTAGGAATCAATCGATATTTACAAATTTCCATAGCACTCACTATAAGAAATCCGCGTTTTAGGTGATGTTAGTATAATTTTAGGAAACGGATTTTAGCGGACGTCCGAGAAAACAACTTGTGTTTTTATATCAATAGTAGTGTCCAATGTAACATCTAGATCCCAAAGTCGAGCTTTGCAACCATAGAGACCCTTTGAAGCCACAACTAAAATTGAAGCAATGATGGAATGAAGCCCATATAATAATGATTAAATTAAGCCACAACAAAAATGGTAAATGAAGCCAAGACAAAAATGGTAGTATGAAGCTAGAACAAATTTTGTAAGGAATTTCAACGTTTACTTACATGACTAAATTGTTTTTTCCATTTGAGTAATTTGTGCCTATAATCTTAGCAATTGAGAGGAAACTCAAGATTGATGATTTGCATTGTGGTTGGTGTGTTTCAGCCAACACACCAACCACTAATGGTTGCCATAAATAATTTGCAACTAAAGATTTGTCATCAACGTTGTGTGAGATTGAATGTTGAAAGCCTTGAGATGAAAGCACTAAGAGATAAAGAAAAGAGATAGAGATTGATAGTTTTTGAATTTTTCCCTTATTTTTGCAAAATAAAGTTGAAGTTTGATGACGAGTTTTTTTAGCATCTATGAGTAGCAATTAGGATTTGGAAATTTTTTTTTTTTTAAAGTTACTCTGTAGAAAATGAATTTGTGTAATTGTTCTTTAGGATCGTAAGTGAAGATGAATTGTAAATTTTGCTCTTTTCAATTCAATGAATGTTAAGGAGATCATAAAATTGAATCTTTAGATCAAGTTTAACCCTTTAGCGCTTTGACAAATATAATGAAATTCATGTTTCTTTTTCATTACTGTTTGGATGAAAATCATCCTAATTTCTGGTGATACATTATAAAGTTGTTCAATTTAATAGTTAGAATTGGTGTTATTAGAATATATTATTTTTCTATTTTTCTAAAATTACAAATGTAGAAGTATGTCAAGTGGTTGACTAAGCCAAATTGGTTGACTCTAGTTCAAAATTGGATTTGCAAAAATGAAGTCATAGTTTTAAAGAACACAAAATTTTAAAAATCACCACATTAAGAGAATCTTATTTCAAATTGGTTCCAACAAATTTTACACAAAAAATGATAATATATTTTGCTTCTAATCAAATTTAGAAGGAATTTCAAAAATTTCCTTTCAAAATTTGTAAAAACAACTATTGGTGATAGCATTGGTGAATCTAACTCTATGGATGAAATTTAAAATTCAAAATCTGCAACTTTTGTTTGTATATCAATTCCAAAATATTCTTGCAAATAGTATTTATGATGATTTTTTTCAAAAAGTCAATTTTGGAAAACACTTTGTACCTTTAGGGATTAAGGTTAAATGCAAGGTTATTTTCAAGAAATGCAATTTTAGGAGGATAGAATTTTTAGGAGGATAGGTACATTGCATAGACAATCTTTTTAGTAAAATTTTACTTAAAAACTTACTTAAAAGACGTGATGTCCAGGACACTACTTAAAACACCCCTTTCTCTTGTAGTGGTAGTTGTCGCAACTCCTATGTACAACAATGCATTGCCATATTGGCGAGAGGACTTGTTGCTCTTCAACAAACAAAAATAAAATTTGATGCAAAGTTGGGGGTTAGCTTGTTCTTCAACACTTAGATGCCGCATTCAAGGTATTGTATGACACCAAACTACAGAGGTAGGGCTATAAGGTGCATCAATAATCAATAAACTTGGCCATGTGCAACGTGTTTTTGAGTTTGTGCCCACAGTTCATCAACATTGACAATGCCCATTGAATCCTTGCTTGCATCGATTCCATTGACGCTCGCAGGCTCTATCCCATCTAGGACTCATTGATGTTGCTTACAAAGCAATTGCTTCATGATATTGAGGCCCAACTAGAGGATTTATTGCTTGCCCATCACGGGCTTTCTTACTAGTACATGGAGGCCATGCAACAACCAAATGGCTTGTTGTTCATGCTCTTTGCAATAGTGTACACCATGGACACTATGTTCATCATCTTGCTTGAGACATCAATTTATGTTGTCTCCGTAATGAAGGCATCCATGCAAAAATGCATCAAACAAAGGGAGGTTTCTGCCATTTTCTAAAGCTGGTCTTGGTAACTATGATTTTGAGGCTCTAATGTTTGTGTGAAATTAGCATCACCAAAGTCTTCAAAGCCGGAAACTTGGCCCTAAAACCAAGACTTTCGTCTAATAAGACACTAAAGAAATCTACATTGTTTTCAAATATGTTTTCAAAGTTGAGAATGATGTGGTTTGCTAAAATTCCAATATATGTTTGAATCCCCAAAAAATATTGATATATGGGAATGTTTAAATAGTTTTTTTTCCAAAAGCTTCAAAACCTTTTATGCATTATTGATCCAAAATTCCCATCACAACCATCTTTGGAGTCAAAAATAGGGTCCAAAAACCTTCAATTGGGCATCAATAATAGCCCAAAGAACAACAAAATTTCTTGAATTCAAAATCAACTCAACATAATTGCCTTTTACATGATGGAGAACCTTTTCTAGAAAATTTCAATATATAATGTAACATAGCTCTTAATTATGCCACAAATCATAAAGCACTCTATTTTGTGCCACCAAATGTATTAGTATATACATTTCAAACTTTTAAATGTTCTGCAAAGTGGCACTTTGTCACAAAGAGGATCTCCTACTTTGGAACCTTTGATCATAGAGAAGAGCAAGGGAGGCAACAACAATGAGATCCGGTGGCCAGTGGCCACCCACCCAAAGAATGACCATGAAGTGGATCCACCCAAAATTGCACCTTGCCTAAATTCACCATCATCACTATTTGTACATCTCCGAATTCAATATGTAAACATGTGGAAGAAATGATTTTAGAACATGTACCATAAGAAACTTTGGTTCTTTGTAACTTTTGCATATGGTATTCAAATGTCATGTTTTTGGAACCTCCTTTCACTTGCCACCAAGAAAATATGAAAATTTGACCAGTTTAAGATTAGTAACTAGGCACAGCAGCAAAAAGTGACTGTTTGAGGGGTACCCACCTAGTGGAAGTTAGAGTGGGGTTTGCAAAACCCCAGTTGTAAGGGGAGGAGGGCACTTCAACAAAGCAGATTCTCCCAAGTTCTTGTTATTGTCAAAAACCAACCAACCTCGGGGGCAGACCCTACCTTACCTCCGAAATACCCCGGTCCTTCAGGCCTTCAGTTAGCGTTTGTCACGGCCTGGATCCCAGGCTCTGCCACATGGCGACAAGCAAGCCCAGCCCAAAGGCAGGACCACCCACCTGGGCCGCCTGCAGAACCTTTTGACCCGCCGACCAGCTTTCGGGAATCGGGATGAGTGGGGCGATAGGCCAACTGGCCAAGCGGACCACAGATTTTACAACACAGGAATGAAGCACTACCGGTCCTGTTCAGATGGTAGGAGCACAACTGAAAGGACACACTGAGCAACCTGCAACACTTCGCAAAGGCGAAATTCTAAACATGCCTGCACTAGGCATTCGAAGCTTAGTACCAAACTACCAATTCTTCACTTCATTTTCTTCCAATTTCGATCCTTCCCAGGTTCCTCCGCACTGGCTCTTCAATCAAAAACGCTCCCTGAAGAGCCAGTCTCCCAGAAATCGACAAACGCGAATTTGAGAACCTGTGGAAATTCAAATCATCATGCAAGTCACGGTAGGAAGTTAGTCATGAATATTTTTCCGACATCCTCCTACCAACTGACTGTACTGTACAGAACAAGTCTCATGCAGGTGACGATAAAAAAGAACCATCCACTCAAGAATGACAACGTGCCGCATACTATAATACGTTTATCATGATAACCAAGAAACCTCTCGCAAGGGCCGAACCCACTAACTTAATGCACAATAACCAACGCCAGGGTACGCTGCAAAGTCTGCTCCACAATGTCAGCAGTGTCGAGGCTGAAATGAAAGCAACAGAACCAAGATACGACAAAAAGATACGACAGAACCAAGAACGAGCCTGCACTCTGCGTCATCCCCAGACGGCCCAGAGGAAAAGAGCAACGAGAAGAGAGTCTCAGCCAAGTTCTATGGACACATCAATGACGAATACTGAAGCTCAATGTCTTACCATCGATGGATTTCCAACGTTCCAAGATCATTTCACCTTTTTCTAGTTTCGTCCAACAGTTTGCTTTCAGAAGTAAAAGCAGGTCCACACAAAAATATTCGAAATGGAATGAGGAATTCACTCTAGCAACAATTCATAGTCAGTTGCGGCCAAGAACTGAACTTCCAGGATTGTCAACATCAGTCGTAGAGCCCAACCCCAGATACAAACATGCAGACCCTAAACATATTGGGAAGTGAAATAGGTGATCGTGGAACAAAGAGTGAAATATAAAGAAAGATGCTGGACATGGTCACAATTAAATGTACACCTTATCTCCAACCCCGCAGGGATGGGACAACGAGGTGAATGTGACACATCAATCAGACGGGTTCTGCATCCTTTAAACCCAAAAACAGAAGATGCAAATGAGATATGAGAATTCACAGATTAACTATCTAGTAAAGATCGCGCCAGCAGGCTCCATTATAAAAACAACCTACTTAAGCCAGT
The DNA here is from genome assembly GCA_951799445.1 of Pseudisothecium myosuroides. Taxonomy (NCBI): domain Eukaryota; kingdom Viridiplantae; phylum Streptophyta; class Bryopsida; order Hypnales; family Lembophyllaceae; genus Pseudisothecium; species Pseudisothecium myosuroides. The sequence continues at coordinate 28,824,185 of OX637291.1, forward strand.
GCTAAAGCTTCCCAACAGGCCAACACCGATTCCATCTTCTCACTCAATTGTAGTGTCAATTTCACTTGTCTAAATTCTAGTGGTCGTCAGCATCTTCAATCTTCGTGTCCTTGCCTTCCTCACCGATATCATCCTGATATCAACCAAAAGCTCAGTTAGTTAACAGACCACAACGCAAAACGAAAGAAAAAACAAGAATATTCAGACAGAGGACACTGTCTAGTGAATAACCAAGCAAATAACGCGCTCTGCAGGTAGAGCATTCAGTATGCATCTCACCTGCATGTCCGATGTCCACAAAGTAAGGTTATCGCGAAGAAGCTGCATGATCAGAGTGCTGTCCTTGTACGATTCCTCTCCGAGGGTATCCAGCTCAGCGATCGCTTCATCGAAAGCCTGCAATGGCCAACAGTATATGTCAACAACCATGAAAAACTGCGTCACAAACTACCAACTACCGCTCGCATTATAAAATGGCGTAAAAGCAAAACATACCAAACTACTACCACATCAAAGCACGGTCAAGAGGGACACAGACCTGCTTCGCCAGAGTGCACGCGCGGTCGGGGGAGTTCAGAATTTCGTAGTAAAACACGGAGAAGTTCAAAGCCAGTCCCAATCTGATGGGATGGGTAGGCGCCAACTCGGTCAAAGCAATGTCCTGAAAATAAAACCAAACAGGCACAACAAGCGTCAGGATCACTCCACCAAAGAATATCACTACAAATATCCATCCAACGCGTCTCCCTAAAAAAACGTATAACGAGCTCTGAATCTAGAAACCAGATCACTAATAAACAGCAGAAACTGCAACCACGGCGGAGAAATAAATTTTTTGTAAACCGGCTACAGACGAATCCAGGCATGGAACGCTTCGCAAATCAGATGATGAACGACAAGCCTAAAATGACACCGCAAGAAACGAAAGGTCCTAGAAACAAACGATCCTAAGAAATAAACATCTGCCACACTCACTTGCGCAGACTTGTACGCCAGCAATGTGGCCTCGGCGGCCTCTTTCCTCTCCGCGCCCGTCTTGAACTCCGCCAAATATCTGTGGTAGTCGCCCTTCATCTTCAGGTAGAACACCTTCGACTCCCCCGTGCTGGAAGAGGGGATCAGGTGCGAGTCCAACAGCTTCAAGATGCTGTCGCAAATGGTGGTCAGCTCCGCCTCCACCTTGGAACGGTACTCCTTGATGGCGGACACGTGCTCCTCGTTGCCCTTGCTCTCCTCCTTCTGCTCGATGGAGGAGATGATCCGCCACGACGCTCTCCGCGCGCCAATCACGTTCTTAAACGCCACCGACAGCAGGTTGCGCTCTTCCACGGTGAGCTCCTCCGTGTCGACGGTCTTGGCCACCTTCTCCATGGCCTCCACCATCTCGTCGTACCGCTCCGCCTGCTCGGCGAGCTTGGCCATGTACACATTCTCCTCTCGCGACTCGGACGTCATTTTGGCGACGGACTGGGGGTTAAGCGGGACCGCTTAAGCTCGGAGCTCGAAAACAGCCGACGAGTCCAACTCCGCGGCAAGAGCCAACTAGAACAGCGAGAACAAGAGAGCGATCTGGATGTCAACTGGAAACCCTCGCAATGAGCACGGAAATGCAAGATCTGAAGCAGAGAAGCGAAGAGAAGGGAAGTAAGTTAAATGAGGCTCTCGTGAGAAGCTGGGAGGGCCTCACTAGGGTTTGAACCTGGGAAAGCCAATCGTGGGCACTGAGAAATTTATTCCTGGGCTGCCCGCAGCCAGACCCCCTTCCCCTCATCAACTGAGCGAAATTCCCGGTCGACACCTGGAAGGGTGACAGCTCTCCAGAGGCCGCTGAGGGAACTGAAGGTTTGAAATTGCCTGCTCGGGAGTCGGGACAGGAGGCGACTGGACGGAAGTGGACGGAAGTGGACGGAAGTGGAAAGAAGTGGACGGAACTGAGTGGAGATGGAGTCACGCAGCTGTCAACATGGCAAATCTAAGGTAGTCTGCTCTAAAAGCGAGCGGGCTCTAAAAGCAAACATGACACAGAGGTACATTTTGCTTTCTTCAATGTACCAGCTGGAAACATTTCAGGAGGTGGTCGGTTTTAGTGACCACTGCATTTCAACTTCAAAAATTTGTAACTAATTCCACGAAGGTCCAAAAAATATGAAATGACTTGGGTTAGATGCCAATTCCATTTTTCTTCCTCCAGAAATTAACTGAAAATTGTTTCAAGGTGTTCAACTTCCCCGAAAAGGCAAAGAGCTCTTAAATGGTCGCTTTAAGAGCAGACTACCTTAGTACTGTATAGGGCAATGCCTCAGGATGAGGGCATTGAAAGGCAGTAAACTGCGGGAAGAATTTTTTGATGAAATGTAAGATGAACATAAACGATTGGAATGAAAAATGCGCAATGTCCGATGGCACTTGCAAAATCGTGTAATTGGGCATTACGCCTTGATTGGGACACAAAACCTATCCTAAAAATGAACGGGACATTTTCTTCTTGTAGTTTACGTAGTTGTAGTTTTATAATCAGCATTGATGAACACTAATTGGGAATTTACAATCACACTAATTTAAATGTTTGTATGCTACTCCCACTAATTTAATAAGGTATATTTACACCTAAAATAAACCTTTTTCTTCCAAGCAAGCAATTTCAAATACAATTCACAAAAAATATCATGTCATGGTGTTAGCAATTGAAAGCAAAGAAGTCAATGCAAATGGTTTGAGGTTTTTTTAAATATGTTTGAATATGCTAAAAATATTCAAAGTTGAGGTCATAGAAACACCTACTACTGACACTAGAGTAACCTTAATTGGATGCAAGGCGTTAAATCCATTTCACGAAGGTAGGCTCAACTGATGTGGCCTAATATGGTTCCTAGATTGAACTATGGGACCCAGCTAAGCGTATGGGTGGCAAAATTGCATCCCCCACAAAATGGAAGACAACCACCACCATGTCCTTTGCAGGGCGGCGATTTGAGAGTTTTGGGGTGGCGGATTTTCTGGATTATTGTTTTAGAATATGTATATAAAAAACTTATTTTTTCAATTTTAAATGCAAATAATAAATGACTTGTGATGAAAAGTGAAGTACATGTGATGTCATGCCACATCAGCGTGAGTCCATTTCAAATTGATAATTTAACGTTCTACGGAGAAGGACATCCTCCGAACAATTTTTTTAAGTTCTACTAAAACAACATTTTGTATCGCAATTCAAACAACATTTTTTGAAGTTCCTGTAGGACATATAAAGTTTTACCCATGTTTGTTTTCTAACCTTGTACTTCACAGCAATTTCCTTGTTTTACAGGTCTTGCACAAAATGGATACTTTAGATGTTTTAGAATTATCAAAAATTTCATTTTAGGGGGGGGGGTACTGCTTATACGTCCTATAGAAATTTCAAAAAATGTTGTTTGAATTGCGATGCAAAATGTTGATTAGTAGAACTTAAAAAAGTTGTTTGAAGGTTGTCTTTCTCTGTAGAACCTTAAATTGTCAATTTGAAATGGGCCCACACTGATATGGCATGACATCACATCTACCTCACTTTTCTTCAAAGTGAATTTATTAATTGCATTCAAAATTGAAAAAACAAGTTCTTTATATACATGATATACATGAAGGGAGGTAGGAAGTAAAACAACCAATGTGGGATATGTAAATTAGAAGTTCAACCGCTTATAACTAAATAAAGACTCTAAAATCCTAACCCGCCGCCCCAAATCCCTAAAAACGTTGCCTTGCAAAGGACGTGGATGGTAGTAGTCATCCTCCATTTTATTGGGGTCGTGGTCCTACAAAATCATGGTCCTACCACTCACATGCTCAATCAAGTCCCATGGTCCAAGCAAGGGACCATGTCAAAGGCAAGGGGCTAATTGGACATCTTTGAAGTATAAGATGCTTCAACTCTCATTGGTTGCTTCAAATAACTCTTTCACTTCCTTTGGTTTGTATTCAAACAAATGCTTTGTCATCAAACAAATAGGACAATATTTGGATCAATGAGAGGCTCAAAAGAACTCAATTCTAACTGGTGGCAAATAGTTGGTGTTGGAAAAGGGTGGGGTACCTTCTAGCATTATCAGTTGGTGCCCTACTCTTCCTCAGATTCAACGACCTAAGTGATGACACCCGGAAGGATGAAAGTCCGCGCAAAAAGAAGTTTGAAATCGTTTGACAGTTCACGGCATTGGGGACTCAGTCCATCAACCCGTGACAAACGGCAATAGTTAGTTATTTAGGGTTGATTACGAATTTAGCACCTACACTGAATAGTAGCGAAATGTATATTGAACGTTGATAATTAGGGGTTCCTAGTTAGAAATTCATTTCATACAGAATTTGGCAAATAAATTCAACCAGGCATGAAAAGCTACATTCAACGGTGTATTGCTAACATACTTGTTCAGTGACAGCTTGACATGTGATAGTTGTCTAATCAAATGTTTACACGTGACAAAAGCCAATCATATAATTGAAATGTGAAAGATCAAACTACTGCAAGTTTGATTCGAGAGAGTTCTTCAGAGACATCTTACTCTGCAAGACTGATTGAAATCTGTACATTCAGTGGAGCGCGTCTTACTGCTTCCAAGAGTATCCAACGAGGAAACCCACAGCAGCGTGAAAGCAAATACAGCATTGTCTTCACTACTCGTTAGGCAGCGAGCAGCGGGAAGAACGATCCACTTAAGACATCACCGATTATAAGCTAATTCTCGTAACTTCCTTTTTGGTCTAGGTTACAAGCCCGGTAAACTACCAGATTACTGACAATGTCAAGAATTTGCAACTTCTGTTGGAAACTCTTGAGTGTCTTCATCCTTCAAACTCGACCCTCCCAGAGCGCATCAGGGTTGCCTCCCACACGCTCCAGAAGATTCTTGACATGCAGAGGAGGGTTGAGCCCAAACCGACGAGCCCGTTCGAATCGCTCGAGACGACTGACTCCTAAGCATGGGCCGTAAGCCATGTTCATATCAAACTGTCTAAGAATCTCCTCGACATCGTCATACTCTGAACACGCGTAATCAAGTGTTAGAAAGAAAGAAAACTCAAACACTCCGTGCACAACAGGCTGGAAAAGTGATCCTACAGATAATAAGTAAAGTTCTAATTAACCAGGAATCATATCACATTTATTCAATCAGAAGTCCTAAGAAGTCCCAGAGTTCATCAAACTTCGAAAATATGTGAGATTCAAAAAACCTGTCGATCACATCAGTGTTATCGGAAAAAGAAGCCTTCTGGCACGTTCCATTTCAAAGGAAAAAACACGATTGGCATAGACTGCCTTCTTTATAATCCTCTTTTAAAATGCTCTGTTATCAAGCTCTAAGTACACATACAGATAGTGCTAAACATCAAAAAATCGTTCAAATTATAACAGAACTAGAAATCGGAAAACAGAATAAAAAGCCGCAGCATTTCAATCATATATATCCGAGCACGATAAAAAAAAACTCCTGATCACACCAGGGTTACCACAATGTGAGATCTTCCATTTTAATCCTAATTTCCTAGATTTTCTGATTGCCTTAGACGTCTGCGTTCTTCTCCATTCAGCTCTTCAGCACTAAGTGCATAATCAAAGTCCAATAGGATTTCATAAAGATATCAAATTATCCTGAAATAGAGATTGTAGAACGGGATAAAATCGGTTGATCACGTTCTCTGGTAACTTTGAAAGTTTGAACCACAAAACCTAACACGAATAGAAAACCTGTTCTCAGCGAAGAAAATGCTGGACACAAAACACGACGGAAGAGAAACGATTGCCCAGCCGTATCAGGAAGGTAAGTGCAGGAGCACCAACTGCATCCAAGCCCTAAAAAAAACAGCCGTTTCCGGTCTCGTGCCTACCTTCATTCAAATCCTTTCTCCCAGACGAGATGAGGGCAGCAGGCTGCGAGTCTCCAGCTCCAACAGTGCCGCCACCAGCACCGATGTCTTCGAATGCACCGTACACTGGATCCCTGGACTTGTACGAGGCGGCAGACAGACCCTTACTGCTGGTAACCGCCGTCGCGGCACTCTTTCGCTTCGGAAAGTGAGAGTGCATGTTGCGTGTCGCCATCGGAAATGCACAGAACGCGTGCTGTAACTTAAAGGTTGGAAAAAAGGCCAGCCCAAGGGTGAGCACAACTACTGAATGAGCAGGGGAGCGACGGGGAGGAATGCGAGAAGTGGCGCTAGCAAATTTCAAAACGGGGCTGCGAGGGAGAGCGTGATGGAGAAGCTTGGGAGTGCGAAACGAAAGTGAGGGGGAAGAAAGACGAAGGAACCTTCTGGAATTTGGAAGAGGGTCGACGAACGTGGACAGAGCGACGACGACGAACTAACTGCCTCGTCCGACGGATGAATTCTCGGTGGCTTTCAGTTGTTCCAACCCGTTCCCGGGTTAAGGTGAGTGCACCGATAATCCACACTAATAACAACTGAGAATTATTACTATTATTGAGCGTGAATTGCTTTTATTGGATTGTGTAAGGTAATTCGAGTACACTTTACTATGCATTATTTGGACATTGTGTTAATAAATTATGAAATTTCAAAGTGTTCTAGGTGTAACAAAAATTGACACAAAGCTCTCATATTCTAATTGTATACATCTTGTGTCATCAATATCTAGGTTTTATCGTCACTTTAGGTTTAAATGTAGGTATCGCATTTTTGGATAATGTTGCTTATGGATGCACATATAGACAAAGGCTTTTGACAATAAAGGTTTGTTAAGTCTTTCAATTTTGTCTATTGTGGTTTTCAATGCGTATTCTTAGTTAATTGGATTAAGACTCATAATTTAATTTGTTTTGTTTTTTGTTTTGGGATTTTTTCCATCCTTTGAGACTATGAGGTAGATGCATCAAAGAAAATTACTTTAAAGGCAATCTATACATACTTTAAGCTTATTAATTGAAGCAAGACTCATAATTCAATGGTCTTGTATGGCACCAACATTGCAATTTTGCTTTAAAAATATCTCCTTCTATGATTCTTGTACGTGTGGCTCTTTTTCTTGCCATAGCGATGGAAATTCCATTCATAAACAATAAATCTAAGTATAACAAACGACTCTTCTGAGAAGTGAACCTCAATTGCCTAGCTCTCTCTAAAATGTTGCAAAGTCCAAATTAAAGAGTTATGTTTCCTTGTCAGTGGACCTCCATAAAATAATCAAAATGATTGTAAAGTTTTGCCCAAAAAAAAAAATAGACACCCTCATCAAGTAATCAAAGCAACGACAACCATAGTGAAAAGCGAGAAGTAAACCACGAAAGAACAAAGTGGAAATAGAAAAGAGTAATTTAGTCAAGAAGAAAGAAACTACTTCAACGCTTGACTTTTTTACATCCACAATTTCAAAAGAAAAATGGATAAATTTGTAAGTGGGATTCTTGGATATCATTTGACTGACTACTTCAAATGATTTCCATCCGTTCAACTATGGTAATCCCGTGCGCTACACAAAAGAATATTCTTCCAAAACCTAGCCTAAGGACTTAGGTATGTTATTTAATCCACAAAGTCCCTACAAAGGACTCTTGCGATTTTGGATAGGCTTGTGTGGTTTCTATTTTCAACGTGATTTTTTGCAACTTTTTTGAACATAGAAAATTTGATTTTCTTTTTCAAAATATAATTTTTATTTCAGTCAGTGCTCATGAGCAAAGTTATGCCACCCTAAGTCTAAAAAGTAGCTCGATAGGAAGCCCCCAAAAAATCACAAAAAAATGATTTTTTTTAATTTTTTTTAATTTTTCTCAAAGATTATATTTTTGTCTACATTTGAAGCTTTGATTAATTATATTTGGACTAGTGATGAGAAAATTATGGACAATCTTCTTTTTCAGACAATCTAAGCATCTTTTTGAAAAAATAACTCATAGAATTCTTTTTTGAATGCAATTTTTACAATTTTTTCAAAAAAATTGTTAGATAGGATTAAGTTTGCTTATGAAACAATCTCATTTTGGGGATGTGTGTTTCAATTTTATTTTAAAGCTATTAAAAATTTATTTTTCCCTTCAATCTTGAACCTACTTCTACTTAACAATTTTTTAATGAGTGAAAATTAGGTGTTTTTCTGCTAAATTTTTTTCCCATAGATTTTCAACCAAATTCTTCAACATAAAAAAATTAAAAATCAAGTGTACCAAATTCTAATCAAGCATACCAAATTTGGGTTTTAGAAAACCAAAATTCCATTTTTGGTGAATTATTTCATTAAGTTTTAATGATTTTACACAATAATTCATTCAAAAACATTGGTGATGAATTTTTTTAAATTTGATTGCGGCAATATGTAAGAAACATCCATGCAATCATCTTTCCTTCAATAAGCATCTCCAAAAAGTTTTAGAATATCCTCACAACAGTTTCAAAAGTTGAGGTGAGAATGTCCAAATTTTGTAAAATAGATATTTCTTTACTATAATTAGATTTTGGCAAAGCATCTATACCTTCATGGTCAAATATATCATATTAGTAACAATGTGAAGGTCAAATAGCAAAATCTAATTACAATAAAGAAATATCTTTTTTTCAAAATTTGGACATTCTCACCCCAACTTTTGAAACCGTTGTGAGGAAATTCTAAAACTTTTTGAAGATGTTTATTGAAGGAAAAATGTGCGTATGGATATTTTGTACATATTGCTGCAATCAAATTTTAAAAAATTCATTGCCAATGTTTTTCAATGAATTATCATGTAAAAATCTAATTTTTAAATGAAATAGTTCACCAAAGATGAAATTTTTCTTTTTTGAACCCCAAATTTGGTACGCTTGATTGGAATTGTGTAAGAATCAAATGTTGATGATGCAAGAAAAAAATATCAATCATAATACATGTTATGCACAATTCTTTTAAATAGCACAATAGGATGGACGATTGAGAGTTGCCTGGTATTGTACACTGGGATACAATTGAAAATGGCGTTTTTGCATTTGTAAGGAAGGAAGTTTCACATCTGCCAAATTTGACAGCCTCCCGAGGGCTGAAAAATTGCTTTTTTACAATGAAAATTTTGACGACAAGAACATCTTCACATTAATAAGATGTGTACCAAATTTCATGGTCAAAAAATTCTCCAAAAAAAGGATATTCTAAGTCTACCAACAAGTATATTGGTGAGAAAATTTTCACTGCTGCCAACTTTGACACTCTCCCAAGGGCTGAAATATTTTTATTTTATCGTGGAATTTTTGTCATGAGATCATCTCTATGTTGATAATATCTACTTTAAATTTTTTTTCAATGAGTTTGTAATGTGGTTTTTTCTCCAAGATCTAGTATATTTGAAGCTCATTTCCAAAAGCTCTCAATACTATAGAAAGTTAAGATTGCAGTGGACACCCTTGCACAAAATCTTGAATGGAAAAATCATAATCAATCATTTTCAAATCAAATTTTTGATGCTAAAACTAGACTTCAAAAAGAATTTTTCAAAAATAGAAACTTTTAAAATTAGCCGCTTGGTTAGGCTTTATTTAACTTTAAACTTCAAAGTATTGTCAACACCAAAATTTGGTGCCTTGAGCATTTAGCAGTTAAAGGTGAAAGTTCATCATTAGTGGCAAAGTCCAAGCGGTCATTAATTGATTGTCACTAATAATGTTCCAAAGAGTGGAGCCCTAATAAAATAGTGGTTTTAAAAAAAGAAAAATTAGAAAAATTAGAAAAATTATCTATATACTATTGTAATCGGTGGCAATAAATACTCTTTAAAAAAATGCTAGAACTTATGGGATTATTATCATTTTAAAATTTTATGGTAAAAATCAAATCTTTCTATTTTTAGACATTTCACAAATTACATTTGCAAACCTTATTTAATTATTGGGCTGGAAACTATGCCAACCCTAATCACCAAGTGTGATAATAAGTTTTCTTACATATGTTTTATAGATACTTTTACCAAAAATCTGAGGTTCTTAACTTCTTATTGACGTTGGATGCCATTTGGGTTTCTGAAACTTTGAAGCGTTGAGCCGAAAACAAGTAGTACAATTTCCAAAATTTGCCAAAGAAGGTGCTGTAGGATTATTGAATTGTGGTGCAACCAAGATCTTGAATTTTTGGCAATCATCACTTGACAAAGAGACAAAAATATTGCTTTGTACAAGATTTATGTGGAAACAAGCAGCTGTAATTTTAACACAGAAAGGAACATTGAATTGTACTCCCTCCGTCCCAAAATGATCTTCTTGTTGGCCTTAATTTTTCTATCCAAAAATGATTGTCCTGTTGTACTTTGTGACGCTGCAAATGAGTCAGATTTAGCTGTCGATTGTTATCTAGGACCAACAAAACATCTATGAGTAGTAGTTCCCCCTCCATCCATGCAATCATCAATCAAAAGACAAATGAAATAACTGGAGGGGTTAATTGTTCTTATTTATTGCATTTCTTTGAGTGTTGCTAACTGAAGGAGATGAAGCTCTGGGAGGCAGAATAGAGGTTCACACATTGTCTTAGACCCATACCAACTACCCACAAAATGACAATCAACCTCACTCAACAATTAAGTGTCCACCGGTGCTCCTTGAAAATGACCAAAAAATTCTACTTTTTAGTATTCCCAAACTGCACTTTGAAAAGAGCTCCAAAATTCAAAGTTTCTAGGATGACAAGAGTACACCAAACTCTACCTACAATGCAAAATAAGTTTTTTAAATGTTATTTTTAGCCTTAATCCATTACATTTTGCCCAACAAGAGAATCATTTGGAACAGAGGGAGTATGTTTATTGCATCTTTAATATTTCAAAGTCATTCAAGAGACTTACCTTCAAGAAAGTGAAAGAACTATGTAGAACCTAATATATAGTCTTTACAATATTAATAGGGACCACAAAACGTATAGTGGTTATATAGCTCAAGGATAACAAGGTGATTCCAAATATTATATGTGCGTAATATGTTTTGTGCAATAAAAAAACTCTTATTCTAATTTGTCTTTAGAAGAAGAAAAGATGCAAATTAAACAAGGTTTGCATTTTTTTAATCTTTTAGTTTTGTTAATTAATGTGCAGTTGATTACCTTTGTTCTTATATATGTTTGTTGTGCAAGTTGACAATGGAATATGGAGTGCTCTTGAAAATAAATGAGTAACAATATTGAAGGGAAGGGTGTTGAAAGCAAGCCATGGATGTTGCTAGCACAATATTTGGTAATGAGAAAAATAATTTTAGAACTTTGTTGCTAAAGCAAGTAAATATGTAAGATAGCATTTTAGGGCAACATACCATTTTTGGTCATCCATTTACAAACGGATTTTTCATTCTTTTATTTGAAATTTTCACACAACATATGATCAAGGATTAGCTTTAACCTCTAAACATCCTAGGACCAAAAGCAACGGTGCTAGTATGTGAGCCCAAGAATGGGAGCTTTTGAGCATTGAGCCTACAAAATAGGTACCTATAATATAGATATTACACACTATAGAAGGTGTATGTATCATAAACACCTATAATATGGATATTTGTAACATATATATCTTATAATCATAGCCGGTTTCTATAGTATATACACCTATAACATAGGTGTGTAGTATTCTAGGCTCATGGGCTCACATTCCTATGCTCACATAGTAGCAACCCTCGGACCCAAAGTGTGTCCTCACATAGTTTCAAGTTCAATTCAAAGTTCTGTAACTTTTGCATCCAATGTCTGAATTGAATAAAACTTGTTGGAAAATTTGTGCTCTTTTTTCTAGTTGTATGGTAAAATTTTCAGATCAATACAAGATGTAAATTTTTTTTGGAAGCCAATCAAAGTTCACAAGTTCAATTTGAGCTCACCAAACTGCATTTGATGGTTGCAACTTCTGGGGCTTGTATCTCCTTCATTCAATGTTTGTTTTCAATAAAATTTGGTGGATTATGTTTTCATCAAAATCTAGTTATTGTGATAATTTTTTTTATATCAATCCAACAAGTTGTTTTGAATTTTTGGGAACAATTCAAAGTTCAAAATCCCGACATTTTTGGATTACATTGAATTTTGGCAGCTTGTTTCTTCTTCATATAGTGTCCATTTTTGATAATTTTTTTGAAAAGTTGTGCATATTAGTCTAGTTTGTGTAGATAAAATTTTATATCAATCCAAAAAGAAATGAGTGACTGAGAAGCATTTTGGTAGAAGGAGGTTCAGCCTTAAATGCAGATTTTTTAGCAACTTTTTTTGGTATTTTTTGACATTTCAAAGCCATTTTGCGGACACATTGAATCAATTTAACAATATTTTCTTTCACTAATGTATTTGTACAGTTGTTTTGAATCACTTTATATTTTAAAATCTTTTCATTTGAGTAGGTTTAGAATTCAAATTTCACCACCAAATGTGTTGCTAGGAAAATTTCAGCATCCTTTTTTAGCACTAAAACATTATAATATTGCAATCTATGTGGCCAAATGACTCCAAACTTGGTTCACATCATCTCTCGGGGGGGTCACTTCCTGCATTTAAAAACAATGTGCGGCTTAAAATAGAGAGGGTTTTATTCATTTTGGGTAAAAATTATAAAAAATTGTAAAAAATTTACAAGTAAAGTAGGGAACATTCAAAGTTATAAATCCATTATAAATAATATAGATAGCCTACAAATTTGGTCCATTAAAAATTTAGTACATGTAATTTAGGGTGCAAAGAATTGGATCCTAGGAACCGTATTTAGTATAGTTAGTGAATATAGGTGGTTGTATAGCTGGGTGAGAGGTACTGTGGATGGAAAACTGTCCGTTGGTTGTAACCGTGTGGACGAAGCAAGAATAAGGAAGAACCTCGCTTAGGGTTTGAATTGTTGTTGTTGTGTTTGAGTTTTGTTGTTGCAGTGGTCACAATTCAAAAGTGGGAACAATCATGGAAGCGATTTGAAGGAATTGCAAGGTGATTTTTGAGCTTAGGGTTTCACTGTGTGTAATGTAGATTTTGCCTACTCGACAAAACCCCAAGACAATAAATATAGGGGGGTAATTCCTCTAGGAAAGGTCAATAAGTCTGATGTTTTATGACTAAAGTCACTCGTTTTGTATGGTGGATACTTGTTTACTTTGTTTTGTAGTTTGATTTATAGACAACAACCCAAGGAAATAGTAGAGAAGTTCTAAAATCTTGGGAATGGTCAAATAGTCACTTGTTTCCTAGGATAAAAAGGAATTCAATATGAACTATCATACTATTTCTTAATAGACAATTTATACACTCTTATACCCAAGGGAATAATTTGTTGGCCAGTCCATTAAATAATGCTATGGGACGCATGATTGCTGTCTCGGTCCTGTCTAGTATGCTAGGGGTATTTCAAGACAATTTGTCAGGTTGTTCAACAATTTGTCATGCATGATCTAGACTTTTAAGTGCAACAATTTGCATATATATTTATATATATAATATATAGATTCCTTAATTACCATAAAGTTTTTTTTACCATAACAATTTGTCCAGTCACTACTTAGCTAGCCAAATTACTAATTTTAAATGAGTATCACAAAGTCCCAGTCCTCTACAACAAATTGTCTCTATCTAATGCAGGGGGAATGAGTGTGTAATGCAATACAATTTATAACATCAACAACAACAAGGCAATTTATCTAACACATACACCCACACTTCAATCAATCACAGCATTTCCAAAATTCTCCTTACTCATCCAATACAAGTCTAAACATTAGCCAGAACAATTTTGACATCCATAATACTCAACAGTCTACTCAATCACGTTTATTTATTTAGTCCCTCTAGTTCTACCTGATCTCAACCACCGGTCAGTTTACAGTACGTTCAGAGTACTGCGACAATTTGTCTATATACTACCTGTAGACGGTAGACCCGACTAGGAACTACGACAAATTGTCTGGTAACAGTAACTACTGCAAACAATTAACTTCAACAGTAACACCCCGTTCAAGCCAAATTTGTCAATTAGATCTCTGGTTTTAAATCAATTTGAATCTCAGAGATCCAGACAATTTAACTAACCACGCACAACACCAGATTCAATCACATACATACATTCAAGACAATTGGACTTCGTACATCAAACACATATAATAAATCCGTCAAATTGTCTTACCTGGATCCGCTCAAACAGCATCCAGTCTTTAATTTCCAACTTTTACACAAACTGGTTCAAAATATTCAAAATCACTCATTGCTCAAATTCATTGTTGGAACTGTTAGACAACTTGTCACTAATTTATTCTAATCCTTAGAAACTGGTTCTAATTCTTTATCATAATTTACATTTATTACTTCGACAATTTGTCTACTTACAGCCTTACGCTAAATCTCTGATATTCCTCTCAAACTACATAACTCATAGGATTGTAGCAGTCTGTACTTCACGAAGATTATAAATGTATTTAACAAGACCATTGGCCGAGAGTACGAATTAGAATAATACAAAAACTTATCTGTAAAATTAGCTGATCTGCATTGCTGGTTCCGGCAAATTGTCTTAGTCTGCACTCCGCCTCCACAGCATCCGCATTGTCGAACTAGTTGGCAAATCGCCTGCTTCGTTCGTTTTACGAGAGTCCCACAGACAAATTGTATTCCAATCCCGATAAATTGCTATCCATTTCCTCACAGTACTCTCCGACAATTCGACTCATACACTCATGATACGAAAACTAATTCAGTCAATTTGTCTTAACATGTATTCACAACCACATAATTCGCACAAATTTACACCACACAGTTTCAACAACTCAATACATAAATCACGACCCATAATTCCAGCAGAGTAAGCACACACATAATTTCACAAACAATTTGTTACACAAATCATTTCAACAACCATAAATTCATCACAAGAAATCTGCACACAATTCTACACAAAGAATTTACAGTCACCTTGACGTCTCTCACAGTAGCAAAGCCTGTTCACTGGTTCGCAAAAGAATTCGACAAGTTGCCCAGTGTTACAATCTACTCATTGGATCAACACAAACAAGCTCACAATTTTATAAATTCCACAATCAAAACACAAGCACCAGGAAGACAATTAGTCACAAGTAAACGAAGAGATCCAATCACTGGATACTCAAGACAATTTGTTAAATTAATTCACAGTTCAGAGGATCCAATCACTGGATCTTGACTGGGAATTATAGAATGCTCAATTTAGTCCAATCCCTGGATCTAAATTTAGAGCTTATAGACAAATTGTTTATAAGAAATATTATATTATTGAAGAAGTTCAGAGTACATGAAGACGAGACAATTTGACAAAGCTATTTGATAACCGAGTAAGTGAGAGAGAGAAAATGACAAATTGCCTGGCTATATGCAAAACTAAAGACAACTATTCAAACCCGAAGTGTAGAGTCAACTTGTCTTTTGCCATCTTAAACCTTTTATGTTTTTTTTTTTCTTCTAAATTCTTTCTAATCTGGCAATTTGTCCATATTACTACTCTATTGTGTGAACTCTTCGTCAATTTGTCTCTATTTACACTATTCACAGCAAATTGTCAAAAAATTGAAAATTTCAAGAGACTACATAGCCTCCTACTTAGCTTATTGACGCCCTCGTCAATATTTCCTTGGTCGCTTCTGGTTACGATTCTGATTCTGCCGATTCAGACGCTGCCGCTTTGCCTTGGCCACTGCCTTGTCAACTTGTGGATCTCTGGCAAGTAGTCCTGGATTGTTGTCACCTTGCGACTCGTACCAATATTGCCACGCCCAGTAGCGAGTGCATGGAAATTCGTTGATGAAGCATAAATGAATACCCGCCCAAAAATGGGTAATGGCCATAACTTCCAAAATCCGGTGCCAACGTGTCCCCTGGTGCTGGATCTTAAGGCAGAGATGAAATTCAGGTCGTTGCCGGTCAAAGTGATTAATGTTGGCCAAAATCTTGTGTTGCCTGCACATCTCAGCCAAAAACTTGCAAAACACCGCAGCTCTGAAACAGACTGGATCGGTATGAGTCTGGTGCGCCTCATAGAAAGCTTCATAAGATTCTGAACATTGTTCAGGCGTGTTGAATCTCCCTCCAATAATGGGCCAGTTGTACTCCACGGAGTCGATGGTGGCATGGGGATCCCACTTATGCCTCCTAGGGCAATTACAAAAATGACCATTTGTCAAAACAGCAGGTGGCGGATTTACTTGCCAGTCCCCTGAAATATTCAAATAGACTTGATCATACGACTGCTCCTCCTTCACCGTTTGCCCATAATCTTCCGTGAGCCACTCCAATGCTTTCCATGATGGGATAGGCAGTTCTTCATTCATGTCATTAAACAAATTGTAGTATTTCCCTAAAAACTGCTTCGTTAAAATAGAACCTTGCACTGGAGGAGTGACTTTCATCCAGCTAGCCGGCTTGTAGTCGGGCGGTGGTAAAACAAATTGGCTGGAGTCCCTAGTATCAGGAATCACCAAGTCGTACTGGGCTGCTCTATCCATAATCTTCTCCAGTCGAGTAAATGTCTGATGCAAATTGTAAACGTAGTGGCTGTTAGTAAGCTCACCCCGCTGGAATATCTGCTCCCGCTCCAGACAATTTGTCATAACTTCGTGAATTACATGTCCTTTACCCGGAACTTTAATGGCATCCTTTAGCTCTCTCAGCTCCATCATCCGAGCTTTGGCCAAATGGTCTGGAAGGACTTCCTCAGGACAAATTGTCAAGCGATGGTCTGCAATACGCACCCGCCGCTCAGTCTCCTCAGCAACATCAATTTGTCTCTGACGGCGATGCTGCTTCTCCAAGACAACGTAATACAGCAAAGCTCGCGCTCCAATATCCACAATGGGGAAAAATAACGATGACCAGTCTTCCAAAATCAAATCACCTCTCACGATCATTTCGCAGAGTAAGTTACGCTGGTTCTCCCCTGTCTCACTGATAAGCCAAATTTTCTCGAACATCTCGAGAGACAAAACTGTTGCTTGTTCAACCTCGACAATTTGTAGAAAAACATCCCGCTGGAGCTCATAGGTACGGAAAAGAGAGAAAGACGGAGGTGATTTTAACTGATTTTCCCACATCATCTCATGTAACTGCTCCTTCTCCTTCTCTAGCAGCTCTACTTTCGAATGCAATTCATCATTGGAGTTGATGAGAAGCTGTATATCAGTCTCATCTTCCTCAGACAAATTGTCTCTTGCACTGGCCTCGCCCACCTGTGGTACTCGCGGGTCCTTAACGCACGACAATTTGTCTTCCGCTTCCTTCAGCCTCTGCTCCAATTCCTCCTTCTCCTTTCTCGCATTGTGCCTCAATAATTTCATATTCTCCTGATGTACTTTAATGTCCCTCTTGTGGCTCTCCAATTGAGTCTTCATTTCAGCTATCTCTTTGTCTTGAGATGGTTGACTCTTTATTTCTTGCAGCTTAGCCAAATGTCTCTGCTCTTGGAGATGAAGTCTCTCCTGCAGCTGGGCTTTTATTGTCTCCCATGAATCACGATCCCTCTTCATAGTAACCTGCAATGCTAACAAATTGCCTGCATGATCTTCATTATTCTTCAGGAGTTCTTCTGCCCTCTTGGCCAAATCGTCCTTCTCTTGTTTGATGACCTTGACCTCCTGCTGCAATTTGTCTTCGCTGGCCAACGCGTTCTTCAACTCCGTGAGGATCACCTCATTTTGAGTCTGCAGCTCCTTATACTGCTTAGTTGACTTGGGAGTGGGATTTTTCTTCAAATTGTCACAAGAAGATTCGACTGGAGTCGCTAGTCCTGAACTCGGCGCGTGCTCTGCGGTCCTTTTCTCTTGACAAGTTGTCTTCGTGGCTCGGCTGCTCTCAGCCTCCAGCAATTTTGTTTCAATGGGCTGCACGTGCAAATCCTGCTTGGCAGTGGATCTGGCCATCTCAAAAATGTAGGTAGCGGAGATCAACGCCATTGGATTTCTAGACTTTTTACGAGCCAGCTCCATCTTGATCTGCATGTAGACAATTTGTCCCCAGTCCAACGGTTGTCCTCTCCATGCGGCCAATCCGGCTGACAAAGCATCTAGTGTGGCTAGGTCTGGACGACTTGCCATAAAAAGACGTTGGTTGACAAATTGTAACCAGTGACTCAGCGGAGCAGCTACCCGCAACAAATCCCATCCTCCTGCCTTCTTCGCAGCTTGAAACTTCTTTCCAAAAAGTTGCTCTTTTAACTCCTTAGACACAGGGGAAATGGCGGTGAGTCCTTTTCCTTCGGGGGAAAATCCCAACAACTCTCCTAGTCTTCCTCCATCGAATTGGCAGGGTTTCCCTTGGATCATCAATTTGTCAACAACTTGTCCGAAACTACTGGCCTTGACAAATTGTCGCACCTGTTCCATGTTAGGCTGGTCCCATTCTCTTTGAACATACTCCCACAAACCTGTAGAGCGGAGGTGGGTTTTCCGTTCTTCGACAATTTGTTGAAGGACCTCCTCAGGTATCTGGAACAACGGAATAGGGAAGACCTTCAGCTCTTTCGGTGGAGCCATCTGACAATTTGTCATCACCTCAGCTCAGTATTTGAGTATGAGAAAAACAAAGAAACACTCTTAACACTCAGCCTTAGTCACTCAATTCAATGCTTCTCTTCTTCCAAGATTTCATAACTCAACACTCATTCTTTCAAGTTTCTCATTTTCTTTCACACTTATTTTCTCTCATTATGTTCTTATATTAGTCTCACTTTCAGTCCAGTTGTCTTACAAAGCTCACGGGAGTCATACCCTGAATCTCTCGGAAAACTTTCTTTACTCTCGAATAATTTACTCCTTCAAGCTTCTTATACTTCAATAATTTGTCTTCTTACTGTGGTTACAAGCAATTTGAATTCACATTGACAATTTGACTTAGACTCTATACTGCTAATCTCTCTCTCAAGTGGTTCAGCTCTCAACTTGCATTATGCTCATTTTCTCTCAGCTCTCATTTTCTCTGAGCTAACCGACTTATTTCTTACTTCCTGTCAAATTGTCTGATTCCTCACGAAAGCAGTTCCTGAGTCCAACTCGGAATTCTCACTTAATCACTCTTTAAATTGCTTCCTCATGCTTCGATAAATTATTCTCATATTATCCACTTCACTTCTTGGAAAACAAATTTGATTTATTACGAATTATTCTTGATCACTTTCACTCTCAGTTTGGTATAACAATTTGTCTGTAAATTATCAAATTATCAGTATTCTATCTACACGACCAATTGTTTTACTGATTCTGAAGTTGCTCCCTCAGGCTTCTGAATCTCAAAGCTGCAGCCTTTCTTTTCTTCTTCCATTTAGTCAATTGGTCTTGTTGTTCTTTTTATCATGTTTTATCATCTTTCAAGAATTTCACTCAAATTATTTATATTCTCTCTTTATATTTTCCTTTCACAACAGGCACTGACAATTTGTCTTAGTTAATACAATTATCCTTCAGTTATTCTAACTTTTGGATCTACAACTGTTAAATTGTCTATATCTTTCGTAAGCAGCCATTCTATAGACAAATTGTTTTGCACCCTATTTTATTCGAAAACCATCAGTTCACTCGGTGATTTACTCAGTCATTGGCAATTTGTCTATAAGACTTACCAGCAGGTATAACGATTTGCTATTCTCACTTCTCTTGGAAACAGTTTCTCCTGGACAAATTGTCTATATGGCCTTCTTCAACTAAACTGATCCAATAACAATTTAACCCTATTAGTTGAAACTAGAGACCGGTTTTAAAACTCACAGTCTTCATCAGATGACCACTCGTCCACTTGCTTTTCTTTGACGACAATTAGTTATTATTTCCAATTCGATTAGCAAGAAGCATTAAGATTTTAGTTTCTCATTTTCAACTGCAGCAAACTTGAATTATTTTTAACTTAACTAACACAGTTTCTTTTCTGAACAATTGTCAGTTAATTGAGCACCACCAAAAACTCTAGGACAATTTGTCAAAGTCGATTCTACATACACCTCTCAATCTTACAACAACCAGTTAACTTAAACGTGCTTTCGGCAAATCATGTCTGAGTTCTGACTATCAATACTTTCCAGAACAAAGAATTAGGCAAATTGTCTCTCATTTCATCCTCTTATTAAATCAATTTGAGAACTTCAAGATTAGTGTTTTAAGGTTCTTCTTTACAATAACTTAATCATGAAATTAGGGTTACAAAGTTCCCGCAAACAAATTGTCACGCTTCATGATTCTTTGAAAGACTGACAATTTGTTTGATGGAAAGAATTCAAACCTGATTAACGCAAACAACCTGTCTTGCTCAGAGAATGAGGAACCAACAATTGCTCGCACAATGCTTGAAAACTCCCTTTCTTGCGCTCTTCAAACCCTGTCTTAGTTTTCCAAGACAAATTGTTAATAACTTTACTAAATCCTCTCAATTTGGCAATTTGCTCTCATCAATTTCTCAACACACGTTTTCTCACTCAACCGAAAATAAGAAGCTTACCAATTGTACACACCTCGACAAATTGTCCGCCGCTTAATCACTCGCATACCGGCCGCAATGCGCACAAACAATTTGCCCTAATCTTACTTTGGACAAATTGTTGTTCGCTAATCGGGTGAAGATCTGAGTTACCGGTACAGCCGGTAGCTCATTATTAAATTTCAAATTGTTCTTTTCATTTAATGCAGGGTATTATTTTCAATATCCTTATCCAAAAATTAATACCCCGTCAAATTGTACTTACATTACTTATTTATTAATTTGTAATGCTTATGTAATCATTTCCTTTGATTATTATTTTATGTCAATTTGTCTTTGTAATAATATATATTTTTAATAATATAATTTCCAAAAAATAAATTCAAAAATTATAAAGAAATATAGACACTACTTGCTAAATATTCAATTAGTATAGCCTGCCCTCTACTTAATTCAGAACTTGTCCTCAAGTTATGTAAGGTTTTAAACGATAACCATTATACCTTGTAGAATGAATATTACCGGCAAAATCCTGCAATTCGACAGACCCATTAGAATATGATTTTAAAACTTTATACGGGCCAAACCATCGCATTTTGAATTTGCCTGGAAATTTTTGGAATCGACTATCAAATAAAAGAACTAAATCATCCGGTAACAAATTCTTGGGGATTAGTTTACTATCATAGTAACTTTTTCTTCGATTTTGAATAGCCAAAGTATTTAAATAGGCTTGACGTCTAGTTTCATCTAATTTTTCCAACATGACCATTCTCTCTTGTAAAGATTCCATATCACCTAGTCTATGATCTAGGGCAATTCTTAAAGATTGTACTTCCAATTCAATTGGTAGAATTGCTTCTTGTCCATAGACTAGTTGAAAAGGAGTATTTTTAGTAGTAACTTTGTAAGCAGTCCTATAAGCCCATAAAGCATCTAGGACTCTTGCATCCCAATCTATATTAGACCCTTGGACTGTTTTGGTAATAATTTTACACAAAATACCATTGGTCTTTTCAGTTTGTCCATTTGCTCTTGGATGATAAGGACTAGTTTTTCTATGTTTTATAAAATATTTTTCTGTTAATTTTGTAATGGTGTCATTTATAAAATGGGTACCCCTATCACTAACCAATTCTTTGGGGCAACCAAATCGGGTAATAATATTCTCATATAAGAATTTAGCCACTGTATTGGCATCGTCATTTCTTGTGGCAAGGGCCTCAGCCCATTTAGTTACATATTCAGTTGCCACAAGAATGTATCTTTTTCTTCCTTCTCTACTTGGTGGGTTAATTGGACCTACAAAGTCTATGCCCCATTTTTCAAATGGAATTTGGGCTAAAATTGGGACTAAGGGCATAGCAGTAGTAGGTGTGGGTTTTCCTACTCTCTGGCAGGGATCACATTTTCGTGTATATACTGCTGCATCAGAAAACATTGTGGGCCACCAATAGCCTGATTGCAATGCTTTCTGGGCAGTGACTAATCCTGCAAAGTGCCCTCCACAAACATCGGTGTGGCAGCCTTCTAGGACTAAGGGTACTTCACTAGGGTTAATACATCGTCTTAGTATTTCATCTTTTCCCTTTTTATAAAGCATCCCACCAATTAGGGTATAAGGGCTAGTTTTATAGGCTAACATTTTCTTTTGTTTATCAGAATATTCTAAAGGGAATTGTCCTGTGGAAAGAAAATGAATAATGTCTGCATATTCTGTAGGTATAACCTCAACTTGAAATAAGGCAGCATCAGGAAATTCATCATTTATAGGTTCACTTCCTAGTTCTTGGTTTATCCTAGAAAGATGGTCAGCATTAGCATGACTTTTTCCAGGTCTTACTTGAATAGTGAAATTAAATTCTTGTAGTAATAGAACCCATCGAGCTATTCGACCACTAAGTTGGGGTTTATTTATCATGTATTTTAATGCATCATGATCTACATGAAAAGTAAACTTATAACCCAACAAATAGTGTCTGAATTTTTGAACAGAAAAGATCATTCCTAAGGCTTCTCTTTCTGTTACTGTGTAATTCTTTTCTGCAGCCGCCAATTGGCGACTTGCAAAATAAATTGGTTTATCATGTCCTTTTTCATCTTTTTGACTTAACACACTTCCTATTGCAACATTAGATGCATCAACATATACCTCAAAATCTTTATTCCAATCAGGGGGAATTAAGACAGGTGCAGTTGTTAATTTGTGTTTTAGAGTTTCAAATGCTTTTGTACAAGCTTCTGTCCAAATAGGAGGAGTTTCAGTCTTTTTAGTTAATTCGGTCAGAGGTATTGCTATATTAGCATACTTGTATATGTATCGCCTATAATACCCAACATGACCTAAAAAGGCTCTAACTTCTGTAATGGTATTAGGCTGAGATAATTGGACTATAATAGCAACTTTATCTGGGTCTGTGGCAATGCCTTGGCTAGAGACAATGTGACCTACCAATTTGCCAAAAGGTACAGCAAATTGGGACTTAGCTGCATTAATAGATATACCATATTTCTCACACTGGACAAAACATTTTTCTAGACATTCTGCATGTTTATCTTTTGTGCTATAGACGCAGAAATCATCTAAAAATATTTCCATAAATTTTCTCAGATATAATTGAAAGGCTATGGTCATTAACCTTTGAAAGGTGGCTGGGGCATTACACAAACCAAATGGCATTTTGGTATGGGCATAAATACCCCAGTCAGTAGTAAAGGCAGTTAATAGCCTATAAATTTGAGCAATTTGGATTTGATTATATCCAGAAAATCCGTCCATAAAGGAATAACATTCATGACCAGCCACACCATCTAATAAGGTGTCTGTGAATGGTAAAGGAAAATAATCCTTTTTGGTCACACTATTTAATTTTCGATAGTCTTGACATATTCTAAGTTTTCCATTCTTTTTAGGAACTACGACAATTGGAGATACCCATTCACTATATGGTACTTCAAAGATAAATCCACAAGCTAAAAGCTTGTCAATTTCCTCTTTGACCATTAAGGAATATTTGGGGTTCATCCTATATTGTCTTTGCCTCACTGGTTTAGAATCAGGTTCTAGCACTATTTTGTGTTCACAAATTTCAGGTGGAACACCTTTTAAATCCGTATAGTTCCATGCAAATGAACTTCTATGTCTTTTAAAGAAGTTAGACCAATATTTAAATTCGACTTTGGTCATTTTAGAATAGACTCTGATAATTTTAGGATTTTCATTAGTTCCTAAATTCATGTCTTGTAATGGTGTGTTTAAAGATTCTTTAAAGTCTTTTCTTTGTAAAGGAGTGGTATCACTATGAACAAACATGTCATCTATTTCTCTTTCCTCAGATTGGGATTCGGGTTCTAACTCTGAATTTTCATCAATACCTATATTTAGGACTTCAGAATTTTCCCATGCCAAAATAGCATCATCTGAATCTTCTATGTTTGCTAGTGGGGTGAAATATTCACCTAAACCAATACTTTTATAAGGCATTTCTTTATTAACTTTTTGTGTTTGTTCTTCCTCACTAGTTTCACTCTCATTATCCGTTTGGTTTTCTGAGGTGACACTAGTTCCGTCCTCTTGGGTTTCACCCCCATATTTTGTGGGAAAAAGAGGCAAAATAATTCTATTTTGTCCTTTACCTATGGTTAAGGTTCCTTTGCCCCAGTCATCTCTCGCTTTTGCTGAGTATAACCATGGTCTTCCCAATAAAATGGGATATGAGGAAATAGACTCTGTGAGTTTGAACACTATGTAATCAACTTTATAGTCTATCCCACCTATGGTTGTCACAATTTGTGTTAGGATTCCCATAGGTTTAACTCTACTTTGGTCAGCCATTCTTAAAATAATTGGAGTTGAGGTCATAGTGGTTAATCCCAATTCTTCCATAGTTTCGAAGTTCATGAGATTAACACTAGATCCACTATCAATTTGAACTCCATTTATTAAAGATCCATCAATTATTACATCTACCGTAGGGGCTCCTGGATCCATGGAAATTTCATGAATTTCCAAAGGTTTAACCCTTTTTCTCACTAATGCTGTACTCAAGTCACTTCTGCATTTAGGAGAAATTGCTAGTAATTGTTTCATACTAATTTCAGGTTGAAGTTTATCAAGGTTAGCCAAAACATCATATGGTTCCATGCCAGATGTTAATTTCATAGATCTAGGCATTTTACGTTTTGGTGGAACTTGACTTTTTAAATTTATTCTCTTTGCAGGAATTTGATAAAAACTAGGGATAGTATTAGTAGAAATTGTTGGTAAATTTACTGGTGGATTTATGACTTGTGGTGGTATAGTTGATTGGGGTTGACTAGGTTGTTTAAGAAATTTTTCTTGCATTTCCTTCCAAGTCATTTCTTTATTAGGATGGTTGGAATCTAAAGGGATTTTTACTGGAGGTATCACTTCTTTTTCTTGTGTTAAATTTGGTTGTAAAGATGCTCTTGGCATTATAATTTTAGGTACTTCAAATTCACTTTCAAAATTATCAGAAATTTGGTTGTTTAGTAAATTTTGTTGAGCTGTTGTAGCTCTTGTGGCTACAAAGACATTTTCTGAGTTTGGTTCAAAAATAGAATGAGAAATATGATTTGAAGGTCTGGTATTTCCTTCTGCTTGGAATTGGACTTGTTTAGGTCTAGGATAATCTCTCTCAGAAGGTGGAAATTTTCTAGGTGGGGCAGTGCAGTCTTCAGGTAAATGACCTTGTTGACGACATCTGCCACAAAATGGTGAGTATCCTACTTGTTTTCTAGGGTTGGGACATTCATTAGAGTAATGACCTAATTCCCCACATCTATAACACACCACTTGCTTTCCCCTTTCTGGTGGACCATAACGGTGGGTGTTAGGGTTAGATGGAGGTCCATTCCAAACTGGAGGTTCATTATAATTATCACCCCAACGGGGTCGATTGTCATTTGACTTATAGGATGATCCACTATTGGGTCTAGAAAAAGGTCTTTTATTAATATTTGTTTTGTTGACCCAAGGTTTAGTAGAATCAACTTGCAAGACTTGTTTTACAGTTCTCCAATCTTCTTTCATTGCTGCTAAATTCCAACACTTTTCAGTGGGATGATTTCCTCCACAAAAAGTGCAACGAGATCTATTATCAGTATTTCCCGTAGTAGGTGATGGACATTCGGAAGGTAAATGACCATGCCCTTGACAATTTGTACACCAGACATTTGTCCTGGTATTGTTAGGTTTTGACCTTTTAACTGGGGCATTAGTGATTTGAACCCTTAGGTCTGCCATTTCTTCTACTAATTTACTTAAGAGATCTGTCTTTGGATCTTTGACCTCAAGTTTAGGAGGTATTGCTATGGTAGGTTGGATTGTTTGTGCAGGATATGTTCTTAGGGGTGGTGTCTGATAAACAACTTGTTGATAGGGTACTCCTTGATTTCCCAAGGGAGGATATGCTAGATTTGGGGGATACATACCAGGATCTATACTAGTCATCTGATCTTCCCCTATTCTGGCTTCTTCATAATGTTTAGCATAGGTTAATGCAGTGGCTAGGTCAACAGGATTCTTTTCCTTAATGGATATTTTAAATTCAGGAGGATATAAACCTCCTACAAAAATTCCAGTTAAATAGGCATCAGGAATCCCATGACCTCGCCATCTTTGCAAAATATAGTCCATTCTACCATAATAGCTATCAACAGTTTCTCCTACCATCATTCTTATGGTTCTTAAACGTTCCTGTAGACTTTCTGTAAAAGCTAATGGTCGAAATCTGGTCAAAAATGCATCTTTTAATGCTTGCCAATTGACAAATGGGTTATGTGTTTGATACCATTCCTGAGCAGTCCCTAGCAGTGTTGCAGGAAATGTTACAAGGAAATTGGCTTCAGGTATCATATTGGCTGCACATACTATTTCGAATCTACTCATATGGTAGTCAGGATCAGTGCCTGCTTGACCATAATATTGAGGCAAAGTGACCAAATTAAAAGGACGTTGTGCCATGTTATAGTCTTCTACCCACGTATCTTCTTCAAATTCTGGGTTTTCTAAATCTAGATCAGAATCTTCAGATAATTCTGATTCTGATTGAAGAGTTTGAAGAATTTGAAAAGGTTGCAAAGGTGGAAGACTTTGGAACGGTTGAAAAGGTTCTAAGCTTAATGCAAAAGGTGATCCTTGCAAACTATAAGGGTTAATATTTTCGTCCAAATTATAGTTTATAAATTGTCCTGAAGATATTTCCAAATGAGGTGGAGATTCAGGTGGAGATTCAATTCTCTCTGGTTGTGCCGAACCAGAGGAAGAAGCTCTTCTATCGTCTCTAAGTGGTGATAAATAATTTTCTAATCTATCTAACACACTAGGACTTTCTTCATTCCATGTATTTCTTAAATACTCTGTTAAAGCAGCACTAGTTCTATAATCACCTGGTCTAGGTGTAGAAAGGTTAAATTGTTTTGGTGTGGAAAATAAATTTTCAACTGGATTAGGTGTTCTAGGAGATACTGGTGTGGGTGTTCTTAAAGGACTAATAGACGTTCTTTGTGGACTAACTGAAGATTGGTGCAGTACTTGACTTACAGAATCTTCAGTTATGGGATAAGGAAATTCTTCCCTTTCTAAAGATGTAGCAGTATCCGTTAAGGGAGTTCCTTGAGCAGCTATTTCTCCCCTTGTAGATTCCTCAAATCCTTTAAATAGGTTAGCACTAACTTCAAAATCAATTTCTGATTCAGTTATTTCACTTTGAGATTCATTCTGGGTAGAATCTGTAACTAATCTTTGAAATTGTCTAATAGATGATTCTGCAGTAGTGGGATCTACAGGACTAGGAGGAGGTTTAGGTGGTGAAAAACAGGGATTAATGTAAGTAGCCGCTGTTCTTCTATGTTTTGGTTTACTTTCTGCCTGAATTTTTCGTGTGGCGTCTCTTAATAAACGATCAGGCTTTTTGCCAGTCATTTACAGAGGCCATAGAGAAAGAATTTTTTTAAGTTTTTAGGTAAAAGGTTAAGTCAAAGTTTTTGCAACAAAAACCCCGGGAAACATTGGGGACCCTTTATCACAACATGTCGGGGTAACGAGCTCCCAATGCTCCCGAAGTTATCCCTCTATACTTGACTTGGGTTCTTATAGTAGAGATTTCGGGTCGGGACAATCGATATGGGATATTGCTCTTACAGACGGAGGTAACTAAAACTAGTCGGGCAGACTAGACTAAACGATGGACTTAAAGGATTTATTTTCTCTTTACACATAAAGTCTGGGATAAGTGGAGTTACTGCTGGATTCATGGGTCCATAAGTAAATATATAAATTCTATTTATAATTTGAGTGCCAGTCCAAGCAGCATATGCTTTAGGTACTTTGCTTTTAGTTTGCGATTTTAATTTCCCGTATTGACTAATTAAATAGTGTAGGGAAAAATCAAAAAGCAATTCTCCACTTTTCACAGCAAATCCTTTCTTGAATTCAAGCTTTTGCCAAACTTTACTAAAAATAATCCTCTTTATGTCTAAAGGTAGTTGGTCTATGTTTTCTTTTAACTGCTTGTCTTTTATATGGATTCCACTTAACTGGAAACCTTGCCCAAAATATGCGTTTTTATATAAACGGTAAAGGGCCATAAAAAGACAAGGTCCTGAATAGTAGTCGTCTATTATTTCTGGAGCTTCCCACGGAAACAAGTGTCCCATTGTAATTCATTTACATATAATTTCTAGTGTAAATTTGACCTAATTTCACGAATTACACTTTGTGATGGGTGAAAATAAATTAACGTGTTAATAACAGTTCTTAATTGAAGTAAATTTCCTATGGGCGTTTCAGGATTTCCTAAATGATTCAAACTTCTAAGTATATTTTCAAAACCTGAATCATATGAGACATACTGTTGTGTTGGAAGAGGTGGTTTGAAAAATTGAATTGGAATTGTAGGTCTAGAAAAAGGGGTAGGAGGAATTCTTCTTGTACTATCAAATGCTTGTTTCTTAAAACAGGTGTTTTTAATGTGACCAGTTTCTCCACAAAAATGACAATTATGACCCTCTCTACGACCTTGGATTTTTGCTTTAGTGTATGCCCTACTTTCTGTCAAGTTTATGTTTCTAGAAATTGATGTGGGTGGTTTCAAGGGGTTGGTAGCACGATTATAACTTAACAATGTTTCTATAGGTATGGTCCTTTTACAATAATTTGGAATTGGGGGTTGTTCTACTTTGTCCTCTTTAGGAAAGACATCTGCTAAAACCTCGTTTATGATTTCTTGGGTTATTTTCGTGCATTGACCCATGTTTACGGCTCTAATAAGGTATCTACCATAATAATAATAATTTTATTTTTATTTTTTATTTTTTATTTTTATTTTCTAAATTTTATTTTCTAAATTTTTATAAGTAATAAGTATCCCTTACCTTCTTAAAGTTTATCCAAAATCAAAAGTTCCAATTTTAAGAATTTTCTAATAAAGAAAATACATGTCATTCCATTTCTAGTCTTAGAATTCTATAATGGAAGATACATAATCTATTTTCTTTAGATAATTTTTCTTAAAATTTATTTTCTCTGAATATGGATAAAATCTAAATAAAGGTATTTCTACTCTACATTTTAGCCACCATTAGCCAGGACCTTTCCCCGGCAGCGGCGCCAAAATGTAATGTAGATTTTGCCTACTCGACAAAACCCCAAGACAATAAATATAGGGGGGTAATTCCTCTAGGAAAGGTCAATAAGTCTGATGTTTTATGACTAAAGTCACTCGTTTTGTATGGTGGATACTTGTTTACTTTGTTTTGTAGTTTGATTTATAGACAACAACCCAAGGAAATAGTAGAGAAGTTCTAAAATCTTGGGAATGGTCAAATAGTCACTTGTTTCCTAGGATAAAAAGGAATTCAATATGAACTATCATACTATTTCTTAATAGACAATTTATACACTCTTATACCCAAGGGAATAATTTGTTGGCCAGTCCATTAAATAATGCTATGGGACGCATGATTGCTGTCTCGGTCCTGTCTAGTATGCTAGGGGTATTTCAAGACAATTTGTCAGGTTGTTCAACAATTTGTCATGCATGATCTAGACTTTTAAGTGCAACAATTTGCATATATATTTATATATATAATATATAGATTCCTTAATTACCATAAAGTTTTTTTTACCATAACAATTTGTCCAGTCACTACTTAGCTAGCCAAATTACTAATTTTAAATGAGTATCACAAAGTCCCAGTCCTCTACAACAAATTGTCTCTATCTAATGCAGGGGGAATGAGTGTGTAATGCAATACAATTTATAACATCAACAACAACAAGGCAATTTATCTAACACATACACCCACACTTCAATCAATCACAGCATTTCCAAAATTCTCCTTACTCATCCAATACAAGTCTAAACATTAGCCAGAACAATTTTGACATCCATAATACTCAACAGTCTACTCAATCACGTTTATTTATTTAGTCCCTCTAGTTCTACCTGATCTCAACCACCGGTCAGTTTACAGTACGTTCAGAGTACTGCGACAATTTGTCTATATACTACCTGTAGACGGTAGACCCGACTAGGAACTACGGCAAATTGTCTGGTAACAGTAACTACTGCAAACAATTAACTTCAACAGTAACACCCCGTTCAAGCCAAATTTGTCAATTAGATCTCTGGTTTTAAATCAATTTGAATCTCAGAGATCCAGACAATTTAACTAACCACGCACAACACCAGATTCAATCACATACATACATTCAAGACAATTGGACTTCGTACATCAAACACATATAATAAATCCGTCAAATTGTCTTACCTGGATCCGCTCAAACAGCATCCAGTCTTTAATTTCCAACTTTTACACAAACTGGTTCAAAATATTCAAAATCACTCATTGCTCAAATTCATTGTTGGAACTGTTAGACAACTTGTCACTAATTTATTCTAATCCTTAGAAACTGGTTCTAATTCTTTATCATAATTTACATTTATTACTTCGACAATTTGTCTACTTACAGCCTTACGCTAAATCTCTGATATTCCTCTCAAACTACATAACTCATAGGATTGTAGCAGTCTGTACTTCACGAAGATTATAAATGTATTTAACAAGACCATTGGCCGAGAGTACGAATTAGAATAATACAAAAACTTATCTGTAAAATTAGCTGATCTGCATTGCTGGTTCCGGCAAATTGTCTTAGTCTGCACTCCGCCTCCACAGCATCCGCATTGTCGAACTAGTTGGCAAATCGCCTGCTTCGTTCGTTTTACGAGAGTCCCACAGACAAATTGTATTCCAATCCCGATAAATTGCTATCCATTTCCTCACAGTACTCTCCGACAATTCGACTCATACACTCATGATACGAAAACTAATTCAGTCAATTTGTCTTAACATGTATTCACAACCACATAATTCGCACAAATTTACACCACACAGTTTCAACAACTCAATACATAAATCACGACCCATAATTCCAGCAGAGTAAGCACACACATAATTTCACAAACAATTTGTTACACAAATCATTTCAACAACCATAAATTCATCACAAGAAATCTGCACACAATTCTACACAAAGAATTTACAGTCACCTTGACGTCTCTCACAGTAGCAAAGCCTGTTCACTGGTTCGCAAAAGAATTCGACAAGTTGCCCAGTGTTACAATCTACTCATTGGATCAACACAAACAAGCTCACAATTTTATAAATTCCACAATCAAAACACAAGCACCAGGAAGACAATTAGTCACAAGTAAACGAAGAGATCCAATCACTGGATACTCAAGACAATTTGTTAAATTAATTCACAGTTCAGAGGATCCAATCACTGGATCTTGACTGGGAATTATAGAATGCTCAATTTAGTCCAATCCCTGGATCTAAATTTAGAGCTTATAGACAAATTGTTTATAAGAAATATTATATTATTGAAGAAGTTCAGAGTACATGAAGACGAGACAATTTGACAAAGCTATTTGATAACCGAGTAAGTGAGAGAGAGAAAATGACAAATTGCCTGGCTATATGCAAAACTAAAGACAACTATTCAAACCCGAAGTGTAGAGTCAACTTGTCTTTTGCCATCTTAAACCTTTTATGTGTTTTTTTTTCTTCTAAATTCTTTCTAATCTGGCAATTTGTCCATATTACTACTCTATTGTGTGAACTCTTCGTCAATTTGTCTCTATTTACACTATTCACAGCAAATTGTCAAAAAATTGAAAATTTCAAGAGACTACACTGTGCGTATGAGGATTTGTATGTGTGGATTTTTAAAACATCCGCTACAATTTATGAGTGGGTTTGGTCATTGTTGCAAATTGAAAATTGGACGATTTTGTTGGGGTACTACTGCTGCTGAGACCGCAAGCACTTGGGAGTTATTCCTAACTTACAATATGTCTTCTCCCAATTCCGTTGTTTGGTTCTTGCTCAATTGAAAAAATTTGAATCCAGATTAGGGGTTAGTTCATTACTTCATCAAGGTGAATTTACATGCTCAGATTGGGTTGGGGTTAGGATTCAGGTTTTGGAGATTATGGCAATACAAGTGAAGATGTGGACAATGGAAGGTGATTTTGGCATTCCGACATTCTACAGCAAGGTGAAGTTCTTGGAAAACAAAACTTATGCTTCACTTCTACAATATTTGACTTCCTAAACCTTGTGTGTTACTGTATTTAGAGACATGCAAATGCTCATTTCAATTCTGTTTCATTCAATTTGAGTTTTAGTTCTATGTGCGGATTTGTTACAATTTTGATATCGTGCTTTACTATTTCAGATCTCGACTTAAATTGCTAAATAATAAGCACATGTAATTGGTTATAAACATTTTGAGTACAATTCTAGGATTATTTTGTGTTGTTGAACACATGTCAATAATAATTCCATAGTATTTGAATTCAAATGATGTTTGAGTTCCATGTTTAAAGTTCTTGTTTTCAAACCCTATGTGGCAGCATTTTGTATCAATTGTGACTTATGTTTGTGTAGGTTATGTGCAGTAGAAGCTGGTTTTTGTTTTCATTAAAATCCAGACATTGCCTTGTGTTTTTTAACATATGTAAATGGCAAATTTGTGCAAGTCTTCTCCCTAAATGAAGTTTTACTTTGATGTGTTTGTGTCTATCTATTTGGAAGTCGTGTTTTCTTTCTTTCCTTGGTTATTTCATGCTTCTAAAAGTAGGACACCCATGCAGCTTAGATTGAATTTTAACTACAAACTATTTTGCATGTTTGTTCTATACGCATGACCACATTGAAGTTTGATCATTGTTTTAGAAAGTAAGAAGATAGGTCAAATTCCAATCACATTTTTTGGGGGCTTTTTTTGTAACACTTTTGTTTTCACATTACTTTCAATTAACTTTTTTTACTTATAATGAATGTAGCCTACAAAAAATTGCATTGACCTTGGCAATATAAGTAATGATAGAGTGCAATAAAATGGTCCATTTTTCAAAATTAACTAATTATAGGGATCCTTTTAATGGTGCCTTGGTAAATAGCCCCCCCAAAAATACCCCCTCGCCGCACGTGGTGCACAAAATATACAAAGAGTGACCCACCCGAGCATCATCTACAACACGTACACTACCACATTGTACAATTGAGATCTCTATAATTTAGCCACATTTAGATCTATAACACTTCAAATGCAATGATGTTTTTGAATCCAAAAAGGCCTTGGGCTTTGAGGGGTTAAGGTGCAACAACTTTCATAACTATATGATATGTAGTTTTTTGTGGAGTCTGGTCAACCCAATCAGCTCTGAAAAAATCACTTTTTTCAAAAACAAAAATTTGAAATTGGTTTTATAGATTTATGTACTTGTGTAAAGTTTTGAATCATTCCATTTTGATTAATGAGATGAAAATTATGAGGAGTTTTAGTTTGTGGGTACTAGTTATGGAATCTCTACTCTAAATAAACTTTAACGTCCTTTATTTAACTCAATTTTCAATATTTATGGGAAAAAAATCACAAGATGTAGATTGTTTATTACAACATTACAACCATTGGGATTGGCATTTTTTAGTTCCATAACTAATTGTCTATTTCTGCCATTCAATTTTTTTTGCATAGTATAGAAAGGAGTTGCAATTTTGCATTTTGCATAATTAACATTCAATTCTCATGCAATTCCAACCTGGTATACCAAATTTCAATTTCAAAAAAGCAAAACTCCAATTTGGTGAATTTTTAAAGTAAATTTTCATGATTTTATATGATATTTTATTGAAAACAATTGGAGATGAATTTTAAAAATTCAAATGGGGAGACATGTAGGGAACATCTATACATACATCTTTCCTTCAACAAGCATCTCCAAAAAAGTTTCACAATTCTTTC
This sequence comes from Pseudisothecium myosuroides, assembly GCA_951799445.1. Taxonomy (NCBI): domain Eukaryota; kingdom Viridiplantae; phylum Streptophyta; class Bryopsida; order Hypnales; family Lembophyllaceae; genus Pseudisothecium; species Pseudisothecium myosuroides. Next base: position 28,857,907 of record OX637291.1, read on the forward strand.
TACAGAGATTTTAATTGAGGTGTTTTATGAACAAATTTTGTAAGATAGATATTTTTATATTAGTTAACTAGACTTTGGCAAATTAATGGTACCATCATGCTCAAATGTACAAAATTGGTTATCATATGAGGGGCAAATAGAAAAATATAATTATAATAAAGAGATATTTCTTTTACAAAATTTGGGCATTGTCACCCCAACATTGAAATCTCTATAGAAGGAATTGTGAAACTTTTTTAGAGATGCTTGTTGAAGAAAAATGTGCATGTGGATGTTTACTAAATATCTCCACAATCAAACTTAAAAAATTCATCACCAATTTTTTTCAATAAAATATCATGTAAAATCATGAAAAATTATTTAAAAAATTCACCAGAAATGAAATTTTACTTTTTTGAAACTGAAATTTGGTATGCTTGATTGGAATGGCGCAAGGAGCAACAACTTCCCAAAATATACTAAAATACTAAAATAGCATATTTTTGTGATCTGTTTTTTTACTAATTTCTCATTTCTGTGAAGACAAACACTAGCAAGACTACAAATTCAATTGATTATTCTTCATAACCCACCATGAAAGGTCAACAAGAAAAACAAGGATTAAAAAATGCTTCCAATCTCTCTACAGATTAGAGCATTGTCATCCAAAAGCTATAAAATGGCTTTGGTGGCGTTGCAAGATTAACCCATAAACAACGCCACAGACACAAAATGTCCAATGAATGAAAGAAAATCCTTCTAGCAGGACATAAGTGCAACTATTCATCCTCAAAATTTTGTATTGAAAAGGAGACGGATTTTTTCTGGAGTAGTTTGACTTCCAATGAGTTCTTTTGCATTTTTCTAAGCGAATGATTCTCATGGTATTTAATCCTTAAACGATGAGGGGATGATCCTCGAAATCATCCTTTTCTATTACCGTGTGAATCATTAGCCTCCAAAATTGCAAAAATACTCATTGCAAGTCAAACTATTGTAGAAGATCTTCCCTTTCCACAACAAATTTCGAGGATGAATAGTTGCACTTCTGTCCTATACAGTTTGATTCCCTGTCATCCATCGGACTCAAAGTGTCCGCCTCGACGTTTCAGGGTTAACCCAGTAAGGACGCCGCGGACCATAAGTGTCCGATGAATGACAAGGGATTCTCCCGCAATGCAGGACAAAACTACAACTATTCATCCTTGAAGTTTTTTGTGAAAAGTGGAGAACATCTACAGTAGCTTGACTTCCAATGAGTACTTTTGGGTTTTTTTATTCCAATGACTCTCACGGTTATACAATGCATGATTTCCAGGGTCACCCCGCGCGTCCTTGCAGGGTTAAAGGGATGGTTTCCACGGTTATCAGCCCGTCCTTCAAGGATTAAGCTATTTTTAAGCCATGAGATCGAAAAGCCTGGACTTGGACCTGTGTCTAGTCCCCCATATCCTCATGATCCTGCGCTTGCACTCCTTCAACTTCATCACGATGTGATCGAATGTGGGCCTCAGTCCAAAGTCGGCAAGTTTCACCAAGCAAGAATGCTCTGGTCAAAATGCAGAGGCTGATGGGCAAGGGTGTGCGCAGGATGCTCTGGGATTTGATGTCGCGGTGGGCGACGTTGCGGCCATGCATGTACGCCATGGCCTCGCCACTTCTGAGCATGATGTCAAGGGCCTCTGGCCATGTGAAGGAATTTGAGGAGAGTGCCGACGATGGAACGAAGATCATGCTCCATCAGCTCCGTTGCAAGCAATCCTGGACTCGAAATCTTAATAAATTTGCAGATATTGGGATCCGTTACCCCGCTAGCAAGCCTGACTCTTGTTCGACTATTGATCGGCTCAAGCCATGGTAGTCCCAGCCCCTCTTCACGGCCACCTGCATTCCAATCTCGATCTAAATCTCTCTTGTATTTCGTCCTTTTGGTTCCATTCTTGAGAGATTCGATAAGTATCGACAGATCTCAAAACTTCGGACACAGCCTCCTCATCATGCAGCAATCCTAATGCAAGTTGTAGATAGACTTCCAGTCATCTGCATTGTAGAAGTTCTCAGTGAGTTCTTATGATTTATGGCATCCACATCATGCAGCAATTCATCGTTCGTCTAATCTCAGGCAATCGATCAACACAGCAAGAAAAAGTATCACAGAACGCGACTTGTTCTCATTTACTTATTTCGTAACACTGTCCCCCCCAAAACAAAGATCTCGTCCTAATTAAACACAATCGTGCATGCCGCATTTCAGACTGAGTTGTGTCGACACAAAACGATCGAAAACATTATATTGCATTCAGCAGCTGACTGAATACAAGTTTTCATTTACCTACTGATAGATGCTAAGGCAGATAGGAACGACTAGCGCAGAACGTATATACAATTCCTTGCATCAAAATGACCAAACCACGTTCAAAACAAGCCTTGGATTAATTCTCTCGATTTCATACAGAATGCTAAATTCCCACTGCACATGTAAAGAGGGTGTGGCACAAAGTCAACATCCAAATGCCCCACATACTGAGATAAATAATGCATGAAACCCTAAAACCTAATTCAAAATAAATTGTAAAATTTGCTTTGATCAAACCTGAAACCAACCAACATTCTTACATGCATTCATTGATGACGAATCCACTGGTGAATCTCCACCAAAGGCGGAATTCTCAGAAATGGTGAGAAACACACTATCGACCCCGGATGCTATCAGTGGCTGTGTCTGACGCGAGGTCTGAGGCTTCTCGTTCACCGGTATGCTCATTCTAGGGTTTGTCCTTGCATCACTACCACTGTCCAATGCACACCATGTGCCATGATAAAACAAAAGCACCCAGTTCACCAAAAGAACTGAACTTTTGAAATGCGAGCCGGTGCCTGTTCAGGCCGTTGCCATCTGAGGTGGGAGAGCTTGTTCCTGCGCGCAGCGGCCACTTCGGCAATCCAGGGTGAGCGATACTGTGAAACTTTCGCAAGTCATCTTGGCGCTCGATGGCTGCTGGATTCGAGCACAACCCCCGGTCGGGATCACCCTGCACAACATGCCACAGATCCACAACGTCTCATTGCACAAGCCAAAACGCTCGGTAAGGTGACCTCGTTTCTGGTAAAACCAATTCTTTTATGTAATCGTGCGAGCGTCGGCGCCAGTAGCTTTGATCTCCTGGAGTTCCATCGTACGAAAACAGAGTATGGACGTCTCCGTCGGGAGCGGAATGCTTCGTTAACATGGCACTTCGACATGTGTCGGTAACAAGAAAGTGGATGTGGCCCTCTCCTCTGCACATGTCCATCATCGGCTGTTACATTGCTCTATATGATGTGCAAGATGTTCTTGTACAGGCAAAACCTTGTAGACAAGCAAATTAGATCACTGCCAACTTCGAGATCGTCTTGCAAATCTTCCGCAGGAGCCTGCCACTTCAGCATCTCTTGATCCTCCGTGCTCCTGAAGCGAATTCACGACATCATCGGGACGCATTCATCTTCCAATATGTTGACGATGCAGCTGATCTGTCTGACATGGTAGCGAGGGTTCATCCCCAAAGATTGTGCAAATTTAGTGGTCTTGAGCTGCAATTTTAATGCCTCCGCTATAGATGTCATGGACCAATCAGCGGCTCCAGCTGCACCCACGGATTCTGCAGTACATAGCATTCCTCAGTTACAATCGTACAAAGGTGTTACGGTGCACAGGGAAGTACCAAATAGTCCTCCCGTAACTAGATAACGATCACAAAAAACCATAATTTCAAAGTTCATATCCATAAAATGATCAAAACATGAAACCAATCAACCAAACTTACTCGCACGTTTTAATGGAGGATCAAATGCCGAACCTCCAGCAGTGCCGGCGTCAGATATGGGGCTAAGAGATCCAATCTCGCCAGAATGCCAGGTCTCCAATGAGTAAGTCAGGTCTGCGCTTTCAAACAACAGAAAAAGTTTAATGAGTTACAAAAACTCATATGGCCTCCACCTCGAAAACGAGGCATTGGATTGAAAAACACAGTATACTACCACCACTTAAAGGATTACTAAGCGGGCAAGGACCCCACTGTGGGACATCTTACATTTTCACCATAGCACCAAAAAAGAGGAACATAAGAAGGATTTCTTCGAATATCGCCCAATGCAGTGCCCAGTAGGGAAGTGCAACCATATAGGAACCAAATTTGAAATCCACCGAGATCTGATAGTGCACCTGGACCCAGGGAGTCGAACTGTGAAATTCAAAATGGCCAACTTACTGTAAATCAATTGAATGCATTTGTGCTGGTCCTTGCAGCTGAGGGCCTGCTGTTCATCCATCAGACGACGGTGGCACCACGATGATGTGTATTTCTGTTCTTTTAAGAGTCATTCCAAGACGTGCAGGCTCAAGGTGGAGGTTTGTGGAGGCTTTACCTTTGAACAATCAAGATACAGACGAAATAGGGCAGAAGAGTGAAGTCCTCGTTCCAAACGTGAAGGGCAGTCGCATTCGACAGTTCAACTTGGAACTAAGGCTCCTTTGAGATTGGAGGTCGCTGATTTTCGAATTGTTTCGGAAAGCTCCGGTCGAAATGTTGTTAGTTGTAAGAACTGCTGAATAACTGCTAAAATTTGAAGGTATCAGGAAATAGGACTAAGAAATTGAGACTCAGGCCGTTACCATGTGTATTAAGGTTTCAATTGAATTTTCCTTAAAAGCAAATTGGTAAGTACCTTAAATTCCACGCATTCTATTAATATGGCACGGTGGACCCTCAAGCAAGCAAGGAATAGTGCTTTAGGAAGCTGCCAGGGGATGAGGATGGAACTCCTACAGTAGCTTTACTTATCTGCACACAATATCGTGGATGAAGTGCAATTTGCATATGAATTTGCAGATGCATCGGCATAGCAACGTCATGTAAATGTGAAAATGGTGGATGGAATACCTCCAATATAACGGAATTGACGATGATGGTGCATCTGCAAAACCAGTCTAAGAGTTTTTTATAAATTCAGCGATCTCTGGCATTAAACAAAGCGAGCTGAAGCACACAGATAAAACCTCTCCCATGACATAACATATTACACCATTTGTCGAGTTTCAAATTCAAGTTAGTGATCTAGTTCAATCCCGACAGAGAGTCCTTAGATCTTCAGCATCATTCAGAACACCACCTTCATTAACTTCTCTTTCAGATTCACACAAGCTGCGACCATGTACAGTACTGTACACTCTCTGCGAGCTTGGAATTAAAGCTGCAAAATACAGTAGACCAGATGATCACAGTAAGTAATCAATTGCTCAAATGCTCTAATCACTCGAATCTTCTAAATTGATGTAATGAAGAGATCTCAAGATATTGGCACTTTTCCAAGTACTCATCTGGGGCCTCAGATCTACACAGAACCTTACTACCCATTTTAGATAACCTGTACTTCAATGTCACAAGTTTGATGCTTGAAAATCAACATTATAATGACTATGACCATTTACATTCCCCACTGTGTCAGGGACTCACTAATTCAGAAGGTGCTCTACTCCAGCAGCAACTAAGAGAACTATCAATGTATGTCCGTAAAATAAGAAAAGTGAGTCCTGGGTATAGTTCTAGACTGATTGTCATGACAGACTTTGAGACGTTGAAAGGAAGCCATGGAGCTCACCATGAAATTCTCATTTAGATGACATTTCAACATGAACACTACAAAAAAATTACAATAGTTGACAAGATAGGATTGAACAATCTACAAGATTGAGCTTGATAATGACTGCCGAGTCTTCTGGAGTTCTTCACAAATCTCTGTGAAGTTGGGTCTCTTAATAGGATCTGCATGCCAGCACTGCTCAACAAGCGCCTTCAGCCCTGGATGCAGGAGAGCAGGCAGCGTTGGTCTTTCCCCTTCAATCACAGGAGTATATTCTGAACGTCGTAGATTTGAGAACGGTGGTTTCCCTGTCAAAACTTCATAGCATGTCATCCCGAAACTATAGACGTCAGCTGCCTTCAGGTCGGGCTTCTTCGAACTGTCACCAACTGGAAAAACTTCTGGCGCCCGCCAGAAGCCAGTGCCAACACCCAAGTAGGAGCCCTGTCCTTGGCTTTCAAGCTCACTAAGCGACATACCGAAGTCTACCAACTTCACATCGATGCTCCCAGCATGTTCCTTCACCAGCACATTCCCGGACTTCAAGTCTCGATGCATCACGCCCTTGGAGTGAAGAAACGCCATTCCCAATGCAATCTTGGAGATGATGAGCAGGGCTTCACGGAGCTCAAAAGGCACCACCACGCCTTCCAGAAGCCCTTTCTCCACCAATGTAACTGGGGTCCTTTTCCTCATTCGAGATTGAATCAAGTCATTCAAATTACCATCCATGAGCTCCATCACAATGGAGCACCTTTGATTGGAATCCACCGACAACCCAACCATCTGGGCTGTGTAAGGATGGCGAATTAGGTTGATCAGAAAGTCTACTTTTCGCTGCAGAGCTCGGATGTTTAAGGGGGTTGAGGGGTTATTATTGAATACCTTCATGGCGAACGTGCCACCCAGCCAGGTTGCCTCGTACACTGTAGTAGAAGCCCCCATCCCAATGCGTCGCACTTTGTCAAGCTTGTCCGCCTGAATTCGCAAATGCTTGGGTACTGACAGAACACTGTCACTTCGTTGAAACCCACCATCGCCCTTCACGCCCCAATGTGAAGGATCAATAGCGAGTTCCATGCATTGCCGCAGCAGTTCAGTATAGACTCCATGAACTTGGGGAATCTTCTTCATGAGGCCGAGCACCACGTCTTTGCTAGAAAATCTATTCAGCACAACAGGCTTCTGGGATCTGATGTAATTCAAAAGCAGAACAATTTCACCAAATTCTGGCCGTTTGTTTGGGTCACGATCCCAACACCTTTTTATGAGCCCCTTGAGATCCTCATCCAAATCGCCAGGCAGCTCAGGCCTCACGCCTGCAGGGATCTGCTTCAGTAGTTCGTTCTCTTTTATTCCATCAAAAGGATATTTTCCTGTCACAACTTCATAGCAAATCATGCCGAAGCTATAGACGTCGCTTTTCTTCAACAACTCGCTATGTGGCTCCTTCCCACCGTAAAAATCAATAGCCTCGGGTGCAGTCCATCGGGAACACCTCGTCTGACTTGCTTGCTTGAACGCCTCCGCATCCCAAACTTCGCCAAGTTTCTTAGAGCTCCCAAAGTCAACAATCTTCACCTTAGCGAGCCCAAAGTCAGTAACCTTCAACTTACAGATCCCAAAGTCAGCAATCTTCACATCAAGATAATGGTCGAAATTCTGGACCAGAATGTTCGAGCACTTGAGATCCCCATGCGCATATTGCTGTGTGTGCATGTAATTTATGCCCTTAGCAATCTGGGTTATGATGTCCAGTTCTTCAGGACGCTTGAAAGGCCGTGGTTTCAGTACCGGGAAAGTCTCCAACTTCCTTCTAATGAAGGTTCGCAAATCAGAATCCATCAACTCCGTCAGGAAAACACATTGTTCTGCATCTTGCCCAAACCCTACCAGCTGGACAATATGAGGGTGTCGCAAATTCGCTAAAGGACCAACCTCCTTCAACAGCTGCTTGCTTTTCCAACCAGTCACATCAATTGCAGCAGGCTTGAACACCTTGGCAGCAAAGTCACAACCGATCCACTTGCCAAAACGTACGGCAGCCCAGCCCAACTCGTCTGCTGTATCTCGTTTGCTGTTTAGCAGAACAGGGCGCACAGGCCCCTCGATTTTGATAGCGGTCGGATCAATTCGAAGATAACTCGGCAACTCATCCCTTGGACTCCAAAGGCCGCTCTTCTCCAGCACCACCAGGGTAGCTTTCTCCATGTCCATTGCCGTTATGTTCTTCGACTCTTTGATTAGAGCCATGTCCTCAGGCATCTCCGTTAAATCCTGGTCAGCATCCTCTGCCAGCGCATTTGTCCTCTCGACTCCTGAGGATGATTCAAAGGATGATACTTGCCCAAGTTCACTAGGGCTCTCGAAGTCGAATTGCGCCTTCAAGGTTTCCAGCTCCTCATGAATTTCCTTGAATGATTCTCGGTTATCTGTACGGCTAAGTACACTGATGATTCCTTTGGAATCAATGTAGGACGATACAAGAGCCTCTCCTTTTCGTAGCACGGTGAGAAGCTCATCAAAAGCAGGATAGTCCTCATGGTTACTACCATCAGAAGCATTTCCAACATTGAAGTTTCTATCCCACCATAGGTCCTTCAATCCTTCACCAATGGCACTGAAACGATGGGCAAGGCGCTTGCACTGGTGCTTGTTCACACACACAGTGCTGGACATTGTGCAGACATTCCTAATGGTCCCTAAGGCTTGCCGGACTTGTGGAATGGGCTCCATGCCCATCTCCCATGCACCATGATCTGAAGGAATGAACTCAACCAAAATAGACTCTATCAGGATCTCAGTCTGACATACAAAGAAGAGCTGAATACATTCCAATGTTTGCAACCACGATACGACTCATCAGGTCTGCTGAACATTGCAAGGTCATTGCTTTACTTCATGCGTGTTAGTCCCAGTTTCCGAAAGAAAAGGCCAGACACCACAAACCAAGCTTCTACACGGTACACAGCAACCAACTCCAAAGATTCAAAATAAATACATACTGAGATAAATAATGCATGGAACCCAAAACCCAAAACTTCAAAATGAATTGTAAAAACTTGCTCTGATCAATCCTGAAACCAACCAACATTCTAACATGCATTCATTAATGACGAATCCACTGGCGAATCTCAAAACACCATGATGTCATATCCATAAAATGATCAAAACATGAAACCAATCAACCAAACTTAGTCGCAGATTTGATAATGGATCACTCAGATGCCGAACCTCCAGCAGTGCCGGCGTCAGAAAATAAACGAAGAGATCCAATCTCGCCAGAGTGCCACTCGTCTCCAGTGAGTAAGTCAGGTCTGTAATTTCAAACAACAAAGAAAGTTAATGAATTACAAAAATTCATACCCTCCACCTCAAAAACCAGGCACTGGATTGAAAAACACAGTTAACTACCTCCACTTAAAGGATTACTAAGGCAAGGATCCCACTGTGGGACATCTTACATTTTCACCATTGCTTTTTCTTGGTCAGACATCACTGGTCGCTGACATGAAGGACCAGACTCAGTGACTATTCGGAATGCTCTCTGTTGGCCGAGAATCTGCTGAATGCATGCCTGAAGTTCCTGGATGTCATTCACGTTTGGGTTGAGTGTAATAACTGCAACAACGTCCTGCATGGCCTCTGAATATCTGCCAAGCATACACTTGACTAAAGCACAATCAAGCAGGACTGAGGATTGGTGCCCTCCTCTATTGAGAAGAGCAAGGTCGTAGTCTTTTAGTGCACTCTCATAGTCCCCAAGTAAGAACTGGATACCTCCTCGAACTCTGCAAATCCCACCACCAAGTTTGAGTTTGATAACTCAAGACATGCTCAGCCTGAGTGCCAAAAAGCATCATCAAAAAACGAGGAGGTTTAGAGCTTAAGATATGTCGTACCCGATGTGAGCATGAAAATGTGAGTCGTTTGAATTCCGATGAATGACTTCATTCAAAACTCGCAATCCTTCTTGCCAACATTCCAAGTAATGCTCATCCTTGACGAAAATCAAGTGAGAGTGGGGGGATGGAGGACGTTCGATGATTCCAGAAGCTCTTTGCCCCTACAGATAGAGGAGCACTTCTTTCCTCGTATTGAGCAACTCAATCTCTGACAAACTGCAAGCGAGTTGATAAGTTAGTGCTTAGAACCTGGTTGATCCTAAAGTTTCTTCTCAAGGATGCAGGTGAGAATAAACTTGTCCACATGTATAATTTCTATTGTTAGTGGAGCTTCTAATGATATTCCTAGCGTGTTCTACATCAAGCATCTCGTGTTCTAACTAATTGCAATTGGCACAGACGTACTTACCCCTTCCAATGTTCAACACTGATTTCAAGTTGCCCGGGATCAAATTCCAACTCTGGGCTGCAATACATACATAGCACATTAATCATGATTGATTTCTGATGGTTTCTACAAGTTTGACTTCAAAACAACCATATATAAGCATGCTAAACGCATCTTGCTCAGGAATCTGTACATCAGCCTCATGTCATCCCGTGAATTTAAAATGAGCGGCTAACTTTCCTCTTATGTTTAGAATGCTTAGAAGCATTCAAAGTCATCAGCCATTGAATTTATCCACCAGAAGACCTACCAGTTTGTTGCACATTCGGGTTGGAAATCTTCAACTCCAAACAGCTTTGATAGGAGCATCTTTTTCGCAGAATACGAGATTTGTAGCCATCGAGTCCAAATAGCCTCTGAAATATTCAAGCAATATCCCTAGATGAATACATTTAAAAATAATCATCCCAAAACTACAAAGCGAAATAAATACATGCAAAGTGAGATTAGCACTTCACCTAATTAGCACTTCTCATATTCAACCGTGTAGTGACCTACTCGTGTACTACTTGCTACTCATTCTCGATATTCTCCATCAAAACTGCATACGTTTTAGAATTGTTTGGAGTACGTATGGATTAAGTGAGGTTCTGTAGCTAAATTCAAAATGTTCTTTCATACTCGATATTCTTGTTTAGCGCACCATGATTCAATTTTCCAGATCACTAAATTGTAAACAAAGTACAAATGCTATGGAGGATGTGACAAACCTATTAGGCCGTTCTTTTCTCGTGGAGGAAGGATAAAAGAAGCCTCACTTCTCACGATGAGTGAGACTCCATCAACCACAACAACTTTGGAAGCATAGATGAGTGAATCTTCTCCTGGAATGTTGAACTCCCTGATAGGCAAGTGGAGTTCGTCTAGGTCTGCAGCTCCCTGATATGCACATAGATAGCTATCAGTGGAATTGATTGATGTGAATGCAGCTTTTCATTGTATAATCCATTCATGTTTTCAACTTACTACTCATGCCAAGATGTAAGGTCGAACACTTTTTAGAGCACACAAAGAATAATCGACAAGACTACAGACTCGATATCATCGTCCTCTAGGAAATTGATAGAGCCGCTAGACATCAATAAAAGAGACTCAGGTGGCTGCTACGTATGTTATTTTATATCTTTCTCAACAGAAATTATTCATGCCTTTGCAAAGCAGTGACGTTGAACATGTTTAAGAGCACATAAAGAATCGAAATGCCGATCATCATCCTCTTGGGAAAGTTATTAGAGCTGCTGGAGATCACCTGAGTTGCTGGACCAACACTTCAAAGAATTTTGCTAGTCCGCTTGGTCCCAACTTTGACCTGGGACCCCGTCAAATGCAATCCACGCATCGTGATGCCCGTCTCTGAATGGGCGAAACATCATGAGGAGCCATTTCTCATATCAGCATTCTTTATCCATCAAGAACACTTAGAGCTCACGGTAAATTCCACTTTGACCCGCTAGAATCGCTACAGGGAACCACTCATAAATATAGATTCTCCACAATTCCAAAAAGACACAACTAAAACAAGGACACACAAAGCTGATCCATGTTACATTTGGAGGTCAGACTCTTGTTTCACTTACTTCCATCTTGCCATCTTGCCTCAACGTTCACTGGCACATCGCCTTCCTTCAATAAGTGCATTTGAACTTTGCCAGCTGCATTCAAGCCTTGAAAGTATAAGCTCAAATATGTATAGAGAACATACGCATCAGCTAGCATCCACAATGCATGAACAATATACAATTGGGACTCAGTGGTCAAGAGATCTACACAATTGGGACTCATAAGAATTACACTAGCTCTTCAGAAGCTGCAAAGAAGCTGCAAACAATAAAGAGAGGTGTAAAGATTATCGGAACTCTATTGTAACTTGACACATGTGAACACAAACACATACACACAATGTATTGAATAGTGAGAGTCTTTTACAACAACAATAGCACACAGGAGCTCCATTGTGTCCAATACTGCATTTATCTGCTCTCTTTAATTTGTAAACTAACGACTAAGAACAAGCTGAAGTGTAGATTTAACAGCTCAAGCTAATCAATGAGAACTATTCATAGCATGACCGGATAACATTCATGCAATAAAAGGCCAATGTTTGTAAGATCTTACCGTTATAATACAGAATTGCCCAATTTCCGAGTTGGAAAATGCATCTGTTATCTTTTCGTATACAAAGCTTCGCAAGTTCAACAATCTCAACAAGTACCCATGGATGAATGACAATTGACGCCTGGAGGATTATTGAGGACTTCACCCTTTTCACTCGCCCCTTTGCAAATCTTTCATAGAACCTCTTGGCAAGACGGGTGACAACTTTGGACGTGCCATTAGAAAAGTATGACGTAACAGGGACGGTAACAGGCTCACAATCCACGCCCTGGATTGTCTCTCCCGGGCCCGTCCCCTCAACAACACTTGTCTCAGTCGCACCATGGTGCGCATTGATTTCTGTCTGGCCTTCGATGTCAACTGCGGTTGTTGCACCTTCGGTTTCAAATGCGGTTGTCGCACCTTCGATGTCAATTGCTGTTGCACCAGAGTTGGGCGACGTAGGTGATATAGGTAAATTCATCGCTCTTGCCATTATGGTCAGCCTGCCAACTACCTCTCGTTGGTGATCTTGTGACTGTGCACGAGATTGAGGTTGACTATCTAAGACTTCTCTTCTAATGCATGGAAAAATTCTGGATGCAAATCTCCAGAATCTAAGTTTATATAAATCCCAAAAGACAGCTAGTAGGAGAGTCACAACTATTGCAGGAAACCATATATTGAACTGGGCAAGAGACATGGCTTCCTAAGCGTCCCAGAGAACTTCGTGCTTTTGCCACACTAATGAAGGATCGAAGAGCTGGCAATCTTATCAGGCATACCTTTTGTAGGAAGTTTAAATGGTGAGGGTTTCTAAAACCCTTTGGGAACTAAAAAAGAAACTAGGACCGCAAAACAAGGATTGGTCATGTTTGCTAATCTGTGTTCTAGACCGAGCCCCTCTTCCCTCACTGGGAAATTCAATTCGAGTTTCAAAAAAATCCAACATGGAAATTAAACACATGTGTCCTTTAGAGTCCACGCTCAGTCCTAGTGTATCCTCGTGTATCCCATTCTACCCACCTCTGGACATTGACCGTATGGAATTCTTCAAAACGTCCACAGGTGGGCATTTTGGATTTCTCCTGTGTTTCAACCTCAATCATCAGCGAACAAAATCTCCTATCAAAGACAGACTCGTCTTCCTCGCCAGGATTAGCTGGGTACCACCCAACGCAAGCACGTTGTGGTACTCAGAGAAAAGGACAGAAGCAAAGTGGATTACTCGTCGGCCTAGAACTTCCTAACCTTCAAACATCCTCAAGAAGTGTCACAAGTGCTCTTCACAAGTAAGATGAAATGCATCTCTATCTCTTGACCTCAGATGATTGAACACATAATGTCCTACACTGCCTGCAGCGGGACTCATACAGCAAATGCTGAGCTGCAAAGAATGAAGCCACCTTGCCAAGAGCTCAAGCGGAAGCAAACTTAACTTATACCTTCCTGTGAGGGCCAAGGGGGGAATGACCGATGCTACCATCCTGTCCTGCTTTTAACTTAATGCATGAGAGCGGGCGCTGCTACAGGTCTCGCCTGGACGAACCTGCAGTACGAAGGGTACAATAAAGCCGACTAAGTTAAGTATTAGAATAGGTTATCGGACATAACCGGTTGTTCATCTTTCAATCTCAACCTTTGATCTTCATGATCCAAGAGTGTAGGAAACAAGTTGAAAGGAAAGAAGGTTATGAGTTGCAACTTGTAATGGCAATGGTGACGGGTTACAAATGGAAGGGTGCCACGTTAGCGTTGAAAAGTCAACAACCGGTTATGAGCAGCCCCACTGCAACACTCTAAAGGTTTTGCACCATTGATCTTCCTCATTATCAGAAGATCAATGGTGCAGAACCTTTAGAGTGTTGCTATGTCAGCGTGAAATCTTTTTCCATTTTTAGCTTCAGCTTCCGCACTGTAAGTTACTGTACAGTGCAGCACACTGTTGAAATGTCTGTACACAGAAAAAAAAATCCCCCGCCCGGCTGAGGACGTGAGTGGTCCTTTGGTTTGATGTACCTTTTCCTCGAAATTGTCCATGTGTTTCAAGCAAAATAAAATAAAATGTCTGTACACTGTAATATCAGGCCCGCCAGGGCGGATTTATGAATCGGGGTCCCACTCAATACACAAAATCAACTGCCAAAATAAGGGGCCTGTTGTCAGAAGCTCTCCCAAGCCGTAAGAGTAACAATACTCTTGACATCTTCCTCGTAAGTTATCTGACAATGAAGCTGCCGACTAAATTAACCCTTGAACGCCGGGTTGGTGACTGTGGGAATCATCCCTTTCAACCGTGTGACATCATCTACTATAAAAAAATTCAAAAGTGCACATTGGAGGTCAAACTACTATGCAAGATCTCCCCTTTTTGTACAAAATTATAATGATGAATAATTGCAATTCTATCCTACATGCAAAGATTCTTTGTCATTCATCGGCCAAAAAATGGCCGTCGGGTCATTCAAGGGTTAAAGCCCATTCCCACCTAGCGTTTGCAAACTCCATGTATAAAAAGATAAAACCTCCGTATAAGAAGGAAATATTTTTTTTTATAGGAGTTCAGGTTCGGAATTGCTCTTATTGTTTCTTAACCCTTGAAGGACAAACTGGTGACTGTGGAAATCATTCCTTTGGATACTGTGAGAATCATTGCCTTAACAAAATGGAAAAACACTTATTTGAAATCAACTTACTATAGAAGATGTTCCCTTTTCACAACAAAATTCCAAGGATGAATAGTTGCACTTTTGTCCACATGCAAAGATGCTTCGTCATTCATCGGATGCCAAACGTCCTCCACATCGTTCAAGGGTTAATTAAAGGAGCTGAGTAGCTAATCCATTTTCGATCAGCCTCCCATTTTCGTTAGTTAGACTACTTTGTTTCCAATCAATTGGTGGTTTAGGTGACAACTCACGCAAGTATTTGTGAGCAGAGTAAGTACAAATATTGGGGAGGTATACATTGAAAGCATAGAATAATCACAACATGTACATTGGAGGCTACAATTATCACCTACATTGAAGCATTGTCAATTTTGTAACCAGACTATGGTTGGAAATAGGGTGACCTATATAACAAAAATAGGTTGAATGGAATCTTCACAAAAAAATTCATGGTAATTTTATTTTTGAAGAAAAAAATGTACAGAAATATGAAATCCTTCTAAAATCTATTTTTCCAAACGGGAAATTTTTTCCTTCACCATACCCATGCACCAAGATATGCTAAATTGCTTAACCCATAAACGTCGATGCAGCTATTATATGGCCAATGGATGAGAGGGAATCAAACCTTGTAGGACATAAATGTAACTATTCATCCTTGGAATTTGTTGTAAAAAAGGAAGATCTTCTATAGTAGCTTGACTTCCAATGAGCACTTTTGCAATTTTTTAAGCCAATGATTCACATGGTAATGCAAAAAGATGATTTCGAGGGTCACAACTTCGTCCTTTAAGGGTTAAGTGATCAAAAATGGGTTGTCTACCTTAGGTGTAGTTTTTATATGGCTTGTACTTTCTTCAGCCGTCCTGAGGGACCTCTTGTTCCATGCACATCCGATTACCGTAGCCAGAGGTCAAGCTTGGCAAAAAATAATCAGCATTTTAAACTTTGAATGATTTTAAAGATTAGCAAGTCACCTTGCCAAATCCAAGGAAAACGAAATGTTAACCCCTAAAGGACCAAGGCCTATTTTTTGCCAAAAAATACTCAAAACTGCCATTTCTATAGCAAAGAGTAAAAAAAATTGAAAATTGTTTTTTTTTCCACATCTAACCGTAGGATCTTACACCTAACTAGTATGAGAGTGTATGGAAAAAAATTCAGAATTTTTGACCGCACAAATTGCAAGATATCTGCATTTAAAGTGAAAAAAACAAGTTTTTCAGCACATTGCGGGACTAGATTTTTTGACTTTAAACATTTTTAACTTAAATTTTTTGCACTACAGAGTTTTGAGCTTTAAATCTTTAAAGTAGAGGATTGAGTTGAGAGTCTTGGGAAAAAAAATCCAAAAAAAACTTAATCATCATTCTTTAAAAAATTGTTAAGTAGAAGTAGGTTCGAGATAGAAGGAAAATCTAAAATATTCATATATTTTAGATGGAATTAAAATGCACTAATCCCAATGGTGAGATTGTTCTAGCAAGTATTATAAACCCTGCCAAAAAAAAGAAACTGAAAAATTTGAAAAATTGCATTCAAAAATGCATCCTACAAGTTATTTTTTTCAAGAAGATGCTCTAACTACCCGAAAAACAAGAATGTCCATAACTTTCTCATAACAAATCCAAATGAAATGAATCAAAGCTTTTTAGATAGACAAAAATATAATCTATGAGAAAAAAAATATATTAAAAAAATTCAAATTTTTGTCCATTTTTTTGGTTGCCCGGCTGCCCACCATCCCCTGTTTTGAGCTTATTTGGTCATAACTTTTTTTCCCGGGCATCGATTGTAAAAAAAATTATATTCCCACAAAGCTTATCAGTTTTTCTATTGTCAAAAAAAGTTTCAAAAAATCACGAAAAAAATTCAGCCTGTAGGTACTTACCCAAAAACGCATTTGTCCCCTGAACGGACAATGGTTCTTTAGGGGTTAAGAAAATCCAAATATTGGAACAGATTTCAATACACCTCAATGCCAATACATGTCCACTACACTATGGATAGAGAAATTATTTTTATAATCAAATGCATTGTCTATTATGAATCCTCAAAGGGTATGGGACAATTTGAAGATGAGAGCTTGACCACTCATTGTCAAAACGTAGGAAATTGTGTTCAATGTAGAACTTCAAACCTCATTTAGGCATAGTAGAAGAACTTTTTTCAAAAAACTTTGAACTAAGAAAAGTTGGTAAATCAAGCTAAATTTCATCTCCAAAAATCCGTTTGAAGATTTTAAGTCTCCAATGAGAAGTTAGGAACAAAATTCAGAGAAGATGTTTGAAAATGTCAAAGAAAATGTCCCTCCCAACCCCTCTAAATTTTGTCCATAACTTTTAATTGGAGGTTCAAAATCTAAAACCGGATTTTTGGAAATGAAATTTAACTTGATTTCTAAAAAAAATTGAGTTCAATTTTTCTTAAAAAAAATAATTCTACTATGCCTAAATGAGGTCTAAAGTCTTACATTGAACACAATTTCCTGCGTTTTAATTTAACTAGCTATGAGCAGTTGAGCTTCTACTAATCCTAATTTACATATTCCACATGGATTGCTTTACCTCCCATCACCCCACTTGTATAAAGAGATTGCCTACACATCTCATATCCTCACATCAATAATGACTTTCTAATTTACGTAAGGTTGTTCCCAAAAAAATTCAATATTTTTTATTTTTCCCAGTTAGGTCGTGCTAATACAACCTTGATTAGCCATTGTTCTTACATAATGGGCTGTCGAGAGTTCTATATGATAAGAGCATCTGTCAAATGTTAAAATCTTGATTTTTAGAAGATTGCCAAGTTCTTGTTATAGAGTATTTTCACAAAAAAGAAGTGATTAATGGTTGTAGTAGCATTGTCAAGTCCATGCCACCTCGAGTGCCATTTAGGTTTGGTGGATAGCTAAGCACTCAGATGAGAATGTTTTATGATTTACAGTTCATTTAATGCCTTAACATTGTTGCCATAAGGCCACGTGGAAACATACCTTTATAAGTTTACAGTAGATCAATTATTGTTTGATTATTGTAGATTATTTATGCAGGACTCTTTTTGGTCACCTTGACATTACGATAATTAAATTACACCTAAACTTGCACATAATTGAGCATGGTTCCCTTCCATCTATATAGAACACAATCCATTTTTGATCACTTAAGCAGTTACACATATGTACATGGCGGGTTTCTTTAGTAGAGAAATTTTTCCATGTACAAAAATACAGTTTAGAAGGGTTGCATAGTTTTTCAGATTTTTGTTTATCAAAATAGAATTACCATGAATTTTTCAACAAAAGATTCTATTCTTCCCATACCGGTGATATAGGGCTTGCTATTTTTAACCATGGATTAAAAACAAAATTGACCAAGGGCTAGTTGCAACATCGAGAGACTTATAGCCAATCATAATGCGCTACAACTACACCACAAACTACACCATAATTGATTACTACTCATTTGAAGTGCACGAAAAGAAAGCACCCTACGTTGCCAGAATGGGGGGATCAAGAATGGGTTGCCTCCCATACCTTAAGTTAGGTTGTTTTGTTTTGCTTGTTACAATGAGATCTCCCGGACCGGGCGTCCCTTGGACGCGTTCTTCATACCAACAAAAGGCTCTCTTCAAAGAGGGGTGCATGGGCTTTACTTCCAAGCGTTTGGACCTATAATGTGAAAGATATTGAATTTTGAAGTTTTATGAATTAAAAAAATTAGAAGATTACTTTTACTTTTATTTTGGTTGTGGCACAAGGTACACTAGCACACCTTAGGTTAGGTTGTTTATTGTGTTTGTTTGTTTGTTACAGTGAGATCTAAGAAACTATAAAACATCTTGTAGAATTCTTAATATTGTTGGAAAGCTCTCCATAAGAAGGGTGCCCGGGGGGGGTAACTTAGAAAAATTTAGCATGTTATGTGTGACCAAAGATATGGTACATTTTATTCATTGCTCCTAAATTTTTGAAAAATATTTGAGATAATATATCATAGAAAAAACAAGTAAATCACAATTATAATAAATATATGGCCATAAATAATCTTGTCAATTTGATTTTTTTAGATCTAATGTACCATGAAGTAAAAGTATCCTAGGTTGGGGCTATGAATAGGGTTTGCATGAATGATTCAATTGTATATCAATGTCATGTGAAGGTTGTGGTGCAAATGAAGGTTGTGTTATATGTTACATTTGAGTTGATTTGTTATTCTATCTTGGTGTTTTGTATTGTTTGGGTGCAAGAGTCACATTCATTGTAGACACTCAGTATGTTTTGAATTCCTACACAATGGCATTTACATATGATAATCTCTATGAGTCCACAACCTTCATTTGTTATTCAATTTGTTAGGTATTTAGCTATTTTCTATGGTACTACTAATATTACATATTTTGCAGTATTTTGTTACATATAGAGTGTTTCCAATTCAAGATCCTTTAATTATAATGAAGTAATGGTATGAAAAATTGGACTATCTTTCAAATTCAAAGTAAGTGTATGGTACTTAAAATTATGACAAATTAGAAAATTAGGTAATGATATGGTCTATTTAATTAGTCCCCTCTATCAAAATACCCCCCAAAATAATACCCCTCGGTCACACGTGATATGCAAAACTCCTTAACAGTCACCCCCCGTAGAAGGGTGTACAAACTTTGTTTTGTGGAATTTGGACCTACGCTGTAAAAATTATTGAATTTCAAAGATTTTATAAATAAAAAAATAAAAAAACTATTTCTACTTTTATTTTGGTTGTAGCAATAGCACACAACACATACCTTAAATTAAGTTGTTTGTTTTGTTTGTTTGATATGATGAGTTCTAAAAAAGCGTGAAGCGTCCAATCGTGTTTTTAGTAATGTTGAAAAAATCTCATCAAAGAAAGGTGCATGGGCTTTGTTTTGTGGCGTTTGGATCTCTGGCGTGGAAGTTATTGAATTTGAAAGTTTTAGTGAATTTAAAAATTGAGTTAAATTATCTATTATTTTGGGAAATTTGTAACTTTCACATTACATGTCCAAACGCCACAAAACAAAGCCCTTGCACTCCTTTGTGCATAGAGCTTTCTATGCATGTCAAGAACACAACCTCTCACCACAACAAAGCCCTAGCACTAAAACTTTATTTTCAAATTTTCAAATTTAAAAATTAAAATTTACTCTTATTTTGATTGTGGCAATGGCATAGGGCACACTAGTATACCTTAACCCCTAAAGACCCAGACAACGTTTTTTGGCAATATAACATTTTTGGGCAAGCTATTGAGAGCAGAATTAAAAACTATATTTTTTGAAACTTTTTGGGATGTAGGGGCGAGGAGTACCTTGTCATTGCACCAATTTTTTTCCCATTTGAATTTGTCCATGAGAAGTTGTGGAAGACAATGTTGTTTTCAATGGACAAGGGGTAGCACGGACAAGGTTAATTACACTAGAGCAAATATTGCAATCCATGCCCAAAAGAGCTTGGGTAGGGCTATAGGCAGGCTTTCAGTCCAAGTTCAGGCCGGGTACTTCATTGACATATTCTGGAACCCGTACATTTCTATCATTGTCTAAGGAGGTAGACTAATTCCAAGTTAGGGGGGGAAGCTTTATAGTCGAAGTGCTCCAGAGTGTATAAAAACCTTACGGGATTATATAGGAGCAACCACTGAGATTACCTTGTAGTCCATCAACTGTCAAGGCAAAAATCTTAACAAAAATTGTGACCAGTAGAGTAGTGGCCAGCACACTATTGAATTACAAAATAAATAAATAAATAAAATTGCAGCCCAATTTGCTTGGATAGTAGTGGTTTAGGTTGGACTGCATTTTTGGAAAAAAAATCTTTTTAATTTTTTAATTTTTTTAATTTTTTTATTGTGACTAGCAGAGTAGAGATTAGCACACTGCTGAATTAAAAAATTAAAAATATTATAGTCCAGCTTAGATAATAATGGTATTAAATGGATTGCATTTTTGAAAAAAAAAATTATTAATTTTTTATTATTTTTATTATTCAACAATTTCTTCACTGTTGATTTAGCCCTCTTAAGAGGCCATTCATCTTCTAATGCAAACTTCATATATGTCCATGGACTAATTACTATGTCCTTTGATGGAGTAGTATGTAGTTCTCTAATGCAATGGTCTCCATCAACAAATCAAGGATAGCAACTTCTGACCTAACCTTCTCCCATGGCCTAAATCCAATATTCTCAACTGCCATGTAGTTCAGCACCTTTATTTCAAAACATAAATTCATCGAGTTTAATTGCCAAAGCCACATACTTTGGAATATTTGCATGGTTCTTTCCCCGACTTGTAGACCTAGCTAAAATCTAAAATTGCGGAGTTTATATTTTAAAAAGATTAATGTATATGTAAGCTATAAATTGTTGAAAAAAAAAGGCTTTGTATAAGAATTTTTTTCAAGCTAGTTGCCTAATGGAATTTTTTGGTATATGTTCCTCATTTGAAATGTTATGAAATTTTTTGGACATGTAGCCAACTCTATCACAAAAAGCAAGAAAAAAGTTCAAGAAAAAAAGAAATTACACTGTGCAAAAGCCTCTCCAAATTAGAGCTGCCCAAATTTTTTTATAAAAGATATTGAATTTCAAAGTTTTTATAAATTAAAAAATTAAAAAATTATTTGTGTTTTATTTTGGTTGTGGTTGTGGAAACAATACAAGGTACACTAGTCCATACTTTAAGTTAATTAGTTTGTTTTGTTTGTGGTGTTTGTTACAATGAGATTTCTTGGACTATATATGCATCTACTAGAGTCACTTTCTTGGTACCATCAAAAAGCTCTCTGCTAGGAGGGGTGTATGGGCTTTGTTTCATGGCGTTTTGACCTCGGTAAAAAAAGTTATTGAATTTCAAAGTTTTTATTGAATTAAAAAATTGAAAAATTATTTTTATTTTTATTTTGGCTAAGGAAACGGCACATGGCACACTAGTTATTATCATATTAAAAAAAAATTCATGGGCTCTGATAGGTAGTCCATAACATTCAGTAGCCTTCAGATAGGCTACTTTTTCTTCTCTAAAGTCCTCCAAAAAGTCCTCATTCACGAAATTCATCGAAAGATTATAGAAAATTAAAATAAGGTTCAATACTGTGATAGTATGTGGTAGTACATATATGATGTGCTCCATTTCAATTGCTAATTCTATGATCAAACAAACAAATCTACAAATAAATGTAAAGATGGTTTGCCAAAAATCCAGAGAATCCATTGAATCAAATACCAATGTCATTTGACCATTTGCCATAAAAAAACTTTTGATGCTAACATGAAGGATTGCTTCATTGACATAAGCGGGAATGATGGATAGAGACATCAATTTTATAATAAAATTCATTGTCTATTATGAATCCTCAAAGGATATGAAATAATTTGAAGATAAGAGCTTGACCACTAGTAGTCAAAATGTAGAAATTGTGTTGTTAGTAGAATTTCATAATTCATTTAGGCATAGTAGAATATTTTTTTCCAAAAAAATTTGAATAAAAAAAAAATTGCTAAATAAAGCTAACTTTAATCTCCAAAAGTCAATACGTAGTTTTGAGCCTCCAATCAAAAGTTATGGACAAAATTCTAAGAGGATGTTTGGAAATGGCAAAGAAAATGTCCCTTCCAAATCTCCTCTAAAATTTGTCCATAACTTTTGATTGGAGGCTTGAAATCTCAAACGGATTTTAGAGCATGAAAATTTAACTTGATTCCAAAAAAAAATTAGTTCAAAGTTTTAAAAAAAATTACTCTACACTGCCTACATGAGGTCTAAAATTCTACTTCAAATACAATTCTTACTTTTGACTTAACTATGAGTGGTTGAGCTCTTATAGTAATTTTAATTTGCATGTCCCACATAGGTTGTTTTATCTTCTACCACCCTACATGTATATAAAGAGTTTGTCTTCCCTACGTAAAACATATATAATGAATGGCTCTTGAAACATGGTGAGATAGTTGTTAAATCTATTGTCAATGAATTGAAACTTATTTTGCTAATGATTCTCAATGTGCACAATTGCAATCCATTTGAATTCTATTCAATTTTCTGAGATTTTGTGATGTGTGTCCTTTTAGTTACCACTTGGGTGCGGAATGTTCTACATCATATCATCGAGGGATGAAACAATGTGAAATATTCCACATCATTCCATCGGGAGGAGGACCATAGTAGTCAAAAGGGGATTCTAGATTCTTTTAGAATGCATTTTTTGGACACTGTAATTATATCTTTGGCTAAAATTTGTTCCTAGGACAATAAATAAATATTCAACTTGTGTAAAAAATTTCATATAAAATGAATATAACATTTAATAGTTTGGAATAATATCAACTTAATAAAATATATCCAATAAAAATATAATTATTCATTAAAAAAATGGAATCCATAGAAATGAGGCCCAAATTAGCCAATTTTGTTGTAAAAAGAAACCATTGTGAATTCAAAACATAAATAAAAATGTGAAAATTTCATCTAAAGATTATTTTAATTCAAAAAACAAAGCAGTGTATTTTAAATATTGTGAATTCAAAAATCGTAATAAATAAATAATTTTATTTTATTAAAAAAATAAATTCTAAGTTATTACATTCAAAAGTTAACAAAGAAAATAATTTAAAAATATTTTTAATGCAATAATATTTTTAATAAATTGAAAATAATTTAATATATTTTGTGTTAATTAAATTATACTTGCATTTACGTATGGTGAAAACAAATTTCTTGCAATCAACCAAATTTTATCACAATAAATTCATTAGAAATTTTACCAAAAAATTATGAAAAATCTGCAACTCACTTATAATTTCAATTGTTTCCAAAAGGAGTAGCATCTAATTTAGGTTCAAAAGAAAATCCATCCAATTCATGTTGAAAGACAGACCAATTCCTTGGTCGTGGAACATTCAATGCTCCATCTCTGAGCAATGGACAAGGTGATACCCATTCCCATTGTCCTTTTGAAAGGCTATAAATCAATCCAAGTGGTGAATAAAAACGAGTAAAAATAATGACATCTTCATGGCCAGCACAATACATACTATCACAAGGCCATTTTTTATACAAGCGATCAAACATATCCGGTGGCATTCTTCCGTACTCAATCCACTTCATTGTTTTCATATCCAAAAACCATATGCACAAGCCTAAGGTTTGATTTCGCGATGCTTTTCCAACAATTCCAACCATTCCTTTACATTCAAATAATTGACGTGATTTTACATTTCCTGGCATTCGTTGAGTTTTCACTCTTGACCATACTTCATGTTGAATGTTATATTCCAACAATCCGCTATTTGGACCACACGTTAAACAATACAATGAACCCCTGTAATATATTTATAAATGTGAGAAATATTATAGAATTTGAAACACATTACTATATATTGTTGCATTAGAAATAAATGAGCGATTAGAAAATAAGGAATTCTAAGATTATCAGAAAAGGATTTATCTATTGTATAAATCTACTACAATTAAGTAAAACTAAGAATGAAGATGTAGAATATATATACATACCTGCAACATATAGCACGTTTTGTAAGTTCTTCTTGTAATAAACTTCCCGAAATATGCCAAGAACTAGTCACTGAATCAAATACTTCAGTGGTCCAACGATCATCATCTGTGCGATAACCGCCAGCTGCAATTATTTTATAATTACCTTGTGTCAATCCATCTACAACCATGCAAACAATCCTAGGTCTTCGTTTGCAAATTCTTGGAGGTAGTTGTCTTGCAACTTTAGTAATTGGATTACATACAAAAAGAGCAAATGGTCGATAATCGGCAACCAAACAAACTAAACCACCAGCAGATGCAGCTGGTTGAATTTGCATAGGAAGAAAATCAAATGCTATTCTATGCCATTTTGATAGTGTGCGGCTATATCCTAGAAGTACTCGATCGGCCCGTCGATCTGCTTTTATAAAATAATGCCCCAATGAAGAGGTTACCTACAATCGTTATATGATTTTGAAGTTAACATTATTATTATTTGAAGAAGTCATTAATAATTTTCAAATATAATTTTCTTAAACCAATAAATTGATGATCAATTTTTAAATTTCTATTTATAAAAAGTTTTAATATCAAAGATTTAATATTAATAGTTGCACAAAAATGCCAATTTAGAATTTTAATTGTACCATTTTGGCCAATCTTTTCAATATGCATCATGAATAATGTGCTTAAAAAGATAAAAGTTTCATATCATTTTTTATTTTCATCACATTAATAGAATCAAGTGATTCTATCTATAAATGTAATTTATAATTAATTTGAAAAGCCAATCAATTCATTTTTAAAAAGCTAGTCAATTTAAATTTTAAAGCAGTGCATTATATAGGTATGTTCATTTTCAATTATATTGTTATTAAGATTATTGTAATAATACCTGTACATGCATGTTTTTGAAATGACACGGGAAATGTGTACTGATGAAAAATAAACTATTAAAAATAAAGACCTGAGAACAATCCGAGATAAAACTTTGTGAATAAATGATGGCATTCCATCGTTTACACACAACACGCAAACGAAAGAAACTGTCAATGGGAAGTCGAGCCAACACCCTATCTATTAGCTCTTCTCGAAGGTCACTCCAAAGCCTTTCATCCATGTCCATATACCTCTCCAACTTGTCCAACGGTTTTTTGAGAGAATTGTTACGCCACAACTCGTTGATGGACAATCATGTGGCAAGCTTTTATCCATGTTTTCCTTTTCAATCCAAAAGGATCATGGAATGACATCAGATGACTTGAGTACACAAACTCAAGTCAAACAAATGCATTGGAGATGATTTCACACTCATATCTTTATCTCATAAGATAGAATTTAGAAATTAAAAACATGCTTTCTAATTTTTTTTGCACATTAGCATTTCAAATATACACACATGTATATTTGACAAAAATAGTGAATTATTCCATTTCATTTTTCTATGCAATTGATATAAATAGAGCTCATTTTCAAATTACATTGAACTCAAATTATAGAAACTTAGTGATTTTTATACATTGCCTCAAAAATCCATTCAAATGCATTGGCCAAAAACTTACAAATTGATAAACATGATAAAAGAAAATTTTGATAAAATAATAGAATCAAAATCTTTGATGCACTAATAATTAAAAATGTTTAGAAGGATTATGCTTGAATATTTAAAAGGTTTCATATTGTTGAATAGATTAAAGGTTTAATCCAAATTATGCAATATGAAATGCAAGAATAAATTGCAAACATTGAAGGACTCAATTTACCAATAAATCATATCATTCATTCATTTTCAAAAGTTTGAAGGTATAATTATTAATTAAAGCTATTATAAGCGGTGATCATAGTCTTGAAAACACCAACCTCACAATCTCCATATCCTCTATTCCATAAGCATATCAAGCCAAATTCATGGAGCCTTGAAATATGGCCCTACCTCTTTTCTCCACCTTTCTCTCCAATCCAGACACGAACAATCGCGACTATGAGTGTTTAAATCTATATTCCTAATCACATATACAACTTACCTTTTCAAGATGTGAAATGAAACTTTACTTGTTTGATTCACTTATGGCCAAGAAATATTTGATTCATTAATCCATAATTACATTTTCATCCATAAGATGATAGTTTAAATAACATTTATAAATATATATATATAAATGACCTTTCATTAAAGTCACTATAAAATAATAAAGTAGACATTGATGTTGATTGACTAATTTTAAAACCATATGATCACCAAAAATAATATACCTAACGCCAACTTGATACAGATCTACATCAATAAGTGAAATACATTTAGAGAATAAAGAAATTTGATATTGTTCATTATATTGTACAACCATTGCACTTCAAAGGTTCTGTAAAAAAAAGTTGCAATTTAATTTCAATTCAAATAGGAATTAAACCATAGTAAAGACCAAAATTTTCTTTTTGAATTTTGAATTTTGAATTTTAAAAAAAACATAACATAATTAATGTATTGGATTCAATGTTCTCACAATCAACAGCGAATCTGATTGCATTTACACTCTAATTTCTTTGTAATGTAATCACCAGAAAACTACCGGGAAAAAATTTACGATTCTTTCATTCATTCAAACATGAAAAGATGAAAACAATCACAATTTGTTCTCTTAATTAGACATCAACACAAGCTACAGCTGCAATGAAGTAAGGTCTGTTTGTAAGAATAGACTTACAAATGATGTTTGTTGCTACTCAAAAGACAGTCCCTAACATGAAATAACTTAAATCTTTAATGCAGCAAAACCATTAAATAAACTACATCTAAAGTGCAACTACACAATGAAATTAGAGCTTCTCCTACAGAGCTTCTCCTGGTTTTGTAGTTGCACTACGAAGGGATAGCGCCTCTCGTCGTGGAGCTCCTTATTCATGGTGCTATCCACCCTCCACAACTGAGTATTTTGAAGCAAAGGAAATGGAATATTGATTTCTCTTCCAAGCAAAAGTACTGAAACTACCGACCAACACTACCCTCGAAAGATTCTCCATCTAACTCGTTACTAACGAAAAGCATCCAACTTTGAAACCCATTCCAGCAGCTTTTCATGTTACCGCATGCGTAAATGACAAGATAGTTATTTTTCATGTACCACATAAGATTTTAGACGTTGACAACATGCCACATGGCAAGTAGAAATTTAGGTGTTATCAGTTTGAATTCATAAATGTACAAAAAAGACTGTAACGTCGAGTACTTTCGTGCAACAGAGGCAAAAGATAAAAAGTAAGAATTGATATAATTCACATTTTCAAATACATCTCGTGCAGGGGCTGCAATTTCTCTCATCAGAGTAAGCAGGGAATTGCAGAAATTGGGCGACCGCTGCAAGAGTAGGAAGACTTCTCAACATCAATGGACTCCAGATGTGTGGCCATGTCCACACAAAATGCTAAATGGAATATAAGTTTTCCCTCATGCTAGCAAATTATGTCTTTCCGTTGCCTATTACAGGACAGGCGCCCTACATCTACATTAGCATAGAAAAGGGCCTCTTGCAGACTGCTTATCTTAACAACCTAATCTAAGCCAAGAAGCTTGCAAGTCAGAATCTTACACATTACATTCCTGGAAGAGCTGGGAGGTGAGGCACTACGCCTGCAACGATTCCAGGGATTGAGCCATTCAAATGTAGCGCTCCAATGTAGGCACCAATGCCTGCAACATATCCAGCCAAAGCGTATCCACTCACCTGCCATCAAACGCTTCTTGGTTATTACCACTACAGGAGTGTAGGAGTGTAGGTTGAAATCAGACTTCAAATTACAAACTCCTGTCCACTGATTTCCGAAGAAAGTCACTTCAGATTGCACAAGTCGAAGCAACAGGAATAAAACTTGATCAAACATCAAGTGCAAGTGCAGTGAGATAACAAGCTCAAAATAATCCAATTCATTTAAACCGCATTTAAGATGGCAAGCGTCCAATCCCCCTGAAAGAAGTAGCTAGAAACATCATTATCTCAAATACTTCTAGCATGTCACATAGGAGTCGATTAAGCACCACCTCTTGAATTACACCAAATTTTTTAATTACCATGGGTGTTCCTAATTACGAAGAATTTGGTTTCCAATACAAAAATACCGACATATGTGGAAGATTTAGCAAACCGCATTATAATTATGGCTAAATTATTCTGAACCCACAGCGGTTCCAAGCTTTGGTGTAATGTAAAGTTGACATTGAACAAAGCAAAGTAACGCGAATAAGAAAAGAGTATTGCACAAATCATGGACCTGGTGTAGGATTTCTTGTTATCTCAATCTGTGCATTCTAAAGTGGCAGAAAGTCATGTGTGAAAAGGAAAGCAAATGCAGATACTCACCTTTTTCATGTACCAAAAAAAGTCAGCCTTTTCCATGCCCATATAGGCGACACCAGCAGCAGAGCCAATGATAAGAATAGAGCCACCAGTTCCAGCACAATACGCTATGAGCTGCCAGAGCTCGGAATCCACGGGGAACTGCTCGGTGGTGTACATACCCATGGTCGCAGCAACCAAAGGGACATTATCAATCAGAGCTGAGGCTAGCCCGATGGTGCCCGCTATGAGCTCCACGCTTGGAATATGATCATTCAAATATTGAGCCAGATCCTGCAGTATTCCCGCTGATTGCAAGCTGCCCCAAACAGACCAAATGTCGTCAAAATGATAACTCTCCCTAAGGCACAAGTCACTTCACAAACTAGTGAATACGAAATCCGCTACTATACTAACCGATACTATACGTGTTTGGCTTGCAATTAGCAAGTTGGGTGTAAGCATGACTGGGCTATATGTCTAAGGCCACTGATCTTTGAATGGAAATGGGGTTGTCCACTGTCCCTTTGATACTGGTCAACAACATCCGACATTGAAACTGCATAAGAATATCATAAACGTGATCTTGATCAAAATTTGTGATCCTGATCTCCACAGATGTCTCTAGAGTGATCTCGTCAAAATCACACTCCTATAGAATGCTAAGTGACCCATATAATGATCTCTATGTTGCTTCCAAAAGCATAAAACGGGACAAGATTTATCAAGAGACGAAAGCAGTGTTTCACGCACCTTCCAACAGAAAGAAGGATCCCGAGGAAGAACAAGACACCTTGAGTGTCAATTCGCGAAAGAGCTTGGGGTACCTTCAAGCGCTGTCGATCGGTTTCACCGTAGTGGATAGCATCAGTGAGGAGCCACAATGTCCCTAAACCTAGAAGCATCCCGAGAAAGGGAGGCAGACCAGACAGGGACTTGAAGACTGGCACAAACAAGAGAGCTCCAATTCCGACAAAAAACACAAGCTGCCCTCTCGGAGCCATCTGCTCTGATGACAATGCTGGTGAAGTATCCTGTTGGCCACCCTCTGATGCGCTGCACAGAGATTAAAATATATATTAAGCTCCACCTTTCACCGTTGATGACGAAAGGTATCCACATCAGATGAAGGAATAATGAAAGAATTACCTGCTCAGAGACATCAAAGCAAGCGGAACAATGAGGGAAACTGCTGAGGGAATAAAGAGGTCCTGCAACCCATGGACAGCTTCTGTAAGTCTTCAACCAAGCCATCACTAGTAGAATATCCCCCTCCCCAGAGATGTTTTAGAAAACCTAGCCACGTTAAACCCTGTCAATTGTAACACCCTTTAATGCAGTTTGTAATGTAAACCCTGCCAATTGTAACACCATTTTTAGGGACAATGGCTTAAGGTCATTAGTAAAGCATCCGATGCGCGTACCTGCAGAGTCCGAATTGAGGAGATATGGCCATGAATCCAAAGCATGGTAGTAGTGACATCCCCTATGGGTGTCCATGCACCACCAGCATTGGCTGCGATCACCACCACCGCTCCTAGAAATCTAATGAACCCATCCCCCATCCATGAATAAGTCTCCTCTCGCAAATATGGCACGTTTTAACCCCTAAAGGACTGCAGAGTGCTGTAGTTTTTCAAATTCATACAAAGGAAATCAAGGAACACGAGAAATAACACAGTATGTAGTTGTAAAGGATGATACTCTTTTTTCAATCAACACTTCCTTATTTCTTCTAACAATCAATCTCTTATAAGTCTAGTAGACAAGAGGAAAATACAACAAAGCACATACAAAAAAAATAAAACACGGCTCCTCAGCTCTTTATGGGTTGACGATCTTTATGAAAGCAATTATTTGGGTGGCTCAGTAGAATCAATGAACCTAAATATCCAATTAAGGGGACTTCAACCGCAGAATCTTTGCAATCAATGGCAAGAGACTGCCACCAAGCATTCAAACGCAGTTGTATACCTGCGTTGCTCAGGATCTTTGACCAACTTGCGCAGCAGTGACACCATCACGATGGTAGAGGTCAGATTATCCAACACTGAACTGAGGAAGAAGGTAATCCCACCAATCTGTTCAAAATCAGGTAATCCGTTGTGAATATTAAGTCCAGAAACAGAAATTTTGTTTAGAAACAGATGCATTTAGGGAACAGTCGCGTGCCACAAAGTCGTTGTACGCTAACAAACATTTTCAAGAAAATGAATCTTTTTTATCACTAAAAAGCTGATTTTAAGAGTTGCGGAATAAACTCTAATGCTTACGATATCAACGTTACAATTTGGGAATTGAAATGTAACATTCAAAATCTAAAGTCAACCTTGCGAATATGCTTACAATTATGAAGGTTTTCGCTGTACATCAATTGTTTACTTTTATTCAAGGGTGCTTAGAGTTGATATCTACAAGACATTATATTAACTCAATGGCAAAAAAGTGCTGGCCTTATGAGGTAATTACCGTATCAAAAATTTCGCAAACTTAGACACCCCTAAAAAATACACTTGTTAGAACTATTTGTTTTCACAACCAAACAATTCACAACCAAAATACATTTAGTCACAAAAGTTGTATACTATCAAATCCAATTGTGCTGAAACTGTCGCACAAGAAGATTTTCTAAATTTCGCTAGGAACACATATATTTATGGCATACAGTACGAAATGCATACTGAATAAACAGATAAGGCCACCTACCACCCAAAGAAGAACGCGCGGCTTTCGTGTCGTTATGGAATCAGTGACAATCTTGAATCCTTGATGTGCGTCTATAATCTCCACAATGGTCATGGCCCCCAGTAGGAAGAAGACGATTTCAGACACTTCAGTACACGACTCTGTCAGCTGAGCTGCTGCTATATCCGTAGTAGGAGCCTGCCATTGACGTCACACGTATTTAGGTTCCAAGGGGCTTTGAACAGCACCTTCATGAGAAGAAAATGTCGACTAAGCAACATCACATGAGCGACAGCCCAAGAGCCAAAATTCGGTTATACGGCAAAGCCCAAATCCTCTAATGATGTTCGACCCGGTCTAATTTCCTTCCAGCTACTTTGTTTGCAAACTCAATCACTAACGTAGTAGAAAACCTACCCCTGAGAGGTATTCTGAAATTGCCAAGGTTTACGCTTGAAACTGCCTTACGTGCACTACAGTTGACAGGATTTAACGCAGTTCGGTTTTCAAGAATACCTCTGTGAGGTAATCCCCTAGTGAATCACTAAAATACGGCTACATATACATGTAACCCTCACGTTTCATTCACACACCCCTGGAAATCAACATTCAGATCCAACAAGTGATTTAGGACATCAGATTTAATACAAACCGACGAGACTTGCCCCATTTCAACCACATTTGAAACTTATAAAAAGTTGAAAAAATATGTCTTCTCATTCCATGCACTAATAGAAACTCAGGGTTACTCTCGAAAACCCTAGCCACGTTAAACCCTACCACACGAACCGCCATCTAAAGCACTTGCTACCAGAAACCTAAACCTGCCAATTGTAACGACATTCAAGGTCGTTTCTAACTTCTCCCCCGCCAATTCAAACGACCGCAAGATTTTCTAGATTACTAGAAAATATGAGACAACGATTCTGCAAAGACGCCAAAGTTGAGAGAGTAGTACCCCGATGCTCCGAATCACCCACAGAGTCCCGGCCATTAAGAGTCCGACTCCACTCTTGTTGAATGCAAAAAACTCCTCAAAGACAATCCCCAAGTATCCCGCCACAAACACCCCGGACATCGCCAGGTTCTGAACATCCAAAAACAACAGAATCAGCTACTTCCACGTTTCAAACTTTCCAAACATCAAACCTCTAATCCTCTAAAACCTTCAATCGTCTAAAACCCTAGCGAAACCACAATTCACTTGCCTGATTTTCAGCCACCCATGAATGCTGGACAACGGCCGTCACCCCGAGCGCGAGCGCCCCAATTGACACCGCTTTGATGACATCCGAATTAGGTTTAAAATTCGCTTCGAAATCCTCGGAACTCATCTCATCGACGGAACACAACGGATCGCACGTTCCCGCCGGCGAGTTCTCATCGTCGTCGTCGGGGATGGAGTACACCTCCGCCAATTCCTCCGACACAGAATAGCTCTGAATCCCAATCCCAATCCCATCCACCCCGAAACCATTCCCCAATTACTTCCCCGCCCTCCAAAACACACTCCCCACAAGAACTTACACGCACATTGACGCCTCCTATTCAAAAAAATATAACTACCGAAATCGCAATTCGAGAATCCTTGAGAGACCGAGTCGAGAGGCGACCTTGGAAGCGGGCTCCACCCCACCATCGTCCGCAGCAGAAGTGCGAATGGAGGCGAAACGGCGACGAGGAGCTGTCACGGGTGGAAGCGGAAGGCGACATCGCCAAGCAGGCAGTGGGAGCTTGTATCCCGGACCAAGCAACGGCGACGAAGAAGCCGAAGCCGAAGCCGAAGCCGAAGCCGAGGACAGAAAGCGAGGTGCAGAAGAAGCCATGGCAGCCAGAGTAGCCGCCATGGCTTGGCTCAACGAGAGGGAGCGGATCTGCACACCAAGTGCGAGGTGGGTTGAATGGGGAAGCAAGCTTCAAGCCAACATTCCTGGCGTGCGCGCCTTGTGCGTTGCTATTGTCGTTGTTGTAAGCTTAGTAGTGAAAGCTTCGTTGTGTAAGCTTGTAAGCTTGTATTGCGAATTTGTTGCTTGTAGGAGATGGGGCTACTCCTACAAGCTTGGTGACCCCGTGAAGGACGTGTTTTGGTGGTTTCTCAGATCAGTGTGGAGTTGCACTCACTGCCAAGCAGAACGGCAGCTGCCCTTTCCTTTGTTAGTCTTGGGCTGGTGACGGAGCTCGTTTTCGCCGGGGCTCCTGTGGCGCTGGAGAAGCCGTGCCTGCAGGACTTTCCTTTCCACCCAAATCTGCCCTTCGCTTCTCTTGGTCTCAAGGCCTGCACGACTTGCCCCACGGGCGGGGTTTTGGTGGGGTTTTTGGTGGGTCGAGTCTACAGTATACACTAGAACTTTTCTAAAGCAATACTGTAGGTGTGGGACTGGTCTGACAAAATTTCTGTAGTTTAGAGAGGTTTATCTGTTTATGGAGGGTCGTTTTTATTCATGACCTTTGTATTGAGGACAAGTCCGGGATCGGTCTGACAACATTAGCTTACAACAGTTTATCGGCTTTTCCAGGAATGGAGACCGTTCTACGCCTGCGATTTTACCCTTGGGAAATGGTAGGAACTTTTTATTTGTGACACGTGAGAAAACTTGTAAATTCTGAGTTTATATTTGAAATCAAAGGCTCCAAATTAGCTAGGTGAGAAGTAGAGAAGTAGATTAATCAAGCACAAAATAGGGGTCTTTTTTTTTTTACATTCACCCTTGGCTTTACTTTTGCAAGAGGCTTGTTGCACTACAATAGACTGACCATTTTGGTGGATTGGACCAAGCAATCTTCTGACTAGATGGATGAAGCAACTAGGGACGTGGAGGAAAAAAATAGGATTGATCCAAATGGAGGTCTATTCATCCAAATAAAGCAAGATTAGCACATGATTTAGGAGCAATTGTACAATTGGATCCATTGAGAAAGAAAGGGGGCATTATTATTATTGTCAAATATTTCATAAAAACAACACATAATTGTACAGTAGAACCTCTCTTAGTGCATAGTGTCGGGACTATGTACTAAGAGAGGTATATGCAGTTGGAGAGGTTTTGTGTTGAACTCTGGCTAACGTAGCCTCACTATGGGGCCTCCAACTACTATTCACAAATAAATGCTTCATAGTACGACTTCTCTTATTGCATATTATGCACTAAGAGAGGTTCTACTATAGTATGCTTTGTTGTTATTTGATAAACTAGTTGATGAGAATTAAATGATATGGATGAAGTGCATTCAAGTAGGGTGAAAAAAAAATTGTGTTTTCTTCAGCAATATGACTAGCTTGGGAATTTGATGCTTCATGATTTTTGTACAGGGTTCACATTCACTTCACATAGAGATGGAAAAAAATGAAAACTTGGAAGAAATGAAGATAGCCCCTTTTTTAGAATCTTTTCAACCCATATTTCATTTTGCTTCAAAAGCTCCAAATCTAAAATCTCCTTCCTACTAGATTTTCTCAACCCTTGGATTTTATTTATTTTAATTGCAACAATGCTAGTATGTGAGCCTAGGAATGCAAGCTTGTGAGCATTGAGCCTACAATATAGGTACTTATAATATAAATACCATACACTATAGAAGGTGTATGCATTATAAACACCTATAATATGGGTATTTGTAACATATATATACTATAATTAAAGAAAATTTCTTTAGTATATACACCTATAACATAGATATGTAGTATTCTAGGCTCATAGGCTCACATTCTTATGCTCATATAATAGCAACTTTCATTTGGAATGAATGAGATGTAATTTGAACAAAATATAATCTTGAAGCAATTTGTTCATCATCGAGAATATAAATTTCAAAGATGCCACATTTAACTACTTTTGGACTTTTAAAAGTCTAGAATTAATAACGGTCTTCAACAAAAAAAAATTGATCATCAAGAGATAGTGCAAAATATCAAGAGATCTATCCAAAACATCCAAAGATCTATCCAAATATCGAGAGATC
The DNA here is from genome assembly GCA_951799445.1 of Pseudisothecium myosuroides. Lineage (NCBI taxonomy): Eukaryota > Viridiplantae > Streptophyta > Bryopsida > Hypnales > Lembophyllaceae > Pseudisothecium > Pseudisothecium myosuroides. Next base: position 28,893,110 of record OX637291.1, read on the forward strand.
TATCCAAACATCGTGGGATCCCACGATATTATCATTGTGAGATTCTACGATGTTTTGTCCAAAATTCATTGAATAGTCTAAAAGTAGTTAAATGTGGCATAAAACACTTAGGTGTTAAGGTATAGAATCAAAGGAAGGAAGGAACATTGCATACAAAATCAATTTGGGGGAGACTGGCATTCTTGACATAAAGAAATTTGTTACAAACATAGAGGTTACATATCAAGCCCTACTGCAAGATAAATGATGATTAAATTTAGACTATAAATTATGAGTCATTGAAGGCATGAACATCCAAAAACTTCACTTCTTCTAGCCCCACAATCTTCATGTTGATATATCAAATTCATTTTTATAAGATTAACAATGACTTCAAGAAAAATACAACCTAAGTTATTTTATAATTTTTTTATTATTGAATAATATTCTATAGTTTTGAATGTTGAAAGTATAATGCACTTACATATGACATTGAACTTCACTTAAATAGATAACCTATTGGTTTCTTTTGGCAAAATACTTACCTCCTATTGATTGCCTCACATAATTTATCAATTTTCATTATTAATTTGTAAAAACTTGTAGCAATTTTAGGTGAGAGGTAGTGGTCATTTAACTCCTAAATAATGAAGGATTCCAAGTTTGAAAAGGTATAATTCAATTGATCATATTGTAAAAAATAGAATTATGATGAAGCCATATTTTATGTCATTAGAATCAATTAAGAGCATTGCACATGTTTGAAAAACTTACACCAAATTGATCAAAAGAAAACTCCACAAATGCCCTTCTCAAACTAGCTCAAAAAAACATGAAGCCAAAATTGCAACTTGGAATGCTCTTCCTCTATTATAAAGACACTCCAGTGCTCAAAAAGCTTCTGAAGCTCCTAAAATTTCAAACTTCCACAACAACTTTATTTGTAAGTTTTGCAAAGTTCTTAAGCTCATTCCTAAATACCAAACCATAAACCTCTAAAGGTGAGGTAATTCATTTTTTTTATTAGCTACCTCTACTATAAATGTTAACAATGTCTAAAGATTAATGAGTAAAACAACTTTTCTTGCCACCTAGGACTTGTATCACTTGTGTTGGAAATGCATCATTCTTTATCACCTTCTAAAATATATCAATCTTCTAGATTTAAGATATTGATTATGAAAGATTTTGAAGTTATTGTATTTCAACCTTAATAGTTAAGGAAAGAGGATTAGAACTTATATTGGCTCTATAGTCCTTCTTGAATTCATCTACAACCAACACAATACAAAATTTAAGTGGTATACTATATATTGTAACAACTATAGTAGCTTTGTTCTTCAAAAAATCCTCCAAATTGGCCAATTTTTCATTTGAATTTTTTTTCAAATGACAAATATATTTATATTTTATTGGTTTTTACTATATAGATTTGAAATCTATAAAATCACACACATATACACCTTCATTTTGAAATTTGATATCATTTTCTTATAGGTCATTTTATGCAAAAGTATAGCACAAATTGTTACCACAATTATTTAAGCGGACCAATATATGAAAGAATATAATTTTTGGATTGAAATTTGTATAGTTTTTTTTGTTAATTCATCAAAAATATTTTCAAATTATCTATTTATTATTAACCCCTAAGCACTCAAACAACCATTTTTTGGTCGCTGCTTGATTTCTGGCAGAATTTTCAAGCAGACAAAAAAGATTCAAATTTTTTTTAAACAAATTGGATTGTCTTTCAATAATTATATTCAAAACTCAAATTGCTACAGTCAAACAAAAATTATAAGAGAAATAGCACAAAGTATTTAGAATTTGCCCAGTGTTGAAAAATTTACTGTTTGGAAAAAGTGTTGGTGTTATCATTACTGGATGTTATGCATTTTTTCACAAATCAATAGAAACCACAATTTTGACCAATAAAAAAAATTCAAATGCTAAAGATAGAAATTGTATTTTTGGTGAATTTTTGAAGGTATATCTTCAAATTTTATTTGAAAAAAATCTAAAAATAATTTTATAATTTTGACCATATAGATACTTTTTACTTTTTGTGCTAAGTCACATTATCTTTTGTGATGCAAACTTCAAAAAAGTTATAGAACTTATACTCCGTAATTTATAACATTTGTGTTTTGAGCCAATTAAAGCAAAGTTTGAGTTTTACATACTACAAACATGGTCATCTTGCCTTCAAGACCTTCCTCATTATAACAAAATTTCTTCCATCTGCCCTACAATCTCACATGTAGTAAATTATAGTTTTGACTATATTCCTAATTTTTATAATTTTAGGTCACAACATTTATTTGGAATTCAATATCTTTCAAATTTTGGTTTGGCATTCAATATCTTTTGTGCAATCCCTTTACCAAAGATTTTCCATTCATATCAAATGTGTTTTCATTAATCTATAGACTCAACAATTGTAGAAATCTAAGTTGCCACAACAAATAGCTAGAAAAAAGAAAAAAAGAAAAAGAAACTCTAGTCATTTTGACCAATGCGAATGAAGAGTTTTTCAAGGGTAGTTGTACTAGGCATAGATAGTGATTACTATGCCTTAAATGGTAGACTAACACACAATAAACAAACAAAACATTGGCTTTAAGACATAGACTAATACAAAGATTTTTGTTGCCACAACTATGCACGTCCAACCTTTATTTAAATTTCCTTGCTTGATGATTTTTAATGAATAAATTATTTTGCAATTTAGAATATTCCATTGTGAATGTCCAAAGTTTAAAAATTAACAAGTTTAGACCGTACTTCTTTGAAAGCTTTCTAACAATATTACAAAATATTACTGTCATCTAACTCCAACATATTCCAAATTCAATGTATTTTTTTCTTTAATTTTTTCATTTTCTATTTTAAATTCAAAGATCATCACTGATGTAGATTGGAATTGTATAAAAATAAGGTTGATGAACTAGGAATACTTATTTGAAATGAATGACTTTTGTAACTTTTGGAGTGTCAATTATAATTACAGAACTTTATGGTTGCTTCATTGTCATTGTCAATATCTTTAAAATCCAATTATTATTAAATCCCATTGTTGTGTTTTGTCAAATTTTATAATAATTTTTTAATTTTTTAATGTTTGGTAATATGAATTTGAATTTCATAAAACCACAAAACTATTGACTGACGACATGTACTATGTCGATATCCTACATTGATTGTAGTCACAACAACTTCAAAGAATATTTAAACATGAAATAGTTGGTGGAATATCAATTGGTTTATAAGCAATAAAATTAATTTATAATTTTACAAGTCAATGAAAAGTAGCAGTTTGTGCAAAAGAGTCATATACATTAAACAAACATGTACATTGTCTTTACTTGTCACAAATAAAATAATTGTGAAGAAAAAAAAAGGTTATAGACTAAGGATCTTTGAATATGTATGAATTTACGCCAAAAGTTGTTAAAAGTGCAAGTAACTATTGAAACAGGCACTAAGGTAGAAGGCTCATAAACCGACCATTTAAGGTCTGGTCCGCCTTTTTCATGTATTTTCTTGGATGGAAATATTTTTAGCTCATTTTTCAGACATAGAGAAGTTGATGAGGAATCTAACCCAAGTCGTTTCGTATTTTTCCGAGCATTTTTGAATTACTTATGAATTTTCAAATGAGTTGGGTCATAGGTCCCTATTTGTGACCCTAGGTCTTTCATAAATGGTTCACTTGCAATTCTAAATAAAAATGGGGAAAGCGAAGAGAGTGATTGGCTCTTGCAATTAATAAGTCTTTTTTCTTGGGTTCATTCAATGACTATAGTAGTCGATTTCAAAACCAACTCATGTCCATTTCAGAGCCCTTTGTAGGGGCCATTCTTAATGCCCGAACTGTTCTTGAACCTTCTACCTTATAAGCATAATTTTCCAAAAAAAATTATGGTACAAGAAACATTGGATGGGTACTATGTGACACCAAAATACAAAAAATAGTACATGCAAGTATATATTGCATGCACTTTGGAACGCAACACAAATGATCATACAACTACCAATTCTGGAAGTACAATCTCATTGCTAGTACAATCACCAAATGCACTAGGAAGCAATTGAACATTGCAAGGAATTAAAGTTAAAGTGATAAATATGACTTGAGGCTATTTTCTCATGGTTTTTGAACGTACTAGTTAGCAATCTAGATGCCTTTTTTAGTAGAGCTTTCATCATATAGTATTGTTTCTAAAAAACAATACCAATATAAGGATTATTTTATGTTCAATCCGTTTTGTTTTCTCTTCATTTGCATCAATCGCTTAGTTTTATGCTCTAGTATTTTGCCAGGAGTCTAGTATTTGGCATGACTTTTCAATTTGGATGTGGGGCTCAAAGTTTCTAATTGAATTTTTTTTTATATGAATCTTTAACATCTCACTTTCTTCCTAATATTTAATTTTCAATTTCAATTTTAATTTAGTTTTTGAATTTCATATCGAACTTTGAATTTAGTTTTGGATATTTTGATATTAAATGCAATTTTTAAATTTTAATTCCAAATCACCAATAATTTTTTAGACTATCAATGATTTTTTTGCCTTTCAAATGTGTATTTGTAATGTACAATGGGCAAAAAAAATTGCAGAATCAGCTAGGTTTATGATTGTTATATTGTAGCACAAGAAGTACTTCTAAAATAGGTGATCATTTCCAAATGGGTGAAAAAAATCACATACCATGCAAGGCAAATGACAAGATCAATTTCCAAAGTTGCAAGTCCAAAAAATAACCTAATTTCAGCTCCAACTTAGACATCTTGATTTTATACAATATAATATTTGAATTGAATTGTATACAAAAGTAATCAAGTAAGATAAAACATTCTATCTTCAAAAAAAATTTGTTTCATATTATTAATATTTTTTAATAAAATTGATAGATATTATTTAGAATAAATTTAGAATATATTATAGATAAATTTAGAAATATTTGCTTTAAAATAAGAATATAGAATGTTGTTCAACATATTTTTACACCAATTTCATTGATCATGTTTTAACAAATACATTTTAGAAATGTCTAATTTTGTATAATCATATTTAAAGAAGAGCATTTCATAAGTGTTTTTGAATTGATAATAAAATTAGCCCCCAAAAAATCCCTATATAAACTGTTCAAATCAACAAAAGAACACAATGCCTAACTTGAATACTTATTTTCAAATGAATGGAGTAAAATCCAACAAATAATGCCTTTTTACTCTCACAATAGTGTCTTTTTCACTCTCATAGAAATTCACTCTGATTGATTTGGGAACTTCTTTACAAATCATAAACTTGATTTTTTCTATGCACATTGCTTCCCTTGTAATTTCAAAACGACTATATTCTTATAATATTTGTCAATATATTTTCATAAATTCCTTTTATAAAACCTAATAGCTAGCAAAAAAATCATACATAACAATTATAATCAAGAAATTTAAATCACCATATCCTCATCTTAAATTTTTTAATTATTCGAACAATTTTGGGATCATCAAATGGTTTGTTGTGAAAGCAATTGTAGCTATCTGTGGAGGATATTATCCAATAATTGCATGTCATAAAGACAATTTAGTGGTAATAAAAGAAAAATAAGACAAATAGAAAAATTGTTTACCAATGTTGTGAAAGAAAAATAAAATAAAAATGTATTCCATCATCATTCATGTTGCTTGTTTGTTTGTTTGTTTTATGTTGCAAGTAAATACTAAACCATCTTCACCATTTTTTCCATAGAGTGTCATCTCTTCTTTATAAACTTTTTTTTGACAAGAAGAGCTACAAGTATTCATGTTCAAAGAATTAGAGCACATTTTTGAGTTTTTGTCAACATTTGCCTAGAGGCGCAATGAACGTGTAAGTAGAGCTTGCATATGGTAGATGTGCTTGAGCAAGTATTATTTTATATTTTGTCACTTTTATCTAGGATGTGGTCTTTTTTTGATAAGTTCTGTAGAATGAAGTGACTTTTGAATATTTGGGGGGGGGGCATAGGTCTTCTTTTAAGTCAAACAAAAGTTGAGCTTGCATAAATTTTGAGAGATGGCATAAAGCTCATTCCTGGCATTTTGTATTGTGTAATTATAAATTAGATGAATTCTTTAAGTGGATCAACCACTCGAGTGCCTATTTTAGAAAATACAAAAACATACATTATAGCACCATTTGTGATTTGTAAGCACCTTTCATTTACAAGTAATTCATTGAAATTCTTTAGGGATTTGAAATACTTCATTGCAACAATTGAGGTCTAATCTCGGGTCTAATCACCCCTTTAAGGTCCAAGGTTCTTATGGGTTTAAACTATTATTTTCATTTATCATAAGTTCTAAACTATTGAAAAATCATGAGGCCAAATTAGCTCTTAATTGATTAACAAGATTTTTGTATTCATCATAGCAAAGTCCTATAATGGACATTGTTTTTGAAAAGTGAGTTGGCTTCTCTTTTTAGGGATTTGTCTTCTTTGTGATGCAACAACATGAATGATTGAAGATATTATTCAAATTTGATAGGATATAAGCTAGCTTTGTTTAGATGTTTATTTTGATCTTTATTTAATCTTTGCACTTTGGATCTCAACTTTTCAATATGACATAGTTTGAATCTATAGAAATACTTGTTGTATAAATTATACAAAAAATTCAAAAATCTCACGATAACAATAACAATGGCATGGTGATCCAACTTTATGTTTGTTTGCAATTCATTTTTTTCTAGATGGAGAGCTTGAAAGCATGTATGAATTTTTCTCAACAACTTCAAAGTGATGAGGACAAAGAAGAATCATAATGACCAAGGAGAAACCAAAGGTCAAATCGCTCAATGTGAAGGATGTTATTGAAAATGTAAGATCATTTTTCTTAAAATTTGTATTGAAAAGACAAACTTCAATAGAGTTACAAGAAAAGAGTGAAAAAGGTAAATAGAATTTAGTCAATGTACTATTAAAGGGCAAAGAGACTTTGCAACCTAGGAACCACGATCCTACGATGAAAAATCTAGGGATGGGCAAATATGAGTTTGCCAAGGATAAGGTTGGAAATTCTTTGGTGCAGCATAAGGCAGTGGTGATGGTGAAAGAGGGCGGCAATGACCGCTTACTCAATGGGAAAGAACAAAGCAAGGATAAGGAAATGCAAGAGTTGAATGGTGGAAAGGATTATGGGGGTGTAAGGGATCTCATGAAGGTGAAAAGCGAAGTCAAAGACTTGGATAGGGGGAGGGAGAAAGGAAAGAATCTTGTTGTGAAGAGTGCTTTCCTCAAAGCACAACAATTAACAAATAAGGCGTCAAAAATTAGGCCCAAATCAACAACTTATGTAAGCGTGAGCTCCTTCCCAATGCTTTTGAATAACTAGATAATTGCAAAACAAGTCATATTATGAAAAAAAATGCAAATTAGGATTTACCAAGTTGTATCAACAATGACAAGGATATTAACCTATAATTATTCTTAATGATTTGTTATGCTTTGTCATTATCTGACATAATTTCAATCCAAGCAAATTTGAATTATTTTGATTCCTTTGAAATCTCAAAATATTTGCATCAAAATAAACAAATTGTTATTCTATTGTCAATGATGCTAGCATGTGAGCCTAAAAATGTGAGCCCATGAGCCTTGAACCTGTATATAAGTAGGTATCCTACAATCATTGAAGGTGTCTATAATATACGTTTCTATAATATAGGTACTTTATAACCCTGGAAAGTGCAAATAACATAGTTACCTATAACATAGTTATCCTATCATCATAGAAATTGCCTATAACATGAGCACATATAATATAGGTGCCTAGACTCCTAAGCTCATGGACTCAAGATCCTAAGTTCACATACTAGCAATCCTCATTCTACTAATATTACTCTACTATTATATACACATTTAATCCTTGAAAGGCCCTTGGGGTCCCTCTATACAACCTGTATTTAGCCTTATAATTCTTCAATTGTGGTTCAATATATAAACAGTGATACATTGTTATTTATGTACTGTCATGATCATTAATTTACTTTGTACTGGAAAATATTTGGTCAATGTTTTCCTCATCAAATACCACCATATCCATAACAAATTATACGGTCGCAAAGTACTTTCAAGCCTTTCAAAGGTTAATGCTATTGTGCACATAAGTAAGTTCCATTGTAAAAATTGACATGATGTATCCATTCATGTGAGGTACTTGAAGCATTGTTTTGTCATACACCTAACCTTCTCTAACTGCATTGCATTGGAGGAACAAACGAGCTTCTATCACATGTATTCTCAATGAGACATGTAGAAGTCGTTCAATCAAATGGGTACATGATTTATTCCTATCGTTGTCTGAGCTCCTTTGCATCATCAAATTATAGTTCTCATGCCTACTGGACTGTGGGAAGTGCTAGCATGTGGGCATACAATCTATGAGTCCATGAGCTTAGGAGCCTATATTATACTCCCTCTGTCCCACTAAAAACCTCACAAAACTCTTTCCATTAAGAAATTAACTATATCTTCAATCAAAGTGCCAAAAATAAATTCATTCAAGAATAAATAACCCATCCCTTAGATCTATGCAAAATCTCAAGCTTAGACACTATCATTTAGGCACCCAAAATTCATGTCAAAAGTGTGATATTTGAACATATTTTATAATTGCTGCCAGCTCTGTCATTTTAGATGATTTAAAGGGTGGTGGCTGCAATGGGATTGTAATAACATGTTCTCCAACCTAAATATCCAAAAATAAAAAAACTATCCCACTTTATGATCAAATTTTAATAGCACCAAAGTAGTCACTAAATAGGTTGTCAACACTACTATTTGACAAAGAAATTAGTACAAGGTGTCTCATATTGCCAAGGCCAAGCTTGCAAGGCCAGGGAAATGCTTTTTGATTGTCTCACTTGCCCCTACAAGTTTGTTCAATGTAACAAACACTCACTAAACAATCAAAAACACAAAAAGGAGCTTTTTAGTGGGACGAAAATTCTACTTGATTTGGAGGTTTTTAGTGGGACAGAGGGAGTAAATACCTTCTTTGACTATAAGTATCTATGTTATAGACTCTTTCTTTGTTATAGTGTATCTATGCTATAGATACATATGTTATAAACACCTTCAAATGGTTGTAGAAACATAAGTTACCTGCAATTAGATTCAAGGCTCGTAGGCTCACATCTCTACGCTCAAGCGCTAGCATTGCTGATTGGACTATGGATTAATGGTCAATAAATTGAACAGGCAGGCACATCATCCAATTTGGGGCAGCTACATAAGAAGAAACTAATGCAAACCAAAGCAATAGCAACGGCAACCATGAAGATCATAATGGAGCAGAGGAAGGAGAAGAGACTGTATTTCTTGCCAGGACAGAAACATGACCCTCCAGAAGATGTATGGAATGCGAATTAAATTATCCATCTTTCAGATCACCATCTTATTTCCTTTAATAAATATTTTTTCAGCATATAAGGCTCCACAAATTGATATTGACATTGCATAAAAGTTTTCTAATAAGGTAAGTTTACTACACCTAATGTCAACCACTTTTTAAAACCACTCATTCTAGATTCTTACCTAAAATGTGTTGTCTCCCACTATTCATGAGTGTCTACGGTCAATTTTAGAAACACCTATTTTTAACACTTCAGAAATTTGTAGTTTATTCATACCGAATCCAAAAATGCACTCTAAGAAAATCTCGAATTCCTTGTGACTACCAACAAGACCCCACAAAGTGTTTTTCAATATAAAAATGAGAACCTTGTTGAATTGCTTATTTGTGCAGTTTTAGGTGTAGTTACCTTAGTAGAGTTGTTGTTCTTGAATTATTCAACATTGTGGTTGTAATTCTCATATGGTTGTCATGGTTATTTGCAGAGAGATCCTTTGAAAATCTTCTACTCTACACTTCGGGACCAGATGCCTGAAAGTAGAATGGCCGAATTTTGGTGGGTTTTTAAAGGGGTTTTTTTCCCATATTTCTTATGATTTTACAAATCCTATGCTCCTTGTAGTAGTTATCATTTTTGAGTCATTAGAATGAAATAATCATAAAGTGTGTGCAATGAAGGACTAGGAGTTGGAGTTTGAATAAAACACAAGACGGAAACTCTTTGAAGCACCCAAACTTGGTCTAATGGAGTTTGGAGTTGTGTTTCTTTTGTACTATTCTTAATTTTAAACCTTCCTCAGACATCCCTTCTACATATTCGGATTCACTTTACAGTTAACTTTACAAAGTTGGATTACAAAGTATCCTCATGACCTTTCTCTCTTCTTTAAAACCACAAAAATAAGGCTATCAATATAATTAGACTATTTCAAGAATTTTTTAACATCCTAATGACATCTATTTTGTAGTTATTGGGGAGGTCTTGCCAATGGTCACAAAGAGTATGTAGAAATCTATGCATTATGAGGTTTTTGCTTATGATAATTGTGTCAATGGGAGGACCTTCAAATGAATCACATTATTTTCAAACTTGATTGAATACAAAGTTCATATCTATTTTGTAAGTTATATGGAAGAAAGGCTTTTTTTTATTTTGACATGAAAAACGTATTAAAATAGTTCGATTATCGGATATAAATTTATGCAAAAAATTTTACTCCTCATATATTACTTAGAAGAAGGTTGCTTAAGTTTTAAAAATCTTTGATTGATTGCATGTGTGAAAATGATACAATTTCCATGTATTAGTTGTGTCAATTTTTGCCAAATTTGCCACTCAATTTGTTGTAGGGTAATGCTTTTTGGAGGCAAGAATACGGTATTATAGAGAATGCTTTCAAGATTTAGTATTCTTATCATTGTTCTAAAAATTGTGAGTTTTTGACATCTTAGTATTATGAATGCAGGTTGATGGAATATGGATTGCTCCCTAAAGATCAAGCAAAGAAGGCACTAGAGCATAAGCAAAGAAGGGGCCAAGCTCTAAAATATGGCACTCTTTACAAGACACCTCACACACCTTCACAATTATCCAATGGAGCATTAAAGAATTTGACTCCAATTTTTAATGACAAGGGCAAGAATAAGAGGGACAACTCTAAGAGTGACAATGACAATAATGACTTTCTACACAAATTACGGATTAAAAAAAAGTTGAAGGCATAGAATGAGATTTTTTTTCTATTTAATTTGGTAAATATGATCTATTGTAGTATTGAATCTGTTTGGGGATGATGAAGAAATTAATAAATTAAGAGTTATTAGAGCTCTCAACTTCCTAAGTGCAAGAATTTTTTATTTTAGGCTTATTCCATTTTGAGCCCTCAAAATTTGTTTCATAAATACTGGACCTTGTACAAAGTATTCAAATTTTATTTGAACTTTGCTACTTCTTGCAAAATATAAAGTTTGTCCTCATATGCCTGCCTCTTGATTGTATCAAAATTGACTATCAAATAGTCATCAAGCATTCATAGTATTCAAGGTGAAGGTTGATTTTGAGATTGAGCCCTTTTTTAAACTGTCAAATCTAAAAAGTTGGTCATCAAAAAAATATGAGGTTAAAGGGCTGAATATGCATAACCCCAATCAATTTATGGGTTCTCAAAATCTCTTCTACAATTTTTTAAATGAATTTCTAATGTGATTTTTTCTCCAATATTAATGTATACGAGGCTCATTTCAATGTATATATGGCTCTTGCATTTATAAAATCTTCAACTCATGAATTGAAACCAAGCAAGGCTATTACATTAAGAGCACAAAGTAACAATCGCTAAGTATCAAGATTTTATCCATTTGGATGATTCAATATTTGTCCAAATTATACATTTTCATCCAAAATTTGGAGGCATTCTTGAATGTTAAATCTAGTTCAAAAACTCAAAGAAAATACTACATGTTATTTGCAACACGTGTATTGTAGCAACAGCCATTGTACTAATAGTTGAAATTAAAGAAAATATTGATTCTAGTATTAAATCTTCTTATATGTGATACTTAAATATGTTTTGGTTTGGGAGTTTTATTTCTTTTGCCTGGCTTGAATATTAGGATCTCTCTCTCAGCATGCTCTCTTAGTTGTTTTTAACCCCTAAAGGACTGAGGCCTTTTTTCTGCCAAAAAACACTCAAAACTGTCATTTCTATAGCAAAAAGTAAAAAATAAATAAAATTGTTTTTTTTTCACATCTAACCGTAGGATCTTACACCTAATTGGTATGAGAATGTGTGGAAAAATTTCAGAATTTTTGACCGCATAGATTGGAAGATATCTGCGTTTAAAGTAGAAAAAACAAGTTTTTCAGCGCACTGCGGGACCAGATTTTTTGACTTTAAACATTTTTAACTTAAAAATTTTGCACTACATCGTTTTGAGCTTTAAATCTTTATAGTGGAGAATTGAGTTGAGAGTCTAGGAAAAAAAATTCAAAAAAACTTAATTACCATTCTTAAAAAAATTGTTAAATAGAAGTAGGTACAAGATAGAAGGAAAATCTAAAATATTCATATATTTTAGATGGAATGAAAATGCACTAATCCCAATGGTGAGATTGTTCTAGCAAGTGAACTAAACCATTACAAAAAAAAAATTGAAAAATTACAAAAATTGAAGTCCGAAATGAATCCTACAAGTTATTTTTTTCAAGAAGATGCTCTAACTGCCCGAAAAACAAGAATGTCCATAACTTCCTCATAACAAATCCAAATGAAATGAATCAAAGCTTTCCTGGTAGACAAAAATATAATCTATGAGAAAAAATATAAAAAAAAAAAATACAAAATTTAGCAAAATTTTTTTGCTGCCCCCCGTCCCCACGCATTCCAAGAAATGGCATAACTTCTCACTTGAAGGTTTGATTTCAAATTTTTTTTTCCGCCACGTACCTCTCTCAATTCTTCACGTTCACAAAAATTTCAAAAAATCAGGAGAAAATTTCAGCCCGTAGGTACCTGCCCGAAAATGCATTTGTCCCCCAAAGCAACAACGGTCCTTTAGGGGTTAATATCATGATCTTCATAAATATTACATTCTATGATCCATTGTATTATATATCTTGATATTATACCTTGTATTTTGAGTATCCAAATTGTAGCAAATGTTAACCTAGCCTTAAGTATTTGATAATGGTAAAACTTCAGATTCAATATTTGTTTAGACCATCATAAATGAACAAAAGTATTGGTTTACATTTTCAAAGATAAAGACATTTGTTTTCTATACATCGTAACTTTTCAGAGTTTTGGAAAGAGAATGGAAATTACAATAAGTTTTTAGATGTTCAAGGTTATAAAAATTAATGTTGGAGAAAGGTCATATCAAGTTTACATACACAATTATATATTGGCAATTCACACGATATTACAATTTGCAATAAATTGTTCTCAATTTTAGAAATTTAAAAAAAAATTGCAAAGTAAACTAAAATCTAGACTCGATTGATTATGCTTTTTAAATAGTAGCCTTCAGTTGATATTGTCTTGTTAGATAAAGATGCACAATTGACAAATTGAATGAAACTTAGCCTTGTTCCAATGTATTTAAGTTAGTATTATTTTTTCCAGCATGGAAAACACACCATCAAATGTTGGGGAAGTAGATGGCAACTAAAGTGACTCCCTCTATTTTTTAAATTTCAAGGACTCCATCACATTAATTATAAGTATTTAACCCCTAAAGTACCAAAGTCCCCTCGGGGAACACTTCAGATTTCGGGCAGGCCCGTGTGGCCTCAAATTTTGATTTGATTTTTTGAAACTTTTTTTGAAGATAGGGAATCACATTAGCTTTCTAAAAATATAATTTTTTTTCAATCGGTGCCCGGGAGCAAAAGTTATGCCATCCTAAAGCAAAAAAGCAGTTCGGCGGGCAGAAAAAAAAAACACAAATTTTTTTTTTTAATTTTTTTAATTTTTTTTCCTCAAAGATCATGTTTTTGTCTACATCTGAAGCTTTGATTCATTCTATTTGGACTAATAATGAGAAAGTTATGGACAATCTTGTTTTTCGGGCAATTTAAGCATCTTCAAAAAAACTAACTTATAGAATTCATTTTTGAATGCAATTTTCAAATTTTTTCAATTTTTTTTTTTTGACGAGGTCAAGTTTGTTTGCAAGAACAATCCCACCATTGGGATTATGTTGTTTTAATTCCATTTAGAGCTATTAACAATTTAGTATTTCGTTCAATTTTGGACCTACTTCTATTTAACAAATTTTTTATATGTGAAAATCAAGGTTTGACATTCTGAAAAAAAAATTCCCCGACTTTCAATTCAAGTGTTCAAGATAAAAAATTACAACTCTTTGTTGTGTAGTGCAAAAAAAATCCACAAATGGCCGTCAAAGTCATCTGAAATTGCAGGAAACAGTTCAAAATTTATTTTTTTTCCAACTTTGAATGCTAATATCTTCCAATCAGAACGGTCAAATGTCTTGAAATTTTTACCACATAATTTGAGACAAGTGAAGTACAAGATCCTACGGTTAGATTCTAAAAAAAAAAGTTTTTTTTGGGTTTAGGGAGTGATCGCAACAGAAATGGCAGTTTTCAGTGGTTCCAGAGCCAGAAAATGCCTTGGTATTTTAGGGGTTAAGAAAACTAATTCAAGTATTTATGTTCTCTATTTTGAAATGCATGCTAAAAGAAGCTCCTTTTTACAACTTCTATACCATAATATGGAGTATAGAATTAACAATTTTCAAAATTTCTTCAAACAATAGCTGTTGCTTTAGAAGAATATTGCTTTCATATTTCAAACTCAAATTCCTTAGAGTAGGTATGCAATAGTATTTCCACCCTCCAAAATTGCAAAAGTGACATATTTTCAGAAATCAATATTTCCTAGTATATCGTTTTTTCTAATTTTTTTGTACCAACTTTAGAATTTTCTTATCTATCATTATTTTTGGTTTAATCTACATCGGGCAATTATCCAAAGGTTGTGCTCAAAAAATTGCTCAAGCAAGCAATTTGGGACAAAAATTAATACAACTATAACTTGTAGTTGCCCTTGAAAAAGCCAAAATATGGTTGAAAGGCCATTTAGATTAAAAGAAAGTCGATGCATTGCTACAAGTTCTATTAGACTAAATTTTTCTTCACAAAAAATTCTATACACCTCTTCTTAGTTGATTTTGGGCTAAGTTATAAGTAGAATAAAATTTTATGAGCACACACACAAGATAAAGTAACATTTTTGAACTTCAAGGCTAGGAACCTGGGACAGTGTAGAAGGCCTATGCCTCCCTAGTCAAGAATGTAGATTGAATAGTTACCATTTATAATACAAACATGTGTGAAATAATCAAGTACAAGTGTCAAAAATGCATCCATGTACAATAGAACCTCCCCTAAGTTGATCCTCCATAAGCCAATAAACCTTCCTAACATAATATTGTCAGATTGATCCGGGCCGATCAACTTAGGGAGGTTCTATTGTATAAGCTTACATTCTAAATGAAATACTTTATAACTCCAAGCTTATTGCTCTTCAAATTCAACAATTTATTATTGTATGTGGTGTCCAAAAGATGCAAATTTTTTTTGTGTTAAAATTGTCAAAGAAAAGAGGATAGGACATTCAACAATACTAAGAAAATGAAAATAGTTGAAACTTAAAAGCTAGGAGTGCATAACATTCAGTATTATACATTGTCATTGCCTTGGGCTCTATGTACTGTAGATGGTGTTGAATAGTCCAAACCCAACAGTACTTCATCAGTAGCTAAGTCAACAAGTGGAATCTCAATGTGGACAAGTGGAAGCTCAATGGTAGCTAAGTCAACAAGTGGAATCTCAATGTGGACAAGTGGAAGCTGAATGTGATGAGCAAGGTGCATGGAGGAAAGGCAATGGGCATGAAGGCTGTGAGTGTGGAATCTTCTACACACCATCTACTCCAAAGCGAAGGCAGTGACAGTGCACATTACTGCATGTTATGTGGATTCCCCTCTTTCTATTCCATTCTCGCAATTGAACTTGCATGGACTCTGTGCGTTGTGCAATGAGATAATTCGACACTAGCTTACGCTTGGCTCAAAACATTGGATTACAGTGACCAATACTACCTTCCAGAACACTAACAACAGACAAGGGGAGATGAAAATTAGAGAGCTCAAAACACTGTGCTTGCTTTATTCAAACTGTACAGATCCATTTCCCAGCGAGGGGGTTCGTGATTCTTAGCACAACTTTGAATCTTGTAAGGCGATCTCTACCTGTATAATTCCGCGAGAGGCTGATATCACCGAAAAGCTAGTCCATTCTGTGCAGCCTGCTTCTAATCAAGGCTCCTCTATTCAAAACAACAACCAACCATTTGTGTGTACATTCTCATTGAGTTACTTAGTCCACCTCTTCAATTTTTGGTCCAGCTCCTCCGCCCGCGTTTGCTTCGCCACCATACCCGCCAGAGGGCGTAGGACCTGCACCCGCTCCTGCGCCTCCTTGGTACATGCGCGAGATGATGGGATTGCAAACACTCTCCAATTCCTTCTGCTTGTCTTCGAACTCATCAACCTCTGCCAATTGGTTGCCATCCAGCCAAGCGATAGCGTCATTCACTGCCTTCTCCAGTTTCTGCTTATCCTCGCTGCTGATCTGACCTGCGATCTTCTCATCCTTAATAGTGTTCCTCATGTTGTAGGCATAGTTCTCCAGCCCGTTCTTGGCATCGACCTTCTTCTTGACCTCTTCATCCTCATTCTTGTACTTCTCTGCATCTTGCACCATTTTTTCAATATCCTCCTTGCTCAGCCTACCCTTGTCATTCGTGATTGTAATCTTGTTCTTAACACCAGCTGTCTTGTCCTCGGCAGAAACATTCAAGATACCGTTGGCATCAATGTCAAAGCAGACGTTGATCTGTGGTACGCCTCTGGGAGCAGGTGGAATACCAGCGAGCTCGAATTTCCCCAACAAATTGTTGTCTCTCGTTCTCGCTCGTTCTCCTTCAAAGACTTGGATGAGCACACCTGGTTGACTGTCAGCGTACGTCGAGAATACTTGCTCCTTCTTCGTGGGGATTGTCGTGTTCCTTGTAATAAGAGTGGTCATTACACCACCAGCTGTTTCGAGACCAAGACTGAGAGGAGTAACATCTAGCAGCAACAAGTCTTGTACCTTTTGATTTCCCTCGCCGCTGAGGATGGCAGCTTGAACTGCAGCCCCGTACGCAACTGCCTCGTCGGGATTAATGCTCTTGCATAACTCCTTCCCATTGAAAAAATCTTGCAGAAGGCTCTGCACTTTGGGAATTCTGGTGGAGCCGCCGACAAGAACAACCTCGTGCACTTGACCCTTGTCCATCTTCGCGTCCCTCAAGCACTTCTCCACAGGCTCCATGCACTTGCGGAACAGGTCCATGTTCAACTCTTCGAACCTGGCTCTCGTGATGGTGGAGTAGAAATCCACGCCTTCGTACAAAGAGTCAATCTCTATGGTAGTTTGTGCGGTTGCCGATAATGTTCTCTTCGCCCTCTCAGATGCTGTGCGTAAGCGACGGAGAGCTCGGGCATTACCAGTAATATCCTTCTTGTTTTTGCGCTTAAACTCCTGGACAAAGTGGTTCACCACCCGGTTGTCAAAATCTTCCCCTCCAAGATGTGTATCGCCAGCCGTCGCCTTCACCTCAAAAATCCCTTCCTCGATGGTCAGCAATGACACATCGAATGTACCACCTCCCAGGTCGAAAATCAAGATGTTCTTCTCGACCGTCGATGAGCCTTTCTTGTCCAAACCATACGCAATAGCCGCAGCCGTTGGTTCGTTGATGATACGCTGCACATTAAGGCCCGCAATCACACCAGCATCCTTCGTCGCTTGCCTCTGAGAGTCATTAAAATAGGCCGGCACTGTGACAACCGCGTTCTTAATGGTCTTCCCAAGAAACGCCTCTGCAATCTCCTTCATTTTGATCAACACCATTGACGAAATCTCTTCCGCAGAGAACTGCTTCGCCTCTCCTTTGTAATTCACAACAATGAGCGGCTTATTCCCCGGTCCCGCAATCACCTTGAACGGCCAGAGCTTCATATCACTCTGCACAGAAGCGTCATCAATCCGTCTCCCAATTAGCCGCTTAGCATCGAACACGGTGTTGGTCGGGTTCATCGCCACTTGATTCTTCGCCGCATCGCCGATCAAACGCTCCGTGTCCGTGAATGCAACATACGATGGCGTCGTGCGGTTTCCCTGGTCGTTTGCAATAATCTCCACGCGATCATGTTGCCACACTCCCACACAACTGTACGTGGTTCCCAGGTCAATGCCAATCGACGGTCCCTCGCCCTTGCCCGCCATCTTGCAATCGCTCAATATGACGTCCTCTCAAACTCACTTCAATCTCTCAATCAAACCTCTCGATTCCAAATTCGGAATCCTCTTCCAACACTAAAACAGCAAAAAAAACAATCTAAGAATTGCCTGAATGGAAATTCACTACAGTACAACTCTGATCGGAAATCAAAAACAGTGCGAAGAGCCTAAAATTTCAAGAACACACTCAATTCAGCGTTCGATCATGAAACAGAAGCTCGACGATCGGCAATATATGCAATGGCTATGGAAGGGAAGCTGTTTCTGGAGCCTTCGGGAAGCGAAGCTGCGAGACGACGCTGGAAATCTCCATACCCCTCTAGATAGTTCTAGAAGCATCTACAAAGTACTCCAGATTTCATAGATGTGGTGGTTACTCGACCTTCTAAGCCACATCAGTTCATCCACTTGGATGAATTCCCAAGGGACAGCCCGCCCTTCCTGTGTTTTATCTCATCCTGTTAGAATGAATACATACTACTTCAAGCGGTGAATTTTCATTCGTCTGTCGTGAATTATCATCCCCTTAGAGAATGGTTCAAATGGTTCACGTAAACAAGACAAATGTTTCTCTATTGTGGGGTTTTGCAGTTTCTCGAAGTTTCTTGTAGGCCTATGAATGTCGCACATTTGTGTGGTTTTGTAGTTTTTCGAAGTTTCTTGTAAGCCTATGAATGTTTCACATTTGTGGGTTCTTGTAGTTTCTCGAAGTTTCTTATAGGCGCATGCATGCCCCGTGTTCCTTCCACAGAATTACTCCGTACCATCGCATTTTTCATCCAACTCGATGAGTTTTACAGAGCCATCCAATCTATGGGTTATCATTCGTTCCTCTTTCGTCTCCGTCCTCATAGGCTCTCTCTATCCGGAGACGGGAGTGCGCGCTTGGTCCTCGTCGTGTGGTGAGTGCACGACACCGAGCGCCATGGACAGCCTGATTGCGGCGCGTCTCTTGCTGGTTTGTATACTTCGTTCTTTCGTTTGGTTTCAATTTTTCATTTGATAATAATTTTCTAGAATTTATCCTGTTGACGCCGCGAGAATTCAACTATAACTTGGACTTGGAAATGGTCAGTTTGAGGGAGTGGTCGCTGTAAGTTCCGAATTTTTCGAGCTTTGTCGTGAGAAGAGAGGACATGATTTGAATTTTTCTTGTCCACATTGTTTCTTACAGGATACAGGATTGCTTTCCGGAGTGGATTATTGGGAATTTTGAGAGTAGAATTTTGAATTCACTGAACAATTATGTTTTCTGAGTTGTAAGCGCGAAAGGATAGGAAACGAAGGGCACGTTCTCGCATGTGTCCGTTTCCATCTGAACAACTACGGTAGTGGTGATCTTTAGTGCGAGACTTGCCTGAGGTTTTGCACCTAACCAGTTAGAATTATGTGCTCGACTAGGTACTCTCGTTCCTACAGATAACAGTGTGGATAATTTAGTTGTCCTTAGGCATCTCGCCATCCTGTTGAGCACGCCGTTTACTTCAATTACTGCGAGATGTACTAATTTGTTTTATATCTCATTTTTCTACTAGGATGAAAGTTTTGTTCTTCTTTTAATGACCTCAGAGCAAATAAAATAAAATGTATTCTAGTAGTAGAATGCAATATAAAACAAATTAGCGCATCTTATAGTAATTGAAATGAACAGTGTATTGAAATCAATATTTTTGAGTATGGGGAAGTTGTCAAGGTTGTCAGGGTTTATGGAAACTTCATGTCTTACGATAAGTTCCTACAGCTTTGCATCATTCTACACCCGCTTCTATTTTAGCCCTTTCTCATCCTGGACTTTTTCGGTTGTTCCATGACCAAATATGTCGGACGGGAGGGTTTTAGGTCGAGTTCTTTGCTGTCACTGGTTATGCAGGAAATTTAGGTTCGAATGTTCTGAGGATGTCTGTTTGCTTCGCCATGCATGCTGTGATTATAATTACTGAAAACTGTGCAATTTCGGTTTTCAGAGACTGGGATTGTATATATTAGTATTGCTCGTTGCGGCATCAGCAAAAGCAGATCCAGTCCCCAAGCCATGGCCACTTCAATTCCATTCACGGATGTATCAAAACCGGACTGGAAAGCTCTCCATAATCGACTTGTGGTACGACTTTCCAAACGGGCGGAACCTCAACCTCATTCAGAAACAACTTGGACCCGTGACTCATGACGTGGAGTATACTAATGGCACCTCATACTATTATGATCTCGAAGCAGGTACTTGCAGAGAGGTATCATTTCCGGTTGGAATTCTTCGACCAGATTGGTTGAGTGGTGCTACCTATGTTGGTGTCGAAGAAATTGACGGTTTCAAGTGTAATGTTTGGGTTAAAGCCGATTTCATTCGCTACTGGGAGGACATTGAGACCCGGCGACCAGTTTCTTGGATTTTCACCAGCAGCAGTGAGCTTTTCGACCTTCTCTTTGAAAGTCCATTGGAATGTTTTACAGTGACAATGTGACATCTCCACTTCACTCAGCAAACCAGCCCTTCAAAAAAGTAAGAAACTATGATTCACATGGATTTAGTACCCAAGTTGGAAGTGCGTTGAAAAATCACATTGATGGCTGGAAGCAGATTTCTTCTGTGTAATACATGTGATTTTTTGGTCCGGCTTCAATGATGCGGCTTGGTTTCTAATTTCATGTGATTCAAAGGTTACATTTTGGAAGAACCGGTTTGCCAAGGTGAGTGGAGATGCTATTGTCGTGTCTTGAAGTGTCTTTCTTTCTTTCCTGCCGTCTTTACTTCTAGTTCATGAGGGATTGGACGAGGAGATGATGATTATCTCTGCAGGAATGTGGCTTCATGTTATTTCATTCGACGAAGGAAATGTGCTTGAAGACCAGAAGTGGCAGGCACCATCGTCGTGCTTTGAGCGGACCCCAGCTTCTTTGATAGCGAGTAAGGTTGATGACAAAACTAGGCAAGGGCTACTCTCAAGAGAATCGTTAGGTGATCACGAGGATCTTTTCGACAATGAGAAAATCACTTCATAGTTTCAGTTTGTGATTTCATTTGGGTCTTCGACAGCCATTCTCATGCTTTGAAGGTGATAACCGCGCAGTGTGCACAATGTAGTATAGGATTCCTTTCTAGTAAGCACGGAAAGATACGCATGTGTTTGAAGCAGTGAATCAATTAAACCAGTTTGAGGGTTAGCATATTAACGATGTCGAGTCCCGGCACTGTTTTGGAATTAACAGAGATTTTCCCGCAATCTTTTGATTCTGTGGTGTTTTGTGAAAGCTCCAAATTTCAATTGTTTAAAGCAGTCTCAAGTGGACGTATGCTTCCAAATTTTGGCGAAGTTCCAAAGCAAAACATTGCATATTTAAGGTGGAAACACTTAAAACCGTCAAAATAAGCAATTCAACATAGTTGGAGGCACCTTTTTCTAGGGAAAAATATATATTTTTGTAGTATTAGATGAATTTTCAAAATAAAAATAGAATTTTAAATAAGAAGTATAATTTCTATGAATTTTTAAAGTGGAACTCCCTAGGTCACTAAAATTGTCAATAGCTTGGTCCTAAAACCAAAAATTAGAGAAATTAATAGTCAACCAATTACAATTAAGTATGGGAATGGTTTAATGACCCTTTGGGATATGGTTTAGTGGAAGTCTATATATCAAGAATGGATAAATGAATTGTTTGGGTTACTCATTGGGGTGTTTCCACCTGATGTACAAAATTGCTTTTTTTAGATTGCATGAAGATTTCAGATTTTTGCATGACATTGTTAACCACTTGCATACACTCCCTCCAACTAGAGTTATAATTCCCCTCCAGACACCTAAAAGAAGAATTCAATTATAATACTAGAGACCAGATTGGCTAGGTGAAGTCAACAAAGCAACGATAGTATTACAACGAGTAGGTGTGTCAATTAATGATTTGAATCAGAAGCTATAATTTTGTCTGCACTTGGTGAGTTCTAGTGCACCCCCAGCTATGTTATGCATATGGCTTCCTTGAATATAATCAAATTATCAAATTATATTGGTAGGAAAATCCTTGGATCCCTAAATTTTGTCACCTACATGTGTGTACATTAAATTTTGCAACTTTCAATTGTCCAAAACTTTACACTAAGAATTTTACACCAAGAATGAAAACCATCTAAACAACTGTAAAATGTGAATAAAAAAACACTATACTCTCAAGTCAATATATTCAAATGATGATAGGTCAATATACCTCTCTTTATTAACATTTATGTGCTTCAACTTGTATTGAGCTAGGCAAATCATTCCTAAATCCAATTCAAAAAGAATTAGACTTAATGAGAAATTGCCAATTGAAGCAACAAAATTAATATTTTTATTTAAGTAAATGTTCAAATTAAAATTACAGACTTATTGGAGAAAGAAAAAGAGGAATTGACACAAAGACCGGAACCAATTCAACAAGGATTTGTTAAATTTAGGCTAAGGCTAAAAGTATCGAAGTTAGTGTTTTGGAGAACTAATTTCATTTGACTTTTGACCTAAAAGTGTCCAAGTTGGTTTTAGGTTATCTTTAATAAGCTCTTAAGGTTTTTTGGACATAGGATTTTGAGGGTCTCAACATTTGGAGGGGCAAGGGTTGCATACGCAAAAGTACAAACATGTTGTATTCTATGACATTTAAAAATGGGCTTGAATGAATACCTTCAATGAATCAAAACCAATATAACTTTTCAAAGCAATGAAAAGTAAAGAGTTTTTGAAGCAACCAATGAGAGTTAAAACATTTTGCACTTCAACAGTGTCCATTCAAAAGTGAGTCTAGTGTTACATATAGGCTACCCTATATTCTCAACTTTGAAAATTTCAGAATAATATTACTAGGACTCCATTGTTCTTTGCACTATTGAAGGTTTTAGGCCCTCGTGTTTTGGTTAGGTAGACCTTGGTGATGGAAAAAATTTACATGGATATTGGAGCCCAAAAAGCTTTAGAATTCTATTAATAAACAAATTTTATTGATATTCTTCAACTATTAATTTGTAATTCTACTTAAAGTATATTAAACTTTCTAGAATATTGTCGAACAATTTGGAAAAACTAATTTGCAATCATTGAATGCTATTTTTTTAATTTTAGAATGACACACTAAGAGAATTTGCACTATGATGCTCTACACTATAATATTACCCTATAGAGAGATTTTGAGCATATAGTGCATTTGATATGAATTGTTTCACTTTTAAATTAGAAACTTATAGTAATTTCAATGTTTTCCCAACAGAATGTGAAATTTTTACAACTAATAGAAGACATGTAATCACATCTTTGAAAAATGAATATATAAAATCACATTTAAATTGTAGTTATTTGCAAATGATGTTTGAAAAAGTGATAATAGGCTTGTCCTTTGAAGGTTATAAGTTTGTAAATTTTTACAACTAATAGAAGACATGTAATCACATCTTTGAAAAATGAATATATAAAATCACATTTATATTGTAGTTATTTGCAAATGATGTTTGAAAAAGTGATAATAGGCTTGTCCTTTGAAGGTTGTAAGTTTGTAAATTTATGTATTGACGTCTAAAGATGGCTATTGGTCAAATATACACCTTCTTATGAATTTGAAGTTTCATTATTTCTATCTTGGATTCATTCTACCATTTTCGTCCACGCTTCACTTGGTCAATGCTTCATTCCATCATTCCATCATTCCAATCATGGTTTCAAAGCGGACCCTATGACTGTTGATACAAGAAATCCCAAAGTCACTTCAAAAATCGAACAAACCAATTCCAACCTAAAGACTGTCACTAGAATTAGAACACCAATGCATTTCTCTTGAACTCTCTAATAATCTCATCAATTTTTTTGGTCATTCAACCAAGGGAATGAGACTATAAAGCATAGCTTTTAGGTATTATTCATGACAGTCCATGGTGAGAATGTTCACCTCCTTCAGAAAAAGGCCATATTCCAAAAAAAACAAAAATCATCTTCAAGGTACAGAGAAAGTGGCGATTTTGGGTGCTTCTACATAATTACAATTCTTTTGCTCGGGAACTTAGAAAGGGTCAATGGACCACAGCCAATTTCTGTTTTGATGTGCACATGACTATCCCAACCAGACATCCCATTTTATCTCGTCTTAAATGAAGGCCTACACTTGGAGTTGAACAGCCTACCATATGATAATCCCATTAGCATCGTGTATTATGTGCATGTATTGGCACAAAGGACATCGTCCCAAGCCTAACGTCCACATTGAAAAGCATAGGATGCAGAAATCATTCATACTGACAACAATCCAGACAAATTCAAATGAAGATATTCAACTTGGTCCCACACCTTGTATTCAATATGCAAAGATACAGTTGGGATACAACGTGCTCAATCCATTTGAGAGACAAAATTTAGTATCCTCCCTTGAGGTCATTGACGACATCATAAGGAATGGGAGTGACAGTCTCTAGGGTAGAGGAATCCAGGACAAATCCAGCCCTGGGACCTGCAGGCTGGCGCTTAAGGTCCACAGTCTCACCCCTTGCCTTCGCCTCGGCCTTCTTGATGTCATTGCTCTTACGGCGCTCCAGGAACTCCTCCCGGCAGCGTGAAGGCTGCACGTGCTCAATGCGCACATGAAGACGCTTCTGAATAATCCTATTTCCGACCTGCCCCAAGGAACAACCAGTACATGTTGAGCTGACCATAACCTAACGCAAGACCGGTGCCACCAACACTCGAAAATTCAAGAGATATATAAATGAACATATGCCCGGTGACAACAAACATCGACAATATGGAAAAAGAGATCCGTTTCAATCTGACTCCAAATACGAAACGAATGATTCCAAATGTGGCTATGGCAGTTCAAAAGTGCTGCATGTGCGTCATCGATAGAAACCATATCTGACACACTAAAAATATTGGCTGGCATACAGAACAACGGACCTTCATGAACCACGAAACCGACGGGAGACAGCAAGTAGGGTTTGTGATAAGGGCAGAAAGGCCGCTAGACCGCTCCTGCTTCGACGTGAATATAACATTTACAAAAAGGGTGGCGCAGAGATTGATCACATTGACCTCTGGTTTTCATGAATACACTAGGGTGCGCCGTTCTACATTTCACCCTAGACATATCATGCTAAATTCAAGAAGAAACTTGATTACAAGACGTGCATATAAGGCGTAACATTCAGAGGATCAAAGGGAGGGTTACAGCAGGGAAAAAGCTAGGTCGAGATGCAAGTAGGAGTGAAATAAAACTCGGGCCAAGGTGAAGACGCAGATGCAAGTTCCGACAAAGAAGATAACATCCCGCTTATGCAAGTAACCAAGCGGCCAAATATCACGACGTCATACCATCAATGCCGATTACTAAGCTAGGAAAGCAGCCGCTGAACCCTAGACATAGAATGAACGGCTCCCTTCCGTTTCGATACCATGTCTTCGGGCACTCCACAAGCGCCGTCAAAGCAGCACGAAACCACAAACTAGGTAGTCAAGCAAAAAGAGATATCCGCCATGTAGAGAAGGAAAGTAGCGTACCTGCTTGTTCATCACCACACCGACGGCGCGCTTGGTGACGTTCCAGACGATGCCGGTACGTCCATGGTAGAACTTGTGAGGCATGCCCTTGTGAATAGCCCCGTTCACCTTGATGTCGACATAGTCCCCGATCTTGAAGGTACGCAGGTAGACAGTCAAGGGGATGTAACCTTTGTGCCTGAAGGGCCTGGAGAACAGGTCCCTCGTGCGAGAACGAAGCCCATGACCAGCCGGCATCGCGAAACGTCTCTGCACACACACACACGGGAAGAGAGAAAGAGAAAAGGGCTTCCTCGCCTGAACTTGAGCGTTAAACCCTAAACTTGCTCTGCACAGTCGGGCTTAGGTCTGGAGTACCGAAGCTGTATCCGTGGCTCGGGGAAAACTTGGGACAGGGTCGGACCGCCGAAGATTTGTCCTAGGTATCAATTCCCATACTGGTATTAGGGCGTCCTCAACTGGCCCTCCACAGTATTAAATTAAATTTCTAAAATTTCAGTGCTTTACAATTAGAACTTGAAATTAATATTATTGGAAGTACATCCAAAAGTACTTTAAATAGAAACAATAAATTCAAATCTAGAGATTGGACCATCAAAATCAACACCTTCAACAACAAGAAAAAAAATAAAAAATATAAAGGCCTTGGCAATTCATGCTCAAGGAAGCAAAATCATGCCACTTGCATTCCAAAATGCCATATCATTGGCATAATTTTGCTTTCCTAAGCTTGATTTGTCAAGGCTTTATAAATTTTGTCTTTTAGCTTGCCTTTTGAAAGGGTTTGTTTTGATGATCCAATGTGTAAATTTGAGGTTTTTCTGTTTCCATTTGAAGTACTCTTGGATGCGCTTCCAGTTATAGTAATTTCAATTTCTAATTATAAAGCATTGAAAAATTAGAAATATATTTGGTGGGACTAAATGTTGATTCTATTAACCCCTAAAGGACCATTTGTCCCCCCAGGGGACAATTTGGGTCTGGGCAAGTTCCTACTATCTCAATTTTTAGTGATATTTTTTGGGATTTTTTGAGGTTGTGTATTTTTGCAAGAGCTTTGTGAATATATAATTTTTATTTTAATTGATGCCCGGGAGAAAAAATTGTGGCACAATAAGTAAAAATGGAGTTTGGCGGGCAGCACAAAAAAAATCACAAAAAATCAAAATAATTTTTTTTCAAAGATTATATTTTTGTTTACATGTGAAGCTTTGTTTCATTCAATTTGGACTAATAATAAAAAAGTTATGGACAATCTTAGTTTTTCGGGCAATCTAAGCATCTTTTTGGAAAAATAACTTGTAGAATTCATTTTTGAATGCAATTTTTAGAATTTTTCAAAAACAATTGTTAGATAGGGTTAGATTTTCTTGCTAGAATAATCTCACCATTGGGATTATTGTGATTCAATTCCATCTAAAAGCTATTAACAATTTAGTTTTTCTTCAATCTTGAACCCACCTCTACTTAACAATTTTTAATGAGTGAAAATTAAGTGCTTTTTTTCCTAAACTTTTTTTGGAGATTCTCAGCTCAACTACTTAACATAAATAAGTAGAAAATCAAAATTAATAGTGCAAAAAATTTGAACTAAAAAGATTCAAAGCCAAAAAATCTAGTCAAGCAAGGTGCAAAAAAACTTGTTTTCTTCACTTTAAATGCATATATCTTGCAATCTACATGGTCAAAGTTTCTGAAATTTCTTCCACGTATTTATATACTAGTCAAGTATAAGATCTTACGATTGGATATGCAAAAAAAACTATTTTTAAAGTTTTTTTCTCTTTGCAATAGAAATGACAATTTTGAGTGGTTTTTGATAGGAAAATCACCTTGGTCCTTTAGGGGTTAACAAATATCCTGCTCATTCTGGTATTCAGGAATCAACTATTGTACTTAGAACCTTCAATGATATTGTGGTTTCTAAAGGCTTCTTCTCACATAGCAATATGTATTTATTCCCTATAAGAGACTAGTGGGAGGGGAGATATAGATTTAGAGGGGGGGTCCAAACTAAAATATAGGTAAAAAATAATATAAACACAATATCTTCTTTCTTTGCAAATTTTCATTTTCACGTAGAACTATGTTTCTATCCATATTATATGCAAGCCCAATGCTATATTCCATGTAGGAATTGCTCTATAATTCTGCACATACAAAACTAAATTTTACAATAATTCCTTGCCAAAAAAACTAATTGTTGTATAGTATTAAGTAGAAAGAAGATATTATATTTAGGAAGCACACTAATTTTTAGAGTCTAAAGGATTATTTTATGATGACTATATGATGAAAGGATATGCATCAAAAAACAAGGATATTTTATAAACACTTTATTCAACTTGTATAGTGGTTGAAAGTAGATGTTAACTACAAAGTTATTGGCTTTAGACCAAAGAGTAGGAGACTTTCCTTTTGCAAAAGTTACCAATGTAAAGAAATTCACTGGAACAAGGAAACACTTGCTACAAGAATAAAAAGTTGACATAAATTGTGTATATTCTTGAAGGTCAAAGAAATATCCTTTCCACTAGCACATTGTAGAAGAGACATCCCTCTCTTGAAAGGTGGAAAATTTTGGATTTTAAGATATCAAAGATTGCAAAGTTGCCACATTGAATGGTGGTTTACAAATCAAAAAGTTATTCTTCAACTTACCATAATCGGAAAGGAACTTGGTTTAACTTGAAAGGATAGGCTTGTGACCATGGAGTTGAACTTTAAAATCCTTTCACTACATAGTTCCATTTTGTGACTATATATTCATTAATTTTTAAAATATATTTTTCATTGATCAACATCCATTTTTTTAAATGAAAATTTGAAATTACTGTTAATTTTATATGGATTATATAATAGTGTAGAATAACATGGAATAAAAATATTTATAATATATCTCTATACTTAAACGTTATAGACCAAAAGTTCAAAACGCAATAAAATGTATTCAATTTTAGGAAATTTCCAACTTGGAATAGAAATTGCACTTAATGTCATTTTTATAGTTCAAATTTGCAAGGTGCTTCAAGTTTCCAAATATACAACCCAATAACCTATGGATTGAGCATCTTCTTAAGTAAAAAAGTCAAAATATACTACAATGAGGGAATATCCAATTCATTCACTTAAAATGCATTCAAGCAACTCCCACACATACAAATGGACAAAAAAATATTTTTTTCCATCCAATAAGCTTTTCTAGAATCATTCAAAGGATATGAAAAGTCCTCTCAAGTGTTAATATGTTCAATGATATTATATGGGCAACATAGGAATTTCCACAAATTCCAATTTGATAAGATGAAGCCTTGTTTCAAGGATGATCAATCTTAATCTTTCAAGTACAACATTTATGTAGTAAGTATAAATACTAAACTCTTACCCCCAAAACTAAATTGTGTTTGTAACAATTTTGTTGTATCAAAAAATACTATGTCTATCTAGATAGGACAAAGTTTCATTACAAAAAAATGGAACTTGAAGAAGGCCCCCAAACTCTAGACTAGTAGTGATGTCACTATATATTGCACCAAAAAAGAGAAGAGAGTCCTAGTTGGTCAAATTTCGGCAAGTAGAGACTTCAATTATTAAATTATTTTAAAAAAAATTCAAAACAAAATTCAATGACATCAATGCTGTTCTAGTTTTGTGGCCCTTTTCAGACCCCATTTTTCTTGTAGTGGTAGCTACTGAAGTTAAGTCTTTAATATACTTGGTTTTGATCATTTGTTCAACATTCAAACATGATATTACACAAGACTACTATAGCTGGTGGTCAAGGTTGGCAAAATATATTTCTAAAAACAAATGCCAGAATCTATAGGATAGCATTTTTATTTATTTTTAAATCGAGGAAAAAAAAGCAATCTTTCTTTTAGGCAATTGCCAAATCATATTTTCCAACTTCAATTCATTATTCAAGAGGGAATGCCAACCTTGACCACTTGATCAAAATTAAGCATTGACTTTATATAGGTCAAAAAGTACGTTTAAAAAGGTTTTGTGAGTTTTCTCCCACTTTTTCCTATATCCCCTTTGTCTGAAAATAATTTTTGGTTTCTAATAGAAAATAGTAGGAGAACCACGGATTTATTTGAGACAAATGGAGTGCATTTTACAAATAGTGTTGCATAAGTATGAAGACCCATAATCATGCACAACTCAAGAATCTACCTCCTGCTCATTTGTTAACACAGTGATTAAGGAATCGAGAATGATCACTGATTATTAAAAAAAAAGTTGCATTACCAATAAAAATTTATTACGTTAATTTTTTTAATGAAAATAAAATAAAATAATCAAAAGAAAAATTATAAATCAGTTTTTAAATTAATAGATGGGAATTCAATTCATTAAATATGTCAAAACCTTTTTGTTTATTTATCAAAAAAATTAAATTATTAATGAATGATCAAATTATTATTATATAATTAAGATCCTACTAGCTTACACAATGAGACTTTATGGATATATATATATATATATATATATATATATATATATTAACAAGGCTTTTACCAAATGATTAATCAAAATTGGATTCATAAACTAAAATAAAATGCATTTGCTTCAAAAAATAATTAATAAAAAATAAATGAAAATTGAATATTACTATATAATTGATTATTTTTAGTTTTCTAATACAAAAAGTGTGCAATTCATGCAAATCATACAAATCTTTCAAAAGTAAGAAAATCAAACAAATGATGTCTTTCAATAATTTGAAAGCAAATTGTCAAAACCTTTTTAATCATAGAGTTTTTGATTTTGTATAAATTGTTCAATTTTTCCTATGTCTAATATTTCTTTTATAATTTGTCTTGGAATTTGAAAAGCATAACAATTTATACAAATTGATGGTTGTATTTAATTCTTGATGATTACTTATACATTCACATTTGAAATTGATTTTTCTTTTGCATATTTTTCTTTCAAATTAAACAATTTTATAACACTACAACAATGATTTTTCTAAAAAAATCAATATTACATGGGATTTTTTGTTATTTTTGTTTTTTATTTTTTGCATCTTTGGAATTAGCTTTTCCTTTCTTTTTCTTATCTGCATCTGGATCTTCAAGGATTGGTTGTGGAGGCTTGCCAAAGTGCTGTACATAATATTCAATTCAAACACAAATTTAAAAATTATATAAAAAAATTCAAGTTTGTGATTAATGTTTGTTGTAAGTGATATTGATGAATTTATTGAAAGTATGGCACAACTAGAAGTATATAAGCATTATAAATATACAAAAGTGAGTTGAGTTTTAGATTACTTTTGCAATATAATGAAGATTTGGTTCAATAGGATTGTATTCATATAAATGATCTACAACTTCTTCAACTTTTAATTTAATCCTTGCAGCCTATTACAGAACAATACAAAATAAGACAACTCTTGAATTAAATTTGATTCAAAATATGAGATTCAATTTCAACAATATCAATTTTAAAAATAGTAATCATTAAATATTTTTTAATTAAGTTTGGTACCTTTCGAACTCTTTGTGTAGTCAACACTATCTTGCAAATATCTTCAATATCGCCTATGCTATAATCTGAAGACAAATACGCAAGAGTAGAAACATTAAAGTGGTGAGTAAGAATGGCTCCGTGCCTTTCTAATAGTCCACGCCATATGAGCATACGAGCACCATAATCAGGATATGGTGTATAAATCCGTTTTGAAAAGAATTTGCAAAAGTTTGCTGTTGCTTTTGAAGGGCCTTTTTTGCCTTGTAAATCCTGATACAAATTTGTTTTACAATAAAAATGTATTACAATTTATTATAGATTAATTTTTAAAATTCAAAGCATCCAAATGAATATGCAACCTTTAATTCAAATTTTATCATATTTTGTATCATATTTTAACTATACTTAGACTTTTAAAATCAATGTTAGTAATTTATAATCTTCTTACTTGAGGATTACTTGTTGTCCCAAGGAAAAAAACACGCTCCCCAGGAAATAAAGCTTTTATTTCCTTTAGCAAGACTTTTTTGATACGATTGGGTTTATCAATCAACCCATATGCCTTAATTTTTTTCTTGTCAGTTACAAATACCTATTCATTCCAACTGTTGTACAGTTTCATATCTTACATACAAATTAAATAAGTCTCAATAATAAATCATTGTTAATTACAAAAATAATCACATGTAAAATCTATATTTTGGTTTATAAATTATGATAACACTTTGATGCTTACAAACAATTAAAAAAATGGTTGTTTATAAATTAAATACCAACTTGATCAACATCTTCAATATAAATCATGGAAGGTGACATAATCTTTGCCAATTTAAATACAATTTGAAGCATTCTTGCAATATTCTTTGGTCCTTGATATTTCCCATCAATAACCTTAGCGGACAAATTAAAAAAAGTTGCTCCAGCTGAAGTGCAAGCAGCATGAGCCTGTTGAGCATGAGCCTTAATTTGAAAATATTATAAAATAAAAACAAAATAGTTGGTTAAATTTTGGTATGATATATATCATATACATTTAAAAGAATCAAATTAGATCATATAAAGGCTTTTTAATGTATAGAATTGATTTGTAACATACTAAAAGAGTTTTTCCAGTTCTTTTGCCACCATGTAAGAGAAGAGTACGCACAAATGGAACATTTTCATGCACCAATTCCGATGCAAGTGGCAACACTGCATACTCTATTGTTAACCTTTTTGCCTATATCAATTTTGATTAAAAAATTATCAGAAAAATTTCAAATTTTCAAATTTTCAAATTTTATTTTTAATTTTATTTTTGAAACATATGATCTTCAAGGGTTGTAGCCAAGACTGACACGACACATCTATGGCAACCGGAAAATATTTTTTAACCGGGATTACAACTCCTTGGGTACCCTTGTCAAGATACAAGAAGAGGAATACGAAGGAGACCACGATGCAAGCAAAGTCAGCACGGGGCATTGAACCGGCAACCTCATGGATGCACCCAAAGGTCCCTACCACTTGCCCATCACCCAAGGTAGTTCATAACATTATTAACGCTTGTTGGGGGTTCCCTTTTACTCCCAGAAGATGAGGAGCCCCCCAACGAATCAAGTTCACAACTCTGACAACGGAGCAAGAAAGTCACTGAGCTTAACCAATCAATTTGGTCTGCATTATAACTAAAAATCCACCCAAGCATCCAGGGGGGAATTATCCCTTCTGTGTCAGGGAACAAAAGTCCCTAGTTAGCAATGTTATGTTTAGGGTCGTTTCGGACCAATTTCCAAACTTTTGAATCGTTGATATTAATTTAATGTATTTGAAAATAGATTTTAAAAACAAAAAAATTCCATACATGGGCCATACTATTGTCTATTAACCAACTTTTAATTGGATCAGGTTCAATGCCTCGTAAATAATCTTGGCAAATGTATTCATCAAATGATCTTTTGGGACAAACTGGCATAATGCCTTTTGTAACCAGTTCTTTTGTTAACGATTCCACTGATGATTTTTCACTAGGATCTTTCTTCCTTTTGGGTTTTGCTTTTGTTTTCATTGGTGGTGGTGCGGGTTCCTTTGCTGCCGCTTCTTTTTTAGCCTTCATCTTAGCAATTCTATCTTTTTTTGCCTACAAATCATTAATGATTATGACAATATAAATTGCTTTTGTATAGAATCTATCATGTATATTATGCTGAAGTGTATAACAGTAAACTACATTTGAACATATGTAAGTTTTTTTTTCCTCTTAAAACACATGGACAAATTCCATAGATAAAAGGAACAAGTACACAAAACCAAAGGACCTTGTCCTTGGGGTAGATTTTTACATTTTTTAAAACATTTTCAAAGCACTTTTTTTAAAACAAAACACCAGGGCAAGAAAAAGCAAGTCTGAAGAAGGATCACAATAGTAGGTGAAGCTTGCTATCAAAACCCGAAGCCACAAAGAACCCTTGCTACTCTAGTTAAGAATCCCCATTTTAGGATGAGCCAGATTCCAGCTCATCAAAAGATGGGTTTTCTCGCCGAAGAAGTCTGATTGGAACCATATGTTGTTAAATCACAAGAGGAAGGTGCCTTCCTTTTTCAGGGTATAGACCACAAAGCTTTGTGGTTTTAACATATGTTAGTTTGAGATCAATATTAGAATTATACATTCTAAATTTAGGATAATATTATACTGTTTACTTCAACAATCACAATATTGTAAAAATTCTACCTGTTGTTTCTCTTGTTTCACTTTGGCCTTGAATTCTTTATCTTTTCCTTCTTTTTTAGCTGCTTTTAATGCAATTTTATAAGCTTCTTTTGCATCAGCTGCAATTTTCTTTTTTAATTGGATAAGAAGTTCTCGAGATCCAATGTCAACTTCAATTCGTACCTATATATATGTATGTTAAAACAATAAATAATAATCAAAAATTTTATTTTTATTTAATAAAATCAATATATGTATTAATTCAAACTAAAAAAATCTACATCTTGCCTCTTCAAATACAAGTGGCCGTAATGTATTTTTGAGAATTTCAGGAATGAACTTTTGTTGATGATTTTGATAGTCATCTTTATCATGCCAAGTTTCAATATAGAATTCAATAGATCTTTTCAAATATCTTCCAAAAAAATTAGGGCACATAGGAACGGCATCTTCATCTTCATCATGTTCGGGCATTCTTATTCCTGGTTTTCCCTTCTTTTTCTTCTTACTTTTATCTTCTTCACCTTTTTTTTTCTTTTCATCTTCTGGCCTCCAAAGTTGTGGAGGTGGATCAATTATTTCTTTACTTCCACCTTTATTTGGCTTAGGAAAAGCAGGGTATGTGTTAAAATCTGGGTCCCGGTTTGCATTCAACCAAACATTTATCCTTTCCTGCAAAAACATTCGATATGTTGATTACATTTGGATTTTACAATAAGTTTTATCTCTAAGACATAAGTTCCTCTTTATCATTTAAGGTAGAACTCCCCATTACCATAGAGATTTGCTAAGGTAGGAGGTCCTTAAATGGAGTGGGCATTAAAATGGAGCCCTAACTGAAATGTACATTGCTTGTACATGTTATTTTTTCATAGCCTCCATCAATGTACAGACTGTGTACATTTTAGCTAGGGCACCAGTTTAGAGCCCTATGCCATTTCAACTTCAAAATTTTTTAACTAATTCAAAAAAGCATGAAAAAATATGAAACGACTTGGGTTAGATGTCAGTTCAATCTGTTTTTCAAGGAAAATTGACTGAAAAAAATTTCAAGATATTTCACCTCCTCAAAATTCAGTTCCAGCCCGTAAATGCTCCATTATAGGACCTCGTACCTTATCTAGGTACTTTGGAGAAGATGTTTGTCAGCTCCCATATTTTTCAGAGATAGAAAAGTTTGAGAGAAGTCATGTGCAAAAAGAATGAAGAGATTCTGACAAGAATTGAATTTTCTGTGATTTTTCAAAGACGAAATGTTAAAGCATGAATAGACCCTTGTTGAAGCATGGGCTGATCCTTCTTAAAGCATGGGCTGACGTGTCTACTTCCCAAGTGCATTGCCATCATGGCAAAGGATTACTAAGATTGTGATCATGGATTGATCACTGAGGCAAATGGAAGGGCCATGTAGGTGTCGGAATTAGGTAGATGACGATATTGGGCAGTGCTACCTTAACCCATAAACGACACCACAACCATTTTCCAGGTCGATGAATGAGAGAGAATCCTTTTGTGTGGGACAAAACGGCAACTATTCATCCTTGAAATTTTATGTGGAAAGGGGAGGTTATGAACAATAGTTTGACCTCTAGTGAGCACTTTTGATTTTTTCAAAGTAGATGATGTCATACAATGCCAAAAGGGATGATTTAC
Source organism: Pseudisothecium myosuroides (assembly GCA_951799445.1). NCBI lineage: Eukaryota > Viridiplantae > Streptophyta > Bryopsida > Hypnales > Lembophyllaceae > Pseudisothecium > Pseudisothecium myosuroides. Next base: position 28,928,698 of record OX637291.1, read on the forward strand.
ACGGTCACCAGCATGGCGTTCAAGGGTTAATTACAATAAATTTACACTAAAATATTTCAAATATATATTGCACCTGTATAATTTCGCTCATTTCTTGCCCTTCCATTTCCTTGATTTTTTCTTTTGTATCAACCATTGCACCGGTCTCTTCTAATTGATTAACCAATTGCAACCCTTTCCTCTTTTTCAGAGTTGCATCCAATTTAATTCGCGGATCATTTGGATCAGGTGGTAAAAAATTGTTCATATCTTTCACAAAAATATCAAATGAATTATGGTGGAGCATTTTCTTGCACATTATTTTTTATTTTTTGATAACAAATGGAAACCATTGTATTAAGAGAATTTCTTGCACATTATCAATCTTTCAAAAACATTAAGAATTTTATTGTGAGTATAATAAAAACTTACGAATCAATGTAAATTCATCGACCACAGATGCCTCTGTTTGAAGTCTTCCATTGAAGCCTCGAGCTCTATAGGTTGAAATAATTAAAGTGGCAATAAAAATTTAAGATACGATGAAGTTTTAATATGCTTCTTTCACAATTTTCTCACTTTGTTGAATTTTATTATAAATTTTTTTTATGGTAAGGTAACTACATCTAAAATTGCACAAATAAGCAATTCAACATGGTTCACATTATTATATTGAATTTTTTTTTGTGGGATCTTGTTAGTAGTGAAAAGAAAATTTTAGATTCTCTTAAAATGCATTTTTTGGACATAGTGTGAATAAACTACGAATTTTCAAAGTGCTGAAAGTAGGGATTAAGGCAACGGCAACCATGGACTCTCATGAATAGTAGAAGTACATTTTAGGCAAGAATCTAGACTGTATGGCTTTAGAAAGCGGTCAAAATTAGGTGTAGTTACCTTATTACTACTTTTGTTTTTGAAGAAGACACGTGATTCCTTTTTACAAAAACAAAGGGAGTACTATTTAGCTAAATTCACTATCTATAAAAATAGCAAAGGATACACTTTTTGAAGGAAAAAAACAGCCGTATCTTTTGTGTGAGGTTTTTGACCACTTCTTTGTTTTTCTAATTCTTCTTCTTGCATTTGCCTAATGAAATTTAACAAGCTATGTGATTAGTGAAATCAATATATGATTTAAAATAAAATAAAATTGTTGGATAAAAATTTGAAATGAAAAAGTAATTAAAAAAACTATTAATATGCACAAAAACTTTCAATTAGTCAACTCCAATATAAACATAAGAGAAAAATAAACAATACAATTACTTTTGTTTTGCAAGTTCTTTAATTCTGAGTCGACTTTGTCTTCCTCTTTCTTCTGCCTAGAAATCATTTGTTATTGGTTCCATATAAACAAGATGATTTTTATATAATCATGAGCATTGCTACATTTCCAATTAACTCCTAAAATGCCAAGGATCCTTTAAGGACAAATTTAAATTCAGATGATCACATTTTGGGGCACAATTTTAGAAATTTCTTTTGATAACAGGAAAGCAATTATTAGCTCTCTAAAAGAATAATTTTTTATTTCAATATATACCCAAGTGCAAAAATTATGTTATTCAAAGCAAATATTGTGGACTCTAAACAACAAAATACACACACAAAAAAAAATATTAAATTTATTTATTTTTTAATATTTTCAATTGTATCTACTTATGAATCTTTTATTCATTGCATTTGGATTAGCGATGTCAAAGTTTATGAAGAATCTTGTTCTACAAGCAATTATAGAATCTCCTTGAAAGAATAACTTATGTTTAGGATTCATTTAGAGAAAAATGTTCATAGTTTTGTTTTAAAAGTTTCATAAGGTTTTCATTTCTTGCAAGAATAATCTCACCGATAGGATTGGCATATTGAATTCTAATTTAAAGCTATTTACCCCTAAAAGTTTTAAAGCCTTATAAGCTAAGATGCTTTCTACTATGAATGTTGATATTTTGCAATCTTTGGGGTCAAAGGTTTATGAAATATCTTCTAAACATTCTGAAACTGGGCCAAGCAACATCCAATGGTTATATACATCGAAAAAACATTTCTTTCCATTATTGCTCTTGAAGTGAAAATGGCAGTTTTGGAGTGTTTTTTAGTAAAACATAGTCATGGAACTTTTATTAAGCGTTAAGATGTATGGACAACGTAAGAGTTGTACAAGATTGAAATTAAGGTTTGAAAATGAGAAACATCTTTATTAAGTAAGGTAGTCTGCTCTAAAAGTGACCACTAACACAAAGATACATTTTGTATTCTACAGTGTACCAATAGTATGACATTTCAGGAGGTGGTCACTTTTAAGTGATCACTATATTTCAACTTTAAAAATTTGTAACTAGTTCTAAGAAGGTCCAAAAAACATGAGACGACTTGCGTTAGATGCCAATTCCATTTTTCTTCCTACAAAAATTTACTGAAAATTGTTTCAAGAAGTTTAGCGACAATCAGCTCTTAAAAGATCGCTTTAAGTGCAGACTACCTTACTTGAATCAAAATGATGGATTCATCTTCGGTCAAAGGAGGAGGTGGAGCCACAATTTCTCGTTTGTGTTTTCGAGCTTGAAAATCTGCTGCTGCCTTTGCTTCGGCTTCTTTTTCAGCTTTCATTTTGGCACGATCAACTTCAGCTTCATTATGAGCTTTTGTCTATGCATCCAAACACCCCCAAAAAATGCTAATTACAAACAAAAACAACATGTTAATTACAAATGCATTTTAACAAAACAATATTATTTTAGTTGTGTTTTGAAATATCCGTAATTGCTAAAGTGATTCAAATAATCCAAAATTTTACATGAAATCCGTAAATATATAGTTATCACACAAATATAATCAAATAAATAAAATTTATTCCTCAATTTTATATATTTTTTATAATCCAACGGTTAAATGTAAGGTATTTTACTAAAAACTCTTCGCGGTCTTTAAATAATTCTTTATTATCATCTGTCAAAAAGTGTGGAGGAATTATATCCAATTTGTCGGGTGGCAAACGCATTTCCATCTATCAAATAATAATATTTTTTAAATTTTTTAGTTCAATATCCACCTTTTTTCATAAAATTTTTTAGTTATTAATACATGCAATATTTTTTTAGATAAAACCTCAAAGGAATTATGAACTTCAAGTATTTGTTTGGTTGTTTGAATCCACCATGTCAATCAAAAATTTAGAGTTGTTGTCCCTAAATTTGGAACATTGATTAGAATATTTGAATGTAAAAACACTCTTTGCATATTACTCCACATGTGACTATAAATATCATGAATTTTTTTATAGCAATAAATGTGCAATGAAATCTCTTGTAATTTTAAATTTAAAAGAGATCAAGTTAAATACAATGGCTTACAATGTGAAGTTGTAACTTGCCAGTATGTCATCGTAATTGAAATATTCCTTGTTTTCATTTAATTCCACCATCCACTAGAAAACCCATCACAACATTGATTGACTTTGAACTTTAAAAATATTCTTTGAAGACTAATATAGTGCATGATGTTGTTTATAAGTCTTGAATTTTCAAGGATAATCTAATAATTATATTTTTAAATAAATATATTTAAAAAATAAAATAGTATAGAATAATATATTAATATTGAACTATAGTATCACTAAATTTTTTCATATCCTTCACAAGATTTTCAAAGAGAATAATTAATTTGTATAGTATGATTTTTTTTAAATCATTTGCTTTTTACCCCTTTTAATTCAAGAATTCGACCAATACAAACTTCCAATGCTTTCCTTGCAAATCGACGCTTTTGTGGATGCACAATCTTCGTGAAAAAGAAAGAAAGTTAAGGAATGAAAATTTTTACCTTGCACTAATGAATGGCTAGAAGAACACATTTTTTTAAGTCCTATTATTAATAATTGACAAAATTCCAATTTTATTCATTTTACAACTATATAAAAGTGATCAATAAGCTAGAAATTTGTAAAATTTTAAAGATTGCAATGATAAGTTTGTAAGTTACTTGGTCCAATGCATCCTCTAATTTCCGGTATACTTGAAGATATAAAACATAGATTCTTTTGAATTGATCCAATTTCTACAAGAATACAATTTTGTGTCTATACATTAGAAAAATTGTTCAAAAGGATCTATTAAAAATTATATTAAAAATTAACTTCAATTTTTTAACTCACCATAGGCCATTGTTCAATATTTTGTGGAAACTCTACTTTCATGAGCTCAACAAGCTCCATCATGGCTTTACACCATTCTAAATCAAATGTTCTGCGCATAACCAATCCACATAATTCATTTATTTGACACCTTTATCAAATACAATAATTATAACCCTAATTCTCTTTTTACATGAATATTATAAAAAATCACAATTATTCAACAAAATTGGTATTACAAAACTAGTTGCCAATACATCAACCAAATAGATGATGATTTAAGAGATTAAATGAAAATATACTGGTGTGACATGGTGATTAGCTAGATTTCCAACCAAAAATTCAAATAGTCCTGAATCAACAAACACATTGCAATAAGTGTTGCTGATAAATTAACATAGACTTATTTGATAATAACAAATATTGATTATATGAATTTTTATATAAATATGTATTATCAAACTCTTCATCATCTTAAAACTCAAAAATTGTTTATTAAAGAAGTATAAGCTATAAATTAACAAGATTCTACTACGATTAATGGTCCTTATATATTTTTTGAAAATTTCTTCGCAATTTCTACCGTAATGCCCCTTAGAGCCAATTTACAATTCAAATCCTCTTCATTTCAATTCAAATTTGTAAAATTTCCTCAAAAGATATGAAAATTTCCTCATAGGTATATAATGTAATGTAAAAAATTATAATTTAGAATAGTTTTTAATATCTTTTTGAAATTAAAAAACAATTAAAAAATAGTGGTTCTTGTTCCAAACTTTAAATTGCAAATATATATTTAATGAAAAACTTAAAGAATTTTTTATATCAAAGCAAAATAATAAACTTTGTAAACCTCATTTCATAGCTTGTCTTAAATTTCAGATCATGAGCAAGGAATTAGAAGCACCCAAAATACACTACAAGGTGATTCATAGTACACAAATTCAAATTCATACAAAAATATGTAGGACACTCTACTTTAGTACGTTCAATATGAGAGACCAAGTAGACCAGATATACAAATAAAAGATGAAAAATGTGGTTTTAATTCCATAAAGCTTTCAATGTCATCTAAAAGCTAAATTCAAGCATTTTGGGATTGACATTTTTTTTTAAGATTTTAAATTTTAGAAAATGCCAAATTTTTGCAGATTTTCATTGACAATAGGAATTTTTCAGTGTGCAAAAAAAAAAAAAAAATTAAGATTGATTAGAGGACTAAAAGTTGTATAGGTTTTTTTATAGTTTGCTACAACATTTCTACCATTTCACTACAAGAAAAAGGGTTGTTTTAAATAAGTTTTTTAAGTATAGTCCTAGACATACAATTATAAGTAATGACCTTTAAGGAGATTTTTAGTAAAATATTACAAGAAATACATGTATTTCTATTAAATATTTACTGAAAATCTCCTTAAAAGTCATTATTTATAATCTTATGTTTAGGATTATACTTAAAAATTCACTTAAAATAGCCTTTTTTCTTGTAGTGTTTGAATTGGCATGTTGCAAGTCCGTATTAGATTTGTTAGCAATTTAGTTTTTTCCACTGTTTAGCACATTTAGCTACATAATGATTTTTTAAAGGATGAACATCAAGTTTAGTATTGTTGATGTTTTTGTAGATTCTAAATTCCATTTTTTGACATAACATCAAATTCTAAAAAGTTGCACAAAATACAAAAGGTTCTTAAAAAAGTTTCAAAGTTAAACCTTATCATTAGAAAGTATTAAAAAAAGCTCGTTGCACTATTTTGAACGTCATAATCTTAGAGACACTTAGGAAATGAGTTCTGAAATTGATGTAGAAGTAGACTTATAAATTTGGTATAAGATCATAGGGTTAAAATTTGCAAAAGGAACTTCAAATTTGTGTCAATTTTATACCTAGGTTGTAGCCATATGCCACTTGTTTAAATTGGACATATAAACAATAAATACAAAAATAAATGAATTGAAAATTTTGAAAATTTTGAAAATTTTAACTTTTAATAAATAAATAAAATAAATAAAATTTCAAATTCAATTTTTTTTAAATTATCGTAAATTAGAAATTCTAATTTATAGAAATCCAATCACATTTGTTCTCCCATCTTGTGTTGTTTTTCAAAATTTTATTTTTTCAATGCAATTTAGGTTAGACTATTAATTAATTAATTAATTTTAAAACCAAGATTGCTATGGTGAGAAGACTTTACAAGAAAAAATAGCACAAAGTGCCAAGTATTCTATAGTTTTGGAAAATTTACTACTTGCCAATGTTTTCATCATTGGATCATTTGCCTAATCATAAACCAATTGAATCCCCAACTTTGTACAATCATAGATGTTTTCAAATTCTAAAAATAGAAATTTAAAATTGTTGGTGAAATTTGGCTCAAATATTTAAAATCAATTTGAAACAAATTTAAGAATATTTTTTCAAATTTGACTTTATGGATGATTTCTATTATTTAAATTTGTAATTTTTTTGTGTAAAATTTTAACAAATAATGTAAATTATGTTTTACATAACATCTATGTTTGGTTCTAAAAAACCAAGTTGTTAAGTATGAAGTTCAATTGAGAATTTTTCAAATTGTAAGTTTACAAACTTATAAATTTATTCATTACAAATGAACATATTTTAAAATTCTAGAATTTCAACATTCTAGTTTTTTAAAAATTGGTTGCTAATGTTAGTGCTTTAAATAGTAGATAATTCTTTTATATTTATTACTATATATTGAAATGCAAAAGCTTATTTCCAAAAAATATGTTTTGGTTCAACGACGCTAGAGTATGAGCGGGGAGCGATGAGCGTTGAGCATTGAGCAATGAACTATTAGATTTGAGCGCTTGTTGCAAGGATTTTTACTAAAAATAGAGATGTTAGTATAATAAATAGTATTGTCAGACCCAAAAATAATAATGTTAGAAAACAAAAATAGAAATAATAAAAAAAACAATTGTACATTTTTCATTCAAAATAATTAATGCTACAAGCAAATGTTGCATGAAGGGACATCCATTCATCTATGTACAGATGAACTTCATCCATGTCATCCATTCTTCATCCATCTAAAAAATACTTCATTTATACATTATGGTACACAACCTAGAAAATAGATTGTAAATTCGTTTTTTTTAATTCAAAAATAAAAATTTACAAAAATCATTAAGAATTGGATTGTTGACCACAAAACTTTGTTAACTATCTTGAGGCTAGTTTATTCCTCCTCGGAACCAAATAGCACCTTCAAGTTTCATTTGAAGAAATGTAACAACTAATCCTATATTGTAATTTGGTTGTGGTTTAGAGCTCTTTGGAACTAAAGAGTACCATTAAGGTCCATCTAAAGAAATGAAGCAATCAATTCTATAGTGGTTTGTTAATTTCTTTTTGTGATTTCAAAACCTTTCATTTGAGAACATTGACTTCATAGACCAAATTTTGACCCTTCTTTGGTGCCAATGGGTTCTCTCAAAAAAGACTCTTTGGAACCCAACGAAGGCTCCTCAATCCGAGGAGCCCTTCTTGGTGCCAAAGGACTCTTGCAAGGAAGGCTCCGCGGAACCCAAAGAAGGCTCTTCAAAATCTAAAGAAGACTCCTCGGATTCCGAGGAGCCCTTCCTTGGTGCCAAAAGGCTCTTTAAAAAAAGACTTTGGAATCCAAGGAAAGCTCCTCGGATCCGAGGTGCCCTTCTTGGTGCCAAAGGACTCTTGCAAGGAAGGCTCCTCGGAACCCAAGGAAGGCTCCTTGGATCCAAGGAGCTTTTTTTTGGTGCCAAAGGACTCTCGCAAGGAAGGCTCTTTGGAACCCAAAGAAGGCTTCTTGGAATTTGAAGATAAGAACAACCATCCTTGCTCTTTATTATTGGCTCCCTATGAGCTTCTTTGGAACGGAGGAGGCCCTTAGAGATCCCTTGTGAATGTGGTATGTAAGATGATTATTGTCTTTCTAAGAGCCTTCTCAAAACCAAAAAGGCTCTTAAAACCCTACACAAGGTTGGTATGTGTACATTACAATGCAAACAATTTACATCACTTGCATTTATATTAGATAAATTTGCCTTATCCATCTCTAAATTAGATGCTTTATGATGCAACTGACTTCATTTAATATAAAAAATTTAGGGTTGGATTTTTATTTCATCCACAAACTTTTGTCTACATTCATCCATCATCATCTTCATCAATCCAGAGCAATGAATGAAATAAATGACTTCCATCCAATTTTTTTTTTCTTAAACTTCATATCTAAATGTAGAATTAATGATAATTTTGAAACTTGAAAAATATAATAAATAAAGTTTTTATTGCTCAAATGCAATTGCTCATTGCTCAACGCTTGTTGCTCGTTGCTCACATTTTAGCAACCCTGGTTTTGGTTCAACAAGTGAATTAGAACCATCAATAGTATTTATGTGGAAAAAAAGTAAAAAATTCAAAATGTTTTGAAGACATGTACCTCTTGGTCACTATCCCTTGAAAAGATGCAAGTACATCTTGTTCCTCCAATTTTCCTTCCCTCTCTAATACCGTTGATCTCTAATTAAAAAAGTAAACAATAGCTGTTGATTGCCATTTTGAGAGAGACAATCTTGGTCATTGGTGTTGAAAAGTCAATGATTTATTCAATGAAACCTCAAAGTTATATGTATCCTTAAGAGACACATATCTCTGCTTTATATTGGTGATTTAATATCTTTGCTTGGTGTTGTCAATTAAATTTTGAAACTACTTGCCATCAATATTCCTTGTGCTTACATTTTGAGTCAATCAATATTATTGTCTTATCTTGTATTGCATTAGTTGTGGTGCGCTTATTGCTTTTGTAGCTTGTCTTGATAGTGAGTGAAGTTAAATTTCTTGTAATTGGTTGCTTAAAAAACATTCATTGATGTTCTTTGCTTTTGAGATAGTATAATTTTCTAATTTAGCATTTATTTGTGTTTAATTTTTGCAGACAAAAAGAAGACTTGATTGGTGAGTTGCTTCACCAAATTTGCAACTTTTGTTTTGTAGTGGGGACTGGGGAGGTAGTAGAATGGAAGCAAAAACCGTTGTCGATGTTAGATTGTTTCAATTATTTGAAGCAAGATTAGTACATCAATGTATATGCATTTTTGGCCAATGATGGAATTTCTTTGCTTATCATTGTCACTTTCTTTTGTTTTGTATTCTTGTGTTGGTAAGATGCTCTGGTCTTCCTTTAATTATATCTTCATATTATCTTTATTTTCTAATTCTCCTTCATCGATTTGTTTCTACGTTCATTGTAGTGTTTCTATTACTCTTGTTGATCCAATTCTTTGTTTATTGTGCTTTGAATGAAGCGATGTGTTAGGATTGGTGAAAAGGTGATTACGAAATTATGAAGAGTAAATTGTAGTATTTTATTTGATAGTTTGAGCATTGCTATTAGAATATTGCTGACCAGATCATTATTGTTGTGGTTCCTATAGAATTGAATTTTTCTTATGCAATTTAGAGCTTGTTACTTCAAAAATGGAACTGAGGAGGAGGGAAAGAAAATTCAAAGAGGTGATGAAGATCATTGCAACATTGATTTAAGGTGTCTTGTTCTTTATAAGTTTGAGTATTTGTTTTAGATTGATACTTTTATAGCATGTAATTTATTTAAATGAAGATTTTTGTTTTAAATGTTTTTTGATTCAATGGAAAAATGATGCGTATACTTGTTTAAATTCATGTTTGGTTCTCACAATTTTTGACGTAATTTGACACTATCACTTCAAAAGAGGCAGTAACTGCATGTAACTAGAGGATTAATAATATCAAAAACCAAAAAGTTTAATAAGAATTTTAGGCCTTGAAAACATTTGCCTTTCTTAGTTTTTGGTCCTCTAAATTCTCCATAATTTTTCTAAATTATCCTCCTTTTTTCAAGTTTTTGTTGTTCTCAAATTCTAAACAATAGAATTTGGAGGCTTAGGGCATTTTGAAAGTTATAAAATAGAAGCTACATTTCACATAATTAAGGGGCATTTTCAAGAATTTTTCAATTGGAATATTATATACTTGATTTCATGCAAAATTACTCTTGCAAATTGCGAGTAAATTTTTAATGATAATACAACTAACAAATGTGGTCAAGTTTTGCCATTTTGGTCATTCAATAAGCCACATGAACTTCATGGGAACCAAAGGCTTTTGAAGCCCTCAAATTCTTATTAATGCTGTCAACCTCTTAATCTTGAAAATCTATGGAGCATTCACAAAACAAAATGAAACAAATACTTGCTTAACACAATGTCAGCAAAGAAGGCTAGGCAAACAACATGTTTGACCATTTATACTTTCAACATTAAAGAGTGGTTCTAAAATTCGATTTTTTATACGTCAACTTAGATCTTAATGGTATATGCATGCATCTAAACTTCAACGTGAATAATTTAAAATAAGAGCAAGATATGAGAAATTTTTATAACCCTAAAGAGATTCAGTGTAAAACGATTAACCCCTAAAGTTCCTTGACTATGTTCTCACCAAAAATGCTCCAAAACTGCCATTTCTAGTACAAGTATCAAATTTTTGAAAAATATCATTTTTGGACACATGTAACCGTAGGATCTTGTAGTACTCTGGTTTGAGAATATGTGGAAAAAATTTCAGAAATTTCCATCGTGTAGATCGGAAGATATTAGCGTTTGAAGTGGCAAAAGTCCTTGTTTTGGCCCTTCGAAAAATCGGGCAGCTGCACTTCACAAGGTCAAATTATTATGAAAAAATTTCCAAAATGGTTGTGCTTCTTTGGATTAATTCTTCAGGGCAAATTGGCTACATGCTTGAAAATTTTCAGATTATTTGGGATTGTACAACATATAGGATAAAAATAGTAAGTAGAAAGAAATAGAGAATGGTTCAAAACACTAAATTGTTAAGAAGTTAATTATGGAATTGAAAAATGCCAATCCCAATGGTTGCAATGTTGTAATAAACAATCTACATCCTACAATTTTATTTTTTCTGAAAAATATTGAAAATTGAGTGAAATAAACGACTTCAAAGTTTATTTTAGAGTAGACAATCCATAACTGCCCGCAAACTAAAAATTCTCATAACGTTTGACTCGTTGACTAGAATGGAATGATTCAAAGCTTTCCACGTATATATAAATCTAATAAACCAATTTCAAATTTTTATTTTTGCAAAAAGTGATTTTTTTTTATCTGCCCGGACTGCCCGAGTTGAGAAACAAACAACATATTAGGCCATAACTTTTGACTCGTATTTCCAAATGTCATGAAATTTGGTGCATATGATAGATATTCCTCGTCCCCACCTTCTATAAAAAATTCAGCCCAAAATATGCAAATCTCCAGTCACACGTACCTGCCCAAAATTTCTATGTTGCCAAAAATTGCATGTTGGTCCTTTAGGGGTTAAGATTTAGAAAAGTGACTTATTTTGCAATATCTATGATGGCACAATTTTATCTATAATCCTGCTTTGGTGTTTTTTTCCTAGCTGTTTATATTTTTTGATGAATTGAAATATTAAAATTTTATATTTTTGGAATTTTTAATGTTTAAAGCTCATGATAAATAAACAAATAAATTTGCGTGTGTATATTTAAAAATATATGTGTATATGTATCTCCTTTTCAAACCCTCTCTAAAAGCTTTTTTTATTTTTAGATGATATATGTGAACATCAACAACCATCCCCTCAATTTAAAGTGTATTAAACATTCAACATCCATAATGTTTCTTTGAATGATTTTTAATCAATTGCATGAAGTACACCTTGAGTTCATCCACCCTTTGATTGTAAATAACAGAACAAAATGACAAGACAAAACAAACAAAAACCTAATCAATTAAGACAAATACTTCTTGAATAATACAAAAGAGTTCTTTTGGAAATGTCACCATTAATATAGGAGGGACTAGAATACACTGTTTATTCCAATCATATCAATTGTTATTTCACTTATAACAAATATCATATTAAGTTTGGTATTAAGTGAACTTTGCAAGGTTTGTAAGAATAAAAATAGATTTGTGTTAATAATATACTTTAATTTTTTTTTGCACCTAACGTCTTCTCACTTTTTATAAAAATGTAACTAAAGTTAGATTGTTTTTATAATATTATAAGAAAATAAAATATAAATACCATTCAATATTTAAAAATATTAAAATAAAATCATCTTAATTAGACTATCTAAGTCAATAATATAAATATAAATTACAATATTTAAACTTTTACAGTGAAAATTTAAAAAATATACATTCAACCTTTTAGTGACATATCCTCAAGAAGACAAATGAGTTGTTAAATGCACTTACCATTGGACGTACATATGAGAGTTAATACAATTGTCCAATTAGGAATTAACCTTTCATCCGCAAAAAGTCTGAAAGTCCTTTGCAATTGCATAGTATACTTTGCATTTGGGGTTATTTGATTAAAAAAACAGTGACCAAATACTTTTCAATACAAAGTACATTAATGATCATGGTAGTATGTAAATAACAATGTTTTGCAATTTATATATTAAACCACAATTTAAGAGTTACAAGGCTAAATATAGGTCATATAGATGTCATATAAACCTTGTTGGACTTCTTCAAATGATAAAAAGTCCGGGTTTCCAACGCACAAGTAAAAATTTGTAAAAATTTGAGTGGGGATTGTTTGATTTCAAAGGATTGATGCTCTTGAAAATATTTGTTGTTGTTTCTTGACGTAAAAAAAAAGTGTCATTAGTTGGTGCATGAGGTCACAAGCCCCATGCTCCCATTTTCTAAGTTGCTTTGGATTTCCCTTGAGCTACCTAAGAGGTAGCCAAATGACATTTAAGGATTAATATGCCTCATTGTGAGAATATTGGCTCTCATGAGTTTTTCTTCTCCTAGCCATTTGATTCTTCTACCATCTTCTCAATCATTCTAATGAGTTTGCATGAGCCTACGCTTGATTTTCTAGCATGCTAAGCTAAAGATCCATAGTTTTGTGATTGATATGTTTTTGAAGTGTATTGGCTTGTAATAGACACTTCAGTTTGAGGTTTGGCAATTGTGGCAATTTTTTTCCTCAACCAATACAAAGCTCCTTGCAATGTACTTTCATTAGGATTGGTGAACCAAACTAGATTTCCTATCACTCATCGTTGTAAAGATGAGGCTAGCGCTTCACTTGCCGCCTCATTCTCCACGTATCCTTTTTTTCTACAAGATGTGTCTACTATTAATAATAATTTTAGACTCATTAAAATTGATTTGCAATTTATACATTTGAGCTAAAAATAAGCATTTCACCTTAGAAGGTTATTTTTTTTCTTATTTTGAAATATATATAATATAGAAGTAATGTGCATAATATTTTTTATTAAATATGTGAGAGGGAGGATTGGCAATTGTTCTTTGGTGATTGAACCTGTGTTGAGAGCAATGTGATTTGGCAAATGAATATTGAAATTGTCGTATTTTTTAACATGTTGGAAGATGTATCTTCATTTACCAATATTTTAGGGCTTTATGCATTGTTATTGATATAATTCTTATGATTCAACAAAAGAAATTGTTATTGTAAAAAGAAGTATTCTCATGTTTATAATTTCTTTTGTTTGTTCTATATTGCTATTAAAAAATTAATTCTACCTTAGTTACAAAAGACAATCTTTTATAATATTGAAATGCTTTGTAAAGTGCAAGTAATTATTTCATTTTTAAGTGTATGTAATTGTCAAAAGAAGGATTGACAATTGATGATTGTTTGCTGGTATTTGAAATTTGAAATGACAAGTGCATCTCTGAATATGTAAAATTGTTAAACAATTGAACTAGGATATTATTTGAATTTGTACAATTGAAGATCCTTTTTTGTACGACTCCATGACAACTCTTTCTAAAATCTTCTAATGATCTTTCATTATTTGCAACTTAATTCTTTGAAATTGTCAGTATCTATTAAATTTTGCCTACTCACTTGATCTTTTTGGTTGAATTTCTAAAACTTGACCATGGCAAAATATTTTGCATTTTAGAGTTGATTGTGGAGAACATTGAGAGATATTGAATAATGTTATGTAGTATGTTTTTAAATTTTTTTTGGATAGGAAATAGTGTCATTTTAAAGTTGAACCTCAACCCTCAAGAATTAGATGAAGACTTGGTACCTGCGGTGGGATGGAATCTTGGCAATGAACTCTACACTTGTAGTTATGATTGTACTATCTGGCGATGGAATCGCGGTGGTGAAGCTCTCAATAAGGTATAAGCTATACATATAATTTGTATGAATTGTAGACAATCAATCCAAACTCTAATTTGGATGATTTGTTGTTTACCATTGAAGGACATAATCAATATTGTTGATATTTTCCATAACTTGACCTAAAACTTCTAGTAAAGCCTACTTCAAGATGCTCAAACTACTTTACAAATTGCTAAGAATGATACAACCATCATCATTGAAAAATCTTGTTAAAGATTATATTTGTAATTTTCTTTCATTTTTATATACATCTATTTACTAGTACTTTTGATGTTTACATTTCAGGTGTGTACATTAATAGATTGTATCACTGACATTCATTGGTATCCATCGTTGTCGCAAAGACAACGGAGTGGAGCAGGAACTGATATCTTTGTTGCCGCTTGCTCTGACGGTAGGACATAATTTTTTTGCAATAGTAAAAAGGATAAACAATTTTTGTATAGTAGTCATCCATCATTATATTTATATGAATTAAGTCTAAACTAACTTTTAAGATGTATTATTTTTATAAAAAATACTAAAAACGAATGCAACATAAATTATGTGGTTTGGATTATAAGCAACCTTTTGATAAAATTGCTATTTGCTTCGATTTTGGTCAACTTGAAAATCAAACACTTGACGTACTATCTTTGATGATATGGTCTATTAGGAGCATTTTACATTATGAATAAAAGTGGACGTGAAGAAAAGCGAGTTGAAGCTCATGAGGGTGCGGTCATCTCTATCCGATTCAACTTTGAAGGTCTAAACATCTCCTACAACTTTAAGTAACATACTTGCAATTTATTTGAGATTATAAGCATGTGGGAAGATGTTGGTCATAGGCTTTTGCTGAAACTATGATTGATTATTGAAGTGTTTTTGCATTGCATCAATAGTTCCAAAGTACCTACAATTTTTGATAAGTAATATGTCTGGAAAGTATATTATGTTGGAGAGAGCGTAAGTTATTGTACAAGATTCTAAAAAATCTTGGTACTGCAATTCCTTATAATACAATAGAATTGTGATAATATTAGGAACGGCACTTGCAACTGGGGGTGAAGATGGTGTAGTGAAGATTTGGTCAAGAAGTGGAATGCATCGATCTACTTTGGCACATAATGGTACATTGAAAAGAGAATGATAAATAAATTGTTGAACAAAAAAATAATCTATCCATAAAATTACTATGAACCTGCATGTCTTAGAGAATAAATACTTTATTCACTAGAAGTTTGTTCAACTTTTTCCAATGATATTGAATGAACTGTAGAGCATGCAATATATGGAGTTTCATGGGGACTAGACTCTGACCAATTGGTTTTTATAAGTGGACGCAACTTATTCATCAAACCAATACAGGTTTATGAATGCTTCTTCCTATTGTAATCCTACTTCCTAATGTAAGATTATTCATAGGGCATATGATTGGGCTTGGCCACATATTTGCAACAAGCTTTGTCTCAGAACATATGATTTTATTACCATATTTAAAATCCTGAGGATTTCAAGGCAATATAGATGACAATTTTTATAAATGTGGTGTCCAAATTGAAAATACACCAAAGGTTATATAAAAACATTGAGCTAATTATTAACAACCAAGATGATAGTCAAGTGACTACTTCAAATGAATCAAATATTCAATTATAGGACATCTTTGGCCTTGCAGTCATCATCTAAGCAACTACAGTGGGAGGGGCATGAAGGACTTGTGTTGAAAGTGGATTGGAACCCTATCAACAATTACATCATCTCCGGTGGAGAAGATTGCCGCTACAAGGTGCACTTTATTGAATCAATTTAATAATAATATATTTTGAAATAAAATTGTATGTTCAATTGATATTGGGTTTCAATTCTAGAATATTGTATGTATTGTGTCATCTACGTGGATTCAAAATAGTAGGAACAATTTTGAAATTCTTATCCACTACTTTCTGGAAGTAAAATACTAACATATTTTTAGAAGATAACCAAAGGTGTTAGGTATGGGATTGTTATGGTAGGTTGCTCTTTCAAAGTCCTCAAGCAGATTTCAGTATTACATCACTGGCATGGTGCCCATCAGGCGATGTCTTTGCAGTTGGCTCCTTCAACTCTATCACATTGTGTGATAAAACAGGGGTACTTAATTGATTACCATAGATAAGATGAATGGTCCCATTGTAAGCAAAATTATATTGGTGGTATATATTTGAAGTTCTAAAATGTACACTACCATTATAATTTTGCCTACAATAGAATTGCCCTCATCTTAATCCACAATGGCATAGATGTCTATTTTATCTATATTCTACTTCTATTTGTAATGATTACCTTATTCATCATTGAAGCATTGTATGTTTGACACAACTTTTTATGTTAGCATCAATTATAAAAAATATTCTTGAATTAGACATGTTTACAATAGTATTTTTTCCCAATTAAATTCATTAGTTTTCTAGTCTAACGTTGTTTAGTTGAGATATTCATTAGCAATAGGCATGTAATAAGACTATATGCTAATTTGCAATGTTGTTTTGTCATTAGATCCTTAGATTTCTCTAATTATTCTATGTAGGTCCTTGTTTGGTATTTGTAGTGGCCATATGCAAAAGAGAAACTTGACGCAAGTATTCTTCTTAGTGTTGCATGGAGCCTAGATGGAACACAACTCGCCGGTGCAGGGGGCAGTGGCATAGTATTTTTTGGACAGCTTGTAGACAAGTATTATCATATCCTTGCTTTAAGTATAGGATAAAATAGATCCACTTTTAAGAGAATAATGACATGCAATATGTTTAATAGTTTTATTGCTCGTGTGTTTCGACATCTTAGAATAAATATCTTATTATGATAGATTTCATTATGAGATTTTGAACAGAACAAGACCCTTGATTTTGCTTTAGGTCATTATCTGCTTGGAATAGGGCCCAAATGTTATATCCAGAGAAATTTTATTTTTCATACTCAAATTGCAATATACAATTCTCTTCAAAGTTATAGTCATTGCATAGAAAATTTTCTATTTAGATTGTTGCAAGAAATAATTGTTTTTTTTTATATCACATGCATTGACATTGGGAGATCTTTAAAATAAATAAATAAATAAATATATATATATATATATATATATATATATATATATATATATATATATATATATATATATATATATATATATATATATAAATAAATATATTTTAAAGATCTCCCAGTTGACATACTACATTTTAAGGGGGGATAATTTCTTTGAGTTGATACATCGGTATGACACTCTAAGCATAGGTGCAATTTAAAGATTTTATAAATTAAAAAAAATCTCTTTATTAGTCTATATAATCCTAAAAGATGACTTCAAATTCCAAATTTAAACTCTAAATTACTTTTTATGGACCAAAAATTGTACAAAACTCAAAATTGCAAAAGTAGATGTACAATTGGGATATTTTATTCATAGTGAATTATTTTTGAATAATTGAATAAATAATGCAAAATGTAGTTAATAATATTTACGTTAGTTATGAATTTGAATTTGAAGTCTTTTGGAGGTATAACACAAAAGTAATGGAAAAAAGTCACTCCTCCTAGAGGCCTCACAAAAAATAAGACAAATATTTCTTACAATCATCATAAACACATGACTGTATCTTGTAAAATACTTAAAGTTATTATGTATAATGCACACTTGGGTATGTGCACTCATAATCATCACTGTCTAAAATGTGACACCTACATTTGAACCAAAAACTGATACTAAAGCCTTGATGTTGATTACGTAAGATACAATCAAAGCATGAGAGCCTATGAGAGCCTAATGTCGAATTTTGGAACACCTAGAGATAATTCTTTAAAAATTTATAACTTACTCATATAGTGTCCAAATTGTGCTTGCTAAATTGCGTTGGAATCCTCTTTCACTTGACAATACAATCAAATAAAATCAGTTTACATTTAGAAATAATAACTACGGTCAATTGCAATACGTGACAATTATTGCTGCACTTACCTCAGTATATTTGAGATATTAACGTTGATAGTGAGGGTGAAGCTCAAAAGAATTAATCCTGATTCAAATAGGTTTCTGTGTATTTGAAGTTCTAATCTGAAGTTCGACTGGAAATTCTCATTTTGAACTGGTTCTGTGGTTTTGGATTTTGTAGGAAAATCGAGTGGAATAGGATAACAGCGACTTTGGAAAATCACAATCGCATCCTCATCCAGGTCTGTAATAGTTTAGCTTTTTAAATCCTCAGTATTTAGAAGTATAATCTGAGCAGTATTTTATAAAAAATTGCTGATTCTCACATTCTAAACTTTAGATCTCCGGCTAACCAAAATGTATGTGACCCAATATCATTCATGTCATTGATTGTGCTTGACAATTTCTTGTGTTGAACAAAAGACCTGTTTTCACATTTGAGAACAAGTATTTATATAGATTAAAGCACTCTTGATGATATAATTCAGTGAAGTACATTTTCATGGTGACGTCAAATAATATGAATAAAAATCTTGAACTGAATTTTGTAGGATATACTGAGTGAAACAACAGAGGAATTGGATTTCCGGGATCGAGTCATCAAGATGAGCCTTGGTTTTCAGCACCTCATTGTTGCCACAGCCACACAGGTAAGGTAACTGCACCCACATGCGCGACCTGTTTGCAAACCTGACCTTTCAATAGATTCTAGCCTAAAATGAATACCGGTACTAATACCTATTCATGAACACATGTTTCTAAAACTTTAAAAATTCATAATTGAAACTTTATTGTGTAAGAAATGCGTGCTGAGAGAATCTGGATTCTCCTTTTTAACTCTCAACACCAAGATCCAACCAACACATACACAGATTCGTAATAAGAATCACGCTCATATGCTTGAATAATTTTTGGTGTAATACTCATTTTTTATTTTCACCCAATTTTGCTGTTTGAGGACATCATTTTCTGCAACATCGGTGCATTATTTGGTCATCGGAGAGCAGTTTCATCCGATTCCAATTTGATTAGCAACCCAGCAATGTGTCTACCGTCGCATGCAGTGCTGTATTTATCCAGTCACAAACTGGCACACGCCACACATACTTGACGTCAAAGACACGATCATTCTGGTGAAGCAGTGTCACCGCTACTTTTTGTTGGTGGATTGCTTCACTGGATTGCATCTGTTTACCTACGAGGGCCGCCATCTCTCGAATCCCAAGTTTCAAGGTACATATCAGTTGAATTTCATAGCATAATGTTCGTAAACTTAGGTCGCCCTTGTTGCTCCATTTCCTAATGTAGTCTTTACCCAAGTCCTGTAGTTGTTAGACCTATGAAATCCCTCAATTCCTGGTCTTTACCTGTGCCTACAGATCGACACCAGGGAGAGGTACCAATTTTTTTGTGGCCTAATTTTCCAATGCATGTGGTGTAGGCCTACGAACAGAATCATTTAATCATCAGAATCTTAGCCTCTCGGACAATGTACTAGCAGTAATCGACCACAATGATAAAAAGGGTACATTTCTTGGTCCTCTGATCCATTATCACACAAGTCACGTGTATTGTATGAATGTTTTCTGTACATGAAAGCTGAAGCTTGGTTTAATGGGTTTAGTGAGATACATGGTGTTAACATAATCCCTGCTCTTGCAGTTGTTCGATTCCTGGATATAAACTCCGGGAAGCTGGTAGGAGACGTGATGCGTTTTCCTGTGGATGTGGTCGAGATTGCGTTGAATCAGTTAGGAACCCTTGCAGACCAGAAGCTCGTGTTCATGAACTCCAATCGTGACCTTTTCATCACTCCCATCAATGTAAGCTAGGTGTCAATCAAACTGTTCTGTTTTCTACAACTCTATTGAGCATCTCCAGTCAAAATTGTTTCTGCTTTGTTTTGAACCTCTCTATTGATTTCTCAAATTCAGCTTGTCATTTTAGTGGCAAGGAATTGTTGCTTTCCTGTGTAGCTTCTTTTATCCAGAGAACGCAAACGAGAGCACTTACTCTGTTTCAATACTAGAAGCCTATGGAAGAAACGCCGTGACGTGCAGTAAGTGGTTTTCTCATCAAATGCTTTATGTACGTGATCAGAGACTTGCGGCATTCAAATTGGCTTCCATGGTTGAAAGCAGTATGTGGAATGATATTGCGGACATATTGATAGCAGTAGCTGACTTAAGATTGGTGGTATGGTATTACCCACATGCCCCAACTGTAGACAAGGACCTTCTTCAACATGTGAAGATTACGAAAGACTGGTGAGCACAAACAACTTCCTTCGGAAAAAATTCACGACCTCCATCTTGAACTATAATCTGACTCAATTTTGTTGTTCTTCTTGCAGTCATGTGGGAAAAAACGCAAAGTTGGAAAGCTTTTATGGACCCCGATGTACGGTCCGTCGTGCTGATGGTGCATCTATAGCCAGGCATACTTCCCCGTATCCCTTTCTCCTATTTGAACATGTTGCTGCCAAACAATGGGACCACGCACTACGATTGTGCCGCCATGTGAAGGTTAGCATGACTTTCTAAATGTGTTGGTCCTAAGACTCTTGTTAGTGCATGTACATCTACTGTAACCAGTAGATACGGATCTGATTTCAATTGTTTCAATTGTTTAGGGTTAGGGTTAGGGCTATAGGGTTTAGGCTTTATAATGATTTTCATGTGCTGAATCTGGTTGCAGGACAATCTCCTATGGGCATGTCTTGCAGGCACAGCCATGGCAGCGAAGGAGTTGAACGTTGCAGAGGTAGCATATGCTGCTCTAGATGAGGTGATTACACATTCTCTATCATGAATTTGGATAGACATTGTTTGTTTCTGCATGAGTACAATGCTTCAAGATACGTAAGCAGGGGGAGCTGGAAGGAGTTACCTTTCTCCACTTATGGAGCATTTCAAAGTGCTTTAAGACTAGCCTTAGATCCCATTTAGGAAACTTAACAAAGTTGGGTTGCAGGTTGATAGAGTCCACTTCATAATTTATGTGAAAGGCTTGCTCTCAGAAGAAGCAAGACAAGCGGAGTTGACACTATTTCGGAGGCGGCCGGAGGAGGCTGAATCGATATTGCTCCAAGCGGGTCTTACATATCGAGCCATTAGTCTCAACCTTCGCCTTTTTAACTGGGACAGGTATGCTCCACATTCAAAATATCAACTGGATTTAGGTCGTTATTGGCTCACAACATTTATTTATTTATTTATTCATGTTCTTGAAATCGAAGAGTGCTTAGGTTTAAGGAAATCGAAAGATTATTTAGAGTTTAGGATATAGGATATACTAAACTCTATTTACGTACAGGGCCTTGGAGCTTGCACTATCACATAAGAAGACACACTTGGACACTGTGCTTTGGTATAGGCAACGATACCTTCAAAGTTGCAAGCATGAGGAGACGAAACCACAATTTCTTCATTTTGCTCAACAGGTCGCTGTATGTTTTCAATTTGAAATCTGAGCGGAGTATTATAGAATTTGTCAACCAAACTAGACCAGTTGAATGTCATTGCTGAGTTTTGCAAAATTTTCATATTTTCTGCACCTGCAGGTAATCGTTGAAGCAGAGCAGATAAAAGAGAAAATTAAAGAGGAGAAGGAAAGAGAACGTCGCCGTTCAGGTCTTAATTGCTTTTTGCTGCTGTCAAGTAATTGGGTTTATCTTGTGTCTAAATGTGGAATTTATTTACAAAATAAGTTTAGAAAGTCTCAAATTGGTAATGGCAATGTCGTAAAAGCTAGAGCCTGCACCACTCTTCCAAATTAATCCATTAAGTTTTGTTGCTCTTGTAGCAAGCAAACCAATGGCAACCAAAGCCTTATGGAGCTTGTGTCACCCTGAGCTGCCCACCCAAGATGGAATTTACTGAACTGATCACTAGAATTGCTTCATATTCCCGGCATTCAAAACCTTCAATGAAAGGCGTGGAGGTTGCAAATCGTTGTGGGAGCATCTGCTGTTCAACTCAACCTAATTCGAGATATACCACAGGCATCAGCAGAGTATTACACAGGAATATAACAGAATCGAGAATTCATTTTGGAGTGGTCAAATCCATACAGTAGAAGTTGAAGGAAATTAACTAAACGGTAAAACCATCACATGGTATTAAATAGACCAGACAGTCAACAACGGTTACATACATTTGTTGTGATTTCTAGCTCAAATATGTGCCACAGTTAGATTATCCTGTCAACCAATCTTCTGATCGTGGTCGTTGCCTTGGAAGTAGTCATTTTCTTCAGTAGTCAAGGATGGAGCAGGCAGTGTATGCATACTTACAAAGTGGTAACCAGCCAATTGGAAGTTTGTACCTAAAGATGAATAATGTTGTCAGTGATCGTCAATTTCCATATCCGCTATTGAAGTAGCATGTTTTCAAGCGTCAAGTGTGACAATCAAGTGCAGAAAGCTTCAAAAATTCGGTAGAAAGCTTCTTTTTGTCTACAAACATCTTGATGGTAAGCGAATTCCTATGATTGTTTAATTCAGTGACTTTGGAAGCATGGCGCAAGTGCAGAATATGAATTGTTTCTCCAACTTGAACGCCAGTTACAGGATAGACGTACTGTATTCTCGTCACCAAGTCACCATGAATTTAATTATATTCAGTGTGCAAATTAAAAACCGATGCACTCAGTATACACTCGGAGAGATTACCTCCTGTTCCCAGATTGCGAATCCTGGTGAACAGCTTTGCCAACAGGGAAAATTTGTGCCACTAGTTTCCCTGATTTCCTCTGGAAAATTTCAGTCTGATATTCTCAGAAGGGAGAGAAGGAACTTTAATTCTAAACTTCTAAACTTCTGAACCTCTAAGTTAGATTTCCTCTGAGGTGTTTGATGAGTTCGGACGTGTGATTTGAATCCATGCCAGAGCTTGGAGATCCATACCTTAAGTTTGGCTGTTTGTTTTGTTACGTTGAGATCTCCCGGATAGTGCATCCCCTAGTCACATGCTTGGTATTGTCAGAAAGCCCTCGGTGAGGAGGGGTGCATAGGCTTTGATTCATGGCATTCAAACCTACTGTGGGAAAGTTATGGATTTTTGATTTATTTTTAGTTCTAAGAAATAAAAATAAATTACTTTTACTTTTGTTTTGACTATGGCAATGGCAGAGGGCACATTGATACGCTTTGAAGTTAAGGTAACCTTGCTCTAAAAGTAACCACTACCATAGAGGTACATTTTGCTTTCTTCAATGTAAAAAAAAAGTGTATATTTAAAATGAGCCCACGTTTCAACTTCAAAAATATATAACTAATTCCACAAAGGTCCAAAATATATGAAACAACTTGAATTAGATGCCAATTCCTTTTCTCTTCCTTTGAAAATGTATTGAAAATCGTTTCTAGGAGTTTAGCTTCACCTCAAATGCAATTAGCTCTTGAAAAGTCACTTTAAGAGCAAACTACCTTAACCCTTTAGTGACCGGTCGACCACTTTTTGGTTGATTTTTGGACTCTCAGTCTAATATTGTTCAAAATACATTTGATCACAAAAATCTCAAAGAGGAACGCAATTAGAATGTCTTTGTGCCCTTCAAACAAAACCAATTTCAAGAGAATTGGAGCATTGATGAATTAGCTATGAGGTTGCAAACTCAAATGGCCTGGACCTTTAAATGGGAAGTGTTCAACAAAATTACAAAAAAATATCAACCAAATTGTGAGATTTTTTTGTAACTTGATGTCTTGACAAGGTATAAGTGTTGCTTTATAATCTCATGAATGCCCAAAGTAAACTTATGCATTGGTATTTATATAGCGCAAATTCTAAAGGGTCATTCAAGTCATTGATTTTTGAAAATTAAGGAAAGCAACTCAAACTCCAACAAGGCTTTAGAAGCAAACATGATTTAGAGGTACATTTCACTTTCTTCAATGTACCAAATCTGTACATTTTAGATGGGTATTCATTTTGATGACCACATATGACCATTTTTTGTGAACTTCAAAAATTTGTAACTAACTTCACAAAGCTTGAAAAAATATGAAATGACTTGGATTAGATGCCTATTCTACTTGTCTTTTGAGGAAAATTTACTAAAAAGTATTTAAAGATGTTTCACCTCCATAAAATTCAATTTTAGCCCTTAAAAGGTTGATTTATGGACCTCCTATCTTATTTATAGCAATTTGTACCGTTGGATGAGTTTGATTTTTTATTAGGTTGAAGAATCTCCCTTATGGAATCACCTTGTACGGTTTGATCTAAGACTACATCTTTAGAGTGGCCACAAAATTCATTTTCTTGAAAAACTACGCCCGCCCCCAAAATCAACCACGGTCACTAAAGGGTTAAATCTCTTAGAAGATGACTAGCTAGTTTGCATGATACATATACACACAAGGACCAATTACAAAATCTAAAAAAGAGCAAAAATCTGTAGAAGTTGCCACTGAAACAAGCAACTATACTACAATTGGCTTTGACCTTGTAGCATTGGCACACATCTTCAAGTAAGGCACCTACTGAAATTTTTGATTCTCACTTGTAGCTTTAGTTCATACAAAGCCTCCTTCCTAGCCGTCTAGAGTCAATAAAGTATACATATTCACACCATTTAAAACCCTAAAGCACCACTGTCTCTTCTAGGACAAATGAAGGTTAGGGTTGGAAACCACAATCTCAATTTTGGGCATAATTTAAAAAAAACTTATATTCAAATAGGAGAGAACAAATTAGCTTTTTAGAAAAACATTTTTTATTTCAATCAATATCAAAGAGAGAAAATTGTGTCAACTAAAGTGAAAAGAATTGAAACCATAGTAGAGAAAAAAATTATAAAAACTGAAAATAATTTGAAAAGATTAATATCTCTTCAAATATGTATTTTTTTTTGCATCAAAAGCTTTTATTCATTCCATTTAGATTATTATTGAAAAAGTTATGAAGAACCTTGTTGTGGAGGCAATTTGAGAATCTTTAAAAAAAAAAAAAAATTTACAATTTGGTTTTGAATTAAATTTTCATACTTTTCCTAAAACGTAGATTGGTTTAGATTTCTTGCTAGAACAATCTCACGGTTAGGATTAATGTGTCTCAATTCTATTTTAAGAGTTATAAATGATTTAAGATTTTTTTCCATCTTGTACCTACTGCTACTCAACAACTTTATAAAGAACAAAAATTCAATTTGGCTCTTTTTTTCTTTTCTTTTCCTATCGCCTTAATTCAATTTCCTACAAAAAAAAGCTTTTCTACATCAAGACTTTTTAGCATAAAATTTCAAGTTAAGAGGATTCAAACTTTAAATCTAGTACAAAATGGAAAAATGAAAGTGTTTTATTCACTTGAAATGATAATATACTACAAGCTACAAGGTTAAAGTTTTAGAAATTTCTTCTATATATTTTCATATTAGTCTTATGCAAGATTCTACAGTTAGACTTGCAAAAACAAGAAATGATTAAAATTTTTGCTCTTTGCAATAGAGATTACAATTTTCAAGTGATTTTTGACTATAAAACAGGTATGAGTGTTAAAATGCTTTGATTTTTGTCGGATCTTTCAACTCAGTTCTTGAAAATTGAAAGAAAAATCTAGATTCTCCTTGCATGAATTTACTTATTACCCAAAATGGAACCCAATGTGCATGATACTAACTCTGAAAGGATGGGCCTAGTGATCCCTCTAATTTTCAAACTTCAAAGGTTCCTCTCTCTGTATGCTCCCATTTCACAACTAAATATAATGAATTTCTTTTTATTACATGTGCTCTATAAGTCATAAATATTTCAAATTTTTTTGTAGAACTTTGAAGTTATATGAATTTTTGAATAAAAAATGAAAAATTCAAATAAAATATAAAATACCCTAAATTAGGGTCAATTTGAAAAATAAATAAGCAAAATTTGAAGCATGTTCAAAATTGTATAAATGCATAGGTCAATATCCAAAAAAAATAAAAATAAAAATTTGAAGATAGATAATCATTTTGAAATGTGAAATGCTAAAATTTAAAAAAAAATCCTAGTAATTTAAAAATAAAAAAATGACATTTTGTACAATATGAATCCAAAAAGTAAACCATTTTGACACACAAGTGTTAAAACTAACTTAGGGATATGGTTTGCTTTGTTTCTTTAGTTGGACTTCAATTCAAAAACAATCATTTTTATTGTTAAAACCAACTTAGGGATATAGTTTGCTTCATTTCTTTAGTTGGACTTCAATTCAGAAACAATCATTTTTATGGCTAAAAGTCGGATCAATAAAAAGTTACCAATTGAAAATTCACTACACCGCAATCCATGTATTTTCAATTTTCTTATGAAGGAAACTCAAAAAATATCACAAAGAGAGAATATCCAACACCCGATTCATTGAAAATTCAAGCAAATCCCCCCCTTAATGGATGAAAAAATATTTTTTTCCATCTGAAAGGCCTTTGTAAAATAATGCAAAGGACTCAAAATATTGTAGACAAAAGGATATCATAGAGGAGCCAAAATTGGCTATTGAATGACAAAAAAACACTTGTTGGAAGATGTAAATTGCCATATTGTCATCAAATTTCTTTTGGTTGGTAGAGAAGATTCTAATTGTCATAACACACAAAAAAAAGGACTTATGGATGTGTTAAAAAATTTGCTAAAAATGAAGATTTGTATAGCACATATAATAAAAAAAAAACTTCTAGTGTATTTGGGCAACTCCTACCTCCTTATTCTTGCTCTGAATTTGAGCCATGTAAATTATCTTGTTGGAATTTGAACCCCAACTAATCAATTGAAGCTTATCGAATCTAATTTCTATTGCAATTTTGAAATTCCTAAAATTCCTAAAATTGAACATTTTATTGCATTTTGAATATTGGTCCTATTACGATGGTCTCTAGATTTTCTATTTATAGTTGGACACCAAAATTTTGTTTACACTATAAATAAATACCTATCAAGAGAAATTCTTCAGATTTTGGAACTAATTTGGAATTAAATATGACATTTTTTCACATTTTCTTAAAAAAATAATGGTAATTTGAAATCATCACCAATAAAACTGAAATCTTTAAGACATGTAATTTCATCTTTAAAAAAAAAAAAATCTCAAAAAGAGAAAAAAATTGAGACAGATTACGTGATAATAGGCTTCGTCCTTTCAGGGTTAAGTGGTACTGTAATCCAAACTGTACCACCAATCTTGGAGGGGGTATTAGTCCAGTCCACAGACATGAAGTGTACATGAATGCAATACGGCAAAATCCATCAATGTCGAGTTCTTCACGAGTACTGTACTCAGTGTACTTTAGATAATTCAGTGTTCCAACAACTGAAACACAGTGGAACCTGAAGGCCGTATGTTTCCCAAAAAAAAAAAAAAAAAAGAATGGGAACCAAACATACTACCAGGAGATTTACTCATATTGAATGCGAACCGACCCATGACTTAGTACTGTCCACTGGTCGAAAAGCAACAGCTATAATGCATGTGACGAGTACAAACCTCGTATCTATTCACAAACGGGTCTAGAAATGCAAGAAATCACATACTCCAACCACAGAAACGTCTGTACTACCGTACCGGTATACAAAAAAAGTTTCATAACGTTTGCTTTTCGCACTAAAATTCAGAAAGGCTGCTTGTATCAGAGTTTGCATCTAAGCATATGAAGGTGGCAAAGCATCCCAAAATACAACTCAATCTGGCTTAAACGCAGAGAGAAAGGCAGTCCTGAGAACTCAGAAAAAGGAGCGAGGAATGTAACAAGCATGCTGCCTACTTATTCAGAGTTCTTCAAGTAGGAAGCCTCCGAATCCTCTCCAGCCACTCCATTCCCTTCTCTCGCATGTCCCAATGCCGAAGTGCCCACCTGTGGACCATCAGTCCTTGTGTTCAAGTTCGTTGCAGTCCCATCCCGTGATCCTTCAGGCTTACCATATTCAGACATATTTCCTGCCGCTTGGTTCCCGTTACCACCCATGGCGTTGTTCATCATTTGCATACTACCCGGGTTTCCCTGAGGAACCACGCCTTGCTGGTTGTGATAAGACTGCTGGGACTGCGGGGATGCATTTTGTGACCCTTGTTGGCTTTGTTGCATGTACTGAGGAACTGAGTTTCGCTGGTTCATCATCATCTGCTGTTGCTGCTGCTGGTGTGTTTGAAGATACTGCTGCTGCAATGGTTGCATAGACTGCGCTGCTGGGACCTACTACACGCCAATCATATCCGTCAGTACTCGATGGCAAGATCTTTACCTTGAAAGGCAAAATCTGGTAACGACACCTGAAGACATAACGACCCTCTCATTATGAAAGCCTCTTTAGAGCCCGGAACCACTGTCTTGGTTCCTACTGTTTGGACATACTAATCTCTGCAGGTGATGGATTGGATTCTCAAAGCAGATTTTAGAACAATAGTACGGAAATCTAATGAATGTACACTATGATGACCAACCAACCAAACTGTGCCTTAAAACACATCCACTCAAATAGGAGTCGGGGCAGGTCACCTGAGCAGAGTTTTGGCTCACTTGTGGTTGTGCATCGGCAATGGCGGCAAGGTACATAAGATTTTGCTGCAACTTTGCTTGATATCTGTAGATGAAATGTGTTCAAAGATTACTTCTCGAGCTCTATTGCAAGATTCTAAAACCCTACGACGGATATCAAACATATTAAATGCCAGTTGCTCTAAACAGCAGAAAAAGAAGCCTCCGACTGTCAACAAGTAGAATGAGAGTACTACTCGTCCCCATATCCTGTCATCTCTACTGTATCGATGTAAGTTTGAAGAAATTCTAACAGAATAAAAAGAAAGGAAAGGTTAGAAGCATACGTAGCACACTCATTCAACTTTCCGAGGTTCTGGTTATCAAGGATTGCAAGGATCAGCTGCTTGTTCTCGTCCAGGTACTGCACGCAGAAGGAGATGACAAGCACAAGGTTCAAAGTAAGACACCAAAACCTGAGAAAATCCTAAGGAAAATATTCTTTCAAAAAAACAAATCGACACACAGAAACATTGGTCGTTTCCTATAAATCTTTCTCTCTGTCCCTCACTGTTAAGTCAGTGCTCAGATTCTTGCAAGGCATCAAGGGTAGCATTGAGAAAAATGCAAGGTAATCCTACTGAAACCTCCGAAACCCTAAACCCATACATTTTCGACTGGGCGAATCACAGATACTCCATAAACAAACCGCTTGCCAAGAGCTACATACTGAAGTGCTACATCCTTCAGCGCATTTGATTCATCAACTAACACCTCAACTGCCACACTAACTTCTGCATGTTGCCGTACACCTCTCTAACACTCCTCGCTGCTCTCGTGACCAACATTAAACGGGATCAGCGAAGTTCCGCTGTCAATTAATTTCCTTTCAATACAGCTCACATTTCAGGCTTCTGAAACAAATAATTTATACAAATCAGCGCCCATACCGCAACCCCCCAAAACAGTATTTCCAATCGAGTATACATCCCGATCCGACAACTACAACTACAACGAAGCTTAAACCATCGCTGTCCCTTCAAAACGTCATCTCACAAAAATGCATTCCAATTTCCCACATTCAAACAGCCAGCAAGGTAGAACAGAATTCAACAGCCAAACCTTCTGGATAAGCTCTGTCGTGATCGAGTTCCCCGCATACGCCGCCATCTGTTGCTGCATGTCTCCAAACCGACCGAAACCACTCCAGGTGCTCAAGCTTTAGTCGCTCTCACTGCTCATCCCTCGATCCCAAACCCCCGAGGCCACAAACCCTAACCAGCGAAGATGGCACAGTCGGAGGAAGAGAGCAATGGCGCAGCCGCCACTAACTTACTACCGTTGTGTGAACCCGGAAAGCGGCGGGTCGGAGGGAGATAAGGAAATGCACGGGAGTGTTGAATTGCAAATTACGCTACGCCTGCGACAGAGAGACATGTGGAGAACGAAGAGTTTGGATATGGCGGAACAACCAAGATACAGAACTGCGACGTCCATGGGCGCAGACTCGGAGACGATGCGAAGCCGAAATGGAGGGAAAGTCCGCGGTTGCCAACCCGCTGTCAGGATTTCATCCGACCGCACGTCGTCTTCGTCTCTCGTCTTCATTCATCCTGCATTTTTCAAACTCATGTGATGGTAGAAGAGCATCCCCACCCGTCTTGGAAAACGGATGACTTGTTGCCACCGGCTTGCAAAATTGCGTCTTGCATGCATAATAGATTAACTTGTTAAGAGGGCGGGCCAAAAGCCTCCGATGGCTTGCAAAACCAAGCTCTTTAGCAAGCCAAAGTGCGGGTTGCAAATTAGCTTGCAAACCGCATGAGAGAAGCATCTTTTGCACTTTCCCAAAAAACAAGGACTTGATCTATGAATGTGGATGTAACTGATTTGGTGGCAATGGCCTCTTAATAGGTTGCGGGTGAGGCGACCTTTCTTCGCTAGCTTGCAAACTGGATTGTTGGCTTGCAAATCGGCTTGCATTTTCCTAGCCAGGTGGGCATGCTCTTAGCTATAGTTGGATGAAAAATAATGAAACTTAACCTTTAAATGTCGACATAGACCTTTGGAGTCTGATGGATGACAGGAAATTCTCCTAGTAGGCCAGAAGTTCAATTATTCATCTTTGAAATATTATTGTGTTTTCTACAATAGTTTGACTTCCAATAAGTGCTTTTGCAATTTTTTGAGCCAATGATTCACACGATAATCAAAAGGGATAATTTTCAGGGTTGCCTATTTGTCCTTTAACCCCTAAAGTCCCATTGTCCCCTCGGGGGACAAAATGGATTTTGGGCAGGCTCCTACGGTCTCAATATTTGTCGTGCTTTTCTGAAATTTGTAGTGAAGATAGAGAATCACATTAGCTTTCCAAAAATGTAATTTTTATTTCAATCGGCGCCTAGGAGCAAAAGTTATGGCACAAAAATCCCAAATTTTAGTTCGGCGGGCAGAAAAAAGCCCTCACAAAAACTTTAAATTAAATTTTTTTTAAATTTTTTTCTTATAGATTTTTTATTTTTATCTACATGGAAAGCTTTGATTCATTCCATTTGGATTTGTTATGCAAAAGTTATGGACAATCTTATTTTTGGGGCAATTAGAGCATCTTCTTGAAAGAAAAAACCTTGCAGGATTCATTTCTGAATTCAATTTTGACAATTTTTCAAAAAAAAAAGTTTCACAAAGTTAAGATTTCTTGCTAGAACAATCTCACTCTTGATATTAGTATATTTCAACTCTATCTTAGAGCTATTAATGATTTAATTTTTCCTCCAATCTTGAACCTACTTCTACTTAACAATTTTTTAATGAGTGAAAACTAAGTGTTTCTTTTTTGAATTTTTTTTCAAGATTCTCAACTCAATTCTTCATCATATAAAATTAAAAATTTCAAAATCATTAGAGCAAAAGTTTTAAGTTAAGAAGGTTCAAAGCCAAAAAATGTAGTTGAGCAAGGTGCAAAAAAACTTGATCCCTTCACTTTAATTGCAAATATCTTGCAATCTACACAATCAAAGTTTTTGAAATTTATTCTACACATTCTTACACTAGTCTAGTACAAGATCCTACGGTTAAATATGCAAAAAATACATTAAATTCTTTTTTTTGCTCTTTGCTATAGAAATGGCAGTTTTGAGTGGTTTTTGATGGAAAAACAGGCCTTGGGACTATAGGGGTTAAAGGTTAAGGAAAGGTGGGGGGTATTCATGAAGTTTCCTTCTAAGGTAAGTAGACCCACTATGGACTAAAGACAACTTGGACCCTAGTTTCAACCCAATTTTGCTCTTTTGCATTCTAATGCAATAAAAACTATACATGGTGTGGAATTGTAGTTCAAATGGTTGGAATTGGGTTGAAAAGTCACCATTTCATGAATTCAATGAAAATCACTATGCAGCTTCTACACTTGAAAAAATATTCATTTATTATTCTACAATATCAAGGGAGACTTTAGGATTGCCAATGGAACTATGTAGGGAATTAAAGAGATATACAAGCATCCGAAAGGGCAAAAATAGTCTTCGTCTAGGATCTACAATGGATCTAGGATCTATATGATTTTGTTTTAAGCACCTATAATGTGTGTTTCCAAAAATCGGGTTGAAATGAGTTTTCCAAATATATGTGAAATGTTCCCTAATTTGTCATTCTTTTGCAAAAAAATTTGTAAATCTAGAAGATGGAACTATGTGGTCTACAATGGACTTCCTACCTTACAATTTTCTAAAGGATTGTACAATTCTAAACATTTTTTACTCAATGTTACTTAAAAATGAAGAGGATGTCATAACTAGTCCTCTTTGGTTAATATTTTTAGACTATTATATTGAATTAGTTATGAATATTTGAACTTCAAATTTGAGTCTTTATAAACCATTTTAGCCTATTATTGTGTTCATTGTGTGTGTGCATTGAAAACTTCAATAACCTTCAAAATATATGAAGTTTGATTTTTGAGTAAGGTTCTAAATTTGTTCATATCTGTTCACTAGAAGAAAATTGCGTTGGAGTCAACAAAACCAACTTGCTGTTTTTTCTGCGTTTTCTGTTTTCTACAAAAAAATTTGCGCTAAAATATACAAAATTTTGTGTTGGAAACGGAAAACGCAAAAAAAACATCAAGTTGGTTTTGTTGACTCCAACGTAGTTTTCTTCTAGTGGATGAGAATGAAAACTTACAAAAAAAAATACTTCCATTTGGATTCTTATTCAGTTATTGTTTGCTTAGCTTCAAAAACTTCAGAAATGCATTCCTTTGTTAACTACATTAAAAGAGAGTTGAGGGCAAGGGAGGGCAACAAGTTATCTTGAGTTCTTGGACTGTGGGAACTTGTCACATCAGCAATCTAATGTGGTCAAGAGAACGCCATGTCAAATTTTTGAAAAAATAAATAAATTTTTTATTTTTTTTTACTTTTTAATAATTATAAGTGAGTTAAATTTTTTTGAATTTTTTTTGATAGCATTATTGCTGGTTTAGAGTAGAGGAACATGCAAGGGGAACAGGCCTGAAACGGCCCTCCCTTGCCCTCAAATCTTCCTTACTGGAATCTTTTAGGGATTCATCAACTAAAGCTTTAATTTGAACCTTTGAGACACAAAATGAGTTTTTAACTTCACTTGTCAAATAAACCAAAAGTAGATAAATATCTAAATGTTTGTCAAAAATAGCAAAAAATAGCTAATAAAAAGCCAAAATTCATTTAAGAAGTTTGTAAATTATTCCCCTTCTCTACAAAAGTGAAAATTTCTATTGGTGAAATTTTTTTAATTTGTATAAAATCTAATTTGTCTCGAAAAAAGGCCTCCCATAATAATCTCAAGGATAAAATTATACATCATCCAAAATTTGACATAGTAAAAATGTAAAACACAAAGGTTCCTACCAATCATCTATTACTTTTTTCTCACATAATGTAAAAAAACGTAATCATCCTTCATGTATAAAAGCTTCATTAAAATTCAACCTTCCATAACAATACAATTTGAACTTATATTCAATAATTGATGTTCAAGCCTCATGGCTCTAGAAAATCTAGTCCATATTAGCTATGTTAGCAATATTAGCTTAGGACTTAGTAGAAGCCATCGATATTGCAAGAATGTGCAAAAGTAAACACTTTGGATTTATAGGCAAGCAATGTCAAAAAATAGTAATACCCAGAAGATGTTTGCATCTTTTGGGTACATAGTACATAGTGACAAAAGAATTAATTTTAGAAAAAAAAACATGATTTCCAAAAGGAGTACACGTGCCATCATCCCATTGGTTGTTAAGTTTTTACAAAATTTCTAGAAAGGATACACACGTAATTTTCCTATTGGTTGTGAAACTTTTGAGCAAAAATTCGAGTAAATCCCTTGTATGAAATGAATTCATAAATTCAACTTGAGAAATCCACTCCAACAGCCCATATTTGTATTCTTGAGGAACTTGTAAAACTTGCAAATTATATGGAATATATCTATATTTTTTTCTCTTGTAAATATGTATGTCTTTCATATCCATATTATATATATTTGTATTCATGAGCATATTTGTATTTGTATTCTATATTTTATAGTTTGAAATTGTATCCACATCCTATATTGTATCCATATTCAAGATTTTATAGTTTGGAACTGTATCCATATCATGTAACCATATCTGCATTCTTTATTTTGTAGTTTAAAATTGTATCCATATCTTGTAACCATATCCGTATTCTTTATTTTATAGTTTAAAATCATATCCATATCCTGTAATTGTATCCACATTTTATATCCATATTCTATATCCATATTCTATATACAAATTTGGACGGCCAAGATCGTCTATTCCACATGCATCAACAACTTTGGTTTTTTCAGAAGATCGACAGCATTCAGGTGGGGGGATTTTTCCCGAACTCCGATCATGATTTTTTCAAGGAAGGAGGGAGAAATTGAAATACAAACATCAAGTTCGCATCTTTTTGATACATAGTCAATCATTGTTAGATTGATTGTGTGGATCGACTACAATAGCCTCAATCAGTAGCTAAAAGGTTGGACTCATGACATGGTTAGAGAATTTTGCAAGCACTTATATATGACTTATATTGCTACTAAGCAACCTAAATAGTGTTGCCATTGCATCTCTTTTGAGATGATGGGGCTAGCCTATTGTGTTTTTAGGTTGTATGAAAGGTCTTCATGTCTTGTAAGAAACTCTTATACAAAACCACTATTCCTGTGTATTCCATTTGGTAAAATTAAGTTTTTTTGATTGATTATTTGCCTTTTTTCTGCTTGATTTTGTTAAAGTTTGTTAATAATTATTAAAACTTGTTAATTTTAATAAATTTTAATAAATTTTATCAAAAATCAGCCTAGAATAAAAACAAGAAATTTAATGAAACTTTTTTGAGAATATTATGTTAAAATCTATTAAACTTAATAGGTTCTAACAAGTATTAATAGATTTTTTTAATAATTAAAAAAAAGAACAAAAAGATCCAACAAAATATAATTTTACCAAATGTAAAATAGATAAGAGTGGTGGTTTTGGATAAGATAGTTCTTCCACTTGTAGACTTGCACACAATCCAACAATCCAGTGAAAAGAGGCTGTCACCTTGGATTTTCCATTTCCTCCCTCCTCCCCAAAAAGAAAAATTTTGAACCATTGATTTAAAAATAAAATAAATCTCCCCCCACCAGATATTATTGATCTTCAAAACATCCTTGGATACGAATACAAGTAGAAGTACATGTATATACATTTGTATGGTATACGATGTACAGTACATGAATATGGATGTGGTTATATATATGGTATGGATACGGATATTGTATGGATACAGATACAATCTCAATACAAGATATGGTTATAATACAACAATATGGGATTTATCCCATATCGAATGGCACCCCACCCCCTCACCTCAAAATTACAAATGGAGGGAGGGGGGGAGTGAGCCAAAAAATTAATATAATTTAATTTAAAAAATCCCAGGGGGTTACCACCAATATTTTTCATTATAGTGTGAACATTATTTCATGGAAACATGGATTGTAGGTTTTTTCACAAATTTGTGTAAGTTCTAAGGCTTGTTTGTTTTTAAATTTCACATGAAATAAACAAGATAATTCATAATTATCATGTTTTTCACGTGATGCTTTATTTCATTTCACTATGACAATTAATTTTGCTAAATTATAGGGATTTTTGAATTTCAATGAAAAATTATGTACCAAATTTTTATTTTTTGTAATTTCAGTTTTGTCTTGGTAGGATACATCTATGAGCACAAACATCTTTTAATCATTCTATTCCAATTAAAAAATAAAATTTACAAAGACTTTTATTTTGCAAGCAATGGATGTAGATATATCTTTGAAGTGCTTTTTGGAACTTAGTTTCTAAAATTATAGAATAAAATCAAACAAATACAATGTATTGCTAACTAAATACATGCATAATATTTATCCCGAATAAGCATTTATATAATTTACACCAAAGGACTAAGGAGCCCACTTTCTGCTTTTAGAAAACTTAAACAAGCTCTATTGACTTCATAATTTGGGATTTTTGAATGAAATTTTAGGGCACTTGGATGCTAATTATTCTAATCTATATGTGAAGCTTTGTTTAACCTCTAAATGTCCAAGGCCTGTTTTGAAACTCTTGAAATTTGCTCTAAATTGAACAAAAAGCCAACATTTTGATAAGTTGAATCAATTATTTTAAAATTGTAATCCTACAAATTCAAACTGGACATGTTAGCTAGAGATTACATAGAAAAAGAAAACACAACAATATCATTTAAGGATTGAAAGATTATAATGTTTGATCATCAAGGTGTTAAAACTATGAAAATCTTTGAGCTCTCTTTTTGCATGTCAAATCTAAAAAGTTCAAGACCAAAAAAATATGAGGTTGAAGGGCCTAACAAATATAACCCCAATCAATTTATGACTTCTCAAAATCTACTTTATAAATTTTTTAAATGAATTTCTAGTGGGATTTTTTCTCCAAGATCTAGTGTATTTGAGGCTCATTTCCATAAGCCCTCAACACTACAAAAGTCAAGATTGCAATGGGTACCTTTGCAAAAAATCTTGAATAGAAAAATCATAATCGTTCATTTTCAAAATCAGATTTTTGATGCTAAAACTAGACTTCAAATAGAATCTTTCAAAAATATAAACTACTAAAAGTAGCAATTTGGTAAGGTTTTATTTAACTTCAAAGTTTCTTCGACACCACATTTGGGTGCCTTGGGCATTTAGGGGTTAAGGTAATTCTTGTAAAATAGTATTGTTAAAGTTAGAAGGGTTTTTTTATTTCAACATCAAACTAGGAAGCTAAAAATGTTTTTTCAAAAAAGGTTAATTAATTTGATTGGATTTTAATAGCTACTCAAAAGCATTTGAACCATTCAATTCCAAATAATGAGGTGAAAATTATAAGGAGTTTTATTTTGTGGACGACAAAAGATAGAAATAATATATGAAGTTGTTTTTTGAATTCAATTTTGAATTTCTTAAATTTAAAAAAAAATCAATTGTTTACTTACACATTTTTACTATTGAAGATTAATAATTTTCAATTTCTTGCAAAATCTACAAATAAATGGCTATTATAAATATTTGCAAAGTTCAACAGATTGCCATAATGAATTCAGAAATTGGATTTTTTTTCAAAAAAAATTGGAATTGTTAAAGTACAAGTAAGACACTCATATAAAATGATTTTTAAAAAATTTAAAAAAACTTTGAATTTTTTTATAATTGAATATAAATTATTAATGAAAAAAAATTCAATAGATGTTAATTCTTTTTTAGGTTCTTAAGTAAGTGGAATGAAAATTCTTTAAAGAGTTCCCTAATAAAAATTTCAAGTTTCAAAATTTTATTGAGTGATATATTACTAACTAAAATAAGACTTGAAATATTATAATTAAATTGTAATTCATTCTAAAATCTCCAAAAAATCATGAAAAATAATACAGAGTATACAAATATTTTATAATTTTAAAAAAAAAAAACTAAAGTTTTGAAGATTTTTGGATTAAATTTTTAAAGTTCTAAATATTTGCAAACATATTTTTTAGTCAGTAATTTTTCACTCAGTAAAACTCAAGAAATCCTTATCCAAAAATTCTGAAAAGAGTTTTCATTCCAATTACTAAAGGATCTTGAATAAAATTTATTAGTATTAACAAAAAATTCCACCAATAAATTTTATTAAATTACAAAAAATTCAATATTTATTTTAAAAATTAAAATTTTAAATTTTATGCAATTGTGTGCCTTGCACCACTATATGTCCAAATTTTATTTCAAATGTCTAATTTCTCAATTAGCTATGGTAATTTTTACTTACAACAACAAGCCAATCATTCATCAATAATTTACACCTATAAATAACACAAAAGAATATTCAATTTGATTAAACAAAACAAAACTTTTACATAGAGTTCAAACCCACATGACCACAAAGGAGAATTTAATTCAAAAGGTCGCTTTTTCATTTCTAAGCAATCATCTTATATAATAGAAGATTATTCATTTTAAAAATACATTGGAATCTCTCTTGTGGTTTTAGTTTACCGGTAGTCTAGATGTCTAGAACCATCTATTTAAATAAAAGTCTTAGATTCTCGATCTAGAATTATCTACTAAAGCAAATCTCCTAGTCAAATTTAGAAATATTCTAAATTCTAGTGTGCATCTTATCAAAATCTAGATTATCTACGTTGAATTGTACAAATTCATTGCATTGTCTAGCATACTTGTCATCATCTAGATTCTCATTTATTGTCTATTGCACATGTCATGTTTTAGAAGTTGTCTAACTTAATTGCACTATCGTCCAAATAGAATTGTTTTACGCCAATGCTCACGTCTTTCATTTGAAAATACCTAAGTTCAAGCAATCTCTGCTTATACAGTAACTATAATCAAATATAAATAGTGTACATTGCATTACAAATCGGTCCAATCATTAACAAATTCTTTAATAAAATATAATCAAGGCTTGTGACAATTAGGCATTTGGTTTCTAATATCACCTACAATGAAGTAGTATACCATTAAATTAATAGGCACTTAGCATAGTCTTAGTGCTTACCACTTCTAATAGTAGAGAGTTTATAAGCACAGTATTTTGAATACGTTTTAGTATGTTGGTGTGTAATAAATAATATTTCCTTATTCTAAGAGCACCCCTAGGAAAATCTATGACATTAAATGATATTGGATTCTTCAACGTAGCGATGGAGAATATTTGAATACAAAAATATTTTTAAAATACTTTGGGTGACCAAATTTTCCAACTTAAAAAAATTATAACTACAAAAAATACAAATGAATGCTTAAAAATGTAAATTAGTATAGAGCAAATGTCGTTTGAATTCTTCTTTTGAGAAAGATTTACTACACTAAATAAGGTTTTTACGGGGATCTATATTAACTAATCGACATTTCACATTATATAAATATCTACCTTTGTCGTACACCAATATTTATTGAAGTGTCTGGGGATTGTACATCTACAATTTAAGTCCCTTTAATTTTTTGGTCCCCTTAATTCCCCTTTTTCGTTGTAGAAATTGTTTCAAGGCATGTAGAACCTTCAAAGTAATCAATACTTGGATTTCTATTTTTTAAATCTACCTTCTACAATATGGCTTGTTCACACAATTGAAGTTGTCAAGTCCATTAACTAGTATGATATAATGGCATCATTGAGCAATTGGGTGTCAACAATAGAGATGCTATAACAAAATGTGATGCAAGGCAAGCAAGAAGTTACACACCATTATTTAGTTTAAATATTTACAAAAGAATAAAAGAGTTAAAAAAATGTATTAAAACTACTCAAAGTGTTGAATATAGGTGTATCCAAAATTAACCCTAGGGGCTAATGAATAAAGGTTGTGCATTTTATGCAAGAATCTGGAGTGGTCAGTTTTGAAATGGATTCCAAATAAGTCTAATTACCTTAGTTTATAATACATGGAGACCCAAAATTAAGATTAAAAAAATATATATATATATAAACATACACACAAGGATAAATGCACCAATATTGACACCGATAATGAGCATATTTATTATCTTTAAACATAGATCATTGGATCTTCTTGGCAAGTAAAAGAGGATTGCAACACACTTTTGGACATTCATCTATACAAAACTATGGAAAAAAGGATATGATTAGATTTACATTTGATACTATTATTCCTAATTATTGAAAAGTACCAAAGTTATGAATTTAAAGATGCCAAAATCATTAAATACCACCACAAGCAACATCCCTACCGACTATACACATCCATAATATGATAAAATACATGAGTTTTAGAAGACAAAATCAACTTTTGATCAAATGTGGTACTAAAAGACACAAACAAAATAATTTAAGCCATGTACACATCAAAGTGGAACAACAATAGATAAAAGTACAAGGAAGGTTAGGAAAAGATCAAAGTAAAGAAAGATTAAAAGCTAACATAAAGTAATAGCTAGGTGAAACTAAATCAAGGTGAAAGCTAGATCAACGAAAAATGTTAGATAAAAAATAAATCAAAGTAGAAGCTACAAAAAAATACTTAATAAGTTAAACAAAGTGAAAACTAAATCAAAGTAAAAGCTATATGAAAGGTGGATAAAGTAAAAGCTATATGAAAGGTGGATAAAGTAAAAGCTTTGTGAAGTGCAAAAGTTAGATGAAGCTAGATAAAAGTAAAAGATGGGTAGTTGTATAAATACAACCTTCTTGTCTAACATTTTCATATCTTTTTTGGCCTTGAATATTGTTGCTTTTCCAAAATGAAGACAATAAAAATGATGGACTTCTATACTAAAGGCAAGCGCTTGGGGAGAGGTAAATTTGACATCACAATTTTGTGCACCGAAATTGCCACGGGCCAACACTATGCATGCAAATGCATTTCAAAGTGCGTCTCCCAAGAGAAACTTGAAATGATACAACGTGAAATTGACATCCTATGGTGGATTAGTCTTAGAGAGCATCCAAATATAGTTTCCATCAAAGATGTTTTCGAAGATCACCTTTATGTGTATGTAGTGATGGAGCTATGTGAAGGAGGGACGGTTTACAATCGCATAAATGAAAATGGTGCAACTTTTGAAGAGCCAAGAGTCGCTCAAATGATTAAAGAAATTGTTTCTGCTATCGAGGCATGCCATAGCTTTGGCATTGTTCACATGGACTTGAAACTCGACAACTTGGTGTTCCAAACAAAAGACAAAAATTCACCAGTCAAAGTTATTGATTTTGGATTGGCCCAAGTCTTTGAGGATGATGAAGTGTTGACCGATGTCGTTGGAAGTCCTGGCTATGTAGCTCCCGAAGTGGTGGAACACAATTATGGACCCAAAGCGGACATTTGGAGCGCCGGAGTGATATTATTTGGTCTCTTGTCGCGGCTCTATCCCTTCACTGGCAACACATGTGCAGAAACCTACGAAGAAATCACTGAGATGGGATATGATTTTGATGCGCATCCATGGTCAGGCATCTCTGAGGGTGCTAAAGATCTTATTCAAAAAATATTGAAGTATGATGCTAATGAGCGATTGAGTGCATCAGAGGTTTTAAAGCACCCTTGGATTCTAGAAAATATCAAGTAGGTTAGAGGAAAGAAGTTGGAGTTGTATTGGGGTAGATAAATGTGTCATTTTCAAATGTAAATTTTTAATTTTCTATAGCTTGTGGAAATGTATTTGTTTAATGTGATTCAAGTGATTTCTTTCCATCATTACATATGTATCAAATCACTCCCACATTTTTCTTTATGTATAAGCAAGCCAAAAAAATTGTGCTTATTGAATTTAACAAAAGCTTCGGGACATATTGAGAATGATACCCGTTCCAATTGATTTGTA
Organism: Pseudisothecium myosuroides; assembly: GCA_951799445.1. NCBI lineage: Eukaryota > Viridiplantae > Streptophyta > Bryopsida > Hypnales > Lembophyllaceae > Pseudisothecium > Pseudisothecium myosuroides. The sequence continues at coordinate 28,970,320 of OX637291.1, forward strand.
CACAGGCTGGGTTTTTTTTAATTAATTTTTTTTTGCACAAATGAAAAGAAAATTTCACTGCACTGGCTGGTGAATATTTTCAATGATAATATTTCTGGGGTCAAAGCTATCAGAGTCATTTAGTTCTATCCAACCAATGATCTTGAATGTGCAAAGATACAATTTTGTACTTTGCAAGTTAGACAAAATTTCAATAGTGCAATGTGAACGTAGGTGTCTGAAAAAGTGGCTTATCAAATTGTCAAAACCTTCAAACAGTTCTATGACTTCCATCAAATTTTTTTGGTCATTGAGTTAACACTTAATCTTTGAATTATGTCGTGGACGTTTATTGTCCAATGGATGATAGAGAATCATTTAATGTAAGACAAAAATGCACATGTTTATCTTTGGAATTTTGTGTGGAAAGGAGAGAGCCTTGCACAATAGTTTGACCTCCAACGAGAGTTTTTTTGTTTTTTTTAAAGCAAATGATTCACACTGCACCCAAAGGATGATTTCCAAGATGACCAACTTGTCTTTTAAAGGTTAACCTTTGAAGGATGCAAACCCCATGACCAAGGTAGTCACCAAAATGGCGTGATTATTGAACCAATAGATGCATTCTTTTTTTATAGTGAATAATGAAATCATCCATTAGACACTAGTTTTCTATAGAGTTCTCCAAGAATTAAAAGACATTGCATGTTTGGACTTGGTCAAACTTCATTAGTTTTCAACATTAAAATACAAATCTCAAAAATTTGATATTTTTTAGGGGGATGCTACCATATGAGCGTAGAATGTAGAATTTAGAGCATAGAGCTTAGATTTGGTGAGCCTAGAGCTTGTTTTAGAGGTTATTTTTTAAAACATAGATACCATTGGAAGGTGTAAATAGGTACCTTATAACCATTGAAGGTACCCTATAACATAAAGCCCCTTATAGATAAAGTTATACATACCTATAACGTAGGTATCCTATAATCACCAAAAGGTGGTCTACGTTCCAAGCTCCAAGCTCCTGCTCTATGCTCATATACTAGCTTCACTCAAAAAAGTTCAAAAATAGTATACTGAGCTATCAAGATTATATCTTCAAAGTGTCACAAAAGTTACAATTCTAACAATTTTGAAAAAAATAAAATGGAATAAAAAGTATTATTGGAGCTACATTTTTTGTTAGTTTAGTTTAGAAGGTTTTAAAATCATGAACTATATAAAAATTCAAGTTTGACTTTCAAAATGCCCCTTACATTTATTAAGTCCTTTCAAGTTAGGTTAATCATATAAGGACGTTGCAGACCTAAAACGTCCAATGGATGACTTCACTAGTAATTGTAGAAACAAAGATTGTATCTATTGGTTCAACAATAAAAATGTTTTGGTGACTACCTCGATCATGGGGGGGGGGTGCATCCTTCTAAGGTTAATTCCTAAAAGAGACAATATCCACTATCTGGATTATAAATGTTTGTAAGAGCTTACTACTAGAGCTACAAAGAATGGATGAAGTACATCCAAGTATGTTGCAAAAGTAATTTTTTCTATTTTTCAACAATGCAACTAGTGTTGTCACTTAGTTAGTGCTTCATGGTTATTGTGCAAGGTTGTTAATGAATTCATATATGGATGGGAAGGAAATAAATATTTGCAAAAATAAAGATCTAATGTCTAGATTCTCCTTGTATTATAATTTGTTTTGCCAAAACCATTTAAAATGTACATTTGTCTGTCTACCTTGGATTCTTAAGGGTTAAATTGAAGTTATATTAATTGTATTTTGATTCTATAGGGGATATTGTATCAATGAAATGAAAGTATATATAAGTAGTTTTGTTTTAATTTTTTTGAAAAATTGATTTTGACACTCAAATTGATTTTTGGAGTTTTATTGAACAAATTTGTAAAAGAGAAGGAGGATAATTTCTTCATTGTGATATTATTGATTTTTCTATTAATTTTTTTTGCTTAATCCATAGATATTAACCTTATAGTGTATTTTAGCAACTTCTAACTTTCTGGTCTTGAATTAGGTTTATTTGTTAAATTATCATTTTTGAATTTGAAATGACCAATGAAATGGAGTTTACCAAGTCTTATTTCAACTCTAATGTAAAGTTTAACCCCAAAGTGCCCGAGGTACCAAATTTTGGTGTTGACAAAACTTTGAAGTTAAAAAAACCTAACCAAATTGCTATTATTAATAATTAATAATTTAAAAAAAAAACTTTTTAAAGTCTAGTTTTAGTGTCAAAAATCCGATTTTGAAAATGATTGATTATGCTTTTTCTACCCAAGATTTTGTACAAGGGCACCCAATGCAATCTTGAATTTCCATAGTATTGAGGGCTCTTGGAAATGAGCCTCAAGTACACTAGATCTTGGAGGAAAAATCACATTAGAAATTCATTTAAAAAAATTGTAGAGTAGACTTTGAAAAGCCATAAATTGATTGGGGTTACACATGCTAGATCCGTTAACCTCATTTTTTTTGTTAACCAACTTTTTAGATTTGGCATGTGAAAAGAGGATTGAAAGACTTCAACTCACTTTTGCAATTTTAACTTCCTCATGTTCAAACATTATAATCTTTCAATTCATAAGTGATATTGTTGTGTTTTCGTTTCCTATGTGACCTCTAACATGTCTAGTTTGAATTTGTATGGTTACACTTCAAAATTAAAAAATTGATACAATTTATCAAAATGTTGGCTTTTTGTTCAATTTAGAGCAAATTCCTAGAAGTTCAAAAAGAGCCTTGGACATTTAGGGGTTAAGAAAACTTCTAAAATTGAATATATAACTAAGGTGTACTGCTTTTCAAATTATACAAACGAATCATTAGAGATTTCGTTTTATACTTTGATGCTCTATGCTAATTCTATGCACTTACAAAAAAACATTAAAAAATTTAAATTGTATTTTATATTCAAATACATTTTGTTTTAGTTATTTTCTAAAAATTTACAATAATTTCAATTCATCATCAACAAGATGTGAGTTTTTTAATTAATAACTTCTAAAACACATAAGATTCATCCTTGAAAACTAAAACTAAAACTTTTCATTTATATATTGTGGTAAAAGGGCAGTTTTACTAAAAGGTATTGATGTTTAGTTGTATATTCACTACAATTTAAATTTCTTTTATAGGTGAATATAAAAGTTTTTTGGGATGAATTTTTATATATATTCTCAACCCAATTCCCAACATCCATACCTTAAATTTGTTTGTTTGTTTTGTTTGTTTGTTTCTCTATCTAGACTTCAAATCCTAGGCTAAGGCTTAGTTTAAAAATAAAATTAAAAGAAGTCTTTTGGGATTCCATGCTTCATAGTAAAAAAATTGAAATTGGCATTGTGACCAAATTGTACTTAATTTAGATATGCAAATATCCACTAGCTTTGTGATTTGAAAGGGATATAAAACAAATTGCAAGAAATGAAATGTACTTCATGCATAAAGTACATTTGATTTGGACCACCATGGCTATATCCCATATGTAATTAGCTCCTTAGATTTGAAATTATAGCCCTAGTGCTTGGTGCACCCTTAGTTAATTATTATTGTTTTATTAGAAGGGCTAAGATTTAATGAAGTTTGTTAAACTTTGGACGGCTAAAACCTCACTAGGTTGCATGCCCATACAACGGGCTCTGACAAAATTATGGCCTTGCCTTAACGATGAACATGAAGAATAGAAACCTAAAGCTATGAAGCCCTTGTGCCTCTCTTTTCTCTAGTTCAACTCTACTTACTAAGCTGTGGAGATTTGAGAATTTTGTAACAAACTCTCATATAGTTGTAGCAAGTAGCAAGGCATTTGCGATTTTGCTAGTGGTGACTCTCAAATTGCAATGTATCCCTCACAAAGAACAGCACAATGTCTTATTGATTTTTAGGTTCAACTGTAGTTTTAGCCTTGTGTTTTGATTTGCATGAGTAATTTTGATTGTATTCTAGTGACAACTATAACATGCGCCATGGATTGAAGACACCTATTGTTTCCTCACTAACATTCCAACGTGTTGTTTTGTTGTGGATGGGCACAAGTGAGGTCCATGGCTTCTCAAAAACTTTCAAAAACTTTTGCATGATGTGAAGTTGTTCCTTACCTTAAATTTATGTTTACTTTTAGGAATAAGGAAATGATGTTTATTTGAGTTGTCAATGCTTGGACAATAACAAGCTTGATATCTTTGGCATAGAACTCTCTGATTTCCATTTAGTGCATTGCTTGTAATATTATTGATACTGTTGGAAGCCTGATATGGTATGGCAAGGTTCAGTACTGGACTTATGAATAATAGTATGGCGATGGAATTGAATATGCACAAATAGTTGTGAACCTGTGTGATCTGGCTTTGATAAATTGAAATTGCTAGGGACAGTATATAATGAATACAATATGTCTATTTGGTTCATCAATTGAGAGGCTATTAACAGTAGGGAAGTTAACATGCTCCAAAACTTCTTACTATGCCTCTAGTACAAAGTGAAAAGTTGATCTGTTAATCCTAGAGGTTGTAGCACTGAACTCATGAATAAATTATCTCATCACACAAAGTGCATGTTGCACATTAAGTTTCCAAGTATAGAAAAAAGTATGAAAAAATCAGACAGGGATCATGGTAGTGCCCTGAAGATTCAAGGATGTCCAAGAAAAGTATTGTTTGTTACGTTGAGATCTTCTGGACCTTGCATCCCCCGGTGGCGTGCTTGGTACTATTGGAAAGCCCTCGGCGCAGAGGGGTGCAGGGTACATGGGCTTTGTTTCGTGGCGTTGGAACCCACGGTGGAAAAGTTATGAATTTTGTGTTATTTTTGGATCTTAAAAATTACTAAATTATGCTAATTTATGTAACTTTGAACTATGTGTCAATTTGTCACGTTTTTGGTACCGTTGGAAAGTCCTTGACGATGAGGGGTACACGGGTTTTGTTTTGTGGTGTTTGGACCTAAGTTATGGATTTTCAAAATGACTTTTACTTTCATTTTGGTTGTGGCAACGGCACAGGGCACACTAGTCCATACCTTAAGTTTAGATGTTGGTTTTCCTTTGTTTGTTTGTTACGTTGAGATCTCCCATACCGTGCGTCCCCCAATGGCGTGCTTGGTACCATCAAAAAGCCCTCGACGAGGAAGGGTGGATGGGCTTTGTTTCGTGGCGTTCCAACCTACAATGGAAAAGTTATTGAATTTCGGAGTTTTTTATGAGTTAAAAAATTAAAAAATTACTTTTATTTTTATTTTGGGTGTGGCAACGACACAAGGCACACTACACTAAAAAGGGTATTTAGTGTTGGATTACATTTAGTGTAATTACCACCCTACTTGACCCTACACTAAATGTCAATTTTAGGACGATTAGTGTAGTGCTAAACTTCAATGCGTCGCCTTCGCCTTCTCTTCCCTTCTACCTTCCTTTAATAAGTTCTAACACTAAATGTAAACATTTTCAGATTTCAGATTTACCATAGAGTATATTTAACCCCTAAAGGACCGGACTGCGTTTTTTGGCCGTATAGAAATTTTGGGCAAGTCCGTGTGACTAGAGATTTCCATATTTTAAGCTGAAATTTTAATAGAAGGTGGGCGCGAGGAATATCTTTCATATGCACTAAATTTCAGGACATTTGGAAATAGGAGTCAAAAGTTATGGCCAAATATGTTACTTTTTTTCGTAACTGGGCAGTCTGGCAGCAAGAAAAATTTGACAAAAATTTGATTTTTTTTTTTTTTAATATTTTTTTTCTTGTAGATTATATTTTTGTCTATCTGGAAAGCTTTGATTCATTTCATTTGGATTTGTTATGAGAAAGTTATGGACATTCTTGTTTTTCGGGCAGTTAGAGCATCTTCTTGAAAAAATAACTTGAAAAATTCATTTCTAAATGCTATTTTTGCAATTTAAAAAAAATAAAAAATTCTCATGGTTTAGTTTACTTGCTAGAACAATCTCACAATTGGGATTAGTGTATTTTAATTCCATTTAAAATATATTAATGTTTTAGATTTTCCTTCTATCTCGTACCTACTTCTACTTAATAATTTTTTTAGGAATGATAATTAAGTTTTTTCGAATATTATTTTTTTTCCTAGACTCTCAACTCAATTCTCCACTATAAAGATTTGAAGCACAAAACTCTGTAGTGCAAAAATTTTAAGTGAAAAATGTTTAAAGTCAAAAAATCTAGTCCCGCAATGTGCTGAAATACTTGTTTTTTCCACTTTAAACGTAGATTTCTTGCAATCTGAGCGGTCAAAAATTCTGAAATTTTTTCCACACATTCTCATACTAGTTAGGTTTAAGATCCTATGGTTAGATGTGAAAAAAAAACATTTTTCATTTTTTTTTACTCCTTGCTATAGAAATGGCAGTTTTGATGGGTTTTTGGCAGAAAAAAGGCCTTGGGCCTTTAGGGGTTAATGTTAGAAATTACATTTAATGTTACTTACTTTAGTAGGCTTAATGATATTTAGTGTCATGGTTCGCAAATAGTGTTGCCAACACTAAATACCCTTTTTAGTGTAGTACCCTACGTGAAGGTCAGATTCAGATATAAATTAAGTATTTTTGGGAGTGCCTGAATGTTTGAAAAATTACAAGTGAAATATTTCCAACCAATAATATACTTCCACCAATATTTTTAACTGTCTTAAACCGCTTTGCACCTGGAAAAGACACCTTCTCGGCACTGACTGGCCAAATCAAACCTTCACGTACGGTATTGACTGAAACACACAACTACTAAAGGAAGTAACTTACATGTTTGTTTCTCACAATGTTGAAAGGCAAGACTTCACCTTTTTGAAGGGCCAGAAGAACCTACATATTCAGAAGTTACAGCACATTGAACTTGCAGTTGATGGGTATTTTCACTTAAAATTTTATGAGATCTTACAAATCACCGAAAGGATCCTACAATTGAAATTGTTGAAAAGTAAATATACATGAAGATTTTTGCCTTGCTTTGGGACATGTATTTTGAAGTAGTTCTCGGCCTCTGAACTCAAAAAGAACTTCACGGGTTCAGGGTTTAGGGAACATTTCGAGGGGACCATGAAAATTTGAGTGCTCAGAGAGCGGTTCTGAGCGTTTTGTCGAACTTAACTCCGGCGCGGCTCTCGTCTGGAAGAACTGCTCACTCGTAGCCAGAGACTGGGTGGTCTCTTCACACCGAAGATCTAGGTCAGAAACACTATCGACCAACAAAAAATCACAGAAAACAGCGATCACCACTCAGACAACGAGTTTAACACCACATCGCGCCAGATCATCAGAATCCAGTGCTCGGAGGTATTCAGTTTCTCATCATCGTGGGTCAAAAATCTCGCAGAAGAATCGAAAACTCCGAACACAACAAGTACAACTGCTCAGGTAACCGCAACAGGAATATTGGTCTCACAGGCTACAAGTAGCATTCAACCTTCCATTTCTCATCACAGCAGCGACAACCAAATCGACAACAACAAGGATCACTCAGTTCTTCATAGAGGTTGAAACCCACACCTGGCCTAATAAATAAGCCTTTCGGAGGATTGACAGATATATTTTTCGTCATCCTCGTGATCCAGAGACTAAAACCCTACCAATACAAATGAGTATCAGAGCTTCCTCCTGCCCAGGTAGATTCTTCAGGGCCAGGTAGAACAGCTACCGACCGAATTCATTCTCGGCAGTTTTCAGCGCTCATATGTGCTACTTCGTTCAAGCACACGAGTGACTCTAGTCAATCTGCCTGGAGGACTGACATACCCTAAGCCGGTCGTCACTTTCAAGCTCACTCAACATCAAACTAGAACAAAGACGGAATGAAACACAAGACGAAAACACAATACCAAAGCAATAAGACTTAGGTCAGAGCGAGACGACAACAATGATAGGCAAGCGACCGTTTGAAAGTCGAAGAAAGCGATGCAGCGCTCCTCGTACTCTAGAAAGAAGAAACAGGAAAGAAAGAAGACTGAAGGATTGGGACGTTGGGGTGGTTTATAAAGGTACGGCAGTCCCAAGGTGGGAGAGTTAGGGTTAGGGTTCCGCGTTTCTCAACAACCCACCCGCTGGGAGCCCGTCTCCTTCCATACTCCAGCCCGTCATTTTCTGTTTTTTCCCAGTACAATAGAACCTCCCTAATCCAATCCATCCATACCTTAAGTTGGGCTGCTTCTTATGTTTTGTTTTGTTTGTTTGTCACGTGGAGATCTCCCGGACCGTGCATCCCATGGTGGCGGGCTTGGTACCGTCGGAAAGCCCTTGGCGAGGAGGGGTGCATGGGCTTGGTTTCGTGGCGTTTGGACCTACGGTGGGAAAGTTATCAATTTTCGAGTTATTTTCTGTTCTTAAAAATTACTAAATGATGTTAAATTATGTATCTTTTGAACCGTGTGTCAAATTCTCACGTTCTTGGTACAGTTGGAAAGCCCTCGGCAAGGAGGGATACACGGGTTTAGATTTGTGGCATTTGGACCTACGATGGGAAAGTTATGAGTTTTTGAGTTATTTTTGGTTTTTAAAATGACTTTTACTTTTGTTTTGGGTGTGGCAACTATACAGGGCTACACTAGTCCATACCTTAAGACATGTTGTTTGTTTTGTTTTGTTTGTTACGTCGAGATCTCCCGGACTGTGCGTCCCCCGGGGGCGTGCTTGGTACCATCGGAAAGTCCTCGGCGAGGAAGGGTGCACGGGCTTGGTTTCGTCACGTTTGGAGTTATGGTGAGGATGTTATTGAATTTTGAAGTATTTATGAATTAGAAAATTAGAAAATTGCTTTTACTTTTGTTTTGGATGTGGCAACGGCACATGGGCACACTAGTCCATACCTTAAGTTGGGCTGTTTGTTTTGTTTGTTTGTCACATGGAGATCTCCCGGACCGTGCGTTCCATAGTGGCGTGCTTGGTACCATCAGAAAGCCCTCGGCGAAGAGGGGTGCATGGGCTTGGTTTTGTGGCATTTGGACCTATGGTGAAAAAATTACAGATTTTTGAGTTTTTGAGTTAAAGGTTTCAAAAAATTAAATAATTTTTTTTACTTTTGTTTTGGTTGTGGCAACGGCACAAGGCTACATTAGTACTTTCTAAACCAATAAAGTGTTGTCAAGAAGTATTGATTGCCGGTCCTAGCTGAACAATATGAACCACATAAGAACATCATCACCCTCTCTAAATTAGGGCTTGTTTAAACCAGAAAAATTTGGGATGGAGCCCAAAGAAAAGGAGTGCTTTGATTAGGTCACATCCATAGCTATCTTCCAATCAAAACACTCCATTTCTTTGAGCTCCAACCCAAAGTTTTTTGAGCCCTAATGTAATAACCTCTCTAATGCAATGTGTCAAACCGGTCCCAACTTCAGAGAGGTTCTACTGTATTCGGTTTCACATCATTGTGGGTTCAAAGTCTTACATAAGAATCAAAACTCCAAATACAGTAAGAGCATCTCCACCAGCAGATGGGAAAAAGGGAGGCAACATGTAGAAAATTTGTCTGTCCATGTTGCCCGCAAGCCCCATTGTTTAACTCTTAAATGCCGGAGGTCAACAAATTCTAGTGTCTACAACATTTTGAAGTTAAATACAACCTTACCAACTTATTATTTTTAGTATTTAATAAAAATATCTTTTTGAAGTCTAGTTTTAATTTCTAGTTTTTGAAATCTGATTTTGAAAATGAATGACTATGATTTTTCTATTTATAAATTTTGTGCAAGGGTCTCCATTGCAAATCTTGATTTTTTTAGTGTTGATGGCTTTTAAAAATGAGCCTTAAATACACTAGAACTTAGAGGAAAAAACACATTGGAATTCATTTTCAAAAAATGTAGAATCGATTTTGAAAAGCTATAAATGGATTGGGGTCATGTCCTTTCACCTCATATTTTTTGATTATTTTTTTTGTTTTGACATGTAAAAAGAGGATTGAAAGACTTTAAATTACTTTAACAATTTTAACACTTTTATAATTAAACATTATAATCTTTCTAACCATTGGTGATATTGTTGTATTTTCTTTTTCTATGTGATCTCTACATGTGCTATTTGAATTTGTACGATTATAATTTTAAATAAATTGATAAAACTTATTAAAAGCTTGTCTATTTATTCAATTTATAGCAAATTCTAAGAAGCTCAAAAAAGGCTTTGGGCAATTAGGGGTTAACCCGGCCCCCATCAAAACACTCTAGAAAATGGCATAAGGATTAAGAGAACCTGAATTCAAAAATGGAAAGACTAAAAACCCAAGTCATGTGGGTGAGGTGGAGGCAATGCTTGCAGAGACAGGCTGGAATATGTAGCTTTCCAATTGAACAACTCCTCTATCCCTACAAAGCAATTAGGCTACAAATTAGGAGCTCTATATTCATGTTTAATCCATAAACAAAGCCATGGCCATTTTTCGGTTGATGAATGAGAGAGAATCCTTCTATACAGGACAGAACTCCAACTTTTCATCCTCGAAATTTTGTGTGGAAAGGGGAGATCATAAACAATAGTTTGACCTCCAATGAGCATTTTTGTTTTTTCTAAAGTAGATGGTGTTATACAATGCCAAAAGGAATGATTTCCGTGGTCACCAACCCGATGTTCAAGGGTTAAGCATGGTGCTGGTCGAATGTGAGGGGCCGTGCAGCTTCAAGTGAACCTCACTATTTTACATCATTTTGGATTGTTGTACACAAAAATTGAAGGAAATTGACATAAATAGAATTATAATATAAATTTTTTGACAAACATGAAAATGATGTTGGTTCTCACAATATTTGGACTTTTTTTTGGAATTTAGAACAAAAGATAGTATTAGCCATTGTAAACATAATTAACATTCAATTTTTACGCAATCCTAATGAAATATACCACATTTTAATTTCACTAAAATTCCATTTGGGATGAATTATTTCATTTCATTTTCACAATAATTGATTGGAAAACATTGATGATGAATTTTTTAATTTGATTATATAGATATGTAGGAAACATCCATATATACATGCACATCTTTTCAACAAGCATCTCCAAAAAGGTTTCAAAATTGCCACTATAGAGATTTTCAATTTTGGGATGACAATGCACAAATTTTGTAAAGAAGATCTCTATATTTTAACCCCTAAAAGCCCAAGGGCATTTTTCTGCCAAAAACCACTCAAAACTACCATTTCTGCTAGGTTCATTCTTGGAACCGAAAAATATATTTTTTTTTGGAATCTAATTGTAGGATCTCATACTTTACTTGTCTAAGATCATGTGGTAAAATTTCATGAAGTTTGACCGCATAGATTGGAAGACATTAGCATTCAAATCTGGAAAAAATAATTTTTGAAATACTATCTTGGAATTTTAGATGACTTTGACCGCCATTTGTGGAAATTTGTTGCGCTCCAAATTTTTGAATTTAATAAATTTATGTTGAAAAATTGAGTTGAAAATCTCTAGAAAAAAATTTCAAAAAAAATGAATTTGATTTCTTTTCTTTTAAAAATTGTAAAGTAGAAGTAGGTCCAAGATTAAACGAAAAACTAAAGTGTTAATAGCTATTAGATGGGATTGAAATACAATAATCCCGATGGTGAGATTGTTCTAGCAAGAAAACTTAACCTTGTCATGCTATTTTTTTTGAAAAATTGTGAAAATTGCATTCAAAAATGAATCCTATAAGTTATTTTTTCAAGAAGATGCTCAAATTGCCCAAAAAACAAGATTGTTCATAACTTTCACATCACTAATCCAAATGGAATGAATCAAAGCTTCATAGATAGACAAAAATATGATCTATAAGGGGGGGAAAATTTAATTTAATTTCAATTTTTTGTGGATTTTTTTTTGCCCACCAAGTGAAAATTTGGTCTTTTTATGGTATAACTTTTGCTCCCGGGCACCAACTCAAATATTAATTATTCTCCCACAAAGCTAATCAATTTTTCTATCTTATGAAAAAGTTTCAAAAAGTTTCACAAAAAAATGAGGTCATAGAAATTTGCCCAAAATCCAAATTGTCCCCCGAGGAGACAATGGACTTTTAGGGGTTAATTAGATTTTGACAAAGTAATTAATTGTACCATCAAACTCAAATGAACAAAATTAGTTACCATGTGAGGGTCAAATAGCAAAATCTAATTATAACAAAGAGATATCTATATTACAAAATTTGGGTATTGTCAACCCAACATTGAAATCTCAATAGAAAGAATTGTGAAACTCTTTTGGAGATGTTTGTTGAAAAAAAGACGTGCATATGGATACTCCCCACTTATCCATGCAACCAAATTAAAAAAATTAATTACCAATGTTTTTCAATCAATTATTGTAAATATAAAATGAAAATTTTCATCCAAAATGGAGTTTTGATGAAATTGAAATTTGGTATACTTGATTGGGATTGTGTGAGAATTGAGTGTTAATCTTACAAGATGAAAAATTCCAATTCTTTTCTATACTATGCAAAAAAATTGAATGGCATATATAATAGGCAAATTGTAAGATTATTGGACCCGACTCTACGGGGGGAATGCTAGCATGTGAGTATAGAATCTATGAGCCCATGAGCCTAGGAATCTATATTATAGACACCTTCTATGGTTATAGGTGTCTATATTATAGGTACCTATGTTATATACTCTTTCCATGTTATAGTGTACCTCTATTAAAAGTACATATGCTATAAACACCTTCAAATGGTTGTAGGTACATACCTACAATTAGGTTCAAGGCTTGTAGGCTCACATCTTTGTGCTCACACGCTAGCATCGTTGACTATGGTATATACAAATGGGTACAATAATCTTACAAACTCCCTATTTGAGCCATTCAAACATTTTAGCATAGTATAGAAAAGAATTGAAATTTTTCATCTTGCATAATTAATACTCAATTCTCACGCAATCCCAATCAAGCATACCAAATTTCAGTTTCATTTTTGGTGAATTTTTTAGTCAATTTGTTTTACACAATTTTTTTATTGAAAATAACAGGTGATGAATTTATTTAATTTGATTGCATTGATTTGTAGAGAACATCCATATGCACATCTTCCTTTCAATGAGCATCTCCAAAAAAGTCTACAAAGATTTCAATGTGAGGTGTTGTATGACCAAATTTTGGAAGATAGATATCTTTGTATCAATGAACTAGATTTTGGCAAAGTAATTGTACCATCATGCTCAAATGTACAAAATTAGTTACCATGTCAAGGGCAAATAGAAAAATCTAATAATAATAAAGAGATCTCTATTTTACAAAATTTGCGCATTGCCACCCAAACATTGTAATCTCTATAGAAGGAATTGTGAATTTTTTTTGGAGATGCTTGTTGACAAGAAGATGTGCATCTAGATGTTTCCTACATATTTCCGCAATTACACTATCCCAAAAAATTACACTATCCCAAGGGCTGAATTTTTTTTTCTCACAACTACACATGTTGGTAGAATTGGCATATTTTTTTGTGTGTGAATCTTTTGAACTTGAAATTTGGCACACATGTTATTAACATAGAGATGATTTCATCATAAAAATTTCATGGTAAATAAACAATTTTTCAACCCTTGGGATAGTGTCAAAGTTGGTAGTAGTGAAATTGTTTCACAAATACACATGTTGGGAGATTTTGAATATTTATTTTTGTGAGGGGCTTTTGGACTTGAAATTTTTCACATGTAATCAACAAATAGATGGTCCTATGCCAAAAATTTCATAGAAAAAGAAAAAAAATTTAGTCCTTGGGAGAGTGTCAAAGTTGGCAGTAGTGAAATTTTTTTCACGGCTACACATGTTGGGAGATTTTAAATATCTTTTTTTGTGTACATCATTTGACCTTAAAATTTGGCACACATATAATTAACTTAAAGATGAAGTTGTGGTAAAAATTTCATGGTCAGAGACCCATTTTTGAGCCCTCCGGAGGCTGTCAAAGTTGGCAGATCTGAAATTCCATTCCCTTCCCTGCGATTTCAAAAATTCGTAAATGAAGTAGACCTTACTGTACATTGTGCACAGACCCATAATTGCTGATTCCTACTTAGCTGTGGCAGTTTCTTGAAATAAAGAGAACTTGGTTCTAGTTACATGCTCTACTGAATGACGGATGACAGAGAAAGGCCGGGCCGTTAGTATGCCAACTCTTTTCTCAAACATCATTCAGGTGAGTGAAGGTTGATAAGGTACTCAGGTAAACATCAATGGAGTTTGTAATCCCACCTGGTTTGTAATCCCGTCACATAGTGCAACCAGGACATGTTCCTGAAGCGGGCTAACTTGAGAGAATTTCCTATCCCACTCCCGGACTCGGACTCGTGTGGGATGCACGGGCCGTGAAAATTAAACAGTCACAACTTACAACATCGAAGTGGCAAATGCAGAAGAAGAATTAAGAGAGAAATTAACTCTATCGGTCATCTCTTTGTGAGATTGGTATGGGATTAAGAGGATTCATCTCGATAGTGCGACCAAGAGGAAAGAAAAATAATCTTTAACCCCTAAAGGACCATTGTCCGTTCGGGGGACAAATGGGACTTGGGGCAGGTACCTACGGGCTGAAATTTTCTCCTAATTTTTTGAAACTTTTTGTGAACATGAAGAATTGAGAGAGGTACGTGGCAGAAAAAAAAATTTGAAATCGGACCTTGGAGCGAGAAATTATGCCATTTCTTGGAATGCGTGGGGACGGGGGGCAGCAAAAAAATTTTGCACAATTTTTAATATTTTTTTTTAATATTTTTTTTCTCATAGATTATATTTTTGCCTATCTAGAAAGCTTTGATTCATCTCATTTGGATTCGTTATGAGGAAGTTATGGACATTCTTGTTTTTCGGGCAGTTAGAGCATCTTCTTGAAAAAAATAACTTGTAGGATGCATTTCGGAATGCAATTTTTGTAATTTTTCAAATTTTTTTTTGGAATGGTTTAGTATACTTGCTAGAACAATCTCACCATTGGGATTAGTGCATTTTAATTCCATCTAAAATATATGAATATTTTAGATTTTCCTTCTATCTTGTACCTACTTCTACTTAACAATTTTATTAAGAATGATAATTAAGTTTTTTTGAATTTTTTTTTTTTCCCTAGACTCTCAACTCAATTCTCCACTATAAAGATTTAAAGCTCAAAACGCTGTAGTGTAAAAATTTTAAGTTAAAAATGTTTAAAGTCAAAAAATCTGGTCCCGCAATGTGCTGAAAAACTTGTTTTTTCCACTTTAAACGCAGATATCTTGCAATCTGTGCGGTCAAAAATTCTGAAATTTTTTCCACACATTCTCATACCAATTAGGTGTAAGATCCTATGGTTAGATGTGAAAAAAAAACAATTAAAATTTTTTTTTTACTCTTTACTATAGAAATGGCAGTTTTGAGTGTTTTTTGGCAGAAAATAGGCCTCGGAACTTTAGGGGTTAATGAAGAAGAAGTATACTTTTTGTCTCATGGAAAGCGCTTGCTACACAACTAGATCCATTTCCAAGTACCTCTACACACGACCTCGTTATTGCAGTGCTTTACATGCTAGGCCTACGAGGGGAGAAGGAACTGAATTCAGTTCCGAGTGTCAGAGAGCATATATCTCTCATAGCTATACAGACTACAAAACTCTACGAGGCCAAGGAAGCTCAACCACGCTATGACCTGTTGCAAATTTCTCAAAACAAGACAGTGACAGTGGAGCTAGCTTCCATTCAATCACGCCAAAGGTCTGACCACCACATTGGAGTGATTCGCAATGCGAAGGCTGAACTGTCCTCCCGTCTCCGACACATCAATCTTCTTCACGCCAGGAGGCGGCAGAAGCTCAAAAGATTGGATAAGCCGGCCAAGCACAATCGACAACAACGGCATGGCGATGATGATCCCCGGACAAGCCCGTCGTCCAGCTCCGAACGGCAAGAACCGGAAATCGTTACCCGAAGCTTCGATGTTCCCGTCCATGAATCTCTCCGGCATGAACTTCTCCGGACTCTCCCAGTGCTTGGGATTGTTCCCGATCCACCACGCGTTCACGAGGATCTTGCTCTCGGCGGGGATGTCGTAGCCTGCGAGCTTGGCGTGGTTGAGGTTCATGTGCGGGACGAGTAAAGGAATGGCCATGTGGAGACGCATGACTTCTTTCACGAAGGCGGAGAGGTAAGGGAGCTTGTTGTTGTAGGTGTCGGGCTCGGAGATGAGGTTGCCCTTGCCGAGAACGGTGTCGAGCTCGTTGCGAAGGGCGGTTTGAATCTCTGGGTGGTTTACGAGCTCTGCGACGCCCCATTCGATCGACCAGAGAGTGGTTTCGATTGCGGCCACGTTGATATTCTCAACAATGTAGAGGACGTTGTCTTCGTTGATCTCGCCCTTCTTCTGCGCCTCCAGAATGTGGTCAATCGCGCATTTCTCTGCCTCGGATTTGGGGGGAGCGACCGCATTCATTTTCCTGCAAAGGAAAGACAGATGTTGTGAGTTTCTTGGTGAGAATTGGTTGATTGATTGGGGAATACCCATGAAAGGTTAGGTGTGAACTCTCTCTAGCAAGATAATGCTGTTACGGGGAGTACGAAATTTGCAAAGATTTTTTTGGGTAGAGTCGAAGTTGTTCAATTTAGGGTTTAAAGGACATACTTTCGCTCGTCGATGAAATACTCCTTGAAGAGAGCCAAGCGGCGGTCCTTGACGTCCTGGCACACCTTCAGGTAGCCGCGGAGGAAGGGTCGCAAGATGGGGATGAAGTCGCCGTAGTTGTAGTCGAAGCTCTGCGCCAAGCGGGAGCGTTCGCCGTTCAAAGCTTTCAACTTCACGAACAATGGATCGTCTTCCGTTTCAAATCGCGAGTTAAACATCATCCGGTACATGATGTTGTACATCATGAGCTGCAGGCGTCGACGAATGATGGTCCCCGAGGTCGATGCTTCCGCATTCGCCTTCAAGTCCTTGATCACGTAGTCGGTCTCCTCCTCCCACGCGTACCGCGAGTGCTGGACGACCTTGTTGGTGAAGAAGGGCACCGTCATGATGCGACGCATCCGGCGCCAGTGCTCCCCGTAGACCGTGAACACCATGTCTTGGCCGTTGCCTGTGAAGATGTCGAACACCACGTTGCGAGTACGGGAGCCGAACTCCACGCCTTGGGTGTGGAGCACGTCCTTGGCGACGTCGGGGGAAGACACGACGACCAAGTTGCGCTGCCCCATTTTCAAGAGGAACACATCGCCGTACTTCTCCGCCATCTCGGCCAGATTCTTATGATTCAAATCATCTCCCACCTGCAAAGTCACCAAATCACACGATCAGGAACATAGAATGCATCAATTACCAAAATTTCAATTCCAATCTGACTCAAAATTCATTCTCAAAATTCTCAAAATTCTCAAAATTGCGCTTGGCTTCGTAAACCCAATCCCACAACCCCTCCCACTCTGTCAATCACAACCCATTACTACCGCCGCGAACACTTAGGTCACTATCGATTCGAAAGAGACGCAATCAAGAGTGGATTCCAAGGTTGAGAAAAATGTCTACAATTTTGAACCCAAAAAACAAACATGCACAATTTGAACCGAACCGAACCGATCAATAGCGATGCAGAGAGAGACAGAGCAATCCACTGACCTGCAGCCAGTTGCCAACAACGGGAAGAGCAAGAGGACCAGGCGGCAACTTCAACTTGGGCGCCCTGAGCTTCATGATCACAACCGCCACAAACACCGCCACGGCCAACCCCTGCACTACGTTTTGGAAAGTAAACATCGGCGACAGCTTCGACAGCTCCGCCGTGAGCGCGTCCATCGCCATCGCTGGCTTCCACCAGCTCCGATCCCCTTCGCCCCACCTGACCTGACCCACTCCTTTCAACGCACAAAACCTCGAAAACCGACTTCTTTTCCAAATCAAACAACCCCCAAAGAGTGTTTCAGATGCACACAACACGAACTCCTGTGAATGCAGAACCCCAGCAACCCCCAAGTGTTGCAGACGCACACAGCACGCACTCCTTTGAATGCAGACCTCAGCATGAGCAATAATGAATGCTCGACTACAGTCGTTGGGTGAAGACTGGCAGGTGAGCTTTGCATCCTTTATGTGAGAGAAAGGCCGAGGGTTTGAGGCCAACAGTCCACGCAGTTCCGTGTGCTGGGGCGATGCGGAATAGTAAATTAAGAAAAAAAGTAATGAAAGGATATGAAAAAGTCGAAAAAGGATTGCGAAGTGGGTTGATTTCGTGCTGTGGGAGTTCCAACTGAAGGCGAAGTCCACGCCGTGTGCAGGGGAGAGATGGAAGGGGTGTGCGTCGGCGAAGACTGGCAGCTCCATTTTCAACGCAAAGCGTTGAAAGCGTTGTGGAGGAATCCCGGCTTTTGACGTCAAGGGAGTCAAGGAGGCCTGACTGGGGGTTCACGAGGCGTCGCATTGACAATGGATCCGGGACGTTCTGGACTTCAAAATTATAAGGTATCCCACCAGGCCACTTGTGGCTGGTGGTTTGTATCATTTTCTTTTGCAATGAAATTCTGTTTCACTTGTTTCAAAAATAAAATAAAATAAAAAATTGTAAGGTAAATTAGTATGGCTGGACAGTGAATGCGGGGAGGGGACTGCCTGTAGTTTTTTTTGCTTTTTTCCTTCTTGGAACACATGGACAATTTCCCTGCCTACAGTTCTCACAGCATCGCCACCATGGGGTGGCCCAATCCCCACGGCAGGTTGGCGTTGGCGTGCCGAAATCAATCCCCAGGCATAGTTGCTCATATCTCCCCCATCGTGACACACTCGCATGAACCCCTCTACGGCTTGCTGTTATTTAAATTAAAAAAAAAAAAAAAAAAAGACGCAAAAATGAATGAAAAACAGTCGAATGAAGCAAGAAGACATGGAAATTGATAAAAAAGATGTCAGACCGGATCACTGTGCCAAATCTCACAAGGCTCCGGAAGCTATGGGAAAAACATGGAATTTATGGGAGCCGACCTATTTCCGACCAGGCACCCATTTTCAATATGTAGATTGTTCTCTTTCCGCTCAGTAGGAGACTAACAGTCATTAATTTGCGGCACGGTTCCCAATGCATTTGTGGCACATTGTGATTGGCTACGAGACTCTCAATATTGTAACCAACCCTTGGTGGATTTGCAACCAGTCCTTGGTTGGAAATAGGGAGGTCTATATAACGAGTATAGGTCAAATAGAATCTTCAGCAAAAAAATTCATAGTAATTATGTTTCGAGAAATAAAAATCTGAAAAATTATGGGAAACTTCCGAACTCTATTTCTATACGCATGAAAATTTCTTCCTTGAAGAAACCCGCCTTGCATATATGCGTAATTGCTTATTTGGTCGGAAATAGGTCGGCTTCCATACCCGCACCCGGTTGTTGAAAGTTGTCAGGGCTGGCCACGATGGGGGAGGATTCGGCTCTCAGGCTCAAAATATGGCGCCCCGGACAACCTTGTTGAGCCACAGTGGAAATGCTCTAATACCATAAGTAAGTTACCCTGTCACGTGGAGCTAATATAATTACTATAGACCATCCCTTTTTTTTTGCACCATGGGATTAGATTGCACCATTTCAAAATAAATTTCTACTTTTTGCCAATAAAAGTAATCTTTTCTTCTCAGAATTTTTCCATTTTTATTCTTGGGGGGTGCAATAAGTAGTAGAAGTAGCAAACTATGTGCGAACAAATGATAGGGTGCCAAAAAAACATTGGAGCTAAAAATTATAAATTGATTGATTATACTATAGCGTATGTAATATTTCATTGAATGTATTGTAAATACTATAGGGTGCGGAATAATCGGATGCATTAGAAAAAATTTAGACTTAAGATACCCCCTTTTTTATTAGTTTAGTGGGTCAAAAGTCTTAATTATGGGTTTCAAGATGGCATTTAACCCCACATTTATACTACATTGTCTTTTTATTTTAGATTCTTTAAGCTATGATGATCTATTATACTTTACCTACCATTCTTAGTCTCAGAGTTAAATGAGGGTATCAGCTTACCATGTGCAAGCTGTAGTTATGACTCCATGTGAGTAATAAATTGTGAACACATAAATTATGGAGGTGCATTCAGAAATGCATTTCCTCAAAAGCAATATCATCAAAAATTTAGAATGGAATGGTTGGCTTAGCTTATAATTCACATAGCCTAAATAATGTCTTTTCTCTTCCCTAGTCATACTTGGTCTAGTCATGTACGTCTTGTCTCTCTTCTAGCCAGGCCACTTGTAAAGCCTGGGTGAACTAACCGCCTCACTCGCTCCCAAGTAAAAATGTTGATTTTTTAAATTTGCAATGCATGATAAAATTTGCAAATTTTGATTTATATTTGCAACCAGAAGCCCCAAAATTAGCAAGGAAGGTTGTACAAGATAAATTAACCCCTAAAGGACCAAGTGTCCGTTCAACGTACACAAGAAATCTCGGGTAGGTTCCTATGAAGTCATTTTTGGTCAGATGTTCATGAAATTTGGACACAATGTACATATATGTGCTTCCTTCGTGAAAATCTAATTTTTTTTCCGATCGGGTGCCCGGATCAAAAGTTATGGTGCCCTGAACTTTTTGGGCAGCTCGGGCAATTTGAGAATCTTTGGCATGTATGTAACTAATAAAATATGACATACAATTGTCCAAAAAAAAACGAATTTTAATACTCAAATCACATTCTAAGAGTAGTCAAACTTTGTTAGCTATGTTGGGGCGGTTTCAAAAAAAAACATTTTCTTCTAACTTCAAACATTATAATCTTTCAATCCGCGCGGTCAAATGGGCTGAAATTTTTTCCACACTTTGGTAAAATACTTTACTTCAATTTTGTTCGGTTGAAGTTTCAAAAAAAAGTTTCAATTTTCAGTTTTGAATAACGTACCAAAAAACCACAGTTTTTGACAATGTCTCCCTAAATACCCCCCTCGGTCCTTTAGGGGTTAATCATATACAAAGTAGGGGGCTTTTTTTTTACATGCACTTGTAGAATGACTTGGGGGAACAAGCAATGGGGGAAATTCACCTTGGCCACTTGTGGCTAGCTGGCTTGTAAGTTACTTTTTACCATTGGCAATGAAAATATGTTTCATTTGTTTCCAAAAAAAAAATCTAGATAATGACAAAGCCTACAATTGGATTATGATTTTTGAAGCTGCAAATATCTACACTTTACATAAATATCAATTTTGCTACTGAAAATCTCTCAATGAGAAATTGATTACAAATTGAGCTTAAAAGGTAAGAGGTCCATAATCGCCCATTTAAGAGCTGAAATTGAATTTTGAGGAGGTGAAACTTCTTAAAATATTTTTCAGGAAATTCTCCTTGAAAGACGAGTAGAATTGGCATCTAATCCAAATTGTTTCATATTTTTGGAGCTTTGTGGAATTAGATATGAATTTTTGGACTTCAAGCACTAAATGGTTAAGAAGCCCCCTAATTGTGAACTCTAAATCCTCCACCAAATTTTGTAATTGCAAGTAGTGCAAAAAAATTGAACCAATATAGCATATGAAATATTCATGGAAATTAGGAATTATAATTAATGTATGCCCCATTCTTAATGATTCAAATTAGAAAATTATATAATGATAGACCTCAGAATAATCAATGGACAAAAAGTAATACCCCCCATTCAAATACCCGGTGTTTGCACCTATATCCTTATTTTTTTCAAGGAGTGCACCCCCAAGTTTTTATTTTAAAAAGTGGATGAAGTCGCCAAATTAGGATGGAAAAGTGCATGATCATTTTGCAAATTTTAGATCATTTAGTGTTTTTAGATCATTTTGCAAATTAGAATTTGAGTTGTGGGGTTTAAAAACTTGACAAAGCTACATTGTCAAAAGCCCGGGCAATGTGAAAAAAAGCATTGTGTTTGCTCTTTGCTTGATCATATCTTTCACATACTTTACTTTAGACCCCGATTTTTATTGGCAAGCTCCTTTTGCTTGTCAAGAATAAAATCCTATAGTTATAAATTCAAAAATGTGGATACATTTTGATTTATAAACCTATTTTTAGATGGTGTTGATTTTTTGCAGTTCTTAGAGTGTTTTCTAATTTTGAACCAAGGAATTTTAGGAGTTAATATAGTTGAAATATTCTTATATTGCAATAATAATAATTTCCAAAATAATCATTTTGGAGTAATACTAATTTTGAGCATTCACTCATGTAGTTAATGATAGGATAAATGAGTGTCATAAGTGAATTCGATTCCATGGTCAATCCAAATGCCCTAAATAAGGCAAGACCAATGTTGAATGTTGACTTCACTGGTATTTTTTTTAGGCAATTAAATGCCCAATTTTTTAAATAAAAAATGGGCAGCTTCAAGCCTATAGAAAAAAAAGATAAATGCGTTAAAAATTCCAGATTCTAATGATGGCCTTGCACACTATTGCCACAATGTTTCCAAAATCTCATTTCATCCATTGTGCATAGCCAACACTTACAAAAAAATGCATACAAAAATTGCACACTCAAAATTGCATATTCAAAATTGGCCTCCTTCAATTCAAACCCCGAAAACAAAGAAGCCAAGAAACTCATAACCTTCTTGAAAGAAAGGTCACATAGCCATTTGTCCAAAAAGCACAAAAAAAATAATATTGACTATATTCCTTTGAAAAGTTGATAACTTAATTTCTAAAGGTTTTTGACTATCATGTTTTTACCAAAGACGCTCTAAGATTGCCATACCTAATAAAAGTACCAAATTTTAGAAAAAAAACATTTTTGGACACATGTAACTATAGGATCTTGTAGTGCGCTCGTTTGAGAAGTTGTGGAAAAATTTCACCAAGTAGATTGCAAGATATTAGTGTTTGAATTGAGAAAAATCCTTTTTTTGGCCTTGCAAAAAATCTGGCAGCTGCACTTCACATGGTCTTATTTGTATGAAAAAATGTCCAAAATCGTGGTTAGTCTTAAGATTAATTCTTCAAGGCAAATTCGCTATATGCTTAAAAAATTTAGATCATTTAAAATTGTGCAACATATAGGAAAAAAATAGTAAGTAGAAAGAAGTAGAGAATGATTCAAAAGACTAAATTGTTAAGAATTTAATTATGGAATTGAAAAATGCCAATCCCAATGTTTGTAATGCTGTAATAAAAAATCTACATTCAATGTTTTTATTTTTTTCAAAAATATTGAATATTGAATTAAATAAAGGACTTCAAAATTTATTTTAGAATAGAAATTCCATATCTACCCGCAAATTAAAACTCCTCATAACACTCTTCTCATTAATCAAAATGGAATGATTCAAAGCTTTTCAAGAATATATAAATCTAGAAAACCAATTTTAAATTTTTAGTTTTTTTAAAAGTGATTTTTAAAGAATTTTTTGAGCTGCCCACCGAGCATTGAAAATCACATATCATACAATAACTTTTTAACCATGTAGTCAAAAGTTATGAAAATTGTTGGGCCTTAAAGCTACTCCTCAAGAAAATGCTGTGTGAAAATTTCATAGAAAAAAATAAAAACTCCACTTGTAGTGAGCTGCCCCCAAAAGCTATGTTTTCAAAAAAAACATGTCTACTGCTTTGTGGGTTAAGACGGACTTCCTGTCACTCATCAGAATTCACGTGCAATCAAAATAAGCTTATTGCCACTCAAAGAGAAAATTACAGGGGCTAAGAGTACCTCCTACAATCCTCAAATTAACCAGGCTCCTTCAATTCAGATCTGTCCAGTTTAGAGGAGATGGCCACTTGTATCCCCAATAGTACAACTCCCTCAAATATACTTCCAACCAATCACAAGTCATAGAACTTGTAAAAGCAGTAAGTAAACTATCATTTATTACAATGACTTGCTAATCCAAAGAAAATATGTAGACTGTAGAGAAGTTAGTGACTCATTTAAATATGGCTTATTTGGAGGGAAAAGTGAAGGTTTAGCATGACATACACTATAATTGATTGCTTATCATCCAAAAATTAGAGGAGAGGGGATATTTAGAGGCTGTAGGAGATACTCTAACAACTCTAGTTTAGTAGTCAGGGTGAACTAACCTCTTGCTCGACCCCTCCAAGTCACTCCATGGGTGCATGTAAAAAAAAAGCCCCCTATTTAGTGCCATGTTATATTTATGTTCTTCACCTCTCATAGCTAATTTGGAAGCTCTGATTGCAAATCTGAATTCAGAATTTGCAAGTTTTATTATGTTTGGCAAATAATTTTTTTTAGGATTTTCCCTGAGGGCTGAGCAAGGGGGTCAATTTACCCCATCCAATTTAGCCAGAGTCGAGCAATTCACAATGCTTTTTTTCACATTGCCCGGGCTTTTGAGGATGTAGCTTTGTCAAGTATTTGAATCCCACAACTCAAATTCTAATTTGCAAAATGATCTAAAAACTTCAAATTTGAGTAAAGCTTGAAGTTAGGAAGAATTTTTCAAATTCTTAAAGCAAAATTATAATGCTTTGCTCTACCTGCTGGAATTTGGAGGTCAATTTTTTTTTAAAAACATAACTTTTTAACCACCTATCAAATCTTTGTAAAAATTAAATTTCCAAAAAGTCATTTGATTTTCAAATCTCAAAATAAAAATGAGACAAAAAAAACAAAATCTAATACTTTACTTTGGATGCCCCAAACATCCAAAAAACACTTTGGATTTAAAAGAGCTTTAGGATTTAAATTAAGATAGTGTATTTGTGATAAATTGGTGTCACATGCATCAATAGAATAAATAAGTGTAGCTCTTGGTAGTGTATTTTTTTCCCAATTTCTAGAATGGTGTTCACCGCTTCTCATAGTTAATGTCTACAGGCACATAATAGAATCAATGTTTTAAAATAATCATTACAACTAAATATTTAGAAAAAAAATTCTATAAAAAATTCTTAAAAAATTATGTTAAAACTTATCAAATATCTTGATTAAATTTTATATCAAGGTATTTTTATTAGAAGTATTGGTTTTGGCAAGTCGTCAAATTGTTAACGAACCAACTCAAATATCACCCTATTTTCTCATGTGAGACAAAATTTCCACCACCACGGCCTCACCTTATGGGGCACATTTATTTAGAAATTGTGTCACAAAAAGGGGCCACTTCCCTTGACATTAGAAGTCATTATTAGAAGATAAAATCACACTCATTTCATTCGAAGGCCCCTTTTTTCTTCTCACAACTATTGACAAAACTACTACCCAAAAGACGCTTCATTCACTGCGATGGTCTTAGGGTCAACATTACGATTACTTCTTTCATTATGATTATTGACAACCTTGAAGAACTTTGAATTTAATACATGACACCACAGGTTCTATGTGACAGAATCCATCATCCTGATTCCAAGTGAGTTTGAATCTGGCTTAACGTAAGTTGACAAATCCCACACAGAACAGACGGTGAAGTTCAAGTGCGTGGGAAGAAAACCAATAACAAAACTCAACTCATGGACCCAATCTCACTGAAAAAAATAAAATAAAATAAAATGTTGGTAATTGGATTCATTCCTATTCATGAGACGCTTATCAATTGTAGAAGTGGTTAGTGAGACTTCTTCCACACACTCTAATTTCCAATCTACGCCATTGTCTAGTCATTTGGCGTTCGAATTTCGGGCGCCTGCAGCTTCTGCGTCCTTGCGCCCTGTCTGTAAGTTCAGTTATCTTTGCCAAAGTTGAGTAGAACCTGAAGAAATGAAAGCGAACGAATGGGGCTGTGGGCACCCCTTTTTTGACTTCGGCAGTTTGTATCTCTTCTGCAGGTTGACCACATGAGGTCTATAAAATAGAAATTGCTGCTTTTCTGTAGCATAGGACTTGATGTTGAATATGAAAAAGTCAAAATGGACTCACGGACTTCGGGAGTTCGGAGTTCAGGTTCTTCGGTGACGATGCAAAGCGACGGAGGTTTTTTGATTCTCGTCCTTCCTTCCTTTGGAGTTTGGGCTGATTTCATAAAACCTGCGGTGGGGTGCACCAAAGGAATCTAAAATCTTTCAGAATCTGTTCAAAACTTTGAGACAACTCCTCAAAAATGTGAGGTTATGATGGTTGAGTATTGTATCTCTTATCTCCTAAAAGGTGGGATGGAGCCTATGACCGTAGAGCCAAACTTTGAGACAACTCCTCAAAAATGTGAGGTCATGATGGTTGGTTCAGTGTTTCTTATCTCTTAAAAGGTGGTTGGAACCTATGACCGTGGAGCCAAACTTTGAGACAACTTTGATGTGATGATGGTTCAGTGTTTCTTATCTCTTAAAAGTATGATGGAGCCTATGACTGTGGAATTGAACTTTGAGACAATTCCTCAAAAATGTGAGGTGATGTTGATTGGTTCAGTATCTCTTATGCCCTCAAGGATGAACCTATGACTGTGGAGTTGAACTTTGAGACAATTCCTCAAAAATGTGAGGTGATGTTGATTGGTTCAGTATCTCTTATGCCCTCAAGGATGAACCTATGACCGTGGAGTCAAACATGGCAATGTATTGGAAAGATGCAAGCAGCCTTGTGCCTACCCCCCGCTCATAAAAAATTTGTAGCTATCGATTTGTAGTCATTGATTTAATTTATTTAAAAAAAAAAAAAACCGCCCTTGCTTGCCCCTCCCTACAAGGAAAAATCCAAGCCATCAATTTTTTTCAAAAACATTTGCACCCCCTTTCTTTGCTGTCAATCTTCAAAAATGGATTTAATACCTAAAATTATTTGATATTGGTTTGGGATATTGTATATAAAATATATATGGATATTGTATATGGAATATTATATAGATTGTGTATGAACATAGGTATTGATACAAGATATGAAATACTAATACAAAGAGCATGTACAATGTCAATATCCCGTATCAATTGCACCTACAACAACTTCATAGAAAATATGAATATAGATTAGGGGTGGATCACCAATTATTTCACAAGCAATTAATTCATTTCACAAGTGTGGGAAGTGGCACAATGTGTTCAAAAGAGACAAATAATCCCTCAATTTGTATCCTCCATTCTCTTCTCCATTTATGAGCGAAATTTCTTGGTTTTATTTTGCAAAGGTTAAATTACATGTCAAATACTCCTTCTGTCCCAAAACAATTGTCCACTTTGAATGTCATATTCTTTTAAGGTTGTTTTGAGTAGGTCAAAAATATATTTGCTTGTGGCTAATTTTATTTAGGTTGCAATGAACAAATGCAATGTTAATTCTTCATTGATTCTAGTGATATAAAATTTGGAACCTTTCTTAATTATATTTTTCACAACATGGTCAATGAAATTGGCTCAAAAAAATACCAACAAACTTGTGGACAATCATTTTGGGACGGAGGAAATATATAACATTGTTTATTAATGAGGTATGATTGGATCCTTTTTGCATCTTTGAAAAGGGGACCCCTAATATAGCAAACAAAATTGTCCAATATGGCTCTTTAGTCCACTCCAATCCTTGAATTAATTGATAAGTCCCTCTTAGGTGTCTAAAAAAGCATAATCCATCTCCAATATAGTGAGAACCATTGTCTAGTTATATTTACAATGTTATAATACTTGTCATCAAATTTTCAAATTTTTTGTAAAAATTTCAAATTACCATGAATTTTTGAAGAACAAATGAATAAAATTCATATCAAATATAAATCATTTTCAATTTTCTTTATAATGTAATAGAAATACATCATAGTGTACATAGAGCATTGTGATATAATGAAAACTTCTTTATCACTTCATATTTAGAAACATGCTTACAGATCCTCAACTTCAAACTTCACTAAAATGATTATTTAAGAAGAAAGTTTTCAATATTTTCAAGTAGAGTAGAAATTGCAGTTCAAAAACTTCATTATGCTAGTTTTTTTTATCAAAAGCAAAAGAAACCATTTTGAATGTCAAAATCAAGTTTTAAGGAAAAAATGCTCAAAGTTTTGAATAGAATATAGTACACTATCTAGTGTATTGTTTTTTTCATAAACTACCCTATATAAAATTAAAAACAACAAAAATGTCTTGAACTTAATTCATTGATGTGGCTATAGCATCAATAAAGTTGCACACAAAAATCAGATGAAAATCATTCATTCTTCAATAGGTACAAGCTCGGTTGACCATCCAAAGGACGCAAAATGCCCTCGATGTCCTTCCAAGGTTTTATTAAATGCAATTTGTGTCACAATTTCATCAGTCACTTCTTCATCCGCACAACTTTTCATTCATCTGTTCTTGCTAAACACTACAAGAGAAAGGGGTGTTTTAAGTGTAGTCCTAGTAGAAAAGTCCTATAAGTAATGACCTTTTAAGGAGATTTTTAGTAAAATTTTACTAGAAATACATGTGTTCTCAAGTAAAATTTTACTGAAAATCACCTTAGAAGGTCATTACTTACAAGACTGTACTTAAGACACTCCTTTCTCTTGTAGTGAAATAATTCCTAATGACACCCAACCATCTTTTCAATGAAAACTTTCAATTTGATGAGACCATTTTGATGTTGGCTCTAATACTACTTAATACCATTCAATTTTGAAGGGTTGTCTCTGAAATTGGACTTACATGTTGTAGCAGAGGAACATTTTGTTAACAAAAATGTTAAAAAATGTTGTAGAACAAAAATGTTTGTGTTACAGACTGTTGTGGAGATGAGGCATGAAGGATAGAGCTTGCTATCTTCATTCAAGTAATGTCGGTAATAGAGATATCAACTAAATAGTGCAAATATAATATTGTTGTATGAGGAGGGTATGAGATTTGAAACTTTACCCAAACTCTATAGAAAGTATGCAATTGGTTGAAAAATCCACACAAAACTCACTAAATACTATACAAATACTTCTACTAGAACTCACTCTTAATTTATTCACAATGATCTTAGGATCTAGGTCAAATGAGGAATGGACAAGTAATCCGAGATTGTTACCTACATCTTCCAAACTTACATTGGCTAAATTTAGTTAGAAAATAAACCATTAAAAGGATTTGTATGTTCATTACCAGGGAAATGTTCATTCTTGTGTACAAGATTTACACTTCTAAATTCATTTTATTCTCTCCTAGATTAAATGAACCAATTTATATATTGCATTCCTATAAAGTGGGTACACCCCAAATTGCCACCTTTTGCTATTGTGCCTATTTATTATTATTATATTGATCAAATTTTCATATTTTCTTGTTGGCAAGTGAAAGAAGGTTGCAACGCACCAAAGAATGCAACATTTGGATATCGTTTGCAAAAGTTATGAAGGGTCAAAGTTTTTTTGGATAGAACTTCTAAAATCATTTCTTCAACATATGTATGTATTGATTTTGGAAATGTATACAGAGTGATGATGATGGTTTTAGGCAAGCTGGAATTTTGGGTGTATCCACTTTGGATGTTAATGCATACTTTGATTGCAACAATGATGGATAAATAGTAAATAACAAAGCGGTTGGCTTATGCTACAAGAATAACAATATGGTCTTCACACTTGATTGTTGACATAATCTCAATGTAGCCAAGTTTGAACCATTTGATTGCCTTATATTGCAATATGAGACTTTAAAATATGCTTATAATAGTACAAAAAACAAAAAACTTTACAATTACAATTTTCAACTATTATTTGCATACTTAACGATATTGAGCAAAATGTTTAAGGAAGTTTCAGAATTGTGATTACCAAATAATCCCTAGCCACATGCATATCAAGTTTGAAAAAAGAGTATTTTTTGCATTACTTGATATAATACCCTTTTTATTGACCAAATAATCTTTGCATAATTGCTTAAGGTACATTCACACCTGGACTTAGCAAGCTTTCTTTGCTACAATGGCACATGACTTTTTTGGTAGGTGTTGAGACCATTGTTCCTTTGTAACGGCTAAACCTAGGTGGCTTCATAGCTGGCAAAGATTACGAGTAGTGATTATTGGAGAAGAACTTAAGACTGTTCATAGCTCTAAAAAAATATAGGTTATTGTTATATAAGTTTCAATATTTTGATTTTGCAGATTCTTGAGCATTAACAACTTTCTTTCATAATGCAAGGAGATATGGGCAACTACATAACAATGCAAGCATTGCAAGCACCTCCAATGACATGTAAAAATAATGAACTCAACAACTACTTCTCTTGCTTAAAAAGTCATTCATTACTTTTTTAAAATTGGGAAGACAAGATCTTTATATACATATGAGGTGGTAGGAAGTAAAACAACCTATGTGGGATATGTAAGTCAAAATCAGTAGAAGCTCAACCGCTCATAGTTAAGCAAGAATTGCGTTTGAAGTAGAATTTTAGACCTCATTTAGGCATAGTAGAATGACTTTATTTTTTAAACTTTGAACTAAGAAAATTGGGAAA
This sequence comes from Pseudisothecium myosuroides, assembly GCA_951799445.1. Lineage (NCBI taxonomy): Eukaryota > Viridiplantae > Streptophyta > Bryopsida > Hypnales > Lembophyllaceae > Pseudisothecium > Pseudisothecium myosuroides. Next base: position 29,000,566 of record OX637291.1, read on the forward strand.
TCAAGTTAAATTTCATCTCCAAATATATATTTGATACTTAGAGACTCTAATCAAAAGTTATGGACAAATTTCAAATAGGGGTTGGAAGGGATATGATTTTCTTTGACATTTTCAAACAAGGGTTGCTATTATGTGAAAATAGGAGTGTGAGCCCATGAGCCTAGAATAGCACTGTTGATTTTCAAACATCTTCTCTAAATTTTGTCTACAACTTTTGATTGGAGGCTCAAAGTTACAAACGGATTTTTGGAGATGAAATTTAGCTTGGTTTATCAACTTTTTTTAGTTCAAAGTTTTGGAAAAAAAGTTATTCTACTATGCCTAAATGAGGTCTAAAATTTTACTTCACACATATTTCCTACGTTTTGACAATGAACAATCAAGCTCTCAGTTCCAAATTATCCCATACCATTTTAGGATTCATGATGGACAATGGATTTCATTATAAAAATGATGTCTCCACCCTTTGTACCTACAAATGTCAAAGAAACAATCCCTTCATTTTGCCATCAAATTTTTTTTTGATGGTTGATGGTCAAATGGCATTGGTATTGAAGTTTACTTTAGTTCTCTATGATGTGTAGATGAATTTTGTGCATGAGGACTCAGGAGGAAAAAAACATCTTTTGTAAAGACTACTGAATATTATGCCCCAAATTTGAATGTCTGATAACTTAAGATGATCCTAATTATGTCGAACCAATGCCAATCCAACTCAAAACAAATGTTTCCGTAATACTTGTATGTACCTATTTGTCTTTGTAATAGGTGTTATGATTTTATAATCATTGTTACCAAATGCCAGGTGTAAATGTACCTTTAGTGACATAATTATTGACATTAAAACCACTGCAATAAACAACAAATGAGTGACTTGAATTGGCCAAAAATTTGAAGAAAAATGTACACACTCCACATTAGTTTAGAAGGGGCAAAAATGGAGGATAAAATATATGCCCCATTTTAACCCAGGGCAGCAACACACAAGCAAAAGGTATGAGATTGTCAATTTGACCCTAAAAATAATTTCTTCTCCATTAAATGCATCCGTACAAGAAAATTATCCCATTTAGATTCATGCTTAAATTGATTAGAATGCAAGTCTTCTAAATATAACAATTAAAAGTTGAATTTGGATACTCACACCTATTTTCAACACTTTAACCCGGCCCAAAGTCTTATTGGCCCTATGGGTGCCAAAATGCGACTTCGGGTAGGCTCATACAATCTCAATATTCACCGTACTTTCTTAAAACATTTTTGTGAAGCTAGAAAAATACATAAGCTTTTGGGGAATGTAATTTTTATTTCAATTGGTGTTTGGGGACAAAATTATGGCACAATAAGCCAAGAATGGAGGTCGGTGGGCATCACAAAAAAATCACAAGAAGTAAAAATAAAATAATTTTTTTCTCCCTAAAATATTATATTTTTGTCTACATATATGTGAACCTTTGATTCATTCTAGTGATGAAAAAGTTATGGACAATCTTGTTTTTTGGGCAATTTAAGCATCTTCTTGAAAAAATAACTGATGGGATTCATTTTTTAATGCAATTTTCACAATTTTTCAAAAAAATAAATTTGACAAGGTTAAGTAATTATGCTTGCTAGAAAAATATTACCATTGAAATTATTGTGTTTCAATTCCATCTTAGAGCTATTAACAATTTAATTTTTCATTCAGTATTAGATCTACTTCTATTTAATACGGAGGAATTTTTAAAGAATGAAAATCAAGTTTTTTTTTTTTTTAAATTCTAAACTTTCAACTCAATTTTTCAACATAGAATTTTTTTAATTCAAAGTCTATAGTACAAAGAATTTCCACAAATGGCGATCAAAGTCATTTGAAATTGCAAGACAACATTCAATTTTTTTTTTCAAACTTTGAATGCTAATATCTTCCAATATGTATAGTCAAACTTCATGAAATTTTCACCACAAGATTTGAGACAAGTCGAGTATAAAATCTAATGGCTAGATTCTTAGGCAAACGCAACAGAAATGGCAGTTTTGAGTGTTTTTAGACAAAAAAATAGCCTTGAGACTTTAAGGGTTGAGAGATTTGTAGTTTATTTATACATCGTCCCAAAAATGCATGTGAAGAGAATTTGGATGCCCCTACCAACTCTTAAGAAGTAGGATTCAAAAATAATAATTTTGGTAGTTTTACAACGGGAACCAAGCTCCAATTATAGCCAAACCTACTGTAGACTACATCTAGTCTTAGGGGACTTAGGATGCAAGACCTTCAAAATTTGCACTCAGCAAATAAATGTTAAAAATCACCCCTGTATTGTAGAGAGGTTAATTTTGAATCTTGTAAATTCTTTCATCCAATTCCAAATTTCAAATCACATGTTTCCAAATTTGATCATTCTAGGGAAATGAAAGACTTGTGAGTTTTCCAAGAATTCCACAAGACCAGATGTGGTCTAACCCTAGCACTCAATATAACAAGAACAGTGTGACTGTGAGGCTCTGCCCACTCCTGCCAACCAAATCCTAAGCGCTGTGTAGTGTAAATTTATGTGGTTGTAGATAGGATTTGAAAACTTTGATTCAAAAATAGAGAGTCTCTACGATAGTCTGTGTCTAAAAAACAGATCGAGCCAATAAATGCTTCTTCGATGGATTTTGGGTGCAATTCTCCGAGGTCCCAATATTTGAAGCAAGACATTAAATCCGTCCCACGAAGTGCGACCAACAAGATAAATTTTGTGTTTTCCGGGGTAAAAGTAAAAAAAAAGTCCCCTCTTTTGTGCCATGTCTAGGATATGTTGTGGACCTCTCCTAGCTAATTTGTAGTCTTTGATTGCAAATATGAATTCAGAATTTGCAAATTTCTTCATATGTGGCAAATAAAAAATTCCCGTGTTTCCCCCGGGATAAATCCACCCTGCTGGTCTCACTTGGTGAGTTGGTGGGACGGGTTTAACGTCCTGCATATCTGAAAAGAATCAAAGATCTCCGCTGTCAGACGCCGATCCACATTCCACAAGCTTCCCTATTCAGTCTCCACATGCTGACAGACAAAATTACAGACTGCCAGGGACGCCGTGGACTGCCATCCGAAGTTGCCTGACCTCACCAGCTGTGAAGCTCATCGGATTCGAAGGTACACCCGTTTCTTCCTCTAATTTATTCCCTTGAAACTGTTAATCAGCAAAGGCACAGTAGCCGGGTAGTCATGACACTAACAGAAGCTCGCTCGCCATAGATTGATCTTGTGCACACACACTGTTGGTATGTACAACTCCCGGGACAACTCCCTTAAATTGGCGTACAACTTCGAGGCGGGACGCGGGGCGTTAATCGTAATTTTACACCTGTCCTAGCTAGTTTTTGGGTTTTTTTTTGTCGGTATAATTGGGTCACAATTATAGGAGCTCGAGTCAAGGATAGGGAAATGATCTCTGTCTGGTTCCGATCCGGGCGGATTGTAATTGATTTCCTGAACTGTAGAAGGATCGATAAGCTAGGGCGCCCTGTGCTCTGATATATCTTTGTCGTGGAAGAAATTGAATTCGCAATCAGCTCTTTTGCTAATCACGAATAGCTCAAACGTTCGATTGATCATTCATTCAGGGGAAGAGTATAGCGAGCGAGCCGCGCGTGTTTTTTTTTGTCGGTAATCAGTGATTGGATTGATAGGCATGTGGTCATGGGTGGAATCGGACGTGGTCTAACCGAAAAAACGACAGTAGAGATATGAAGCGAATGGTCGATGTTAAGGTGCGACCAAATCCCTTCGTCTCTTCCCTGTTTTATTTCCGCTTTCTCTTTTCCCTTACTCTTTTTGTGACTCTCGTGTGTCTGATCTGCGCTGTCCGGCACCGCATGTCTGAGCCGCAATCGCATAGACAGGATTAAAGTATGTGACCGCCATCGCTGGACTTGATCTGAGCACTTCCACCGCCCGAAGGTTAATTTCTGCGAAGTCTAGATCAGGTGCAGGGTATATTAAGTGTCTTTGAACCACTTACTGGAATCGAATGTGGCATTAAATTATCCTGGCAAATCGATCGAATTGTAAGCCCCGGTTAACACCAGACTGTCCTCAATCACCTTGAGACTCTTTACATTTTAATTGTGTTGGTGTTTGAATCACCCGGAAAAAATGAACAACATCTTTTTAACAAACTATTAACAAGTTAAGCTGTACAGTTTAGGTAACTGGCCATCTCCTTAATCTAGATTTGTGGCTCAATTAAGGATCTGGTTACACTCAGAAGTAGTGACCGTATTTACTGCCACTAGGGCCGGTAGTCACAGCCTTTACCTGTATATATTCTCACTCCTTTCTCAATGGAAATTATCTGAGTTTTCCAGACATTGTGTGTATCACTTTGAATTGATTGTTTTACCAGTCACGGGAGCTAGTGTAATACGTACTGGAATTCTGAAATTCAGCAGGATATTGAGCGATCTGGATTAATCCAGGCAACTACTCATAACCTCAATTCCGTTATATTGGTGATATTCCATTTGCTTGCTTATTTGCTGATGCAAGTAAATATGCAAATTGCATTTCATTCACAACATTATACACCGATAAGCGAGGATTTCCACCCCATACCCTACCGGTTCCCCAATTCTTCTCAATTTCCTTCCTTGCTGGAGGGTCTGCCACGTACTCCATTCCAATGAAATTTGCGCCAATTTGACTAAATTGACGTTTTGTGCTGCATGCGAAGGCTGAGCAACGCAGATTATCCACCCTGCAATCTGGATCGACAAAAAACCAGCAAATGACCAGGGAGTTCTAATCAGCTTCCAGGTCGGGCAGGAGTCAGGAGTTGAAACAACTGCAGCCAGACACCAATTGCGGAGGGCTTCGCAACACAATTACATTTTAAAATCATGTACCACACATGCATGTACACACACATCAAAACACTCATGACTTGCTCTGGTAGTCGCCAAGAGCGACTTTGGTACTCACTGAGCTCAAGGTATAAAATTGGGAGGTATGCTATGTTTCTAGCTACTCAATACCTAAAACGATGCCGAAGAAAAAGTCTTGCATACCGCTAGGCCAGCAGACTGAGATCTACCAAATTCTCGCGTGTCTGGTGAAAGGGGTGAAAGAGGCTAATCCACTCGTCAAGAATGCTTCTGAGTATTGAACTTCTTTTGGATGCGAAGAGGAGGTTCTGGAAGGTACGTCAGCAGCAGTATTCTGCCACAGACGTCCAGATCAGTGGTGATGTAATTTCACAAGCACCCAAACTAGTTTTTTTCGACATGCCCTGCAAACTTTCAATGTGTTCTACATCACAGGTTTTTCCAATAATCGTTCCTTTTGACGTGTTCGATTGTTTGTTGCCCTTTACTCAAGTTCTTTTGACATGTGGTCAACGGGGAAAACTTCGTGTGCAGGCGGTTCGAAAACCCTGTTGCACTCTCCGTTTGATGCTCTTCCGACACCGTGACCCTTAGCTGGATCCATTGCCGTTGCAGACAAGCCTCAGGGAAGCCCACTTCCACCCCCTGGCCTGACTACGTCATATATAGCGCTTCGCGGCACCATTCCCCATTCCCCCAAGGACTTAAAAAGATGATATCCATATAATCCTCGATCGAGAGGTTGCAGCGAGAGAAAGAGAAAGAGTGTGACGTTGAGAATTTGATTCGTCAAATCGTTGCGAACCGTGGTCGTGAGAATCTGTGGGTGGCTGGTCACTCTCTAGCTGGGAGCGGCCATCGGCCATATGGCCACTCGAAACCTTGCGCTCGAAGGCACATCCACGGAGCCTCATTTCTACAATCCCCCCAACGTCTCAATTGACATTTTCGTCCAGAAAACAGTGAAAGGCGTTGGGGGAAGGCTTGAACGAAGCGCTCACATAGGTGCACGGGAGCGAGAAAACAAAGAAACGGATTGAGCGTGTGGCTGTTCGGTTGACAAGACCAGTGGGGCGGCTCATGCGGAAGGGAGCACGTGCAGTCTTTGGGAGAAAGTGAACCCGGAATACTCGATGGTCATGTTATCGGAGAATGGGAGGCTGTTGCAAGGAGATTGGGTTCCGCATTTGTATGTGAATCTCGGCTAATTCAGGAGCGTCGCCTGTATTTGCAAGCACCTCAGTCCATGGCAGCTCCTTTCTTGCGCAAAGGGCCGGTGAAGATGCTCAGAATGGACTCTCGGAGTTCTCACTTGGTGCCTGTGGCGGTGTTGTACGTGAATCAAACGGGAGACTTGTTTCCGGAATCACATAAACTCCATCAGTGGTGCAGTTTTCCCTGCAAGGATTTGAGTGTCTACAATTGTACAGCGTAAGGGGGTCCCGCGTTTTTTCTTTGCCAAGAGCTCGATCGAATTGGTAGGGGAGCTCTGGCGAACACCCTTAATCGCATATTTGCGATAATTAGATTACCGTAGTCAAATTTCTACATGTTTTTGAAAAGACGATTTTAGTGTATGAAAGAATGCGTTAATGGATATCATACGCAGGTTTCCAAGGTTTATCGATAAAATGACCCAAAACGGTCGGGACACTTGAACGAAATTTGATGGGGTTTTCAAGGTCTCGAATCTGGATCCATGTGACTGTATCCATTCGTTAAGATTTTAGGGTGGAAATTTGGGGTCAATTCTTGCTAGAAGGGAGTTTGGAGATAGTATGTTATTGCTGCTTATTAAACGTGTTTTCACGTACGGACGCCTCTTAAATGTCAAGCTATACATGTGAGGTCCTTTGATCTTTCATCCACTCTTGGTTGTGTCAATTCTATGATTGACTTAGTTCAATTGACAATTCTTGATATCTGTCCCAGTGCTTAGAGCTGTCTGTACACTGACGTATGTCACAATTTCCGGTGCAGGAATTGCGGCAATTAAACGAAATGGACAAAAGTCTCTCCTAGTTTCGGCGGTGATCGGTAGTGATTACTAACTTTGGTCTCTTTGAACGATCACTTGTGACTGGTTCAGAATTTTTATTAATATCATAAGGAAAATTTGTGTGATCGCTGTGACCATAAATAGGTTTCTTCACATGAATTATGGGGAAGAATATCTTGATGATGATGTCTAAATTAAGTCCTTGAAACAATTTGATTAAATGAAAACCTTAATTTCCACGGTGGGTGCTCACAACGACAATGAACAAGGACATATGTACACACTCCTCCTCAGCTGATCAACGCAGTTGGTGCAAGGTAAGAAGCAAGAGCGCTGCAATCTTTATTGGTCGCACCTGAGGTACATTATACATCACTGTAAAAAGAAATTGTCAAATTTTGTTAAATTGGCATGATTCTAGCACCAAATATATATTGACACAAATCTACACAATGCTTTAAAAACTATAACTAGTTAAGATTTGCATTTCACATTACTTGTCCTAGAAGTGCTAAAGGCATGGATTAAGGAAAACATGACAAAATTGATGTTTCAATGTATATGTGTTTATGTAGTTTATGAGCAAATTGTTTATGTAATTTATGAGCTCTTGTGATTCTTAGAGGAGACTAGATGTGCACAAACTTTACGTAAGCTTAAAAGCCAAGATGGAAAGTTCTTCAGTATCAACCCGAAAGTGGTCTACACCACATTTCCTTTCTTGGTGTAGGAGATGCAATTTTATATTAAAAAAAAGTGCATGCTATGTTTGAAGGCTTAGATGGGTTTGATTTTTGTGGGGAGCAAGATGAAGTAATTGGATAGGTTATGTATATTTTACATATTTATCAAATGTTGTAGGGCACTTTAAGTTAATTGCACTAGACATACTCTACGGTGGATTAGACCCAATACTTTGCGTGTGACACAAGAAATTTGTAACACATTCCCGGTGTTGGTTCCCGGTGAATTCCCGGTGAGTCTCATATTTCCCTGTGTTTGAGTTGTTGCGACATGTGTCCAAAATGACTGTCATTAGTAATGTTTGTACAGATGTCAAATTTTAAAAATTAGTGGGAAAAGTAAGACTCACGGGGAATTCACCGGGAATCAACACCGGGAACGCGATACAAGTTTCCTGTGTGAATGCCTTCCATTGTAAATGACCACCCAAACCTTGAATTCCATCCCATAATTGTACTAGACATACTCTATGGTGGATTAGATCCAATGCTTTGCGAGCATGAATGACTTCCATTGTAAATGACCACCCAAACCTTGAGTTCCATCCAAATGATGTTCCAACCAACATCCTTTTGATTTCCTTTTGTTGTCCTGTTGTCTTCCACAAAACAACGTAACGTAGCTGATGGTTTTGTCCCCACTCCCCACATGATTTCTTTGCTATACTTCGTCCTCCAGAGATTTCATTGAGGGATGTTTAACATGACCTGCAGTGAAGCCCTGAACAGGTCGTGGAAAAGCTGTTATTTCTATCAACCCTAAAAAGATGGAGCAAGAGAAGCTGTAGAGGTGAATCCAAGCTTGCTTCCCGTCACAGAACAATACTCTCCCTCCATCGATTAGGGTTTTTTGTCCTAATTCATTTCGGCTAATGCTTCACACATCTCGTGCAATTCGATCAACGTACACCAATCGGATCCCTTCCATGAGCTTGCAAGACTTTGCAGAAGAAAGCAAGTCTGTTTCATTTTCGTCTTCATACCGACATGATTGCCAGCCACTACGCATTGAGCCCTCATTCTAGATCCTCATTGCAAAAAGATGTTTATTAATTCACACGAAGAGACTGACCTCCTGCCCAAATTTGCTTCTGTACAAGCTTTTTGCTTTGTTTCTCATTTGACGCTTTACAAAATCCGTCTACAGTCCGATGGTGTCCGAACCCTCGGCCATTGCCACTCGTATTCAGGAGTCCATCTTTTTCCGATTAGCCATAAAATTCCTACCCTAATGCAACAAATGTTCTAGCTAGAATGGTCAGTGCGCAGGATTACCAGCCATAAGCGTTTGAAACTCCTTGAAATCGACCAACTGATCGCCGTCCAAGTCGACGCAGCTGATCATGTACCGACAATCGTCGAGCGAAATCCGATCGTCGCCCAGGCCTGACAACACCTTGTGAAGCTCCCCGGCGGAGATGAACCCGTCGTTGTCCGAATCAAACACGTCGAACGCCGACTGAAGAGCTTCCGTCTCCGAAACGCCGTCGTCTTGATCGTCTCCAACAGTTGCAGAAGTGGAAGTCGCAGTAGCAGCCGCAGCAGCCGCCGCAGCTCTCGTCTTCCTGTGATCGGCATTCAGATTGATAAACTCCTGAAGGTCAATTTCGCCATCGCCGTTGGTATCCACGTCCTTGATCATCTGCTCCAAGTCCGCGTCTGTCATCGTCTCGCCCAGAGATCGGAGCACCGTGCCTAACTCAACACTCGAGATTTTGCCGTCGCCATTCAAGTCGAACATCTTGAAAGCCTCCGTCAAGTCTCTCACCTTGTGCTCTGGGAGATTGCTCACAACTCCAGGCTCCGGAGGTCTGCTGCTGTCACTCGGATTGAGCACACCCACCTCCTCGATTTCCAACTGACCCGAACTGGACACCTCCATAGTTCCTTTCTCCTACCCTGCAAGAAATTTCCGTCAACCACGTGAGACCCAACTCAACACTCTGTTTTCCAACACCCGTCAGGGACACAATCCTACAAACAAATCAATGCAAGCTTGAAGAAAAGTCGGTAGGGGAGAAACGAGCTGAACGAAAACGCAAATGAAGCCAGCACTATGGATATATATATAAATGCCATGCAACAAATTGTGGTGAAGACTGAAGATGAGGTCTCTTTAATGAAATTTCCGGGAAGCTGAGCCAGCGAAGTTTGAGAGGAAAGTGAGCTCGCATTGGGAAGACAACTTCTGTTGAGGAGTTGCGTGGAGAGGTGGCAAAAGGGAGTGAGAGTGGGAGTGGGAAAGGGAAAGCGGGGGACGCCCATGGCCAGGCTCGTGACGTGAGGTGCGGTTGCAGCTCCTTCACAGACACAATTTATTCATTTTTAATATATTCTTTTGAAAATTTAATTTTGGGGGAGCTCACATTGAAACTTCTTTGCAGACACGGGATTCGTGGCGAAGTGGTGGGGAGGGCGGCCGGCTCCGGACAAGCGCTGCTGGCGTGCTGTACGTGAAATGAGAGCAAGCTGTACAATACAGGGGACGAGTGGGGGTGCACAAACCTTAACTGCAGTACGGATAAGGAAGGTTCCTTGACTCTGTAGGCAATTGCTGCGAACTTGCGGTTGGCCCAGTCAATTAGTTTTGTTTTTCTAATGGTTTGATGCAGGGCTTTTTCTACAAAGATTTGATTCCTTCTTTGGGAAGACTAGGATAAGGTATTCTGTACTGTAGAGATGGGGGGCGTTTTAGCTGAAAGCCTAGGTCTCTGGTAGAGAATTGTGTTCTGTAAATTGGTTCCACTGACCTAAGGGCCTCCTTCCATGGGAGTCGGGGCCGGTCAAGCTCATCGATGATATGGGAGTTCCAGAAAAATCGGACTCCCCATCCGACCGATCATCAGTGAGCTTGATCGGCCCGCAACTCACATGGAAGCCCGCCCTAAGTTAGAAGCACCAGTAGTCAACCACGTCCAGTATCCAACTTGTAAGGGTGCAATATTTCCAACCCAAAGTTGGAACAAATTTCCAAGGGAAGCTGGGAATGTGTTTATTTGGTCCTTTTCAAGATTGGGACTAACAAAGTTATGACACATGTCCTGAAGTAGTGAGCAAGAAAGTAAGAAGTAATAAGCAGGATGGTAGTTCTTGCATGAATGACCAAAATTGGAAGACTCTAGATAGTGGCTACTAGTAAAATGCTCTTTTTGGGAATTCAATTTTAGAAATTCAATTCCAAAAATTTTGTAATTCCTACATTTCCTATCTTCCTATATGAAAAAAAAAATCCACCACCTCTTACTGCACACAATGTGCTCCAAAATTGCTTAAATGGTTGACTAATAGTGCTTTAACCTTATCCCTACCTAAAATCAACACTTTTTTTTTTCAAATGAGCAATTTTACCCCCTAAACACCCTAGTGGACCAAAAGTGTCCTCACATAGTTTCAAGTCCAGTTTGAGACTTTGTAACTTTTGCATCCAATGTCCGAATTTATTAAAACTTGTTGAAAAAATTGTGCTCTCATCTAGTTTGCGTGGTAAAATTTTCAAATCAATCCAAGGCGCACTGATTTTTGGAGGCCATTTGAAGTTCATGGGTTCAATTTGAGTTCACCAAAGTGCATTTTGATGGTTGCAACGTTGGGGGCTTGTATTTCCTTCATCTAATGTTTGTTTTCAATAAAATTTGTTGGATTGTGTTCCCTTGAAGTCTAGTTATTGTGGTAAATTTTTCATATCAATCTAAGTTATTATGAATGTTTGGGAACAATTCGAAGTTCAAAATCCGGACATTTTTTGATAATAATGAACTTTGGCAACTTGTTTCTTCTTCATACAGTGTTCATTTTCAGTTTTTTTTAGAAAGTTGCACATATTAATCTAGTTTTTGTGGTTATAATTTCATATCAATCCAAGAAGTTATAAGGGACTGGAAAGCATTTTAGTAAGAGGAGATTCCAAGCCTTAGATGTGTTTTTTGCAACTTTTCATGCTATTTTTTGACATTTCAAGCCATTTTGATGACACAATGAGCCAATTTAATGATATTATCTTTTACCACTGTGTCAGTGTATGTTGGTTTTGAATCACTTTATAGTTTAACCCCTAAAGGACCAATCTGCTATTTTTAGCAACATAGCAATCTTGGGCAGGTACTTATACCTATAAATTTACATATTTCAGGCCCGAATTTTAACCCCTAAAGGACCAGCATGCGTTTTTTGGCTGTATAGAAATTTTGGGCAGGTACGTGTGACTAGAGATTTCTATATTTTAAGCTGAAATTTTAATAGAAGGTGGGCGCGAGGAATATCTTTCATATGCACTAAATTTCAGGACATTTGGAAATAGGAGTCAAAAGTTATGGCCAAATATGTTACTTTTTTTTGTAACTGGGCAGTCTGGGCAGCAAAAAAAATTTGGCAAAAATTTGATTTTTTTTTTAAAATATTTTTTTTCTTGTAGATTATATTTTTGTCTATTTAGAAAGCTTTGATTCATTTCATTTGGATGTGTTATGAGAAAGTTATGGACATTCTTGTTTTTCGGGCAGTTAGAGCATCTTCTTGAAAAAATAACTTGTAGAATTCATTTCTAAATGCTATTTTTGCAATTTTTCAAAAAAAAAATTCTCATGATTTAATTTTCTTGCTAGAACAATCTCACCATTGGGATTAAAGTATTTTAATTCCATCAAAAATATATTAATATTTTAGATTTTTCTTCTATCTTGTACCTACTTCTACTTAATAAATTTTTAAGAATGATAATTAAGTTTTTTTGAACATTTTTTTTCACCCTAGATTCTCAACTCAATTCTCCACTATAACAATTTGAAGCTCCAAACGCTGTAGTGCAAAAATTTTAAGTTAAAAATGTTTAAAGTCAAAAAATCTAGTCCCGCAATGTGCTGAAATACTTGTTTTTTGCACTTTAAACACAGATATCTTGCAATCTAAGCGGTCAAAAATTCTGAAATTTTTTCCACACATTCTCATACTAGTTAGGTGTAAGATCCTATGGTTAGATGTGCAAAAAAAACATTTTTCAAAAATTTTTACTCCTTGCTATAGAAATGGCAGTTTTGAGTGTTTTTTGGCAGAAAAAACGCCTTGGGCCTTTAGGGGTTAATAGAAGTTGTGGACAAAGAATATCTTTCATGTGAAATTTTTTTTATGACATTTGAAAATATGACTCAAAATTTATGGCCTAACATGTTACTCCCTCCGTTCCAAAATGATCTTCCTGTTGCATTTTGTGATGTGCAAACTGGTCAGATTTGGTTTTTGATTCTTACTTGGGGCCAACTAAACAACTCTAAGCCGTAATTTTCCCTCTATTCGTGCAATCATTGATCAAAAGACAATCGAAATGACTAGATCAAGGGTTCAATCAATACTGTTCATTCTTATTTTTTGCATCTCTTTGAATATTGCTTGATTGAAGGAGATGAAGCTCTAGGAGGCAGAACAAAGGGCCGCACATGGTCTTAGGCATATACTAAATGCCTACTAAATGATGGCCTCACACTCAACAATTAATTGACTAGTGGTGCTCTTTGAAAATGCTCAAAAAATTCTACTTTTTAATATTCCAAAACTACACTTTGAAAAGGGCTTTGAAACTCAAAATTTCTAGAATGCTAGGAGTGCACCAAACTCTACTTATAGCACGAATTTTTTTTTAAATGTTATTTTTAGCCTTAATCTAGAACATTTTGTCCAACAGGAATATCATTTTGGAACAGAGGTAGTACTTTTTTTCTTAGCCAAGCAATCCAAACAGATAAAAGAAATCACTTTTTTCAAAAACAAAAATTTGAAATTGGTTTTCTAGATTTATATATACTTAAAAAGCTTTGAATCATTCCATTTTGATCAATAAGTCAAAAGTTATGAGGAATTTTAGTATGCGGGTAGCTATGGATTCTCTACCCTAAAATAAAATTTGAAGTTGTTTATTTCACTCAATTTTTAATATTTTTGGAAAAAATGAAATCACGTAGGATGTAGATTGTTTATTACACCATTACAACCATTGAGATTGGGATTTTTTCAATTCCATAATTAAATTCTTAAGAATTTAGTATTTTGAGCCATTCTCTACTTCTTTCTACTTAATATTTTTTTTCTATATGTTGTACAATTCCAAATGATCTGAAATCTTTTCAAGCATATAGCCAACTTGCCTTCAATAATGAATCCAAAAAATAACAACCATTTTGGATATTTTTTCATACAAATGTGACCTTGTGAAGTGCAGCTACCCGATTTTTTGCAGGGCAAAAAAAGGATTTTTCTGAATTTAAATGCTAATATCTTACAATCCACACAGTGGAAAATTCTGAAATTTTTTCTACATCTTCTCAAACCAATGTAGTACAAGATCCTATCATGGTTACATGTGTCCAAAAATGTTTTTGGGTCATTGCAAGAAAGAGTGGTACAAGGTATGTGTCACAGTCAGAGTGTTTTAGTTTGCGTTTGCAATAACTTCTGCAGTATGACTTGCATGAATTTGAAATTTTTATTGAAGATGTATGTCTTGAGTGTCATCATATCTTATATTTTTCAGAAATTAAAAAAAATCATTTTATATTTAAAAATCAATTAACTTAATATGTCACGTTTTGAGTTTTAAGGGTTTTGAGTACTATGGAATCCCCATATTTAATGATTTAGAGCTGAAATTTCTAGGGTCTATTCTCATAGTAGGAACTCATGTTTCTACCAAGGGGCATTTAAAAATATTTTATTTTATATTGTCTACGTCCATGCAAATAGGGCTTCCTTGCGCGCGCAGTTCTAAACATTGAAAATGGTTTCAAGACTATTTTTTTGTTGAAATCTCTTCATTATAAAGTCTTCCCAAATGGTCTATTTTTATTTTCTTTAAAAATATTTTTTCCTATTTTTTCCTAATTAAAACATCCAAATATCTATTTTCTGGCGATTCTGCACTTTTCTAGTTCTCCCACTTACAGAATTTTTTTGGACTTTTCCTTCATAGGGAACCTTCTTCTTATAAGTCTATACATTAGTCATATTTTTCATATTTTTTTTAAAAAAAAATTCCAATTTTATAGTACTCCCGAAAAAAAGGCTCAAAACTGCCAAAGTGGAACAAAAACAGGTGGTCTTTCTTGCAATGACCCTTTTTTCCAAAATTTGATATTTGTGCTCGAAATGGCAGTTTTTGAGCGTTTTGGGGGAAAACATAGTCACGGAGCTTAAGGGATTAAAGTTTTTTCATTTGAGTAGGTTTAGAGATCAAATTTAGATTTCACCTCCAAGTGTGTTGCTAGGAAAATTTCAGTATCCTTTTTCAACATTAAAACATTATCATCTTGCAATCTATGTGGCCAAATGACTCCAAATTTGATTCATGTCTTCTACAACATGTACACTATAAGATTGTACAATTGAGATTTCTACACCTTATTGACATTTAGATCTATAACACTTCAAATGAAATGATGTTTTGAAACCTCCAAAAGCCCTAGGCTTTTAGGGATTAAACACAATTTAGGAGAAATATTGATGTTAGCAAATGAAAGCAAAAGAGAATGCAATTGGTTTGAGAATTTTTAGAGTTTCTGTGAATGTACTAGAAGTTTTCAAAGATGAGATCATAAGAACACCTACTATTGACACTAGACTACCCTAAATCAAACATCTTTGAAGTACACAATGCTTCAACTCTCATTGATTGCTTCAAAAAACTCTTCAACTTCCATTGGATTTTTTTGAAAATTATTGTTGAATTTGAGCAAAGGCTTTGTGATATTTGGATCAATGAGAAGCTATATTCTAGCTACAAAAATTAATAAAATTAGATTGCCCATCGCTAGTTTCTCGACATTCTACACTATATAAATATGTATAGTTACTGTAGAAGGATGCAGTAATGCAAGAACCATATGTGTTGCACAGGTTGGTGCATTAGTTCTTGGCCCGGGTTTAGAGAGTTACATGCTCCTTCACGTAAGCAAGCACTAAGGCATGAGGTAACTTCTTTGGATAAAGCAACCTAATCACTAAAAAAAAACCCACGTTTTAAGTGATGTTAGCATAATTTTAGGAGATGGATTTTAGTGGATGTTCGAGAAAACAACTTGTGATTTTATGTCAATAATAATGTCCAATGTAAAATCTAGATGTTACATTGGACATTATTATTGACAAAAAAACACAAGTTGTTTTCTTGGACATCCACTAAAATCCGTCTCCTAAAATTATACTAACATCACCTAAAATGCGGGTTTCTTATAGTGAATTATTAAGGCAATTTAATTTCACTATTTTGTGTAGTGGCTAACGATTGTTGTTGTAGAAGAGTGAGGATACCTTAATCATGAGGATGGTTTTGATTTTCATGGAGGAATTTTAACCCTAAAGTTCCATTGTCCCCTCATGGGACAAAAAAAAGTTTGGATAGTTTCTTATAATCTCAATTTTTGGCGCAAATTTTTTGAATTCTTTTGCTAAGATTAAAAAGTAAATTTGTTTTTTGGAAACATAATTTTATTTCAATCAATGCCTAGAAGTAAAAGTTATGCCATCCTGTGCCTAAATTTTTGGTTGCTGGATAGCAAAAGAAACCCACAATTACTTGAAATAATTTTAAAAAAAAATTGTTTCTCATAGATTGTATTTTTGTCTACATAAAAAGCTTTGGTTCATTCCATTTGAATTAGTGATGTGGAAGTTATGGAGCTTCTTATTTTGCAAGCAATCATAGAAACTTCTTGTGAAAATAACATTTTGGATTTGTTTTTGAATTTAATCTTCACGATTTTCAAAAATAAAAAGTTCTACCAAATTTGGTATGCTTGTTAGAATAATGTCCCCGGGACAATGCCACCGTTGGAATTAGTGTGTTTCAATTCTATCTTAGAGCTATTAACAATTTAGTTTTTCCTTCAATCTCATAATTACTTCTTCTAAACATTTTTTAAAGGATGAAAATTAAGGTATTTTCTCCCTTAGACTGTCAACTCAATTATTCAATATAAATATATTTAAATTTAAAAACTATAGTGCAATAATTTTAAGCTAAGAAGATTCAAAGTCAAAAAATTTAGTCAAGCAAGATACAAAATAAATTATTTTCTTCATTTTATAAGCTTATACCTTGCAATCTATGTTGTCAAAGTTTTTGAAATTTCTTTTACACATTTTTATATGGAATACTAGTTTGGTGCAAGACCCTATGTTTAATTATGCAAAAAAAAGTTTAAATGTTTTTGCACTTTGCAATAGAAATGGCAATTTTGAGTGGATTTTGATGAAAATAAAGGTATTGGGACTTTAGGATTTAATAGTCTGAATTTTTATCCTTCAATTACAACTATTAACATAATATTACAAAACCACATTGGTTCTTTCTAAAAAAAGGAGATATATCCTAGGGAGTGCTAGCATGTGAGTATAGAATCTCTAAACCTAGGAGTCTATATCATAGACATCTTCTATGGTTATAGATGTCTATGTTATAGGTACCTATATTATAGACTTTTTTCATATTATAGTGTATTTATGTTATAGGTACATATATTACAAACACCTTCAAGTGGTTGTAGATACGTACCTATAACTACTTTCAAGGCTCATAGGCTCACGTCTTTGCATTCACGTGCTAGCATCGTTAGAATATCCCTCCCTATAACCTTCAAATTAAATGAGGGATTTCAATTGGTATTCAAGAAGTGACTGTTCACCTCCTTTGGCTAATGTTGAGGGGGAGTCCACCCTACATTTGTGGAATTAGAAGGCCCCCTCAATTGGTCGACAATATTATGAAATCAATAATAAATTCCATTTGAAAAACTAAAACCAAATAAAGGCCTACTTCAAGACATTTGCACTTTTTAACTCATCTTCTTTTTATGAGTCATGAATCAACCACTTACAAATTACAGAGTGTACCCACAACGATGCTAGCATGTGATAGGTATGTATCTACAACCATTTGAAGGTGTTTATAACATGTGTAACCTTTGAGCTTGGTTTCAAGCAAATCTTTGATAAAAAGTGGCTTTAGAATTCTAAAATGTTTCAACCTATTGGATCCACTTGTATAGTGAATAAGGCTTGCCAAGCACCGGATTTAGGTTGCAAAGTCAAAGCTATGTTCATTGGTCAAATTTACATGCCATAATTGCATAATCTTTAAGCAAGGAGTAAAATCCATGCATTACTTTAAAAATATTTTTGATTCCCCTTGGTCTCTATGCTAGGCTAAGAAATGTCGTTTATAGGTTAATTTGTATGTTGCTCCTACCTTTTACCTTTCATCACATTAATTGCTTCATCACATTCATTTTTCAAGGACAAGGGTATAGCATATACCATCATGAGCCCATTATAGCTTGAGTGGCAATTTTTGATATTCATTTGTAGTAGAAACTAGATGAAAAGTGGGGAGTTGAATGAATAAACACTCAAAATTAATGCCAATGGTCAAAATCTTGGAAGAGCAAAAGACAAGATTTTTGCATCTGTTAATTTTTTGCTAGCTAAATAAAAGCTGAACTTCAATGACAGACATTTGGTTGGCTCCTACAACCAACTGCAACAAGATGTAAAGTAATTCTACCTACAAGCATCCCTAGAAGTACGACAAATGAATCTAATAAGGCATTTTATGGACAAAATATGTGCAATTCATATTATTTCACGTACCAACATAGATAAGTTTGTCTTAGACTTTGTTGCTAGAAGTTAAAGATGTTTACCAAAGTCTACAAAGTATCTTTCCATATCAACTACATTGAACAGGGGTATTAAAGGGACCAAAAAATTAAAGGGACTTATTGAGGGAAAGTAGATGTTTGAAACATGATGTACAATCCAGGGACACTTCAATAACTATTGATGTACAACAAAGGTAGATGTTTATATAGTATGAAATGTCGATTAATTAGTATGGGTCCCCTTAAAATCCCTATTCAATGTAAAGAAGTTTCACGAATGACTTTGATATAATTAAAAAAACAAGTAAAAGGGTAGGATTGGTAATTTTAAATGTGTTGATATTCAGAAGGTGATGCCTTCAATTTTTGAAATAAGTACCAAGGGCAAAAATTTATTTAAATTGGATTGATGATATATCACTGAAATTTCTCTCAATACGTTAATGTTCTTTTATTTTCCAAATTTGAAGCATTCAATACAGCTTTTAATGTTGCATGTAACAAAAATTCTAATAATGGTGGACTTCTATTGTAGGTCAAAGATAATTATCAAATTTAGTCAAGTCCCTAGTTAACTTGTCTTTAAAACATAATTAAAATATAGAAATCTTTCTAAAATCATGGCAACAAAGTTTTTTTATTTTCTTTTGTTAATTTGTTACACTTGCATGTAATAAGTTAGTAAATGCTTTGTCTTTTGCGAGGTCTTTTAGTGTATTTAGCTGACTTCAATGTACACCATGGTATTGTATGCCTAAGAATAAACTTCTATTAAGACCATGTCTAAAAAAAGAGACAATACAACAAGAACATGTCATAAGTTGATGAACAAGATTATGGACAATAGAAGGAGTAAAGGATCACAAAATATGATATTGAACATGTGTAATTTTATTTGGTGAGATTGTGTCGTAAATTGGTGGTAATGCAAGTCTATTTTGAGTAGCATCTTGCTTTGAATATCATTAGTAATTGTTTTAACATAAGAATATCTAGGATTATATAAGACTATCATTATTGTGATTTATTATTGTAAAGGAGTGAGAATAGAAGGTCATTGGATCTATTCGTAAGTTAAAAATGAAGATCATAAGACAATAAAGATGATAGATCCATCCAACATGGTATCGCATTTAATACCACATCATTTGACAACATCATCTTGAAAAAATAACACATAGGTTTTGATATTGAACTTGATTTTTATAATTTTTATAATAAATGCTAAATCTTACCATTGGAATTGACATGTTTCAATTACATTTTAGAACTATTGATGATTTAATTTTTCCTTCCATCTGATATCTTCTTTAACTTAACAATTTTAAGAAAAAAATCATTTTGTATTTTATTGAATTTTATTCTCAAATTTTAAATTGTATACAAAACCGTAAAGATTTAAATCTCAAAACTTTATAGTGTAAAAGTTTTGAGTTAAAAGAATGCAAAGTCTGAGTACCTAGGATGGTAAGGTACAAAAAGAAGAAGTCTTTTTTACTTTGAACACTAATATTTTAAAATGTACATAACATTGCTAAGTGGACAAAAACCTTTTCCATGACAACAGGGATAATTGTTCACAAGATTCTTGCGAAAACTTTAGTTGTAATAGAAACGAACCCCATTGGTTGGTGATGCACAGTTATTAGTGGTTGGTGCTCACTCAATGAAGCTTGGCGATTTGGTATTGGCTAGCAAGACTGATTGCACAGTAATTGCACAGGTTCCAACGTTGGGGGGCTCCTGCTTCTGTGGGAAGCAAAAGGGGACCTTCTATCGTTGGTTAACAATGTTATGTATTGAATAGAAGATCATGAAATTCTTTCCACACATTCTTACACAAGTTTTAATGCAAGATCCTGTAGTTGGATATGCAAATACAGTTTAAAAAAAATTGTAGCCCTATACATTAGATATAGCAATTTTGGAGTATTTTTTTGCTATGAAATAGTCTTGAACTTGTGTGATTAATTAATTTCAAATAATTTAATAAAATTTGTTTAAAAAATATTGTTAAAAATAAACTAAAGCAAAATTAGTATTTACACTTTATAACAAAATTCATATTCCATCCATCCTCAAATAAACGTTTGATTGTTTTTTTCCAGTATCTTGAATCAAGTGTCTAATTCTATATTATTTAGTTTTGCATAACCTCACAAGAAAATTAAACAATGTTTGCATCACAATGGAGGCAAGTAAGCACTTGCCCAATACAATCTATTAAATCAATCTTTCCATATATGCTTGTCTTTTATAATCTCACACAATTTATTGTAACAGTGGACATTTATTTTGGGACGGATGGAGTATCAAAAGTGTAAAGCAACCCATACCTTAAGTTAGGTTGCTTGTTTGTCTGTTTTGTTTGTTACAGTGAGATCTTTTGAACCCCCCCGTCTCCCAAGTGGGTTCTTGGTACCGTCACAAAGCTCTCAGTGAGGAGGGGTACACGGACTTTGTTTTGTGACATTGGGACCTACAGTGTGAAAGTTATTGAATTTCAAAGTTTTTATAAACTAAAAAATTAGAAAACTACTTTTACTTTTATTGTGAACTAAAACATTAGAAAATTACTTTTATTTTGATATATTTTACACTCCGTATTATATTATACGGAGTAGTATATTGTGGCAACGGCAGAGGACACACTAGTCGTATTTATATTTATATATCAGTTTGCTAGTTCATTTTCATTGACAAATAATCGATTTCTTTGCGTGGCCACGTCACTTATCCCTCGGGTTCAACCAATCAGGTCATGCCACGATTTCATTTGCTGAAAAACGAAGAAGACTTTGTTTCCAAGCGACCGACCTTCTCAGAGTTCGTCTCTCTCGCTTTGTCTCTCCGCGAAAGCCCTAATAAGCCCGTTTCTCTTCTCTCTCTTTCTTGCTGTCCCTGCTGTTGGGGTTTGCAGCTCGCGACGGAGGAGAGGAGGATGTGCGATGAGATCGGCGTGTTTTCCTTTGCGATTCCCTGTTGTAGTTGCCGCGGAGTAGAGTAGAGTTTTTCTTTTCGCAGGTAGCCAGGTTTTGAGGGAGGAGGGAGGCGTGCGGTCGCCATTTGGGTGGATTAGGGTTGGTTGTCGTCATGGCGTCTGGGATGTTGTTGAACCGTTTGCCGGCGCCGAAGAATGCCCCGGCGCCCACTTACGATGCGGATTCGGATCCGTGGTTCAAGACGCACTTGGAGGTCGCGAAGCCGGTGGTGGCGTCGCGGTTCGTCCCGCCGCCGTATGGCCGCAGAGGGGGTTTCATGCCGCGGAGGCCGGAACATTTTGGAGATGGTGGAGCTTTTCCGGAGATTCATGTGGCGCAATATCCTTTGGACATGGGAAAGGAGACCGAGAAAGCTGACAATCGGATTATTCCCGTTAGTGTTGATGCGCAGGGGAAGATTGCTTTTGATGCCGTTGTTAAGCAGGCGGAAAACGCTAGGAAGAATGTGTTCTCTCAGCATAGCGACCTCGTTCCGAAGGTACCTACTGAGGTCGACACCGAGAAGCCCTCTGCGGAGGAGGCGGAGGCGACGACGGAGAGGACGAAAGCCGCGCTGGAGAAAATTATTGAAGGGAAATTGAGTGCTGCGCAGCCGAAGAGCGTGCCTTCGCAGTCCTCAGCTCCTTCTTTTATTAAGTACACGCCTTCCCAGCAATCTGCGGCTTATAATTCTGGGGCTAATCAGCGAGTGATTCGGATGGTGGAGATGCCCAAGGATCCCCTGGAGCCTCCCAAGTTCAAGCATAAGAGGGTTCCGAAAGCTTCGGGTTCGCCTCCTGTGCCGGTTATGCACTCACCGCCGCGAGCAGTGACCGTCAAGGATCAACAAGATTGGAAAATTCCGCCCTGCATATCGAATTGGAAGAACCCTAAGGGTTACACGATTCCGCTTGACAAACGGTTGGCTGCCGATGGAAGAGGCCTTCAGGAGGTCCAAATCAATGATAACTTTGCCAAGCTTTCCGAGGCGTTGTATGTTTCTGAGCAGAAGGCGCGAGAGGCTGTGGAGGCGCGGTCCAAAATTCAGCGAGAGGTCATGATGAAGGAAAAGGAGAAGAAGGAGAACGAGCTTCGCATGTTGGCGCAGAGGGCGAGGATGGAGAGGGCCGGGGTAGCTGCGACGACTGGTGCGGCGACTGGTGCAAATGCCACTGCTGTGGCTGATAGAGGAGGCGCAGTACCGTTTGACAGGAGGGTAGATGATGCTGCGGTGAGTAAGGAGGAAAGAATTAAGGAAACGAAAGAAGAGAGGCAGGAGCGTCTTGAACGTGAATCGCTTCGCGTGGATCGTCGTAGGGAAAGAGAACGAGAGCGAAGGCTGGACGCCAAGGAAGGCCCTGCTGGAAAGAAGAGCAAGCTCACAAGGGATAGGGACAGGGACATTAGTGAGAAGATGGCTTTGGGAATGGCGAATACTGGTGCCGGCGGTGGAGAGCTCACGTACGACCAGCGTCTATTCAACCAGGAGAAGGGCATGGAGTCTGGGTTTGCAGCTGACGACACCTACAATGTGTATGATAAGGGTTTGTTTACCTCTCAATCCGGACTTAGTGGTCTGTATCGTCCTCGGAAAGATTCTGATGCGGAGGTGTATGGAGGTGGTGCTGATGAGCAGTTAGACAAGGTTATTAATACTGATAGATTTAGAGCTGGAAAAGGCTTTGCTGGAGCAACTGAGAGAGGTGGACCCCGTGATCGGCCTGTGGAATTTGAGAAAGATGATGTCGGTGAAGATCCATTTGGGCTCAACATGTTTCTTACGGAGGTCAAGAAAGGAAAGAAAGCTCTGGACAGGGTGGGAGAAGGGGGCACCATGCGAAGTAGCGCAGGGTCGGGGAACAGGGATAGTTATGCTGGCGGTTCCCGAAACCGAGTGGATTTTGAACGTGAAGGTGCTGGTCGTCGATGATTGCATTACGGTGAAGTCCGTTTTAGCATTTTAATATCCATGACAGGTAGATGTTTGTGTTCCCCTCTTATCAATGTTATCGATTATGTTCAGATTGCCTATTGGATAATCCAAAGTGTGCTTTTGTGGACAACGAGATGGATGGCTGTAAGTTTTTGTGCATAGTTTCTCAAGGAGTTTGAGATGGAGTTTTCAGGGCATGATCTTTTGACTATGGAGTTTTTGACTGAGAATCAATTTATGAAGGAATTATTCCCCTTTTTTTTTGAGTATTTCAGGATGTTGCATTGACTCGTGATCAGGGTGCATTTTCTGGAAGACACAAATTGTCTTCAGTCGTCGAAGAGATCGATTACAGATCGATTTGGATTTCGCAACTTTGCTGTAAGCACCTGTTGCAATGTGACACTCTTTATGATATGGATGATCTACGTGACTTACTCTGCATGACGTTCTTCAATTTGATCACAGCAGATCAAACATTTGTTACTTATGTCGACTTCATATATTTTCTGTCATTGTAGTGATGTGTCGTTTATTACATTGTTTAGTTCTATTTGAATCACTGAGAGCATATTTACCTGTTCTTTCTTGCCAGGGTCCCTGTGCATTCTTATTTGCTGTACAGGCCTATCGACAATCTGGGTCACTCCACCTTCACAATGAAGAACGAACTAAATTCTTTGTGGGTAGCAATAACGCCCTGCTTGACCTACTATGCCAAATTTCCGATCACTAATGCACGTACTGTACTATTTTGATCATCCAGAAGCCTCATCAAATTTGAAAAATCCTTGATTTGTCGCAGTTGAGTTTATCTATCAAGTTGATCAACATAGAACTGGTAAAGCTTTTACACCTTTTCATTTTGATGCTGTGTAATGAAATACTCTCTACAGTACAATGGAGGACACCTTTACGGGGATTTGGATTTTGTGATTTTAGTTTGGTTTTTTAGATTCTAGTTCTGACTTGGCCTTGGGCTCTAATGAAAAAAGCTTTGAAGTTGTATGTGCTTGTTACTTCACCATATTCAATCACAAGTCAATTAGAACTGCTACATGAAATCATTCAATCTACTTTGTGGCCAATGGATCTTTGAAATCGTAGCTTGCTTCACACATTTTATTTTTTTGAACCAAACGGGCTTCACACATTTGATTACCATGGTTCAGATTACTTCGTTTTGGACGATGGGTTTACTTGAAATTATGACTAGTTATACATTAATTTTTGGACTTTTGAACAACAGAACTTCCAAGTCATTGAAGTTCGCTGGTGGGTTGGGTTGGGTGTCAGTCTGAGTATTGAGTTTTTAAACAAAGAAAATTGAAAATTAGAATTGAAAACTCTATCTTGGGGCTCAGTATGGAGGTAAGAAACTTAGAAGTAATGCTCGCATTGAATTGTGTGCATAGACTACGTTCTGTGAAACTTGTAGTTTGTACATCTTGCACATTGAAGATGAAACGTGGAAGGGATTTGGGAATGTGAAATATACCTTTGGTACAAGGGATCTCATTGAAGTTCATTTCCATTTTTGAAACTTACGTATAGAATAATTTATAATTTCTTTATTTAAATTATCTTATGAAGCCTCTAAAAATTATGCTCACATTAGAGAATGTTCTTGGAGGAAAAATATTGTGACTTTTACCATATTATTGAGCAATGCTCATAAAGAATAAACTAGAGATTTCTACTTGGCTATTGACATAACATCCTTGATGTTAGTCCCTAAATGACTAAGGGGTGTTTTTTGGGCTCTAATCGATCTTAGGGCAGCAATTGTGATTTTCAATATTTTGATCCTATGGTTGGAATTTTGCCCATAAATGTATACAAAGATTGTCTTGAATGTAAAAAAGATTTGATAGAATTTGAATTAATCCTTAAAAGCCCAAAGGTTTGGAGTAAAATAGAAATATATTATAAAATATAAATTCTGTAACTTCTTTATGCTTGAATCAAAGAATACAATATTAACTCCTAAATGTCCAAAGCTTTTTCTAGAATTCTTGATTTGAGAAAAATCATTATAAAGTCTATTTGGAAGAATATTTTGGAAATAATATACAAATAAAACTTGTACACTTTGACTTTTAGATTCCATCCGCCGGTTAGATTCACCAATGCTATCACCAATATATATTTTTAAAATTTTAAAAGGGAAATTTCAAAATTCCTTCTAAATTCAATTACATGCAAATTATTATTATTTATTGAGTATAATTTGTTGGAATGGATTTGAAATGAGTTTCTTTTGACATGGTGATTTTAGTGTTTTTTAAATCTATTACTTCATTTTTGCAAATTTAGTTTTGAACTAGAATCAATGCAATTTTGGCTTGGTCAACCACTTGACATACATACTTCCACATTTGCAATTTTAGAAAATTATGTACTCTACTAACACCAAATCCAACTATTAGATAGGACAACTTTATAAAGTATCTCCAAATAATAACTTTAGGCATTTTTAAATATTTTTTAGTTCTCTTTTTTATTGTAACAATCTTAGTTTTGAATGTAAAGAAAATCCAACCTAATTTGCATAAAAATAAATAGAAGGTAGAAAAAAAATCTATCCAAATGTTACTCAAAACTTGGCAACAATCATAAAATAGGTACTTGGGCGTTGAAGGGTTAATGGTCACAAAGTCATGTCCTATTTTGTTTTCTTGTTCTCAACATGGGCAAATCAAAACCTTTTGTATTTGAGGTTTTATTCTTAAAGAAAAATTCATCGATTTTCAACTAAATTTTAATGCAACTCATTAATGTGAAAAAAATGTGAAAGACATAAATTTTACTACAAAGAATTTGGAAGATGAACTTTCTAAGTGCAAAGTCATAAAAAAATTTTTTTTACAAAGTTTCAAGCTAAATATCTTATAATTTGTGAGTTTTTTTCAATTTGAAATTTTGACACCACATACTTTAAGGAGTTAGCTATATGATATTGTGTTTGAATTTAATAAAATATTCAAAATAAATACTTGGTTTCTTTTAGCTACTTAATTTGAGACCAAACACACATTTTATGTCTGATAATTCTAAAATTGCTTAGTCAAATTGGGCACAAATTAGTGTGCTAGTAAGCTTGTAATCTAACTTACATTCTTCTAAATATAAATTTTAAAAGGTAATTTTTTTTATTCACAATGGCTTGCCTAACATGGGCTTCTCAATTCTTTAGGGATTAAGTTGACATTAACTGCTTTTCATTCAAATCTAGTACCAAATGTTTATTTTTCACTAGCCTTTCTACAAATCAATACTCACTTTGTAAAAGTGGAATCCAATTTATGGAAGATATTTTTTCTTTTTATAAATTGATTGGTTCTTGTTAGAAGATAATAGATTTTGAATTAACAAAAATTATATCCATTGCAAAGTTTGAATATGCCCTCATTCAATTAGTATAATATAAAAATGGTAGAGCTCACCTTTTATGAATGGTATTTTTTTGTTCATTGGATACCCTTTTCTAATTTTCTATTCCTTCTAAGAAAAAACTATTTGCTCAAAGTGATAAATGCTTGCTTAGGCCTACAATTTGAATCCTTTGACTAAGTAATGTCATGAGTGTTGTATAATGTTGCAATTTGGAATAATCAATAGCTAAAAGATACCATAATAAAGCATTAGAAGAGATTTGAGGGCAAGGTCTCACAATGCACGTTCATCAGGTTCTTGACAACTTAATGTGATCAGTGTTGTCCCGGAGTCTTCATCATTCATTAATCAACGTTGTTCACTTGGCTTGAACTGTTTTTTGGCCCTATTGCAAGAAGTTAAGCATTCAAATCACAAGCAAATTGCTTTAAAGGATTGCGTGTACTTGATGGTTTACAAATTCTTAGTTAACCTCGAATTCAACATCTATGGTTGTGGAATCTTATTGTTGGCTATTATATGGTTTATGTTCTTTGAGCTTGGAATAGAATTTGCAAGAAAATAGCTTTGGTTTAGTAGCTTTGAAACCCTTGGTACAGATGGACTTCCTTTATAGTGTGTATCACAAGTATCCATAACATTGTATATCCAAGCAATGGTCCTGCCCATGCTAGTGTTTTTTCTTTCAATTTCAAAGGAATTTGGATGTGGGCTTTAAGTAAGAAGTGGTGGAGGATAGGTGCTCTCAAATTTACTTTTGGTGCAAAATTTGGCTCCAAGTTAGGAATCAATGTGACTTACATGGCACTAGAACAAAACTTGAAAAAATATCTTGCGTAATTTCAGCTCTGGAATTGGTGCAAAATAGGTAGAGCAGAATCTCTTTCCCTACAAGTAGGTGCAACAATCTCTTTTAAGAACTACTATAAAGCTTCCTAATATAAGTGAAAGAAGTTTTGACGGTGTTTCTTGGATGGTAAACACCTTAACACAATACCACAAATATTCTCAAAGAAGAAGTGAGAAGGAAGGTCAAGATATATGCTTCATGTGCGAAATTAAAAGATGAGCACCTAAGCAAATTTTTAAAAACCAATTCAATACCCCAACTGCCGTGAATGAAAGAAAACTAAAAACCTTAAAAACTTTGAACTACCGCAAGCTGAGCATGTTTGAGTACACTCGACATTTGGCGATACGATGAAGGCACCCGCACACATGTGGCTATAGTTTGTATAGCTGTATCTATATCTCCAACTTTGGTATATTTTAGGTGACTACAAATGAAAAGTTGTTGAATCAACATCTAGACAAGGTGGCAACCTCAAGTAGTCATGGTCGAGGTAGTGGCCGCGAGGGTGTGATCCAAGATCTAGATTCAGCTTTTCAAATTTTCTTACCTCTAAATTTTTCTAAGGGCTTGGTGTAGAAGATAATTTTTTGGTGCTATTAGTCTTTTTCTCGGCTAAAAAAAACACTGGCCCATGTTGGGAAGGTAACTTGTTATGCCTCCCTAGATGCTTTGGAGGGAGGGACTTTTTGGCTAAGGCACGGATTGGGGTCATCATTGAGGAGTCATCAGTAAGATAATTTTGTACACTAAGGTAGGAGGTTCAAAAATGGACCATTTAAGCCTGCCGTATGCATAGGGCAGTTTCGGCACTTTCCTGACGAAATTGTTTACTTTTTCTAATTCGCCAATTCGGCACCTTCATTTAGATTTCTTGACTTTTAGCACTTTGTTGTTTTTTATTTTTCAACGCTCCTAATTTTGGATTGATTCTTTCTATTGATGCATGAATGTGTACTTTTTTCTAAATTTTCTCAAGAATAATTTTTGGATTTTCAAAATTAGCAACAATGAAAATTTTCAAATTTTCAGAAATAGTTGTACAATTTTCAAAATTTTCGGCATTTTCCAAATTTTCTTGAGTTATTTACGCAACTGACCTATGCATACGGTACCCAACTCATCAATGACTATAATAGATATTTCAAGGAGTGTGTCATGCATTCCTAGACAAGGGATGCATTTAGAACTCGTTCCATTTAAGGACCTCCTACCTTATGGTCTATGAGGGTGGTCCCCTTTCTAAGGATGCAAAAAACTGAACCTTGCCTCATAGGGAAACAATGTTAACTTATGTGGAGCACTGCACAGGCAGGGCTTTCAAAAATAGTGAAGCTCCTGCAACTTCTAGGCGTGCTAGTCAAGGGAGGTTGGATTTTCTCTCGGCAGCCCACTTGAAGAACAAACGGCCTTTTTACTAGAACCTACAATAGAACCTTTCTAAGTCGATAGTGTTGGGACCGGTCTGACACATTGAGTTAGAGAGGTTATTACATTAGGGAGGGTCATCATGTTCATATCTGGTTCATATTGTTAAGATGAAAAAAAAAACACTAGTTGACCGTCAATACTTCCTTGACAACGCTTTATTGACTTAGAGAGGTTCCTTTACTGTACAAATTTTCCTTATTAAAGAACTGTCGCCGTGGATGAAGGAGCCGCCGCTTCATCAAATCAATGCACGGCCATATGATGAGCTTATCCTCCTGCTACGACCCCGGGACACCCTCCGGGCTTCGGGCGGGGCTCGCAGGGTCTCGAACAGGCGGGTATTGGGGAGCTTCCTCTTCCTCCGCAAAGCAGACGGACGCCGCGACAGGCTTGGTCGCATTGGCCTTCGGGCGTTGGGCTGCGGAGTGCGGAATTGCGGTTCGTGTGCTGTGTTGAAGTGGCTGACAAGGGTATTGATGGAGCGGCCACGATCGGGAAGGCGTCGCCGAGGAAGATGGGGTAGAATCTCGGACACTGTGGCGGCGCGTAGTTCCCGGCGTGGTATGGTGGAGTGATATATATATATATATATATGTGGATGCGCAACTTCACGTGCAGGATGCTCGACTTGGGTGATAGAAGTGCAGTGCAGGGGTTCTGGGGCGCATTGTGTACTCGAGCGGCCGAGGGATGATGGCTTCGGGAAGCGGCATGGGCCTCTGCTTGGTACTGTAAGTCGTTGTTTGTCTTTGAGTTCGTGTGGTTTGGTGAGGTGTGGTGTGGTGAGGTGTGGTGAGGTGAGGTGAGGTGAGTTGGGTTCGTGTTGTTTTTGGAATACATTGAGGTGTGCGTGACTTGTGGAAAAGGATGGTTGCTTGCATCCGAAATATGCAGTTCTCTTTCTGATCTTGATGAACAAAAAGGCCGGGAGGCGTGTGTACAGTGCACTTTGGCGTTTTCCCCTCATTCTGGGACTTTGCCGTTTTGTTTACCGTCTTTTTTTTTTCCCCTTATTTGGTCTAAATATTTTTAAAACTGATTTTATACGGGTTTTTGTTAGTTTGTGAGAAAGTGCGCACAATCGTGTTTCAACGTCGTCTCGCGAGCTGAGAAGTGTAATTACTTATTACATTGTCGGTGTTATGTAAAGGAGATCTGATTGTTAGATGTGGTGATCAGCAAGTGTTCGAGAGTCTCAATTCTCTTTGTAATAATGCTTGTGATAACAAGGCGATGACGACGGCTTCGTCATTTTTGTTTCTACCTTCTTTGCTGCGTTTTCGTGGATCTATTTTTTTGATCTGTTTTGATTTGCACCGTTGTTCGCTTTTTTTATGATAATGTGCACACAAATGTGTTTTAGTGTCGTCTCGCAAGCTGAAAATCTTAATCACTCGCGTCGTCGATGTTACGTAGAAGAATTTTGGTTGTCGCATGATCTGTCAGGTGCCGAAATATGCCATTCTCTTTGACTTTGATGAACTTAGAGGAGGCATGTTTTGTTTTCTGTCCTTTTTATTATTTATTCTTACTTTCTTGTTATGATTTTATGCATTTTTTCGTTATCTTGCGAGAATGTGCGCATCTGTTTCAGCGTCGTCTCGCGAGCTGATAATATATGATTACTCACATTATCGATGTTATGTAGAGGACTTTGATTGTCAGATGTGGTGGTCAGCAAGAGTGGTAGATCCTTCGTTGCCTTTATGCTTGTTATAAAATACGACGACGTTTGGTCTTGGATTCCCGATTATTCACTATGTCGCTGATGATATAGTAGGTCGGTTTCTTGTTTAGCTTTCGAGATTGGAAAGCGGTGATTGGTGTTGCGTTGAATAGCTATACACAGTTTGCTTGAATTTTGGATATGTACAGTATTGATAGGTCTTGGTCTTAATTTTATATTTTGTTTTTGAACTCCATCTCCATCTTTCAATCATTTGTCGACAATGGTTACCTTTGGCCCTAATCTATTTAACTTGTTAAGTTGTACGTTTTCATTGATCATCGTTCGTCTTGTGAAACGCACATTGTTGATAAAATATTTCCACATGTTTCAACAGCCTTTGGAAATACTTCGTTCTTTGGAAGTTCCTCTGATTCTCTTTTCCGTTTCCAATAGTGTCTAATTAATGGTCTATTTTTGGAGTCGAATTGCTCAGGTCTATTTAATGGTGTTACGTGTGATGTCCGACACAATGATGAGTATCTGCATGTCATTGCGAACATGCCTTGTGTCTAGCTAGACATTTGTGTAAAGACACTATTTTCACTGATTTTGCGCTCAACAAACTGGTTTCTGCACTGATAGGTCCTTTTGGGGGGACGCTCGATATCGCATATTTTAGGCTTCCTATGATTAAACTATTTTCTTTGTATTGTGGTACAGGTTTGGGGTAGATCTTCAATTTGAAAGGAATAGAACAGATTGCAATATCGATGCTTTAAAGATTTCGTGCACATGGCCCACCTTTCGACAGAATGGAGATGATGGTGATATCAAGGGTATTTTGAAAAAGTGTGTTCATAAATTCTTCTGTGTCAGTTCTACACACGCTAATGAAGTCGGTCGGCTTCCTTTGTCGAAACAATTCATGTAGGGATACCAATGCATGCATACGGTCGTTGAAAAGGGCTCGGTTCTGTGTGCCACCTTCAGCTACCTCTGATTTCTTTTGCACGGTCACATCGTGTTCTTCAATTCACTTTTTATATTGAGGAGTACAGAGATTGGCAATCTAATGGCATCTCCTTCGGAGCCTCCCCCACAACCAGTTTTCAAGGAGCCACGGCCTGTAAATCCTAACTCCCTACCCTTTTTCAGCCGGATCGTCGAGGACATTATTGTCAACATTTTTGGGCGGCTCGAAGAGGATCCAAGAGATCTTGCACGCCTTGCATGTGCATGTCGAAGATTCCGTAACGTGATCAAAACCTCATGCTATAAGCAGCAGTGCTTGCGTGTAGTACCTTGCGTAGTTTCCGAATTGATGCAACCAAGCGGTCGGCAGGATGTATTGGTTGAGCCCCCAGGTGGATGGGAAGCTCTTCAGAAGGTTCTTGTGTGCTGTCCGGGTCTTTCTCACGCAGGGGTTTTACTGGATTGTTGGGACTACGGATTGGAGAGAGAAATCGGCCGGTCAGACGACTTTGAAATAGTGCGCAGGGATAATTTATCAAAGTTCGAAATAAAAACAGAAAATGTGCATGATACAGGGACTGTAAACACGTTGAACGTGAAAATCATGCAGGAACCTTTGGAAACCCAGTCTGAGAATTCGCCAGCGATGAGACCTGAAGTTTTTTTCAGACCTCATCCTAAGCAGAAACCTTTGGAGACCCAGTCCAAGAAATCGCCGGTAATGAAACCTGAAGTTTCTTCTCGAACGTGTCAAAAGCAGGAGCCTTTGGAGACCCAGTCTGAGAATTTGCCGGCAATGAAACCTGACGTTTCTTCTCAAATTTATCCTAAACAAGAGAACAAGACTAACGATCATTATCAATGTGGGACGAGTGGTAAAAGGCATTTCGATTCTGCTTGCACTAGTCAGTTGCTTGAAGAGGCTGGTGCTAGAACATCTTTATCTGTAAAAAAGGAGCTGCTGATGGGGGGCGACGGTCCTATAAAGCAAATGAAGACAGGTGATGTACACTATCATGGCAAGGTGATGAAGGAGCCTCGGTTTCATAGGAGTTACCGACGGTTAGAAAGGAAGGAAGAGTATGGAGCTGGTTCTCAGTCTTCACGAAATCGCTCTTTAGAAAGACGCGGATCTAAAGAACGAAGTGGGACTTCGGGTGGCGGAAGGAAAAGTTTCTGGACAGAGAGTCGGATCAATCACGAGGAAGTACCTCATCTTGCTAAGGGCGTTTGGACTCTAACGAGGGAACAGGGGAACAAGCTTCTCGCTAGCAGGTCTTTCATCTGGACTGTACCATGAAAATTTTCATTACTTATGTGCTATTGTAGCTAAGTTGGTTCCCAATTTTCCTGAGCACTTTGTTTTACTTCGATGTTCAGAATTTTGCTGGTTAATTGCTACACTAAGTATGGCTTTGTATCCTCTAATAACTCCATGGTGTGTTTCTTTCAGATTCCGGTCGGACAGCCTATTCATTTGTGACTGGCCTGGTTGTATGCACCAAGGCGAGAGGCGCATGTATAAGCTTTTTCGGGGCATTTTTAAGAACTTTAAACACTCTCACGTCTTTCGGAACTTGAAAGACTTGAGGGCCAAAAGGACAGAAATACGATGTGTGTTCTGCTCCGAACAAACCTATGATATGGTGACTAATTTTTGCCTCCGTAGATCCTTCGAATACCACGACGATGGAGAGCCTGTCATTCGCGCTTACGTGTGTGAAAGTGGTCACGTCGCTGGCGCCTGGACAGACCGACCTTTACATAATCTTTGACGGTTAGATTGGACCTTTTTCAAAGCCGGACGACTCACGGCAGTTTGAAAAACTTATCGGTTACCGGTGAAGACAAGTGACTGACAATATCCCTTATAAAGTTTCGAAAAGAGTTGTAAAAATAGGCCAGGCTCATCCTTCACTGATGGCAGGCGATTGGTTCGACTCGTGTTTTCTTGATTTTGGACAGAAGGCGCCCAGGGTCTCAAGAAATTATGTTCTAGATAACTACTCGTGGTTATCAGACATGATCGTCTCTTCTACACTAAAGTAGGACCGTCAGATCTTGGAGATCTGCGACTCTCAGAGAGTGAGAGAGGATGGGGGTATGATTCTGGACCCTTTTTTTTTTATCCAATCGCAATGAGCCTCGTGACGATGAAAGTGACAGGAGCAGTTTATGGATAGAGAGTATAGAGGAGTCTTTTTTTGGTTTGGGTTTTCTTTGCTTTGTTTTATTTTTCTAAAAGTCTTTACTTAATTGCAACGGGAGTCGACAAGATTCCAGGAAAGAGTTCGAGCTTGAGGATTGTCTTTGAATTTCAATCAGTGTCAAAAGGTAGCGGAGATTGCAGTCCCACAGATATAGAATCTTGAACAGCGGCTAAAGTGGCTTCTGACTTGTTCTGCTTTGGAATTCACCCAAGTTATGGCCAGAGCACACTCAAGGTCTCACAGTGCGCGTTCATCCTTCTTGACGTGATCAGTGTTGTCTCGGAGTCTTCATCATTCATTAAATAGCATTGGTTCACTTGGCTTGAACTGTTTTTTGGCCCTGTTGTAGGAAGTTCAGCATTTTCAATTTTCATTCAAGTCACAAGCAGTTTGCTTTAAAGGACTGCATGTACTTGATGGTTTACGAGAACTTAATTAACCTCAAATTGAGCATCTATGGTTGTGGAATCTTATTATTGCTAGTGGATGGTTTATGTTCATCGAGCTTAATTGGAATGGGGTTTGCAGGAAAATTGATTGGTTTAGTAGCTTTGAGATATCATCATAAAGGGAATCTTCTTAATGCTTCATGGCAAGGTCTCCCTCATAATACATGAGCAAGTCTCAATATGCTCACTTCGAACGCATGGAATCTCCCATGAATCAGAAGAAGATTCTTTACTTGATATCATAATTTCTGACTAATCTAATTTAGTGGAAATTCTGGTCTTAGTAAAAAAAAAGATTTTGGAATACTTACCTGAATTATTGGGTTGAATTATTTGATTGTTCGACACCTTTCGTTGTAGAGGATGAAGGAGCGTATTCAACAGGTATTCCCATGGAAGCAGCCCAGCCCAGTACTCCACGTTTGGACATCCCGGCCATAGTATCGCAGCCTGTTTTTGAAACTGAGCCATCATGTTTGATGGCTTGGTTTGATGGCTTGGTTTGCACTGCACCTAGGGCCTGTTTGAACATCTCCATTTCACTGTAACGCAAAGGTCAATTTGTTTAGGGGCGGAGCGGAGGTGCTTTCATTGTCGAGGCGCAACCTCGATGATGCTCGTGTGTTTCATCGGGTCCTGTCAACACCTCAATGCATGGCTGCATAGATCAGCATTGCCCAAGGTTTACTTGCACTAGTATTTGGAATTTTTTGCTCGCACTCTTGCACGTGCAAGAGTTTCTCTGGCAGCTTCATAGTGCAAATTTTGTGTTTGAGGACTGTAAACAGAGGCTCTGTGATTTGACTCGTCACGAGAATTATTTGGCATTGACTGAGATAGCTTACGGCTAACAGTGTCACAAGTTGTGGATGGTGAGGACGACTGGTTTTTCACTTGAGGATGACTGTCTTTTTTTCGATTTTCTTGCTTCATCTGCCCACACATGTGAAATCAGTCAACAATTAGATTTTGTACTGCCATCCATTGGAATTGCTGTCGGAATTCAAATACTTGATGCTGTTTGAAATTCAACAAACGAAGGGAACATAATTCAAATAATATGAACTACTTTGTATATCATATAAGGATGTTATTCCTATACATGACGGTGATGAATACCAACTGGACCAAGGAGATGCCAATACATGAAACCTCTGCGCAATGCTGACGTTGGTGTCCATTCTTACCGACATTGTACTGCTCTACCTGGCGGCCAGAAGAACTGGGTATGTTTCTGCAATTGGCATCTCCTCCAAAGCATGAATGAGCCATGTCCGGGGTAGGGCATTTTGGTGAACCTGTTGTACAAGAAAAGTCATCATAGTCATTACCAAGAATCTTTAAGATGTACAAATTGGATGGATCACGAGGGTGTTGCGACTATAATTGTACAGAGGGATACAATTCATTTACAAATTGGCTATTTTGCCATTCAAAGAATTTAGCATAATGTAGAATAGAATTGTCATTTTTTGTCTTGTATTATTAACATTCAATTCTTATACAATTCCAATTAAGCATACCAAATTTTAGTTCCAAAAAAGCAAAATTCTATTTTTGGTAAAATTTTGAAGCCAATCTTCATGGTTTTACATAATATTTTATTAAAAAAAATTGGTGATGAATTTTTTTAATTTGATTACATAAATATGTAGAAAACATCCATATGTACATTTTTCATATTAAAAATCACCCCATTAAGTAACAAAAATATAATCTAGGAAGCATTTAGTGTGAGGCATCATATGGTTAAACTTTGTAAAATAGATATCTCTATATTTTAACTAGGATTTTGCTATTTGACCCCCGCATTGTGAGTAATTTTGTTCATTTGAATATAATGGAACAATTACTTTGGCAAAATTCAGTTAAAATATAGAAATATCTATTTTACAAAGTTTGGTCATATGACACCTCACATTGAACTTTGCCAAAATTATATTTTTGTTACTTAATGGGATGTTTTTTTAATATGAAAGCCATGTGTGGATGGATGTTCCCTAAATATTTATGCAATCAAATTAAAGAAATTCATCACCAATTGTTTTCTATAAAATATTATGTAAAACCATGAAGATTGGCTTAAAAAATTCACCAAAAATGAAATTTTGCTTTTTTGGCTCTAAAATTTGGTATGCTTGATTGGGATAGCGTAAGAATTGAGTGTTGTTTATGCAAGACAAAAAATTCCAATTCTTTTCCTTACTATGCAAAAAAAATTAAAATGGCACAATAAGCAATTCGTAAATGAATTGTACCTCACTGTATATATATTTAGTCATCCTAATAGCAGATATTAAAGTAATAATGCACACAACATGAAACCTTGCAAGGTATTATTTTGCTAAGTTATTGCGACAGAGGCTTCAGTCTTCGTTTCTCCAACAAAGGCTAGTTAGCACAGAATCACTACAGTAGATCGAGCTCGCTGAAGCTAATAACCAACATTTGAAGTAACCGACTTTCTAATAACCACATGCCTACTTAATCATATCAAGGACGGGAACAAATCTGGATAATCGAAGAAAAACAAGCAGAGTTCAGTTTCTCTGGCTCAAAAAAGTCGCAAATTTTGTTACAGGTCCTCAGAAGCGTACTTGTTTGGGATGCATGAACTTCAAAGCGACCAGAAGTGCATCTTGAAACATACTCAAAATCACCTTGTGGTTTGCAAAGAGAGGATAATCTTGACAGTTTCGACAGAGGGGCTGAATCCTTCTGTCTCCAGCAAGTGACGTTTTGGTTACCCTTCCATTCAGCTGCTCTACACATGCTCCAAACAATGTTCATGATGTCTCATTCATCCTTCATAATTATCAATCTTTCAGTGCCGATTCGAGTCAACATGACTATACAGTAGGCAATCACCAAATCATCCAATAAAGGGCCGTTATCATATGAAGAAGCATTGAGAATTTGCAAGTCAAAGCGCAAGGAAGTGAAAGCGCTCACAGTGCTCAACACAGGATTTTGTTGCAATGAAATACAGTAGTGAGTACTGGGAGCAAATCATTTCATGCTATTGCGATGTGAAAGAGGCCGATACCCTTCAACTACCGGTATTCCGATCAGCTGTTTTATGAATAGAAAGTATGCTTTTTGCAAAGTAAAATCAGTCTCAGTACATGCGAGGTAGCTGAGTCTATGACCTTTAATGGAAGACCGAGATGATGAGAGTTACGCTGTGTCCAACCAGGTTGCAGGTGCTCAACCATTGGTAAGTGAGCTTGCAGCAATAGTTTGTGACCAGGAAAATTCAGACCATCTGAATTGGAGAAAAAAAACAATGAGAGGAGACATGATTAATACTCACCAGAAGCTGCTGCCAGGGTGGAATCAAGTAATCCCAAATACTCATATTGTTCAGGAAGAGACATCTTTGACCAATGTTGTGTCTCTGTAAGTGCCTTGAGGGACCTCTTCGTCTGCTCAAGAGGGTCAACTGGCTGAGAATGCACACTTCTAATGCCTCCTTCCCTTCTCTCTTCGACGCACTGTTTGAAGACGCCAAAGTTTTTGTCAATTATTTGACGGGTCTCTTCCGAAGGCATGGTACGAGTTTGCTTCAAAGGGTGGCCCGCCCAAGATCCCTTTGTGCTTGAAGCAGGAATAGTGTCAATCGATGTGCTAGTACCCTTTTCTATGCACTTCTCAGGGTTTTTTTCTGGCAAGTGCTGAGTCTTTTCCTTAGAGATAGTAGTAGTTGGATTCAAAGGTCTTCCCGTGCAAGCTCCCATAGCGGCAGAATCAGAGTAAATGTCAAGAGATGTGCTGGTACCTTTGTCCTGGCATAATATAGAGACAAATTTCGTTTTCCGAAATCCTTCAATGATATTTTGAGATCTTCCGGAGCTGCCACATTCATCAAAAGTTTTCCCACCCTCAATTTGTGTATAAGTGTCGCCCATTCTCTCCTTGGCGAAAGAAACTTCTCCGCATAGACGGCGTTTATAAGATTTGCGACTTTTTTCTCGAATTATTCCGTATATATGGCCCACAAAGTGATTTCCATCGTTATCTTCCTCCTCTATCGAACACAGATCATCTGCAAGATTTGCATCACTCACATTAAGTTCTTTCTGAATTCTTCTCTGTGGCTCACTTTCTTCGTGATGCCTCAAAATGTCAACCCGTGCTCTCGCACACTCAGGATCATAATGGAAATGAGCATTCTCTTGCATGAAATGAACATCTTTGTGCGCCTCACTGCCTTCTTTCAATAAACCAAATGGTTGGTCCGAAGTAGACACTCCTGCCGACATAAACTTCGAGTTTGGCAGGGAACCAAGTGCCTGACCTGATGGTAAAGGGAGACTTTGAACAGGCTCATACAAGCTTGTAACATCCAATTTGCCAGTTGCTTTATTAACATCTGCGGTTCCATCAGGGCCTGATGCGGTACTGGTAGTTGATGGCGGAGTCTTTGTACACGAACTTTCCATAACATAGGGGCCATCTGAGGCGGTATAAATTGTAGATTGCGCAGAGTGCGTACACAAACTTTCAATTACATCAGGGCCAAACGCAGCATCGATTGTTGAAGGAGGAGTCTGAGCACATGAACTTTCAATTACAACGTGGCCAAACGCAACATTGGTTGCTGATGGCTCAGTCTGTGTATATGAACTTTCAATGGTTGTCAAGTTTCCGTCCACGACGCCCTCAGCAGCCACGATGCCATCACACAAAGAATTGAGATTGGATGCCGTAAGCAAAGGGAGATTTAACTTCTCTACATTCTTATTTTCAAAG
Organism: Pseudisothecium myosuroides; assembly: GCA_951799445.1. NCBI lineage: Eukaryota > Viridiplantae > Streptophyta > Bryopsida > Hypnales > Lembophyllaceae > Pseudisothecium > Pseudisothecium myosuroides. The sequence goes on from OX637291.1 coordinate 29,039,442, forward strand.
CACTTGCCGTCCTGCCTACCATCCACTATGTCGATAACATTGGTTGCATTGGAACTAGATACAACCAGAGTACCACTCTCCCCAAGCCTGTCGCTTGTCAAATTGACGTCAACTATGGGGTCCAGACGGCATGCCCGAGGTGAGGATGGAATTTGAACATCCTGAACTAAAATTCCAAAGCTCATCAGACTATCAGGTGGTTTGCTTCTATCATTGCTTCCAACAATGGAGTGTCGGCAACGAGTCTCGCATTGAATAGTATGATCGTCATCAAATATCTCCTCGTCGTCAGGAAAACAGACTTGAATGTTGTTGTCAGTGTAATGAGGTCTTTTTCCAGAGTTGCTATACACAACGTAAAGAACTGTAGCAGAGAAGGCTACCGTACATAAGATAGTAAGATTCTTTGCCAAGGTTGAAGGGTCTACGTTGAATCCTGCTCTTAATATCCACTTCACATCTGTGTCACAAGGGCTCCCCATTCACCGTGATACTTGAAACTGCTTAAATTTTCTCATCAGGCACCTCAACTTGGGGACGAATATTACGAAGACTAATCTTTCAAAAGTGTCGTGAAAAACACCTGCACACTCTATGAGTTTCTTTTGTATTTGTAAGGAATGAAATAGAAATCGAAACATGACTTGCTTTGTTGAAGCTCCTCCGCAAAAACCACTCTGACGACTGAAAGATTTAAGATCATGGATACACGGAGATTTGCCAGCCACAAAATGCGAAGAATATACGTGAGCTTCTAAAAACCAAACGCCTTGGCATAATGCTCTCTTTTCTTACGTCTCACATCGTGCTCCAATATCTTTAGTAAAAATCAGCATCTCTTTCTCAGAGGCTTCCAGTTCAGTTATTTAAGAATAAGATACTCCACAAGTCACACGAGAGTATTCACGGAGCTGATCCTCTCCAATCCACCTTATGTCGAGAGTCAGTTCCTTCTTCCAGCAGCAGAATTCGTTCTTGCACCTTCAATCTCTCCACCATGGTTATAGCATCTATAACAAATATTGAACATCCTAGGGATTGACCAGGACGTACCAAAGCTATCAGGAATTACTTGATCACACCTGCCAAAATCAATGTTCCAAATATCACTTAAATGGATTCCAATGTCAATTTTGCTCGATTACATGTCAATTACTGGAGAATAAAAAATTCCCGTTTTCACAAATTTTCGATGGGGATTTCAATGTTCTTACGTTGAATGTTTTCAGAACCAAGTATTAAGACTTTGTCCTTAAGCTGTAAGTACACATACAAATTGAAAAAGATTTAAACAAAACTATCACAATATTGCTGAATTAGGAACCGGAGAACGAGAATCTTTGGCCCTCCATTACTCCACCACAAATATTTTGCTTCTGGTCAATACTTTTAGTAAAAATTAGGTTAAGATCTGCCGCGTTTTGCTAGTCAATTAGGTTAAGAAATTAGATTAAGATACTTCTTAGAAACAAATTGTGACCATCGCAAGTGTCTATCCTAAGATTGGCCATGTTTTGCTGGTCAATTAGGTTAAAAGAAATTAGGTTAAGATACTTCTTAGAAACAAATTGTGACCATTACAAGTGTCTATCCTAAGATCCACCGCATTTTCTTGGTCAATGAAAAAGATAGGAACCTAATGAACATCTTAATCTTAGCAAACGACAAGAGGCGATTTGCTAAGAGATTGTTTTCAAGCATTTCAAAAGACTCAAGTGAGTAGTTCATTACCTATTGAATATGGTGTTGCTTGCTCTTGTCATCTCTATTAAGGTACTCTTTTGATTCTTGAGCACTAAATGATTCCTCACCAAAGCATTTCAATACTTTGATTCTCTTGCGCATCCTCGGGCGACCTAATTAGCCTATGTCGCCGTCTCTTTCTTCCAACTACTAAGACATTCATCCTCATAATGGAACTACACTATAGCTCTTTTAGGAATTTTCACATTAAGAATTATGGAAGTAGCAGCACACCAAAATGCAAACGAGATTGCCTTGCAATCATTGAAGTCAAAAAATTCATAATTTGCATTTGGGTTTGGAGGTTGCATTCAATGGCAAAATCATTGTCTTTGCGTGATTACTCTCATAATTGAGTTGGGCTCTTCCATATCATCCATCCATATCTAACAACAATCATCCAATTTTTCATACCCTTGGACCATTTTCCTTCTTTTTTGTTTTTCTTTCTTGTTGTCCAACTAAATTTGGTTCAAACCACATTCAAACCTTGCAAATTGCACACACTATAATTGCACATTTGTTAAAGTAAAATACACAATGCTCTGACCTTTTATCATGATTTCATGCATTTCATGTACATGGTAATCTTTCTATTGATAAACTTGAATGATAAGGAGTCATAGACTTATACTCCAATGAATAGAACTTTTGCAATAAATTGAGCGAATTTAAAAACCTAGAAACTAATCATATCAATTCCTAATCTTGATCCTCTCTCATTTTATATATAAGAACATGATTGGACAACTTTTGAATACAAGTGACAATGCATTTAGAGTCCCATTCATTCCCTTAGGCTACGCAATAAAAAACAAACATGTTGATACATTTAGAGGTTCACTTAGCCTCTTAGAGAATGCAACTAGAGAGAGTTGAGTCTATTGGTATTATTAACTTTATACTAGTTCATGGGCATGGATAACAAAGGAATTTTGTATAGAAGAAGTTTATTTTCCTTCATTTTACAGATAAGCATAGCCTATAATTTTTGTAAATTCTTATTGGTATGAATTTTGAAAAGACAATTAACCCCTTTATGCCTAAATAAAAAAATAAAAAGTTCACTTTAGAAACTCACAATCACCTATAGAATATTTCAAAACCTATTTTGTTTGTAAAAAATATAAAAAAACAATTTCTTATTTCTAATTATTATATTGCTACTAACCTTTCCTTAAAGCTTTCTAAATGAAACTAGCTAGCTATGAGATGTTGAAGTGAATCCTCCTAAAATTGTGGGTAGAAATTTCCTAAGGTTTTTAAAGTCAACCCACAAATACTAAAATTCCTCTACCTCATAGGAGTTAAGTGGCCTTTGACACCTTACAAAGAGATCATTGGTTAATAATGTTATGGTTTTGCAATGATATCTGATTCTTTGCATCCAAAAGATAGAATTAAATCCTAATTTTCTTGGTCATTTTCAACAATTCAAAAAATCACAATGCTCGAAAGAATCAGCCATGCCATTTTGATGAACCTTAACATAACATATACCATTGTACAATACATGGACAAAAGTAACAATGAATGATGTTCAATCACTGTGTTAAAGAGACTGTCGAGGAGAGAAAAACGCCAGTCGAACCAGCATACATTAAGTATATGCATTGTCAGGTTCACTGGAAAGGGGATACACAATACCAGTAGTATGCATTACCCCTCTCTCCAGTATAAACATATTACAATCTGAGGCCAAGTGGCGTATACTCTTATAATACCACAGTAATGTACTCCGTAGTGTACAAAAGTCTATCATTCTCCCGTACTAACTGCTCCTTGAAGAGGACCACGGCTTTCGCAGTTTCGCTTCTACCGAAAATTACGTCTTAACTAAACCTTACCACACTCAACGAAGATATATCAATATGGAGCTGGGCCCTAAGAGTTGATCATCCATCTCCATACAAAGAGTAAAGTATTGATTGATCCTACTGTATATATGTACCAATTCTTGTAAGCTGGGTCTCACTTCTCAAAGAGCCCCTTCCAGCGTACATACCCCGAAATGCCCAAGAAAACAAAAAATGATAAGAGACAGGAGAAGATTAGGGTTGGTGAAAACCAGTGAGGCTTATAGTATGGTGGTACGTCGATATTCATGCCAAAGCACCCAACTACGCTCATGAAAACTGCAATAGCCAAGGCCGACGCACCCAACGTGATCTGAAACTGAAAGAGCTGGTTCCGTTGGTGGTCAAGCCGTACGTTGACGTAGTCCTCCGTATCGTCAATGTACTCACGTACCTGACATTAGCAACGTCAAATAAGAAAACTATCTTATCAACATGCAAAGTAAATGGACCAGTAACCAAACGTCATCCAGTTCAAAGTGATGAGAGCATGCAGCGGAAGGCATCTCAATCCCCGGAAGCTATGTCAGTGCCAACCGTGTCCCATGCCGATGGTGACAAGAATAGGAGTCACAAAAAACTTGAAAAGGACTTCGGAAAGGAGAAATTGAGGATCGCCTGAATGGAAACCGTTTGTCCAAACGATCTGTAATTTGGAGTCAGAATTCAAAAACTCACCAGTGAGAGCTTGTTGAGACTAGCATCCACCTGCATAAAGTAGGCCTCTAATAACATCTCCAACTCCTCAACATCATAGATTGTGTTCGTGCTCTGTGTAGCTGAGCTGCGGCGACTGGTATGACCATGGCTTCTTACTGAACTCAATCGTGCTAATTTGCGCGATGCTGCTGAGCTCACCGTAGCCCCACTGGCTGAATAGGCAGTTGCGATTGGGGAGTCCAGATGTTGCGCTTGGAAAAGCTTTCGAGTCAGGTACAGGTCTGCCATATCCTCGTCGTCGTCCAGAAGTTGCATAAGTTCGTCCCTGACCTGGCTTGAACAATTTCAACCAGTCTCTAAAACCGCTTCCCAAACTTCTTTTGTAAAACAATAAGCAGACTCCGAATAAGCATTTGTAAGAAACTGCTATTGTGATGCTATATTTTCCTTTGCTCGAGTGCCTCTGCTTCGAGGAAGGCCCACAGCGTCTCAAAAGTGTCGAGCATGCTCACATTATAGTAAAAACTGGTAGAGTAGATGAATGGATGACACCATTCCCACCAGATTTATTCAAGCCAGCAGGTGACGTGAAAGCTTCCCATTTCTAATTTAGCAAAAAAGTATGGAATAGAGCACTCACCTTCTGAACTCGAGCGCTCAAGTGAGTAAGCTGACTCTTGACCAGTCGAACAAGCTCGAGACTCCCTGTGCTGATCCTTTTCGTTAACTGATCTAAAGCTGGACGGGCCGTCTTTTCCAAATCATACACATTTTCCTCAAGGTGGTTGCATACCACATCTAGAGCAATTTCCAAAATTCGGAACTCAAAAGGGAGTTGTTCAAGCAAGCCGTCTTCTGTTGTGCAGACCTGTCCTCCAGGGGACGTCATTGGTCCTCCGGACTCGATCCGTAAGATACTCTGCGGAGGGAGTTGCACTCTCAGCTGCTCTACGAAAGGTTTCACCTCCCGGTTCATGGGATCGAGAAAATAAACCTGCTCAGGAGTAATTATCGCTTTTACAAATTCAAGATTAACCACCATCGCGTTCTCCCTGGCTGTCACAAACCACAACACACATAAATCAAAGAGCCCATTCTTTACAAAAAAATGTGGTAGTGAACAACTGAAGCTTCCTCGCCTACCAGAGCAAACGATCTGTACCTTGGAATGAGAAATAGATTGTTCTCAAGTTGACAGCACGAATTGCCTGAACATTAACATTGCTTCTAGGAATGAAGGAAAGACTACATAATTCTTATCAAGCATTAGAGAAAAGACCGCCTCGGCACTGGGAGCAGTAGCAAACAATGAAGCACAACCTGAACAGGTAGGCAACAATTTTCTAGTATCAAGAGGTGCAGCCTGTTGTTGCACGTGCACGTGACTACCTCAAACTCATATAAAACTCACATATGCTCGCATCCACATTTGATAGATAATTACCTAGAATATGGCAGGATTGAGTGAATATGGGGCCCAGTATACGGAGATCTCTCGCAGGCACAGTAACACGTTTCAAGAGACCGTTCCTGTCACAATCGAACATCTCCGAACTTCCAGTTGCATCGAACCTCATCCACGTCCTAGTGCCCATCATCTTCCTGTTCTTCAGGATAGAGAAAGGAACAATTTGACTTTCCGCCCCAGAAGGCTCCATTGTCACCCGATCGTAACTGGACTTAAGTAGAGCTGGTCTCTTTATCACTGGCTTCCCCATTTTGGCTGAAAACTAAAACTATACAGAATAGTAAAACGCCACAGGCCAGCATAAGCTTGCTGATGCCTTTTTGTTGGCAATCCTATGGCTAAATTATGCCAGGAATGTCTCTTGTTCGAACTAGCCCCGAGGGCGAAAGATCAGGTCCTCTGAAGAATGAGCAAGACTCCCAGAATCGATGAATTCAAAAGAGTCGCATGTTGTCAGGTCACGCTGCCCTGGCCTCGCCCGATATCTGGTCATGAAGAAACAAATTAGCAAAGCAGAGAGATCATCATAGGAAACATGATATCGACTTTTCTTCTAGAATTTCCACACAACTGCAGCTGAAAATCAGCTTGTTTTAAATGAATCTGATAAAAGACTAAAGTTGAAGAAAAAATGCAGAAATGCAAGTTCTGTTTGTCATTAACCAAATCCTGATGATAGGGTCGCGTTTGATAATTGCACAGATTCAGAGCGGTCACGTTCCTCTCTCAATTTTTTTTCATTTCCTGCCTCTCAAATTCGTCACTGGTGCATTCAAACGTGCCCGGGGAAGAAGGTTAGCCTCCTTTCTGGATTCCACAGAATGCAAAGCTGCAATTTCATTGTACATCCTGAATTTAAGTTTGAGTGATTGACATACGAACTTGATGCAATGATATATTCGTCCTCACTAGTGTAACAGATCCGTGTCTTGCTCTGCATCATCCTGGAGAGGAATTTAGACCTGCTGCCCAATCTAAAAAAAGGAGGTGCTCTGCATAAAACCCACTCGACAAAGGATCTGGTTACGAACGTTTTGCAAAAGGCTATTCCTCATTAAACTAACAAACCCAACTAACATTTTCATTCCATTTGAGTATCCTATACGCCTGCCAGAGGTCATAATTTCAGCACCCAAGGGCATGGGCTACCACTGCTGTTTTTCACACGGCCAAGGGTTCGTCCTTACAGGATTAGCGGAGTCTCACAGGTGACAGCACGAGCCAGATTCATAAAATGTCTACAGAATTCTAATCTCAATGTTCATGATACAAAAAACACAATTGAGCTCTATAATTGTGATTCGCGAGACTGAAATTTTCTCACTGGGAGTGGACATTAAATTATGCCCACGTGCCCTCCAATCCTAAACTAATTCAGCACAGCAGCAACGGAACGTGACCGTCTTCAAACGCCGCGTAAGATCACACCAGCACAACAAGAAATACTAATAGAGGAAGACAAACAAAAAGCCAATTGCTTACTGCTGAGGATGATCGGTAAATGTTCAAGGAAAAAAAAGCATTGCACATTTTCAGTCATAAAAATCCAGACTAGATATGGTTCATTGGAACTTACACACAAGTATTTTCCCTAGAATGGTAAAAACTCTTGCACATACTGTATACAGGGGAAGACCAAAATCCAATAACACTTTTACAAAATGATATATTTCTTAGGCTACAGAAGACGGATTCCTTCGGCGATTGTTGTCGTGAAATTCGCCAAGTTTGAAAATTTCTCCAATGCACCAGGCCAACACCAAGCTGACGAAAACTACTTACCGAGGGTTTCATACGGCGATTGCTCCCCATTTCCACGATGTGTCTTGCCCTGGTCATGCGCGCGTCCACCGACGCTGGTCCTCCAACCGCGATGGTTTCAACCCACGGCTACTTCCTTCGTCGAACCGGAAACCTGGTGCAACCAAGTCACCTCACGACCAGCTGCAAAGCGCTCCCAAACGGGAAGACTCGAATCGAAGCTGCGATGATTTCAGACGCCCGTGCAGCTTCTGACATGACTTCCCAGCGTGGCGAGCGCAGAGAGATGACAGCGGAACGACGAAGAACAGAGTTGTGCGAGGCCGGACATTGTCACCATAGCCAACCATCCACTCGCCTTCGCTGCAAAATTCGTTCGAAAAGCAATCCGAGCTCAAGACTTCCTCCGTCAGGCAACCCTAAATTGGCGAATTTCAATCCGCGAACATGAAGAAGGTGTTGACACTCCTTTTGTGTTGTGTGGAAAATGGAGAACGAGATTTACCTGCACAAATTACGAGGCTCTCGCACGCGAATCCACTTGTGTCAGTAGCTGCACCTCTTTCAATCCTGCATGCTCGATCGCTACAAAACTCCAAACCCTAAGTAAGCCCCAAGTATTCTGGATTAAAGAAAAAATGAGCAGGAATTCCAATGCTTTTCGATGAAGGAACTAAAGAAAAAGGCTGTAAGTTACACTACAGAGGAACGACACCAGCAACAAGAGCAAGACATCCAACACGAGAGATTCATCACAAGAATGACAACGGCAATAAGAGTAGGCAGCGCGGCGAGGATCACCTGCGAGAAGACTTGAAATGGATTCTCGGGATACAGAAGACCGAAATGCGCCGCAGCTTCAATTACAAAGGTTGCACGCATTTCTGCACCAGCCCTGTTTTTTTACTTTCTGAGAAAGTGACAATATGGCGATCACTTAAAATTTGGTGTAAGGTAGAGGCTCAGAAATGGAGCATCTAAGGGCTGGTCCCCCTTTTTCATGTATTTCTTTGGACGGGAATATTTTTAGCTCATTTTTCAGACATAGAGAAATTGATGAGGAATCTAACCCAAGTGGTTTCGTATTTTTCCGAGCATTTTTGAATTACTTATGAATTTTCAAACAAGTTGTGTCATAGGTCCCTAGTTGTGACCCTAGGTCTTTCATAAACGGTTCACTTGCAATTCTAAATAAAAATGGGGAAAGCAAAGAGAATGATTGGCTCTTGCAATTAATAATGCTTGTTTCCTTGATTCATTCAATGACTATACTAGTCAATTTCAGAACCAACTCATGTCTATTTCACAGCCATTTATAGGGTCCATTCTTAATGCCCGCTCTGTTTTATAACCTCCTACCTTAGCATTGTATTTCTACATTCATTCATCTTTTGGAAAAAAAACATTTTCCAATTGTTTTTATACACTTTTTCATCCAAATTTGGTACCTTCATCCACATTTTGAATAGAAATGGAAAAGTTATGGTGAAAAAAGATTACTTTTATTCGACGAAAAGTAGACATTTATGGGAAATGGTGCAATTTGGCTCCATGGTGCCAAATAAAAGGGTTGTTCTGCACTATTCTCTAAGGCATATTTTTGTGCTACATTTTTTTTTATTTCTTCACTTTTCCTACCTAGTTTGGGGACTACAATTGCAAACATGAAGTCAAAATTTTCAAATTTTATCATTTATTGCAATTAAAAAATTCCAGTGTTTTTCCAACCATAAATTGCGGGGCAATGAAGGGGTCAATTTGCCATGGCCTTGCAATTGGTACATGGCAATGGTAAGCAAGTTCAGAAAATGAGTAAATTTTTTTGGGGTAGGCTTCTTAGAGTCTTTATTTTTTCATAAAACATTAATTCAAAAAGGAAGTACCGAAATTTTAGGGGAATTATTTTTTCAAAAAACAAAATTTTTGTGTTGTTGAAACAAGAATATTAGTGAAAGGATTCTATGTTTATCATTTGTTGAATCTTATTTTTTGGAAAAAAGAAAATATTTGGTAGAGAGGCATTGATCCTACCCTACACAATCATGTGGTAATATCAATTAATTTTGTAGATGAATGCACACATGTGGATGATTCTATCTATTGCTTTGTTGCATACATTTCAAGGTGCAAATCGCTCTACCAACAAAATAGCAAAAATAATTGGTTGGTAGTATATAAATATGATAAACATTATTAAAAAATTATTGTTGAGATTGGTTAGAGAGAATCTATTTTTGAAAGTGTAAGCATGCCTTATTAAATTTAGATGGGATTAGATATTTATTGCAAAATGATCAACATTAGGTCATTGATACTACAGGCATTTGGAAGTTTTACTTTGAGCTTCTAAACGTACTTTTGTGTATAATATTCAAAAATCAATATTAGACTTTTGCTTTGAATTAGGCTGAATGAAAACTTTGCAATGTAGGCTAAGCTAAGAATTTTTTTTTAAATGAGCATTCATGAAATTACACTGACTTTCATGAAATTGGCAGTTTTTTGATGAAAGTGATAACAATATTTTATTTTATTTTGGATTTTTTGGGCCAATTATATGCATCATGAACTCTAGTCTTCCAACAAAAAATCTGATTCTAAAAACGCATTATATAGTTGTAAAATATAAATTGAATTGTATTGCCCTGTTCAACAAATATTTCAAATGCAAGGGCATTAAGATATAAAAATGGTCCATGTTGCAACCTATACTCTTTTTACAATGGCTAATGCAATCCCATGCTTTCAATTCCCCAAAAAAGTTCAAGTATTGAGAGAACCAACATCATTTGCATGTTTATCAAATTGTTGATATTTTAAATTCTATAAATGCCAATTTCCTTCAATTTTGGTGTACAACAATCTAAAATGATGTATATCAATATGCCAAGGCACAAAAAGTTTTTTTGGAGTTCTAAGAAAAAATTGACAAAAGATAAAATAATTCCAAATCATGGTGAACAAAATTGAGTTTTTGACATGGCTAACTTTGAAATTAATTTTCTTTCAAGTGACAACTAATTTTTTCTTTAAACTTCCATAGTAAAGTGCAATATGTCGCATACTACAACTTTCATATGTACACTTTTGGACTTTGTCTATTAATGCTTACGGTATAGTTGTTTGAATGAAAACATTTCAAATTTGTACTCAATTTTGTTAGTTGGTGTAGATTTCTTGCTAGAAGAGCCTCTTTTTTAGGATTGACATTTTTCTATTTTGTTTTAGAACTATTAATGTTCTAGTTTTCCCTACCTACTTGTACCTATTTGTTTTTAGTGATTTAAAAAATTGAATATCAAATCTATTCATTTATTTATTTCTAAAATCTCAACTCAATTTTCCAACATGAGAATTTTTTGATTCAAATACTACAATGCAAATTTTTTTAGTTGAAAAGATTCAAAGTTTGATGCCATATTATGATAAGGTGTAATAAAAATTTGTTTCTTTTTGCTTAAATACAATATATCTTGCAATTTACATGCTCAAAGTTAGAATATAAATTTTATACATTCTTTTAGTAATCTAGTAGAAGATTGCATGATTGGATATTAGAAAAAATCAAACTTGTATCTTTGCTTTTAGAAATGACAATTTTTGAAGAGAATCTTGGTGAACATAGTTATGGAATTATAGAAATAAACCTCTAGATCTTATTTGGATTTGCCCACCATGATCGCATTTCATATATGAAATCCTCTACCTTCAAGTAAACAAGAAGTGAGTAACAACCAAACATTTAAAGGTAAACCAATTCTGCAATTTTCTTAAAACATTTCTAGATTGTTGTGTTAATTCTGGTTTAGCAAAAGCTTTGTGTTCCATGTAAAGCACTTGTTCATGAAATCACCCGTCCATTTTGTGGACGGATTCTGTTCCAGAATTAGATCGTAGTGCCCAATAATGTGGTTATATGTGCATAATCAGGCATTATGATTTTTTCATCCAACATCCAATTTTCATCCCGAATGTTCATCCTATTCTGATAATTTCTTGGCTGCGGTTTACGCCGAGCAGTGACTCTTTGTCGTGGGGCATTTCACAATAAAAAGGGCCTCAGTTTTGTTGGCCTCCGTCATCCTTGTCGGCCCTTTTTATCACGAAATGCCCTCCTCCTCGGCCATTGTCCTATACAAATTGGCATCATAGCCAGTTTTTTTTTTTCATTTTTTATGAAGTGCTGAAGTGTCAACTATATAAAATGCTATAGTGGTGCTCCAAATTTCAACATTCATTCACATATTGGATAGAAAATATCAAATTAGCACATATCACATGTCCATAATTTTATTGTCATCCACAATTTGGTGATTTCATCCAAGATTTTTTTTAAATTTGGAGTTCTCCAGCAAAAAACTTAACGATTTGTTGCCATTTTTAGCCAAATTCTGTGGTGCAATCTGGCACTGTAATGCCAAAAAAACAGCCCTGATCATAACTGGGCCTTCCAAGATCATCGCTTCCAATTCATCAAACATTCATCAATTTTCCAGCAGAGGTTTTCTAGGGGAATATCCTCCGAAGAGGTGGCGTTCAAACTTGCGCCATGTCGGTAGCCTCACACCTTCGACAGAGTTTCGTCGAGCATTCCAAGTTGCTACCACGAACGTATCCAATTTGATTCTTTTGAGGTTGAGCCGACTTTTCCTCTGTCGGAGAGGTCATCTGTTGCCAAGAGCTTCGGTGGTTAGCGATCAAGTTGTGCGGGTTTGGGAAGTTTTTGATATTGCAGATGGTGGAGGAGTGAGAATGGCAGAGTAAAGGATACTAGTTTACAGCTCTTGAAATTTGCGAGAGGGTTTGAGTTGAAGTTCTTGGTTGGGAATCGTTTCAAGCTAGATTCGAGAAATTTGTTCAAGATTGAGCCAATCTTGAATAGGAGAGCGTCGTTGCTATGAAGCGGAAGAGATCGGACATTGACGATGCACTTGAGCAAGAGAATGCCACTCTAAGGAACCAGATTGCCGCCAAAGATGAGGAGATTCGAAAACTCGAGAAGCAGTTGGAAGTCGCGGAGGATCGGAACTCGCGTCTCTTCCCGAGCGGCGAGTCGTTCTCGGACACAGGCGCCACGCCGCATCTTCTGAACCGAGCTTTGGAGAGAGTTTGCACGACCTCCTGCAACTTCACGAAGCTTGTGATGCAATCTTGGAAGAACAGGGGCGTAGATTGCACCGCTGCGGCCAAGAGGATGGCTCCATCTGTAATCTTCGAAAGAGACGCGCACACGAAATTCTTCTATCAAGCGCTCATCTGCAAGGCGCTCTTCACGGACTTCGAGCACGAGTATTTCAACCTTGAGGGGAACGCACCTGAAACTATTCTCGACCCTGAGGAGCGTACGAAGGAGAATTTCGAGCGGTACAAGGAACTCATTGCAATTGAGAATCCCGAATCGCTTATTTTCGAAGATGCGCTTGAGAATGATTTCCGGCGGCTCTGCAACGTAAAGCGCAAGGGTTTGGTCGCCACCCTCGGAGCACTTGGAATTGACGCCGTTGATACCTTTGCCGACATTTTTGGACCAGGAGGTATTCGAAAACGGGAGTCCGCCGGAGCTGCGACTCGGTTGGCCTCGAGCTTTGCAAAGGTAGTTATGTCTGTGTTTGTTGTACACAAACTTGCATTCGCATTGCGTCCTATTGCAAGGATTTTTCGAGTGCGTGACAGGATGCGATTCAGCGCCTGCTACATGGAGCCCGTCGTTGCGTCGGCAGATAGTGAAGATGGTGAGCATGATGAATCCGATGTCTTTTTGAGTGTTGGCTTCATGGTCGTCCCAGGGTTTCACGTCAACCGCATCGTCGTTCACAGTAGAGTGTACACTGTGAAAGTATCAAATTGAATAGAGAAAACTTAACTTGAGATGACGCCAAAATTGATCGACATTTTTAGTTCAGAAAATCGATCGTCTCACAAAGTAGAGCAGACTTTCAATAGGAGGCATTCAACTAGTGTTAGGGTTTATTCTTGCGGTAGATCTTCAACTTATACTGGAACGTCAGGTATAAAAGTCTTGATAGTCATTGGTGTTACATTCAATGCACACCTTCAGTTACTTGTTGTGATTTCAATTACTTGCTGTGATCTCATGATGAGAGGACGTGCATTGAGAAGCTCAGTTTCAATAGCTTTCTAACAAGACATCACACAAATAATTTGGTTGAGAATTAAGCAACTGCGCATAGGCTCAATGGCTTGCAGCAGAGATACAGTTTTTTTTCGACAATTGCTCATTGCTTCGTAATAGCCCAAAAAATTATGCTAGTCGTGACTGGATACAGGGATTGCATTCAGAAGAAACTAGAACGGAGCCTGTTGCAATGCAACAGCAATGCAACATGACAGGGGCGCGATGAAATAATGGGATGAGAAAAGCGGGATTGAAATGTGACTGTTTTTGTGACATCGGGGTCTTGACAAGGGTCGTGACCATCTGTACTTAATATAATAGATATACAACATTCATGCTAAGTGTGGAATCATGTGCAAATTGACTAATTCAAAGCACGACCTCATCTCCCAGAATTTGCTCGAAAGCGTGTCTGTGATCAAATTTCCCTATTGTTGGACTTGGCCAATCTATCAGAAAAAGGAGCTTTTTTTGAGTGTGCACATTTTAAACGCTCTCAAGATTGAAATCAATGTTGATAATGGGATCTTTTTGAGCATTTAGCATTATCCATCAATTCACGTTGTAGGCGTACATTCTTCACATTAGAGACTTATTAGCAAATGTTAACCGACTTAAATTTCTTATGACCGAAGTGCGCTTTCAAGTCGGCACGAGTGTAACTCATCTAACTTTGGATCTGAGAGGTACGTTTCTCTGGAGCAACATGCAATTTGGAGAAGCGAAACTTACATAGATCCAACCATGTTGGCATCCAAAAACCTTGTTCTCACTACAAGAGTGACAATTCACTCAATTTGTCAAACAATTTTGGATTACATCTTTCCTCACTCATTGAATGCAATGGGTCATGCATGTTTGTCAACCTTCATTCTGCCTGGTAAGGGTAATGCAAAATACATTATTGTCATTGCAATTTGCAAGGTTCTTTACAAACTGATTAGAGATATCTTTTTAGTCCATCTCCAGTTTTCATGTTGTGCTTTTTCATTTTGACATCCAAAGAGGAAGTGAATTCAATTAAAATGCATTCCACTATCATTGACTGATTTAACCCCTACGGTTTCTGCATGTTTCACTTCAGAGTCATGAGATATAGGCATGTAATGCAGTCTTGTTGTACTTCCATCCCTGTTTCCAAGGCGGACATTTTTGAGGCTGCTAGAGTTTCTCAATATTAATTCACCAATTCTTGTTGAAGGACTTGAGCTTTTTGTATTTCTGGTGGACATTTATTCAAGCGTTACAGTGAAAACTCTCCGTAGTAGGTAAGTGGTTGATCTTGACCGCTTACAGAGATTAGACTAATCTTATGCACGCAGTCCATGTCCTTGTTGAGGATTAACTTAGAAGACTTTGAATTGTGAAAGATCAGTCATTATGCAAACTTGATGGACTATCTTGCATACAGGTTTTCAACATTTTGTTGGGCTCCAAAAAGGAAAATCCGTCAACCTCGAGACCATAAAATCTCAACTTGAACATAATGCAAATTATCATGTATCAAATGGGAAGGCGGTGATCAACTCAAATATCAATCAAAATCCTTATTCTGACCAATGCATGACAAGAGTCAGTGCTATTTTCATGGTAGAAAAATTACATCCTCATTCTGTAAAATGGTCTATTCCCACCAATCTGAAAGGTTTGGAAGCCAACAAGCTAGCTCCGAAAGAAAGATGCAGAAATTAAAATCTTTGCAACATGTATTAGGGCATCATCATGGCTGCCTCATTAGAGAGGAGTACCAGAGAGGCTCTTGGTGAGGCTACTGAGGAGCTCGAGCTTGAGGAGGTAGGTGGTGTCCCACTCTAGCCACGCCATTGGGACTCGCCATTCCAAATTGGCACGCAACCCCAAAAATTGCCCCCCCTAGGCCCCTACCTCATTAGCATTGATGGCTTTGTCAAGCCGGTTGTGGGGTCAAATTGTTTTTAATTGAAAAGAACTCAATTGATTTCATTGTCTTGGAGTCGGTATCTTAGAACATGGACCACAATGAGCATAGGAAGCCATGCCAGAACGACACTACTTGCTAGGGCCCTTGCCAAAAAACAACGTGCTTGGACATTATTTATTGTTTGGCAAGCCTACCGTAGGGCACTCCCACAGCCTTGGCTCGCCCATTCAACGTGTTGAGCCGCTTTGAAGTGCAGCCGTGGCGATGCTCTTATTGCTTGAAGCCAAGGTTTTTAGATCTATATTTTCACACCAGTGAGGTGCGCTATCACATTTGGCTTGGGAGACAATTTAATGAAACAACTCTTTAATAATAGTAATTTTTTAAATTTTAAAACTCTAAACAATATAATAATTTAAAGTAAAAGCAATTTCAAAATAGTAATTTATTAGTATATAAATATTTTTATTTTAAATGTTTAGAAAATTAGTAATATTAACTTAGATAACAAACTTTTACTTTACATCATTTATTTATTTTGTATATATTCAGGTTTTATAAACTATTATATATATATTATTTCAAATTTTATAAATTATTTTATATATATTATTTTAGAATTTATAAATTATTATATATATATATATATATATATATAATTTCAGATTTTGTATATATATTTTTGGTTGTAAAGATGACAAACATCAACAGTGGGTGTTTCTATAAGACTTGTGGGGTGTTCCCATCATCCTGCAAGTCTCACTCAACACCTTTGATAGGATCTCCTGTTGCTTGGGTGCCACTACAAGCTTTGGATGACACTTCGATTTGGTTCACTACAAAGACTAACAAGGTGAAGATTGGAAAGGGGTTTACGTGTTATTTGGCTGAATATGACCCTGTTACTCAGATTGGACTTGTTTTTCTAGGGACATCATTTGGTTTCACAAGGGTAAATGGTAACAGGTTTGTTCCTATATACGGTGGGCCAATTGGCAAGGATCATTGTCCTATTTTTAAACCCCCAAAGCCTATGCTACAGACAGCTCCACCTGATGCCTTCAATGAGGTTTTTTACTTGAATACATTTCATCCACTAAGGGTGAGAGTTGTTCATGTGACTTCGGATTTTTCTTCATAGAGGACAACAACTTTACCAGCCCATCCTCCACCTATAGGAATTCAAGAGTGTATTTTTGACTCCACCTTGAACCTCAAGGTTATCAGACTTCAGCTAGATTCTGAATCCGAGTTGTGGGGACTTTATCAACGATACTATAGGGATGGACCTGCAAGAGGTGGGTTTGATGGAGATGGGGTAGTTGTTGGAGGAACAATAGTTGGAGGTGAGATTGTTGGAGAAGGGGGAGATTCTATGGTTGCCATTGAAGGTGATGTGGGTGTGCCAGGAGATGGAACAAAGTTTTTACTTTCTAATGGAAAGTACAAAGAAGGTGTTGCTCCTTGGGGTAAGATAGGGCGATTTCGGATTGGATTTGATGTGCCTCTTGTCCTAGAGTCTCCTTGTTCAGATTCTGACTCAGACTTGGACTCAAATAGTGAAGACATTGGGATCAAAATCAAATTACCAATACATGATATCGTACCAGGGGTCCTATATCTTGGAGATCTTACCTCTAATTTAGATTGGCCAAGTTTTGAAGAGGCGAAGGAATTTGAATTGGAGACACAATGGATGAGCACTTCTCGAGGTGCATATCAAATTTATTGAGAAGCACGATGGCAAGTCAATCGGCAGTATTCAAATATAAATGAGCTGCAAGAAGCATTAGGAAAAACTTTAGTATTCAAAGAGGCTGAGAGTTTTGCACCCCCATGGTGCAATTATGAAGAAAAATTAAATTAATTTTTTTTTTAAATTTTAAAAATGAAATTTGAAATCTGACATGCCACGTCAGATTTTCTATTTTTTTATTATGTTTTTTTTTCATTTTCTTTTTTTTGTAAGTATTTTTTCTATAATTGCATCACATGGGTGCCAAAAATAAAAAACTTGCAACCTCTTTGAGGGTTGAAATTTTTCTAATGTATTTAGTGAGAGCTATGATCACAATATTAGGTCTCTTGATATTATTGTACTTTCTAATTCATTGTATATTCTACTTAGTGGACAAATTACACTATCTAAACATTGTACAAAAAATGACCTCTAGGCTTACAAACCGTAAAGAATAACATCATATGTAGATAAAAACGGTTCCATAATTAAAAGGTTGAAACAATTTGTTGACTGTAATTGACGATCAGGAACAAGAAAATTATGCTAATCGTGACTGGATACACGGATTGCATTCAGAAGAAGTATACGACATTCATGCTAAGTGTGGAATCATGTACAAATTGACTAATTTGGAGGAGGACCTCATCTTGTCTTTAATCACAATTTTCCTATTGTTGAACTGGACCAATCTATCAGAAAAAGAAACTTATTTTGTTGAGTGTGCACATTTTAAATGTTCTCAGGATTGTTGATAATGGAATCTTTTTGAGCATTTAGCATTATCCATTAGTTCACATTGTGGGTGTACATTCTTTACATTAGAGACTTATTAACAAATGTTAACCGACTTAAATCTTTGTGTGACCGAAGTGGGCTTTCAAGTCGGTACAAGTGTAACTCATCTAACTTTGGATCTGAGAGGTACGTTTCTCTGGAGCAACATGCAATTTGGAGAAGCGAAACTTACATGGATCCAACCATGCTGGCAATATCAACCCTTCTTTTGGGGGCACCATGGGGCTACAGATTGCATCATTTCAAAAAAAATGTTATTAGAAGGGATTTGAGGCCAAGAAAGGGCTGTTTCAGGCTTGTTCCCCAGTCTATCCCCATGTTGTGAACAATGGTATGGGCTATCAGAAACATATATATATATATATATATATTTTTTTTTTCCAAATCTCATTTTAAGGATTTTTTTTTTGGGAAAATCTGATGTGGCTGAAGTTCGGCCATGTCACCCTACTGCAGTGGCGCAGTTCCAGTAGTTAGGAACTCACCAAAACTTGTGGGAGAACTCGTGGCCCTTTAGAGGGCCCGAATTCTCTCTAATGCTACTTTTTGTCAAATAAAAATAATCTCTTTTTGCTAGGAATTTTCCATTTCTATTAAAAATGTGGATGAAGTTGCCAAAGTTAGATGAAAAAGTACATAAATATGATTGAAAAGTGTTTTTTGGTCCAAAAGATGGATGAATATAGAAATACAATGCTTCACCAAATTTTAATTGATTGCCATCTTGGCACTTTCTCAAAAAGTAAAAAAAAGGGTTGGTTGGCATCCAAAACCCTTCTCACTATAGGAGTGATAATTCACTCAATTTGTCAAACAATTTTGGATTACATCTTTCTACACTCATTGAATGCAATGGTCATATTTGTCAACCTCCATTTTGCTTGGTAAGGGTAATGCAAAATACATTATTGTCATTGCAATTTGGAAGGTTCTTTACAAACTGATTAGAGATACCTTTTTAGTCCATCTCTAGTTCTCATGTTGTGCTTTTTCATTTTGACATCCAAAGAGGAAGTGTATTTAATAAAAATGCATCCCACCATCCTCAAGTGATTTAACGCCTACAGTTTCGGCATGTTTCACTTCAGAGTCATAAGACAAAGGGTGTTTACTGTTTAATTTTGAAGCACTCCGACATCCATATTTTGAATGATGAATAGAGGGTTTCAAGGCTCTCTTTAGTCCCACTAACTTCTCATTCATCCAATGTAATACTTGAATCTACAAAAGACAACCTTCCTTAATCCCTAAGGGCCCAAAGTCCCCTTGGGGGACACTTGGGATTTTGGGCAAGCTCCTTGAATGTGGTTTTTCAACGTGATTTTCTGAAACTTTTTGTGAGCATATAGTTTGTCACAAGCTTCACGTATATATGTGTTTCATAGAAATCCGACATGATTTGTAGAAGTTACGATGTCGTTTACTATCAAAGCAGTTCGCAAGGCAGCACAATTACTGTTTGACTGTGCGGGGGCGGCAGTAGTGATAAAAAGAATGGGAGGAGGGGAGGGTTGTTTCCCTTTCTACAAGGGCTGTCCAGTCCATAACCTTGTATTGAGGCTGCTGCAGACTTCACTCGCTCATAAAAACCTCGGATTTCCACTTTTTTCAAAAAAAAAATTCTAATTGTAAAATATAAGTATATCTTTCAATCCCTTGTTCGGATTTCCAATATCTATAAGTATATGGTGAGAAAACTGATTCAAAGATACCCTAGTACATTGCCAATTCTTGAAACATTGTGGCATTACAAGTTTTTTTTCCATGTGTTAGGTATGTTGGATTCATCTAAAAATTGGTATGCATATGCTTTAATTCATTATCCATAAGAGAAAAATTTAACCCTATGGTGTATAGTGCAAAAAATTTCAACACAAGGTGGTCAAAGGCATCTGAAATTTTGGAGCACAGTGGAAAAAAAAAACTTTGACTTTGAATGCCAATATCTCTCAATCCATATGGTGAAACCTCACGAAATTTTTATCAAATCTTCTCATACAAGTTAACTTCAAGATCCAACAGTTACATTTTCAAAAAATGTATTTTCAAAACTTTGGCAACAAACGCAGCAAGAAAGGGCTGTTTTCAGTGATTTCGGAGCCAGAAAATGGCTAGCATTATTAATGACCAAATTCATGAAATTCCGGTAAATGATATTTTTGTACAAAGATATGAGCAAAAATGTGCAAAAATTCAAAAATGGATTGAGGCGTTTAGGGGTTAATGCAATCTTGTTGTACTTCCATCCCCGTTTCCAAGGCAGACATTTCTGAGGCTGCTAGAGTTTCTCAGTGTACGTTCTTGTCGAAGGACTTGAGCTTTTTGTGTTTCCGGTGGACATTTATCCAAGCATTGCAGTGAAAACTCTTGGTAGCAGGTAAGTGGCTGATCTTGGCCGCTTACAGAGATTACTTAAGTTAACTTAAGCACACAGCCTACGTGCTTGCTCAGGATTAGAGGACTTTGAATTGAGTTCAAAAGATCAGTCATTACGTAAACTTGATGGACTATCTTGCGCACTGATTTTCAACATTTTGTTGGGCTCAGGAAAGGAAATCCGTTATTCTCAAGACCATAAAATCTCAACTTGAACACAATGCAAATTTCCATGCATCAAATGGGAAGTTGATCGATGACCAACTCAAATATCAATCAAAACCCTCATTCTGAGCAATGTATGACAAGAGTCGGTGCTATTTTCATGGTAGAAAAATTACAAACTCATTCTATTCCCACCGAACTGAAAGATTTGGAAGCCAACAAGCTAGTTCCGAAGGAAAGATGCAGAAATTAAAATCTTTACAAGATATACTGTATTACGGCTTGAAGCCAAGGTTTTTAGATCTGGAAAGGAGATGCATCACCGAACATACGATACTATCAAAGGCAGATGCGTAAGCTGAGGAAGATATTAGCCTGTCAGTGGCTGTAGCTAAAGTACAGTGCGTGGAACGAGTTTCTTATTATCTTGCAAGGAGAAAAGCTAAGACCCGCATAACATCATGCGGCGCTTCAAATAAAATTACAGGCTCAGTCGACGCGATGCGTTCGTTCTCGTTGCTTTCATATATTTGCTTCCAAACTATCTCGAGCAACACGTGCTGAAATAGTTGGAAATCGTTCTGAAATATATGGAAGCAACTATCTCGAGCAACACGTGCTTCAACGTAACACAAAAGAATCCAAAGAATTGGGATAGTACTTCACAGCGCAGCGCTAATTAAGAGGTTGTACTTCCTATTTCACTGTTACGCTTCTACATTCGCGGAGCGACTTCCACAACTGGGCTCTACTTCTTCTTAGAATGTGTCTCGTCTTGCGACCACCACAAGAAATGCTTCAAAAACGACTTGAACAGTTGCGCTCCATTTCTTCTTAAGAATGTGTCTCGACTTGCAACCACCACAGGAAATGCTTCAAAAAACGACTTGAACAGCTTGCGCTCCATTTCTTCTTAAGAATGCGTCTCGCCTTGCAACCACCACAAGAAATGCTCAAAAACATCAGGGCTGCACGCAATTCGCAGTCCCCCGTCGGCTCTCAAACCGTACTCGTCTTCGGACTTCGCTAAGAGCGCGCGGAAGATACTGTTGCTAAGGTACGCCGTGGGAATAACGAAGCGTCTCCGCTCCCGGCCTACGTACACCGGAAGACAGCCGTCGGGAACGTCACTCGGCGGAGTACTGGAGCAGCACTCGTCCTCGTCCTCGCTGTCGAAATTTGCGGAGCTCTGCAAGGACCGGCACGAACTGCTCCATGAGCGCTGCGAGCTTTCACGAGAAAAGGAGAAGCTCAGCCGGGAGCTCAGCTGTCTGCTGGAAGCTGTCTCAAGGCGTGACATGCTCAACATCTTCTTCAGAAACAGGTTGAGCCTCCGCGGTTTCGTCATGAAAAATCCCGTCAGACAAACTACTCAAACGTCTTCCGTGACACAGAGAGACGAGAAAGAGTTTATTTGTATTGCATTGCTAGCTGATAACCAAGCCCTACCTATTCTCCAGCAACAGAATGTGCGACGGACATTAATGTGCGAGCGCTTCGCTGACGATGAAGACATGCAACGAAGCAAAAGCAGCCGACGCCAACAAAATCGTCAGGAAAGTTTGGGAGACATTCAGTTGCCGCTCGGCCCGCAAGTTTCGGTAATCCACCAACCCGAACATTCAGTCTGCCACTCTCAACTCAACATCGACTTGAACCAAACACCGCCTACCGACGTCGTCGATCACCGTCCACCCGCGCCGAACGCTACCATCCCGAAAATGAATCCTCCAAATTTGCTGGAAATGTCAATTACAAAAATCTCAAAAAAAAAAAAACTCGAAATGCAAATTGAATTTGAAAGAGAACTCTTCGTCAAAGCCGCAGATGGCGCACATCACCCAGATGCGGCATCCTTGCCGATCGATGGCGCTCAGGGTTCCTACTTCATTTGTTTTGAGAAAGCGACTGGAACGACGAAGCCTATTTACATCCATGGACAAAGTTAAAAAATGATGATCATATGCATTTATTCATCCAAAATTGTGTATATTGATCGAAGAAGAAGAGATATATATATATATCATTAAAATATTTTGTAGCACTTTATGGATTTCATCCTGAAAATTGGATCCTTTCTAAGTCAAATATTTTCTCAAAAAAGAACCCTTATTGATATTTATACATTCCAAAAACTTGTAGGTAAAATTTGAAAAATTAATGTAAATTTTAGGGTCGAATAATTGGTGAAAGTGAGTGTTTTTGAGTGGATAGTGAGTGGATATTCACTCAATGTCAATGTGTTAAAGCCTCAACTAATAAAATTGAAGTTAGGCACTTTAGTGTAATTTTTTAATTGTTTTTTTAAAATTTAGGATTTCAAATATCAATGTCAACTCAATTTGTTTACAAAAGATATTGGATAATCTTCATCCTTGTCAATAGCCATATAAGTATTCATATTTACATCCATATCAGTAACCATAGCCATATCTGATCATAGTCATATCTATATTTTTAAGTCATTGGATTGTTTAATTTTATATTTTATAACCCTCCAACGAACTAATTTTCTGAAATGTGATGGTTATGACAACATGCAAATTAAGATATATCATAGATGTTGTGATTTTAAGAAAATCATATTGCATTGTTGCAATACAAATGGTTCCATTATGTAAAGATTTAGATTATCGTTTATTTTGAGTGGTTTTGGCTAAACACTCAAAGAAAATGAATAGGAGAAGGAAAAAAAGTTTGTAGTGTGAACAATGGGTTTGCTTGATGGCGGAGCTTATTAACTTAGCTATTTTGGATATCTTGCATCTAATCATAGCTTGGAAGGGGATGTAGATAGTTGGTTGTATAACTTTTCTACACACTCTCACTAGCAGTGTCAATCCCTAAGCCACCTATGCCACTCAACAAATCTAGAAAGGTCGAACCTTGCCTTGAGCCACCTATACCGCTCAAAAAATCTACAAAGGTCAAATTTTGACCATCGAGAGCGGCTAAATACAATCAATCAAGTCTTTGATTTGGCAACTATTTCTATTTTCTTGAGGTTTTCATTTCCTCCATTTCATGACCATTGCGTCTCATTTCACAAATGAGAGCAAGTCCATTTTGGAAAAAATTCTATTGGTGTTGTATACTACAAGTTTGAAATGTGCACCACCTTAACAATTTTGCCCACAATGGGCTTATTCCAATCTGTGTCCACAATGGGCATGTCTACATTATACAATTTGTACCTTTGATTTGTTTATATAGTATAACACATTTGTATGGGAATTGAATGCAAGTATGATATTGTGGAGATAAAGGTCTTGTGATAAAGGACTAATTTTACAACCTAATGATGATAATTATTCAGGTCATAAATCTTCACATGACTATTTCAGGCCTTAGTGTCCTCTAGTAGTGAGTTGTATTCAATTTTCCTAATAGTAATGGGCTTGTTCTTTTTGTTTATAAAAATAACACAATTGTT
Organism: Pseudisothecium myosuroides; assembly: GCA_951799445.1. Taxonomy (NCBI): domain Eukaryota; kingdom Viridiplantae; phylum Streptophyta; class Bryopsida; order Hypnales; family Lembophyllaceae; genus Pseudisothecium; species Pseudisothecium myosuroides. The sequence continues at coordinate 29,063,476 of OX637291.1, forward strand.
TGTTGTAGGTCCAGGCTCTAGTTGCTTAATTCAACTACATTTTTTAATGGAATTTTTGTGACCTACACCATATATTTTTATAATTATTTTTTCATAGCAAGTTTGTAATTAATCAAATCCAAATCACATATGAGACTATGCATTAATGCTAATTCATTTTGTTTTAAAGAATTTTAAATGATAATTTTGATTATTAATGTAATCCCTAAAGGTTACAACAATGTTTTATCAAAAACTACTCCTAAACCATTGTTTTTAAAACAACAATATACAATGAAGAAAAACTATTTTTTGGCATATTAAACTATAGAATCTTGCATTAGACTTCCAATAACAAGAGAATGCGTGGAAAAAAATTCAAAATCTTTGTTTGGGAATTTGTTCAAGTAGATTGTAAGATATTAGTGTTCAACTCAAAATACAAGTTTTTTTTATACCTTTTCATACTAGGTTCCCAAAATTTGAATCCTCTTAATTTAAAACTGTTGCACTAAAAAATTTGAGGTTAAATGTCTTATATACTTTCGAAATAATAAAGTCCAAAATTGAATATATATATATATATATATATATATATATATATATATGGAAATAAAGTCTCCAAAAGCAATAATTTAATTTCTATTCTTTAAATATTTTTTAAATAAAAATAAATATGTCAAAAAATTAAATTAAATCCTTATTAGTTCTAAAATGGAATTGAAACTTGTCAATCTAAATCCTAAAGGTGTGACTGTTTTAGCTTGTAATGTTCACCCTATAGACCTTTATGTTTTAAAAAATTATAAAAACTAAATTCATAAGCAAATCCCATATATCATTTTTTCTAGAAGATACCTTAATTGCCTACAAAACAAGACCCTTCATAACTTATACATCACTAATCCAAATCAATCAATCAAAGAACATTACATACATAAATATATTCTATGAGGGAATTTTTTTTTTGAATATATGCATTTTTAAATGCTTGCCAAGCTCATACATTTTGTCTTGCATACATTTATTGAAATAAAAATGATATCCCCCCTAAGTTAGTACATTCCCTGACTTTTAAGGTTTGTTTTGAAAAGTTACATTAAAGTTTGAAAACATTGAAATCCACTTGAAATCCTTAGAAACCCATTCAAAGGCTTTGAAACTTTAGGGGACCATGGGGTAGTCTAGATTTCCAAACTTGTAAAGATGTATTGTTAAATACAACTTAGAATAATAATTCAATGATGGTTTAAGATACAAAATTGTAAGATACGATCTATAAATCAAATCCATACAGCTGAATCTAATACTTTGAGTTTCCAGATCAATAATTTTCAATAAATTTTGAAATAAAAAATTTGAAATTCCTTCTAAATCGATTATAGATTGAATATGTGTAATTTTTACAAGGATTTTTTTTATAAGCTTAAACTGTTGAGTTCTAATTATGGTGATTCCTTAAGATGTTTATTTTACTTATTCATTGTAGTCATTTTGGGCAAGTCATTATCTAAAACTAAAAAATTACTTCTTGGAACCAAACACACTTATGCCCCTTCAACTATGGAATATTTCTAAAGAAAAATCTAAAAATTTATACTATACAAAATGCAACAAAGCTACCACAAAAATCCACAAACCTTTTGAATGGATAAGAAAAAAAAAATTGTCTATATAAAACATGTTTTGTATGCATTCATCCATTGTTCAAAAATTTGAATGTTTTGTCCATAAGGCGTTAAAATTTATAAGCAAGAATACAAAAGTGTATTACAATTGTATTGACCCTAAGAAATTAAACCAAAAATTGCTTGATGATTTATCCTATTGTTGACTATAACATATTAGTGTCATCACAAAATTAAATTAGAATTACTAAAAATTTTAAAGATTGTGAAATTTTAAAGATTGTGATTTTAAGATTGTGATATTTCAACTTACACTAATTCAAAATAATATGACTTTGATAAATTGGTGTCATACACGTTAGTAGGATAAAATCATATTATTATAGACGGAAGTTTGGAAAAATTCTAGTTTTGTTACTTACCTAATATTCAACACATTTCCAACAACATCTTCAAGTTTCCAATTCTCCTCCAAAAGCTAATGCAATAGAACACAAAATAATTTGGCATTAATAATGCTTGAAATCTGGGACCAGCCTATATATTAGCATAGGTAGAGAAGATCTCATCTTGCAAACCTCATAGTCTAATAATTGCAATTACCACAATCATACTACCCTACATGAAGGTTCAATTCTACATAAATTAAGTCATTTTTGTAAAAAAGCTAGGTTATCTTTGTGAATGGTTAGAGGTGACGTGGATCCTTGAGAATATGACGTGGAAATTCAGTTTTAGCACCCAAGTGCCAAATTAGACCTTCACTTACAATGCATTAAATTAGGGTGACAATGCAATGGCAAATCTTCAATAATGTTCAATTTTGAAGCAATAGAGATAAAGTGATGCACTGGACGGTCACCATATTAGAAGTTGATTTATGCTTTGTACTTGTCAAGAACAAAATCCAAATATTCATGTAGATTTTAAATTTGTAACTAAGAAAATTTTGTGATTCCTTGGGTTTGCAATTAATAATTAAGGCCTCTAGATTGAAAGGCATGATTGAAAAGCAATATGTGAGGAAGTTTGAGTAAGACCTCAATTGTCAAAAAGTATGCTAGTACTATTAATATTAAGAAAATTCTCTGAAAAAACTATTACTTTTTCTAAGTGTAGGAAAATTATGAATCTAAAAACTTAAACCTTTAAAGGTTTTAAATTTTAACGTCCAATTTTTTTGACAATGGTCATTTGGAAAATATAAAGATTAGCATAAGGTATTCATTGGTTGGCATCATAGACTTTGGATTGGTTGTGAAATTGCCTAACAATCTTTTTTATAGCAAGATTAGCTATTATTTCACAAATTTCATAGACAACCATAATTGTGTAAGAACAAGATTTGAATTTTCAGCTATACATAGGCAAAAGGGCTACTTTAAATTTGGGGCTAAGAAAATAAAATAAAAAAATTTGAACACTGATAAACTATAATCATTTCAAACCATTTTGATAGACCATGACAATTTTGTCAATTTTTTAAATTTTCTAAGCCATGCGCTAATTGTAAAGTTTTGATTTATTCACCAAAATTTTAAAAAGGTCTAAAAATGACTTTTGAATATTGTATACAAAATTTAATAAATTCAAAGCAAATTTTTAAATGTCTATAGGTTCAATGACCTAATATTGAATTCCACAATAAACACCTATTTCTAATCTAAATTTATGAAGACAAACTTTTGGGATCACTTTTAGATTTAGCTTCTAGGCAACCAATGGTTTTTCTATTTATTTTGGAGAAGTAGCCAATTATTTCTTTCTACTAATTTGATATTTTGGTTATCAATGTAACTCAGATTTCTTACACCTAAAAGTATGGGACTATGACCACTAATTTTAAGCCTCACTGTCCATCACTTTTTTGCAACTAGATATGAATGAAAAAATTTATATTTAGTTTGCAAAGATGAAATCATATATCTAATACAAGTCATAAAAGTTTCAAACTTTTTGGAAAAATTTTCAAATTACTAGGGATTTTTTTTAAAAGGAAAAAAATTCATATTAAATACAATATATACTTAAAAAATCTGAAATTTTCACCACAGATGTATATTATAGTATATAACATCATGGTATAACCCAAAGTTACCGTGATAAGCTTCATTTCATTATTTGGACTTCAATCCAAACAAAATATTGTTTTTATGGCTAAAATTCATATCAAGAATAAAAAGCAAGAAATAAAATCCTTGATGAAGCATCTTCTTTTTAGGAAAATTTAATAATACCATAATGAGGGAAATTTGCTATACTATTCACTAAAAAAGTACTCAAGCAACTTCAAAAAGAAATTGGATGGAAAAATGTTTTTCTCCATTCTACAATTTCAGTTAGGTGAAGTCATCCGTAAGACACTTAGTGTTCACGGCATCTTTCTTGGGTCAAGTTGTTTGGAGCTATTATTGGTTGTGTTCTTTGGACTGAGCGTATGGTATCAACTCTTGAGCATGCCCTTTGAACAAAAGACTATAGCACTGACTTTAGTTTTTAAATTCCAACCTTATTAAATCCTATCTACCGCACATTCATACTACACAATGCGGTTAGAGTTTCATTGAAGTAGGAATGTAGGGTTGACTAATTAATAACTTAATATTGTTGTTTACCTCATGGTTACACCATCTTGTTTGTTAAGGTTGCCATTTTTTTGTAGTTTCTATGCCAAACTAATTATCCAAGAACTTATGTCAAGATCGTATGTAAATCAAGACTGATCCTCCATCCATGGTTAAGTGGATTTTCTGTCAACAGTGTTTATTAAATACATGACTAGTATAGCCCTGTGCCGTTGCCATAACCAAAACAAAAGTAAAAGTCATTTTTAAAACCAAAAATAACCCAAAAATCCATAAGTTTCCCACCGCAGGTTCAAACGCCACAAATCAAAGCCCATGCACCTGTCCTCGCCAAGGGCTTTCCAATGGTACCAAGAATGTGACAAATTGACGCTTAGTTCAAAAGATATATAATACTTTTGGACTATTCAATGAAGTTTAGACTATACATCGGAAGATTTCCTAAACAAAACATCAAGAGATCTCTCGATGTTTCTATTGATCTCCTGATGTTTGTGTAGATCTCTGGATGTTTTGTATTGATCTTCTGATGCTTTGCAAAGAATTCTCGAAGTTTTGGATTATCTCCTGACAACCATTTTTTTTTCTCCCGATGACCGCTATTAATTCTAGACTTTCAAAAGTCCAAAAGTAGTTAAATGTGGCATCAAAATAACTTAAAAGTTCATAACTTTCACACCGTAGGTCCAAATGCCAAGAAACCAAGCCTGTGCACCCCTCCCCACTGAGGGCTTTCTGACGGTACCAAGCACGCCACCGGGGGACACACGGTCCGGGAGATCTCAACGTGACAAACAAACAAAACAAAACAAACAACCAAACTTAAGATATAGATGGTATGGAAACATGAAAAACAAAACATTGGACGAATTTCTATGCGAAGTTGTAATAATTTAAGGATAGGCTGGAGATGGGATCTTTGGGGTACGTAGCAAGGATCCGCTAGTACCCGATGATATCTATATGAAACCGAGGTGATAAGTAGGTAAAGTCTCACTAATCCATATCTTAAGACAGGTTGTTTGTTTTGTTTTGTTTTATTTGTTTGTCACATCAAGATCTCCCGGACTGTACGTCCCCCGATGGCGTGCTTGGTACTGTCGGAAAGCCCTCGGCGAGGAGGGATGCACGGGCTTGGTTTTGTGGTGTTCCAACCTACGGGGGAAAAGTTATGGATTTCTGAGTTATTTTTTGTTCTTAAAAATTACTAAATTATGCTAAATTATGTATCTTTTGAACCGTGTGTCAATTTGTTACATTTTTGGTACCGTTGGGAAGTGCTCAACGAGGACGAGTGCACAGGCTTTATTTTTTTGGCATTTGGAGCTATGGTGGGAAAGTTCTGGATTTTTGAGTTATTTTTGGTTTTAAAAATGACTTTTACTTTTTTTTTGGCTGTGGCAACGGCACAGGGCTACACTAGTGGTTTTGAAATGTAGCATGAACCTGAATTTTCTGAAAAAAAAGTCTGATTTCCTTTACAAAAAATAGCCTTTGTGTTTGTATATTGCTATAGCAAAGTGGCGAAAATTCATTGAAAAAAAAATAATGTCTCCAAGCGGCCTACCCAATACTTTTTTACTCATTTCCTGGACCTGGCTGCATACCGCTGCCACCATTTGCAGCCCCACACGGAATCGAGCATCCGTCTGCAAGGAAGTCCACGTCAAATTGCTTCCCAGCTGACGGTGTCATTCCTTTTCCGCGCTTTCAGGTCGAGTAAGTTACATGGGACCTCGGGATCAGGGATTCAGGGAAGGTCGGCCCCGGTCGGCCGAGCCCGCCCCACTGCCGCCCCACCACTCGATCTGCCAATAAGCTTCCTCACCAGTTACCGCACTCGCCCCACACACTGCAGACACTCGACTGCCTTGCGCAAGTATTTAACCTTCCCAGGCGCACCAATTCCAAGCAGAGAAGAGTCTCCTGCATAAAACTCACTCAACTTGCAGCCTCCTGGAGAGAGTTTCGCCTGCATAGAACTCAACTGCGGCCTCCTAGAGAGAGTTTCTCTTTCGCACAAATTAAGCTCCCATTCTAGCTAGTAGGCTCTTCACCACTTCCAATCATAGTGCCTGCATTAGCACTCCACTGCAGCTAGTCTCCTTCATGTAGAGAGTTTCTCCTGCACCAGACCAATTCAAACAAAGCTCCAAGTCTAGGAGACTCGAATTCCATCAGACGAGGTCACGATGGCCGGCATCATGTCGATGCACGAGTTTTTCTATGGTGAGAGAGAATCAGTGGGTTATCACTACGAGCAATTGCATCCCACCACGTTCGACCTGATGCTGCGAGAAGCTGCTCCTGTCCATGGCTACAGAGAGCGTGCAGACGCATTCGAGTCGGGAGCAAGCTCTTCCTGCAACGACGGTGCAACCCTCACCCGGAAATCAAGTCGGGTGCAACAAGGCAACAGGGATCGGAGATCGTATGTCGATACGAGAGACTCACTGAGGTACACTCGGACGGACTGCCCCGGGTACAAGGGATCGCCAGCCATCACGCACTATGTGAGTGTGAATCCAACCATGGCAACGCGCGTGGAGAATGGTGTGGCCTGGCCGAATTAAGTGTATGGAAGCTCGCAGACTCGATCGATCGGGGCTCTCCAAATTGGAGCAAGTTCTGGACCTGCAAACTGAAGCACTTGATTGAAGAAAGACTCCATTCTAGAGGAAGAAGAGATGGGGGACCATGACTGCTGTAGGGGCGAAGCTAGTGACTAGGTGAAGTGGTGTTCAATAGTGAGTGATCCCGGGAGCAAATTGCTACGCCAGGGAAACTACTTGAAAAGGCTTGTACATAAGAAATTATGAGTGTAAAGAATAGAAATCGGAAACGAAAGGGGTTCATACCAGAGAGTGAAGCAAGCAGGGATGCACAGGGCATGCCCTCCTGGAGTGCCAAGAGGCCCAAATGGGGCCTCATGCTAATTTAGCACTTGTAAGTGTAAGTGTGTAATATAGGGACTTTCTCTTGTTCCATTTTATTTGATTAGCCTGCCAACACATGCAACGTTTTGCATCGAGTCTTGATTCTGATCGGGGTGGAATTCTATGTACTCCCAGTGATCACTTGAGTTTGTCATACTAGAACGAATCAAGAATCCTCAGTCTTCGAAGGGTTCAAACATTTCAAATCCAGTGATAAAACGGCCTCCCACCTGAAGGGAACAGTCATGGTATATACAAACAGTGACGGTGTCCTTAAATCAACTGCTGCGAACAGTGTGGCTTGCGCATCACTGCTTGAGCACTTGGAACACATGGAACACTATGTCAGGTTTAACGACGACTGAATCGAGAGCCTAAATTGTAAAGTACAAGATGTGCATTGTAGCAGTAAAAGTACATGAGAGGATAGAGTACAATACATTAATTACAGCCTGGACAACGAAAACTTTGCATTACGCCTATTGCTGCTCATCGTCGAGCTCGAGACCTTCGGCTTCCAGGAGTTGCTGCACCAACTTCTTCTGTGCCTCTTCCCGTGCCTTCCTATTCATTATGTCCCGCTTCTTCAATACAAGTGCCTGTCGCCGAATGGTGTTCTCGAAGTTGGCTGCAGACACAGCTTTCTCACGTGCAAGGAGGCGACGCTCTTCCTCGGGGTCCACCTGCATTAATTAATATCCATTTAATTTCAGTGAAGTCTTATAAAATAACTACAACCATGCTGCAAAAATTAGCTCTTCTTAAAGCTTCTGCTCCGAAAAACGTTAATGATGAGTTTCATACTGTATTCAATCTGTTGTTCTGGGTAGGAAAACGGATTTAGGAATTCTCTGGTAACTTGGAGAGGTTAAACATTGAATGACCATTTGGTTTTGTACAGTTGCAATTAGTCGAGTGGAACATATTTCACTATGCTTCCTACACAACTCTAAAGGCTGATGAACTCAATATCAACTTGCAATGCATATCGTATCTCTTATATATATCTCCAATGCTTGAATTGACCAAAATACCTCAAGTTTATGAGGGGATTAAATAGTCTAGAAGTGTAGGGAGTATTCCATTGAATAACAAACTACACTTATTTCTAGGAGGGCAAAGTAAGAACAAAAGACGAAAACTATGCATAGACTCCAAGGATATCTCCCCTACACTAATCCCATAACTGATGAGCGCAGGAAACATGCTAAAAATATGTGATAGTACCTTATCCCGAGCAGCACGACGAGCTTTCAAATTCATATCTCGCATCTGTTTCTCAGCCCACGCAGAGACTGCCATTTCGCCTCTCTGGTCAAAACTCTTCCTCTTCTTTATCACCCACTCCATCCAAGCAGACGATGCCTGAACCCACACACAAAGAAGAAGAAAGAGAAGAAGAAGAAAAAAATGAATCAGTACACCAAACATCTTATAAACAACTTGGATCAGCTCTTACATTTCTACAATGTCGTTCTAATCCCATTCTAAAGGAGGGAGAAAATATCTCATGTTCCTTAACCCCTTAGTGCCTTAGTCGACAAAGTGGCGTCTTACATATTTATAGGAAATGAAGTTAATCATTATGGAAACTTCAAGCGAAGGTCACTCAATTTACCAATGGAAAGAACAAATCATACCTTCATTATCAGATGGTAGAGATACTTTTAGGAAGTTATTGTAATTAGATATAAGCGATTAAAAAGAACTTTCAGTTCAGGCACTTGCTTTTAGTTAAGGAATTAAGGTGTGAGTCGAATCAGGACATCAGGACGATGGCATTTGCTGATATTTACTGACCATGCCTAGGTATGGACTGTCCACACCTAATGTCCTTGCCACAGGAGGGGAAAAAAACATTCTCAAAACTTTAAAACAGACGAAATTCAAGAGTGTCAGTTCACCTTCAAGGGATTGGTTCGGTGGTCAATGTCATATTGTCGACGCTGATCACGGTTCATAAGTAGTTCATAGGCGGCCTGAATTTGAATAAAATAAGATTCGGGGGTCTCTCCTTTTCGGAGCTCACCGGCGTTTCTTTCATTGTACACTGCAGCCATGACAGTCTTTCTTGCCTCAGATATTTTATCAGCACCATATCAAATACAGGAACACATGTCAAGGGACAACATTGCTAAAAATACATCAAACCCTAGAAGACTCTTGCTCCACATAGTCCAATTTTATATTTGCATCAACTAGATTCACTGCTGAGAAGAACACTGAAAATAAAGACTCACCATCAGGGTGGAACTGCTTAGCCATGCGACGGTAAGCTCCTTTGATTGAATCTTCGTTTGCATCCCTCTCAACTCCTGTTTTATCCAATCGCATTCCCCACACGCCGACAAATCAGATCTCTCCAATGCGAAGTGATCTCTCCAAAGCTCCATACAATCGCAACACGGAACACGCAACACGGAACACTGACAGAGGAAGACAAAAAACGGCCAATTTCTGCCGATGATCGTAAACGTTCAGGGGGAAAAAAATCACATTTCAGTCCAAAAAATTCACACTAGAAATGATTCACTGGACCTCACACACACGAGTTCTTCCCTAAATTGGCAAAAACTGTAGGTCACAGAAGGAGAATTCTTCGGCTATTGTCGTGAAATTCGCCAAGTTTAACTATTGAGAGTGCTTCCTAATGCGAATTCAAGAGAGAGAGAAAGGGCACGAAGCTAGCTTACTTGATTTCTCCAATGCGCCAGACCAACACCAGGCTAATGAAAACTACTTACCGAGGGTTTCATACGGCGATTGCTCCCCATTCCACGTTGTGTCTCGCCCTGGCCATGCGCGCGTCCACCGACGCTGGTCCTCCCACCGCGATGGTTTCAACCGACGGCTAATTCCTTGGTCGAACCGAAAACCTGGTGCAACCAAGTCACCTCTCGACCAGCTGCAAAGCGCTCGCAAACGGGAAGACTCGAATCGAAGCTGCGATGATTTCAGACGCCCGTGCAGCTTCTGACATGATTTCCCAGCGTGGCGAGCGCAGAGAGACGACAGTGGAACGACGACGAACAGCGGTTGTGCGAGGGCGGACATTGTCACCATAGCCAACCATCCACTCGCCTTCACTGCGAAATTCGATTCGAGCTCTCCGTCAGGCAACCCTAAATTGGCGAATTTCAATACGCGAACATGCACAGACGCCTGAGGTTGCGACAGTGAATTGCGAATGCCGGTAACCGTGCACCTCCCTTTCACCGCGCCATGGACCCGCCAGCCACGGGTTTGGGGTTCAATCCCACTCTTTTGAGAGAGAGTTAACAGGGTTTAAGTTTAGGTCTTCCTGCTCGTCCGTGCCCTAAAGCCCCTTCGCTTGCAATTTAGGTCGACCCTTCCAATTGGGTTTTGTGCTAAATGCAAGGACGACGCTTGTGCATCTTTCTTTTCCTCCGCTGAAAGTCAGGATTCTCCATTCTCGACACCTTCTCATTGGTATTGATCTTAATCCGCACTTGGCATGACTTGTTTTTTCTCAGCGAACTGACACACGATCCATCTGAAAGTCATGGCCACCGTGCCTAAATCTGCACCTCAAGATACAGCCTCAGCACTCTCTGGTGTGTCTTGATTTGCATCAAATTTTGAGTCTTCGATTCGGAAATGCTCATGTCATGTGTTCAGTCTGAGAATGCTTACCATCGATCGTTCTTGCCTGGCTTAGGGTTTAGGGTTCAGCTTAATTACGTAGTGACTTGACATTTGTATATTGGAGTGGTTTTACAGCCCGCGAGAGTGTATCGAAGCTCTTAAGCGCTGCACGTGATGGCAACGTACGAGTATTTAAAGGTGAGTCGATATATGAGTGCGGTTCTTTTGAGTAAATTTTCTCCTAGGGTTTACTCTGTTTTCGGAATTTTTTGCTTGCAAAGTGGAATTTCCTTAATGTGTGCCATTGTAGTAGCAAAGTTGTTTTCCAGTTGTAAGATGATGTAGCTAAAACCTGAAGACAATTGTGGTAAAAAATCTATTTTACAGACACGGCTAAAGTGCTGGATGATGGACATGGACAAACTCAAGCACTGTCTGCTGTAAAAGATGGAAATGGACGTGGTCCATTGCATTTCGCTGCCCGCGGTGGATGTGATGAGATTTGCAAGTACATGGTTGATGATCTCAAGCTTTCCGTGGACACCAGAGACAATGATGGTACCTTTTCGTTGGTCTTGGTGATGTTTGTGTGTTTTCTGAGCGGTATTTGGCTAAGAGATTTTTCTCAATATTCAAGAATGCGAGTTTTTGGTGTCTACTTATGCTATGGATAATTCATATTATTCATACATTTAATACCTTGTTGTGTTCTCCGTAGTAAGTACTACTGAATTTTTTGTTCTATGATCTAGCGGTATTCAATTGTTTTTCCCAAGAGGAATTTGGGTAAATTGATTATGACATGGTATTATGAGTGACAACGCGGCGCTGTGAATTCTGATGCAGGCGATACTCCTCTCATACATGCGGCCAGGCAGGGTCACACGTCAACGGCTTTGTATCTGCTTGCACATGGTGCTGATGCCTTTGCCACTCCCAGTGAAAATCAGCCTAGCGTATTACATCATGCTGCTGGAACAGGTTTACTTCTACCCTTGCAAATTGTTCTGGAATAAAGAACCTTGTGTTCGCGTTCTTGATGTTTATAATTGCCAACAACATTCCCCTTTCGCTGTTCAAGGTTTTGCTTATGCAGCAATTATCAGATTCATCTGCGTTTTGGGGCTGTAATTCTGGTCAGCACTTTATTTTCTTTTTAGGTTCTTTGGAGTTGATTAAGGCCCTGGTCGCGAAAGGAGTGGATGTGGATTCTCCAAGTGATGCGGGTTCTCCCCTCATCTGGGCTGCTGGCCACGATCACCCCAAAGCAGTCAAACTCCTCCTTGACAGTGGTGCCAACGTAAGTCTCTTGAGGCCGTGCAAGTGGTGCTTCAGTTTTAATCCCCTGATCCGAATCATGACAACTTTGGCACTGAACTTCATTAATATTGTGGGGCTCCATTTGTCCCGTTTTAAGATGATGCGGTAACAAGGAGATCGTCGTTCTATCTTTTTTAGACCAGACAAATAGGAGAAATTGGTGGAACTTGATCTTCATCAGAATACCGTTTGTTCGTTTAGTTGCGACAGTGTCCTGTTTTGCTGCCAATGATCTGGTTCTTTTTGTATCATGTGAAATGACACACCTGTTTTATTTGCTATGAAGCCTGATACAGCTACAGATGATAAAGTGACCCCTCTGGTGACAGCAGCTGCATCAGGGAGTTCAGAGACTGTGGAGCTTTTGTTAAAGGTATTTGAAATCATCTATTTCATAGGGATCTGTCCTTGTCTTCGAAGCAGTAGTAAACTACCAAGTGCAATACTTGAAGGGGAAGATGGTATTGTGATACTTGATATTGTGCATTCAGGTGCATTGAAACTCAACAGCATGAGAAATTATTTTCTGCAGAATGGAGCAGATGCGAATGCAAGTGCTGTTGGAGGAGTCACCCCACTTCATATTGCTGCAGATCACGGTGATGAGCGGATGGTGGACTGCCTTTTAGCTGCTGGAGCGAATCCTAATGCTGTTGATGACGTGCGTATCATTTTACCATTCTGAGCATGCGTGCTTCATCGTATATTTTTGTTCTTTCTGCATTGCATATTTCCTCAATTACCTGATATCACCAGGCAAATGTTGTACTCCATGCACTATCGTTAGTAATATTATTTCTTAACATTTTAGACATGTGTTCCTTGCTTGTGTGGATAGATATATCTTTAACAAAAAATTGCATATTGACTGAGTTGGAAAATTTCTAATACAGGAAAATGCAAAGCCTTTAGATGCTGCCAAAGATTGTCGGGCAGTAGTGGAGCGCTTGTTGCCTATTACGACACCTGATCCCTCTATCAAGGACTGGACTGTCGATGGAGTCGTGGCTCATGCAGAGCAAGTAGCTGAGGAGGAGGAGGTATTTTATTACTCGAGGAGAAATATCTGTCCTTCACGTGTCAAGGTGTTGAAATTGCAGCTCAGAAGTCTGCATACTGATTGTTTATGCTTGCAGGAGTTCACCCAATATGCCTGTTGCCGCCACTCTTTGCAAACCTCTGTTTATTCGTTGATCGTAAAGATGCTTGCCAATTTGAGTGTGTTGTGGTAATCATCTATATTACTTTTCTTGGGTTCAAAATGCACATCTTTTCTTGCAACTAATGTGAAGTAGATAAACTGGTTCTTCTTGAGTATTTGATTTTGCTATCATACTTAGTAGAGCTTGGTGTTATGATCAATTTCTTCCCGCAGGCTGCGTATAGAAAATCTAAAGAGGACGATGAAAAGGCTAAAGCCGTCAAGGCCAACGGACTTAAGAAACCAGTGGTAAGTCTGACTGTAGCTGTGAATGTTAATACTGAACTGTGAGTCATTCGGCCTTTTTATTTCAGTAGAGCGTAATGCTTTCATCAAACTCCTTGAATAGTTTTACTTCGGCTTCCTGTCTCTCGCCTGCTGGTGTTCCTTTCTATCTTGTAACAGAAATATTGTGTGGTCTCTCATTTTGCATGACCGTAATTGCTGATTTTTCGACTAAAGTGGTCCCCTTCGTTATGCTACTGGCTTCCTTCTAATACTGAGTGCTTTCCTTTTTGAATAGGTCTCGGATGAGATGAAGAAAAAGAGTTTAGAAGCGAAAGCTCGAGGTGATGAAGCTTTCAAGAAGCAGAATTTTACGCTTGCTGTCGATGCGTATACGCAGGTGCTTTTTTCAATCTTCCTTTCTTTCTATTTTTACTTTTGTACGAAAGACATATTAGCAAGTGAAATTGGCTGATACTGTACATAACAATGTAACACAGGCAAGTGACTTTGATCCAACGAACGCTGTCTTTTTGTCGAATCGGAGTGTTTGTTGGATTCGCTTAGGCCAAGCTGAACATGCGTTGGAAGATGCTAGAGCAGCTAGAGCTTTGAACCCGGAGTGGTCCAAACCTTGCTACCGTGAAGGAGCTGCATTGCGACTACTTCAGGTATGCCCCTTCGATTCTCTTATGGCTCCAAGTTTTTTATGTTTTATCTTGCTCAGAGTTTAGTATTCACAATTATTCATGTTTTGATTTCTAAAATGCAACTTAATACCACACCTAGTGTGATAAGGTAGATAACGTTTTTGATATGAGTAAAATGATAACCTTTGTGGATCTTGCATTTTCTTTGGCAGAGGTTTGCGGAGGCTGCAGATGCCTTCTATAGTGGTGTAAAGATCGACCCCCATAACAAAGAGATGATTGAAGCTTTTAAGTAAGTTTGGGAATCATATGCCTCCATTTGTCGATCTAGTATGAAGTTACCTCTGTTCTTTTGTTTAAGTTTCAATTATGTGAAGATTGTAATTGTTCACAAGATTCTTTGGTGAGGGTTTTAGGTATTGCAGAGGAGGAATTTTTTTATCTATTGTTTGTGTACTAGTGCTATTCATATTGAAGAGCCTTCTCAAATATCAGTGGTAAAAATTTTCCTCCTCTGTAAAAATTTATAACCATATGTAAGTTCATTTCGTTTCACGTTCTAATAGATTAAATTAGTGTAGGGAAATGAGCTTTTCGTAATTATTATTATGATTTGACCATTGCTTTTCGTGCCTCCACCATTTCCGCGTTATCTAGAATGTCCATTTCCGGTAGTCCAGTGAGATACTTCTATTATAATTGCCGTCTGCCAAGCGTCTATCTGCATGATGAAAGACAATTCCCTTGACTGCGAAGTCTCCATTTCTGTTGTAGGTCAAGGTACCGCTGTAACTCTGGTTAATAATGTGTCCTATGATGCTCGCAGGGAGGCTGTGGAAGCTGGCAAGAAGTTTCATGGGACGGCTTAACAGACTCGATCATTACTTGTTCACAGCGTCTAAAGTTTTGACTTGTAAGACGGGTCTAATAGTTCAACGAGTTCCTCTAATTGCAACGATTTGTCTATAAGCAGTAGTAACTTTGGAACTTGTAGGTCACCTAAATACCTACTTCTGTAGATTTTGATCAGGAAATCTTTTCCTGTTGCAATTTCTAGGATGAGAAGGTAGAAGCACAAATTGATGATCACCGTTTTATCTTCCATCTAACGAATTTGCGAGAGGCGTCCTTATTTAGGCAGCAAAACTGTCTGTTTTACCTCTCGAAATAGATTCGAGTAAGTTATATCATTACTTAGCTTAGCTCATTGTACAGTGCTGTAGACACTCATCCGCAACTGTGGATTTTTGCAGTGACCAGTGGCCTTGTATCCTTGCTTTTGCATATTGAGGTGGGCTGCCTTTAATAGATTCACGTTCTTGATATCGTCCATATGATTACCACTGACCTCTGGGATAGTCCATCTCAAGAACGTCAAGTTCAGAAGTTGAATTCTCGTCCGGTGGGGCTCGAATGGAGTGCGTGCATGAGCCATTTTGGTGAGCTGTTTAGTGGAATGAGTGGCTTAACCATCTATTTGCCTTGGCAATTGAACATTCACACGTTTGCTGAAAATAATTGCAAATTTTAAATGTTTAGGGGTTAACAACCTTATTTTAAATTTTTATTCCAAAATAGTCTTTCCAATAGCATGACGAAAATATACTATGAGTGTTTGTCTATTTAGGTCCATTTGTCACTATAAATGTCCTACAGTAAAACCTGTCTTGATGACAACTTTGACACAAAATTGATAAATGTCAATCTCAGTAGTAAGGATGTTGCAACATATGGCGAGGATGTTGCATGCTATCTACATTAACTCTTAAACCCTAATGACCCAAGTGACCTTTTCCCCAGTGACCATTTTATGGTCGCTGACCCTCTTTTGGCTGAGCTGCCTGATCTCAAATTTTGAGTTTTTTGTTTAATAAAAATCATTTCTAGGAAATAGAGTGTGCTATGAATCCAATGGTGGTAGTTCATCAATTTCCAAGTCAAGCTTTGTGTAGTGGAATTTTCTTAAGTTGAGTACTGTAGTGTAGTTTATGGCTTATGTTTTTTTGTTCGATTTGGGCATGGATTGGAAAGTCAACCAACCAATGCGATTGTTGCCTACCTCAAAAGGGTAGAGCCAAGGAGCTCAAGGGAAAGACAAATATGCCCCCTCTTGGTTTTTTTACAAATACTCAATAAACTACACCTAAAATTGGTTGAATAAGCAATTCAATATAATTCCCATTATTATATTGAAATTTTTTTGTTGGGTCTTGTTGGTAGTCAGAAGGAGATTCTAAATTCTCTCTTAGAAATCATTTTTTGGATATTGTATGAATAAACTATGAATATTCAAAGTATTGAAAATAGATGTTTCTAAAAACTAACTCACTAGAGTCTCATGAATAGTGGCAATACATTTTAGGCAAGAATCTGTAGGAGTTGGTTTTAGAAAGGGGTCAAAATTAGGTGTAGTTTCCTTACTCTCATTTTAGTAACTATTGTGTATTGCAAGCAAACTGTTCAAATTCTTGGCAATTTTGAGCCATTTTGAATGTACACCCCATTTGGATCATTAAAGGGTAAATGATAATCTCAATAGTAACAGTGTTGGAACATATAATGAAGATGTTTTACATTACCTCCCTAAAGGCCCATCATGTTTAGAGGCCCAAAAGTGCTTCAAAATACTCATCTCCAAAGCAAGGTCAATATCTTCATCTATAATTACTTTTTAACAAATCCAAATGTAAAATTATTTAGTTGACTTGTTTGAGTACATTGTCTAAAAATTTTAGATCAAATATCCCCACCGATTGCAAGTTCAATGTGCCTAAACTTCAAAATGTATACTTTTCTAGCCCTTCAAAAGGTGAAGTTTTGTCTTTCCACATTTTTAGAAAATAACTCATATGTCCTATAATTTGTGGATTTTTTCAATATGTTAGAAAATGGATTGAAAACATGTGAAAAAAATTTAACCCAAAATACTTTAATATTCATCTTTTTAAATATTTTAAAATGGAAGGTCGTATTGAATGAAATAAAGAACTAATATGCTTATAACTTTTACAGAATTTGAAAATTGTTAATCACAACGGGGAAAATGTTCTAATAAACTACTAATGCCCTACATTTTAATTGATATTTTAAACTTTTCAAAATTGATAGCAAAAGACAACTTATATGTTTTTTCTACCTTCATTGTCCCCAAAATAAAACTCATCATAACTTATACCCCACTATTTGGAATTGAATGTTTCAATTTTATTTTTAATATTTATCAATCTATACAATCTCCACAAATAAATTAGTATTTTTTTAGAATATACTACCTCTATTTCTAAAAAAGAGACCGTTTTTGTTTCGAAAATACAAAGGAAACCCGGGGCTTTTTCAAAAACAGAGGGAGTATTGGGAGTATTTTTTGCTACCTGATGTGACATTGAATTTTTTTTTTAAACTACTCATTTTTGCAATATTTTTGTAATGACATGAAACAAAGTTTCACTTGTAGATTATAATGAGAAGCATCCATCCTACAAATTTCATGCAAACCTTCCAAATTATGAAGTCAACAAAGCCTGCCCAAGTTTTAAAAATGCTTAAAGTGGGCTCCTTGGTCTTTTAAGGGTTAAATGAAAGACTGAGCTTGGGGGGCTTGGTTATCATAGAATCCTCATGACAATTTCTCAATTATCAACTATATGTGAACTTTTTGATATGAATCTCTTTGTCTTGACAAAAATGCATCTATCACTCCAAGTCTTGGATTTTAAATCACAATTTTAAATTCTAGTTTTCACTATAGAAAGTTTGATAATTTTTTTGAATAGTAGCTTTGTGGTTGTCCATGGCCTTGAGGAAGGGAGAAAGCTCATCATTGATTGATTATTTAAACAAGCTACATGATGCCTATATAAGAAAGACTCTTAAATCTTAATTTGGATAGCCCACCTAGGACTTCAAAGGTCCTTCAAGGGTTAACCTTGATTAAATCAATACTATTCATTTATCAATTTAAGTCGTTTAGGATCATGTTTGACTTTCAAAAGTATTTTGGTAAGTTATATAATTACAACAATCAATTCCAATAGTCATACAGTAGAACTCCCGTAAGTACACCCTTCATGATTCAACAAACCTCTGTAAAGCATCCGGTTCCCACGGTCCTAGCTCCAAAGAAAAAAAAGTAGTATTATACAGTGAGCTGGACAAGTGTCCTCTGACAAAAAAACCACAAAATCCAAGGTGCCAAGTCTGCCTATGCAAAACCTCTCTAATGTGCAAACCCTCTCTAAACTCATTTGTCAAGTAGTCCGGGACTTGTTGAGTTATGAGAGTTCTCCTATATATAGTCCTAAATTGTCACTTTGGAAATTAAACATCTATAATTGGATTCTATTAAAAATAATAGTCTATTTGACTAAAGTTAGTATCGCAATTATAATGAATTCAAGTATAACAACAACCAAAGCCTTTGCATTGGAAAAGGAAGAGTGACCTATTACTAAAAAATATTATTGATATTGGTTGCCATAACTGTGTCTTAGTAAATTTTAATTTTCAGTTACACTTTGATGAATTATGGTTTAACCCCTAAAATTAATGTTTGTGACTATATTTTCAACAAAAACACTCCAAAATTGCCATTTCTAGTATAAGTACAAAATTTTAGGAAAAAATATTTTTGGACACATGTAACCATAGGATCTTGTAGTATGCTAGTCTAAAAAGATGTGGAAAAAATTCAGAAATTTCTACTGTGTAGATTGCAAGATATTAGCGTTTGAATTGATAAAATTCCTTTTTTTCCAGACGAAAAACAAGGCAAATGCACTTCACAAGGTCACATTTGTACAAAAAAATGTCCAAATGATGTTGGTGCTTCTTTGGATTCATTCTTCAAGAAAAGTTAGCTACATGCTTGAAAAATTTCAGATCATTTGGAATTGTACAACATATAGGAAAAAAGTATTAAGTAGAAAGAAGTAGAGAATGATTCAAAATACTAAAGTGTTAAGAATTTAGTTATAAAAATGAAAAATGCCAATCCCAATGGTTGTAATGTTTTAATAAATAATCTACATCCAATATTTAATTTTTTTTCAAAAATATTGGAAATTGAGTTAAATAAAGGATTTCAAAGTTTATTTTAGAATAGAGGTTTCATAACTACCTGCAAACTAAAACTCCTCATAATTTTCATCTCATTAATTAAAATGGAATGATTAAGATCTTTCCATGTATATATAAATCTAGAAAACCAATTTCAAAGTTTTATTTCTTAAAAAAGTGATTTTTGAAGAATTTTTTTGAGTTGCCCGGGTTGCCCGCTAAGCAATGAAAATTTCATATCGTGCAATAACTTTTTAATTATGTAGTCAAAGCTACATTATGAAAAATGTTGTGCCTTAAAGCTAATCTTTGGGAACATATTGTGTGAAATTTTCAAGGAAAAAAAAATAAAAATTCCATTTGTAGTGAGCTATCCAAAACTGCTATATTGCCAAAAAACAGTGTTTGGGCATTTAGGAGTTAACTCCTACATGACCAAGGTAAATTTTGATTAGAAATTGTCAAAATTGTCAAAAATTGTTATTTTTTAGGAAAGTCTCAAATTTTATTTTATTTTATTTTTACATTCACTTGTTCAAATTGTACTAGACTACTAAAGTAATTACACTTAAAATTGCACAATTAAGCAATTCAGCATGGTTCTTGTTATTATATTGAAATTTTTTTTTTGGGATCTTGTTCATAGTCAAAAGGAAATTCTAGAATCTTTTAGAATGCATTTTAAAAACACTTTATGAATAAACTATAAATTTTTAAAGTGCTAAAAATAGGATTTAGGGCAATCAACCATAGACTCTCATAAATATATAGTGGAAGTGTATTTTAGGCAAGAATTTAGACTGCATTTTTAGAAAGCGTTTGAAATTAGGTGTAGCTACCTCATAGAAATGTGATGAGAAGATGTCAAAAACTGTAGTGTTTAGATTGCAAGATTATAGTGTTTGAAGTTAGAAAAAATAAAATTCTTATTTCCTTGCTTGGGCAAATCAATGAATTGTATCTCCTCTTTGAATGAAATTTTTGCATTAAAAATATTTTTTATTATTGACATTTTTCCTATTCAATAAATATGCTTTTCAAATTTCAAAAGTCCGAGAGGATTGAGAGAAAATTTTGCACATAATTTTTGGACAACATAGGCCCAATAAAAAAAATGATACCCCGCAAAGGGGTGACTTGTCCACCTATTGAGTCAAATTTTTCAAAAGATCCATTCAAAATTACTTTGTAAGAACCTATTGTAGTTTCCTAGTAGCTTGGTAAAAAAATTAATAATAAAAGGGTGCCTAAATTTTTGGAAAACTATTGACCTAGCTTGCCCTTGATCATATATATAAATAAAGAATACCTAATTTATAGAAATTCAACTTGTTCCACGCAATCTTGCATCTCTTCTTTGTTAATAAATATAAAAATATATTGTAAAGTAACTAACCAAACAAAATAGGATTTAATTCAAGATGGATTGCTATATATGTAGAAGCAAATATTGACCATACTTTGCTATTTTGACCGTTTTAAAGTACAATTTCTTAAAAACAAAACTTATCTCTCATTTGAAACAAACCCTAACATTCAAAGTAGAGAGTTTAGAGTTTGGAGGTCAAGACAAGGAGATTTACTTTAGATGAAAGTAGCAACAACCATCCAAAAATTGTAACAACAACTTGGATGAATGCCTAATTTAATTTAATTATATCATAAAATTTTCCAATTTCAATATATTATTTTTTGGACTACCTAACTATTTTTGCACTTTGATTAATTATTAAGCAAAAAGTTGCCCAAGCTACTATTGTAGGAAGCTATAATATCCAAATTACCAATTGGTCGTCCAACAACCACTTGGTCCCATAGGAATAAATTAAAGAGAATTCTAAGAATGACATTTTCAGATTGTTTGAAGAGGTCAAAGTACAATTGGTATATTCTCCAATTTTGAGCCCTAATTTCAATGTCCTAATATTGAACATTTTGCAACAAATAGTTGTTTATCATCTACAGTAGGAGGTCCATAAAGCACTCGCTCTTTAACCCCTAAAGGACCGAGGCTTTTTTCCCATCAAACAACACTTGAAACTGCCATTTCTATTGCAAAGAGCAAAAAACTTTAAAAATTGTTTTTTTTGCATATCTAACCGTAGGATCTTATACTAGACTAGTATACGTACATATGGAAGAAATTTCAGAAACTTTGACCGCACGGATTGCAAAATATATGCATCCAAAGTGAAGAAAAAAAGTTTTTTACACCTTCTATGACTAGCTTTTTGGGCTTTGAATCTTTTTAACTTAAATTTTTGTACTACTGGTTCTGATTTTTTAACTTTTTATGTTGCATATTTGAGTTGAGAATATAGGAAAAAAAATTCAGGAAAAAAAAACTTAATTTTCACTCATTAAAAAATTGTTAAGCAGAAGTAAGTTCAAGAATGAAGGAAAGACAAAACCATTAATAACTCTAAGATGGAGTTTAAACACAATAATCCCAACAGTGAGATTGTTCTAGCAAGCAAATTTAACCATGTCCAACAATTTTTTTTGGAAAATTGTAAAAATTGCATTCAAAAATGAATCCTATAGGTTATTTTTTTAAGAAGATGCTTAGATTGCCCGAAAAACTAAGATTGTCCATAACTTTTTCATCACAAGTCCAAATTGAATGAATCAAAGCTTCACGTGTAGACAAAAATATAATGTTTTAGAAAAAAAAAATTAAAAAAAATTATTTTGACTTTTTGTGATTGTTTTTGGCGGCCCACCAATCTTCGTTTTTGGCTTAATGTGCCATAGTTTCTGCTCCCGGGCACCGATTTAAATAAAAATTATATATCCACGAAGCTCTTGCAAAACCACACAACCTCAAAAAATCCCAAATTTTTTTATTAAAAATTGAGACAGTAGGAACCTACCCGGACCCAAATTGTCCCCCGAGGGAACAAACGGTCCTTTAAGGGTTAAAAACATCCTTTAACACAGAGGTACATTTTGCTTTCACATTGCACCAACAATGTACAAATAGTGTACATTTCAAGACGTAGACGTTTTTAGTAACCTCTACATTTCAACCTCAAAAATTCATAACTAATTCCACAAAGCTCAAGAAAATATGAAACAACTTGGATTAGATGCCAATTTCATTTATCTTTCAATTGAGAAATTTACTGAAAAATATTTCAAGAAGTTTAAACTTCCCCAATTAATTTTCAGCTCTTCAATGGGCACTTTAGAGACCTCTTAATTTAAATGTTTTTCAAGTAGCACACTTCCGTGTAGTACATACTCATTTTCAATTTATTATACCTCCGTAATGACAACAAAATTGTCTACAAAATCAAAGTAACAACTAAATCTCCGTGTAATGAAAAGATGAGTATGTATTCAACCCTGACAAAGCATACATAACTTTCTTGAATTTCAGGTCAGAGGGGAGCTTTTGCTTTCCATAAATTGTCGCAACTTTCATTGAATAAGAAAGCTTTCATTGAATTCAAGAGTCCAGTCCATGGCCACTGTATAAGAAATGATTCCAGCGACAAATGCCACTGTAGAATTGTAGAAAGACGCCACAAATTCTTGCCACTCAACTAAGTTAAGAATGTTCAGTTGTGACAAGTAAAGTTTGCATAAGAATTTGAGCCTCTGGAGCACTTTGAGGGCTTTGTAACTGAATCAACACAGCGAGCTGCCGTGGTTGTCAGAATCCATACTACGGTGGCCATCTGTACGGAGACAGAGTTTACGTAACTCACAGATACTGGAGTATACATATTTTAGGTTGGAAAATCTTCAAATTGTTGAGATTCTTTTCACATAAGGCGGGTACTGTGACCATTTCAGAGCTGATTGTGATTGTCTTTCCGGGGAAGCTAAACTCCTTGAAACAATTTTCGATAAATTTTTGTAGGAAAGGAAATGAAATTGGCCTTTAATCCAAGCACTTTCATATTTTTTGGACCTTTGTGGAATTAGTTACAAATTTTTGAAGTTGAAACATAGTGGTCAGTAAAAGCGAGCACCTCTTGGAATGTACAATACACCGTTGGTACATTGATCGAAGAAAGCAGAATGTACCCACTGTATCATGATCGTTGTTAGAGCATGGGTGCTTTTAGAGAAGACTACCTTACTGTACGTACTGTACAGTAAGTATTGTTAAAATGAAATTCAACCCATCAGTGTTTTAGAAAATATTTTAGAAAATGTAAAAATCTTCGCAGAGGACGTGGTCCTTTGATTTTAGGTACTTGTTCCTTAATTTTAGCAATGGAATTTGTCCATATGTTTCAAAAAAAAGAAAAAAGAAAATCAACCCATCAGTACTAAGGACTTTGTTGGCGCTGGAGTGAAGGGAAAGAAGTTTGGCATTGACAAGAATTCAATCCTGTATGAAAACTAGTTGCACTTCGAAATTTGAAAGGTGCAGAACTTACAGCAGCTTGCACTCATTGCTGCCTGTTTTTTTGGGTTCTGTCTGTCTTCTCCTTTTGTTTGTTTCTAAGGTAGGAGGCTCAAACTCCAACCAGGCAGTAAAAGCGAACATGACTCAGAGGTACATTTTGCTTTCTTCAATGTACCAACTATGCACATTTCAAGAGGTGGTCGCTTTTGATGATCACAATTGACCACTTTTTTTCAACTTCAAAAATTTGTAATTAAATATGAAACAACTTGGGTTAGATGTCAATTTCACTAGTCTTTCAAGGAAAATTTACTAAATTTTATTTCAAGATATTTAGCCTCCTCCAAATTCAGTTCTAGGCCTTAGATGGTCCATTTACACAAATATAATTGAAAGAAATTGTTGCAAGAAAGCCCAAAAAATTGTTATTCTTGGCCTAAGAAATTTGTCATATGATCATCTTTGGGTGAAATAATTAAAGCATTGCTATGGATGCAAAAACATCCTTTGAATGACTTCACCAAAGTTTGTACGATGGAAAGAACATTATTTTCATCCAATATTTTTTGGGGGAAGTTGCTCGAGTGAATAGTATTGCAAATTTCCTCATTGTGGTATTATTGAGTTTCCTAAAGTAGAAGATGCTTGACGCATGGATCAACCTTGTAGTGTATTTTGGCCATTTTCAAGTACAAAAAGTTATGATTCAACCAGTGGTCATGGGCCATACCTTCTATGGTTAACCCTTAAACGCCTAGTTGGTGACCGTATAAATCATCCCTTTTGGTACTCTATGACATCATCTACTTTAAAAAAACCAAAAGTGCTCATTGGAGGTCAAACTACTAAGCATGATCTCCCCTGTGTGCACAAAATTCCAAGTTCTACAGATGAACAATTGAACTTTTGTCCTACTAACATAGAAAGATTCTTTGTCATTCATTGGCCAAAAAACAGCTGCAATGTCATTTAAGGATTAAGAAACATTTGGTTGGATTGTAACTTTTTGTACTTGAAAATCACAATTTGTTCAAATTTTTTATTTGTATTAATTGACAGTTGCCCCTCACTCAACTTTTGAAATATGAATGTATTACTTTCTAAAAATCTTCACATTTCCCTCTTAAGGTAGGAACATTCCAAACCAAACTTGTACCCAATGGCATCATTTTCTAGATAAGGCAAGGATTCTAGAACCTAAATCTAGGTAGTCTATAGATAGCTTATCATTTTGGTCAACAAACAATAAGCTATCTATAGTCTACCTAGATTTAGGTTTTAAAATAACTACCATCAATAGAAGATTTTTGAGGCTTTCGGTAGACTATGTATTTTCGGCAAACTCTTGGACTATGGGAACTATAGGAACTCTGCCACATCATTAGTCTAACGTGGTTTAGAGACTATCACATTAAATAATAATTTTTAATTAATTTTAAAAAAACATTAAATTTAAAATTAAAAAATTAAAATAATAATAATTGTTTTAGTTTTTTTAATTTTTTTTAATATTTAATATTTTGATAGCATTACAGTGGTTCCCAACAAGGGGAACAACCCTGAAACAATCTCCTAAAAGCCCTCAAATCTCCTCTGATGGTCTAGAAAGTAACGCCAGTGGCTACAAGTTCAATTTTGAATGCTTCTACCTTATGTCATTCTTTGAAAAACTCTGTTTGAACTGAGACATTTAGAAAGTTTGGTCTTGCAAAATTGTGTCAATTTTTTTCAGGATGTTAGGTTAAACATCACCAGAGCTCTGTAACTGATATGAATTGTCATGTTTTCAAATGCTCATGTATGAAACCATTTGCAAAAATAATCTGACCCTTTCAGTAGGCATTATAGTATGAGTAAGCATTATCAACGCCATTGGAATAAAAAGACTTAATTAACCCCTAAAGGACCAAGGCCTTTTTTCTGCCAAAAAACACTCAAAACTGCCATATCTAAAGCAAAGAGTAAAAAAAATTGAAAATTGTTCTTTTTCCACATCTAATCGTAGGATCTTACACCTAACTAGTATGAGAGTGTGTAGAAAAAATTTCAGAAGTTTTGACCGCACAGATTGCAAGATATTTGCGTTTAAAGTGGAAAAAACAAGTTTTTCAGCACATTGCGGGACTAGATTTTTTGACTTTGAACATTTTTAACTTAAAATTTTTGCACTACAGAGTTTTGAGCTTTAAATCTTTATAGTGGAGAATTGAGTTGAGAGTCTAGGAAAAAAAAAATTCAAAAAAACTTAATTATCATTCTTAAAAAAATCGTTAAGTAGAAGTAGGTATGAGATAGAAGGAAAATCTAAAATATTAATACATTTTAGATGGAATAAAAATGCACTAATCCCGATGGTGAGATTGTTCTAACAAGTAAACTAGACCATGAAAAAAAAAAATTGAAAAATTTGAAAAATTGCATTCAGAAATGCATCCGACAAGTTATTTTTTTCAAGAAGATGCTCTAACTGCCCGAAAAACAAGAATGTCCATAACTTTCTCATAACATATCCAAATGAAATGAATCAAAGCTTTCCCAATAGACAAAAATATAATATATGAGAAAAAAAATATTAAAAAAAAAGAATTCAAATTTTTGTCCATTTTGTTTTGGCTGCCCGGGCTGCCCGCCGTCCCCTCGTTTGAGCTTATTTGGTCACAACTTTTTTTCCCGAGCAATGATTTTGAAAAAAATTATATTCCCAATGAAGCTAATCAGCTTTTCTACCTCCAAAAAAGTTTCAAAAAATCAGGAGAAAATTTCAGCCCGCAGGTACCTGCCCAAAAATGCATTTGTCTCCCAAAGGGACAACGGTCCTTTAGGGGTTAAAATATATCACGAATATTCTAAGAAGGCATTGTAGACAAGGCCACTAGGAGAAGTCATTGAACAAGTGTCATTTTATGAATCTATCATTAATTTGGTGCTCATTACAACCTTTTCAACATAGTTGTTGTGGAATTGTGCTTGATTTCTCATTGACCCTACTATCAATTTTAGAACTTTTATTCAAATGAACTTTGGAAGTGTATATCTTTTACTATTATTAAAAGGTGGCAACTAAATTATGCCACAAATAGGCTAGTTAACATTACCAAAATGGGAACCTTATAACAAAATTTCATATTTGTAAGTGAAATGGCAAAGATTAACAATGTAAAATTGACATGTGTCTTGATCAATGCCATCCATCCGAACACCTAAAGAACCTTTATGTAAATTTTAACATGAATGAATTTGCCATCTTGATGTAAATGAGATAGATTTCTCATTTAAAGTTGGTTTGTTGAAATAAAACTATTCAATAATTGATAATTCAACACATAATTTTACATTCATTGTAGATTTCTATGTTAATAATTTCTTAAATAAATAAATAATGCAATTTATAAAAAGATTTATATAGATAAATTTGTGATTCATATTTTTTACCAATGAATGCCATAGTATTGATATTTTACAACTTTGATTTTTTTAAAACACATTTTCAACGAATCATGTGAATGCAAGATAGATTTGTTAAAAAATATTATATGGTCATTGTATTTTTTGGATTATGTGAATTTTATTTTGAAAAAAATTAACTCCATTTTATTTTGTTTTGTAAGGCATTTGAAGCTAAGGGCAATGAACTAATCAAGCACGCAACTTACTTTTTAGCAATCTTGTTAAATGAATTAAGCTTCAAGTCTTTACATCTTCACATCCAAAACGTTTGCAAAGTTATTTGTATAATTCTTTGAAATTATATCAATAAGATCCTACAATTAATACTTTTTTATACTTTTGAGAATCTTGACAATTTTGAAAATCACATTTTTTTAGTTGATTTCTGAGACTACAATACCCTAGGAAGCTAAAGGGTTAAAATGCAACTAACGGTGCTTAGATACAATCAAAGTTCAAAATTTTATAATTAGAGCATACAATACAATAATATGTATTTGTAAATAGTTACATCTATTATGAATTCAAAGTGCACATGATATCCACCATTTTAGAATACAATCAATGCCAATGATAACATTGGACATCATATAGCATGGGGTCCCAAAGCATTGTCGAAGACCCAAAAATATAGGAAAAAATCTCCTTCTTTGAGCAAAAGGACCACCTCAAGACCTCAATCTTTATAAAAATTTCCTCGAGCAAGTACTTAGAATTGGTTTACACCATGGCTAGACTAAGGAACTACATGCACTCCAAGGTACCCTACTACTTGTTGAATGTGATTATGGAAAACAAGAGCCAAGACAAAAAAAAATAGTAATGACACTTAGCATGGTCTTTGTGTAAATTCAAGAAAGACCATGCCGGGCAATATCTATTTATTACTAAATCCAACATTGTCAAATGCAAGATCAATTAAATTAACAAAATCTATGGTTGTGAGATTTTAGTCCATCATGGTCTCTTAAAAATTTGTTAGACCTAATTCAAAGAGGCAGTCAAGAAAAGAACTCTTCAAAACCAACAAAACATTACCTAGTTTGGCCATGTAGGATTCCAAGTGGACTTCACATCCATGAAAAATAACCGATGTGCCTTGACCATAGTGTAAACCTAACTTAGACCATGCCTATCCTTCCATCAATCACTACTTTCATGATTCAAGAGGGCCTTCAGTCTAGCTTTGGTATAAGGTGCGTACACCCAAAATCACACTTTGCCTAAAACCACCATCATCACTCTATGTACATCTCCACAATCATTATGTATGTATATTGAAGAAGCAATTTTAGAACATCTACCAAAAACATGACCAAAAAACACTTTGACCCTTTGTAACTTTTGCATACAATATCCAAATGTTGCATTCTTTGGTGTGTTGGAACCTCACTTCACTTCCCAACAATTCCCAACAAGATAATATGAAAATTTGACCAGTATAATAATCGAAACTAGGCACAGTGAGACAAAAGCGACGGACGGTTTTGGGGGTACCCACCTTAAATAATATGTTAGACTCTTTTCCACTTGAAAGTGACTCTTCTACAGCTGCTCAAGAATGTTATGATTGCTTCAACTTGGAATTTGCAATTTTCAAATTCAGTTGCTCAAGAGTATGGATCCGTCTGTTTTCCATATCTCCCTGTTGTTGTTACTTGATAGGGCCATGGTGCTGATTTCTGAAGTTGACTGGCCATAGTCAACCCAACATGGCCTCCCAGTTTCAAGCTGAATTGCATCACGACAACAACATACAACTGGAAAATGGAAAATGGGTCCTTCAGTTGCTGCAAGAGTGAGAATGAAGGAAGCCATGCTCTACCACCTCTACGGTACCGTAGTACGGGCTTGTTGCAATTGCAAACAAACTTTCGTGTCTGTAAGTTGCAAAATTTTCATTTCCACGGCAAGACAAATGCTCACAAATATGCTGTCATTTGGGTGGAATTTGGCAGCATTGGCAGATTCAGAGAAGGACTTGCAAGTCTCGATTTGGACCTGAAGTTGTCTCAGATGTACGCGGATTAGATTGAACTGGAATTGTTGAGAGTAACCAGAAATCTTAGATCGAAAACATGGCTGGTCTAGATTTTGGAGGGGTGAGGTTTTTAACCCCTAAATGCCCAAGGCCTTTTTTGAACTTCTTGGAATTTGCTCTAAATGGAACAAAGAGCCAACATTTTGATAAATTGTAGCAATTTTACTAAATTGTAATTGTACAAATTCAAACTAGACAAGTGAGAGTTCACTTACAAAAAGAAAACACAACAATATCACTTATGGATTGAAAGATTATGAGGTTTGAACATGAGGGTGTTAAAACTGCCAAAGTAACTTGAAGTCTTTCAATCCTCTTTTCACATGCCAAATCTAAAAATTTTGCCAACAAAAAAATATGAGGTTAAAGGACCTAACATGCATAACCCCAATCAATTTACGGCTTCTCAAGATCTACTCTACAAAATTTTTAAATGAATTTCTAATGTGTTTTTTCCTCCAAGATCTAGTGTATGTGCAACTCATTTCCAAGAGCCTTCAACACTACAAAAAGTCAAGATTGCAATTAATACCCTTGCACAAATCTTGAATAGAAAAATCATAATCAATCATTTTCAAAATCGGATTTTTGATGCTAAAAATAGACTTCAAAAAAAATTTCAAAAATATAACTTATTAAAATAGCAACTTGGTTAGGTTTTATTTAACTTCAAAGTTTTGTCGACACCAAAATTTGGTGCCTCAAGCATTTAGGGATTAAGTAATTGGACAGCTAATTAAAGTGAACAACCATTTGAGCATTTGAAAGTTTTAGTTTTTAGCATTTCAATATCACATTTTGGCAATGGAAACTAAATTTTGAAATTAAATAAAAAATAAAAATTCAAGGACTGGAGATTTTTTGTGTCAAGCCTAAAGCCTAGAGATGAAATTTGCCTACAGTTCTAAAACGTAGGACTGATTCAGATTTATGTCTCAGACCCAAGTGCCATGAAAACTTGAAAAGTGCCAAAGTTGTGGAATTCTGTATATTTATTTAAGATGCTTAAATAAATTGGGAGTTGAGGAGTATTTGAAGTAGGATGACCTATTGTTGTCCCTTTGATCATTGTCCATATACTTAGACTTATAGTATTCACAATTCATATAGGAATAGACTGAAGGGAAAATTGAGAAATTGTCACATACATTTTGACCAACTCATTTTTGAGGGGGGGAATGCACATTATAGGTAGTCAAAATAATAAACATATGACTTCCCATTGTTGTCCCTAGGGAGGGAGGGGGAAACTATTTTTGTTCATTTCGATGCTAAAGTGGTTTTGTCTCTTGATTCCTTACTCACGTACTATAGTAATCCAAAAGCGTCCCTCAAGATAGTGGAATAATAAAAGAATCTTAAGTTTTGCCATGATTGTGTACCAATGTAGAAACTACAAATGTTGTGGTATTCATTATATTCATAAAACCATGATTCTTCAACCCAATTTCAATCTTTTCAATATCAATTTCACATTCAAGTGCTGTCATAATTCAAACCATGTACAACTTTCACTATGTAACATTAGAATGCAATTAGGCTCAATTGGGTGAAAAAGTAGGGTTTGCAAGTGGACTAAGGACAATTTGAGGTCTGCCTGTATCAAAGTTTGTAATTTACTTGTTTTACTATCCCTCATTGTTTTGTGGGTATCAAAATTAATGAAGACTCTAAGTAAATGTATCCATTAGGTAAGGTGGTTTTTAGAAGTACTAAAGTTATTTTTCTTTAAAAGTAAGCCACCCTATTGTAGCTACTTGACTATATCTATATCTCAACAAATGTCCCCATGATGACCATGTAATCTTGAAGTCTACATTTGCCTTAATTTTTTGAATGAAAGAAATAATAGGCATTTGGGGGATGCAATAGTGACACTTTTGGGGTGTGCAAGCAATAATTTAAGAGTTCCCTAGTGTCCACAATAGGAATATGTATTTTTTGGTGTTAAGCTGTTAAAGAATGTGACCATTTTAGACTTTTAGACCTACCTCACATTATGACTATTTTAGAAAAATGCAGTCTTCACAACTAATTTAGGAGACTATGATGATTTGAGTGATGACCACTATTAATTCATTTTCTATTGGTTTTGTAGGGTGACCTGGTAACATTTACGGTCTTCCTAGTAAATTGCCTCAAAATTTCATAATTAATTCATACATTTTTCAACTTAACCCCAAGCTCCCAACGCATTTTTTTCATCAAAAACCACTCAAAACTACCATTTCTATTGCAAAGTGCACAAAACTTTAGAAATTGTTTATTTTGCATATCTAACCGTAAGATCTTGCAATAGACTAGTATAAAAATGTGTGGAAGAAATTCAAAAACTTTGACGGTATGGATTGTAAGATATTTGCAATCCAAGTGAAAAGATCTGGGTTTTTTGCACCTTGTTTGAATAGATTTCAAAGCATTGAATCTTCATAGATTAAATTTTTTGCACTACACATTTTGAATTTCTAATTTTTAATGTTGAATAATCAAGTTGAGAATATAGGAAAAAAAATTCAAAAAAAGAATATTTAATTTTCATTCTTTAAGAAATTATTAGATAGAAGTAGGTTCAAAATTGAAGGACAAATCAAACCACTAATAGCTCAAAGATGGAATTGGATATCACTAATTCCAATGGTGAGATTGTTCTAATAAGTTAACTAAACCTGGTGCAACTTTTTTTTGTTGGAAAATTGTGAAAATAGCATTCAAAAATGAATTCTATAGGTTATTTTTTTGAAAAGATGCTTAAATTGCCCGAAAAACAAGATTGTCCATAACTTTCTCATCACTAATCCAAATACAATGAACCAAATCTTTCTATGTAGACAAAAACACTATCTATGAGAAATAAAATTTTAAAATTTTAATTTTGACTTTTTGCAATTTTTTTTGTGCTGCCCGACGACCTCTATTTTGGACTTTGGGTGGCATAACTTTTGCATCCAGGCACCAATTGAAATAAAAATTATATTTACAAAAAGCTACTGTGATTTCCTATATTCACAAAAAGTTTCAAAAAATCACCACACAAATTGAGACTATAGGAGCCTACCCAAAATCCATTTTGTCCCCCAAAAAGACAATGGAAGCTTAGGGGTTAATATAATCATACTTCCTCGCATACTTCCTATTATTTTGTAATTTATTTTTATGTGTAGAATTTTCTAGATACTTTTTCAATTCTCCAATAAGTTAGATTAGTAATTGTAGCCACAATAGAGTGGCTTTTCTTATATGGTTGCAATCATTTGTCCTCATTGTTGTTCTCTTACTAAGGTGGATATGATTTCTCCCATTATCATCACTGTCTAAAATGAGTCACCTAAGTTTGGACCAAAAAGTGACACCTAAACCTAGATACTAATGGCACAGTATGAACCGACAATCAAAACATAAAAGCATAGGAGAGCCCAATGTCAATTTTTGGTACAACTTTTGACAATACTTTGAAATTTCATAATTTATTCATACAATATACAAATAATGCTTGCTAAATTGCGATGGTATCCTCTTTCACTTGCCAATAAAATCCAACATAAATACTTTCTTTTTAATCCTTAGAGGACAAGTTTTCATTGGGTGGACAATTAAAAATTTAGGTAGGTTATGAAGTCAATTTTGAATGGATCTCTTTGAATTTTGAAACAAGATGTGGATATAAATTTTGCCTACTTTTCTGGAATTAAATCTTTTTGACAATTGGATATGTTAATTAAAAGTTATGTTGTCTAAAGTTTTTTGGAAAACTCAAGCAACTTTAGACAACTTATGCAAAATCCCTCATTTTCTTTTGAAACTTGGCATATTCATAACTAAGGTATGATACAATATACAACTACAAAAAACCTATATTTGATTTAAAATTCTCATTGCAAAATGACTCAAAGTCTCATGACCTTGTCTAGTAGGCTAGGAAAAAACTTTTGCCTCTTACTTCAAATACTCATTAGAAAAAAAACCAACCCTCCGGAGGGCTGCTCCGCAGTGACATGCCAAGCTATTAAAATGCTTGGCCTGTCATTGCAGAACTGTCCCTCGGTGAGCAATCAGCTTGGCTGACTGCTTGCTGAAACGGTCAGAAATCGGAATTTTTTTTTTTTTTTTTTTTAATTTTAATTTTTTTTTAAAATTTTTTTTTAAGAGTAAAAAAAAATAAAAAAAATAAAAAAAAAATAAAGATAAAATTTTACTCGTATATTTCGTTTCCTGCGCCACTGTCACAACTGAAACTGCTGCGCGGAAATAGGGGAAAAACTAATCTTTTGCAAAAAAAAAGTAAATTTCAGGGTCCTCCGGAGGGCTGTGGAGCAGCCCTCCAGAGGCCCCAAATTTCCTCTAATGTATAATCTTGCAGTCTATGCAATCAAAGTTTCTAAATTTTTTTTTACACATTCCCATAGTAGTATAGTAGAACTTCTAATAAACCTCACTCTCTAAAGTAATAAACCTCTCCACTGATGTAATATTGATAGCCAATCCTGGCCCGGTCCACATATAGAATGTAGCAAGTGACTGTGACTCAAATTGCAATCTATGTGTGCTACATGTCCAATGTTTTTTCTTTGATTTGTATTCCCTCCGTCCCGAAATGATTGTCCATCTTTCCAAAAATAGATGTCCAAAAATGATTGTCCACTACTTCAAATTTAGTTATATGAAGATGCAATTCATAAAGTAGTCAATATGTCACAATAAGAGTTTCAATTAGACAAAGACACAATTCATGAAACAATCACTGTCAATTCCACGAAGATACAATTCATGAAATAATCAGTTTTAGTTACATAAGTTGCTCACATCAAGCTACTGACAAGTTGCTCAAGAAAAATTTAACGCTAGTAAACTATCTTTAAGAAAACTTCACATGGTACAAAGACAAGATGAAAAACAATGCGTTGTTTTGCTCAATACTCATTTTCGGTGGAAAATTGTAAGCCAACGAGTGATTTTTCATGTGAACTTGCAACCTCAATTTTCCCGCTTTAAGTAGTTCATGCTTTAAACTTGATATTGCCATTTTTACAAACCACTAAGCAAATCAAGAGTTAATCTACATGTCTACATTCATTACTTTACCAAATTCTCAAATTTCGCCTTAATCTTGAAAAAAGTTTTTCATTAGACAATCATTTCGGGACAGAGGGAGTACAATACAACATGAAAAATCATTGTGAACTTATTAATGCATTGACCCTCCCTATCTGATGTAATGTGTCAAACTGGTACTGACCCTCTGGTTTAGTAGAAGTTCTATATTGTATAGTACAATTTTGTATATAGGAGGGGGCTCAAATTCAGACCCTCTTCTTCAAACCGTCCCACAGGTGACTTCAAAAGCAAACAGTGAGTGGATGTGAGTTGGAATGCCCATAATGTCAGAGCATTAATGAGGTTTGTTCATACTTCTTTAATGGATGGAATAAGAGCTAGGGAGGGTCCATTTCAAAGCCAAGGTGTGTCCACTTAATTTTTTATAAATGAAAATTGATTGCCCAATTGCCTTCTACACATAATAAAAGAATGTAGGGTTCGTTTAAGTTTAGTAAGGATCGCATTTAGGAACCTTGTGTATTACTTTTGAATGTCACAGTGTTTGTTTTTGGTCAAGCCATATCTTTTTTCAAACTGCGTGTGTGTTGGTTTTGCAAGGCCTAGGATCACAAATAGGTGCCTATTGTAGATTTCTTTGGAAATTCATAAGTAATTCATAAATGCTCCATAAAATATGAAACCCTTTCAACTTCTCTATACCTCTAAGATTTTTGGGCCAAAATATTGCATCAGTATAATCCCTTAAGGACCATGAGTGCAGATTTTGAACAATGAATGAATGGAAACACATCCCAAACTCACCAAAATGCATTTTTTCATCCATCAATTTTTCTTGAAGATTCTTGTATTAGTTCTTTAACATTTGTACAGTTTAGATTATGAAGATTTTGCTTTGCACATATTCTATAATTCAAAGGGTATCGGTAGGTCTAGCCTCAAAAAATAACTTTTTCAGTTCAAAAAATGACCCTTCAAAAATGATTTGAATCAAAAAATAAAATAAAAATCTTCAAAAATCACTATGGTTAAAACTTAGCATTTTGAACTTATAGAAAAAAATTCTTGTAAAAATCATAAACATTCAATGTACAGTCAGGTATTGTAATCTTACAACTAGACAATTTGAGCCATTCACATTTTTTTTGTACAATGTGCAATATAATTGGCATATTCTGGTAAGCATAATTATCACTCAATCCCGTGCTCAATCCTCACACAATCCCAATCAAGCATACAAAATTTTAGTTTCAAAAAAACAAAATTCCATTTTTGGTGAATTTCTAAAGTTAATTTTCATGGTTTTACATAGTAATTTATTGAGAACAATTGAAGATGAATTTTTTTAATCCAATTGCATAGATATGTAGAGAACATCCATACGCATATCTTTCATATTAAAAAGCACCCTATTAAGTAACAAAAATATGATCTATGAAGAGTTCAATGTGAAGTGTCATATGACCTAACTTTGAAAAATAGATATTCCTATATCAGTTAAGTACATTTTGGCAAAATATTTGTACCATCATGCTCAAATGTATGAAATTAGTTACCATGTGAAGGGCAAATAATTTTTTTAAATTATAATAAAGAAATATCTATTTTTCAAAGTTAGGTCATCTGACACTTCACATTGAACTCTTCATAGATTATATCAGAGTTACTTAATAGGGTATTTTTTAATATGAAATATGTGCCTATGGATGTTTCCTACATATCTATGCAATCGGATTTAAAAAATTCATCTTCAATTGTTCTTAATAAAATATTAAATAAAACCCATGAAAATTAACTTTAGAAATTCACCAAAAATGGAATTTTGCTTTTTTGAAATTGAAATTTTGTATGCTTGATTGGGATTGTGTGAGGATTGAGTGATAATTATGCAAGATGACAAAATTTCATTTCTTTTTCTATGCAATGCAAAAATCTTTGAATGGTTCAATCGGCCGGTTGTAAGATTCCAGTACCTGATTGTACAATTGATTTTAGAAGGAATTTCAATTTTTGGTTTCAAATTTTATTGTAAAATATTGGTTTGTGTAATTGTTGATTTAACCAAATAGATGTGATCTATAAATCATACTTAACAACTATCGTTTGAGAGTCATCATTAAAATATTGTTTTAAATTGGATTTTATAATAGATCTTTACAATTTTGCAAATCTGGACACCCCCTTGGTCCTTTAGGGGATAAACATATGACATATTAATTGGGAGAGGCTCCATAATTTGCATATGTACCTTACTTTATTTTACAAGAAAATTCATTTTTCAGCAATATTTGGCGATCAGCTATTCCCTCATTTGTAGTGGGTGAAATCATCGAGTTGCTACATATTCTCAGGATGCTATTGGTCTTTTTTGATGAATGTACACGCACTCTTGTAGATGAATAATTTAAATTTCATCCTCATTTTGCATGTTCCATCCATCCAGTTTCATTGATGTACCGTTTATGAAGGTCTGATTCAGCACTCAGATCTTCAAAGGGTCCACGTCACCTCACACCATTCACCAGATGACATGTGGCACATTTTTACCAAAATGGACTTAATTTCTGCCTAATCTGACCTTCACTTAGGGTGGTACAACAACTTCATCACTCCCGAGAATACAGTAGTGCTTTCCGCACTGCCTCAAAGAAATGGAAAAGGACCCCTGCTTTCCAAGGTCTTCAGGTGTACAGTCCTGTGACTCTGAGTGACGGAGACGAGTGAACTCAGTGAAGGCCTCAGCCTCCGCACTGACCGACCGTGTGGAAGTTGACAAGGATCTAAGCATGAGTGCGATCGATCGACCTTACCTCCTCATCCTCGATCTCGAATTGAAGTCTCGATCGGTGATCCATCAAGTCTTGGAGCCAACTACTGAATGGTAGTACTGACCATCTGTACGTCTGACTGACAGCAGCAGCGTTTCTGACAGCAACAGGCTGGTCTTAATGACAGATCGAGCAGGCACTGATCTCGGACCCCACCTGGCAGTCTCTCTTTTGGCTTTTCTTTTCTCAGTCTCGATCTCCTTTCCAAATGTCGGGCCCAGTTAAGTTGGTCCTTGAACGCGTTGCAGTCCTTTCCACCTCCCCCGGGGGCTCTCGCAAGTCTCCAGTCCCGCCTTCTGCACCTCTGACTGGGCCCCAATGCAACTGAAGAAGCTCCTCTTCGACTCCATCTCGAATCCCTTCTCGAATCCCAGGGTGTTGATTTTTCAAGCTTACTTCATTCGGATAATAAACCTGGAGGAAGCCCAAGTATATATACACAGCAACAGAGGGAGCTCAAGTGCATGCCCACTACGTCTGTTACTAAGCACCACTACTCCTGATAATCAATCTGTACAGTACTAAGTTTAAGTGGCAGTTACTAACTAATCTTGTTCTAACTCATGTACAGGTAGTCGATGGATGTACAACAGGAAGATGGATGAACAACTGGAACGGATGAGTCTTGGAACATACTTCAACACCCTCCCTTGTTCCAAGAATCCCTAATTTTTCGCTCGGTGAGGAGAGAAACATGGCGCGTCTATTGCTGTTCCCGATTGAGTCTGTGCGAGTGCTGGGCGAGGCTGAAGAGCGTATGTCGCTGGTGAGTGTCTCGCGTAAATTTGTTGTTGATTGTGCATAGGTTTGAGTCGAGTGTTTGTGTGACCAAATGCTGACTTGGGTGTTGGGGAGGCCAGGTCCAGATTTTGCTGCTGATCCTTTGGCTCGTCGCATTAGCTGTCCGTCGAATGTGTGAGAAGCTGCAGGAGGTGTGCTTACACTTGTGGTATCTGGTGCAGCGACGCGATGAGGCAGCGCAGGACAGCATTGCCACAGAGTCTTCTTCGTCGTCAGTTGGCAATGGTGCTAGGGTTTTTGGTGATAGCACCACGACTTGGTCAGGTACGGAGCTTTACTGGAGAGACTTGGCGGATCATCCCGAACACTGGTGGGATAATCGCAATACTCGAAGAAACCCGAGGGCACCGGATTTTAAGCATAGGGTTAGCAGAAAATCACTGTGGTTAGATAACTTGCAGACACCCGAGTGGGCACGCATTAAGTTTGTGAAATAGAGATTGGGCAGGGAAGTACACCTGCTTGACGTCGATTTTCAATGAAGCTCTTGTATGCAAGAGGTTTTGTCAGGAAATCCGCCAGTTGAGTAGTGGTTGGTGTGTACACCATCTGTATGATGCCGGCAGTTGCGGCCTCCCTTATAAAGTGATGATGGATTTCTATGTGCTTCGTTCTTGCGTGGAGTACTGGATTTTTGACCAATTTGAGACTCGATTGGTTGTCGCTTAGTAAAACTGTGGGATTGTCGTCAAGTACTCCCAGTTCATGAAGCATCCGTCGGAAATGTATGATGTCCTTGGCTGCATCCGTGAAGACTCTGTATTCAGCCTCTGTGCTTGATAGTGACACTGTTGGTTGGAGTTTGCTACTCCAGTGGATGCTGCTATTGCCCATCTTATGCAGGATGCCTGAGGTGGAGCGTCGAGAGTCGATATCTCTTCCCCAATCAGCGTCAGTGTATGTGTGGAAGGTGCAGGTGTTGTCTGATGGAAAAAACATCCCATGGTCCATTGTGCCCTTGAGGTAACGTAAGATTTTCTTGGCCGCTTGGTAATGGGCCTCTTCTGGCTCTTTCATGTAGCATGATACCCTGCTTACGGCATATGATATGTCAGGTCTTGTATGAGCAAGGTATAACAGACTTCCAACCAATGATCGATAGATTGATGGATCTACTTTGGCAGTTCCTGTATCCTTCTGCAAGAAGTCCTTGGGGTCAATCGGTAATCTAGTGGGGTTGCAGTGTTGAAGATTGAATTTTGCAAGTAGTTTTTGAATATAGCCTCTTTGGTTTATGAATATGCCGTTGGGCTGACGGTGGATTTCGACTCCAAGATAGCTACTCGCTTCGCCCAGGTCCGTCATCTCGAACTCTTCCTGCAACTTAGTTTTCAGGTTTCTAATTTCTTGTTCGTCATCGCCAGTGATAATCAGATCATCAACGTATAGTAATAGTATAATAAGCTTCCCGTCTTTCCTAGAGTAATAGAGATTCGGATCACTACTGCTCTGAGTCAATCCCTGTTCCTTGAGCCACTTGGAAATTCTATCGTACCAGGCTTTCGGTGCCTGCTTGAGGCCATAAAGTGCACGATTCACTTTGCATACTTTTGTTTTGTCTCCAAATCCAGGGAAACCATCAGGGATCTCCATGAGTATGTCTTCCTCAATGGTTCCATTAAGGAACGCTGTGATCACATCCATCTGATGTAGGGACCACCCATGTTTTGCTGCAAGTGCAAATATGGTAAGAATTGTCGACCATTTAACCACTGGCGCGAAGATATCATTGTAATCGACTCCCTCTTGTTGTTGAAACCCTCTAGCTACCAACCTGGCTTTGAATTTGTTGAGTTTCCCCTGAGCATTCTTCTTGATTTTAAACAACCATTTGGCTGTGATTGGTTTCCGATTTTGGGGTCGATCAACTACTTCCCAGGTTCTATTTTTGAGGATGGACGTGATCTCACTATTTATTGCTTCTTGCCATTCCTTTTGTTGTGAGGCAGTATGAAAGTCTAGTGGCTCTTCTGACAATTCTGAGATCAGTGTCCAGAAGTCCTTCAGTTTAACAGAAGGTGCTCGGTTTCTACTGGGATAGCGGCGCTCCGATGGTCCAGCGTTCCGATCGACGGGAGAAGGCTTCCTGGTGCGCGAAGGTACTTGATCAGTTCGATGCTTTGGGTCGCTGTCCTGTTCTATCTGGCCTGTTTCATAGGGGAGATCGGGCTGTGGGTGCGAGACTGGTGAGCTACTTGGATCTAGGTCTGAGTCTTGCACTGATTCTAGGTTAGTTTCTGATTCTCGAGAAGTGTGATTATCTGTGTCTTCCCTCGTAAGATTGTTCTGAAATAATTGTGGGATGCTGGGCATAGGTTCTAATGGTTCAAGGTGTTGAAACCCTACTCGTGTTTCATCAAACACAGTATCACGACTAATGATCACTCGTTTTCTGTGGTTGTCGTACAGGCGATAGGCCTTAGACTCACCGTCAATTCCCAGGAACAGGCATGCATGCGTTTTGCTATCTAGTTTCTTTCGATCTTCCTTCGGTACGTGAACGTAGACAATACACCCGAAAATTCGCAGAGTTGATATATCAGGAACCATACCTGAATATTTGGCTTCAGGTGTCATTCCTGAATTTGCCCTTGTCGGGCTTCGATTTATCAAATATGTTGCATGTGATACGGCTTCCGTCCAAAGGTAGATCGGCAAGTTGCAGTCTTGGGACATACTCCTTGCTCTCTCCATGATTGTTCGATTCCGTCGTTCTGACACGCCATTTTGTTGCGGTGTTCTTGCCTGAGTGAGTTCTTGATGGATTCCGTGTTCCATGCAGAAATTTTTGAATTCTGTCGATGTGTACTCTCCGCCTCTGTCTGATCGTAATGTTTGTATCGGATGACCCGTTTCAACTTCTATCTTTCGTTTGAATTCACGGAACTTGGTCATGGTCTCACTTTTGTGTTTGAGAAAATATGTCCAGCTTTTGCGAGAAAAATCGTCGGTAAATATCAGGACGTAACGCGAGCCTCCTAGCGATTCACGTTGCATGGGTCCCATGATGTCGGTGTGGATACGCTGTCCAGGTCTGCATGCTCGAGTTTGAGAAGCTTTCGGGAAGCGTTCTCTGGCTTGACGTCCGGCCAGGCAGCAGTGGCATATCTTTTTCTCGAGAGCAATCTTGGGAAGTCCTGTGACGTGTGGAGTTTGCGATAGATAGTATAGACTGGGAAAGCTTAAATGACCCATGCGACGGTGCCAAAGTGTAGCTACATCACTGCTATAGACTGAATATGCTTCAATTTGATTTCCAAAACAATACAGTCCATTTTCCGGGTCTCGTTTCCCTGATGCAACTACCTGATCTTGTTTGTTTGTGACCCAGCACTGACTGCTAGAGAAGACAACTTGGTGACCAGAGTCTGCAATAGCTCCAACAGAGACTAGATTCTTCTTCATGCTAGGTACGTATTTAACCGGTTTCAGTTTTATTGCACCATCTTGTGTGTTTACAGTGGCTGAACTAGTTCCATGAATCGCATGAGATTCCCCACCTCCAGTTTTGACTGTACTGGTCTCTACTCCGGAGGTAGGTGGATGATCTAGTTTCTGAGCGTCTGCGGCAATATGACCCGTTGCGCCACTATCTAGATACCAAGGTCCGTTTCCCCAATAGTATGGGTCATAGTACGAGTCATAGTACGAGTTAGTGTCATTTAGATCTGAATCGAACATTTCTGCCGAGTTGGCGTAGATCGTGTTTCTTGCAGACTCCTGACTGTGATGTGGGTAGGTTTTGCGAGGCAGCTTACAGTCTCTGGCGATGTGTCCTGGTTGCTGGCAGTTGAAGCAGATTGGCGGTGGTCGCGGATACAGTTGATTGCCGAAGTGGCCTCTGCCCGGAAATCCTCCACGGCCGCGCATCGGCCAGCGTCCTCCACGTCCTCGAATGTTCGCTTGTCTGTGGAAACTCGCCGCCAGCGCTTCTTCGTCACCAGCTTGCTGATCTCGGTGTTGACGTCGGTGTGCCTCTGAAAGTAGACTTGCGCTTAGTTTTTCAAACGTCATGTTGGGGTCGAGGTGAGTCAACGTTTGGATCGTGCTTTCGAAAGATCGCGGTAGTCCGTTCATGACGAGCTGATTGACGTTTCGATCCGACAGTTTTTCCCCCATGCTGCTCAAGCGGTTTTTCAGCTCCCTCGCCTTCTTCACGTAATCCTCAATCGAACTTCCTTCATTCATACGAAGCGCCTGCAGTTGTCCCATCAGTGTAAGTATCTGCGACTGATCACCAGAGTTGAATTGATCTTTTAGCGCCTTCCAAGCTGCTGCCGGGTCTGTGTGTTCTGCAATGAGGTCGATGATGTCATCTGAAACCGAAAGTAACAATAATCGACATGCTAGGACTTTCTTCCGCTTCAACTGTGTTTCAGTCATGACGTCCCCTTCTATCGTGGCTGGAAAATTTGTTGGGTTTTGCTCAGTCTCTGTTATCGCCCACTGACCCTCGGCTCTCAGGACCGCTCTCATCTTTAGGGCCCATACGTAATAATTGGAGGACCCTTTCAGCTTGTCACCCTCCCTGAAAGCGACATTGGATGTTTCTGCCATCTTGATCGTAACTGTAGATCTATCTCTCACTAAGGAACTAGTTCTCCGAAGGATTCAGGAGCAGCACTCAACTGAAAATATATATATGTTTTTTTTTTTTTTACTTGGTAATGCTAAACTCTGTTTGCTTCTGCTCGTATTGACTCACACGGTTCTAACTCACTCGCACTCTTGCATTCAGGAGCAACGCTCTACTGGTTCAGACTTCAACACTACTGTTCAGGAGCAACGCTCAACTGGTCATTCAATTTCAACGACACTGTTCAGGAGCAACGCTCTACTGACATTCAGCCTTCAACAAGACTAGCTCTGATCTCAGGTTCGACACTCTCTCGTCACAAGCTCATTCGTCCTCTCAACTGACTGCAATCTCTCATGTAAACAATTCTGCTAACTCTCAAATAATTCGCTCTGATACCATGTTGATTTTTCAAGCTTACTTCATTCGGATAATAAACCTGGAGGAAGCCCAAGTATATATACACAGCAACAGAGGGAGCTCAAGTGCATGCCCACTACGTCTGTTACTAAGCACCACTACTCCTGATAATCAATCTGTACAGTACTAAGTTTAAGTGGCAGTTACTAACTAATCTTGTTCTAACTCATGTACAGGTAGTCGATGGATGTACAACAGGAAGATGGATGAACAACCGGAACGGATGAGTCTTGGAACATACTTCAACCCAGGGGACGTACAGGGGTGGACATTGGGAGCTCAAAGTGCAGCTGAAACTACGCTGGATGGTGCAGTGAACAGTGGCAGAAGTGCCGCCAAACTGACTCGAACAAGGTACAGCTAGCGGGATGAACAGAAGTCAAGGGTAAGCAATTTACGGGTGCAGGTGGGGCACTGTGCTGGACTTAGCTAGACTGTTGATTTGTGTTGGCAGTAGAAAATTGAAGGTCAGGATTGCATATTCTAGCTTCTTCTCGAATCCACAGGAAAACTAGACTGAGTGGATTCAACTAGAAGCGGTTTGAG
The DNA here is from genome assembly GCA_951799445.1 of Pseudisothecium myosuroides. Taxonomy (NCBI): domain Eukaryota; kingdom Viridiplantae; phylum Streptophyta; class Bryopsida; order Hypnales; family Lembophyllaceae; genus Pseudisothecium; species Pseudisothecium myosuroides. Next base: position 29,106,735 of record OX637291.1, read on the forward strand.
GGGATAACTAAGGTAGGGACACCCAAGTGCACAGCGCGGCTAAAAACGCCAAAAAGGATATTTTGTTAAAATGGCAATATTCCATAAACTCGGCACTTTTAGGTTTAGACCATGGGGTCTGAAATGTAAACTAGTCCTAAATTTTAGACCATGTCGTCTAAAATCTATACTAGTCTTAGAAAATGAATGGAAAATGGCAGAAGAATATTGCCATTTTAACAAAATATCTGTTTTAATTGAATAGATGTTCTCATTGTGTACATCTCCTACATCAATATGTACCTATTGGTGAAGAAACATTTTTGGACCGTCTACTAAAAAGAACTTTGATTCCTCATGGACATTTTGTGTATAGTAGCCAAATGATGCATGCGATCTTTGGTGCATTGAATCTAGGTCCTTTCATTTGCTAATGAGAATTTTTCTTTTTGATCGGTCTTTGCACAGTCGAAAAGGTGGCGCTTTTAGGTGATCCTACATCAAGCTGGATCACTAATTACGTCACATTGTTTTGGTGGGTCTTCCTGAGTCTTATATCTTCCTGAGTCCACAGCCCACTGGTGTATATTTTATAATCATACCCATTGCTTACATTGCAATCAATGTCTGGTTTGGTACATTTTAATTCTCAAAGAATTTTTCTTTTTTCGGGGCGCTTTTATTTCTGTATGACATTGTATATTCAGCGAGGGGAGGGTTTGGGAATCAGTAATGCGTGAAAAGTTCATACATTTTCCCCAAGGTGAAAGTATTGGAGCTGGATTCACACCCCGCGCCTGGTTCACCTTCATCTGAATTAATCCTAAACTGCACCAGTGGCATATACTGTATAACTTACAGTATATGCACAATGGTGTGCAGGAGGTCATTACCCACTTTGATAGGCAAAACCAGAATGTACACTACCGTAGTGTACTTACCCCCCTCCGTACAAAACTTCTTGTTCCCGAAAACATTCATCCGGAGGTACGTTATCACTTCAATCTCCTCTTTCGAGAAGCGTGTTTAGAAAATTTCTTAAATTTTTTCTAAACAATTGCAAGCATGTTGAAAGAGCCAGGGTTCTACAGTTTGATTCTCTACCTGGGAGTCCAGGCTTCCCGAGAGCCCTACGTATAAACAAATAACACAGCTCCACCAGTAACTTATTTAATTAGCTCACGAGTTTCATGCTTGCAAAGTTGCAATTGTTCCCACTTCAGTTACTGGGCAGGCGTGAGATCGAAACGTCAATTTCGTTAAATTAGCGATCTTCTATTACAACGGACGCGGTTGAGGCTGCGCACTAATTTGGTGACTACCTGGGATTAGAGGGCCGCGTGCCCGCGTCTTCCCCAGGGTTGGACCTTGGAAGGGTTATTCGAAATAGAAGTTTCCAATAATTGCCGTGATGAAAAACACTAAGTGGTGTGCTAGTCTCTGACACGAAGCTAAATCAGAAGCTACAAATGATTTGTCCTAGTAGTGCGTGCTACTAAATAAACTTTCGTGCCATACATAATCAATTTTTTTCAAGGGAGGACCGAATATTCGTACCAATGATGTAGTCTGCACTGACTCTTCCACTTGAATGGCACTAATAAAATGATTCCTCCCTGGTCCAGTAAAAAGTTATACTATCTGGCATTTAAGTTTATGTAGAAAACACCCACTTGTAGTGTAGCTTGGATAGACATTCAGTGTAGCTGCCGGGACCGCACCAGCCAATTGCACTGTCCGTCTAGTCGTCGCGACTCTTCACTGACGCTGTGATCGAATGAAAAGCAATTCAAGTCCGAGCCCGTTCGTTCCCGAAGATCCGCGCGTTTTCAACGCCATGATGCCGAGTGAGGCGACCTCGAGATGCCGAGGGCACCTAAAGTCCATAGGCAAGAAAAAAAAGCAAAACAAAACACTTCCTGCACTGTACGGGGACTACGGGCCGGACTAACTCCGTGGAGCTCCAACACCCGGCACGTACAGAATTCACAACCAGCTAGCTAGTCTAGTTATGCTTCGGGAAACTAGAAGTTAAACAACCAAGACTAACTCCCCATTTCCAAATCCTATATAGTATCGCACTCATACTCAAAGCTCCCAAACCGGAACTTTCGATTCCAAGCTTTCATGTGCACGCTCGACTGTGAAATCGATCTGAAGTCCAGGCTCGAACTTGAAGAATCGATACAACTGATAAACTGATGGAGGCACACGCTTGCTTCTGATAATCGAACTGACTATGTACAATTCAGCTTGTGATCGAACTAGCTCAGTACTGGACCATTGCTTCATAGATATCTTAACCGAGAGCCTTCGAAATTGTGGTATGAGAGAGATGAAAATGGAGGGTTCTAGAGAGTAGTGATATATCGATAGCGAGATTATATTGACTTTACACTGAGTGAGTTTTGTTGCGTAGATTCCGTTGTTTCAGGAACATACAGCTGAATTCAGGTAATGATTCTAGCTAGGGCTGGGAAAACTTTCACAAAGTTTCGGAGTTTCGGAGACTCGGGCCGCAAATCAGAGTGTCTGCGAGAGAGTGATTGCACGTACCTTGGTTTCAGTTTGTAGTGTCGGAGAGAGGCTTACTTAAATCTACAGATCCAAGGGTTTCAGGAACATTTACACATACAGCTGAATTTCGGAAGAAGTTGATAGAGTTGAGAAGTAGAGGTTTGAAATTGAAGGTGCAAAATGGCGGTTGGAGATCCTGAGAGTGAGAGGACGCTGGAATACACGCCGGCGTGGGCTCTGGCGACCGTGAGCACAGTGTTCATCTTGATCTCCATTGCGGTGGAGCGCAGTCTGCACGTGCTGGGACATGTATGTACCGTGAATTGAAAAACGAACTCTCTCTCTCTCTCTCTGACCCTCGCTTTTCCCCTTGCAGTACCTTTCAGCTGATCTTTTAGTTTCCTCACTTGCTTCAACGTTCAGTACGTTTCAGTGCAACTTCGCCGGTTCAATCCTAGCAATAGAAGGCAGAAGTAGATGTTCTGGAAAGCAAGCTTAAGAGTTTGGAGCAGTATCATTAATTTAATTAGTGGTCGATTCGAGGCATTCCTGTCCAGTACTGGGAGGGCTTTTGAAAACTTTAACATTTGACGCCTGTTCGTGCATGCCGTGGTTTTGCAGTATCTGCATCGGAGCAAACGAAAATCACTGGAATTGGCCTTACAGAAGTTGAAAGACGGTGGGTTGCCCACTTTCTGATACTACCAAGAGGAAAACCGATCATTCACAAATCATTGATATAACTAGATTCAATGCTTTGAACTTTTCATTCTTTAAAATGACAGATTTGAGTGAAATGAAATAGGCACAGCAAATTCAGATCGAAACCAGTCCTTGTTCTCAAATTGGTCACGTACTTTACACATACTCGGGTTTCAGAGCTCTTGGCACTTGAAGGGTCCAGCTTTCACCTCTGGAACCCGAGTGTACGTATATGACCCATTTGAGAATGTTTTTCAGACAGTCATCGACAAGTGATTATAATTGCATGTTTTTCAGTCGCGTAGTGAAATTAAAACCACTCAGACTAATTTGTAAGAATGGGACGGTGTTGCAGAGCTCATGTTGATGGGGTTCATCTCCTTGACCATCACCATCATTACGACTCCCGTTTCCAAGCTGTGTGTCAAATCTTCCTCTTACAACAAGTGGACGCCGTGTGACATTAGAGATCGGCCGAATTATAATGCGTCCTACACTTCCCAGGAGGTGGACGCAGGACGACGGAGACTTCTGGCCGCTGCTGTGGGCGCCAACTACTGTAAGGAAGTACGTTAATCATCTCCTATTCTTCAATCTTCAAACCCTGGAACCTGCTGTGTTCACTGTTTGGACTTTGGAGGACCTCCTTCAAGTTTTTGATACAAAAATTTTCTTGAGGTCAGATGGTACGTATACATGTAATCTATCTGTATAGTATAGTGTAACTGCTACGGAAACTGCACTTAAAATCATGCGGATAAACATTTGAGCATGGTTCTTGTTATTTAGCTGAACATCAATTTCCTTAAAGTGGGCGCAATTCCACGACTTTTGAAACTTTCCAAGGCCTGAAACTTAAATCTACACTCGACCAATCCAAGTTTGTAGAGTTTTGTAATTTGAATGTTACAATCTTGGGTGCCTAGAATCGCGTCAGTTAACAAAATTGACAATTAACATTGCCGAAGTGCTAAGCTTTTGCTGGATCTTATTGCCGCTTTCGGAAGTCAAAAGAAGATTCCAAATTCTCTTTGCGTGCGTTTCTTGTTCATCGCATACATGAATAAACTATGAATATATATAAATTATTACAGATCCTACGTTCCTCTTTTTCCAATGGTACATCCAACAACTTCCGTAGAACCTGCTTAATCTCACGATTCATTTCAACTTCTAGAAGCTGTCACTATTGGTCATGTGGACACTTACTTAGGGATTTCAAGGTTGAGTTTAAAGCTAATATTCTTATTTCTTCTTCTTCGTTTCCTAGTCGCTGTTTTCTAAAGATAAGAGACATTTCATGAAACAGGGTTATGAGCCATTTGTGTCAATTAACACCCTCCATCAACTCCACATACTCATCTTCATCCTGGCGGGTGTCCACGTTGCTTACTCTTGCCTCACCATGGTGCTTTCTCTTGCCAAGGTAAGCACAATAATTTCTTTCTGCACATATAATCCCAGCAATCATGCATCATTCTGGGCTTCTGGCAACCGCGGAAAGTTTTCTATTTTGTGGTCTTGACGTATGACTTTGGACGTCATAGTTTTTTCAGGATCCTCTTTTGAATATTAATATCTGTTTCAGAGCTTTTTTGTAACAAATGTTATGATTCATTTCTGGTGGGGTCCTGTATATGCCTTCTATGGATATATACAAGGACCGTACTTACTGTATATCCACTAGCTGAGCGAAGTGGGGTAATACGGGTGAGATGTGAATATTAAGTACGTATGTCTACAGCTTAAACTGAAAATCCTCCCCAAAATCTTGGGCAAGTTAAGAATCTTCAATTCCATGGTCAGGTCGATCACTGACGTGACACAGAAAGTCGGAGAGAATTACTAAACATCAATTTTGTTGAATTCATTTGGCGAAATCTGTACCCAGTCCTAATCTGTACCAATCCTACTTTTTGGGGGGTTTGTGCAGATGTATGTCACAATTTTTAGCGTCCAGAAGCGCTCCAATTTAACAATATTGACAATTAGAAAGGTGATGGGTCATGAGATCTAACTGAAAGGAAACTGAATTTGTGGCCAGGTTTACAGCTGGAGGAAATGGGAAAGAGAAGCTCATGAAGCAGTGGCTCAACAGAATGCAACAGGTGAGCACTCTTTGAGCTCCAAGTGCTATTCAATATATAACTCTCAACAGCAAACTAGTTTTTAACAATTGATTGTTTTTGATTTCGTATGTTTGGAAGCAATGAAACGAGACACCCTTAGTCTTTAGAGTCTCGAAAATTGACTTAGTGTGATAAATATTGCAGAGTTTACAAGTGACATTAACTTCTCACGGCAATCAACATTTGTGCGATATCATACATCAAAACCATTGGGTGTGAAATTCCTTGTATGGGTGGTGAGTCCTCGTGATATAACACATCTACTTGCAGATTATTTGTTGCACAGCTTGCTCATATTGAATCCTCTGGATTGAACGAGAACTATGAATGTTTAAGTAAAGATCATATTTTCAGCCCAAGGAATGAATGATACTAAGAGGTGGTCTTGCAACAGGTTTGTTTTTTCAAACAGTTTTATGTACGTCGGGCAGACTACCTCACCTTGCGCTTGAGCTTTGTCACAGTGAGTGCCCCCTGCCTAAATATCTTGAGAGCTGCATGACTGAACCATTGTAACAATTCTTGTGGTGTAAATTAATATGAATTTTTTTTGAGATGACAAAACTTTACTATGAACATCTGCCTAGGATTTAAATTAGCAATTGTCTTTCATTGCAGACTCACAACTTGCGGGACAACTACAACTTTCATGCTTATATGATTCGATGCATGGAGGATGAGTTTGAAACACTTGTAGGAATAAGGTATGTTTCACGGCCTAGCTTTAATTAATTAAGTAATGACAGATTATGATTATACAAATTTCACTCGCACATGATTAGTGGCCATGGCTATGTCACACTGTTACTTTTGATGTTCCCTGTAAGGAGTGGAACATGAATTGATAAAAAATCAAAGTAGAAAAAAGCCAAGTTCTTACTTTATATTTGTTTGACAAACCTGCTGCTGTCCGAGGCTACAATAAGTGTCAATAATTGTGACCAACTGCTGCTGAATACTCTGAAGAATTGCCCTGGCTTTTCAATTGACTGTGAATTCACTTTTGATGCAGCATTTGGTTGTGGGGATTCGTCGTCGCCTATCTCTTATTCAGCGTTACTGGTACTAATGACATCCTAAATATTGCCGTATCAATTTTTTATCAATGGCACTGAGATTGTATAGTGTGAGCTTGCAAAGCTGTGTAACTTTGTGTAAATTATCGGTCTAGCAGGAAGCCAATGATTTTCCCTTAGTCTTTCATTTAGCGTCGCCGTAATCCATTGTAGAGATCAATTTACAACAAGAACTCACAATTATGTTTCCGTCCATTTTGCAGAACCCAGGGCTTACTACTGGATAGCACTGGTTCCTCTAGTGGTACGTACCAACATCTCCCAACACAATTATTTGCCATCATTCTACACTAGAACAAGATATGAATGATTTCCAAAACTAGCTAGTTTTTCTTAATTTCCCACACTTAAAAAATCTTGAATGAATTGACCAGCCCAATTATCCTCATGCACGTATGTATTCATGTATGAATTTAAACAATATGAATCATTCTCCTGACCAATTCTGTGCGGCACTGATGGTGAATTTTTTTCATGAATGATCATGTGCAGATTGTTCTGCTCATTGGCGTGAAGCTGCAGCATGTGATCTCAACATTAGCTCTGGAGCATTCCGGAGTCAATGGCCCATTTGTGGGAGTCCTATTAAAACCGCGGGACCAGTTATTTTGGTTCAACAGACCCAAGTTTCTCCTGCATATCATCCACTTCATACTCTTTGAGGTGAGCGAAATTTGAAGTTGGGTTGCTAATATGACCTTAAGTTTTAGAACCCACCACCAAAACAAATTTTCAACTGAGTGACCAATTGTGATTCTTATTTTACCAGTCACTAGTGACGAGTGATTCTCTATCTTATTGTAAAAATATACTCTGATAATATTACGGGTACTTTCGCATGTGAAACAACTCACTGAATTTGCATTTGTTCTTTTGTGATTCACAGTCCGCATTTGAGGTGGCGACCTTCATCTGGCATGTGGTAAGTCTCATCAAAACCACCTCAAAGATTGGTAACTCTTGATCTAGATCAATGTGTTGTAAAAACAGAGGCTCGCATATTATGTACGTGATATGAATGACACGAAAATCGCAGGGAGTCGGTGTTTCAGATCAAAGTTACCGAAGTTGACTGACCCTGTTTGTGAGTGCAGTGGCAATTTGATTTCAAGACATGTCTCCTGGAGGACAACAAGACTCATCTTTACTTCCGTCTACTTATTGGGTACATTCCTTGACGCAACTACGATTGCCCTTCACATAGTAATACTTACATGATCTAAATTTGTAAGTTCTTCAGTTTTTTGAATTATGTGCCCTGCCAGGCATTCAACAAAGTTAACCCTTTCTTGAACCTGCCAATTTGAGAGTGTTCTGTGTCACCCATTTGTTGTAAACATATTAAGTTGGTTTTGAAACTGCTGCTGTGAAACAGGATTGTGACACAGTTGCTCTGTTGCTTCATCACATTGCCGCTGTACTCTCTGGTTTCTCAGGTAAAGAGCAACTTCCACATGGTCCAGTTTGTTCGATTGGTGCGATTCTGGGCACCAGATATATCTTGACATATCATCTACACTTGTAAAAATAATTTTATGTTTCAGACTGCATGCCCTGAAAAGCACCAAAGTTGAAAAATTCCTTCCATTTTAACGAAAGAACAGTTCAATTCTCAGCATTAGTAGGCCATTGACACACGCTCGCTCACATGTGATTACATGATGTGCCGGCTAATTTTTCTTTGATTCATGAAATTTTGATGCTGACCTTTGGACAATGCAATGTTTACCTGGCCAGATGAGCACCATGCCCAAGAAGGCCTTCCTTCCGAAACGCGTGACGCGAGGCTTACTAAAATGGCACGCTGACGCCAAGACCCGACTGAAGATCAAAGTCTTGGAGACGTACCAGAACCAACGCCTTGCACGACTGTCCATCACCCCTCTTGACGAACAGTACTTCCTGCGCGCCAATTCTCCGATTTCTCCCGGAGTATTGCTGGCCATCACCAACGGCCACCACCCCAATTCCTCGCCGATGAATGTCATCATGGAAGAAGGAAAGGTACACGGAAACAAAATTCAAAATGACGAGGTATCGTTATACCGCGTGAGTCCGCCGCACGGAGATCACGAAGGGAGTATGGAGGTCCACATCCAGAGCCATCATCGTCATCATCATAATGAAGCATCTGCTGGAAACTCCCGAGATCGTTTAAATGGTCATCTCAGGTCGCCAATTCCCTACGGCGAGCTACGAAAGAGGGCGCCCTCCCCCCGGGGTAGTCCGATGAATCTCGTCATACCCCCGTTTCAGGGACATCAACCAACGCCCAGTCCCAGACCTTTGCAACGGAGCTCGACAACGAATTGATCCACTTGAATTCCAGACCGTTTTACTATTAGTGGCAGGGTTGTAGTGTATTATTATGTGAATTTGACCATGGCCAAATGGCCAGGCTGGGTCCATAGTATAGTTAGTTCAAGCAGAGGTTTAACAACTTATAGTTGCGAAGTTGAATTGCACTTCAGTTTTGCTCGAAAAGGAAAAAAAATTCTTTCCGGAGTGAGGAGCAGTTCTGTATAGCGACCCAATATAAATTTCGATTGCTTCAGTATCATGATTCATCACGTTTACAGATTAATTGTCCTTCTGCCTCAAACTCAAGGTGTTGAAACCAGTTGAGAATTAACCCGACTTCAAAACTTTGATTGGCATGTTCTCAAGGGGACTGACTGTGTGTCTCTCTTGAATTGCAACTGTTCAACTGATTGAGTAGTATAGTTTTGCAAGGACAAGCTATGCATAATTAGGAAGTATCCATGTAGAAAATATCGGACATCGTAACACTTTGCAACAATTCACGTGACCATGGGCCATTTGGCATCGTAATTTGAATGACAATGCATATCAAGGGAAAACTTATCACGATACACATTGAGAACTTGGCTACTAATACTAAGGTGGACAGTAAGATAATTACACCTAAGTGTGACTTGTTTCTAAAACGGTTTCCTTGAGGTTCTTGCCCTCGTTCTTGCCTAAAATGTACAAACCCTAAATTCATGAGAGCCTAGGGTCAACTGATTCTGGATACAATCAATTTTTTATATTTCTGAATATTCATCATGAATAGTTTATTCATTCTGTGCCTAAAAAATGCATTCTAAGAAGAAATAGAATCCCGACAAGACCTAGTACAAACGTACTGACAGGAATAGACACGATGCTCAAATCCTTACTGTTTGCTCAAATCCTTGCTGTTTGGATGCTTTTAGACGTAGGTAGCAGCGTGAATCACGAAGCTTGACTTCTAGAGTCTAGACTCGTGACACCTGAGGTGGAGGTTGGCCCAACCTGACACAAATGTTCCGTTCTGATTTGTAGACAAAAGAATTTCACGACTTCTTCGATGTCAATCTGTCATACTATCCACAGAAACTGATTGATCTTTTCTGGCCTCATGAATTGACCTGCCTTGAGTTGACCGTATGCATGTTATTGTAGGCTTACGACGTCGGCGGTATGGAAGAAAAATTCTTGCATCTTTTGTGGGCAGGTATGACGCAAGGTTTTGCTTTTTGTAGGTGACCTTCAAGTCAGCACACTCAGTTGCGTATTCCCTTCGCACACATAAGGTAGGAAGTCCTCGGTGCACCACCCGGGTTCTAAATGTGTCCACTATCTAGGAGTGAGTGACATGCTCCTTGAAATATCTATTACTGTCAGTGATGAGGTAGGTAGGCTTAAATGGGCGATTTGTGGACCTCCTACCTTAGTTACAGTATAAATTTTACCAAACCTTGAAGATAAGAATTGCCAGCCTTAGGATGGATGGCATCGCTGATTCATAAAGAGTATGATTGGATTGTTTCTATTGACAAATTAAAATCAAGAATTTGGGTAGGTTTGTACGAAGTCAAATTTGAATGAACCTATTCAAAAGTCTAACAGAAGGTATGCATATTTGTTCTTCATTTGCATGAATATAATTTTTATTCTTCCCAAGTGTTCGGATCAAAAGTTTTGATGTTTGAAGTTGGGGGGACAAGGTACAAAACTGCAGTCAGCATGTACGTGAACCTCTAGTCTACATTTTAAATTTGAAAATTTTGAGAAGTATTCTATATTTAGAGCAAAAATCTCAATCAAATCTAAGAGGAGTCATAGTGTGCTAACCCTATTGGATAGGATCAAAAAAGTTTAGTTTATTTTCCTAACTTCAAACACTATATTCTTGCAATCTGCAAGGTCAAAGTTTCTGAATTTTTTTTCTGATGTACGATACTAGTACAATTTTGTACAATTGGATTACATAAAAAATAAATTCTACGAGTTTTGCTCAATGAGGTAATCAATGCACTTAAAAATAACAGATTTTGACAATTTCTGTCTGAAAACTTGAAAGTGCGGGCTGCGTAATCATGCCGACCTAGAGAGATACCAAAGTTTTGTAGTGTGGCCTCATTTCCTTCATTTGTTTCATTATTTTACTGAAGTTGACAATGTTTGTGTGGTTGACAAATTTCGTACAATTCTATGTACTTTCACGTGAGCCACATATTACTCACTTTTTATAAGTCGCCTCCAATTGCGGGAAGACGGATTTGGAAGCAGCTCAAAGGAGGCTTACAATTAACATACATTGGCAGCTCTGCCAAGCTCGTCAAGCCAGACTTGAACAAGTTGCATTTCAATTGAGCAGCAAAGCAAAACAAAGAAACTTTGAGCCTTTGAGGCCTTCTTTTGAACAGCTTTTGGGCCCCAATTTTGTAGTACTCATTTTGCAGGCTCCGTTGGTCCTTGAATTTGGATCTTGTAACAGGAGATGGAAACTTTGAAGTCAATCAATCTCACTGCACATAAGATCTTGCAGATTTTTGTGCAGTTTTTTCCTTTTTTTCTAATTTTTATTTCATTGGCACAGATGAATTTTTGTGCACATGTTCATGTCCCTTTGTGCCGAATGAATTATGCCTCTCACAAAAAGATCAGCTTAGTTTGGTCAACTGTGTCAAAAGTTTCACATTCTCCAGGCCTGATGGTGGAGTTCCATCCTGTATTATTAAAGTGAAGAAAAGGACAGAGTCACTCATCTTGCTCTAGAATGGGGAATGAATCAATTTCAAGATTGTGGAGGCAAGAATCTATAGAAGCTTCCACATTCATGGAAGACAAATTGATAAGGTAACTACACCTCAAATTGCACAAATAAGCAATTCAGCATGATTCCCAATATTATTTTAATTTTTTTGTAGGGTCTGGTTGGTAGACAAAAGGGGATTTTAGATTCTCTTACAATACAATTTTTGGACACCGTATGAATAAATTACAAATTTTCAAAGTGTTGAAGATAGGTGTTTCTAAAACTGACCATAGATTCTCATGAATAGTAAGAGTCAACATTTTAGGCAAGAATCTATAGTGGTTGGTTTTAGAAAGCGGTCAAAATTAGGTGTAGTTACCTTAGCAAGAATGCTTGTAATATTTTTTGCCTCAACTCCTCATTCCAAGGCTCTAGAAGGGGTAGTTTTTTGGCTATAAGATTAGCATTATATCTCCTATGAATACAAGATTTATAATTTATAACTAAGATACATAGGACTATTCTACATATTGTGCAATTTTTCTTATTTTGCACTATTTTTAGCCCCAAACCAAATTTTGAGCTTATTTGTGATTTGTAGTGTGGAAACTCAAAAGAACTTCAATTGATTTGAGTTATATGCAATGATGTTTTATAATCTTCTTCTTTTGGTTACAAGATAGGAAAGGAAAGATTTTGATACCAATGGAGACTTTGGGAATGAACTTTTCAATTGGAATTTGCAAAGTTGCAAGAAAGCTAATGGGATATTTTTCACTTTGTTTCTTGTACATAGACTCTAATGATCAATTTCAAACCACCAGTCAAATGCAAGATATGGTCAACTAAATCTTGACAAAGATATTAATGCACTTTGTACATGTTGTGCAATTTGTTCAAAATATTAATGGCGAATTTCATTAAAATGGCACCATTCCGCAACTTAAGCACTTTTACAGTTTAGATTGCACGGTCTAAAATCTATACCCATCCTAGATGGTTCAGACTGCACGGTCTAAGAATGGTGTTTTGAATATCACCATTTTAATGAAATTTGTTATACTAGTTTTAAAACCAATCTTAAAATTAAATAGCATTAGTACAATGAAATTTCAATGAAAATACCAACTATATATTTACCATAATAAATGTCAAATTTCAAATTGTCACAATTGTTTCATCATAAAAAATTTGAATTTCAAAACTCCCATTTGAATACTAGTTTGACCAATTTCTATATTTACAATCAAACTTTAGATATTTGTAAATATTGCCCATAATTGATTTTAGATCTCAAAATTCATGAGAACTTTCACCATCAAAGTCTAATTTTCCATCACATTTCTAAAATAATTCCATGAAAAAGTTTTTAAAAGTTGATAAACAATTGGAAAAATTATAAACACATACCAATTTCATCTATAAATAAATCTAAAGGATGAATTTTGGAGGAGGTTGTTTATTTTCACATGTTTGAATATATAAAAAAACTACACCTCTAAATTCCATCAACAACCTTAAAGATTTTTATGAAATTTGGAGTACACTTCTACGCATGGATGTGTATTGTTTTCTCAATTGTTTTAGAAGAATATAATGTATTTATGAGCATATAGAGTCATCATTTCATAAAATTTTGGAGGATGATAACTTAACATTGATATTCTAAAGCCATGTCAAATTAATTTTACAAAAAATCAAATTTCAAGTTTTGTCCATGATATTTTGAAAAACTCAAAAGTGCCCATCTTCTATACTGGGATAAAAAAATTGATTAACCCTACATACCTTGCCATTCATCCTAACATATTTTTTCTTCTATACCTTTCATGTTTGAATTGATTAAAAACTTAAATTTGAAAGGGTTCAATTAGTTTAGAATGGTGGAATGTGTTTCATTGATTATTAGATACAATACTTATATATTTTGTCTATCACACAATTATTTTCCAGTTGAACAAAATGTT